>CP073646.1:34906250-36172500 GCA_018223645.1 Jasminum sambac | reverse complement strand
ATAATTAATTAATTTATAAATAACTAGCTAACAAACAAAAATGAGTTAAAACTAAGATTCAATGTTTTTGCAATACAAAATAAAGATTCATTAAAGTTTTACATAAAAATAAAAGGAAACACACTGACAGTTGGCCCAAGTTTGAGAAAAAATCCCACCACTATGATTCTGAATTTGTACTAAAAAATTTAAAAATTAGGTTGGACTCAATAATTAATTTTAGAAACAATCAATCATTTTTATAAATAATTAGCTAAGGAAAAAAATTCATTAAAATTATCAATTTTTGTAAGATTTAATTGTTGTGTAATGAAATGCATTAAATTTCTACATAAAAATTAAAATAAATGTGTAACAAAAAATTTAAAACTTAACTTGGGCCCTTTAATTAATTTTAAAGTGAATTTATTATTTTTGAAAATAATAATTAGCTAATATATGAAAATTAAAAGAAACGTGCAACATCAATTTTGTTTAATTAATCATTCAATTGTAATATTGATCGATTTTTTAATTAATTGAATCTATATCTATATCTTTTAAATTTCAAGATATCTTTTCAATTATAAGATATTTTTAAAATTAGATTTATATAATTCTTAAAATTATGGCTATGAAGCAAATTATTTTGGAAATAATTAATTTTTTATAAATAATTGAATTAAATACAGAATTAACTATAATTATTTAAAAAAAAGTTAATTAAAATAATAAATTTCGCTGCTAATATTTTGCTATACATGTGTTCAATGGACAAGGATTGATCCAAATTAATTACATTCTTAAAGGGGAAAATATAATTAATTTTTTAAAAAATTATTAAATTGATGCCGGTTTTCCCTAAAAAAACGAAAAAAATTTAATTGTAATATATCATTTAAATTATAAGATTTCTTTAAAATTAGATTTATACAATTCTTAAAAGTGTAAATATTAAAATGGTAATTTCAGAAATAATTAATTATTTTCATAAATAATTAGCTAAAATGAAAATCAATTAAAACGAATTCTTATACCATTAATTAAAATTAGTAATACTATTATTATTTAATTGGGCTTGGTTTCAATGGGTGAAAATTGACACGGTTTCGTTGGACGAAAATTAATCAATTGTATTGTTAAAATAGAAAAATAACATTAATTAAAAAATAAATAATAATTAAAATTAATTAGATTAACATGGTTAGCTCGACTTTTCTTAAAAAATAAAAGACATCTTTTGACATGCAAGATATATTTTTAATTATAACATATCTTTAAAATTAGATTCATACAATTCTTAAAGCTGTGGTTAAAAACAAATTATTTAGAAATAATAAATTATTTTTATAAATAATTAGCTAATAAAAATAATTAATTAGAATTAATTATATTACAATTAATTATATTTCTTAGATTTAATTGGATATATTTTCATTTGACAAAAATTGAGAGAGTTTTATTAGGCGAAAAATTAGTGAAATTAATTAAATTACTAAAAAGGGGGAACTTATTTCAAAAAATTAAAAATTATTAAAATTAATTAGATTACTATGGGGAAGAAAAATATGCTTACAAAATTAATTTATGTTTTTATGTATTTTAAAATAAAGTTAAGTTAACACCTATAAGATTCTGGATTCTTCGAATTGGGGTGTTATATCTTATTGCAAAGTAAGTCGACTGATCATTAGTCTATAATTAACTTTATTTACTTTTTTCAGTATCATGCTTTTTTCAAAGCATGCTTTTCTTTTGATTCTCGTGTGTTTTTGTATTTTCTATGATATTTCTTTTGAGTTATAGTTGGTGACAAAGCATAATATTTCTTTTTACATAGTTACGGGTGTTTCAAAGGATCTGCTCAATTTTTTAAAGTAACAAGTTCCAAAAATACGTTTTCAAATAGTATTATTTTTTATTTTGGTACTACTCGAACCAACAATTATATAATAATTCTTTGGTTCAATGTATCGCTTTCGCTAGGGAATAAGTCTAAGAATTCTTGCTAAACAATTGGTTATTGACTCAATCAATTATTGGAATTATATGACTTAATTAGAATATTTTAACTGACTTTCAACTATGTTAAATATTTATCTAAATTTTTATCTCCTAAATAAATATTAAAAATCCCACCTACTTTAAATTATTTATTTTATATCAAATTTTGGCAATTGAGATTTTATTTAATATTTAAATATCATCAAATAGATTGTACATTTTTAGTATTAATCATATACATTTCAATTTATTTGTTATCGAATCATTCAATATTTAATATGCCGAATATGTTAAATTAGTAAGTTTGTACATAACATGTTAATACACGTGTTTAGTATATTTAGAAGGTATTTATTGAAGAAATAAAATATTGAAATAAAAGTTTTCAATTAAACCATCACCATGGGGCGTGGACGGGGATGAGAATTTTCTAGCGGGGCATGGACGGGGAATGGTAGTTTGTAATTCTCATATCATCCTCACTGTAACGCCCCGACCGAAATCGTCCCGGATATGTATACAATTTCGTATATGAGTTCCTATATGCCGGGTAACCGTATGAATGTGTTTACGTATAATGAATATGTCTACGTTATGTTCATGACATGTTTACGTGTATAAGAGATGCCTCGCGATTCGGAACGGCCGATGAAATCGAAGAAAACGGGAAATTCAGCAAAAGAGGAAATTACGGCCGTAAGTTTAAGTGTTACGGCCGTAAATTGTTGGTTACGGCCGTAAATAAGGAAATTACGGCCGTAAGTCCCAAGAGCGAAGGAAAGGTCGGAAGTTCTGCAGGTCGCGTGCAAGTGGGCGCGGCAGCGTGAGATAGGATTACTACCAGTAAATGGTAAGGTTACGGTAAATTTGGAAATTACTGACCATAAAGGGTGAATTACGGCCGTAAAAGTAAGTCGGCTGGACGGTCCTAGAAGTCTTTTTAAGCCATTTCTTGGTTGTTTCTTCATTTGGCTCGACCCTAAGACTCCCAAAACATTCCCCAAACCCTTCAAGATGATATTTTATCTCCCCAAATCATGTGCAAGCCATGATTGATCCTTGGAGGACATGAAGAAAGGAAAGAATCAAAGAAAGAAAGGAAGAAGAAAGGGAAAAGGGAAAGGAAGAGAAGAAGGAAGCTTGGGTGTTACTTTGCAAGATCCTCCACATGAATCAAGTGGGTAATAGATGATTTACATGTTTTATGAAGTATATGCATGCTTGTGCTTATATAAATCAAGTTATATGAATGTTTATGATGTTTATCAAGCCTAGGAGCATGCTATGACCCTTTACCCCTATTCTATGATGATAGGGGGATGGAATGATGTTATGCTTATGCTTCTATGACTTATGTGAAGTTAGTTTTGCTTGTGAACGGATGAAACATGATCTAGATGATGTTATGATGATCTTGACCCTAGGAAGCATGCTAGAACCGATTGATTATGAGTTATGGATATGATACTTGTGTTATGGTGCAAGAATGGTGTGCATAGGTGTATGTGATGTATGTGACTCTCGATGCCTCCGCTATTTAATGGTTTTGGTTACAAGAACTTGTTAGTGCTATGTGCTAGGTATCAAGGGTTGGTGATGACATGGATGGCATGAATGAAATGTATGTGTTTATGTGATCCAACCTTGATACATTTGTGTATGTACATGAGAGAGAATGAATTGCTCTTACGCTAGGTTATGGGCGTGATTGTGCGCCTTTGTATGAGTGACATGTATGAATGATGCAATGAAAGCAAGAATATGGTGATGAAACGAAAAGTATACAAGGCTAGATGAAGTATATGTATGCACAATCATGTCATGAGCATATGTATGCGACGTTAGCTGCCGGTGCTCACAAACAATGTTCGTCTCACAAAGGTTTGAGACAATTGGTCCAAAGGGAGGTCCCACAAAGGACCGGGTCCAGCCAATTCAAGTATAATTATATGTTCTGGCGCCTTTGTGAGCATACGGTTAGCAACAGGGCCCAAAGATTCGGGAAGAAAAAGGGTGTCACGTGCATCCATGCATTGCATTGATTATCCACCGAGTCTTTATGACTCATTACGATGGTCACGTATATGTATATGTGTTTGTAGGTTGCGTATGTGGGAGTTGGCGAAGAGTCCTCCATGACGCCGATGTTGATGTGTGATTGGGACACAGGAACCTATCGATTCTACGAGCCACGCGATGAATGTACGAACCCTAGAGATGTGAATACGTATGAAAGGCTTTTATGTAAAAGGTTTCATGTAAATTATGAACTCAGGGTTTTGTATCTATGTACACGTGTAACGCGCCCCTAGATCCGCTGTATTATATAAAAGACGTGCACGTGGCCCAAAGGAAGGCCTATATAATGACGATTTCGTGCACACACGTATATTATGTATGTAAAGATGAGGCGGGGCGTTACACTCACTCGCCCTAGAGGAAATGAGGGTGGGTTGGAATAAGGATAAGTGTTTCCCGGCATGACAGGAACGGGGTGTTGGGTCTGTCGGACATCATTCACTACATTGTTATTTTTATAATATATCTCTATACTGATTATATTTCATAATTAAAACTTAAAAATTATTATTTACATATTAATTGTTAATAATATACATCATACTGATGTATAATTAATATCTCTTAAAATTTATAATCGCATATAATAAAATGTAAAACAATTTTAAGAAAAATAATGAGCTCTACTAATGTTAGTAGAGTTATTTTGATAACTATAATATTTAAGGTTATTTTATTTTGATTTATATTAGTAGATTAATCTTGCAATATGCAAAATATTATATATTCTCTCAATCACTACTACAAATTATCATAAGACAAAGCAGGTGTAAATACTAATTAAGTTGTTATTCTACATGGGTATAGATAAGAATTAAGTTGTGTGGATTTTCGTAAGTTATTCCTTGCATACTAGTAGGATGGATTTGTACGAAATATAGAAGAAACTCTTTCGAAATTTTTATAGAATTGTTTCAAGTTAAATTATTTAAATTTATTGTTGTAACTCATTCTTTATTTTAATTATTTTTTTAGATTTTATGTTAATATTATTAACATATATCAATATCGTTATCAATTAAAAAATTTATCTCCCATACAACGCACGGATGAAACAGCTAATTTTACCATAATTTTCCATACAATTAAATTTTAGATACAATCTTCTTATAATTTGCAATTCATCCCTATCTATTCTAGTTTTATAATAAAAAATTCATTATAGTAACCAAATAATTATCATGAGCATATCAGAGAATCTTTCTTCTCATTTAAAAATTTAAGAAATCAAGATAGCCTTATCCAAAATTTCGGGTGAATCTCTTATCCCGATTAATAATTAATCCGTACCACTACCACGGTGCATATAGTTTTGTTTAATCAAACGATGGCAGTATGCGCATAAAAGACAAACTCATCCATGTAATTACCAGTTTCACCCCGCCACAACGTGCAATATCCGGAGTTACAAAAGGTCAAATGCGTCAATACACACCGCACACCAGAAAATGGGAAACCACTGGATCAAGCCTCTGGTTTTGTTGTTACCAGCTGCCTCCATCGTTATATGTATTGGTTCTCTTCATTCATCCTCCAACATCAATCATTCTAAAGCAAATTACAGAGTTTTCTTTGATAAATCCAAAATCCTCCAAGAAAAATCAACACTGATTGAAAAGGGAAAATGAGTTCAACAAGCAGAGCATGGACAGTAGCAGCCAGTATTGGAGCCGTGGAGACGCTGAAAGATCAAGGTTTCTGCAGATGGAATTACGCTATCAGATTGATCCAACAGCAAGCGAAGAGCAATCTCAGATCCTTCTCTCAGGCGAAGAAGCTATCTACACAGTCATCTTCTGTGATTTCGAGTAAATTGAAAGAGGAGAAAATGAAGCATTCTGAGGAATCGCTCAGAAAAGTCATGTATTTGAGCTGTTGGGGTCCCAATTGATGAGTTTATAAACTCTCTGATCTGTAAATAGAGAAAATAGAAATTAGATGAGAGATGATGTCTTGCGGAACTGGATGCGAATTTTTCTTGTAACAGAAAGAGAAAACGTAGGAAATTGATATATATATATATATATATATATATATATATATATATATATATATATATATATGAACTTTGATGATACGAATTGTGTTCCTTCGATGCTGCAATCTCTATTTTAGCATTCTTAAACTTTCTTGATTAAAGGTTCAGAAGTTAGATACAAGTATGTCACCATAAATCTGAAGGAAAAGGATCTAGAAACAATAGTCAATACAGAGATATATCTAAACAATATTACAGACACTATTAGCGAACACCCAATAGCCGCGTCAAATGTAGTAGTAGCAGCAAAGAGGTGCTCAGCAGATTCTCGATTGAAGCAACAGAGACATTTGGGAGCTAATTGAATTTCAAATTTCCCTGGTGCAGGAAAAGTGTTGAGTGGCGGTTAAAAATAGCAATAGGTGGCGTTTTTGGAAGCGCCACCCAAAATGGCAACATGCACACACCATTTTTTGTGACGCTTCAAAAAACGCCACCCAAAATCACGGAAATATTCTAGTGCCATCGATGATGCTGTAGTTACGGCACCATCGATGATATTTTGGGGATCGATTCGACCTCCATTTTGAAATTCGAGATCAGATCTGTAATCAACATGGCGATGTGGAGTTCCAGAAATTTTTCAAAATTTTTCCGGCGACACCGTGGCGGCCGTGGCCACCGGTCAAAGTTTTGGCACTATTTTTGGGCCAAATTCGAAAAATTCTTGGAACTCCCCATCGCTGTGCTGATTCCAAATCTAATCCCGGATTTCAAAACGGAGGTCGAATCGACCTCCAGGGTACCTTATCATTCCTGCCCAAAATAATTTTTTTATTATTATTTTTTTAATTTTAGAAAACAACTGGTGACAGTTGTTTATCAAAGAACCGTCACCCGTTATAATTATTATACTTTTAAAAAAACTTTAGATGACGATTCTTAACACTAAAATCGCCACCTAAAATCATTTTTAAAATAAAAAATTAAAACATACGAAGAACTTTCAAATCTAATATTACGAAATAACCAAAGTAAAACAAAAATGTTCAAAAAAAATTGCAGATTGTAGAAAATCAAAGGAAGATGAAGGAAAAAAATACATATCAATATGTAAAAAACGAAGATTCATACATTAAACTTGGAGATCTGAGATAAACATATACAAAAATTTGAAAAAAAACTTGCAGATCTAAGATGAACCTACACAAAATCATATGAACATACATAAAATTTGGACAACAATTGCATATTTGAGATAACCTTCAGCTCGAAATTATTGGTGAAAGCCAAAAATGAAACCAGCAACTTTGATGTTTTCTTCTTTCGAAAATCGACAAAAAATCACCCAAAATTCTCCAAAAATTGAAACCAGCAACTTTGATGTTACTCCTTTGCTGTTTTTGGATATATCATATTTCAATACTACCTTGCTTCAAATGTGGCTCCAATTCATTTGAAGATTCGAAATTTTAGAGATGAGAATGAGGAAAAGCTGAGAAATGAAGAATTTCACTATTGGTGGTGTTATAACAGACTTTAGGGTGGCGGTTCTTGCCACCCTTTGTCAATTTTTTTTTAATGAGTTTTGGGTGATAGTTGTATGCATAACAATTGCCACCCGTTCTTGACAAAGGGTGGCGGTTCTTGGTGAAGAACCGCCACCCTTTGTCAAACTCTTTTTTTAAGGTTGCTGTTTTTTTGAAGAACCGCCACCCTTTGTTAATTTTTTTTAACCGAATTTTGAGTGGCGGTTCTTGCCAAACAACCGTCACCTGTTTTCTTTGGGTGGCGTTTCCTTATCGAACTGCCACCCATTGGGTGATACCTAATGCCACTTTTATACTAGTCTTTGGACCGCATGAATGGATGAACATATTAACTTGTGTAGAATAAGAGCATCTTCACTAAAAACAATGTCCATCGTGCTTGTGGCAAATGACATTGACATTATATAAAAGCAGTTGTCATAATGTTCATTTTGTAAATGTGATAAATTAATATTGCTTTTCTTAAAAAAAATTAAAAAAAAAAGATAGACAGAGAAATACATCGATTGAGAGATAAATTAATAGTAGAAAGTATCAACTACAATGTTTAGAACTAAATATTGTGTTAGATAATCTCTAGCATTAATTGTGCGTTAGACAATTTCTAGTATTAATTGTGCCACATAAATACATTTTGGTCATTTGCCGCCAAAAATATAGGACATTGTGCCTTGATATTTTTTGCGTTGGAGATGTTCTAAGAAGTTATTGCTTAACGGACAACATATTATTTTTGTAAATAATTTATATATAATATAAGTAAGTACTGAATAAATGATTTGAGAATTTCATGTACTGTTAAAATTAATTTGTGGAAATATGTAAGTGTCAATATTCATGTTTTTGACATTTTGTCCCCCGAAAGGAAAGAAAAAAAAATTGCAATAAGGGAAGTTTATGGCAGGTGAATTGAACATTTGACTTAGAGGATATGAGACAACATGGATGCTATTAAATTACTTGGGACTTTGCCACACACCAATTAAACATAATTTTTAAACAAATTATTCTAACATTTATGTTAATAGCAACACAAAAATGCAGGGGATAGCATCAAGGATGACAAAATTATGCATTAGTTACTAGACTCGATCCCAAAAGTTCAAACTAAATAAACATTTGTCACAATAACATTCTTACCACTTTGCTTAGGCCATCCCAGCTTAGTCCTTGTATGATCCTGTTATTCTTTACTTTTCAGAAATTTGTTTACAATTAAATATTTGATCGCGCTACAGGAACATACTCAACATCATCAAAGAGTGTCATAGTGGGAAAATGACTTCAAAACCTGTTTATATAAAATGTGAATGCAATCATTCATTAATGATAAGATACGAATTATTCATTAATGGCAATATATGAATTTTACAAATAATATATCACCAATTATGTCAAAAGGCTATGAAAGTGTAGTATTATCCTTAAATATTTATAATTTCTTACATTGTCCTTCTTTAAAAGCATGATTCAAGGTATGTTTAATATATATTATCTAAAAAAATAATTTTTAAATGTATGATTGATAATTAAAAAATATGTATTAAAATATAGAAAAAATAGTAAATCAATTAAGGAGTGGTTCAAAATATTGATAGAGAAAAATTAAATTTGATTAAAATTGTATCAAACAAGTCCTAAATGTCAAAATCAAGTTGTCAAGGTTTTAAAGAGATAGTACATGGATACTCCTATAAGAATTATCGACATTAAGAGGAGCAACTTTAATCTTTTCCTCTCGCTTGGATTTTGTCCCAAAGAAGTACATGATCATTTCAAGCTCTTGTACAATCAGTTTGGAAATTTTTCTCCTATTGAGTTTTTTTCCAACCAAATCAATAAGACATCTATATTAGCCATTTAAAGGAGAATGTTGTGAAGGATTGAATAGCATACTTTGCATCATTGATTGTGAATTATTTATTGAATAGCTGATGATAATAAATATAATTAGGACACCAATAATGCGGAGCAATTATATACCAATAGTGATAATGTTTTTAGATAATTATTATATTGTATAAATAATTATTATGTCTATTCGTTTCCTATAAATATGATATTTGTAATTCATTTTGGACCTATGAATGCGACACACAAACGATTCGATATCCAAAGATATCTACATATGATCGAATGATAAGACGTGTCTCCCCTACTGGTGGGCGATACTTGTCAATTATTCGACCACATTAAAGTGGCTATATATTAGTACCGAATCATGAGCCCAATGTGTTAAGTACCTCATCCTCTCAAAATTCCTCCGGATCTTTTCAACAGTTTTATTTATAACAACTTTGTTACTCCTTCTATCCCATTAAAATAGGCACCCATTATTTTCACACATATCAAGGAAACATCTTAAATATTGTTGGAATTATAAAATATTTTTATATTGTTCCTATTTTGCTCTTGTATTAATTGACAAAAAAGTAGCATGAACATTGTTAATATTTTTGAGAGAGGAAAGGGCTAGTTGATTTTTAATATTCCAATAATATTAAATAGGTGTATTTTAGTCAACTAAAAAATAAGTCACATTCTCAATGAATAAAGTGAATTATAATTTGGAACAAATAAAAATGAAATATAAATCTATATATATATAAAATGAGCATTTTTCCCGCCTATTAAATTTTCTTAATATAATCTTCAATCTATATATAGAATAATATATATATATATATATAGAGAGAGAGAGAGAAAATGATATTTTTTCTTACTATATTTTTTATTGTCTTAAATCCGTCTTCCCATTAAAAAAAAAATCTAATTTTATTTTTTATTTTCAAATCCATATCCAACTTTCTTTATTTTTTCTCTCTCTAATATATTAATATTAATGAATATAGATTTTATTTTATTATTTCTACCATACGTTATCCAATCTCATAATATCTAAATACTTTCTCTACCATTTTCTCTCTTTTTTTTCATTTTCTATATATAAAAAATTTTGATTTTATTTTACTCGACTTGATGAGAGCTTTAAAATAAGTATACTATTAATACATAAATTTTTATCTTTTGAAAATTTAAAATTTACCACAAATATATAAATTAGTGTCCCACTTAAATATAAATTAATAATTTGTTACCACACTTAATCGATGTATGTGTGTAAAATTAAAATATAATGAAATGTATAAATTATTTTAACTTTTAATTCTATTCCATGATTGATTTACCTTGAAAATAAATTTAAATGAAAATTAGTGCTTCAATTTGTTTATCTCGCAAATATATGGTAAAGCTAGCTTTATTTTATGTTTAAAACTAGATAAATTTTTTCCTACTAAATATTTAATTTTCCAAAATAATAATTTATATATTGATATAGTACTTAAATATAATTTCTCGTGTAATTACACAAAATTGACAAATATTATATATTTGTGATAAATTTCAATTTTATTTTCAAGCAGTAAATTTCAAATTTTCTTATTTTTTCTTTCAAATCTTCAATTTATAAGTTTATGTCTTGAACAATATACATGTGTTCTAGAAATTAGAATGAATTTTTGACTGATCGTTTTTTCATAATTTTTGTATTTTAAAAAATAAAATTATTTAAAATGAACCATTTCCACTAAGATTTAATTTTTATGCCATATGAAATTCCCATTGATGAAATTTTTACACTAAAATTCAAATAATGGTTTAACGTTAAAATCAAAAAATAAGATTAGACCCGTTACTTAATTTTAGAAATAATTAATTAATTTATAAACAACTAGCTAACAAACAAAAATTAATTTAAACTAAGATTCAATTTTTTTGCGATAGAAAATTAAGATTTGTAAACGTTTTACACAAAAATAAAAAGAAACATACTGGCAGTTGGCCCGAGTTTGAGACAAAATCCCACCACTACGATTCCGAATTTGTACTAAAAAATTTAAAAATTAGGTAGGACTCAATAATTAATTTTAGAAACAATCAGTCATTTTTATAAATAATTAACTAAGGAAAAAAATTAATTAAAATTATCAATTTTTGTAAGATTTAGTTGCTGTGTGATGAAAAATTACAATTCATTAAATTTTTACATAAAAATTAAAATAAATGTGTAACATGAAAATTTAAAACTGAGCTTGGATCCTTTAATTAATTTTAAAATGAATTTATTATTTTCTAAAATAATAATTAGCTAATAAATGAAAATTAATTGAAATTAGTGATTTCGCTAAGATTTAATTTTAATGGGATAAAAAATTATAATTCATTTAATGTTTACATAAAAATTAAAAGAAACGTGCAACATCAATTTTGTTTAATTAACAATTCAATTGTAACATTAATCAAGTTTTTAATTAATTGAATATATATCTATATCATTTAAATTTCAAGATATCTTTTCAATTATAAGATATTTTTAAAATTAGATTCATATAATTATTAAAATTATGGCTATGAAGCAACTTATTTTGGAAATAATTAATTTTTTTAGAAATAATTAAATTAAATAAAAAATGAATTACAATTATTTAAACAATAATTAATTAAAATAATAAATTTCATTACTAATATTTTTCTCTATATGTGTTCAGTGGACAAGGATTGATCCAAATTAATTACATTCTTAAAGGGGAAAATATAATTAATTTTTAAAAAAATCATTAAATTGATGCGAGTTTTCCCTAAAAAATGGAAAAAAATTTAATTGTAATATATCTTTTAAATTATAAGATTTCTTTAAAATTAGATTTATACAATTCTTAAAAGTGTAAATATTAAAATGGTAATTTTAGAAATAATTAATTATTTTCATAAATAATTAGCTAAAATGAAAATCAATTAAAACGAATTCTTATACCATTAATTAAAATTAGTAATACTATTATTATTTAATTGGACTTGGTTTCAATGTGCAAAAATTGACATGGTTTCGTTGGACGAAAATTAATCAATTATATTTTTAAAATAGAAAAATAACATTAATTAAAAATAAATAATAATTAAAATTAATTAGATTACCATGGTTAGCTAGATTTTTCTTGAAAAATGAAAGACATCTTTTGACATGCAAGATATGTTTTTAATTATAAAATATCTTTACAATTAGATTCGTATAATTCTTAAAACTATGGTTAAAAACCAAATTATTTAGAAATAATAAATTGTTTTTATAAATAATTAGCTAAAAATAAGATTTAATTAGAATTAATTATATTACAATTAATTATATTTTTTAGATTTAATTGGATATATTTTCATTTGACCAAAATTGAAAGAGTTTTATTAGACGAAAATGAGTCAAAATTAATTAAATTACTAAAAGGGGGAAACATAATTATTTCAAAAAATGAAAAATTATTAAAATTAATTAGATTGCTACGGGGAAGAAAAATATGCTTACGAAATTAATTTATCTTTTTACGCATTTAAAAATAAAGATTCTGGATTCTTAGAATTGGAGTGTTACATCTTATTGCAAAGTAAGTCGACTGATCATTGGTCCATAATTAACTTTATTTACTTTTTTCAGTATTATATTTTTCTTTTGATTCTTACTAGCTGTTTCACCCGTGCGTTGCACGGGAGACAAATTTTTCAACTGATAACGATATTGATAGATGTTAATAATATTAATATAAAATCTAAAAAAATAATTAAAATAAAGAATGAGTTAAAATAATAAATTTAAATAATTTAACTTGAAACAATTCTATAAAAATTTCGAAAGAGTTTCTTTTATATTTCGTAGTAATCCATCCTACCAATATGCAAGAGAATAACTTACGATAATCCACACAACTTAATTTACTATTCTTCATAGAATAGCAACTTAATTAAGATTTACATCCAAATCTTTCTGTGAGATGATCATTTATAAGCGATGATTGTGATAATATAAAATATTTTGCATCTTGCAAGATAAATCTACTAATATAAATCCAAAATAAAATAATCTTAAATATTATAGTTATCAAAATAAAACTACTAACATTAGTAGAGCTCATTGTTTTTCTTTAAAATTGTTTTACATTTTATCATATACAATTATAAATTTTGAGAGATATTAATTATACATCAAAGATGATATGCGTTATTAACAATTAATATGTAAATAATGATTTTTAAGTTTTAATTATGAAATATAATGAGTATAGAGATATATTATAAAAATAATAATATAGTGAGTAATGTCAAATGACCCTAATCTGCAGATTCTGATGTCGGAAACACTTATCCTCATTACGGTCCATCCTCATTTACTCTAGGGCGAGCGACGATGATATGAGAATTACAAACTTCCATTCCTCGTCCATGCCCCGTTAGAAAATTCTCATCCTCATCCATGCCCCATCATGATGGTTTAATTGAAAACTTTTATTTCGATATTTTATTTTTTCAATAAATACTTTTTAAATATACTAAACACGTGTATTAATATATTAGGTATAAACTTACTAATTTAACATATTCGACATATTAAATATTGAATGATTGAATATAATATTTAAATTAATTTAGATAAGACAAATAAATTG
Organism: Jasminum sambac; assembly: GCA_018223645.1. NCBI lineage: Eukaryota > Viridiplantae > Streptophyta > Magnoliopsida > Lamiales > Oleaceae > Jasminum > Jasminum sambac. The sequence continues at coordinate 36,158,416 of CP073646.1, read as the reverse complement.
AAATATATATATGATTAATACTTAAAATATACAATCTATTTGATGATATTTAAAAATTAAATAAAATCTCAATTGCGAAAATTTGATATAAAATAAATAATTTAAAGTACGTGGGATTTTTAATATTTATTTAGGAGATAGAAACTTAGATAAATATTTAACATAGTTGAAAGCCAGTTAAAATATTACAGTTGAGTCATATAATTCCAAATAATTGATTAGTCGATAACCAATTGTTAGCAAGAATTCTTAGACTTATTCCCTAACGAAAGCGACATATTGAACCAAAGAATTATTATATAATTGTTGGTTCGAGTAGTACCAAAATAAAAAAATAATGGAGCTTGTTTCTTAAAAAAATGAGAAGATCCTTTGAAACACCCGTAACTATGCAAAAAGAAATATTAATGTTTTGTCATCAACTGTAACTCAAAAGAAATATTATAGAAAATACAAAAATACATGAGAATCAAAAGAAAAGCATGTTTTGAAAAAAACATAACACTGAAAAAAGTAAATAAAGTTAAGTATGGACTAATGATCAGTCGACTTACTTTGCAATAAGATGTAACACCCTAATTCTAAGAATCTAGAATCTTATAGGTGTTAACTTAACTTTATTTTAAAATATGTGAAAAGTTAAATTAATTTCGTAAGAATATTTTTCTTTCCGTAGCAATCTAATTAATTTTAAAAGTTTTTCATTTTTTGAAATAATTATGGTTTCCCCTTTTTAGTAATTTAATTAATTTTGATTAATTTTCTTCTAATAAAACTCTCTCAATTTTCATCAAATGAAAATATATCCAATTAAATATAAGAAATATAATTAATTGTAATATAATTAATTCTAATTAATTCTTGTTTTTATGAAATTATTTATAAAAATAATTTATTATTTCTAAATTTTTTTTAACCACAGTTTTAAGAATGGTAAGAATCTAATTTTAAGGATATACTTTATAATTAAAAAGATATCTTGCATGTCAAAAGATATCTTTCAGTTTTTAAGAAAAAATCTAGCTAACCACAGTAATCTAATTAATTTTAATTATTATTTATTTTTTAATTAATGTTATTTTTCTATTTTAAAAATACAATTGATTAATTTTAATCCAATGAAATCATGTCAATTTTCGCCCATTGAAACCAAGTCCAATTAAATAATAACAGTGTTACTAATTTTAATTAATTGTATAAGAATTCGTTTCAATTGATTTTCATTTTAGCTAATTATTGTATACATCTAATTTTAAAGAAATCTTATAATTTAAAAGATATACTACAATTAAAAAAAAATTTCATTTTTAGGAAAACCGCATCAATTTAATGATTTTTTTATATTAATTATATTTTCTCCTTTAAGAATGTAATTAATTTGGATCAATCCTTATCCACTGAACACATGTATAGCAAAATATTAGCAATGGAATTTATTATTTTAATTAATTATTGTTTAAATTATTATATTTACTTTTTTATTTAATTTAATTATTTCTAAAAAAATTAAGTATTTCCAAAATAATTTGCTTTATAGCTATAATTTTAAGAATTATATGAATCTAATTTTAAAAATATCTTATAATTGAAAGGATATCTTGAGATTTAAAAAATATATATATATATTTATATATTGATTCAATTAATTAAAAGATCAATTAATGTTACAATTGAATGATTAATTAAACAAAATTGATGTTGCACATTCCTTTTAATTTTTATGTAAACATTAAATGAATTATACTTTTTTTATCTCACCAAAATTAAATCTTAGCGAAATCGCCAATTTTAATTAATTTTCATTTATTAGCTAATTATTATTTTAAAAAATAATACATTCATTTTAAAATTAATTAAAGGGTTCAAGCTAGGTTTTAAATTTTCATGTTACACATTTATTTTAATTTTTATGTAAAAATTTAATGAATTGTAATTTTTCATCACACAACAATTAAATCTTCCAAAAATTGGCCATTTAAATTAATTTTTGTTCCTTAACTAATTATTTATAAAAATGATCGATTGTTTCTAAAATTAATTATTGAGTCCAACCTAATTTTTAAAATTTTTAGTCCAAATTCGGAATCGTAATGGTGGGATTTTGTCTCAACTCGGGTCAACTGCCGGTAAGTTTCTTTTTCTTTTTGTGTAAAACTTTAATGAATCTTAATTTTATATCGCAAAAAAATTGAACCTTAGTTACGTTTTAATTAATTTTTGTTTGTTAGCTAGTTATTTATAAATTAATTAATTATTTCTAAAATTCAGAATAGTCCGATCTTATTTTTATTTTAATGTTAAACCTTTATTTGAATTTTTGTTTAAAAATTTAATCAATAGAATTTTGTATGGCATAAAAATTAAATCTTAGTGGAAATTGTTAATTTTAAATAATTTTATTTTTTCAAATATGAAAATTATGAAAAACGATCAGTCAAAAATTCATTCTAATTTCTAGAACACGTATGTTTTTAAGACATAAACTTATAAATTGAAGCTTTGAAAGAAAAAATAAGAAATTTAAAATTTCTTGATTCAAAATAAAATTGAAATTTATCACAAATATATAATATTTGTCGATTTTGTGGAATTACAGAAATTGTATTTAAGTACTACATTAATATATAAATTATTATTTTTGAAAATTAAAGATTTATTAGGAAAAAATTATCTAGTTTTAAACATAAAATAAAGCTAGCTTTACCATATATTTCTTGAGATAAACAAATTGAAGTATTATTTTTATTTAATGTATTTTCAAGGTAAATCAAACATGGAATAGAATTAAAAGTTAAAACATTTTATACATTTCATTGTATTTGAATTTTATACACAAACATCGACTAAGTGTTGTAACAAATTATTAATTTATATTTAAGTTGAACACTAATTTATATATTTGTGGGAAATTTTAATTTTTCAAAAATAAAAATTTATGTATTAATAGTATACTTATTTTAAAGCTATCATCAAGTCGAGTAAAATAGAATGACAATTTTTTTTATATGTAGAAAATGAAAAAAAGGAGAGAAAATGATAGAGAAGATATTTAGATGTAATGAAATTCGATAAAGTAGGGTAGAAATAATAAAATAAAATCTATATACATTAATATTAATATATTAGGGAGGAAAAAATAAAGAAAGTTGGATATGGATTAGAAAATAAAAAATAAAAATAAAAAGAGATTTTTTAAAATGGAAATACTGATTTAAGACAATATAAAATATAATAAGAAAAAATCATCATTTTCTATATATATAAAAATTATTCTATTATAGATAAAAGATTATATTAGGAAAATTTAATAAGATGGAAAAATTGAGGGTGCATTTAGGCAGAAAAAATGCTCTTTATATATATATATAGATTTATATTTAAGTTGAACACTAATTTATATATTTTCGTTAAATTTTTATTTTTTAAAAAGTAAAAATTTATATATTGATAGTATACTTGTTTTAAAGCTCTCATCAAGTCGAGAAAAATAAAATCACAAATAAAAACTATCATAAGATAAAATATAGATAAATTATTATAATAAGAGAAGAGCCTTATTTTCTATATATATAAATTATTCTATGTATAGAAAGAAGTTTATATTAAGCAAATTTAATAGACGGAAAAAATTAAGGATGTGCTTAGGTGGGAAAAAATGCTCCTTATATATATATAAATATATAAAGATTTTGACTGGCTGCAACAGTTTGAGCGGGAAAACTATTAAATAAATGATTAAAAAATATTTTTTGTTCAATTCTTTTTCTATATTATAGATGTGTTTTTGTATTTTCTATGATATTTCTTTTGAGTTACAGTTGATGACAAAACATTAATATTTCTTTTTGCATAGTTACAGGTGTTTCAAAGGATCTGCTCATTTTTTTTAAGTAACAAGCTCCAAAAATAGGTTTTCAAATAGTATTATTTTTTATGTTGGTACTACTCGAACCAGCAATTATCTAATAATTCTTTGGTTCAATTTGTCGCTTTAGCTAGGGAATAAGTTTTAGAATTCTTGCTAAACAATTGGTTATTGACACAATAAATTATTGGAATTATATGACTCAATTAGAATATTTTAACTAGCTTTCAACTATGTTAAATATTTATCTAAGTTTCTATCTCCTAAATAAATATTAAAAATCCCACCTACTTTAAATTATTTATTTTATATCGAATTTTGGCAATTGAGATTTTATTTAATTTTTAAATATCATCAAATAGATTGTATATTTGAAGTATTAATCATATATATTTCAATTTATTTGTCTTATCCAAATTAATTTAAATGTTATATCAAATCATTCAATATTTAATATGCCGATTGCCGAATATGTTAAATTAGTAAGTTTATACATAATATGTTAATACACGTGTTTAGTATATTTAGATGGTATTTATTGAAGAAATAAAATATTGAAATAAAAGTCTTCAATTAAATCATCACGATAGGCGATGGAGCGAGGGATGAGAATTTTTCTGGCGGGCGTGGGCGGGGAATGGAAGTTTGTAATTCTCATATCATCCTCGTTCGCCCTAGAGTAAATGAGGGTGGGTTGGAATGAGGATAAGTGTTTCCCGGCATGGCAGGAACGGGGTGTTAGGATCTGTTAGACATTATTCACTACATTGTTATTTTTATAATATATCCCTATACTGATTATATTTCATAATTAAAACTTAAAAATCATTATTTACATATTAATTATTAATTAATAACGTACATCATATTGATGTATAATTAATATCTCTCAAAATTTATAATTGCATATAATAAAATGTAAAACAAGTTTAAAGAAAAACAATGAACTCTACTAATGTTAGTAGAGTTATTTTGATAACTATAATATTTAAGGTTATTTTATTTTGGATTTATATTAGTAGATTAATCTTGCAACGTGCAAAATATTATATATCATCACAATCACTATTACAAATCATAAATAAAGAAATGCAGTGTAAATCTTTAATTAAGTTGTTATTCTATGGAGAATAGTAAATTAAGTTGTGCGGATTTTCGTAAGTTATTCCTTGCATACTGGTAGGATGGATTAGTACGAAATATAGAAGAAACTCTTTTGAAATTTTTGTAGAATTGTTTCAAGTTAAATTATTTAAGTTTATCATTGTAACTCATTCTTTATTTTAATTATTTTTTTAGATTTTATATTAATATTATTAATATCTATCAATATCGTTATTATTTGGAAAATTTATCTCCCGTACAACGGACGGATGAAACAGCTAATTTATCTTAATAAGACGGGTGGAATATAATAATACGTTATAATTATCATTAGTTTATCGGAGAATCTCTCTTTTCATTTAATAATTTAAGAAAATCAAGGTGGCCCTATCCAAAATCTCAGGCGAACTCGCTCTCATCCCGATTTCATAATCGCGTCCTTGCCACTACCACTGTCTGTCTACCACTAACGGCGGGCCCCGGGCCTACAATCCCCACTTCCACGGTGCATATGGTTTTGTTTAATCAAACAAGTGCGGTGTGCGCATAAAAGACAAACGCATGCAACTAATTACCAGTTTCACCCCATTGCAAACTACAATATCAACAGTTATAAAAGGTTAAATTCGTCAATACAGACCCCACACCAGAAAAATTGAAACCACGGGACCAGAGCGTCTAGTTTCCTTCTTACCAGCTGCATCCATCTTTATATACGTGGGTCGCTTCATTCATTGTATCTCATCAAGCAACGTACAGTAAATTAAAAAGTTTTCTTCGATAAGAAAATCCAAGGAGAAAAACAGTCGCTGATTGAAAAGAGAAAAATGAGTTCAACAAGCAGAGCATGGATGATAGCAGCGAGTGTCGGAGTTGTGGAGACGCTGAAAGATCAAGGTTTCTGCAGATGGAATTACGGCATCAGAGTAATACAACAACACGCGAAGAAAAATCTCAGATCATATTCTCAGGCGAAGAAGCTATCTACGCAGTCGTCTTCTGTGATTTCGAGTAAATTGAAAGAGGAGAAAATGAAGCAATCTGAGGAATCTCTGAGAAAAGTCATGTATCTGAGCTGTTGGGGTCCCAATTGATGGATTCATCCAGTGTTCAAACTTTAAACACTCTGGTCTGCGAATAGAGAAGATAGAAATTAGAAGAGAGATGATATTTTGTGGAGTTAGAAGCTAATTTTCTTGCAATAGAAGAGAGAACGCAGGAAATTGAAATGTATATATGAACTTTGATGATGCGAATTGTGTGTTCTGTTTCTACCCCTTTTTCTGTTGGCTGCAACAATCTGAAGCCCTAGTCAAAACTTAGCTCAGTTAATTAATTAAAATTATTAATTTTCTGAGGGATATATTATCTAATTAGCCACGTTACATAAATTCCTCCATCAAAAAATTCAGTGATGTATCAATCGAAGTTAGATGCTAATGAAAGAATTCTAAACTGTACGAACACATTGATTGTTGTGAGTGTAGGCAACATATTAGTGAGCTGTAAATAAGTGATGATTTTGAAAATTTGTGGATTGTTGAAAATAATTTGAAGAAATACATGTGTCTATAATCAATAGTGGTGTTAAACATACAGTGTGTTCAACTTGTTCAATTCAATTCCCTCTAGCAACCTCGATAATTTTTAAACAGAATTATTCTAGACTTTTTTTGTGTACTCAGCTAGATGAACACGAAAATGCAAGGAGCAACATCATTTACATCAAGGATGATAAAATGATGCATTAATTGCTTGATCCAATCCAAAAAATTCAAACTAAGTAATCACAATAATTCTTTTACCACTTTGGTTAGGCCATCCCAGCTTAGCCCTTTTTTGATCTTGTTATCCCTTATCTTTGAATTCATTTTCAATTACATAATTATATTTTCTCACTTCGTGTGTTTCTCCTAAAATTAAATATTCGAAAAGGTATAATATCTGATTAGCATGTACCACGCGCACCCACCCAAATCTGACAAACTTACTCCTTACACCCACCTCCTTTTCAACTTTACCCTCCTACCCCATTTAAACAAATACAGCCTACATCCCCACCACCACCATATATCTCGGCCCTCAAAAACACTCTACACCCCCACCACCACCACCATATATCTAGGCCGAAGAAAGCAAGTTCATTGAAAACTCTATTGGAGTAAGGAGAGAAGCTCTTCATTGGCAAACTCCTCCAACACAAACAAGGAATAGAAACAAGGGGCTCCATAATGGGGTGAACCCCCATAAAGGGGATGAGATCCTCATAATGGGGTTTGGCCACAACAGGCCGATCCCCATAATGGGGATCTCGGCCTTCAGCGGCCAAACCCCATGCCGTCGGCCAATATTAATTTTTTTCCAATATTATTATTTTTTATTTTTAATAATATAATTGAAAGAGTGAATTGAACTATTAAATATAGAACATGCATCTGACCCCTACATATAACACATAGAACAAATGGTAAGAATTGAGTGGTGGCCCTGAATTCAGCTGTTTGAGAATGGTTGGTCGAACATCCAAGTATTCGGTCAATAGTGGCCAAGCATCCAGTAGGATGCCCGTTGGCCAAGTATCCAACTGGATAGTCGGCCGGGACCATTTAACTGGACACTCATTTGCCTCTCAGATGGTAGATCGGTAATTGTAGGTGAGAGTATTTTTGTCAAGAAAAAAATACTGGAGTATGGATTAATTTACAGGATGCATTTAGTGCCACCCATAGATATAAGTGGGAGTAAAAGTATAAAAATGAACAAAACATGCAATGGAGCAAAATCAAGTTTGGAGACACATTGCTTAAGTCAAGTCAAAACAAGTTTTTCTAAAGTAGAGCTTAAAAACTTTGCTAGTGAGGGAAATCAAGGCGAATGCATTTTATTAATTTAAAAATTATCATTTTCAGGTATGATAATTCTACTTGCACAATTAATTGTACAATTATATAATATATTACAATTTTATAATAAAATAATGATACCATGATAGTGATGTACATATAATTAGCATGATGTATGCTGCTTGTACAAAGTAGTTCAACAATTTGTACAATTGTACAAGTATCCTCAATATGCATACTCAAAAAAAGTGGCATAGTATCCCATTTGTTCACTCGAACCTGTGTGCTAATCACACCCCATTTCCTCTCCTTACACTCATATACTATGCACACCCACCTACCCCCACTACCACAACATTTCTCGGTCGAAGAAGGCACGTTCAGTGGAAACTCCATTGGAAAAAGAAGAGAAGCTCTTCATTGGAAAACTCTTCCAAACAGAAATAAAGAGCGTCCATAATGGGGCGAACCCCCGTAAAAGGGATCGGCCAAATAAGGCCTAGCCCCCATAATGGGGTTCGGCCACTGAAGGCCAATATCCCCATAATGGGGTTCAGCCACAAAAGGCCAATCCGCATAATGGTGATCTCGGCCCTCAGTGGTCAAACCCCATACCCCGGCCAATATTAATTTTTTAAAATTTATTTCCATTATTATTTTTTTATTCTTAATAATATAATTGATTGAGTGAATTGAGCTATTAAATATAGAACGCGTATCTGACCCCTGCAGATTACACAGAGCACAAATGGTAAGAATTGAGTGGTGGTCCCGAATTTAGCTGTTTGGGAATGGGTGGTTGAATATCCAAGTATTCGGTCAACCGTGGCCAAGCATCTAGTAGGATGCAGTTGGCCGAGTATCCAACTGGATAGTCGGCCATGACCATTTAACTGGACATTCATTTTGTCTCTCAGAGGGTAGATTGGTAATAGTAGGTGATGATATTTTTGTTAGGGAAAAAATATGGGTGCATGGATTAATTTACGAGGTGCATTTAGTGCCGCCCATAGATATAAGTGGGAGTAAAATTATAAAAATGAACAAAACCTGCAATGGAGCAAAATCAAATTTGAAGATGAAACGCTGCTTTAAGTCAAGTCGAAACAACTTTTTTCTAGAGTACAGCTTGAAAAACTTTGCTAGTAAGGGAAATCAAGGCGAATGCATTTTATTAATTTAAAAATTATCATTTGCCGATAGGATAATTCTACTTGCATAATTAGTTGTACAATTATATAATGTATTACAATTTTATAATAAAATAATGATCCCATGAGGCCATCTCCAATGGACAACAACAATTGCATGCGTGCAGTAGAGAGAGAGGGTAAAGAGAGACAGGAAGGGGAAAAAAAGGAGAGGGGCTTAAATTTTTTATTCTTTAATCATTTTTATCTCATTTATTTCACTTTTTTTTTCATAATTACCCCTGCCACGTCTAGAAATAGACGTCCAGAATTCTTCCCCTACTCTTTTATTATATTTTTGAATTTATCTCTACCTCTCTCATATTTTTCACTTTTCCATATACTTTCTTCTATTCACTTTCAAATAAAGAATCACTTTCTATATTTTTCTCCTCCACATCTTCTGCAATTAACATCTCCACTGGAGATGGCCTTATAGTTATGTACGTATAATTAGCGTGATGTATGCTGCTTGTACAAAGTAGTTAAACAATTTGTACAATTGTACAGGTACAAATATCCTCCGTATGCATACCCAAAAAGTGGCATAGTATCCCATTTGTGCAGTCGAATCTGTGTGCTCATAATGGTGCTCCATTCCCATTAAATGACGTTTTTGCCACACAACAGAAAACAACTTAAGCCGGCATCATATCACCATCATGCCCACCACAAAATTATCAAAACCACAGGACCCATTAGCATGCCTCAGCCTCTGGTTTTATTTAGGCTCAGAGCAACAGCTATGTATATATATGTGCTACTTCAATCTTCAAGATAAAGCATTATCAACCCAAAAATCTTACAAGAAAAATCTTGAAAAGGAAAAATGAGCTCAACAAGCAAAGCGTGGATTGTTGCAGCAAGTGTGGGAACAGTGGAGGCGTTGAAAGATCAAGGCTTGTGCAGATGGAATCATGCTTCTACAGTAATTCAACAGCGAACTAAGAGCAATATCAGATCATGCTCTCAGCCCAAGAAGCTATCTACACACACTTCTTCTGTGATTTCGAGTAAATTGACGAAAGAAGAGAAAATGAAGCAATCAGAGGAATCACTCAGAAAAGTCATGTATTTGAGCTGTTGGGGTCCCAATTGACTGTTAGTGTTAGATTAGATACTTCATCTAAAATTAGGGAGATTTCTGCTATATATATATTGCAGAATTTTTGTGAGTGCTAATTGAAATAATAACCACTCTCTAAATTATGACAAGAATCGAGTGTCATAAAGAGTATGAAAGAGGATAAGAAAAGGAGTGGAGTTCAATGGGAAAGATTTGTGTAATATATGTAGATTTCATGAAATATATAAATGTTATTGGCTTGATTAAATTTAAATTTAGAAAGAATTGATAAAAATATTTAAAAAAATTGATCCTATCATGCTTTGAAAGTCAACTTTAATACTACTATATTATTTATGACTTGTTATGGACTACACGTTGCTCCGCATATAAATACTATTAGGGCGTGTTTGATTGGTAAAACTTTTTTAGGAAAACATCAAAGCAAAGCAAAGAAAATATTTTCTTATTCTATTGTTTGATAGAAAATTTTTTTATGGAAAATATTTTCCACGTACAATCATTTCATGTATAAATGAGCCATTTTTGATAAAAAGATTTAATCTAAGTGAGAGATAGAAAAATATTTTCTAAAAAATTTAAATAAAAGAAAATTTTTTCTAAGAATGTAATCAAACACACCCTATGAGCGAAGAGGGAGAAACTTTTGAACTAATTAACATGCGCGCGCTCCATTTACTCCTCCCGGTACATCTATTTTCACTCTTTGATTCTTTCACATTGTAGTCAATACACGTGGTTTTGACCGTCAGTACTATCAATTGTCGACCTTTTGAGCCTAAAGATTTCTTTTAAGGGTGTGTTTGATTGCAAAGTCGGAAAATAGTTAGAAGGAAAACGTTTTCCGGGTAAATGAATTCCGGGAAAAGGTTTTCCAGGGAAATGGTAATTGTAGGTGTTTGCTTAGGTTAATTTGAAAGTTGGAAAATGATGTTATTTTCCTTATTTTTGAGGTTTTTTTTTAATAAAATTTGATCATTTTCCTTATTTTTATGGTTAAAATAAATTGTCTATTAAAAAAACGCCAAACTTTTCCTGAAACAAAACCACTCCACCCGAAAACGTTTTCCTCCAAAACAAGGAAAGAACTAAATCGAGAAAAAGTTGGAAAACGTTTTCCAGGAAAAAAGTGCAATCAAACGGCTAAGGATGGAAAAAAAAGCCGGAAAATGAGTTTTCCTGGAAAAAATTGGTTGAATCAAACACACCCTAATAGGCAACATTGACAAGGTAAATTATTGTTCGCACATGATGATGTTATTTTTGTATTTTGAGTCACGGATTAGCGACAATACAAATAATCCCCTTTTTATATGGGGAGACTCTCCACGCTTTGGTCCGCGATTGAGTGTCAAGTGAGATCCTCGATTTGAGCGCTTCCTCCAATCAGCTTTAACACGAATGTGAACTTTCCCACATGAGGAGGGAATCAATTTTCTTAGTGACAAGTATTAATGAATTGGACAAAGATTTACTATTAGCCAGATTAAATTTTTATAGATTTTTATGTGAAATAAGAGAGATAATTAATGGGTGGAGTTAAACTGTTGAAATTTATATAATATATATATATATATATATCACAAGATATGTAGACGCGATTAATTTGATCAAATTCAAATTTAAAAAGAATTGATAAAAATATATAAAGATGTATAAAAATCTCAAACCTAACATGGGCAGTCTTGTATCTCTTTATAGTCACTATGTGAAGATTTGAGATAATCTCCCTGTAGTTTCTAGGAGTGCTTTTCAAATTATCCGAAGATTTAAGATAATGTCCCTTCGATTTCTCAGGATTGTTTCTTTGATTAATTTTAATCCATGGTCAAACTTTTACTTTTTCTTGAAAGGATAATCCACGGTCAAACCCTTTTTTTTTTTTTTTTTGAATAAATCCATGGTCAAACTTAAAATCTATAATTGGGGGTTTTAAATTAAATTAAAGCATATGCCTGCTAAGAATTCCCGAATTTCCACCCAAACTAACCAACTTCGAAAACAAGAACAGAAGTTAAATTCCGTTGTATTCTCGTACGACGTCGCGTAGCAACACCCAATGCTTGTACCTCGGTCACAACAAAGTTTGGCGCACAATAAATTCTTTGTATTGCATATTTGTGAAGCTGTATTCAACGCCAGCGGTGCACCCCTTTACAAAGTATACACCCTCCACCAACTTTAAACTGATTTTCCTCTCCTGTAGCTCACACTTTTCGACTCCATTTTCATAACTTAAAATCAAAATTCTGCGAAATTTGGGATCTTATCAGTTACTAATTTCGAAGGGATGGTGAGTGTGAGTTGTTATTTGCCTCAATTTTGCAAATTTTTATTAGCTGCATCGCTGTAATCTACGAAGGCAACGCGCAAATTTTCTGTGTTAGATTGCTATGATTTTGAGTATTTGCGATATAGATTAACTGATGTTTATGTCAATAGAAAGAAATTGCTAAAATAGTCACAGTACTGTTGATTTTCTAAAGCTAATATCATCGAATTGTTTCCCGAAATAAATAATCACTTACATGTTTCAGTTACTAGTTTTCTGGTGTATGCATTTGTATTTGAATTCTTAGGCGGAATATCGTTGTTGGGGATTCTTTTTCGATCAAAGCAAGGAGGGGATTATTTACTTCGAGTTTCTTTCTTCTTCTTCTTTTTTTTTTAATATTTATTTATTAAATCAAGCCTGCTTCTGCAAATTAGAACAAGTAGATATTTCCGTTTATGAACTAGGAAAAGGGAAAATCATTTTGAAACAAATGAATAGTGTCTTTGTTCCTTGCCTCAGCTACACTTCAAAATGATTCTTCTAAGTTCTAATAAAAGATTGGCTGCATAGTTAATAATTTTATTCGATATTTAACAGAAAGCCCTGCATATACTGTTTTATGTGGTTAAATTTATAGCATAATCCTTACATTCTCAAATTTTAAACAGGCAAGGCAAAGGTAAATAACGATTTGAGTTCAGTGGTTGTTTGCATATTTAGTAGTATGGGGAGTGAAATTGCGACCGAAACATGGTATGGTAATGTCTGGAAAAGTTCAAGAAAGAGTGTAGCCTTGGCCCGCCACGAGCCCATGATAGGAATCCTGGCATTTGAAGTCTCCAGGTTGATGTTGAAGATGGTTAATTTATGGCAATCCCTAGATGATCACAAGATTGTTAAATTGAGGGAAGAGATTGTAAACTCTGTTGGTATCCGAAAGCTAGTTTCTGAAGATGAGAATCATCTCATGGATCTTGCTCTTGCTGAGATAATCGAGAATTTGAGAACTCTGGGCAAATCGGTGGCTATACTTGGGGAGAAATGTGTGAATCCAATATACCACAATCTTGAAGGAGTTTTTGACGATCTGGGTAAGATTGACATCAACTGGTTTGGGTGGCAATACAGGCTTAAGAAGATGGAGAGAAAAGTCAAGAAAATGGAGAGGTTTGTTGCTGCCACAGGACAGTTATGTCAAGAGCTTGAAGTGTTAGCTGAGCTTGAGCAGAGTTTAAGGCGAATGAAGGCTGGTGCTTATTTTGGACAGGTGAAGTTGGAAGAGCTTCAACAGAAGGTGGCATTGCAACAAGAAGAAGTGAATAATCTTAAGGAGATATCTCCTTGGGTTAGAACACATGACTATATCGTCAGGCTTTTGCTTCGGTCTTTATTTACGATTGTTCCAAGGATCAAACATTTTAGTGGGATAAACCAGATAGGAAATGTCGATAAAAGCAGCGAGTCTGACTGCCCTATTCGCAGTAATTCATTCTCTGTTCATATGCAGTCATCAGTGTTCCCAACTGAAAACTATCTGTCTAGGTTTCCAGATTCTTCAGGTAGATCATCTTCAAATCTGGGCCTTGCTTGTGACAAGAGTAGATCAGGGAACAATAACTTGCATGATTATTCCCAATCATCCATTGTTCATGGAAAACAACCTCAAATGAAAGTCAAATTTTTTGCTTCTATTGGCTTCAAAGGATGCATGAAAGGTGGTGATTTGCCTGTTTTAAAGAGCTACAAACTATTAAGACATGGACCTTTGGGGTCAAATGGATTTTCTCAGAAAGATTATGAAGCAACAAAAGATACAAACGCAGAACCTTTCCCGAAAGAATCTTTATTTATTTCCAAACTAAAGCTGTTATACACACCGCGTTCTACTCTTGGTTTTGCTGCTTTGGCTCTCCACTATGCAAATGTTATTATACTGATTGAGAAGCTGGCTCCATCTCCCCACTTGATCAGCCTTGATGCAAGAGATAACCTTTACATGAAGCTGCCTACGAGTATCAGAAGCTGCCTTCGGGCAAAGCTAAAATTATTTTCTCAAACACCGGCATCATCTAGATATGATGATTCATTTGCAAAGAAGTGGAGATTAACTCTAACAATGATGGAGTGGTTGTCTCCACTTGCTCATAACACGGTAAGATGGTATTCTGGGAGAAACATTGAAAGGAAACATATGATTGTTGAGACGAATGTGCTTCTAGTACAGACCCTGTACTTTGCAAACCAAGTAGAAACCGAGGCAGTAATTGTGGAACTTCTCGTGGGCCTAAATTACCTCTCAAGATTTGGTAGAGAAATTAATGAAAACCCATAGAAACAACTGTCAGAGCACCAGAGGTTGAGTATCACCGAGGATAGGAGTTATTACAACAGATTGATCATAACGCATAAGAGATATCTCGTGTAATAAGTAATGGCTGAATTCATGAAAGCTTCTTACATTCAACTGATTTCTTATTTTTTCGAGAAAAATTCTTCCAGAAGTTAAAGGTATTCTTTATGCATTCAGATAATCTTATTGTTGCTCTTAAAGTAGAGACGTGCGAAGTACCACTCTCTTGTAGATAGCTCGAACCAAACATGTCTCAACTTTTACCTAAAATATTAAATAGAGCCATGCTATTGATTCATTGTAACCCAAAGATATCTTTATGAGTCGCATTCAAAATTGACATTTAGGTTCTTGACATTAATATAATGCCGTTGATGCAGGGGTAGCCCGTGCTGTCAGACAGACTGAATACGAGAGACATGTCCTTCTATGAGTAATGAAGTGGGGTTCAGTAGGAAAATATATGAACTATGAACAATTATTGCCTTGGTCTTGGCCATTATTTGATTTATGTGTTTTTAGGTACAAAAGATTGGTACTGCTATAGTTAGAATGGCTTCAGTAGGCTAATTTGTAACGATTGTGGTAAATTGTGGAAAGATGCCATGAAGGGATTGCATGCATACACGCATATATATCATCTATATGCAAAAACTTCCATAAGAAACAAGGCAGAGTACATTAATGTAGTAAAAATCAAATGGCTTTAGCACCCAATTTATTAGTTCCCCAATCAGCAGACTGGATGTAATCTGCTGGGATCATTTCATCCCTAAACTTTTACCCTTTTCTTGGGGATGACCTTGAGTGGATTCTTCTTCCTCAGAGTTAATCCTAATCGTTCTCCCATGTCAATGTGCTCTGGTTTGACCCCCGCGCCAAGGTCCCAGTCGAAGGCCTGGACCAAAGTGGCGATGGTGAGGTGAACCACCCTATGAGCCAAGGGGAAACCTATACAAATCCTTCTCCCAGAACCAAATGGGATGAATTCAAAATGTTGTCCCTTGTACTCAATGCTTGATTTCAAGAACCTTTCGGGCTTGAAACTCAAGGCATCATCCCACGACTCTGGGTCTCTCCCAATGGCCCAAGCGTTGACGAAAACTTGGGTGCCCTTTGGGACTAGATACCCCATGTACTCAGTGTCCTCCATTGTGTTTCTTGGCAAAAGCAAGGGTAGTGCAGGGTGCAATCGTAGAGTTTCCTTCACAACTGCCTGGAGATACGGCATGTTCTCAACGTCTTTCTCTTCCACCAGCCTGTCTACTCCCACCACCCTGTCAAGCTCCTCTCTAACCTTCTTGAATGCGTGCGGGTTTCGTAGTAGCTCTGCAAATCCCCACTCAATGCTGATACTAGTTGTCTCAGATCCCGCAAAGAACATTTCCTGTAAGTTAGCCATCAGTCAAGTGAATTCATTATTGCTGAAGAAAATACTAGTTTGACTTTTGATCTTCTTGTTTATTTCTTGTGGTATTTGAAGTCAAAAGTAGTTTAGTTTTGAAGAAATTTCTATTTCTAAACTAGTTGAAAAGATTGACATCTTAAATAGTAGTCAAGAATTTGCATACCATGATAACAATGTTGACATTGTGCTCTGTGATCCTATCAGGTCCATCTTTGCCGTCACCTTCAAACTCCAACAACACATCAAGAAAATCTTTCCTCTCCTGGAATTTGCCTGCTTTCCTGTTGTTAAGCCTCTCTTGGACGAACTTGGACGAAATCCTCATCGTCCTCGTCATGTTCTTAAACATCTTCCTCTTCATCCCAAGTGGATCAACCAACTTCAAAGCTGGAAAAAAATCAGCTATATTTGGTGTCCCAGCGAGCTCAAGAATCACATTCATACAATCAAAGAACTCTCTCCCTTCAGGATCCTTTGCATCCAACAAATCCCTTGACAACATAAGGTTCCCAACAAGATTAAACGCCATCAGAAAGAGGAACCTGCTCAGTTGCACTGCCCCAGTTCCTCCCTGAGCTAGTGATATCTTCGAGTCGTCATCAATCCAACGTACCATATCATGCATAAGCCTCAATCTCAAGTCTGTCGTCTCATTCATTCTCTTGTTCACCAAGAACTCCTGGGAGCAAATTCTCCTTAATACCCTCCAGTGTCCACCGAACGTGTTCATCCCGAGAGAACCTGCGTTGAAATTGTAGGCCGTGAGTGCATCCGGAACCTTTCGGTCCGCGAATGGAATGTCGTGTTTCTTGAACAACTCGGCTGCCGTCGTGGCGTTCTGAACGATCATGGTGTTGATTTGGCCAAGATTGAGCCACACAAGAGGGCCATAAGTTTTGCTCCAGTGGTACATGGTTTGGTGAGGCAAATCACCCAACTGAAACATGTTCCCAAAAATTGGGACTCCATTCGGCCCCGGTGGCCTTTTACCTGATTTCTTGCCTTTGAGAAAACTCAGTATGAGAAGAAGAAAACCAACAGTAAGAGAAATGGTGAGTGGATTGATGGAATCGATAGCCCACTCCATCTTGTGTACACTCTTTGTTTGCCTTAATGTTTGCAGTAGGTTGTGACCCCCCCTGGATATATAGTAAAGGCAATGCATACAAATCAACCACATGCAGACTCTGAAATTAGCACATGTGGTTGAAAATGGTAGCTTGGTCTATTTTTACAGGGTCCTTGTGTGGGGCCATCTGAATTGAAGAGGAGATTACTAATGCAACCTCCAACTTGCAAGCCATTATTTCCTCATTGCGAGTCATACCTTATTTTACTTTTTTTTTTTTTAAATTTAAATTATACTTCGTTTCACTTTTTCCCAAATTAATGGTTAAAAATAATGAGAGAAAAAAATAATTTTAAAATTGTATTAAACGAGTCTTAAATTTCGAGTGGATAAAGAGAGAGGCTCAGTGAGGTGGATTGATACTTGATACTGCCACCATTAAAATGTTATGGTGACCCTACCTAAGAGCATGTTTAATAAAATTGTTAGCAAAATTAATTTTTTGATATTCATTTTCATCTGTACATTTTGTAATAAAATTAATATTTTGAACTTTTTTTAAAATAATTTTTTGCCACATTTTCTCTAACTAAATCGTGTTTTTCCACAAATAACTTTTTGAAATAAGCTCTAGAGTGTCTACTAAATTAATGGTCAAACTACATTTTGAACAACATTAATTTTGCTAGGTGTAGTAACTTATCATTGCTAACCACTAATTAACCAGTCTTATTGTAGAAAAAAGTAATATTACGACATTTCGTTTAAATAATGTAGCATGCATGGCACGAGAATGATTCTTGAGTGGGATTTTATCTTATTAATTTAAATAATGGAGCATGCGAAGCTCGAGCCCGAAAGGTTGAGAAAAAGACAAGAAATCCAAAAAAGACAAAATGCTTCCAAACGCACAAATAAATCCCCAAATACGAGGGCACACGGCACTGTGTGTGGAGGGAGGAAGGAACGAAACTACCAAAAATTGCCCCGTCGAAAAGTACGTTATTTTATTTTTCTGATAAAATATTTGTTGTCAAATTTGTGGCATATAATACACTGCAAACAATCCAGTGCCCATGTATAGGCACCATGGACATAGAATTGTGAATGTATAATACACGTTTTATTATCCACCATGGCAATTAACTGTTTAATGAGACTTAATTTGACCTTTGGACAGGTTTTGTCATATGTCATGATGTATATGAATACGTAATAACGACATGTTATCCTTTTCATTTTATTAAGTATTTTGAAAATCAGATTGGTTATCGAATGGAAACAACATATCAAAAATTAAAAGGTTGAATCGGATTGAAATTAACAAGGTTTAATCATTTCTAAAATTAAATAATTCAAAATTTATGTTTATACTAAAACTTTTTTCAAAGGACGTTTAAAAAAAATCCGGCTTTTTGGCTGGTAGTTGTCGGTTATTAGTGGGTTTTCGATAAGTTCTAATCTTATTTTATATTGGCTAGTTGAAAGGGTGAACAACACATAGTTTGTATCCCCCTTTTTTGGTCCAACCAATCGGTATGATCCATTTTTCAATAGAATTTTTAATAAAAATAATTATTAACCAAAAGTGATGGTTGGATTAATTAAGATATTGTAATTAATAATTTAATATTAATTGGTATTGCGATGATGATGTTTACAATATTTACCATGTTAAAAAAAATAATAATAATAAATTGCAAGCTAGAGAAAGTGAAACGGAGAAAGTGGATATGTAGAAAGCTCGAACAAGGCGCTAAATTTACCATGCTAAGATTCGAAGCTGCATTTGTGGCAAGTGCTAGGAATACTAGTCAAACCTTGAACTTCCAGAACACTTGATTTTGGATGAATTTAATGATGACTTTGAAATGATGAAATTTACAGGAGCGAGCTATGTAACAATATAACATTTTCGTTGAATTTTAATTATTTTTGCTTGACAATCTATCTCTTATTTTTATAATTTTTGATTATCTAAAATTTACTTAAATATCACAATTTTATAATATTTTCACAGTATTGTATTTTCATTATTATGATAGTTTTGGAGTTTTTATACTTATTCTTATATTTAAATAATTTTTACCCTCTAACCATAGAATAAAAATTATTTGCTACTAGTAAGTTTCTTTCGCAATTAACCCCACGACATATTATAGCCTCTATATTTCTTATGGCTCTTGAGGTTCTACGTTCAAATATAAAACAAGTGCCTCACAATATTTGAAAATGAAAAATAAAAATAGAGGCCCCACTCCGAAAATGATATAATACAATAGCACATCTATATATTATATATCTATATATTATATAAAGTTAAAGTAAATTCACAGTTGGTAATTGAAAAATGATTGTTGGAAGAGAATTTAAGTTGTAATTGTCCTATACCAATTATATATTGCCATGTGTCATTGTTATTTGAGTAAATTTTACTACTTTCGTCCCAAAAATATAATCCAATATTCATTTTCCGTCCGTATCAAAATATAGGTCATACTCCTTTTAAAGATAAAGATCTCGATCGTAGTTGCACTTGGGACTTAAAATATTCAAGAAAGACGTCATATCCGATGGAAAAAAATAATTTAAGTAATATGCATTAGATGAATTACAGTTGAAATAATTAAAAAGAATAATGCTGGATAATTAATATAAAATATTTAAAATACATCTCACGTTAGATATAAAAATATAGCTGAACAATATTGTGTGATAATCGAACTAAAACAATTATAAGGTAAAGAGCATTAGATGGAAGTGCATTTGAATGCATGGACTAACATTGTGGTGATATGCATCAAAACTAAGTAAATATTATGAATCATACAAATCATTTTATATTTTGAAATACTTCCTTAAACACTACATTCATTGTTTAATTTTCCAATTTACTATCATCACACAAATCAAAATCATCAGACTCATTAATAACTCTAGAGACAATATCCAATTGTCCATGGTGAATATCTACTCCTCAAATAAATGTCAACATTAGAAGAATTGCATCGACTCTTGTTGATCGTCATCATATAAGAAACAAATAAAAGGTAACTCGCTCTGTTGGAACTTAAACGGTAATCATGGATTAGTTGAAGTCAACGTCATTCTAGGAATGAATATTTTGTGACCTACATTGCATCAAAAATAATTTTGCCTCAACCACGTGTTCCCAAGTCTTGTGATGATTAATCGGGTTCCACTGCATAAACCCACTAAACGATTAATGTTTTCCAACAATAGTACAGGAATGCCGACTTTTACTTTTAGTTTATGATTTGACACCAGAACACTGAATAGTATTCAAAAATTTCAGTTCATCGACAGTAAATCATAGACATGTGTACCTCAACAATCATCTTCTTTCCCACTGCTTACACCTCAAGTATTACCAGTCATCCTTCAATTCAATTTGCAAAATGGTTGCAACAATACAAAATGAATTGTAATTATCAAATTAATCCTAAAATATTTTAATTTTTTTTAATAGAATAAATGATTCTGAAAACTAACAATAACTTAATGAAGTTTGTTAATTTATAAATGATTTCTAAAGCTACCATCCATATTTCAGATTTTATATCTTAATAGTTAATTCTAATCATCTTGTTAATTAATATAATATATTAACTAAAAATATAACAATATAATCTCTTAATTAGATATTAATTATAATTTTTCGGATTATATACATTGTTTTAAATTAAAAGTTAACAATTGTTCTAAAAAATTTATAATTGATTTCTTATTGTGCTTTCATTTTCAACATCCTAGGAGTTTTTTGAGATGACATAAACTTTTAATGGAAAAGCACAATCAATAATCTTGTTCATTGTCGAGAACCACAAATTCGTACTTTAACCTCATATTAGGCACAAATTATGAGACCACTATCAGATTTTCATTCATTGTTATTAATTAAAAATTAAACTAAAGGAAACCGGTCATTACTGGGCCGACTATGAGATTTTCAGCCATTCAATATTAAATAAAAGCCACTAAAGTGTACGTACTTTAACCTCGAGTTTGTCTTGCATTGTGAAACCACTATGCATGGAATTTTCATCCATTATTATTAATTTAAAAATTATTAGTAAATTAAAGGGAAACCGCACCAATTCCCTCAAGTAGCCATTGCCTATAACTTGTAGATATTTAATAATAATTAATATTTTATAGAGTCGTATGCACACTCTTCTTTTTTTATATAACGCAAAATGTGGGATTTTTAAATAGCATATAAATTATCACATTATCTAAACTTTTGGAAGGGAAGTTGAGAATTTGATTTTTGAAGGACTTCCAAAATAAATATTTCTCAAACCAGAAAGATTCAATTAACTTGACATGAAGTTAGTTATGTGCTACATTAATTCTTAAAATAGTATTATAATTAGAATAATTAATATTATGTTTTATCTAAAGAAATAAAAAATCGTGATTTTTTTATATTAGTCGTGTACACATGTTTTCATATGTGTAATTCTGCATATATATTAACCCGTATTACCATATTTGTAGATACGTATTACCATATATGGATTCTGCTATATACTAAACCACATAAAAAATTTAATAAAAAATAAGTTCCACGTTTCTTTTAAATTAATTTTTGTTTGAAAAATAAGTAAAGGGTCCAATCTAATTTCTAGTTTTAATGTTACACGTTTATTTGTATTTTTATGGAAAAATTAATGAATTGTGATTTTTGTATCATAACAAAATTCAATCCTATCGAAATTTATAATTTTAATTAATTTTCACTTATTACCTAATTATTTATAACAATAATTAATTATTTGTAAAATAAATTAATAGGCCCGATCTAATTTTTGTAATCTATACTACTATTAAAAGTCTAGAAAGGATGGGAAATATTTTTTTTCCATTTTTACCCTCACATTTTAAATTAAATTACATTTGCATCATACATTGAAATTATTAAACACCCTTTCAATTGCCCTTTTAAATTGTAATTATGAACAATTTTTTATTTTTAAAAAACATTTTGACACTAACATAAAATGATTTTTTTGTCACTCTATTTTCCATTTTCTCATTGCTTGTATTCTTTTTTGGTTTATCATTCATTATTTATCCTCTAAGTTTTGATGATAGTTTGCAGGATCGATCTAGGGATTGGGGCAAACATGAATTCAGAGGGCCGTGTCGCCCAAGTTTTTTTTTTTTTTTTTTTTGAAATTTCACATAGAAAAAATTTGTACAATATAATCTTAGTCAGTTAATTATTTTATTTATTACGGACAGTATCATGAAAATTTCTAAATCTGAGTGAAATTATTAATTTTAATTAATTTTTAGTTTCTAATAATAATAATAATCATCATCATCATAGTATTATTATTATTATTATTATTATTATTATTATTATTATTATTATTATTATTATTCTTCGATTTGTCATCTACACTCTAAGTTACACCTTTAAATTTCATTTTATGTATGCCAAATTTATTATTATTTATGCATATACACTTTTTCCATATCCCATACATGTATATGTAATTTAACACGATTTTCCTTTTTTATTTTACGATTTTATTTTTATTTTTACACAAATTTCCATTTTTATTATACACAATTTTTCTTTCCTAATATATAGCAATCTTTGAAAAAAAAGGAATTAAATCTTTTGTTTAGAAGGAAAGTCAACACACACTGGTGGATCAGCTTTTATATATTAGTATAGATAGTTAAAATATAATTGTCTTATATCCCCTCATTTGATATAATTATTATCACTAAAATATGTTAGATGAAATAAAATATCTAATAAATAAAAGAGCAATTTTGGAAAATAATATTAAATTTTACTTTTCGCAATACTATTAATTCTATTTTTCTTTTTTTTTTAATACAAATTGGGGATCATAGGGGAGGGGAGAGGTGGGGTGGAGTGGGGTGTCGCAAACCCGGAACAAATAGGTAAGGGGGTATCTTACTACTAAGTCAAACCCTTTGAATAATTATATTTTTCTTAATCTTTATGAAAATAAAAATGAGTTATAGTATCGGACGGGGGTAGTATGAAGCAGTTATACTAGTGGTTTTTTTCAATTTCTTTTTTTGTTTTTTGGGTTCGAGGGTGGGGCCCCGGCGGGGGGGGTGGGTGGGTGGGTTTGGGGTGTAGTTAGCACATGACCCTATTTAATATGACCGTCCACTACCAACTTCATGGATTGTTAAGCATCACTCATACTTTGTGAGCATTTTTTTAAAGGAGATTTTAAATACAAAAAAAAAAAAAAAGTCATTTTCTACGGCGAAGTTTGCAATACATATTATTGTAGTGGAAATGCAAAGTAATTTCAACAAATCAAGAAAAAAGACACTGACATTTCCACACATCAACTTTATTTAATTTCTATTTCGTCAGTTGAGACATAGTACTTACATATCCTCGTTGTCCTACAATTTAATTTAGTTTAATATTAAGTTAAAACTTTGCACATGCTGTCACATTTGTTTGAATAACATTAAAATTTATCGCTTCAAAAGGATAGAATGATATACCGTTCGTGAGTACTTCTCTTGGATTTTGTTTGATCTAATCTTAACTTTTTTCCCCAGTTTGCATAGTGGCACAACAAAATACTGTTGTCTCCAATAGCATTTGGTAAAATTAAAAAGTGTTCAACATGAACCGCCAAAAATGGTCAATCACTTCTTCGTGCACTAGGAAAGGGAAACATGTCAATGGTCACAAAAGAAGCGTTGGTTCTGCATCGTGCATTGCTTCATTAGGACCACATGATTCAGTTGGACATTTGAACGAAAGAGATTTCAAGATGTTCTGAAGGTGATTTCATAATTTTATAGGTCTACTTAACTATATAATAGGTTGTTTTTAAGTGATTTAATACTGAATCAATGTTAAATTAGATAATGGATTGAATATTTTAAGTTAGATACTAATTGCACTTTTGAATATCTTTATTTGTAGATAACTTGTTAATTCCTTTGTAAGTAATATCTTTTTGAAGATAAGTCATAGTTGTAATATCTTCTTTGCAATGTTTTATTGCTTTAGTTTCACTTATATAATTATATTATATAATTCACTTTCTTTTTAGATTTTTTAGTTTTAGTATTATAAAAATACAATAAACCATTTAAAAATGTGAAAACAAAAAATTTTATCCAGCACCTTACAATTTCCGGACTCTTAAAATACTTTGAGGCAGGATAAATGAAACATGTATTATAAATATGGTTTAAAATTTATCTTAAAATTGTTTTGCATAATCTAAGAATTATTCAAAATAATATATTAAAAATTGTAAAGTTAAACATTTATGTAGGTAATTTTGAAAATGTATCCAAGTATAGGTTTAAGGAAAGTGTGAACAATAAAAAAATATTTTTAGGATTTTTTAAAAATATAATGAAGGAAAAATTAAGTATACCCCGTCAAAAAAATCTATATATTAATAAAATGAGATCAGTTTCTCGCTCATTCTTTGGTTTTTCATAATTAAATTATTAATATTTTATTTTATTCTTTTAATCCCCGCTCAAACATACTTCCTTGATTTTCACTCCTACATTATCCCTAATTTTACGTGATCTCACAGCTCCAATTAAAATACATAATCCATAATTTTAGCATATCAATCTCACATGTCTCACTTACGGCTCCAATTAAAGTGCATAATCCATAATTTTAGGATATCAATCTCACACGGATTTTTTCCTCAACCAATCATATTGTAATTAAAATTCTAATCCCTCCTCTAGAATTCGTTGGGTAATTCTTTTCATATGTATTAATCCTACCCCTAATTGATAAGCACCGATCTCTGATTAGGATATCCAATTCTCTATGCAGACACAGTCTTCTCTATTTCTAAGACTTCTAATGTTTTGTTTTTATTCTTCTATGTTCTGTTTTCACAGTTTGATTTTTTTTATTTGAAGCTTGGTCCTTGGGTTTATTTTTTCTATTTAATTATTTTGATGGAGCATAATGAACATTGCATTTTTTATATCTCCCCGTGCAACGCACGGGTAAAAACACTAGTTAAGTATAACATATATAAAAAATTAATATTATATCTAATAGCTAGAATAGATGAATAATGCTTAAAATGATTTTTAAAAATATATTTTACATTTATCACACAAATAAAAGTGATGCAGGGAAGGCGCCAAATTAGTTCGCAATGCTTAAAACGAATTTTAATAACAATTACATTAATTTCCAGTTATTGGGTCATAATTTTTCTTTTAAATATTTTTAGTTGTTGGTTGCCATTAATGCGAAAGAAACTTTTCAAAAGTTAATATGGTCAATGCGAGTGCATGTTAATATTTCTAAAATTTTCAATAAAAAATTATTTTAAATATGACCAAAATTAGTTCGATAAATTTAATAATTTTAATTTTGGAAAATTTGTGCCAATTTCCCTATGAAAAATTTTCTATAAAAACTGCTTAATTTTAAAGCGATAGTTATTTTATTATTTTTCTTCATGCAGTATAATTTTTATAGTGATATACTAATACTAAAAATTTTTATGACGATATGATAGTTAATACTAAAAATTTTTATGACGATACAATAGTTATATTTACTATTATTTATTGTTTAAAAATAAAATATGTGCGAATATCATTATAGAGATTTTTTCTTTGAAAAATTATGATATTAATAGGAATAAGTGCTATTGTATTGAAAATTTTTAATAAAAACTATCTAATTAATATTAAATTAATTGGATAAAATTAATTACGGATCAAATAAACATATACAAAAATGAAAAGTAAAATTGTGCAACTTAATGGAAATTTGGGCTAATTTATACATATTTCAAACTTTGGGACTGATTGTAATGACCCTTAAAGTTGAGGACCATTTGCGCAAATTTTTTTAGTCAAATGACGATAATACATTTGGAAAAGAGGACAAAATAGTAAAATTTGATGTAATTAATGGCAAAAGTGGGCAAATTTCATCTATTTAGACAAAATGCATACCAAATTATTTTTTTGGAGACCATTTGGGCTACCGTTTTTAATTCTGGACTAAAAACATAGCTTATCAACTTTTTTTTCGACCATTTGCACCACCAATTTAAGTTAATAGATCGGTTCCAATTTATATAATTTAATTAGTATCTTCAACACACCCCCCACGTATAGGCATGATATTTTTTTCCCAAATAAAGTCTTATACGTGCACAATTCATTTTAAATGGATGGCGGTGAAATTTGAACTCAGGATTTTTGCCTACTCTGATATCATGTCGACGGCCAGGGTTCCATCTTAAAAAATCAACATACTAAGCGGAGTAGTCTAAACTCTTATATATTGGTTTATTATTTTGTAATCTTTCCATGTGAGATTTATCCCTTAACTCTATCAATTTAAGAAAGAAAATTACAAAAATGAGGCTTAGTCTGTTGGTTTAGAGGGGACCAATATGCAGCCTTGAGGCCTAAAAGTAGTAGGACATATATGTGGTCATGTAGACGCTTTTACACTGCTTCTATATTGATTCTGCGTTATATTTCAGAAATAAATGAAAAGTAACACATCGATGTATTAATTAAAACTTTGAATTAAAATATGGGTGAATGGGAGTAACTTTTAATGATTTTTAATGGATTTTAATGTGAAAGAAGAGAGAGAATGAGTGGAGGTGAGTGGTTGAGATTTATGAATGTGATGAGATATGTGGATGTGATTGATTTAGGAGAGAGAAAAAAGGTGGAAAAAGTGGTAAAATGTGATAAAATGTGATAAAAAGAGGATCCAATCAAGGTTAATGTCATTGTTACTTATTCTATTTCTCCATGTCACGTTATTGAAGTTTTTCAAAATGTTGGCCGATTAGTTGGAAAATGTATTATTGGCCAGGCACTCATAAAAGAGACATTTATTGGACGGCGTAGGGGTCCGGGGATTCTCTGGCATGTATTGGACGCCGTAGCGAGTGGAGCTCAGTGTGTGGTGGCCATTATTCGAAAACTTTTTGGTGTTATGAATAATTGAGAATAATTTGGTGGTTATGAATTATGAGGAATAATTTGGTGGAGGAATAATTTGGTAAAAGATGTAATTATTATATGTGAATGACTATTATACCCTTGATGAAATTATGTAATTACGATTGTCTTAATTCGAAGTTTCCTAAATAGAGCAGTTATTAATGAAATTCATTCCCGAGAGTCCTTAATTCATTCTCTCTAAAGTCTCTACATTGTTTATACTTTTATAACACGCGTTATCAAGACGAGCCTCAGCGTTTGGGTAATATGAAGGAGTATCTTTCTACATTCAGATCTTATAGATGATCTTCTCAGACGTAAACCTAATTATTATAAATAACCTAATCCATCTCCAATCAATACTTATCTTTCTTTTCTCTCTTATCTTTTTCCACTTTCTCACGTCTCACTCTCTCTATCTTCCCAATCACCACGTAAAAACATTTACGCAGCACAAAAGAAGTTGTGTAATTCAAGAAATAAGAACTGATGAAATACAGACGTTCAATCGCTTCCGCAAAAAGGAAAAAGGTGATATATATTATATTACTTTATAATATAATAATATATTAAACTATAATATTCGTTTCTAGAGATATAAGGAGCGTGATTATCAAAATCAAATGTTCTCGACTCCATTATACTCGATTTAACTTGAGAGAACTGATTTGACACCAATATTGATAAGGTAAACTTTCAAAAATTTGCAAAGCAAGACTACCAACTTTTGAAAAAGTTACAAAATAGTCCTTGAACATTTTGATATTGATAAATTGAAGTA
This sequence comes from Jasminum sambac, assembly GCA_018223645.1. Classification (NCBI taxonomy): domain Eukaryota; kingdom Viridiplantae; phylum Streptophyta; class Magnoliopsida; order Lamiales; family Oleaceae; genus Jasminum; species Jasminum sambac. Next base: position 36,130,433 of record CP073646.1, on the reverse strand, counting down.
GAAAGGAGATAATTTTCCAATCGTAAAATATTGATAAAATATTTTTGACAATTTTACCTTTACAAATTGGAATGGACAATTTTACCCTTAGGTAAAACCGACATAATTTTGACGACAATGAAAATGGATAGAATATTCATGAAGAAATTCTAAATCCATTGATTATATAAAATGAGCTTGAAGTCCATTTGAGTTAAAAGATCTAATATTATTTTAACTCATGAAGAGTTTAATTACATAATATACTTATTCTAAAAGGATAAATGTCTTTCTTGTAGAAGTAATGAGTATTTGTTCTAGAAGAACAAATCTGCTCCCGCAGAAGCTTCAATATTTAATTCTCGTGACTTTATTTCTTGTAATTTAATTACCGCAATACCTCCTACTTGATGATGGGTTCAACCGTCACTAAACGGAAGGTTTTATATATTTCTGCACTTTATATGCTAAGTGATGAGTAATACCTTCTACTAAGCAGATCTCTACTGTGAAGAAGTAGTTAATCATTATGCATTTTAATTCTCGCAATTTAAATTCCGTAAATTTATATTTATTGCAATAATTCCCATAAGGTAGGTTCGACCACCTATTGGAGGAAATTTAATTTCTGCAATTTAAATTTATGCACTTTATAGTTTGAGTATGTCCAATGTGGTGGGTAATACCACCCGATTGGTGTGCATATTTCCAATGTGGTGGGTTATACTACACGATTGGTTATAACTAATCCTACTCCAGAAGAAGTAGTTGATCAAATATTCTAATCCTACTCTCGAAGAAGTAGACGATGAGAATAAAATTACTTCTCTATATATACCGAATATTAATGGAGAAAATTGAGCAAGTGGTACTTGAAGTTACCATTGGATAAATATATGAAAGTAAAATGCTCAATAGATCCCATATTGATAAAAAGAACATATCATATGGAGTGATTATATGAAGTAATCTCATCGATGTTATGAGATTGTATTAATATGAGAATAAAATGCTCTTGAAGAAGCATAATCACTAGATTTCTGTATTTGAATAAAGCCAATATGATATTATTATTATTACTCCAGAAGAAGTACAAAACAGCCGAAGTGAAACATATTGAGAATATCAAAGATGGCAATAAACACTTGAAAATATAGAAATACTAAAAGAAAATATATATTGAACCCATAAATGAGGGATGCGTCTCGAGAGTATAAATACTCCGTAACTCTGCCACCCCGAACATTCGGGTTCATAATGAAAGATCCAAAGGATCTCTTTTTTTCGCTGACACCGATGATCCGTGATCGATGGGTTTCACTTTCTGCTGATTTTGAGCATATGATTGAATCTTGATGAGTAGATCAGCAACTGTATTAGCAGAAACAAGTATATTTCTCGCTCAACGAGAAATAAATTTATGTTCTACACCCTGATCTAGAAATGCTAGCAAACCATCGAAGAAATAATTAATATTTAACAAACCTATGGGTTTGGTATGAAAATTCCACTGTGCAAATGACGCTATATTGAATATTTCCTCCAACGTGTTATAGCGCTGGAAGAACAATAAAAGCATCACTATTGCTCATCATGTACATCAAAGTAAATATGGATGGATTGTGTTTGTAGCATCAATCCAGTTGAACTAATGACATTTCTAACTCCAATTCGACTACTGCCTCCAATTCGATGAAAATGTATTATACTTGACACTCTTATCCCCCATAATTGTGCGGCCATCGTAAGACTCCTTAATAGTTTGTTATTAGTCCCTCCATATAGTATATTGATATTTTGTTTCCCTAACTCCCTTACAAGTTGGTATGCCATATCCATATATTGGATATGACCTACTAGTCTGGAGCCACCAAGAACACATATAATTTTTACCTGGCGAGGTAAAGATTGACTTACATGAGATGATTCTGATATCTCCATCTCCATCTCCACCTCTATTTTTCTCTTTCAACAAATGAATGATAAATATATGAATCCGTCTATTTAAAGAAAAAATTTTCAAACCAATAATTGAGTGCACTATTTACTTTTTGACAAATATGAAAGAGAAAAATGCAGAAAAAATTTTTAAGTGAAAATGACATATATCTGTCGGTGATTGAAAAATAATATATATATACATATATATATCTTAAAATCGAAAAACAATATTTACAATTACAAGAAAAACATTGATCTTCATTATTACACCGAGCTTCCTTATATTAATATGAGAAAATTATTATACTAAAATTTTCTACTAAATTTACAATTAGGATCTTCTAAAGTAAGTTTTTCAAGACTGTAACGTGTTTGTTAATCTTTGAATTTGGCCCATAAGGCCATTAGCTCACCTTGCACGTGTCCACTAGGATGTGTCTCAAGAGCCTGTTGAATATCATCCAAAGGCTCCTTACTCAATCCATCTTTAATGAATGCTATTTTATCTTCTCGATTTTTGGACAAGTACCCCACAGATTTACATCGAGTGTCACGTGTCCACCGAGCACACTTGTAGCATCCTCCTAATCTTTTTGCTATCCGTTTCTTTAAAAAACTACTTTTACCCATGCCAGACATGTATTTAGAAGGAATTGAAACCTCACCAGATAATCGAACATTTGCTTCAATCAAGCATCGGATATCTTGTGGGATACTCTTATTCATTAGCATCCTTAATCTTTCCAGCCTACATCGATAAATCATTTTTAGGATTTTGATCGGTAGTGATGGATAGTATTTTCGAAGATTTGAGAGCATATGATCCATTATAATGTATAGACCATTGTTAGGATGAATTTTGCAATAATTTTGATGATTTATAGAATAATACGACCCGTATGAAATAAGACTCCGATTTTAAATAAATAATATGAAGCGTAAGAGCTACGATTTCGGAATTAAATAATAGCCTGGATGTGATGCGATGAGTATTTGTAACTCGTGTTTGAACAGTAATAGACAATAATGTCACCAAAAGATGATGGAATATGTCGGTGAATTGTTTCTATGATAAATCATGTTGAGCACTATACAGATACTAGTGAAATCGATATAAGAATTTACTGAATTAGAAGTTCAATAATACTCGTTTGCAAAACCGGACTGACCATCCCGGTTTAAATAATTATTGAAATCAATATTTCAAGTGAAGAATTAAAAGAATTATTCAATGATTGTTCTCGATAAATGATGAAATCATTACTAGCCAATGTTGGGAATAAAATCCCAAATGTATCTGGAATAAAGGATGAGAAATATGGGCCCACTCATCCTCCATGTGGACTACTAGATATTATGATATGGATCCACTAGATAGTCACATGTGTATATGATTCGTAATTTGAAATTTACAAAATATTTGCTCACGGTATGAGCATGATTTTCAGATTTAATGATAAAGCTAGTAAATATATATATCCCAATGATTTGAATAAATCCCTGAAGGATTTTGAGTATGCGCATACAAGTGGGATATTATGTGGCAAATTATTTAAAATCCTCAAATAAATTGCCGATATCGAGAATAGAATGCAAACGGTCTCAATTCTCATATTAAGGCTGAATGATGAGAACATATATGATTAAAATCATACCAACTGTATGAGTTTTGGTGTTCTAAATTTTCTCAGCATGAGGGGGAGTATTAAAGGTTGAAAATAATATGTGAAATGCATCATGTTATATCCTCGCAATTGAAATACGAACTTGAAGTTCAAAGATGCATGAAAAGTTATGAACAATCACATATATCAGCTAGGATGCTTTGATAAGTTAGCACGCTGTAAAGCGTTGATATTTCCCCAATCATCTATATCAAAGCAAAATATAAAAGATGGTCTTAATAACGGAGGCATATACTCTTGAAGAGTATATAGACATAACTATATTGTGTAATCCTAAAGGAGGATTGGTAAAGAGATATCTCGATAAGTTATGTCGATATGGGGAAAGAAATGAAATTGAAAAGTGTCGACACGATATGAAAATGTAGCGCTACATATGATCAATGATAATGAAAATATTGAGATATATTGAAGATGATGAATGGTGAATGTGAAATCCTTAACTTATGAGATGATGAGATGATGATGACTAGTGCTCAAGTTTAAAGATAAGCATGGTGGTCATTATATGTTGAATGCTCATGAAAGTTAAATTACCGATCGTGTGTGTGAATACCGAAAAGGAAATTAAAGGATCGGGTGAGCTAAGCCCGTGTTTATGAGTACCCTAAAGGGTGAGCTAAGCCACTGGGAATGAAATAACTTATTAAGTGAGTATTAAACGTTAAATGATATATTTTAAATGTTAGTTAGTTATGAAGGTTTACTTATATGTTTACATGTTTTTACGATGAATTTATATGCTTTAAATTGTGTGTTTGGAGGCATGTGTTCATGGTGAATGTTTTGTAGTTGTGTAAGAAAATTGATGCACTCTAAATAAACGAAGAGTATAAAACCAATGTATATGATACTCATACAAATGTATGAAAGATTTTGAAATGCTTGCAGCATACTTGTATAAAATATGCGTTGTACTCTTTTTCCCTTGACTGAGGTTTTATCCCATTGGGTTTTCCTAGCAAGGTTTTTAATGAGGCAACTTTAATGGCGTATTCACATGAATAATGTACACTTTTTCCTTCATTAGGGTTTTTCCCATTGGGTTTTTCCTAATAAGGTTTTAACGAGGCATATTCATGGTATATTGAGAACGATATGATAAATTGATACAGTGTATCTATTGGATCAAGTTATAATGTTTTAGATCCAAACGATGATGATATTGAAATCATTTATCAGAAGTAAAGATATCAGTTCTCAAGATATGAAATCAAGCAGCATTGTATCTCTTTTCCTTCGATCAAGTTTTTTCCCACTTGGGTTTTCTTGACAAGGTTTTAACGAGGCGACACATGAATACTCCTATACCGCTGGTAGACATCAGGGGGAGCAATGTTTTGATGAAGCGGTATATAACCACTCCAAGCTATCCTGCAATCGATTTGGAAGTTTTTTCCCACCTGGATTTTTCTCCAAACAAGCGCCTGAAGACATTTGTATTAATAGTCATTCAAGGGGGAGTGCATATGAATAATTGAGAATAATTTGGTTGTTATGAATTATGAGGAATAATTTGGTGGAGGAATAATTTGGTAAAAGATGTAATTATTATATGTGAATGACTATTATACCCTTGATGAAATTATGTAATTACGATTGTCTTGAATTCAAGTTTTCATAAATAGAGCAGCTTATTAATGAAATTAAATTCACGAGAATTCGCAGAATTCATTCTCTCTAAATTCTCTCTATTGTTTCTATACTTTTATAATATTTGGAAAATTTTTCTTTCTTTTTCTTTTTTTTTTATAAATAAAAAATTTTCTTATTTTTATTAAAGATTTTTGCATCTCTAAGGGGTTGTTGTATACATAATAAAACCCAATAATTTTCACTAATTTTTTCTCTATTATTATTTTCAACTACTAAATATTTCAATACTTCTAAATAGAATGTTAAATAGTAAATTATATATCATCAATTAAATGGTCATAGTATTTTCTTTTTCTTTGAATAAAAAATTTATTATTTTTAAAGATTAGTGAAACTCTAAATATTTCAATGCTTGTAAATAGAATATCAAATAGTAAACTATCTCGATTAAATACCTAGAGTATTTCAATTGTATAGTAGTAAAGAACAAAAATAAATATGTAGTATCTTTTCTAGTATTGATCCCTTCCCCATATGAGGAGGCTCCCCACGCCACGTGTCCCCTCTGATTGGAGAGGGGGGCTCAAATCAGGGTCTCTCTTGAGGATCTCCCTCCAATCAGGAGGGGACATGCGGCATGGGAAGCCTCCCCACATGGGGAGGGAATCAAAATTGGTATCTTTTATTCTAATAGTATTTAACATTTATTTCCAAATCTCAAAAGGCTTCATCCTAGCTACGAATATCAAGCAGCAGAATTCATGATAAGTAATTACATATGCTTTGTGTATCTTTTGAAGAGTCTTAATGCATGTCATTGATGTGTTAAGTGATGTTATTTCGATGATAATATTGAATAAGTATTTTATGCATATTTTTCAAACATTTTTTTGTATGGGTTAATTGACAAACGGTCACTGAAATTACACAAAAATAACAAAACGGTCATTGAAATTTAATTTTAAAAAGTACAATTTTGTCACCAAAAATAAAATTACAAAAAGCTCTTTTGGCCACCACTATTGCTGCTTGCTTCGGCAACTACAACCTCGAAATTCGATTACCACTGCCACTACCTTCTCCACTAAAATTTGCACCAAAAGCTAGTGTTAAAATGCAACAGAAATCTCGTGCAAAATCGGACCAGAATCTGGTCTATAAGTGCACCAGTTTTTCTGGTGCAATAATCACCGTAAATAGTGCAATAATTTGACTCTAATAATTAAAATTCTAAAAAGTAATAAAAATTTGTGAGTAAGTAACATTTTTTGAAACGAGTGATTGTAAGTAAAGTAAGAAAACTGTGATGCTCTAAATAGAACAAAATATTTCCTATTTAAGAGTCAAATGGTAGAAGAATTAAATATACTAGTGTTTATCCACATGCATCGTACGAAAGAAAAAGTGAATAATTATTTACTTAAATATCATATACTAAATAAATACAATAGCTAACATATAAATCAAAAATGTTAAAGTATTAACGTAATGATTTTTACATTATTTGTTGAAGATAGCAATTAAATCATACAAATTAGAACCGATCTATTAGCTTAAACTTTTAGTTCATATGATTCTATAACTCTTAACATGGTATCAAAGCCCATTAAACTCAAATGAGCAATCGATTCAATTAAGACACAAATATATGCACATGGATTTCAAGATTGATTTACTCTAACGAACCACCATCTTGCGGGGCATGTTAAAAAATAAATCACATATGGAAATGTTATAAAACAATAAACCAATATAAAGGTTTGAACTACTCATCTAACAGATTGACTTTTTAAGATGAAACCTTGGCCGTCAATGGATAGAATGCTCATATGATTTATTACATGAAAACATTATTTGTACAAACAAATTAAAAGCACCAATAAAAATATATATATATATATATATGTGTGTGTGTGTGTGTGTGTGTGTGTGTGTTTTATTGAAATTATATCAATATTATGTGATGAATAAATGAAATTAAGTCATGTCATTGGCAATATCAATCTCAAATATCTCTATTAGAATTTTTGAGACTATATGGAGTATATATGTGCAGATATTATATATAATATGTGGTGCACATGCATATAAAACTGAAAACGAAATAGAAGGTTAGTTGTGTCTATTTCCTTACGACTATTAATTTAGTAAATAGCAAAATTTAAAAAAAAAAAGTGGTGTAAGAAAAAGTTTTTTAATTCTTATAAATGAAAATAAGTGTTTTTTCATTTTATCTTTCGCGTTAGATTTGAATTCTTTTTCTCAATCCTTACTTTGGGGCGATTCATTTTTTTTTTGGCTAGATATTGTTTGTTTCAAAGATATTATTCATAAAATCATATTTATGAGCGAATCATATGTTATAGATATTAATATTGTGTGTTTAATATCTAGTTTAACAATTAAATATTTGTGAAAAATATCAGAAGAAGAACGCGAGTGACCTCATTTCCACTAAAACAAATTGTACAAATAATAACGTTATTTAGCATTAATCTAAGTGGCTGTTTCAAAGCACATGAAAATTGTTATTGAACTATGATTACAAGAAGAATAATTTTTCAAATATATGAAAAATTTATGACATTATTGAAATGTGTAGTTAAAAATGATCTTTGAGAAATATGATTTTTGAAAAAATATGTGACGAACAAGCTCTAAGTATTATTTATTTCAAAAAGAAGAAGAAGAAAAAAAACTCTAAAGGTGTGTTTGATTAGGCAAACTTTTTCAGGAAAAACCAATTTTGCCACATTTTCTGACTTTTGGTCTGTTTGATTGCGCCCTTTTTCTTTCCAGGAAAGCGTTTTCTAATTTTTCTCGAAATTCGTTCTTTTCCTTATTTTAAAGGAAAACGTTTTCCTTGAGGGGAAGATTGTTTTTGTTTTCCGGGAAAAGTTTGTCGCTTTTTCTTTTTCTTTTTTTTTAATGAACAATTTGGTTTAACAATAAAGATAAAGAAAATGTTCAAATTTCAAGAAAAAAAGAAAAACAACACTATTTTCCAACTTGTAAATTAATGCAATCAAACACCTACAACTACCATTTACCTGGTAAACCTTTTCTCGAAATTTATTTACCCAAAAAACGTTTTACTTCCAACCATTTTCCATCTTTACCATGAAACACAACCTAAGTTTTTGTTAAGGGTATTAAAGATGCTATTAGCTTTTTGAACTCCAATCCCGCCTTTGATTCTCCTTAGTCCTTACCAAGTGAATGGAAAACTGTGCCCTTTTTTCACTTTGCCGACAACGATACTGTTGGGGAACTAGGCGCTGCTAATTCCGCCCAAGATCAGTGGGACGAATAAATGCGACTGAGAAAAATAATGGACGCTAAAATAAGCACAAAATAAAACACCGAGATTTAACGTGGTTCTACTAAATCGCTTACGCCCACTGACTCCACACCAATATATTTCACTATCACAAAAATGAGGAGTACAAAAAATACCACACTGTATTTTTCTCTACCTACACAAAGGTTTTATCACTCTACTCACTTTTATCTCTAGTGTATAGGCTTCTACTGAAGCTCTTTCTCTACACAAGATCTCTCTCTTCTCTCTACACAAGATGTTTTGTGTTTTTGGTGGTGTTTGTGGTGTGTTTACAATGCAAATGATAGCTCTATTTATAGGAAAAATTTGGAGATGTATGCACAACCTTCAACCCTCCATCTTTGACATTGGCTATGGTGATTCCAAATTCAATCCACAATTTTTGACAAGCCAATCTTCAAGCCCTCATTCTTGACTTTCTTTTTCTTCTTTGTTGGTGTTCTTGCTTCCTTTGTTGACACTAACAATCTCCCACTTGAAGACATCGATTTCAACCGTTTTCACAATCTAACTTCACCTTACTACATCTCATTTTGTAGCTTCGTGAAAAATATGATGTGGGTCACCACCTCTGTCTTCATTGCGAAGACCAATCAAGTGAGCATAGCTCAGGTTTCTCCTTAGTTCTTGTCTTTGTCATCATGTAATTTGGATTCTTGCGCCTTGAATCTTTTCAGCGCCAATACTCCATCTTCCAAAAGTGATCGATGAAGTGATACGAGTCCAATATGTTTGGTTACGGAATGAAATGCCGAATTCTTTGCCAGATGTATCGCACTTTGGCTGTCACTGTGCAAGACATTCTTCTCCTGGTTGAAACCCACTTCTGCCAACAAACCTTGTAACCATATCATCTCTTTGCTAGCCTCGCATTCTTGCCACGTGCTCGCATACGTAGTTGATAACGCAACAATCTTCCTCGTGACCGCGAAATCCAACTAACCGCAGCTTTGCACCAAGCTGTGAAGATATAACCTCGTAGTACTTCTCCTGCGATCTACCTCGCCAAAGAAATCAGATCTACGAAACCTCGTAGTTTCACTTCGCCTCGTCTAAAGCATAAGCATTTATCAGTAGTTCCCCGTAGATATCTCAATATCCACTTTACTGCTTCCCAATGCTGCTTTCCAGGATTTGCCATATATCTGCTCGCAACTCCTTTGCATGAGCAATATACGTGCAGTACAAACCATGACATACATCAAACTTCCAATGGGTGAGGCATATGGAATTTTAGCCATGAAGTTTCTCTCCTCTTCGTCTTAGGAGGCGGTCGTTGGATAGGCGGAAATGATTAGCTAATGGCGTCTTTGGCCCGGCTTTGCCTTCGCTCATGATGAACCTTTGCGGATTTGATCAATATACTTGGCTCGCGACAAACCGCAAAACACCTTTTGCTTGTCTCTACAAATTCTCATCCCTAGAATTTGCTTTGCTTCACCCAAGTTCTTCATTTCGAATTCACCGAGATAGTCGCTTCTTCAACTTCTTGATCTCGCCCATGTCCGAAGCCGCTACTAACATGTCATCGACATAAAGTAGCAAATGATATAGCTGGACTCGAATCACTTTGAAGTAGCAACAATGGTCAGCATTACACTTCATGTAGCCATTTTTCTCGCATAAATTGCCAAACTTCTTGTACCACTGTCTAGGCGCTTGCTTTAAGCCGTATAGGCTCTTCTTCAATTTGCATACCAGCTTCTCATTTCCTTTCACTGAGAAGCCTTCCGGTTGCTGCATATAGATTTCCTCCTCTAAGTCACCATGGAGGAAAGCAGTTTTCACGTCTAACTGCTCCAAGTGCAAGCCCTCCGCTGCAACAATGCTCAACACTGATCGAATTGTTGTCAGCTTCACAACTGGCGAAAATATCTCTGTGTAATCAATTCCTTCTTTCTGTTGGAAACCTTTGACTACCAATCTCGCCTTGTACCTCTTTGAACCATCATGTTCTTCTTTGATTCTGTACACCCATTTATTGTTGAGAGCTTTCTTCCCTTTGGGCAACTCAGCTAGTTCCCACGTCTGGTTGGAGATGAGAGACTTTATCTCATCTTTCATTGCAAGCTCCCACTTAATAGAATCTCCCACCTGACATGCCTCGTCATAGCATTCAGGTTCACCGGCGTCAGTGAGCAACATGTAGTTCATGTACTTTCGATTCGGAATATGAGGTCGACTTGACCTCCTTACAATAGGGGTTGGAGCTGGAGACTGTGGTGAATCAGCCTCCGAGATGGGCTCCTCTGCCGGCAGACTCTCATCTGTCTGCTTTGACGTACTTCCTTCTGGAGTGTCGTCCGGAACAACATATGTTGGATCATCATGGATTGTGTCATTGGACTGCATTGCATTTCTGTTCTTGTACATCACCTTTTCATTGAATATGACATCCCGGCTTCTGATGAGCTTTTTGTTCTGGTCATCCCAAAAGCGGTACCCGAACTCGTCTCCACCATATCCAACGAAAGTACACTTTAGTGATTTTGAGTCCAACTTACTCCTAGCATTATCACTAATGTGCACATACGCGACACAACCGAATACTTTCAAATGAGAAAGTTTCACTTCTTTCCCGCTCCAAACTTCTTCCGGTATCTTGTACTCCAATGGTACCGACGGTCCACGATTAACTAGGTATGCCGCCGTATTGACAGCTTCCGCCCAAAACTGTTTTGGCAGGCCTGCATGTATTCTCATGCTTCTGGCTCTTTCTGTCAATGTCCGATTCATGCGTTCTGCAACTCCATTCTGTTGCGGTGTTCCTGGCAACGTTCTCTCCAACTTGATGCCATTTTGGTAACAAAATTTCTTGAACGCCAAATTTTCGTACTCTCCACCATTGTCAGATCTCAGCTTCTTTACTTTCAAACCAGTTTCATTCTCCACCATGGCCTTCCACTTCTTGAACGCCTCGAACACATCGGATTTGTGTCTCAAGAAGTAAACCCACACTTTTCTCGAGTGGTCATCAATGAAAGTCACGAAGTATGACTTTCCGCCAATCGATGAAGCTAACATTGGACCCCACACATCCGTGTGGACAAGTTCAAGCTTCTCTTTCTTGAGTTACGCCACTTGTATTGAAACTCACCGTTCGCTTCAGAAAATACAACTTTCGCAAAGTCTAAATCAATAGATCAAGTCCTGGTAGTTTCCCTTTTGCATGCATGTACTTGAGCCCTTTCTGGCTCATATGCCCAAGTCTTTGGTGCCACAAGTTCGCATCCTTGCTATCAAGAAGCGCAATTGTCATACACGCATTCGGCCGTCGTGTATAGGGTGTCACTATCCTTACCACGTGCGATTATCATGGCGCCCTTGGTGATTTTCCAATTATCACCAGAGAAGCTTGTGTCACATCCTTCTCTCGACAAATCGCTTGACGGAGATCAAATTTTTCCTCAATTCGGAATATGTCTCACGCCCTTTAATTTCCATACGCATCCATTAACATTGATCTGTACTTCTCCTATGCCCACCACTCTGCAAGGATGATCGTCTCCGAGATATACTTCTCCGAAGTTTCCCGACACATAATTTGCGAAAAAGTGTCGATTTGCGGTGGCATGGAACGATGCTCCAGAGTCTATTACCCAATAGTCGGCCTTCCTCTCCATGGAGCATATCAAAGCATCACGTGCTTCTTCGGTCACGACATTGACCTCGGTCTTGTTCTCCGTTTCCTTTGGAGCTGCCCTACACTGATTTTTGTAGTGCCCAACCTGACCGCAATTCCAACATTCAACAGACTTTGACTTGTTGGAATTTATGTGATTTTTGGATCTCGGTCTGCCGTTCCTTGACTTGCTCCGTCCACGCCCGTGCCCTCTGTTTGAACTTCTGCCTCTGCTATCTACATTGAAAGCGGCCCCGGAAGTTGAAGCTGCATCTGACTGTCTCCGGATCTCCTCAGTCAAGATCATGCTCACAACGTCATCGAACTTCAATTTCGACTTACCGGCCGAGCTGCTGATGGCTGTGACTGTGCCATTCCAGCTATCAGGCAACTGCCCAAGAATTAATAGAGCTCGAACCTCATCACTAAAAGTGATTTCCACCGTGGTCAATTGGTCTACTACCTCATTGAATTCGTTGAGGTGTTCTCCAAATCTCCCGCTTTCCATCATCTTCATATTGAACAATTTCTTGATCAAATGAACTTTATTTCTTTATGACAATTTGTTCATACATCTTTGGATAAATTTGCCATGAGAGACGCCGTTGTCTTCTCATTTTTAATGTTGAAAGCGACCGATTTTGATAGGGTCAATCTAATTGCGCCAAGTGCTTTTCGATCAAGCACCTCCCACTCGTCGTCTTTTTCGCCTTCTGGCTTTTCTTTCAATGGCTTATATAGGTCCTTCTGATACAAATAGTCCTCCATTTGCATTTTCCAATATCCAAAATTTTTGCCATCAAATTTATCAATTTTGGAAATTCTCTCGTCTGTCGCCATTACTCCCACTCGAACAAGATGTGATTTTTCGAGAAATCGTTTCTGATGTGGAAGATCAGTCTATGCTGCAACCACAGAGCATACTAAGAATTTCAAGAGATATCACGAACGAAGCTCTGATACCAGTTGTTGGGGAACTAGGCGCTGCTAATTCCGCCCAAGATCAGTGGGACGAATAAATGCGACTGAGAAAAATAATGGACGCTAAAATAAGCACAAAATAAAACACCGAGATTTAACGTGGTTCGGCCAAACTGCCTACGTCCACGGACCCACACCAATATATTTCACTATCACAAAAATGAGGAGTACAAAAAATACCACACTGTATTTTTCTCTACCTACACAAAGGTTTTATCACTCTACTCACTTTTATCTCTCGTGTATACTTACTACTGAAGCTCTTTCTCTACACAAGATCTCTCTCTTTTCTCTCTACACAAGATGTTTTGTGTTTTTGGTGGTGTTTGTGGTGTGTTTACAATGCAAATGATAGCTCTATTTATAGGGAAAAATTTGGAGATGTATGCACAACCTTCAACCCTCCATCTTTGACATTGGCTATGGTGATTCCAAATTCAATCCACAATTTTTGACAAGCCAATCTTCAAGCCCCTCATTCTTGACTTTCTTTTTCTTCTTTGTTGGTGTTCTTGCTTCCTTTGTTGACACTAACAGATACTCCCCGACCCCAAGCCATTTGCCTCTTCTTTTAAAGCTTGTTTAATTCGGGCAGCTTGAGAGCTTGTTTCCTAAATTTTCTTCTTCTTTTCTTTTCTTTCTTTTTTTTTTTTTCCTGAACAAAAGTAATTTTTAAGAATAAGTGTGAATATGTGATTAGAAAATCAGGAATTTTACTATATATATATATATATACACACACATGTACACATACAAATAACATGTCTTTGAGAATGTATAGGAATTCGTACAACTATTATTCTGAAGTTTTTCTAGTTTTTCTCTCTCTCTTCATTAAACTTTAATAATCAAGCTCTCACACTTATGATTACTGAAGAGCCCCCATCATTAGATCAAGCCAGGTCAAGGGTTGAAGTTTGTGCATTTTCAAAGTTTTGGAATTGACTATTTAATTATAGGAAATGGTTTGCGATGACTTTGATAATTGAAAAAAGAAGGGAGCATTTCCTCAACCATCACCTTGACTCTGCATCCTTAAGATATACTCCCACCGCCTCAATTATACGGAATACTTTTTCATCTTTTTGAGTCTCAATTATATAGTTATTATATTTCCATATTCATAAATATTTAATTTATACTCTTGAAATTATTTGATACTTTCAACAATTTTTTAAACTTATTAATAAGAGTAAACAAATAAACTTGTTTGCATGATTTGTTTTTCAAATAACATTCTTAATACATCTGAAAAATCAAAGAATCCTATATGGAAGAGTATTTAGCACAAATGTTATTGAATAGCGATCTTAAATGTCCTTAGTAATAGGACATTTTATATACTTAAATTAGTATATTCGTGTAATATAATAATAACTTAAACAATGCTCCCGATCTGGTGCCCATATGTGGGCACCTGTGGTTGGATGACGAGCACGTGCCCCCTCCCCCACCATGAAGGGGGCACGTTACTACTAGAAACATGGCCTTCAAGAGTGATATGTTGCCACTGTAGTTTTGTGCATGTAGAACAATAACATTGATTATAGAGTAATAGTAGAGATATATTATGGGTGAACGGCGTATTTCTTTTCAAAGATCCCAGGTTTAACTTGTAGTGCGAATGGTCGTTAGAGCCACGACACCTTAAAGCGTCCACATATGGACACTTGGTTATTTTCAACTCAAACGATACCAAAATTGATATTTAGTATTGATAGTCTGCATAATATATATTCCCTCCGTCCCACTAAGATAGGCACCCACCATTTTTCATACATATTAATTAAGAAAACATCTTAAATGTTCTTAGAATTATAAGATATTCATATATTCTTGCAATTTTACCCCTATATTGAATGGTCAAAAAGTAGTGTGAACATGTTTAAATATCTTGGGAGATGAAATATCTATCTTGATGTTTAGTATTCAAATTATCTTAAATAGGGGTATTTTAGTACATGGAAAATAAATTATACATTCAATAAGAAATTTGACTATAATTTGGGACGGACAAAATAGGAATACTTGTCTATTTTAGTGGGACGAGAGGGAGTATTAGTATATTTGAAGGTGGAAAAGTATGCATAGATGTAAGCTATGCATGAAATGATAAAAAGTCTTCAATGGTTGAATAAAAAGATGAGTTGACTCTTCAATGGAAATTTATATTTCAAGTGTGGTGTCTATTGCATACACATGCATTGGGATTTCGTCGGACCACACAATGCAATTGATTATTTGCACCGGTGAGTGAGTGTTAAATAATCCATTTTCTAATCAACGGAGCAAATATTGCTAATGGATGATAATTATTACTAGTAGGATATTATGAATTACCATTTTGAGGGCAGCTTTTTTTCCAAAGATCTTTCTTTAACAAAACATTTGATCATTGTATTTATAATTTTCTTATCTTATGTACCACTCAGAATCCATCTTATTATTTATAATTTGACGCCTAATTAAAATTCAAATTTGTCAATGTTATTGATAGTTAATAAATCGATATTTGAATGATTCATGTTAGGATCGGTTGTGGAACTGGGCACACAATTACAACTGAAGTAGAAATGAGAACAACTAGAAACACCAGATTTTACGTGGAAAACCCCCAAATTAATTCGGGGTAAAAATCACAAACGGTAGAAGGATTTCACTATCGACAAAAGGATTACAACAACTTCTCTCTAATATAAGGAGAGTACAATTAACGATAACTCTCTCTTATAATAGGAGAAAACACTCTCTCTTCGATAAAGGAAAGAACACGAATTACTAGGAGAAATCTCACACCTTGTTTTCTCTCTAGTTCTCTAAACCTCTCTCTCTTTATCTCTAATTGTTGAGATTACAAAGGATTTGTAACTCACTACAAGGGATTACATGAGGCTTGTAATTCAAGAATGGGATATTGTTGCCAATTTATAGATGTCATTGGCGGTGGAGATGGAGGTTTGGTGCCTACAATGTTTGACTATCCCTTTTTTTTTTTTGTCAACTTAATAGGTAAGCAATGAGGTAACCAATCTTGCAGGTCAACAAAAATGGCTTTACTACCATCAATTCAATCATTACTTAATACTCGAGTCACAAATATAAATTTAAATAATTTATCAATTAAAGAGATTTAAAATATAATATGGGAAAATTGAAGCACATATTAACCAAGTAATTGTCCACTTATGTTCTATCCCCAATTCTTAAAGGGAGTGACAATTTGAATGAAGTTCCCCAATCAGTACGTCGATAGAAGAAAAGAGAGGAGGGGGTGTTAGGGAGACAAAAGAACAAAAAAGAAGAAGAAATTGTTATTTAAATGTGTGTACCTTACTTTTCTTTTTGCACCTTTTAACTGGGCAGTGGAAAACAGCAATCATTCACACAACCAATTCTTGTTCATGCTCATGTCTCCTTTAATCATTCTCATCTCCTCTCCTCTTTATTAATTCCATAACAGTGCTTGTGCTTAACAGAATTTGATTGACACTGATCAAATCATATCTCTCCAATATAATTTAAATTCTTGAAACAAGTTATATATAAATAAAAATATTTGTAAGTGATTATTGATGAAATTGAACCAATAAGCCATGATATATATTGTTTAATGTATGCCTGCTATAATTTATTTTAAAAAAAAATCTTTCTTTTAATTCATTATGAAACATTTTCATTTTATATAGTATTTTTATTTGCTTTCCAACACCCTTTAAAAGAATCATTAAACCCATTTTTCCACAATCTCTACCAATAATTAGTTCATGAAAAAAAAGAGCTAAAATGTCAAAGGTCATCATTTAAAAAATATTTAGTTGCAATGTCACATCGAAATATTTGAATCATCAAAGTCTTTGGAAAAATTAATTAATTCATGAAAAACGAAAAAGTAAAATGTCAAATGTCCTCATTTCAAAATCTAGAAACATGCATGAAATTTTCATCAATGAGAGAATAAAATCAAAACCTTTGGGATCCTTTATTCCATGATATCGAGGACATGCATTACAGGCTAAAACACATGATTATGCAAGTGATCAAGTTTCAATAGATCATTACCAATTTTGTATTTTTCTTCCATAACCTGCTACAGGGTAATTGGGTAAATTAGTCAATATTTAGCGATTAAATTTTCAATATCAAAATTTTAAAGTTACTTGCGCTTCTTTCACAAAGTTTTTCTCAAAAGAAGAAAAGCTTTGTAAAATTAAAGGAAAACACTCATAGTATTAGTATCTTCTAGAATCAAATCATCAAATGTTTTTCATTTTTCTTCGTAAATGGAAGTTCCATCACATCTAAAAGCTTAGATGCATCATTAAGAATTAGGGTTCTAATTAATTAATTTGTAGGAGAAAATTCTAATTCTAAAACAACAAAATGAAAGGGTAAAGAGGACTTAGACGAGAGCGCACTAACATTGCTATTATCACACCACATAATCGAATAGCACTCAACAATTGAAATACACAACTCTTACACGACCTTTTGTTTGTCGGAGCACCACTGCACTAAATTGCCACTAAAGAATAAATAGTAATTAACCTAATGTAGAGCGTTTATCACCTATACAGCTAGACGAATTGGCAAACAGTATAATATAATTCATCTGAAGTAGAGGAAGATCGAGATTGGATTGAAATGCAATCCAAGTGTAGAAATGCTCTTAATATGACACAAGATGCATTTACACCTACAATAGCAAGTAATGGGAGCATGCAAAAAGTGATCACTTGTTAATTTGCTGCAAAGAATATATATGAAGTCCTGTCATGGTCAAAATATTGGATCCCTCCAATTGTAGAATGGTTTAATGTAGGATGCTCAAAGGAAGTACCATCAGCAAAATGACTACGTTTGACTACTGCACACGTAAGAGTATCAACTCCTTTGGCAATTGCCAATGAGGCTATAAACTGATGGTTTAGGATTATACCAAAATTGAGACCCTAAAATTTAGAGGTCTGCAACCTTGATTTCCTATCAAGAGAAATCTTATTAGCTCCATTTACGAGGTTTATAGTATCCCCAATAAGGGGATTAAGTGCTCTAGCATGGAGATTTAGTGCCCAGTAAGAGATTATATTGTCCCAATAAGGGGCATTGTTACACAATGTACTTTAATTGGATTGTATATGTAGGCGCTTTGTATTGTGATATATATATTATCTGAAAAAAAAAAAAACTCCTTTAGCAATTGGCATTACTCATGCTAGTTTTGGCTAGTAGATCAGAATATATTTTTGTTGAGTAAAATATATTTCGTTTCATTTCAATCTCTCTTAGTTTCAAAACCCTGGGAATATTTTAGAGATCCCCCAAAAGTTCAAGTGAAAAACTATTCATTCAATTCACATTCAACTTGCAAATGGTCATGCATATAGTGATTAAATAGTGATTAAAGTATCCTCAACATAGATGAGAACACATAAGGTTTCACCAACCAAATTGCATACAAACAATTAGTAGCTACCTACCACTACTCAGTTAAAGATATTTCAATACTAACCAGTCTTTAGCTTATCAAATCAAGTTGTATGAGCTTGTTTAAGCCCGTAGGGCGTTTTATTTAATTTAGGGAAATTGGCGCAAATAGTCAAAAAAAAAAAAATTGTCAAATTGCGCGTTTGTTGCAAAATAAAAAAAAATAGCGCGATTGGTCCAAAATTAAAATCTATATGCGAATCTAGTCCTTTTGGACGGAATTCATCCACTTTGTACGGGTCTCTAATGGCAAAGAAAATTATCAAAAGTTATGCTATGAATGTGAATAAATGCTACTATGTTGAAAATTTTTGATAAAAAGTATTTAATCAGTATCAAATTGATTCAATAAAATTAGTTATTGACCAAATAAGCATCCAAAAGTAAAATTGTTCAATTTAATTACAAATTGGGACTAAAATTTGTATTTTTCAAACTTTTGGACTTGATTGTAATAATCTCTAAAGATTAGTACCCTTTGTGCAATTTGTATTAAATCAAATAACCAAAATAACCTTTGGGAAAAAAGAAAATGTTAAAATTTGACTTGATTAACGGTCAAAGTGGATGAATTCCGTCCAAAAGGATTAGATTCGCACATAAATTTTAATTTTGGACCAATCGCGCTACTTTTTTTTATTTTGTACCAAACGCACAATTTGACAATTTTTTTTTGGATTATTTGCGTCAATTTCCCTTTAATTTACAAACATGACTAGAAAATGACCGATGAATAGAATGATCACGTTGAGACATGAAAACTGTTTCTTGAAGGTTACCATAAAGAAAAAAATTATAAATGTGTATTTGTTGAGGCTAAATTTAACTTTTTTTAAAAAAAATTTATAAGATCAAGCTAAGATTTAACTTTAATATAGTGAAAGAAATATAAATATTTAATCCAAAAAACTTGAAATCCATTTAAAGAAAAAAAAATGAAATGGAATCAAACTTTTTTTTTTGTTTGAAATGTAATGGTTAAAACATTTTTATGTCTCATATTTTTCAACTCCTTTTATTATTTTCTTTCTTTGCCCCTTTTCATTTTTCAATTATTTTTCCTTTTCACTTTTTAAAGCGTAAATAAAACTCAAACACCCCATTATCCCATTTCCCGCTTTATGCTTTAACAGATGGACCTTCGTTTCTTTTCCTTTCTCCTTTTCTCTTTTACACTCTCCAAAGTTTCTTCCTCCGCCACCGCCGCCGCCGATGACACAGCTGCCCTCTCCCGCTTCCGCTCCGAAGCCGATCTCCACGGCTCACTCCTTCCTAACTGGACCACCACCGCCAACGCCACCAGCGCATGTACAGCCCACTGGATAGGTGTAAATTGCACAAAAAACCGCGTCACCGCCGTTTCCCTCCCCTCTCTCAACCTCCGCGGCGGCATTGACTCTCTCTCCTCCTTGGACGAGCTCCGCATTCTCGACCTTCGAGACAACCGCCTGAACGGAACTCTCGCTCCGATCGCACAATGCCACAACCTTAAGTTGATTTATCTGTCAGGTAATGACTTCTCCGGCGAAATTCCACCAGGAATTTCCTCCCTACACCGCCTCCGCCGCCTCGATCTCTCGAATAACAATCTCAGAGGTTCAATTCCAGCTGAAATATCTAACATTTCCCGTTTGCTCACTCTTCACCTCCAAAACAATGAAATCTCAGGGACCATTCCAAAATCCCTAAATTCCCTTCCGCAATTGAAAGAATTAAACCTGTCGAACAACGAGCTCAACGGAATTGTAACGATTAACTTAATATCACGCTACGGCGAGGCTAGCTTTTCCGGCAATGAAGGTTTGTGCGGCGCTAAGCCTTTCCCTCAGTGTTCACACACCGACGGTGAACAACCAACGCAAATAGTACCATCAAACCCTAGTTCTCTTCCTTCATCAACTGCGACGGTTGAAACAACTAATAATAATCATAAAAAACTCACCCACGGAGCAATTGCAGCTATAGTGGTGGTAAACGCAGTACTGCTTCTGGTAATTGCATCATTCGTTGTTGCATACTGCTGCGGTAAGTACTCTAGGGATTCAAATTCAATTACAGGGAGTGAAAATGGGAAGAGGAGAAACAGCTATTCGAGCGAGAAGCGAGTACACGCAAACAATGTCGGCGGAGACAGTGATGGTACTAACACGAGTGATCGGAGTAAACTAGTGTTTTTCGACCGGAAAAAGAAGTTCGAGTTGGAGGATTTGCTTCGTGCATCGGCCGAGATGCTTGGGAAAGGGAGTTTGGGGACAGTTTACAAGGCTGTGCTTGATGATGGTTGTACTGTGGCTGTAAAGAGGCTGAAAGATGCAAATCCTTGTGCGAGAAAGGAGTTTGAACAGTATATGGATGTTATTGGGAAGCTTAAGCATCCTAATATAGTGAGATTTAGAGCTTATTATTATGCAAGGGAAGAGAAATTGCTGGTTTATGATTATCTCCCCAATGGCAGCTTGCATTCACTTCTTCATGGTATGTGAAATGTATGTTTTTATGAAGTTATCGTGTTTGATCAATATGTTTCTGAAGATACGCCTAAGTTTTATAAGTATTGGAACATGTAGAATCTTATTATACTGTACGCTCAGCCAGCCAAGAACCGATTCATGTGTATATAATCTTAGTATACTAAGATTACATTATATAATCTTAGTATACTGTACGTTTTACCAAGAATCAACTTATATCTGCCACATGGGTCTTTTTGGCTCTTCTAAACACGTGATTATTACTTAACTTATAACATCGTTAAGATTTGTTCAAACAGGGAACAGAGGAGCAGGGAGAGTTCCATTGGATTGGACAACAAGGATCAGCTTGATATTGGGGGCAGCTCGAGGGCTAGCTAAAATTCATGAAGAATATGCCGCTTCAAGAATCCCACATGGGAATGTGAAATCATCAAACATCCTGCTTGATAGAAATGGTATTGCTTGCATTTCTGATTTCGGGTTGTCTCTGCTTTTGAACCCTGTTCATGCCATAGCCAGATTGGGAGGTTACAAAGCACCAGAACAGGCAGAAATCAAGAGGCTTTCCCAAATGGCTGATGTCTATAGCTTTGGGGTGCTATTGTTGGAAGTTCTTACTGGCAAAGCTCCATCACAGTACCCATCACCTAGTCGCCCTCGACTGGACGATGAAGAGCAGCTGGTGGATTTGCCCAAGTGGGTCCGGTCAGTAGTGAGAGACGAGTGGACAGCCGAAGTGTTCGATCAAGAATTGTTGAGGTACACTACTTGATCAATCTTATTTACTCTAGTTATGACTTGTGAGCGTGTTTATGGAAAAGGGAAGTCTAGGTAGTATAAAAAAGTAACTTCCAACGCCAGACAGAAAAGAAGCTTAAAAGTAACTTTTAGACTTAGTTAACGGGTTGAATACTATTTAAAAGTTTAAGTTGTTAAAGAGAGGATAACGATTTCAGGTACAAGAACATTGAGGAGGAGCTGGTATCAATGCTCCATGTAGCAATGGTTTGTGTAGTGCCACAGCCTGAGAAGAGGCCAACAATGGGTGAAGTGGTGAAGATGATAGAGGAAATAAGGGTGGAGCAATCCCCTTTAGGAGAAGACTATGATGAATCTCGCAATTCCCTCTCACCTTCAGTTGGCACAACTGATCAAGATGGATTGCCCTAATTTCTCTCCTCTTTTTATTGCAACTTTGGACATGTAATTTTCTAGTTTCCAATTCCATTGCTTATGGTATTGAGTATGGACTGATGGAATGCCTTTTAATTTTGAATTGTAGTGTAATTTATTTCTAAAATTTAGGGCGTGCAATTGTTATAACATGTTTTTGTGTCGAAAGTATGTTTGTGACGAGTATTTATTACAAGGACAATGATCTGTGCTATATATCTTCTCAACGGTTATCGAATTGTTTGCTGTTGACTTGCCCATTATGTTGTTGTGTTGGTTCAAATAGCACAAATCAGCGAGGGAACTGCAGTCGATGTTTCTTGTAACAATATAATAATAAAGTGATAAATTGATAACGTAATTGGTGCAATTCTAAACACGTACATGTGCCTTCTTGCGAAGTAAGTCCTTCACGTTTCAATTAGTGTTTAAGAGCATCTCCATTGCTGAACTTTTATACATTCTCTATTTTTGCTTATGTGGAGGAGAGATAGAGACACATAAAAAAATTATGGATTCCACATTTTCTTCTCCTTTTCTCACTTTTTAGTTTTCTCCACTTTTGTGTATAAATTCCCATGTCACTTTCTACATTTAGAAGCCTACTTTCACATCATCAACTATTATTTTATTATTATTTTTGAATTTGTTTCTACATCTCTCATATTTTTCACTTTTCTCTCTTTTTTCAATACACATCCTCTATTTTCTTTTCAATTAAAATAATCATCTTCTCTCTATTTCTCCCGTCCACATCATCCCTTAACATCACATTGCAATGGAGATGAGGCCTTCAGGGCTTGTTTGAGACAACTCGGGATTGGAAAAGAAAAATATTTTCCAATTCCATATAAGATGGAAAATATTTTCCATCACCCCACCATAAAATTTTACTAGGAATTTGGATGAAAATGTGCATCAAATGTTTGTACCTGAAAAATATTTTTTCGAAAAATTTATGCATTAAATACCCCAATAAAAAAAATATTTTCTATGAAAAATTTGTGTAACGAAACACACCCTAAGTTGTTTTGGATGTTTTCCTGCTATTTCGCTCTCGAAGTTTCATTGAAGATATAAAGAATAAAATGACCTTACGTGACAATATCTTTCATTTCTGATGCTGAATTATTCCAAGTACAGAGGCCAGAACGAAGTTATAAATAAAAGAATGATGTAATATACACGCGCGTGTAAGACAATTAAGCTTAACTTGAGAGTAGAAACGGGTCATGCTCTAGGGACATGCGTTCAGCACTGCTCTTAAGTGGGTCTAACAGAAAAATGAGCCCATGTCCAATTTTGAAAATGCATAAACAACAAAATGAAAACAAAGCCCGGAGAACACGTCCGGAGAAGCTTCAGCTAACCGCTTGCTCTTTTATTGGCGCATGCATTGCGCCTGTTAGTTTATATATTTTTATAAATTTTTATATATTCTTTTTAATCATACTCATTCTCTCTCCAATTTTATATTTATATATCTCGTGGGACCTACTTGTACTATACAAATCACCACCATTCAACTTATTCTCTCTCTTATATCACATCAAAATCCAAAAAAATTTATTTTTATACATACACTAACATCCTTTGTATAAAATAAAGGCCGGAGAACACGTCCGGAGAAGCTTCACCTGACCGATTGCTCTTTTATTGGTGCATGCATTGTATGCTCATACTTGTTCAAGTTTAAAATACACACCATGAGGGAGAACACGTGTTGTAGATTTGCCACTGGTGGGTAGTTTACCATACCTACAAGTGAGCATTAGAACAAAAGCATAGTCGTAGTTGGAGTTTTTGAGGCCCAAAGAAAAATGTAAATTTTAAGCGCTCTAGTATAGTTCTTAGCATATGAAACTTAAAATTCTTTGGCCCCACTCGATTTTTGTATACGGCTATACCAATACCAAATACCAACTATAATAACTAATGATTAATGCAATTATGCAAAAAGGAAATAAAAAAAAACAAGAACATTACTATATAAAAAAAGAAAAGAAAAGAAAAAGAAAGAAAAAAGGAGAGAGAAACCCTAAGTCCCTAATAATTAATTCTTGATTGCGTCGATGTTAAGTTGCCCGTGTTGGGAGAATTTTTTTCTCCCAGCGTGGGATCCACCCACACTCAATCCCCCGAATTCGGGGTCCCCACAGGGGGTTGGGGATCACACTTCCCAGCACCGGGAGTAAACAAGCTCTTCTTGATTGTCTTCATAATTTTTTTCATTGAATTGGAATAATTGATTCACAACCAAGAAGATAATTGTCGATTTCACGACAAGAAATCCGAAGTTAAAATAAATAAACAAATAAATAAGTTTTAACAACCAACCATTTTGGTCCCTCTTGAATTCGAACGCAAAACGGTTGGTTTATTAGCTGATTCCTAGCTACGAATCTAAGCAAAAGTGATCATGCGCGTAAATTTATGTTTAGGCACGTCAACGGTCATGAAGTTCGTAGAAGCAAACTGGACAGAAATATTCGCTTTGTGGGTACGGAAAGTTGACAAGTGGGCCCCTTTGATGATTACTTTTCATCTAAGATGTACACGTGACACAACGCACCGTATGTCAGTTTCTCCATTTTAAAAAGTTTAGCATTGACGTGGCCAGGTTAGAAGTCAGAACTCAGAGGTGCATGGTTTATCGGTTTTGTGAAGCTTGTTTTGTTATGATTTCCAAACTTTTTATTTCACAAGACATTCCATGATAACTTTGATGTTTTAGGCTAAGGGTCTTCTCTAAATTAACAAAACTCTAAAGAGTCAGTCACCTAATTTCATGACTACCACTAGATAGAAATTATTATGAAATATTTTAATTTTTGAATTTATTATTGAGAATTTAAAAGAATAAAAAATAAAATAAAAACAATGTAAACTATAATTAAAATGGCAATAGAAAAAATCATTCTGTTTGAGTAAGGAGTATCAAACAAGTTACAAGTCCACCTATATACTTTCACCGTGTGAATCAAATTTTTTGCTAGATAGTCACTAGACAAGCATGTGATGGTCTATAACACCATTATTTTTGTCAATTCAACATTTCCATTGTGATAACAAGGGTTACCGTTGATGTCCATAATAACAATATACAATGGGTCGGATAAGTGACAAATGTCTTTAAGTGTGAGCAGCATGAGCACATATCACCGATCTGGTTCATTGTGGGAGAGTAATAGTGCCTATTGTGGGCAATGGATCAAATACAATAATAAATAATAAAAAAAGAGGAAAAAAGTAGGAAGACGAACAAAGGCCGAAACGAAGCTATAAAAAAATTGTTTTTAAAGAATCGTGAAGTGTTTGGTTGAATGGAATCGTTGGGTAGAAAAATAAAATGTCCTTTTTTTATGATTTTCTTAATTTTGTATACAAAATTAAAGATGGAATTTAAATTTTTTAGTGTTGGGTCTAGCACATCGAGAGGGAGCTCCAGCAATTCGGAAATTTTTGTGGCGATATCGTGGCGATTGGTGGCTGCTTGTCAAAGTTTTAGCCCAAATTATGGCCAAAACCTTGATCGGCCGCCACCGATCTTCAGGGTATTGTTGGAAAATTTTTCAATTTACTGGAGTTCTCCTCGACGTGCCGGATCCAAATCTAATCTTAAATTTCAAAACGGAAGTCATTCGTATCCGAAAATATGGCACCACCGCTAACACTAGAGCAAGCCTGTACAATTTGCCAAACATGTCATAGATAATCAAACGTAAAAAAGTAGGTATGAGGCAAAAAGAAAAAGTAAAGAAAAAAATAATGGAATCAATCAGTATTGTAGAGTTGGACAGTTTTGTGTAAAACCTGTGGACTCCCACCCCACCGATCCACCTCACGCCCTGACCCCCCATCTCCACCTAAGAGAAAAGCAAAACCAGAATCCTGTGGGCATTTGGCAGTTTTTTTCTGCCATCAAACGGAAACCCAAACTAAAACCAGAGGCTATCGTATCCACTCTCGTATAAACATCCATCAAATTTCACTATACCTCTTATGGCATTTCATTTCACTACTCTTTATTGCATTTACAAAAATATCACATCAAAATTTTCCCTACCTTCTTCTGCCGCAATGGCCTTTCTTCTCGTCTTCATCTCGCGATACATAATGCTGTAGAGACTGATCAAAATTTACAATTTCCCCTGTTTTAAATAATCTTTGTCCGGTTCTGTTTATTGTACTGCTTCATCTCAATTCTGTCTCATATTTATATGTTTCTCTTTTAATTATTGGTTTAAATATTAATTTAAGAACTAGGTATTGCATTCTGGTTTTGCGGGTCGGAATTTTGTGAGTTTTGCTTAAGTTTTAATGTCAAAAAAATTGTTGTCTCCACGATTTCCTTGATTAGGGTTTCAATTTTAGCTTGTGAATTAGAATTTGAGATACTTTTATGGAATCTGGTATGTACTCTGCTGTTAATCCTGGGCCTTTAGGGCTAGAAATGTCCCTAAATCACAATATACCCCCACAAAACCCTAGCCAGATGCAGCAGCACCCACATAATTCGATGGCGGTTTACAGCAACCGTGAGGGTGAATTTCACCGTCAAACTCAGCGATCTGTTAAGCAAGGATACCCATTTGCATCAAAGCCGAAGAATCAAACATTGACCCTCAGTGATGATGATGAGCCTAATGCAGAGAACATATCTGATGATGGGAATATGAGAACCTCTCCTTGGCAAAGAGTGAAATGGAATGATAATATGGTGAGATTGTTGATAATGGTTGTGTTCTATATTGGTGATGAAGTTGGCCCCGAGGCTAATGATCCCGCAAATAAGAAGAAGGGTGGTGGGGCCTTGCAGAAGAAGGGGAAATGGAAATCGGTTTCTCGTGCGATGATGGAGAAAGGGTTTTATGTGTCTCCACAGCAGTGTGAAGACAAGTTTAATGATTTGAATAAAAGGTATAAGAGGGTGAATGATATTCTTGGGAAGGGGACTGCTTGTAGAGTGGTGGAGAATCAGAATTTGCTTGAATCTATGGATTTATCGCCGAAGATGAAAGAAGAAGCGAAGAAATTGTTGAATTCTAAGCATTTGTTTTTCAGGGAAATGTGTGCTTATCATAATAGTTGTGGTCATGGTAGTGGTGGAGCTGGTGGAAGTGGAGGTGGTGGTAACCACCAACATGAGGTGGCGGCAGAGCCATCGCATACTCAGTTCCAGTTGCAGCAGCAGAGGTGTTTGCATTCATCAGCGAATGCATCTTCTGTTGTACCTAACTTGAATCGAGGGGAAAACGAGGGATGTAAAGATGATGATGACGACGACGATGATGACGATGATGAAGATGATGACAGTTGTGATGATATCGACGAGGTGGCCGATCGAGGGTCAAGAGGTCATGATCATGGCCATGGCCATGATGACAACAATGACATCGACGAAAGATCTTCAAGAAAGAGGCAGAGGAAGAACGTATTCGACTCACCATTGATTCAACAATTGAATATGGAATTGGCAAATGCGTTGCAAGACGGAAGTAAAAGCCCGTTTGAGAAACGGCAATGGATAAAAGCAAGATTGGTGCACTTGGAGGATCAGAGAGTTGGGATTCAATGCCAAACGCTTGAGCTTGAAAAGCAGAGGTTAAAATGGCTGAAATTTAGCTCGAAGAAGGAGAGGGATATGGAGAGGGAGAAGCTGGCCAATGAGCGGTCGAGGCTTCAGAATGACAGAATGGTTCTATTAATAAGGCAGAAAGAGCTTGAGTTACTTGAACATCATCATCCTCATCAGCAGCTGTCGTCGAACAAGATTGGTGACCCTTCCTCTGTTACTAGATGAATCACTTTTGTATAGCGTAGTAGAAGAAATCAATAGGCTCAAATAGGCTGTCTGCTGTTGTTCTTTCAAATTTTGTTATTGTATCATGTCTTTCGTAGTTTTAAGGTTTAAATAAGTGTTTTCACTTTGATTTGCTTGTTCTTGTCCTGAATGTCTCTATGGATTGATTGATCGCATAAAGCTCGTAAGGAGGACAGATAACTTGTACAACGGTTCTGACAGCATTTCCAATGCACAACATGAACTCGGAGACGTGGAAGGGAAATATTATATAGCGAGAAAATGATTATTTATGCAAAACTGTATAGAAAAAAAGAAGGGAAAAAGTGACAAATGGGACGACTTATCTCTCTTTCAAATTCTTGATTGCATTGAGCACCAAGAGAAAGGAAAATTCCAAGACTACGTCACTCTTGTAGATGGAAAACTTTCTAGTAGTCTCGGTGTGTTGGATGCTTCAATTTAATTTAAGGTATCGTTCAATTCAAATCCCCACGTGGGTAGTTCTTTCATAACCTGCTGTCAATATAGTACTGTCATATGTTTAGAGTGACAATTTTAATATGTGACAGTATTACATTGGTAGTGGACAAATTAAGATGTTGTGTTCACTTTGAACAAAATTCATTAACTTTATTCGATATTGGTCATTTAACAATTGTTAAGTATGCTATTAGTATGTGAGGCCTTATTATAACATGATCAGAAGTAGTGATGATCAGTATGTGAGGCCTTGTTATAACATGATTAGAAAGTAATGATGGTTTTGAAGTTAGACAATCTAGGCAATTGTAGTGCCTGCAATTAATTTATTTTTTCTTTTTCATTAATACAAAAGTATCCCAATTCCAAATTCATGCAGAAAAAGCCCTAATGTCAAGTCTGGCCTAATGCTCCAATATCAAATTTCGTGGGTCCGGATGAGTCCAAACTTTCCATGCTGCCACACCATTAATGGGGTCTTCCGAGAGGTTATTGCATCTGTGTTACTCTTTCTCTGTTTTCGTTGGGATTTTAATTCTTCTGCGGCTGTCTCGTAAGGCCCCCTTTTCTCCCTTTTTCTTTCTTTCTTTTTTTTTTTTTTAATAATATATAATAAATCTCTTTTATGAAAGTGGTTGTTTTCCGTTTGGGGTTGACAAATTAAATTTGTATCATTCCATCGTGAAAAGACGACCTAAAGTTTAATACGCTGATGGTAATATATCACATTCGCATTGAATTTCTGAATAAAATTGCACAGTATGAAGGCATTGCACATTTTTCATTCGAGCTGCCTCACAAAATTACTTTTAACAAAAATCTGTTGTGTCACTGCTATAGTGCTATGGTGGGGTTCTCATTTTTAACTCTCTACTTCACAAAATTTGATTAAATCTTATCATTTGTGAGGATGATCAGAGTGCATTAAGAGAGCTTTACACTAGCTTTTTATTAAATTCTTAAATCATTTTTATTTTTCAATTGTACGATAGAAAATTAATTTTTTGAAAATCTCTTCTAAACAAATTTTAATATTAACTGTTCTGTTACTCGTAATTATGAATGGCAAATGAGCCGAGCCGAGCGGCTCGGCTTGTCAAACAGCCGCTCGGTTTGGCTTATTTTCGAGCTTGGCTCGGTTCATTTCACAAACGAGCCGAGCTGGCTCCACTCGTGTTCAAATTATATAGCTCGGGTTCAGTTCGAGCTCGTCCGGCTCACGAGTCGAACTCGAGTAGTGCACGAACGGCTTGGCTCTATTTTTTTTTTTTAACAATTTTAAATATTCAATTACTTAATTGACATTCTTTTTTGAATAATTATTTAAGTAACTTAATAACTTAAATTAATTAGCATGATTTGTCCATATTAGTTAAAAGTAAACATTAATTAATTAAAAGTAAATATGACAAAGCTAAAAAAGAGTCAAAATGAAAATGTTTTTCAATTAAAAAATTTAAAACTACAACGCATAAAAATTTGACGAGCTTACGAGCCGGTATATGAACTTTACGAGCTAAATACGAACTGGTCATTTACTAATTTTTCAGATAGATCTAAGTCCAAATACGTATTCGACGAACTGAATATACGAACTCACAAATTGTCTCATTCGATTGCCACCCTTACTCGTAACAGGAAAAGGAAAAATACTAATTAATGTTGTCCTCCGAGCATCCTATGTTGATTTTCGTAAGTCAAAATCAATCAATTCAAACCAACACAAACTTGTAGGTAGATAGGTCCTTTCCTTTGTGAGTCCTGGTGTACCTACATCATTGCAAGTTTGCAACAAATACTTCCATGTGAAAATTTAATGGGAAAATTAGGTATCGGCGCCTAAGGGACAAGCTTCATTAAGTGCTCAATTCTAATGAACTCTTCAAAGGAGATGCTTCATTTTGGTGCACAATTGCACCAAGATGGTAAAATTGATACCACATCTCCAGTTTAATACTTTGAAAATTATTCAACATTAACATGATACATTTTATTTCCTTATTTTAATGCCTCACTAATTAATTTATATATATCGACAATTATTTAATTTTACATACTCTAATCTACTATCGATTAAATTGGTTAAAACACATGACTATCATAAATTATCGGAAATATTTCATTTACCAGTTACCATTACAATAAAGCAAGAGCACTCCATGATAAACCGCTCAACATTCCTAAAAAAAGTTAAAATAAAATCACAAAACAATACAGATTTATTATTATGTTACAAAAAGTAACATTTGACATATAAAAAATTAACTAAGTCCAAATAATACAATTTTAATGTTTATTAAAATAATAATTAACATTTTTAATTACACAAACCACAAATATATATATTATACAAGGCGCACAAAAGGAATAAAATAGATCGCGACATAATGATGGATGACAAATTTTGAAAAACAAAAAAATGTGAACGGACCTTGCTTGAAGTCCACACAAATTTTGTATGGCAAAATACCACACTTTAATAAGGGTGTGAGCCCCCCACTTTCAGAGGGGTGTCATGATCTTTTCTCACCATTCTTATTAGGGTGTGGAAAATATATGGTAAGTTTTTATGTGTACATTTAGCTTAATCATTTTTGGATTGAAAAAAAAAAAAAAAATTCTCTTGTGTGAAAGCTTCTCTCTCTTTAAGTGAAAGCTTGTTCTTGAAGTTTGAGAGAGAAAAAAAAAGAAAAGAGAAAACCACCAAAAAAAAAAAAAAAATTCATCTACAAGACTAGATAGGGATCGGCGCCTTCGGACGGATTTCATTAAAGGACCATCATATCTCCTACAATAATAATAACTCCTATCTACTTTGCAAGGTCGTATGTAAGGAGCTCACCTTAATTACTATGAATATATATTACTTACAAATACTTGACAGTAAAACGTGGCAGTTTATGATCCTCCCAACTGAAATTATCTTTTCTTAATTTTGCATTTGAAATTAAAGTTCAAACGCTAACAAAATTATGATTCTAGTTGTACTTGTTTTACAACTATTCAGGCTTTACAATCCTGTAAAATAATAATAAATTCAATTCGATTATAACACATTATTTAATTGTATAATTAATTATATAAACAATTGTACAACTAATATAATCTAGCTAACTAAATGGTCTTTAGACTGTCATCAAAGTATTGATAGTTTAAACGGAAATTCTTCGTCTCATTTTCATGGCATTTTACAACACCTCAAGGAGCTGGTGTTACAAAAGATGGTTCGGAGATGAAACAAGTTTAATATATTCCAAACAACTTGGAAGCTACAAATCCGTTAAGAAATTCAAGTCGAATATGCGTTTTATGTTTTGTACTTGCCTTTGTTCGTTTTAATTTGTTTTATTTTAACCTAAAAATTCACTTTCATTATTAATTAAAATCAAATTTCGGTATGAATCATACATCTCGTGAATTCTACGACTACTATCGATCAACCTAAAAAAATTAATTTTTAACTAAATAAAACTTTACGAGAACATGCCATGAGTTTGTTTGTTTGTTTTTTTTTTTTTTGGTCACAAAATCAAAGATATGATGTGAATCCGAGAATATATGGTTGATTATAGAAAATAATTAAGCGTGTGTTCTTGTCATCTTTTTTTAAATCTAAAAATCATCTACTACTACAAGTCAAAGTCAAATATCAATATTTACCACACATCTCACATCATCACTCATTATTATCTACACATTTCGTGTATCTATTCAAAAAATTTATTTTTAATCAAATTTTAGGCCAACAAAAGTGTACACGAACACACGTTAAGAATCTATGTCCTTTAGGGTATTTCTTAACCAATCTTTCTAGTTAAAACATCAGACATCCCCATTTCTTCTGGCTGTCAACCGGCTAATTGCCTCTCGGAGTCAATTCATTCTTGTTGATCCAATTAATATTCTTTCCTAGTATAGTTGCATACAATAATTATCATTTTGTTTTTATTTTTCATTTTTCTTTTTAGAGAAAGAAGAAAAAATGAAGGAATGAGTAGTGTCATTGTGGTAGACTTATCGAAATTAAAGCAATTTTTTTCTTTATCACTTCTATTTTCACTTCATGAGATAGAGTCTCGTGCATGACAAATGAACCAAGACTTACATGTTACAATTATTGCACTAGTACCATTTTACAAGATTTTCCCTTGTTATGATTGAAATTTTTATACATTTTTATATGAAATATGAGAGAAAATAAGTGGAGCTAAATTATGGAAATTTATGTAGTACATATAAGTTCCACGAGATACCTGATATGATTAATTTGATCAAATTCAAATTTAAAAACGAAACCATAAAAATTGCAATCCAAAAGCGGAAGCACTTAGGTCAACCAAAATTGTTCAACTATCTTTTTCCACAATCTTTATGATGAAAACTTGTGAGCCCATTTTTTTTTTTTTTCCTTTCTTTTTTCCCACGTTTTTATTGGAAGGATAACCTCTCATCCCTCATTATCCCATTCAATGCACTTGCAGATAAAGCAAAAGAATCCAACTTTAGAACTGCCAT
Source organism: Jasminum sambac (assembly GCA_018223645.1). Classification (NCBI taxonomy): domain Eukaryota; kingdom Viridiplantae; phylum Streptophyta; class Magnoliopsida; order Lamiales; family Oleaceae; genus Jasminum; species Jasminum sambac. Next base: position 36,097,354 of record CP073646.1, on the reverse strand, counting down.
GACTGATATTTAATTAACCACTCAACTCATTTCAGTACAGTAAACAAACTATATATTGGATCATCTCTCTCTCTGTCTCTGTACTAGTGCTTCTTAAATCCTGACATTTAGTGGTGGTTTTAAGGCGTGGCAGTCTTTGTTACTGCTTTTATTGTTTCCTTGTTAAGAAGCTCCTCAACTTGGGGGGTGGGTGACGTGGGGTTGGATAAGGGGTGGGGGACTATCTACATACAGAAAGAGGGATGATAAAGTGAAGGCATGTTGTTGATATAGGGCAGGCGTGTAAAGGGACCAGATGGTGACCTTTGATCAACTCCGCCACAATTAAAATTTTATTTATTATACTGTCCAATCATATTCAATATTGTCCTATGTATATTAAATATAAGTCGACTGTACTAAGATGTTAGTATTTATTAGTCGGGTCCAAAGTTGAACCACGGTCTCTCTCATTTTTAGACAATGCCTACTAGCTAGTAACCCCTCAAAGTCTTCTATAAAATTCCATACCCCAAAAAGGCATAAACCATATAGAGAGATACTCTTTTGATTGATATTTGGAAGTTAGCATAGGAGGAAGAAGAATAAGTGGAGGGCTTGGAAAATGGAATGGAATGGCAATCTTAGAGTGCCGATTGTTTCTCGACCGGATCATTCTTTCAACTTCTTTTACAACTACAATTACGATCAATTTCCAAGTAATGGAGTAGTCTTAAACTCTGTTCTAAAAAGTTCGTCTAGAAAATGTATAACCAAGCTTGAGTTTCGAGTTTTCAGCCTTGTTGTTTAGTCACACTATTGTTCTGTTGTTTCTTGATTATCAGGTCTAGAGATCAAGAACCCGATCCAAACGCAACACCAAGTTCTCCAATCGATGAACAATTATGGATGTAGTAGCAGCAGCAGCAGCCAAGAGAAGAAGAAAAGATTGAGCAGTGAGCAGTTGGAGTCATTGGAGAATAGCTTTCAAGAGGAGATTAAGCTCGACCCCGAACGGAAAATGAAGCTAGCTAAGGAACTCGGCCTGCAGCCGCGACAAATTGCTGTCTGGTTTCAAAACAGAAGGGCTCGTTGGAAATCTCAGCAGCTCGAGCGCTTGTACGACGCGCTTAAGCAAGAATATGATGATGTCACTAGGGAGAAGCAAAAGCTACTTGAAGAGGTTTGTTGCATTTCTTCCAAGTTTCTTACCATGCATGCAGATGTTATTATATCATAATAATGAGTAGTAATTTTGAAATTACTAGAAATATGCATTCCTGACGCAGAGTCTAGATCTGTTGTCTCGAATTCTGTACCATGGCCCGCTCATCTAGTGATGTGGTCTGTTTTTATTGTATGAGACAGTTAAAGAGACAGAATTCGAAACAACAGATGTTGACTCGTGCTGTGTAACCTAGCGATGAAATTTTGAATGTTCAATTTTGTTCCATCAACCATAACAACACTCAGTAGTAGATTCTAATTAATCAGGTAGTGACACTGAGGGCAATACTGAAGGAACAAGTAACAAAGAAGCAACTTTGCAGAGGTTACAATGCAGAAATTTCGGGCGAAGAGACGGTGGAAAGCACTTCGATTCCCGCCTGCGACGAGCCTAGAGGATCGAGCAGTACTACTCATCTGAACAACTTCCCAGATCAGGCCAGTTATGATCTAAACGTGGATGACTATAATCCAATCATGCAGCCTTTATATTGGAATGTTATGCAGCCTTCTTGCCCTTGAATTTATACCCTGTTCTCCTACTCATTTTTACATATTTTTACACACAAATCTCGTGGGACCTACCTGTACTACACAAATCTCCACCATTCAATTCCACTTTTTCTCTCTCCTATATCACATCAAAACACATAAAAACGCATAAAAACACATACCCTAACACGCGCTTAATGCTATTTTAGTTTATCAATTATCATGATCACTAGGAGGATTTATAGCCACTAATCTTCTTTCACTACTAGAAGATTAGAGTTTAGTTTATCATTATCACTAGCAGGATTTATAGCCATCGATCTTTTTCCTTTATTAGAAGATTAATCTACTAGTAATTTTGTTTGTTGATTATAAGTTGATTTGAAGATGGTAGGTTGTTCATCAATGAGCTTATTCCAGAATCCTGATAAAGATCGCAACTTGGGCTTCAAAAACATCTGGCTGACTGGCAGACTAGGACTTCTTTCCACTTTCATGGGTCATTGGGCCTTGACTAAAAACGATCTTGGGCCTGTTCAAACTTGGACCTCAAGTTTTGTATCATCACTTTTGTAGTCACAGACACATTTCATTATGGGCCAGACATAACACATCTCAATAGATCTACAAACTAAACCATTGCTGTTTTTATTGAATCTAACCATCACAAACAGTTACAAGTAAAAAATAAACTCACACTATTGAAAGAAGAAAAAATGAAAGAACGAAATTGTACAATTTTCGTAATGTATACTGCTACACTGGCTAACATGATTGGATTGCCCCTCGACCATGACCGATCAAGAGTCGTTGACGTCATGCAGTCGAACATTGAGTCTTCTAAGCCAGATAGAATGAAGTATCATGTGAAAAACATCGTACCTCCGCGGAGGTGAATTAAACTCAAAATGACGCCTCACTTTTATTCCTCGCCTTTGCATTCGTATATACTGTCTCGTCGAAATTCCTTCTAGTATCTTCTTCATGTTCGGGATTTCACCCACGGGGATTTCGACCGCAAATGACTTATAATTCAATACATCACTAAAAGGAGCAACATAATGATCTTTAATGATCACAGGAACACACCCTGTGTATAGGGCCTCGACAATCCTCGGACTTGCCACTTCGTACCCACTCGGACATATGCAATACTTGCTTTTTCTCATCATGACGGAGTATGACATACTCTTTGGTAGATACCGATGGACTTGGACCTCATCGTCTTTGTTCTCCCAGTGCTCGAAGAGAATGGGCCTAATTGGGCCATGAAGCCCACCTGCGAAGAAAACCAGAATTGGTCGCCTTGACGGAGATAGGCCACCGATCAAGCCTTTCATTCGACCGCCGACTAGATTGATCTCGGGAATGGACGCGTCTTTTGAGGGGTCGAATCCTTCAGAGGTGTTTGCATTGCATAAAGCTCGAACCGAGTTCTTGAATAGCTCTGGGACGGACTTAGAAAGCTCCGGGCCCTACACAACGTAAAATTAAATTAAATCAAGAAAATCTTGAAACTTGCAGTATAACAGAAAATGCTATCGGTACAACAAAAAGATACAACTAGGTATGCAACACACATGGGGCTAGTTGATAGCTATTGATTTAAAAGTGATGTGATGTATGGAAAAACAAAATCCTGTTTAATGTAACTTATTGTATAACTTTATTCTACAACATAACTCTAGTATAACATATGCAAATTTTGTTACCCAATCATGGCAAGCAAGCATGAAATGATCGGCTCCAAGGCTACGATTCCAATAAGGATACTTTTGAGCAATCAGATCGATATAGTCGCCGACAACTCGTTTCATCGGACGCCAGTGATTGCGAATGCTTTTGTCATAAATAAAATGTACTATTGATGCCACGCTGAACGGTAAAAAGTACATGTGCGCTTTTTCAGGATCTCTCGTACGAAACTTTGAAACCTCCAAGCGATAAATGAAACCTCCCTCGGTCGAGTATATGCTTCCACAAGGGCCATTATGGAAAATTGGGTGCTCGCCTTCTTCGTACACAAATACCCTAAAGTGTTTTTCCATTTCCAAGTAACTCCTAAACGGAAAAGGCAAGTCTTTAAATAAGTATAGAGATAAAATGTCGACCAGACGACGAATCAAATGACAATGATAGTGTGCACGCATGTACCTGTGAAAGGCTTTTGCATTCCAGTACATTGGACCATCTGGTACGTAGTCGGGATCTTGGCTTTGGTTTCCAACATGTGCATTGCTAATCGTGATTCGAGCTTGTCGAAGTTTGGCTTCTTGTCTCTCTAAATTGCTGACTTTTCGTAATATCCTCGGATTTGATGGCAAAGCATGAGTTTCATTAGAAGATGGTAATACACGAGAGCCATTCGTGGCGGTCACAGGACTCTTCTCTTGCTCGACCTGTATTAGAAGTAACAATTTTAATATCAACAACGCATTCAGATAACTATTATCAACACATTTCATAGTACGTGTTCGGGTTTATGTAAATATAGCAAAAGGATATTTCCATGCTTTGAGATCACACAATTTCATATTATTTTCCAACTATAAATATATAGTCATCTACTCACATGCCATGCTAAGCATATTCCAGAATTGGGCACATAAAAATGTTTAAGTGCTACATCGGCTAGCATGATCACCACAGGTTATCTCAAGTTACTACTAATCAACCAATCATATGCATATACCAAATGCTATGAGAATGAAGGAAAGATTAATCAGATCTATAACAAAAGACGAAGAGAAATGCTACTTCAACAAATAACATAAAAAATTGGTTCACAAAATACTAGCACAATTTTCTTCTTCTTTTTTTTTTTTTCTCCCCCACACATCACATTATCTTTAAAATCAACAACTAATACTGCCCAGTGCACCCTGTTAATGAAACTTAGTCTACTCGTCATGAATGGATAGCCTGGTTGGAGTTAGGCCCTTCGAAGCATTTCTCTATTTGGAAATTCGTTAACTTCAAAATGTCAACGAATTTTAATTAATTAATTATCTAATCTAAATTGATAAAATCATACGACTTTTTATTCGGGATATCATTTTATTTTTTATTTTTTATTTTTTAAAGGATAGAATTGCAACAAGAATTGAAAACTTAAGTACAAAAAAACGAAAACTAAGTACAAAATAAGTAGCGTAAAGAACTGAAAAAAGGTTAAGTTAAGATAACAGCGTATCTTCTTACGGGTTCTACTCGAGCTAAACTTTCTCTCTCCTCAACGGCCAGTGGCGGCGGCGTAACAGACTGCTTAAAAACGTAGTCATCCGAATGGGCCTCTTCTCTTGCTCCACCGCCACTCACCCTCCGAAGCAAATCCAACCGCCCTCCGCCGTCCTCTGGTGGCGCTACAGAATCTGGTCGAGCACGAAACTCAATTACAGAAGAATAATAATCCGACGAAAACAGCCCACCGGAACCCGCCAAAACCACCAGCAGCGACACTGCAATAAATGAAACCATAAACCCCAACAGCCTGATAGAAGACGACGACGTCTTGATGCAACCTTCCATCCCTGCACGCAATTAACCAACCTCCAAGATTTCCCTTTTTCTGCAAATTAAATCTTGGAGCTAGGCGTACGTTGTGAAAATCTTTTGATTATTGAAACCTTTTTAGCTCCATTAATTTGGGTTTCGGTGTGAGAGTAAAATTTGTTATTGTTGTATTGAAAAATAAATGGAGGAATAAAAATAGACCCTGTTGCACTGCGTCAACTCGCCAAGCCTCTACTGGTAGTCACTCTCGCCTCATGCAAAATTATAGGATCCTGTTTTTTTCTCCAGTTTCCAATTCTACCCTCGTTCCTAATTAATATCGCCTGATGATGTCATAAATATTTTTTACCCTTTTGGTTTAGTGTACTACACGCGTCAGTGAGCTGCCAATGAGTTGAAACGTACCTATGTTGCGACAGTCTCCCATATCGAATCGACAAAATCCTTTTTATAATTATCTTCTCTACGTCGCAGCCATGTTAAATGATAATTTTTTTAATTTTTCTAAAAATCAATATTGCTTTTGCTTAGGCCTTGTTTGATTCACAATAATTTTTAAAATAATTTTCTCTCTCCTCATTTTTAATCACATATATAATTATTATACACTTTTTAATATGCTATCCCTCAATTTTAACTACACAATTTAGACATAATTTGAGTAAACAAAATTTTACCCTACAAAGAACAAGGCCTTATTTAGTTAATTGGTTATAAAAAATAGAAAATTTTTTAGTATTCTTAGAGTATCAAACACTTGATACTTTAGACCAATGAGAACTGTCCACCTATATATAGGAGTTCACATTATTTTTTCCCTCAAAAATCAAAATGAAAATTAATTTATTTGTTATAAAAATCCTGATCCAGATCGAACTGAATAATTTACTTAATGTATCAATTAAATAATTTGTTTTTATATACAAATAAGTAATATATATAATGAATCTACTATGATTTTTTTTTTAAATTTAATCTACTACGAATTTTACAGTTATCGAAATTCATTTGGCATGTGTTCGATCATTCCCACTTATTTTTATCTAAAAATTATCTATTATTAAAAATCAAAGATAAATATTAATATCAACTATATATTTCAAAGCATCAATTATTATTAATCACACACCTTGTGACCTCTACTATTACCATACAAAAGTTCACTTTTAAAAAAATTTTAAACAGAAAAAAATATATACGAACACACGCTTGATTATTAGGAGTCATTCTGCTACGTATACCTCTACGCTTATCGAAATTCAATTTGCACAAAAGCTACTCTAGGCAGAAGCATTAATTCTATGTGGCCCTCAAATTTCTAGCACAAAATCTAAGGGCATGCATCCTTAATGGTGCAATGTAGATTAACATAATAAATAGAATAAAAATGAAAAGAAAATATCTCCAGTACATTGAAAATGTAATTACAACAAATGGATGAAGAAATAATGACTAACTTAAAATATAAGTTATTATTTAAAAAAAAAACTTAAAATATAAGTTAATAGTGACCGATATTGACATATTGAAAGCACGGATGGTATCCGAAACATAAACCGTAACTTAAATTATATATAACCATTTTTTTATTTGGTTGCTATCAAGAAAGAGGAATCATTATCGCCATGTGTTGGTTTCTACTTGGTTCAATAATTATGTATATAGTCTTTACCCTAAATATTGCTATATATTACATACACGCGACAGATAAGATTATCAATTAATTGTAAACCTAAGCATATACCAAGATAATTAATTTTAATCAAATTCCCTTTCTAATCGTGTGTCACGTTAAGACTTAATCCACATAATTTCCTTTCATTCTCATTAAAAGCCTTAAAAACAAGATGTCATGCATGAGATAAAAACAAAATGTGATGACGAGTTGTTATCATGCGCACATGAATTTGCAGTACTATGGGATAAGGATTGAGATTTCTTCTTATTTTCGCCCTAAACTTCTCTTTCACGTAAGACTGGTGTACATATGTCTATTCACTTAATCTGATTTTTTATTTTATTTTATTTTATCAGAGAATATGTAATTGAAAAGTATGAAAATTACATATTTCATAAAATATCATATTCAAAATGAATTATTGAAGGGATCAAAGGGTAATGAATGTAATTAGGCATCCCTTCTGACTATGACCAGCTTTCGAATCCTACTCCTTCCCACTCCGATTTGAACCCCCTTGTAATGGGAAAAAAAAAAATTAAAATTTAAGTTTGAGAAAAAATGATACTAAAATTAGTAGTTGGATCATATGAACTTGTAAACTCAAGAAGAGATCTTTCATTTCAAAATAGATGCGTGAATCCAAATTTATTTGTATTCTGTTTAATTTTATTGTCTCATCTAATCAAAACAGTTAACATATACGCTTAAGTATATCAATTTAATAAAATGAATTATTTTGATTAGACATGATAACTAAATGACAGAAAGCGAAACAACAATTGTGATATGTACATTGACCATCCACTAACACATTTTTATAAATTTTGATGCTTCATTTCCTCATAGGGCATAGCTAACTACTAACTAGTAGCAACTAAAGAGAAGTTTTCATTGGTTATAAAAGGTTGACAGGACCAAGTTTAAAGAACAATAATCAATGAAATGTGGACCACAACTTGGATCTTGATGGAGATGGAACGAGCTGGAAGGTAATCTAAATTGGCAGTTTTATTATCTTTTCTTCGAAGTATTTTATTTTGATTAGATCCCTAGTATTTTATTATTTCCTTATTTTATTTTGCTTGGTCATCAATGTAGACCTGATCTATTTAACTACTAGTTAGGTCTTCATTGTAAGCAGTCGTTTATGATATTGAACAAAAATATTGAAGTATTTCTTCAATTGTACCTAAATGAGTCGATTTATGAGTGAATCCTATTTATAATCCCGTATTAATCATTGTTCATACTTCCGCCTGCATCAATTGGTATCAGAGCATAATCTACGCTCCTATCGATGGGTCGGGGAAGACAGATGAAGCGTCTTGTTGCCAAGGTTGATACTGGGGACGATGAAAATCAACTAATACAAATCACCCAACAATTGGAGGCTGTGGCAAAAAAAATGGCCAGATTGATTGACTTTTTTGGCTCTAGGCTAGAGGCACGAGGTGGTGGTTGTGATGTGAGCATTACGACTAGGAGAGACTGTTGTGATGATGGAATTAATCGCAAGTCTAATAGTGGACAGGGTTCTAGACGAAGAATCCAAGGATTTAAAGTTTACCAATGACCAAGGGAGTACCGTTGGTTTTCGGATTAGGGAGCAACTAATTCGAGAAAAGTCGATTCAGTTATTTGTATGGATGTTGAGGTAGAATCCGATACAAATCCGTTTGCTCCTTTTAATCCAAATTTATTGGCCATTGATTTGGGTGAAGAGTACAATGAACCGCCTATTTTTGATACTGATGACGATGAGGATTTTAAAGAAATTTCGGACGTGAATGAGGGAGAATTATTGGTAAATGATGAATACAACTATTTGTTAAATTTTGTTACGAAATTGGATTCATAAATTTTATAGAACTGGGTCCTCAGGAACAAGACAATGATGTGACAGAAGACTATATGGGGAGCATATTTTCCACATGGAGAAAATTGATATCCTTATCCTCGGTGACAAGGTTGTGAATGGGAGAAAAGGAATTGTCGACCATAAATTTATTAACAAAATCTTTGTTTATTACACTCACGGAGGTCACAGAGTTCCTGGGATGCTCATACCATATTTATACAGGAAGAATTTTGTTGATGTGCTCAGGAAGAAGCATGCGTGCAATAGTTGCTCTTTTGTTCTTGTAGGCTTGTCAAGTGGGATATTTATATTACGTGGCATCGGGTGAAAATAGCAATTCCAGATTTGAGGACGAATCTTCTCCTAGCGGAGGAGAATGATGGAGATGGAACGTGTTAGAAGATAATCTAAATTAGCCGTTTTATTATCTTTCATTCTGAGTATTTTATTTTGATTAGGATTCCTAATATTTAATTATTTCCTTATTTTATTTTGCTTGGTCGTCAAGGTAGAACTGATCTATTTAAACACTAGTTAGGTCTTCATTGTAAGCAGTTGTTTATAATATTGAACAAAAATATTGAAGTGTTTCTTTAATTGTACCTAAATGAGTCAATTCAAGAGTGAATCCTATTTATAATCCCGTATTAGTCATTGTTCATGCTTCCGCTTGCATCAGATCTGTTCTCGAAATTGAAAATTGAAAATTAATTAAATAAATAAAAATATGCAATTTATACAAAAGAATGATAGAAAGAAGGCAGTAAAAAATCAAAAGTAATTAAAGCTTGCACACACTCCGTAGCGTAGACGTTGGTGAGATGTTCCTCATGGATTTAATTTAGAAATCAAAATATAAAAAAATTATAAAAATTACAACTTTCAATAATATATCCCATTAGTCAGTTGCAATAAATGTTGAACGGGGAACAATGAACATGAAGTGTATTTTATTGGGGCGTTGGATTTATGGGAGTACGATTCTAGGGAATGGACAAATTGGATCGGCCCATCCCGTTGCCCGAAATTAGTCATCTTTTTAGTTGTACGTTGTAAGAGCTTCGTAAGTCAAAAGTCTTGTGATGTGTTTGCATGTCAGAGCCACTGCCTATTTTAAAGGGAAAAAAATTAAAAAAAGTAATTTTTTTTTTGTTTGAACCGAAAAAATAATAATAATTTTTATTTAATGTAAGAAGTATAATATTTCTTTTTCTACAACGAGATCTTCAATTTTTTTGGAAAAATAGATGTTATTTATCGCAATTGAGAGTTTCTCACAATCAAAAATAAATAAATTACATTTTGAATTTAAATAGCTCAAAAACTTATGGACTTATTCTATACACAATATTTTTTATTTACTCGAATAACGTGTTAGATATACGGTTGAAAATTTGAAAAAATATACGGTTGAAAATTGAAAAAAAATATATTAAAAAATATAAAATAATTATATGAATGATTAAAAATATGAGAGAGAAAAAATTAATAAAAATCAGTAAAAATTTATTATATATAAAGCAAGCACGAAATCTATGTGAAAAAAAAAAAAAGTAACACAGATTTAAATTTTTGTTTTCACTCTTCCCCAAATGCTTGCCGCCTACTGTTTTTATTTTTCTTTTATTGATTAAATGCGTACCGCCTACTGACACCCGCATTGGCTCTCCAACAAGAAGAAATGAAACCCCATGTGTGCTGCATGCCCAAGTTCTTGGTGGCTCGTTGCAAGATACATACTTGTAGTTTGTGTCCTTAATTAGGATTGTGAAATTAGTATTTTATTAAAAATTATGATGAAATGGCATATCTCAATCTAGAGATCATACTTTGTTTGACTTTCTCACCAGTACGTTAGAGGGGGTGGCATCACCTATGGGCTATGGTTGTTTGGATTTATACGGCTTGTGATAAATTTTGCGCGTGTTTTTCTATAAGTTTTAACATATTTTTATATATTTTTATACATAAATCTTATGGGACCTACTTGTACTACACAAGTCTCCACTATTCAATTCCACTCATTCTCTCTCCTATATCACATCAAATCACATAAAACACATAAAAACACTTTATTTCTCAACAAAACTGTTTGTCCTTATATCATTTTTCCTCCTTTATATAATTATGATTAATTATAGTGTCTCAAGCCCTAAATCAAATGACAAATAGTTTTGGTAATATAATGAGGTATAGATTAGATTATACTGATTTCTTAAACTAAGTGGAGAAATTAAAAACACACACAAAATCAAGAATTCAAAATAATAATGTAAATCGAATCTAGAGTTCACCTGTATATTTTTAAGATGAGTTTGTTAAATCTAAAGCACAATGGAATGAATATACAAAATTAAGGGTAGAAACATAACAAAGGAAAAGGCGCAATGAATGAATGAAATCTACAAGTCCAACGGACCAATTTATAGCTTGCCAAAATTTATAGTAACATCAATGAAATATGTGACTCAAAATGATTTGAGAGAGAAATTAGTTTTGTAAAATCTAAGCCTAGAAAGGGTAGAAAGTGTCGATGAAAATGTCGAAAGTTGATCTTGTCAATTTAATGGGCTATATAGTCAAGCCCAGTCTAAATATAAATGGTCTTCGTGTCAACAACCGAACAAGTATGGACCTGAATGGCAGGATCCACATTAGTCTAGTCACTACCCAACATGAACTTGTTTGGCAATTGGCATATTCAAAAATCTTTTCATTCTTTTCTTTTTCTTTTTCTTTTCTTTTCTTTTTTCTTTTCCCCATCATTTTCAATCTTCAACTTTTTATTTGATAAATTTTTCATACCTTTTGATAGTCCCTTTTTGGCATACTTTTAATACTTTTTCTTTATTTAATTAGACATTTAAAAATTATTTTCTGAAAAATCTCCATCAAATACGACAAGAAGTATTAAAGTAGTAGTTCGAAGATATGCTAAGGACAAAGAGTGCCCTATAAAAATATGAATGTGTATCAAAGTCATGTATTTCTTGCTAAAGACATTTTAGTCAAACATGTATATACAGCTATTGAATTATAGTAGTGATGAGCTATTGAATTATAAAGAAATGATTCAAATGAAGTAATGAACAGTGAACAAGTGAATGATAGTTATGAACAAAATATGTTTCTTATAGCTGTGATTCACAGGTAACTTAGCTTTAAGATAAATATATAAAGAACTCATAATTTAAAGAAAACACTCACTTAAACAGCTAATACTTCTTGTCATTTTCAAATTTCAAGTAACCTGCATTTGTTGCTCATCTTGTCACTATATATGGTAGCCATGGATGATGTAACTTCTTTAGCCTGCTAATGTGTTTTTCAGAACACAAAACCCATTTTAAGAAATGTGATTCTCCAAAACAAAGTGCAGCGAAAAAACTAAGAAGTTTATCAAGAAATGTATAAATAACATCGTCTGGTAACATGTCCGGTTTATATAGAAGCATAAGAAAAAGTGATTGTCAACCAAATAGCCTAACTACAAGTATTTTATTAGATATTTTAGGTATTTTTGTTCGATGCGTATGCTAGAATACTATAAGAAACATTATTGAAATGAAAATGTTGAGCAAAATGCTAAACGATATCGTATCTTATCAGCAATGAAATTACTAGAATGTGCAAGGGGTTCTCCATGGGACCAAAGCAATAGGATTCCAACTAATAAGAGTAAATTCCAAAATGATCACCATCTTTTGAATTGATTCCTGCATGACTGCATCTACTTTCTGCATTTTCATTGCTCCAACTTTATTCTCCTCTATGTCTGTTATATACTCTCAATCTCACACCTCCTTCTCTTGCAACCATTTTCTACTTTTTGCATTTCCCCTTACACAAAGGGAAATGTGTGAAAAAAATTGGAGTACAAATACTATATATGTCTCCCTCTTATTTCTTCTCTATTGTCATTGCTTTGCTTCCCAAAAGACCTGCTCAAACTGTGGCTCTCTACAAGTTCCTTATCCCTTGAGCACAAATCATAACTGCGGTGATCCTAATTATGGCCTCCATTGTGATCCTCACTCTCAAAAGCTCTACTTTGACACCCTTAATGGCAGTTCATATCTCGTTCTCAAAATCATGCCCTCTATCCTACGCATGGTGGTGCAACCGTCACCCTGGCTTCAAGGCATGTGTATCACAAGAGACATGATAGATAGTGAAGGACTATGGTTGAACCAGTCACTTCCCTTTAACCTCACTTCATCCAACACTATCTTCCTGTATAATTGTTCTCCTCGACTCTTAGTGTCTCCTCTCAATTGCACTCCTTCTAGTCTTTGTCATAGATATCTTGAGAGCTCTGGACATGTTGATGCTAAACGTGCCTTTAAGTGCTCGAGTGGAGTTTATCCGTGTTGCACTTTTGTTGCTGGTGGCATGCCGTCGGCGTATAAGATCAGGCTGCATACTTCGGGATGTAAAGCGTTTAGAAGCATTGTTCACTTGGATAGTCAAAAACCAGCTAGTCAATGGGAGGAGGGGTTGGAGATTCAATGGGCTCCCCCACCTGAGCCCATTTGTATATCCCAATCTGATTGCTCGGGTTCTTCAACTTGTTCATCCACTGCTGAAAATGGAATCTCTCGTTGTCTTTGTCATGCGGGCTACGAGTGGGACCCAAGTCTTGGAACTTGCTTGGTGAAGAAGAAGAGGAAGAATTCCAACTTTAGCCTCGCGTTGAAGGCATCTATCGGGGTTGCTACGTTTCTAGTGTTGGCGGCGTTATTAACTGGAATAACGCGAATTATAAGATCAAGAAGATGTTCTCACCAGAAAAAGCTAGCCAAGGAAAGAGAGGAGATGTTAAAATCAAGCAATGGAGGGAAATATGCAAGAATGTTTAGTCTTAGAGAGATAAAGAAAGCTACAAACGGATTCTCTAAAGACAGAATTTTAGGTAGTGGTGGTTTTGGAGAGGTCTACAAGGGCGAACTTCAAGATGGAACGACTGTGGCAATAAAGTCAGCTAAAGTAGGTAACATAAAGAGTACTCAACAAGTGATTAATGAAGTTGGGATACTCTCTCAAGTCAATCACAAGAACCTCGTACAGCTATTAGGGTGTTGTGTTGAAGACGAACTTCCATTGATGATCTATGAGTATGTTTCTAATGGCACCCTCTATGACCATTTGCATGGCAAGTACCCAAACTTTCTAGATTGGAAAACAAGGTTAAGAATTGCTCTACAAACCGCTGAGGCATTGGCTTATTTGCACTCTGCTGCTTACACTCCGATTTATCACAGAGATATCAAGTCAACAAACATACTACTGGACGATAAGTTCAATGCAAAAGTTGCAGATTTTGGGTTATCAAGATTGGCTTCACCAGGGCTAAGCCATGTGTCAACTTGTGCTCAAGGGACTATGGGGTACTTGGACCCTGAGTACTATCGCAACTACCAGTTGACTGATAAGAGTGATGTTTACAGTTATGGGGTTGTGTTGTTGGAACTTCTGACTTCCCAAAAGGTCATTGATTTTTCACGTGATCATGATGATGTCAATTTAGCCATCTACGTGAAACAGAGAGTTAGCAGCAGTTCAATAATGGAAGTTTTGGATCAACACTTGGTGAGTGAGGAGTTTTCTTCTCGGCAAATAGCGAGTTTGAAGATCTTTTCTGAGCTTGCACTTGCATGTTTAAGGGAGAAGAAGGAGGAGAGGCCAAGCATGAAGGATATTGTTCAAGAACTTCAACGCATAACCAGAATGATGTGTGAAGATAATCAGGATTCTAATGCAGCATTTGTTTAATCAATCTGACAAATAATTAATTAGTGCAGGTAATGTTAGATGATTAATCAAGTTGAAATATTGTTGGATACTTAATACTTTGGTTTGGTGTTAAAAATGTATAGGGATAGTTCCAGAAGGTCATTGTTGTGTTGCTCAGTTGTGCTGTGAAGCATTTGGAGTTACTAGCCTACTAAGTATATATTCTTGGGGTGGAAATAAAATTGATTTCAATTAGTTTCTTTGTACAGAAAATAGCTGAATTTCCAAGTTTGTAAAAGTGAAGAATCAAATAGTATATTGAAATTGCACAAAGTAACAGAAAGCAGATCAGCTTTGGGAAGTGGACAAAGCATTTAAGGAAAAGTTTTAAAGTAATCATTAGTGTTGTTAAGGAGAGGGGCATCAATTGTTGAGCAAAAATTTGTTTTTCCTTTCATGAAAGAATTCATCTTTATTCCCTTCTGGCTATAAGACTATTATTATTTTGATTTGTTTTTTCGTTAAATATTAGTTACTTATGTAGGTTTCTTATGAAAATGTATTGCATTTATGACGATGAGCATGCTATTAAGTACCTGCAGATTGCAATCACACTTTGTGATGTTATGAGTCCAGTGCTTGCAACAGAGAAGCACTGATAGATATTGAATCGATGAAATTTTTCCCAGACAGAAGTCTTTATTCTGTAAAGTCATAGTTCAAATTCTCCACTGATTGTGGTACATGGTTTATGTTGAACTTGATGAATTTCCATAGTAAATGTCAACACTAGTACTCAATTACACGTATTTGACATGAAAACTGTGAGTAGATTAATTTCTATATTATGAATGGACTTGCTTGTTTTTGGATTAGCTAAATCCTCTACAGTGGTTACTACTTATGAACTCTTAAGTTTTTGAGAGCCATCGTGAGAGATCTAGTTATACCATCCAATACCTTGCACGTTTGAAGATGACAGGAATCAAATTAGTTAATAATGTCGTTTTCGGAATTCATTTTTCCAATGCATTAATGAATCCGCTTAAGTTCTTTTCTTTAGATCAATTGATGATCCAAGTTCAGATTCATAATCTAAGATCAGTATTTAAAGTATTTAACAATTTTTCTGTGATTGTATCACGAGGAAGATATGTTAAAGATTAAGGAGGGTTAAATGAAAATTAATTAGAAGTGCAGTCATTCTTTTAGACGAGATTTAATTATTTGTCATCCAAGCCAAGAGGATGTAATTGGAAAGACTCCAACTTTGTTGCTTTTGTGGTTTTATACAATATTAAGTGTTCAGTTTTCCACTTTCTTAGTGGAGTGAAGGGAAAGTATTAATAGTTATGTACACTCACTTAGTTGTCAATTAGTGGAGATTAAGTTATGTACTTCCTTTTCCATAATTGCAGTTCAGAATCATTTTAAAAGAGTCCAGCTTTGGAAATTAGACTTTGCCTTTCCTGGTAATCAGTTGAAAGAGTGCAATAGAAATGAATGCAATATCAAATTCAGAACTGTTGAGAGTTAAAAAGATAGGCCGGCCAGAATTTATACTTAAAATACCTCTTGTGGTATACTTCGCCTTTCCTGGTAATCAATTTAAGCCTCGTTCTATCCACAATAATTTTAATCCCACACTCTTCTCTTTTCTCTTTTCAATTCACATACACACTTTTCAATACAATATTAATCACATAAAAACATAGAAACCACGATCCTAACACCCTATGATCAATTTAAAGAAATGACATGAAATACATGGAAATGTTACATAGCCACAGTATGATAAGACATATCAGAGGAATAAACAAAGAAACTGATATGTTAAAGACGCAATTACGGCACCAGAAATGTTCAAGCACCATCAATGGTGTCGTAGTTACGGCACCATCGATGGCATTTTCGGGGTCGATTCGACTTCTGTTTTGAAATCTGAGATCAGATCTGGAATCAGCACAACAATGGGAATTCCAAGAATTTTTCGAATTTTCTCCGGCGACACCGTGACCACCCGTCAAAGTTTTGGCACTATTTTTTGCCCAAAAATAGTGTTAAAACTTTACGGTCACGATATCGCGAGAAATTCGAAAATTCTGAAATTCTCCATCGCAATACGCCGATTCAGATTTGGTTCGATTTCAAAGCAGCCGAATCGACCATCATGCCATCCATGGTGCCATAACTACCGCACCATAGATGGTTCTTGATCGTAGAGAGACATCAGATTTCTAAAATTTAATTTAATTAATGGACCAAAAAAACTAAAACAGAAAAAGTACGAACCATGATGTAATTCTGGAACCAAGGAAAATGGCATTTGGATAATTGCATCGCATTCCTCGAAACTCGAATACTGATTCGTTTGAATGACAGTAAAAGGTGGAAATTCTTCATCTCCATATAGCATATTCAAAAGGATCTAATCACAGCGTACAATGTTGCCACATCATTTCAAGGAATAATACATAAAATCAATTGACATAAAGCAGAAAAATGACGTTCGAAATTGAGGGGGAAAAAAAGTCATGGAATAGCATAAAGACGCAAAAAGAAACTTTGGCTTACCTTCTGGAAAGGCATTTTCATGTCTCAACATCAGGGTCTAGATTCTTCACTATATGGTTAGCTTCAAGTTGCACACAGCTATTCTTCCTGGCTTCAAAAAGGGAAAAACTGGTTTTAAACCAATTGGTTAAATTGATGATATTGATTTGGATTGGGTTTGCACCAAAAAGAGTTAACCAAACCAATGCCCCACCCCTGCTGGTTATAATGCACCAATACTTATAGAATGCATAGTCTAGTTCATCAATTCAACATAGTAATAAGAATTGAAAGAGTACTGGTGATACAGACTGCTGACTCCGAGGGAGTGAATCCACCTCCAACAGGTATATGGTAATCTCACATCACGGCTTCAATTCAATTGTTTTGCCACTAAAACGAGACCTTTTGTCGACCTTATGCTTGATTTATAGAAGAACATCTTTTTAAGGAGAAAACTCCAAATGTGATGAATTTCAACACACGTGACCAAATCAAAATGGATCCAAACATACCAATTTGACAAGGTGTCACATTGCCACAATGCCACTGGTGGTCAAAATGGTAAAATGCCAGATCAATATACCACTCGAGTGGTAAACATACCCTTTTTTTTTTTGTGTGTGGTTTTTTTATATTGGGACTTATGCTTCAATCTGCATTTTCTGGTAATTTAGGACTCGTTCGATGCAATGTATTTCAGAAAGGATCAATTTCACTTAACGCCCCCAAACATTCAACAATGATATATTTTTGTCCACATTCTTTTTCTTCGGCTTTTTTTTGTCCTCATACTTTTATAAATTCGCACATTACATGCCTTTTGTCAAAATTTCCATTAAATTACACATTAGTGAGGGGTAAACTGAGAGTAAACTTTTGGCAATGTCACCATACGTCCCCAAACTTTTAATTTTGACACAATTTTGTCCTAATTTTTTTCCTGTTTTGTCCCAAAATTTCATATATTCATGCTTCACATCTATATATATAATATCAAATGCTCAATTTTGTATTTGCACTATAAATTTTTTTAGTGCACTATATCATTATTACTTGAAAGGGGTTTAATGTTTACAAACTGTTTATTATTGTGCTAACATATTTAGATATATGATTAAGGGTAATAGCTCAAGTGGTAAAAGTACCATTTATCAAGATCGAAGTCCCTAGGTTATGATATACGTGTGTGTGCACGCGCACGCGCATGTGTCTTAAAGTTCCTCAAATGTATATATAAAAAAAACCACATATTTAGATATAAGAAATTATTTACAAACCAAATCTGCCTTTTATTTTAATATTGATTATAATAATTGAAAGAAAAAAATGGGAATAATAGTGTCAAAATTGCAAGTTTGGGGATGTAGAGGGAGTGAAATTACTAAAAGTTTATTCCCCATTCTACCCCTTACTAATGTGCATATCTATATATTAATAAAACCAGCACATTTTCCCTCCATTTTTGCCTATTTTTTTGAATTAAAAAATTAATTTTTAATTATGGCAACGAGTTTTACCGCTTCTATATATCTTTTCCAACTCGACTTAAAATTCAGCGTGTATACATATATACACGCATCGGGTCCACCTATTTTTCTGAATTTAAAAAATCACACCGTTAATATGTTTTAACACAATATAAAATTATGTGAATTTTTTTTGTTTTTGGCCCTGCTATAACATGATGTATTTGTGTAAAATATATACGAAAGTCTACTATAAATTTTAGAAATTTTTTTGCACTTATCCTCTTATGTGGATTCTAATTTATTACGTATGTGTAATAAAATGCAGCCTTGAATCACTATTAGTTAATAGAAATTTTGATGGAAGAGATGTAACGTGTGAATATATGAAAGGTTGAGGACAAAAAAGCGTGAAAAAAAGAATGCAGACAAAATTCTGTGTCAGTTTTGAAAGCTTGAAGAAGTTAAGTGAAATTTACTTTGTTAGAAAAGACAAAAAAAAAAAAAAAAGAAAAATGAAAGAAAAAATAAACACATTGGAAAAGCAATTTTTCATTCTACAAACGTAAAGCGTGATTAAATGGTAATATGAAACGTAAAGCGACAAGATAATGCTGATCTAGAGGTTCAAAGTTAGGGGGCACTTATAGCAGCTCTTCACAAGGGAATTTTTTGCTTCGGCGGGTTAATTAACATATACAACATTTATTAAGAAGAAGTATCAAATTTCAAAATAAAATCGCATACATGCAGAAATACAAAAGTAGAATGAAGCAAATATTTAATTAGGAAAATACAAATCATAAAATTATATACTTCACAAATTGATCAAATATATACAATATCAATTCATCAAATTAAGACACAATTTAAATAGAGACAATTAGGTAATTTATCAAATTAAAACTTAATTTTTCTAATCTTAAAATTACAAATTTAAAAAGGAAAAAAAGTTAAGAAGTATTTATTTTTTTAATTGAAAAATAATTTCTTCTTCAAGTTTGGGGGTTACATACCCCCAAAACCCACCCCCAAATTTGCCACGCAAGATCAAATTTCGAGTCTAAATGTCGCTTAAGAGAAATTGAAAAGCTTTTTAGAACATGGTATCTGAATGAGGCTTTGAAAAAACAATTTTCTAAATGTGTAGTTAAAAAATGGAAACAATTATCAAATGTATGAAAAAGTTACGAGAACGAATGAAAAATGTGATTAATAATAATTTTTAATAAAAATCACTTTTAAGAAAATTTAACCAACGAGTACCGCACTTTAGAAGGAATCCACTATCGAAGTATCTAAATTGATTAAGATCATAATGTGATAAAATTATTATAGTTAAAATAAATTTTTGCATTAATTTCCAATCATATATGTCATAAAAAAAAAATATGTTCGCATTTTTATAAGAGCGTTTGCTTTTAGTGCTTCTTCCGCGCAATTTGAAAATATAATAATTTTCAAATACGGATTAATCATTACATTAATTTGTTTATTTTTTATTTGTTACAAGTAATCAACTAATCATTATATTGACAAAATTTTAATATTTTTAATATATTTTTTTATTTCTCAACTATATAAAAAATTAAAACTATTTATCTCTCGAAACATAAATCACACATCATTATTTTTTTATTTTTCTTTTTAATTTTTGGCAAAATAATTTTATCAAACAACTGGATAAGCAATAAAATGTAGCCGGCTTAAATAAATTAAAGAAATCAAATCAAATTAAAATCCACAGTAAACGTCCCCCGTTGTATTCTAATTCTAAACACTCCCCAGTGCAAGTCTCCTTTACAAACTCCGCCGTCTCTCAGATCTGTTATACGTATATCCTGTACAGAGTGCGAAACTAACGATTGGTGGTCGCCATGAATATGGCGATTTGGAGTTCTCTGCTCCTTCTCTTCATCTTTTCTTCCATCTATCCAGGCCTATGTATCTACGAAGACCAAGTCGGCCACATGGACTGGTCTCTCTCTTTACGTCTTACAAGGAATTTGTTTTCTTTTTCATAATTATGGAGATTAGATTATTGAATTGTCGTAATTTTTCATGATTATATTAATTTGATGATGATTGAGCTGATGATTGAGCTGTCGTAATTATGTAGGCATCAGCAGTACATCGGGAAAGTGAAGCACGCCGTGTTCCACACTCAGAAGGCAGCACGGAAGCGCGTAGTGGTTTCTACCGAGGAGAATGTGGTGGCTTCGCTTGATCTTCGACGTGGAGAGATTTGTGGGTTTCAAGCTTCAGTTTTTGCACTTCAATTCAAAATATTTTTAAGTGAGCCAGTTCAATTAATGGCAGTTTTTCGGATGTGATGCAGTTTGGAGACACGTTTTGGGGCCCAACGATGTGATCGATGCAATAGATATTGCCCTCGGGAAATGTAATTACAATCCTCTTCATCTCGCGTCAGATTCGTTCAATGGGATTTTTTTTTCTTTTCCATTTTTTGGATTATAGTTATCAGAAAAACCTGCCTCCGCTCCATTCTTCATGGCAAAGAGTTGATCTTGAGCTCTTTGATCATCATGTGAAAGTTTGTGTTCATTATTAGTTGTGTCAACTAAGAAAAGAAGCTAAACTCATTGTAGCCTTTCGCTAGTTAAAAAAGAATAGAGCAAGTGGTTTGATTTTACATTGAACTTGAACGTGCATAAATATTTAGTTTTGACACTAATGCCTTATATCTTTTGCAGATGTTATTACCCTGTCATCAGGAGGAACTATCTTAAGAGCTTGGAACCTTCCTGATGGGCAGATGGTGTGGGAATCAACATTTTCTGGCTCAGCCCCCTCAAAATCATTATTATCAATTCCAGTGAGTGAAAATTTACATGTTTCCTTTAGGCATTTCAAAACACTTCACATATATCTAGGTCTTCGACTTGACTAATAAATGCATGAGATACGCATTTGAATGAAATTTACTTAGCCTCAATGCGTTACATCAAAGCTTCCAATCTCTGGGCTGTGACTTCTAATGAGATTAATGTTCCTCAATCTGTATACTTAACTTTACAAAACCGCAGCATGCTCTGTGGATGTCATAATATTAAGAGGTTATGGGACTCTTATATTCTGTTGCATTTTTGGATGGGTAATGACGTAGGGACATAGCCAGGATTAAAGGAGGAAGGGCTGGTATAAGTGCACTTTGACAGTATGAGGAAATTTTGTTTATTTAAAATCAAAATAACCTTAGGTGGGGGACATTACGTGGCTTGCCCTCAAGTTTCACCTAGTTCCAACTTCCATCAGCTAATGAACTTACAAGAGTTGGTGTTTGTTCGATAGAGATGTTTTAAAAAATGATTTTTAGATATATGGTTGAAAAGCAAAGAAAATGTTTAAGAGAATATACAAAAGTCTTGAAATCAGAGTAGTTGTAAATTGATGCATACCATGTTGGAACTGTGCCAATGCAATCACAAAAGATTAGTTCAACTCCCAGGAAAGTTAATAGTTGATGGATTGATCGGTAGAACTATGGACCTCCAATTCACAGGGTGGCAAAGAATGGTATATTAAACCAAACACTTCTAGAAGAGTAGATCACACTCTATGAGTTTGGGTTGTTCAATTAGAACGAAGAAGTTGAGAGAAAACAAATCTCACAAACACTCAATAGATTAGTTCTAGCAAAAGTTGTTTTACACCACCTATTTTTTAGGGTCTGCATGTGTTATCCATTTTTGAGCCACTCACTTCTATATGTTATCATTAAAATTATGTACAAGCACTTTCCAAAAAATCTCTTTGAATAAATCTTGCCCCTTTGTTTAATTTCTGTAGATTAAGGAGACCAAGGTTTCTCACTTCTATTGGATTGTCATATCCTTCTATTTCTTTCATCTCTTTGATTTCTTTTGCTTTGGATGTCTTTCTTCTTTGTTTGTTTTTTCAAGACAAACTAAATAGATGTTTTTAAGCTACTAATAATTTGATATATTTACAAGTCAATAGTTTAGTGATGCTAAATATGTACTTCATAAAAAATAAATAAACTTCAAATGTTATGAAAGTTTCCTTGAGGTTCCTTAAGATTTCTGGAGATATCCCCTGCAAATAACAGAATTAGTAGTGTACTTCGTTGCAAATTTCAAATTATACTACTCCAGAAAAAGTTTCCCATGTGCACTCATAACCCTGAGAGGCAGCAAGGTGCATACAAGGACTTGCTTTAGTGTTGAATCACTGAGCGTGAAAAAAGAAAGCTCAAACAGCATAGAGAGAAAAAGGGCAGATTAACGATTCTTTAGGTATTGATTTTTAGGTTGCTAGATGGGATAGCATTATATTCTTCATAGGCTTATGGGCAAGAGTAGCCGGAATGTTTGACATGTTGGAGAGTTTCTTGTTTCAGCTGGATCCTAGTAGGTTTTTAGATACTACTGTTTCATGTAGCTACCAGTTTTCGTCATTTTGGTATTTAGCCTCATGGGAGGCTGTTATTCTGGCTTTCAGTTGATGATTCATGCACCTTATTTTGATGTAATTCCTACAGATTTTTTATGAATAAAATTCTTGTTTCTTATTTAAAAAAAAAAAGAAGGTTGCTACATGGACTCATTGTACATGTAAAATGCTATTCTGGAATTGCTTTACCCCTAATTAGCGCATGTTAGTTTATAAATTTTGATAGATTTTTACATATTTTTATAAATTCTTTTCAATTCCTCATTTTCTCTTCTATTTCACATCCACATATCTCATGGGACCTACATGTCCCATACAAATCTCCACCATTCAACTCCACTTATTCTGTCTCATATTTCGCATCAAAATCTCTAAAAATATATAATAACTTACTCCCTAACACACGCCTATTTACATAATAAATTAACTTATATTTATTTTTATTTTTCTGAAAGCATTTGACAATTACTGCAATGAGGCTGAAGCATCTTGGTCCTCTCAAATAATAGAGATTTTTGAAGTAGATTTTGTGCTGCAATCAGAAAAGATCTGATTCTGCTTGATTATTGTACTGATTTTACATTTTTTCTCTTAGTTTCTGTACCTTTAGCTTCCACTGGCATTTAGTTGTTAAGCACAATTGAAGCAAAAGGGTTTCAGAAACATAATTGTATGCTGTGGTTTGTTGCAGACAGATTTAAAGATTGGAAAGGATGATGTGGCCTTTGTTCATGGTAGTGGATGTCTTTATGCTGTTGCAAGCATCGACGGCGAGGTTATCTGGAAGAAGGAGTTGACATCTGAAGGGTTTGAAGCTTATAAACTGAAATTTTTTCCCACTTTCAACCATCTTCTGACACTGATTTGGTGTTTTCTCTTAACTTTTTGCAGCTTCAATATTGAGCAGTTAATTTATCCTGATGAAACTGACACAATATACGCAGTAGGTTTAGTTGGTTTGACTCAGTTTGATGCTTACAAAATCAATGTTAAGACTGGTGAGATGCTGAAGCATAGCAGCATGGTATTCCCTGCTGGTCTCTCTGGGGTTCTGTCATTTATCACAAGTGACAAAGCTGTGACACTGGATTCCACTGGATCAGTTTTGGTTGCTGTACACTTCCAGGGTGGAGCAATTAGCTTTCACCAGACACATCTATCAGAGCTCGGTCAGGATCTCTCAGGGCCAGCAGTGTTGATACCCTCAAAAATTCCAGGCATGTTTACTTTGGAGATAAGTAAGTCTATTGTCTTTATCAAGATTACAAATGAAGGCAAGTTCGAGGTAGTGGACACACTTGGTCACTTCACTGCTGTTAGTGAGTCTCTTTCACTTTCAGAAGGCCAACAAGCTTTTGGGCTAATTCAGCACAGAGATGGTAAGATAGTTCTAACAGTAAAACTTGGCAATGACTGGATGAGCAATTTACTTAAGGAGACCTTTCCGATGGACCCCCAAAGGGGACTTGTACACAAGGTTTTCATCAATACTTATGTCCGAACAGACAGATCCACTGGATTCAGGGCCCTGATTGTCTTGGAGGATCATTCACTATTCTTGTTACAACAAGGTGAGATCGTCTGGAGTAGGGAAGATGGGCTAGCTTCTATTACTGATGTAATGGCATCCGAATTACCAGTTGAAAAGGATGGTGTGTCTGTTGCAAAAGTTGAGCACAACCTTTTTGAATGGCTTAAGGTATGACCTTAGTAAATGGCATTGCCTTTTGATATTTTAGGGCATTATAATTCCAGTTACTTTCTATAATTAAGTTCCCTGACAAAAGAGTAGTTATCATTTTGGATTCATAATCATATTTTGTATTGCATAAGGTGACTTATCTACCCTGAGGATTGGATTTTGGCCATTGAAATGAAACCATTGTAGATTTCTGTTAGTTACCGCTCTCATCATTTAAGGTGATGGCGGCAAAATTTTGTAACTCAAAAGCTTATCATGTAGTCTCTAGGAATTTTGTTTACCTTGCTGTTGCTTTTGCCTTCTGCTAGTAGCTGTGTTTATTTACAATTTGGATGTTTTTCATTGAATGTCTCTTTGTTATGCAATTCATTGAAGGGGCATCTGCTGAAACTGAAAAGTACTCTTATGATAGCCACACCCGATGATATCGCATCAATACAGCAAAATGAGGTTACAGAGCTCTGAGAAAACCAAGATGACCCGAGACCGTAATGGGTTTCGCAAGCTACTTGTAGTACTGACTCGAGCAGGAAAACTTCTTGCACTGCACACGGGAGATGGAAGAGTAGTGTGGTCTCTCTTGCTGGATTCTCTTCGTAAATCTGAGACATGTCAAAACCCCAGAGGGCTTAGATTGCATCAGTGGCAGGATCCCCATCATCACGTATTGGATGAGCATCCATCAGTTCTTGTTGTTGGAAGATGTGATCACAGTACCAACTCCCCTGGAGTCCTTAGTATTGTTGACACATACACAGGACAAGAGCGCAATCATATGGGACCCTCCCATTCTATTACACGTGTTATTCCACTGCCTTACACTGATTCAGCAGAACAACGTCTGCATTTGCTGTTGGATGTTAATCAGCAAGCTTGGTTATACCCCAGAACTTCTGAGGCTCTGGGTATTTTCCAGCGTGAAGTAGGAAATATATATTGGTATTCAGCTGATGCTGACAAAGGGGTTCTAAAGGGTCATGCAGTGCAGAATAATTGTATTCTTGAGATCACAGATAGTTACTGTTTTAGCACAAGGGATCTTTGGTCAATTGTACTACCATCAGAATCAGAGAAGATTGTAGCAACTGTGACCAGAAATTTAAATGAGGTGCTTGCTTATTCTTTCTTTTTCTTCTCATTTAAGATGATGAAAGATGCGCCATACATTCTTGTCTCCAGATTTATTAATTGTCTTTTTTTCTTTTTGATGAAAAATTCTCTTTTGTTGGCTGCATGCATATCTTCAATTTTGTGGATTTAACTACTTAGCCTTTGCTCGTTTTAACTTGTATCTACCTAAAAATTAATTTGTAATATTAGTTAAGGTCAAATATCAATATCAACCGCACATACCACATCACCACTCACTATTATACACACATCTCGTGATCCCGAATACTATTCAACTTATGGCTTGTTTTATTCACACTATATTTCATCAAATTAAATTTATTTTTTCTCTCTCATTCTTTCATGCACTCAATCATTATTTGGCAATATTTTTATATTTTTTAATACATTTTTTCCAATTCTCAATCACACATATGAAAAACAATTTTAACTTAATCAAATTTAAAGTGAATCAAACAAGCCCTTAAAAACTTTAGTTTCATCAAATTGAATTTAGCTTGGTTGGATCAAGTTTTCAAGTATGAAACATTAAACCTTTGATTATGCCAAATCAGGCATTCAAGTACTGTAAGTCACTTCATACTTGTTGTAACTTGCATACGCACGATAGGTTCATGTCATAATATGTCAGTCCAACTAGATCTCAAACTCCTAGCATAACCTTCCTCCTTCATTGGGGATTGAACGGCTATGAAGTGACACTGGCATAGCCTTAGTTTATTTTTCTTCACTGTATGAATAATGAATAGATGTGCCAAATGCTTTTTTTGATGGACTGTTTCTTTGTTTAGCCTTTGTTTTTATTGGTATCCTAGAGTGTTTCTGTTTGTTTCCACGTATGATGAACATGTTTTTTTGTTTCTTTTGATTTTTCACCGCCATCAGGCTGTTCATACTCAAGCAAAGGTGACATCTGATCAGGAAGTCATGTATAAATATATATCAAAAAACTTGCTATTTTTGGCCACCGTTGCACCTAAAGCTGTTGGCCCCATAGGTTCTGTTACCCCCGACGAGTCGTGGCTAGTTGTTTACGTCATTGATACAGTGACAGGTCGTATACTGCACCGCATGACTCATCATGGTTCACAAGGCCCTGTGCGAGCTGTAAGTCTGTCTTTCTCTTTCATCCATCACAGAAGAAACAGGAGAAACTATGCTAGGTCGTCTTCACTTCTCAGGAAGTCTTTACTTATTTATGGATACTTTTTGTGAAGGTCTTTAGCGAGAATTGGATTGTGTACCACTATTTCAACTTAAAGGCACATCGATATGAGATGTCTGTCATCGAGATCTATGATCAATCTCGTTCGGTATTTCTTCTTCCTTATCTTACGCATTACAGAAGTACACCATGTTTGTGATATCTAAAGTTTTTTCCCAAAGCAGGACAACAAAGACATTTTGAAGCTGCTTCTTGGGAAGCACAATCTTACTTCACCCATCACGGCCTACTCCCGCCCAGAAATTTTCACCAAGTCGCAATCTTACTTCTTCACGCATTCAGTGAAAACACTAGCAGTAACATCAACGGTTAAAGGCATAACTTCCAAGCAGGTCCTTCTTGGCACAATTGGGGACCAGGTCAACTTTAGCTATTTTACTTGTCCTAACATCCATTTTGCATTTTCCTGCTTATGTTATTTGACGCCTTAGTTGCTCCTGGAATATTTTGTACAAGGAAAATTTGTATAAGAAATGGTTTTGTTGCTTCAAAGAATGCTGATCATGCATACGTTTTGGTATCTTAACACTGTACAGGTTTTAGCTCTTGACAAGCCGCTTTTTGGATCCCGAAGAACAATCAACCCCACCCAGGCTGAGAAAGAAGAAGGAATTATTCCGCTTACTGACTCGTTGCCAATTATTCCACAGGTGGAAACATTTTCCTAGCTTTGATGACATATATGCCTCTATCTATGTTGTGGATTGATACTGAAAACATTTTCCTAGCTTTGACGACATATATGCCTCTCTCTATGTTGTGGATTTATTCTTAAATTTATCAATATGAATCGAGTTTGCAATACACATGGAAGCTAGATGCATTGAGGATGTGCACGGTGGTACATAAATGGTAGCAACTTTTTGCTTTCAACTGGTCCATGGATCTTGTGCATAATTTATTGGACCAATTCAAGGTGTGAACATCTTGAGTTTGAAGATGTTTATTAATGAAGAAACTGTTGAGTTTGATAGGGACGTGGGTTTGCACATCTAGAAGATTTACAACAGAACTTGAATTATTATTCTCCCACTCAAAATTTTGCCACAACATTTGATTTAAGTGTTTTTGGTGTGACAACCATTTAGTGGATGATATCTTTGTCTATAGAATGTATATTAGTTTCCATCTGTCATTTTCAAGATTATTTGGCTGACTACTAGTTTATACAGTGGTGACTGTTAAGATGATATAGCTTGCTGACGTCAATTAGATTTCTCTCTCTCTCTCTCTCTCTCTCTCTCTCTCTGTCTCTCAGCCATTTCAGTAAATTGGATCTGATCCATGGGCTTTTTTGCAGTCGTATGTGACACATGCTCTAAAAGTCGAGGGCCTTAGAGGAATCACAACTATTCCTGCAAAGCTGGAGTCCACCACCCTTGTTTTCGCCTATGGAGTGGATCTGTTTTTCACCCGGCTTGCACCTTCAAGGACTTACGATTCTCTTACAGAGGATTTCAGTTACGCATTGCTTCTCCTCACAATTGTTGCCCTCCTCATATCGATTTTTGTAACATGGGTTTGGTCGGAAAAGAAGGAGCTGCAGGAGAAATGGAGGTGATTCAAAGCTACTTTTCTCAAATGGGTGACATTGTTAGTGCCCGGTGTTGTAAATTTAGAACGATGACGATGAGCAGAAAT
Organism: Jasminum sambac; assembly: GCA_018223645.1. Taxonomy (NCBI): domain Eukaryota; kingdom Viridiplantae; phylum Streptophyta; class Magnoliopsida; order Lamiales; family Oleaceae; genus Jasminum; species Jasminum sambac. The sequence continues at coordinate 36,068,716 of CP073646.1, read as the reverse complement.
TCAAGAAACAATTGTTTACACTTACATAGCCTCTACAGATTTTGTCATGTCTTTTTAAGATTATATATTTTATTGACCATGGAAATTGTTAATCGCGAATCATTTTTGGTCAGTTATTATGTGGTCGCTAACTTCTCTGATAGTTTTAGTGAGATTTTTTGGTTCATAAAAGTTGAACTAACTCGTATGGGGCATGAATGCTAAACATTTGTGCCTCAATAAAATTTCTAGTGTGATATATGAATAGGAATAATAATATGTTGGTCGTTTTCAAGTAACAAAACGTTGGTTTTTTTTTTTTTTTTTAAAGTAACAAAACGTAACATGTTAGTCTTGTAGATATCACACACCTTTGAATTTTTGACCATTTGCTTAATAATAACTGGCCATGTTATCTGTGCATTGCATAGAAAGAATAATTAAAAGTAAACTAATTTATAAGAATTTGAGAAAGCGTAGCTATATTACCACTACAATTTCTATTGATCACACAACATTATGACACACCACAGTCTTGATATAATTTCGATTTGTACACCACATTCATTTACAAATTTAACCACACAAACACAAACATTTTCAATATATATATATATACATTGACATCTTTAATAGATTAGGTGTTCATAATATTTTCTTCTAATCACATCCAAATACAAAGCGAAATCCCCATCGGTCGTCAGCTCAAGAGTAAAAAAGAAATCAAACTACCAATTTGACAAAACAATTATAATCTAAGATTGTCATTGTTTAGGAAACTAAAATAAAGTAATATGATCGATCACATTGTCATAAATCACGACGATGCCCAACTCACTATAGTCGTTAATTCGATACTTTGAAATCGGACCACTTGTGTCAAAAAGTCCCATGGTAGTGTAGATCTCGAATCAAGAACTTCGAATGTAATCTATAAAAATGTACATTAAACACACCCATCATGCTCCAACATATAGACAAGAAATATAAATTCTAGAAATTTGGCCATTGAAGAATCACGCATGGGTACAATTTTTTTTTTTTCAAAGAAACATTATTGAAAAAAATAAAAAAACTGTAGAATTTTATAATCCTAATATGTCATTCTCACCCGTACGTGTAGAAAAATGCCAAACAACGTGTACTATCCAAACATCCATCTGTGTATACATTATGTTTTGTCCACAGAGCACACAACAATAAATAATGTTCATCTATATCTCTGGCCCAAACACAGAGCACCTAAGAGCAACATTCAAGTCACTGAATATCTTGAAATGCAACGTTCCCTGGTTTTTTGTAGGCTGTAGCTAACATGGAATCACGACTAACATGTTCTGGCAAAAAAGATATATACTCCTAAAAAAATAACAAAGTATCTTCAAAAATACCTATTAATGAAACAACAAAAATATATGAGCTACCATTCTCTCTAGCTAATTAACTATCGAAGATCCTTCTATTCACGATGGAAAGACATTTACATTCAGAAAACTCAGTTAATAAAAGATTGTAGTCCTAATAATAATGATGATGATGATGATGATGATGATGATGATGAATTCGCTGCTGCATTTTCTACCTTCTTTACCCACCTCAAAAGCACATTCACTTCCTTCCCCCATCAGAGCTCAAGCTCCAGAAAAATGTGCAAACAATGAAGTTAAAGTTAAAGATAAAGATAAAGATAAAGATATCAAAGAAAGGTGAAATCTTTGCTGGAAAAGATCTCATAACATGCAATCTTTACCCAAAATAATAGTAATAGTAATAAAAATAAAAATCTTAGAACATACAGTCCTTTTCATTAACAAAAATTTATCAAATGTCAAAATCTTGTTCATTATTTACAGTGAGTACTTTTGGGGGCAATTTTATTCCGTTTCTTTGATGTGATTCACTTTCTAAGTTTATGTGCAACCATCAATTTGTATCAAATTAAAGCAGACTAGCAGAGGATGGTGGTGAAGGACAAATTTTTTGTACTCTTCATCTTTCCGTGTATCACCTTTGTCATATCCATTTATGTAATTGCGTTCTTGTGTAATAATTTATAAATCATAATTAGCGCGTGCTTTCCTACCATTTTTAACATATTTGTACATATTTTTACATACAAATTTCGTGGGATTTACCTGTACTATATAAATTTTCACTATTCAATTCCATTTTTTCTCTCTCCTATATCACACAAAAACATATAAAAACACACATCCTAACACCCACTGAAATCTCAAGTGTGCTAAATGATGGAAACAAATACAAACTAATAATTTATGGTTTTACTGTCTTTTCATCTAACTTCTTGTGACATTCTTTCTCCCTTCTACGTACCAAAAACACATTATTGTGGAATTTTGAGAGGAATTTTGATAGCATAAGAATTCTATTTTGCCAAAATATAAATCTATCTATCAAAGGGTTTTGATCCGGTACCCACAGTTGGGAAAAAAAAATTATGGGGGTCGGGTGAGACTCCACCATCAAGGGGCAGTTATGTATTATTCATCTAACTTAATATAGATTCTAAAAAAATTTTTGCCTGGTGACATGGCATCACCAGGCGTGCCCACGTGGGCATCCGATCAAAACCTATCAAATAAGTTATGTGATAATAATTGACTCTTAATATTATTAAATATACTTTTTTCATCCTATTAAGATACTCATGATTTAACTTTCATATAGATTAAGAATTTATAATTAATATTGATTTAAAAATAAATTTTATTCCTATATTTTTATATTGAATTGATAATTTTATTTTATTTTATTAATAACTATACATATTAGAACATAAATAAATTAAGAAGCCAACAAATTAATCTTAATCTTAATCTTAATCTTAATATAATAATAAGAGAAGTGCCACCTAAGCAAAATGCCAAGGTGGCAATGTCATGTTTTGCATTAGTTTTTAGGAATTAATTATTTTTCTAATTTAATTTATATTGCTTTCCTTATTTAGTATTTTTTATATGTACTTTATCTTTTTTATATGTATTCTATTTTTTGAATTAATTTATAAATTCTTTTAATTATTTTATGTTTAGTGTTGTATCTGAATTTTTGAATATTACATTTTAGCTATTTTATATACATCTTTATTTTAAAATTAATTATATAGTACAAGTGTCAACTTGGCGTAGTGTCACGTTGGTAAAGGTAATCTATTTTAGAAAAACAAAACCTTTTCGCATATTTAAAAATAAATAAATAATTATCTTTTTATAGTTACCACGTTAAGGTGAATAAAATCTGCTAATGGTGAAAAATCAATTCAATATTCAGAATTCAATTCAAGCTAAATGTAGTACCAATTCAATTCGATATTTATAAAGTTTATATATATCTGTGTAGGCTTACCATAAGATTATTGTTAATCATATTGGACATACGTTTGAATAATCTATAACTCATAAAACGTGTTATTAAGGTTGATTTTTTTGTTCAAATATGTATATTATCTAAATTTTGTTCCCAAATATTATGTTCTTACCTTAAATCATCAATTACATAACTGATATAGTATTTTTCTTACAAGATAATATTTCACAGCAAAATTTATAAACCATTGTTGAAATCTATAATATTACATAGTTTTGTTATTTTTATTATCTATTCATAATAATATATTGTCATATTTTATAATAATATTATATATATACCATCTTAATTATCCCGTGCAATGCACGGGGGTAATACTAGTTAAATATAGACCAACAAAAAAAGTGGCACATATGTTTTAGAACTGATGAAAAAGGAAAACAAATTTAATTTAGTGGGACTAGAGAAGTAAATAACACGTAATTTTTAATTAAGGGTGTGTTTGATTACAAATTGTAAGTCATTTACTTGCAAAATATTTGCATGGTAAATATTTTTCTACCTATTCTTTAAGAAAATATTTTCCTGCAGTTGGTCCAAATCATGCTTTAAATGATTGTACCTTGTAAAATTAATTCCTTTTACAACTTATAATCAAACAGTAAGGGTGTAAAACAAATTACATAATTTCACATTTACCTGCAAAAATTTTGTCACTCAAACACATCAAGATCAATAAGAAAAACACAAAAATCTGTCCTTGCATTATCCAATTTTTCAGAACAAATACTCAAAAAAGTTTTCTAGAACAAAGAAAACCATACTCCCATTCAAAAAAAAAAACTCAAGGGTGTTAGAATGTATTTTTTATGTATTTTTATGTGATATAGGAGAGAGAAAAAGTAGAATTGAATGGTGTAAATTTGTGTAGTATAAATAGGTCCCACAAAATTTATGTGTAAAAATATATAAAAATATATTAAAAGTGGTAGGAGAACACGCGCTACTTCGGCCCACGAGTATAAGACCCGTAGCCCATAGCTGATATAACCGGCCTGAATTAATTCCACTTGCATTAAGCGTACAAGGATTTACTATCAATATCAATGTTTAGGAAACCGGACCGGACCGGCCGGTTCGACCGGTTCAACCGCGAACCGGTCCGGAAACCGGTCCGGTTATTGTAAAAACCCGCTTTTAGAAAAACCGGTCAAAAACCGGTCAACCGACCGGTTCAACCGGTTGAACCGGTTAAATCGGTTTTTCTAATTTTTTAAAATTATTTTTATAAATTTATTAGTTTTAATTTATTTTTTTATATTTTTTAATTAAAAACGGTTCGACCCCGGTTCAACCGTTTGACCCTTGAACCGTTGGCTTCTCCGGTTCATTGACCGGTTCGGTTTTCTGAACATTGATCAATATATATATATATCCCAAACAAATCTTGAATCGTTCCCATCTACTGCTACTCATCTCTTCCAATGGATGTCGAAAAAGCTGCCTTTGCCCCCACCAGGGACTCCACTGCCGCTACCACGGAAGGCGCACCAGTTCAATTAAAAAGTTAGGCTGAAGAACCTGATGAGCCCTCAGATGATAGTACCGAGGTTCAGTTGAAATCACTTGTAATCGACAAGTCCAAGAAAGGAGAAAGTACCCTGGGCGATCCTGACGACTCCACAATTGAAGCTATATGACCTCTATTCTTCTTTGCAATGATTTCGAACCAGTTTCTGTAGTTGTGGATTTGATTTATGGGTTGTCAACAATTTTTTTTTCCTGAAGTTTAGGGTTTCGTGTTGGTTTTATGTTACAACCGCTTGGTAGAACTCACGATCAAAAGCTAGCTATTAATGGGAGGGTGTCCAAATAGTTACAAATCACACATCTGGAGCCCATACTTCCCATGCAAGACAAGTCCCATACACAATCATAACAAGCCACCATGCTCCGCAATCCCGGCCTGTACGCTGGACTTGGTTTGTGCTAGCCCTAGACGAACACTAATATGCCAACGTCACCTAACGCCGCTCAATTGCAACTGGGAGACATAGTGCCTTCTCTGATACCATTGTTACACAAGGCACCCCATACTTTCTACGTTGGACAAGTCTCAATACCTTGCAATGGCAATTGTAACATTTTAGATCGTAGTTGTGGATTTGATTTCTGAGTTGTCAACTCTTTTTTCCAAAATTTAATAGAGAAAAGAGAAAATTAAAAGCCAAAAAGCTATCACCTTCGCCACCTTTATTCTTAAACACGCCTTCTTCTAGGTGTTGCAAACTGCCAAACTCCATTTCTTCAAAGAAATTTCAGAGGCAAAAAAAAAAAAAAAGCAAATAGGGCATAAAAAATTGAAAATTTTAATTTTTGGCGGCAGGTGATGAAAAACTTACTCAGGGTTTGCCGGTTCCAGCACGAGCGACCGCGCCGGCTCGCCTATAGCTAGGATCCGTTCCTGCTTTGAACCTACTGATTTCAGCTTTTGCACTTGACATCATGTACATTATTCCAACACCAACTCCCCAGCTAAAGGAACCATCTAAAAAAGAGGGAAGAATTTAAATGTGATCATTTTGAGCCTTGTAAGGTAGATGATAGGTTGCGTTTCTGTGTGTTAATTCTCCCATTTTAGGCATGATTAATATGTGTTTTTTTTTGTTTAAAGTATATTTTTACTTGTGTTTGTTTAATTTTGTGTTAGGGGTGCCAAAGAAGTGAAAAGAGGTGAAAATTGCCAAAAAACCAAAGTTCGTCGGGACTAAAGTTGAGCAATCTAAAAGAAAGAGGACCTCAGGTGCAATTTTTGAAGACTTTTTTTTCTGCTTTTCTTTGCTCAATTAAAAGAGCTTGGAAAGACGATGCTCCCACTTTTTACGGATCTTAATTCCAAGTTTTCTAACAAAAGTTATAGGCGTCGGAAGTTCGGGCCAGTTTTGCAACAAGTTTTGCAATAGCATGGGGGGCCGCGGGTGCACTTGCACCCGCGGACAAAACCACACATCCAAAACTTTCCTTTTTGTTTCCTTTTCTAAGTTGGACTCTTATGCACCTTTTTTAGGGTTTTTAGAAGACTTTTTGAGGGCTATAAATAGGCAAGAAAGATAAAAGAAAAAAGAGTTGGATCATTGGACAGAGCAAAACACGCGGTTTGGAGAGGATTTCAAGAGCAACTTCAGATCCAGTCATTTCTTTCCCGAATTTTCTCTTTTATTTAATTTTCTTTTGCATCATGAACAACTAAATTCTTTTCTTGGGACAAACTACGGATCCCAATTGTGAACTCAAATTTTTGTGAATTGGATCCAACATTTAGTAATTAATTATGTGTTAATTTTGCATTGTCCTGCTTACTAATTTATCTCTTTGGCCAATTGATAAATTACTTATTGTTTTGTGTTGGATTCGAGAAAGGAAAGCATAATGTTACTGGTGGTATCGAGGAGTGCCCACGTGGCAGCACCAGGGCCTACATGGCAGCATAAGGGCCCACAAATGGACTTACATCACACGTGGCACTAGAACTAGCACGGCGTCGAGGGGACCCTCACTACTAGGACGAGGCGTTCACTCCTCACCGAGGCGAAGCCTCACCCCTCGAAGACGCCCCGCCCCTCGAGGTCAAAGGCACCCAAGTGCCCAGACCTGCTATCGGCGACTGATGTGACATGAAATCTCCTACAGGATCCCCAAATTACGCAAATCGGCGCATTGTCACATCCGCCCACGAGCTACATCCCAATGACAGGATCTAAGAGCCAATGATCGATGGAAGTGTTCTAAAAAGCGCTTAGGCGCAAAGCACGTTTCACATGCTTCGCTTTTTCAAAAAGAGTGAAAAAAGCAATCAAATTATGCGTTGACCAAAAAAGCGCGCTTAGGCGAGCTTAAGCGTTGGTTGGTTTTTTGGTTTTTTTTTTCTTCTTACATTATATCATTCCTTACTCTATATTTGATAAAAAGTGTGAAAACTTCTTTATTTTGTGTTTGAATAATAGAAGTTGTGTTTATCGGATTGTCCCTTTATATTAGTTCGTGTTTCTAACAAGTAATAATATGATTTCATATTGTAGGATTTTTTATTTTGTCATTTGTGTGTGTATATATATAGATATATATATATATATAGTCAATTATGACATCATTTATTTTATATATGCGCTTTGGATGAATTATTTAAATATTTAATGATTTTAGATTGATTAAAAATTTTAAATAACTAATAAATTAGAAAAACATTTTTAACGCTTAAGCGCGGTTAAGCTTATAAAGCTTGAAGCTAGACAGTGACACTTCATCACACTTTACGCTTTTTAGACACTGATCGTCCGGCACGGGCGTGTCATCATGAAGAGTCTAACCCCCACCTTTATGGAAAGGAGTATAAATAGAAGCCAAAGGTAAACATAAAAGGTAATGCAAAACCATTTTCTACACTTCCATTAATTCAATCATTAGAACTCACAACTCTCCAGAGTGGATCTCCATAACACCTCAATTCAGGCTTCATAACTCCACCCACGTCGAACATTATCAAACTCTCTATAGATGGCTGACTTGACCGTCGGAGCGCTGCGACAGCCGCCCCTTCCGCCGTTAGCACATTTTCTCCCCTTTTTCTCGCCGCCATTTTTCTTATATCCACCCCCAATTTTCTTCTTAGATTCGCTGGCTTCCCTTCGGTGGCTTGAAAATCTGAAGATTGAACCACCATTATCAACATCCTCGCTCTTCTGTATGCCAGCATTGTTGGGAAACACTATGTCTTGGGGGTGTGAATGTTGCTTAAAACTTTGAAAATTTCGGTTTGATCGGAATTTGTGGGATTTTGTTTCGAATCGGAAACGGGTAGATTGGGGTTTATGAATTTCTTAGGTATAATTCCAGATTCTGCTGCGGCAGCTGCTGCCAACAAAACTTGCCACATTTTCAAAGACGAACAAGGAAACTAGCTAAGGGGTCCGAATTTTGAAATGAGTGAGAATGGCGGCAGAGAAATACTCGAGAGCGAGCGAGCAATAACTTTGCCAGATTCTGAGGGAAGAGAGAAAACGAAGCTCAACAAAGTCGTATGAATGCACGTGACTCTGTCATAATGCACGTGATCCAGATCATGAGATTCCCGCTTTTGAACGCATTTCTGTTAGGGAAAACTTTTGATCTTCTTGCCCTAATTTGAGTTTTGACAGTTGACCTATTAATTTCTACTTTTTTTTCTTCACATGCAATGATCATTTTTCATTCCTCGAGTGCTTATATCTCCATTCTAGCAATATAATTTGATATTTTCTCTTTATAATTATGTTGCCTAATCAAATTTTACGATGTTTTCAAAACACCTTTTCAAACATTATTTTGTATACGCTTGAATAGTATGTGATTTTATGTACTCACGGGACAAAAATGATTTCAACATTCACTTTCCTAATCATACACTATCTTTAAAAAAAAAAATTGACTGGATCATTTATAAATTTCATATTAACATTTTTAAGTTCATCTTTATTTATTCAAAAAAATAAAAAGAAAAAGAAAAAGAATGACCAGACAAACATATACAAATAAATATCCTAACATAAAAGAATCCTCTCTGACAAACAGATAGACCAAATGACCTGCGCGCAACAAACGGGTTATTTTTGCAAAAAAACTCTAAAGTATCCATTTTGTAACAAATTCAACCCCATTCTTTTTTCATCTTGGAGACCCCCTCCCCAACCTTTCAAAAATTATCGCAGCAGGCCCCCGATAACAGTTTCCATCCAAATCCACTGTTAATTTGGTCTTTTTCACCTTTTAGTGTAGAGGTAAAATTGTCAAATCATAATTACTTCATTGAAAGATTGGGGAGTTTTGTGAAATGAACCAAATAAATTACACAAAAGGTCCTAATTTTTAGAGATTATTATAATCAAGTCCCAAAATTTGAAAAATATATACTTTAGTCTTAAATTTTAATTAAATTATATAATTTTACCTTTTAATTTTTCTATGGAGGCTTATTTGGTCCGTAATTAATTTTATTAAATTAATTTGATACTGATTAAATAGTGTTTGTCGAAAAATTTAAATGCAGTAGTATTTGTTTGTATTAGTATCATAACTTTCAAAAATTTTCTTTACCATTAGATACACGCACATTTTGATTTTAAACAACAATTAATAATAAATGTAATTGTTGTACCTGAATAAAATTTTATTGAGAATATATCACTGTAAAAAATATATCGAATATAAAGAATTAATCACATAAAATAAAAAACCCTCCCCCCGAAACCACCAATGCTGCAGGTGGTCTTTCGAAAATTTTCTCTAGCATTAGAGATGCACATATTTTGATTTTAAACGACAATTAATAATAAATGCAATTGTTTTAGATAAATAAATTTTTATTAGGAATATATCACTGTTAAAAAAATATCGGAATGCAAGGAATTGATCATAAAAAAAATAGAAAAAAAACCCTCCCCCACCCCATCCTAGCCGGCCCCACCCTACCCCCAAAACACCACCACCAAGGTGGTGGTGCTGGCGGCGGCTGCTTCGAAACCACCACCAGTTGTGGCTGAGCAACCCTTTGGGATGTTTCGCCAATCTTGGTTGTACACCCCTCTATGCGTTCCCCTCGGTTGGGATATAAAGGGTATTTTCGCCTCGTTTTTGATTGGTAGGTGTAAAGAATAAAAAATGGGGTGTGTTTAGCTACACCCATGTATATATTGTGCATGAGTGTATTACATAAGTTTGCAGCAACAAGAAATAGGTGAAAACCAAATATATAGATTGATAGGTTACCTGATTGTATTGGCCGAAATTGTTTGCAGTGCATTGCTAGGATGGTTTGTAAACTTTCTATGGCAGAGTGTTGAGAGATGGAAATTTGGTGATTCTATGAATTGGTTGAGTTTAAGAGAATTGTAGAGGCTATTGTAGGGCTTGCAACGTGGGAATGAAGAGAACTACATAGCAGCCGAGAATTTGGAGGGGGAGTGTCCAGTTGTTGAACATGAGCAGGGCTTGAGAGGCTCAACCCAATAAGAAAGGGGTTGACCAAAAAAATTCAGTATATTGGAATATATTGGCCCAATAGATGTTGAAAAAATGGATTTTTAAATCAAAATTTGGGCTTGAAGCCCAATTGACTTATTATTATGGCCATCAATAAAATATGACTCGAATTAAATTATTAAATTAATTTTTATTTTAAGCTAGTAGATGCAAATTCTTTAAATATCAAAATGGAAAGGCTGTAATGATGTCGTATAATTCTTTAAACGTTAAAAATTGATTGTGGTCATTACAAACCTACTGAGAGTTCTTGAATTCGAGTAGACAAGATTTGAAATCCCATTATCAATCCAGTTCTCAACAAATCTTCGAACTTTTTCCGATCAGTGTGCTTTCAAAACCAATATATCAACCATTGAAAGTCTAAAATGGTTAGAAATTCTCAATTTCTTTGGATCTTCCGACTTTCCATTGAAATAGCACTATTTCGCTACCTCGAATCGTTCGATTTGAGGTATAAGATTAAGAAAGGTCCTCGTACGCTTCCACATGGTGTGTTATCAAGCTTGAATAAACTGGAAGAACTGTATTTGGGAGCTCACTTTGCAACTTCGTGTGATGAAGAAGAAGACTCTGAAGCGGAGAAAGAATAAATTATAACAGAATTGAGTACATTGAAGGGCATTAAAACTTTCCAAATCTACACTCACCATCAAGAGTTTTTTTTGGAAATGTTGAAAATCATGTCTGTTGAAAATCTAGAAAGATTTCAAATCTGATAGCGAAAGAGACTCGCGTGTAGATTATCACTTTGGGAGGAGCTTACGTCTCTGCTAATACATTAATCAACCAGGTACCCGCCTCTTCTTTTGGACTTGGCGACATCTCCAACTTCCAACAATTGTTTTCTCAAGAATAACTCAACTATTCAAAACACTTTACTTTGTTAAACGGACACAAAAAGCACACACGTGTGGCATTGCTTAACTTCACCATTTAAAAGAAATAAATAAATAAAATTGTGTACACAACTACAACAAAAATCATTAGTGTAAATCCTGTTTCTCTTTCGTCTTTAGTTAATTATTTACTCACTTTTAATTTTCAATCCCCATCAAAATTTTAATGAGACGAGGAGTTTTACGTTGAAATAACATGTAAGAGGAGCTTTCAATAATTCCAGCCATATATTTTTGTTAGAGATTTATCATTGTATGAAGAACATCCATCCATGATCAACACCTTTGAAAGACATGTCAACAGTATATATTAGTTAAATGTCAAAATTTAATTAATATGTTAGGCATTGAGGTTCCATCCCAAAAGGTTGACCGATTGGGTAGAGTAACTCAATCTCATATAAACCCACCACTTAACCCATATTTAGCCGATGTGGGATTTCGTTCGAATATCCCCAACAATCCCCCTCTCGAACGAAGTACCATATTAACTTGCTCCCTTTGATCAATAGCCCACGTATCCAACTTTCTCCTCAAGGCCCAACTCTTCCACTGCAGTCGGGTCATCGCCTTACGAGGCACAACCGCCTTAAGAGCCAATCCACATACTCTATCAAGGTCCTACACTTCCACTGCGTCTCGACCACCGCCTTACATGGACACAACCACCTTAAGAACCAACCATGTATTTTTTTTCTTGGCCTCATGATCAACCTCGGAGCCCACCAACTTCGTAATGGATTGTCTTACGCGCATACGTGCCTAAATATGGGCCCTGGTTCTGATACCACTGTTAGGGAAATTGAGGTTCCATCCCAAAAGATTAATCCATTTGGCAGAGTAACTCAATCCCATATAAACCCACCACTTAACCCATATTTAGCCGATGTGGGATTTCGTTCGCATATCCCCAACATATAATACATAAGTTGGTCATTGTTCATGCGCCCTGTGATGGAAAAACTCTCTTCACAAGAGCCAATTGCACCAGAGCTCAAGAAAATGCAGAAAGTAGTTAACATAGTTGTCAACTTCTGAAATGTTTTGGATCATCTTCTTGATTCTCATGTTGAAAGCTAAATGTGCTATTATTCACAAAAGTTTTTGTCCGGTTTATTAGGTCTCTTGAATCTTGAAGAAACTCAATTTCAAAGTCTGTATCATTGGTTGAAGAGCATAGGAGGGAGCCCGCTTCGGAGCCAGGAATTCTTGATCACATCCATTGAATAGTGTTCATGAGTTTTAAGCTTCTTTTGCATTATCTTCATTTGCAAGATTATACCCAACAACTATTCTGCTAGAACTTATAATTTGCTTGGTTATTTGGATTGAGTGCTTATTTTTGTCCAGTTAGAGTCTACTTTACGGATGTTCATCCAGTGAGCTCGTCCTTGCACTTAATTTGTCATAACATTGTTACTTCTTATATCTTGAGTTTCTAACAATAGGAAGAAAGTTGATATTTGAAATTCAAGCCTCAATATGTCAGCTTGTATCATCTGATGATGATGTTATTACATAAGTTCTTTGTCTAACCAATTTTAATCACGTCGATGTCTCTGCGCCTCCTCCCCAAAAATATAGTTCACTTTTCCTTTTTTGTCTGTTCCAAAACATAGGCCGCATTTAATTTCTTTTAAAAATGTAGTTAAAATATTAATTATTTTAAATGCCCTCATTTAATATACATTATTATCACCCTAATAAATTAGTTGAAATAAAATATCTAATAAATGAAATGTCATATTAGGAAAATAATCTTAAGTTTTACTCTTCCAACGCTATTAATTGTATTTGTTATTAATCTTAATAAAAATTAAAATGAGCTATATTTATGGTGTTAGGAAATCAACTGAAATGAGATTTCGGATTAATCACTAGATCTTTGCCTTCAATTAAGAAATATCAAGTAATGGGAGAAATAAAAGGACGAGATAATAACAACACAAGATTTACATAGAAAACCCCAAAATCGAAGAAAAACCACGGGCCGTAAAAAATATTTCACTATACGAAAAAATTGGTACAATCGTCACATCAACCCCCAAATACAATTCCAACAACACCGACTAGACTTTACCACACTCGATAATGTTACGTCTAGAATTTTTCTCTCTACTTGGTGTTATATAAAACGCATGGGATTGCAGTACAAATGAACAAAACCCATACATCTATATAGAAACATGTATGATGGTTTAAATCTTCAACTTGGTCAAACTTCATTGAATTCACCTCCTCCACGGTGGTTTGCATTGGATACTTGGATTAACCTTCAAAGTTCAAGTCAAATTTTTCTTCATCCCAAATGCACCTCCATGCAAAAATTCCAACTAATTTACACATTGCAATTCCATGCATATGACAACTTATATGACATCTTGCAAGAAGCAAAATCCAATTTGAAGACCATCAATTTTGTTCACCAAAATTATTTTATTTTAGTCAATGCTCAACATATGGGACGGATGTGCATGGTATAATCTATATATATATAGAAAAGTAGGGAATTTTCAGTCTATTTTTTAATTAGATTAATTTGTTTTTCCACATAAAATAAATCTCTTTTTTGTCTCTTGATTTTTTTATTTTTTAGTAATTAATAATTAACCCCCAACAATCAAATTAACTAATCATTATCTATATTAAATTTTATCCTCACCAAAATAAGAAAACATGTATATAGAAAAGTAGAGAATTTTCAGCCTATTTTTTAATTAGATTAATTAGTTTTTCCACATAAAATAAATCTCTTTTTTGTCTTTTAATTTTTTCCTTTTTCTAGTAATTAATAATTAACCCCCAACAATCAAATTAACTAATCATTATCTATATTAAATTTTATCCTCACCAAAATAAGAAAACATGTATGGTCAAAACTAGATTTTTTCAAATTTCCACTGATTTAGTTTTTATGCCAATATATTCATTGTGAAAATTAATTATACTTCTTTTCAATGGTTGATTAATATTTTAATTCATATAATTGGTTACAATTGCAAAAGTCTAATAAACTTTATAATTTTTCATAAAGTTGAATAATTTGCAATGCAACTATTATTATTCAGAAGTATAAAATAAATTAAAATATAAATTGACCCAATTCGATGGATTGTTCGTGGTAAATTGTTGAAATAATTCTTCTTTCTCTACACTGATAAATTTCTTTTTCTTTTTTTATTAATTTTTTTATACCATAGGGTTGAGACGATACAATTTTTTAAATACTAAAAGCAAATTCGTGGATTGATCATACGTTTTTCGCACTATTAATTTTTCTTGTCTTTGATCTTTTATTTTTGTATCCATATGGAAAATAATTTTCGACAGTGGAAGAGAGTTTCAATTAAAAGAGTGTTGGACTCATTTATTATAAAGAAATAATTATAGTTTATTCGCATTATAAAAGTTATATATATATATATATATATATATATGATCAATTTTTTTTAAGTTATTAATACAAGTCGACATAATATTTTAAGTTATTAAGGTAAATCCCTGGATTTATCGTACTTTCTTTACACTATTAATTTTTTTCCTTGGATCATTTAGTTTTTATGCCAAAATGTTCATTGTAAAAATTAATTATACTTCTATACTTCTTTTGTATGATTGATTAATATTTTTAGTTCACATAATTTGTTATAATTGAAAAAATCCAATATACTTTATAATGTTTGCCAGTAGATTAATTTGTAATGCAACTATTTTTGTTTAAAACTATAAAATAAATTAAAATATGAATCAACCCAATTGATGGAGTGCTTCGGATAAGTTGTTGCAACAATTATTCTTTCTTCACAGTGATAAATTATTTTCTTTCTTTTTCTTATTCATTTTTAATTTATACCATTAGATTGAGAAGACACAATTTTTAAAATACTAAGAGCAAATTCATGGATTGATCGAACTTTCTTGACACAATTAAATTTTTCTCTTGGATCATTTATTTTTTGTGCCCACATGGAAAATATTTTTCAATAGTGAAAAGAGTTCCAATCAAAAGAGTGTTACTTTCACTTATTGAAACAATTGTATATAGTTTCTTCGCACTATTAAAGTTTTTTAAATTTTTTATTTTTTATATGATTAATTTTTGAAACCATTAATAGCAATCAATACAATATTTTGAATTGTTAAGGTAAGTTCATGGATTGATCGTGCTTTCCTCATACTATTATTTTTTTCCTTGAATCATTTGGTTTTTATGTCAATATGTTCATTGTGAATTATACTTCTTTTGTACGGTTGATTAATATTTTTAGTTCACATAATTCGTTGCAATTATAGAAATCTAATATACTTTATAATTTTTTCCAATAGATTAATTTGTAATGCAACTATTACTATTTACAAGTGTAAAATAAATTGAAATATTAATCAACCCAATTTGATGGATTGTTTTTGGCAAATTGTTGAAATAGTTGTTGAAACAATTATTTCTTTCTTCACACTGGATAAATTATTTTTTATTTTTTTAAAATTAATTTTTATACCATTAGGCTAAGACAATATAATTTTTTAAATAATAAATAGTAAAGGTAAATCTGTGGATCGATCGTACTTTCTTCACACAATTAAATTTTTTCTTGAATAATTTATTTTTTTCCTACATGGAAAATGCTTTTCAACATTGCAAGAGAGTTCCAATCAAAAGAGTGCTGAACTCACTTCATGTGAAGAAACAATTATAGTTTCTTCGCAACAATGATTTTTTTCCTTTTTTGTATTATAAATTTTTTAAATCATTAATACAAGTCGACACAATATTTTTAACTGTTAAGATAAATCTGTGGATTGATCGTACTTTCTTCACACTATTAATTTTTTTGCCTTAGATCATTTAGTTTTTATACCAATATGTTCATTGTTAAAATTAATTATACTTCTTTTAGATGGTTGATTAAAATTTTTAATTCATATAATTCATCACAATTGCAAAAGTCTAACAAACTTTGTAAATTTTTTGTAGTAGATTAATTTGCAATGCAATTATTACTATTTACAAGCATAATATAAATTAAAATATGAATTGACCTCAATTCATATTTTAATTGACACCTCAATCATGAATCAATGTTATTAGTTACGCAATATTGAAGTAAAAATGTTCAGAGTATGAATTGTGCTCTTATTCTAATTGTATCATAATGAATTATTTAATGAATATATATCGAAAAGAAAAGAAAAGAAAAGAAAAGAGAGATTTAAAACTAAAAGTACATATTTATTGAGTTAAATTATCAAAGATTAGATTTAAAATTGTAATTTTCTTATGAGTACTTACACCATCATCTTTGAAATAGACCGATTTGGAATGAGATAAATTACATTATATTTTACTATTTTTATTTTTCTAATTCACATAGAGTTATTACAATTTTAAAGTATGAATCAAGCCTTAAGGTAGAGAAATAAGGATTTTAGGTGATTATTAATTGTCCTCATATTCTAATTCTTATGATAATACAGTATTCAGTCAATGTATAGGGGAAAAATAGATGTTAAAAAATTTGTCTCCCATACAACGCATGGGTGAAACAGTTAGGGTTCGAATAGGAATTGTATGTTGCAGTCTCAAGGGTGATGCATAGGAAGGGTTTAAACTTTGTCATATATGATGACGATGGTCGTCCAACCACCACGACCACAGATGTCATCTTTAAAGAAGTGCTTAAACTTATAGTTTCATGCTTATTAATCGCGTCAGGTGCGTTGTTCACTTTATTTGGTTTTTTACACTTTATGTCATTCATGGTTTGATACGTGAAGTGAAGGATTGTATTTATATATTATTGTGTTTGTGCTCTTATATTTATCCAGGTATAATATGCCCGTCACAAATTTTGTAGAGTTGTACAAATTGATTATATGTAACATTTATACATTAGTGGCAGTATGCTTCGAAAAAGTAACTCAACGTACTTAGTGGTCAAAAATTACAGTCTTAGTGAATTTTATTGATCATATCTGAAATAAGATGTTATTTCTAATATTTTTGTAGGTTTCTTATGTTAAAACGCCAATGTTTTTGTATAAAAGTGATGTTAGAAATGTTCTACTCATTCAAGAATTTATTTATTGTCTTATTACAATTCAATTGTAGAATAACACAATTTTTATATTTTATGTGACAATTATGGATGTGACTTATATTTGAGTGCATTCATCTTTTTTGTCAAAACACAAAGATGTTGCTATTTTTTATCTTGTTTATTGTTGTTATTATTGATGGTGTTACGTTTGGATTGCTTTAATTGTTGATGTCTTTAAGAGTATTGTAAATTAAAGTTTGTGTTTTTTGGTGAGTTTGCTCTCAGTTGTTTACAGGATGAATGGGTACAAAATAGAGGGAAACTCTGTCGAAATTTTCTAAGAATTATTTCATTAGTGATATTAATTAAGTTTATCGTTGTGGCTCATTATGTATTTTATTTTTTTCGAGCTCTTATGTCAGTACGACTAACATCTAGTAATACTATTACTAGCTAAAAAATTATGCCCCCATGCAACGCACAGGTAAAACATCTAGTTTATATGAATATATCTCTTCGGCCTCACCTCCTTACCACCCCGAGCTTCATTCTTACAGATGGCATCAAGTTCTCCTAGCCTAGTCATCGTTAACCATCATATTGATCCCACGTTGTGTATTCTCCGCCTCTCGTGAACGCCAGTAATCTTTCTAACATATCATAAATTTCATCACTTCCTTCATCTTTCATATCTCTAGCTATAAAACTCTGTGTTCCAGCTGTTGTTTCTATCCAACTACAGCCAACAACCTTTTTTAATCTCGAGTTGTTAATCTTCTCTCTAACAATCACAGCCTCTTGAAACCTAGTAGCATTCGGATACATATTAACCATGATAACGTAATTACCCATATTTCCAGGTTCCATCTTAAACAACTCTTGACAGACAAATTTTGCAAGTTCAACATCCCCATATATTGAAGCCCCATCAAGCAGAGCACCCCAAACCCTGGCAGTAGGTTCCACCGGCATTTTCTTAATAAATTCTACAGACTTAGAAAGCTTCCCCGCCCTGCTCGAAACTCCAACCATGCAAGCTTAATGCTCAATCAGTGGGAAAATACATACTTTGGCAACATTGAATCCGATATCCCCTGAGCTTCATTAACAAATCCACCATGAGCACAAGCTGATAATACGGCAGTAAATGTGACAGGATCTGGCTGTACCCCACAGTTCAACATTTTGTTGAATAGAGTAAGAACTGAATTAACATCTCCATGCACTGCATATGCCGAAATAATAGCAGTCCAAACAATCAAACTCCTATGATTTGCTTGGTCGAACACTCTTTTTGCTCCATGAACAAGTCCAAGTTTGGCATATGTATCAATCAAGGCAGTTGCCACATAGATATTCTCGTCGTCATCATTCTTGATTGCATAAGCATGAATTTCTTTCCCCCTTAAATGTGAAAGATGAGCAAATGTTAGTAGGATAGTGGAAAGAGTCGCAACATTGGGCTTAAAACCAGAATCTTGCATTCTTTAAGATAAATTCACAACATCCTCATAACGGTTGTTCTGGAAATTGCCAGATAATATAGTATTCCAAGTGCTTAATCCAGGGTTCTTCATTTCAGTGAAAAGACTCATAGCTTCATCAACAAATCCGTGAACCATGTGACCCGATATCATCGCACCATAAGTAATCTCATCTCTTCAAAACGCTCTCTAGCATAATCTAAGCTACCACATTTAGCATACAATGCAATGTCCCAATCTCAACCACATATCTATGCACTTCCAATAATCCCAAAACTAGATCATTGGATTGAGCACATGCCTGTAAAATGCTAACTATGGAAATTGCATTAGGTTTCAAATATTTCGAAAGTAACATTTTCTTGTACAAATCCTTGCATTCATCATAAAACCCACCTTGAGGGTACCCTGAAATCATCGAATTCCATGACACCAAGTCCCTTTATGGCATTTCGTCGAACAAATTCCTTGCCAACAACACATCATCACATCTCGAATAACAAGTCAGCAATCCATTGCTCACAAAAATATTGCAATCAAATCCATGTTTGATCACGAAACAATGAACCATTTTAGCTGAAATAGGTCCATCCAAAGCCACCTCCGACATAGCCTTTAGTACGCAACTCATGGTAAAACTATCAGGCTTCATATCCGTCAAATTCCAAGAATCTGTTCGAGAAAATACAGAAAGAATAGCTTCAACATTTCAGTATGATAGTTATGTTGGGAGAAATAAAGGTGCAGCTAAACACACAACGCCCCCCGAAACAGCTTCCACACCCCTTTTTTACAGAAAAAAAAAACCATCACTAATTATCTTCCTACCCTCTTCTTCTTCCCTTTTTTTTCCTTCTCTCTTTCCTCTTCACACCCCCTCAAACCAAAAAAGAAAAAAAAAAAAAGAAAAAGAAAGAACAGAGAATTTCGGCAGCCTTCTGCTGCCGCAATGGCAGCTCTGGTGGCCGAAACTGCCATTAATGGTGGTTTCGAATGGTGGTTTTGGCCACCACTGAGTCAAATTTAAAAAAAAAAAAAAAAGAGAACAAGAACTTTGGCTGCCATCTAATAGCAGCCAAGGTGCCGCCGAAGAAGACAAACAGGCAAATGATAATAATAATAATAATAATAATAACAACAACAACAACAAGAACAAGGATTTCGACCACAATTGGTCGAAATCCACTCTCTTTCTTTCTTTTTTTTTTTTTTTGCCTTTCTAATTCTTCTTCTTTCTTCCTTCTTCCTAGCAACTAAAACTTCTTCAGCTACTATTAATGGCAGCGGAAGAAGCTTTGTTTCATCCTTATTCTCTTTTTTCGTTTTTTCCTTTTTCCCTGTTGTGGGGGTGTGAAGAGTAAGTAAGAGAGAAGGGAAAAAAAAAAGGGAAAGGAAGAAAAATGCTGTAGGATGGTAATTACTTAAAAAAATTTAAAAGGGGTGTAAAAGAGGGTTTGGGGGTGCAGATAGTCAATCCCGAGAAATAATGTCATGTCATGTCATGTCATTTTTTTTAGAAAAATATATTATCAATATAATTATGAAAATATCAAGCACTAATGCTTTTTTTTTTGGGAAGAATTAAATGTCAATTTTTAGAATCTAACACCAGATTCTAGAAACTAACATTGGTTTCTTTGCCAAAAAAGACATCATGATTTTGTATTCCAAAATGAGAACGATTCAATAGATTATAGTTTTTTTTTTCATTTTGGTTATTTACTAAAATAGATACAAATAAAATTGACTAAAACAACGCTTTATTTTCTTTCATAAATTGAAATACCAAAAAGTCACCAACATGGTGCAAAAAATAATAATAATAAATAAATGTCACAAACTCTATTTTGACTTGTCTTTTCTAGTTTTCTACCTGTCATTTTAACTTATACCATGTATTCATATTTATTTATATCTTCTATGATAGGAGTATTAATTATTTACAAACGGACACAAATCCGAATCATAACAGGATTGTATCTGATGTTGGCATTTACTTGCGTCAACCGGTATTCATTCCTAAACAATTCTATATTGTTGTCTCCGGAGTTGCTAATAAGAGCGGATTGAAAATTTTGTGTTTTGACAAGGGAGGACAGCAGGAAAATACAACGACGAATGTGGTTTTAAAAAAGTATTTTAAAATTTAGTAATTTTGTGATTTGTGCATGCCACCAAAATATTATTCCACATATTCAAATGAAGTTCCACCTAATGTGTGTCACGTCATTACTATTTTATTTCGAGTGACACACAAGATTGTTCAATTATTTTTATATCTAATTTCAAACATGACTTAAATATTTTACATTTATCGTCTATGAACATTTCTTTATCATTTCAATTATATTTGTATATAATTTGTGACTTAAGAAGCTTTCCTTCTTCGTGTTACTTAAGAAGATTTCCTTCTATCTACAATCTTAGAGTCTTCATCTCATGTACAGATCGAATACTAGTGATTAACAGAGTCCAATTTGTTTTTGCTTTTTTGGGGGGAGGGGGCGGGGGGCAGCTTTTAATCTTGCCAATCAATGCAATGTCTTGGCAGGATGTCAATTAGCAATTTCGGACATATATAATTAATTTTGAATTGGCACATTGATGTTAAGGAAATATTGAAGTTGAATTCAGTGTTCAAGCTTGTTTAATTTATTGAATAGTGTAAAGACCGATTAAAGTTTCCAAACAAACTCTTGACTTAATATTTGATTTGATTTTTATGTATGAATTGAAACTTATACTATCGAAAGTAGACAACAGCTGATTTGTTGCTTAACAAGAACAATGAAGATGCAGGAAATGAAGCTGATGGATCAACCGAAAATGTGTTTTTTTCAGAAACCAACCATTAATATGGTAAACCTAGAGATCGGGTTCGATGTGATGGACAAAACAAAAGAATAACAAATGACAAGAAATGAAGATGGGACCAAAAAAAACAAAAAAAAAATACAGGGGCCAAAAATTTTGATAGAGTGCCACAGAATCCATGTCCTATCTATTACTATATTAAAAGATGTGGATGTGTGGAAATCTTTTGATTTCTAATAATGTCTCTACTAATATTTTATTTAGTAATAATGTCTCTACATTTATATGAATAATTAATTAGTAATTCTTCATATTACATTGAATTAATTAAACTACAAATGTTCTAATACAGTTTGATGTTATTCCATGTATATGACCTAAAATGATTATTAATTAATAACTCTTAACTTTTTTTTTGGGAAACTATCCCTGGTCAAAAATTCAAGCTTGAGGTAGAATTTTATTAAAGAAAAAGCAATTTAATCAACTCAAATATACATGACTAATCTTATTCGGAAAAAAAGTTTTTGCAAATTAAACGTCCGGACTAACTTGATAGAAAATTGAGATATTAATATTTTTAATGAATATAAAATTGCCAAAAGTACCATTTAGCTTACATGTTTTAGTTACTAATACTTCGTGGGTTTATTTTTTACTTTTTGAAAAATTTTGAAGTTGCAATTTAGTAATTTTTTACTCAAAAAAAAAAAAATCATCATTTTATACCACGCATTGAGAAAGGGAGACCTGAAAAAGACATCAACCACATAACAGAAAAAGGGGGTCTGAAAATAAGATCACTATCATAATTGCAAGAAATTCCTCAGTAAGAAAAGTCATTGCCATCCCTCTTCACCAAAACTCATAATCACACAAAATTCCTACAAAACCCCCCCAAAAGTTCTTTAAAATCTCCCTGTAATCTACCAAAATTATTCATATCTTCATCTTCTTGTTCTCCCCAAATCTTATGGTTGAATTCACTGCGATAAAATAATATATTAATAAATAATTATGATGCGGGTACGTTCATGAACGGAGTACCTTTCAATAGGATCAACTACAATTTTAATTGCCAGTGTATGAAGATGAGAACATTAGTAAAAGTAAACCCCCAAACCCATGCTATCAGATCCATTCACATCTCAAGTTGAATTTGATAAAATAAATCACATCCACATATATATCTTATAAAACTCCACATGTAAGAGACAAATCTCCACCACTTAATTTCACAGATTCCCTCTATCTCAAATGTAAATTGGATTTCGATTCAAATGCTCACACAACTTCCGTACTTATTCTGATTTTACTAGATTCTATAGCGCTATTCAACTGCAATCCATCAGGTTCTTTCTCCAAATTCTCCAATTTGATGCAATGACGAATCTCAAGGATAAGCCTCTTCAACTCTGGATCTGGATCGCCTTCTTCCAGCAAGCCCAGAAAATCACGAGCGATGATGTGAAGCAACTTCTCAAATTGACGTTTATATTTGCGGTAAAGCACAAATCCAGCCATCTAAAAACCAAAATATTGCATTTTTCAAGCAGGATAATTCAACATTAAGGCTGTGTTTGGGGGAAACTTTTCTTTTGCTAAAATCACTTTGTTATGTTTAAAAGTAGCGAAGACCCCGGGTTACGTGGATGATAATGAGTAGTTAATAAGATGTATGGTTAACATTACAATTGGTTTTAACTTCGTAGTGCAAATTAATTTTTAGGTGGAAAGAAGTTAAAACAAACATATAGCATAACTTGCCTCGAGAAATGATTGTAGTGCATTAGCAGTATATAGGTTTGCTGGAAGAGAATTCAAGAATCTGGCAAGCCATGCCCAGCCTTCTTTAAGTCCATGTGAGTTTTGGAGGCCGTTAACTTCTTCAGTCTGCCATATATGGACATCTTTCCAAATTAAAGAACAAGAAGGTAGACCCACCAAACCAGGCAGGGGTGCCCTAACACACCCATTAACATATCATAAATAATCTCCCAAAGTTGTCAACAGTCAAACCTGAACTAGAGCCCCATATAATTTCATGTATGAATTTAACCTTTTCACATAACGGTCTGCACTCTCAATAGTCCCATCTTCATCCTTATAACCAATGGCTCTGAAGTAAGCATCTTTGATCTTAAAGTTTTCCTGAAATAAATAACACAGTTGAACCAGTACACTAACAGCCGTAAGTTAAAACCCCCCCCCAAAAAAAAAAAAAAAGAAGAAGGGAGAAATGTTGAGGGACCATACCACAAAAAGGAGAAATGTGGAGGGGGGGAACACAAATGTTTTCAAACCCAAAAGTATATCAGTGGAAATCATAATAATCGACAAGATAAAGAAATTGAATGCATTTTGTTTTCAGTTTTTTAAAATGCTGGAAACGCGTTCTCTTGGATTGTGTCCGGGCAAAGGCAATCTAATTACTTGAGGTAATTCTAACTCTTCTATGGAAAAATCTCATACAGAAAAAGCTCATCCTAATCCTATTATCACTGATCTTGATGTCCCAATAGCACTTATAAAAGGTATTCAAAAATGCACTGAACATCCTATTGCCAAATTTGTGCCTTACCATAGAATCTCAGAAACTCAGTCTCTACCACAAAAATCTCTCATCTATTTGTTCCAAAAAAATTCAGGAAGCACCAGAAAATCATGATTGGAAATTAGCAGTTCTTGAAGAGATAAATGCTCTCAGAAAGAATGGGACTTGGGAGGTTGTTAGCCTACCAAAGGAAAAGAAAACTATTGGGTACAAATGGGTATTTACAATCAAATGTAGGGCTGATGGAAGTGTAGAACAACATAAAGCTCGCTTGGTGGCGAAAGGTTTTACTCAAACACATGGCGTTGATTACCAAGAAACCTTTGCTCCAGTTGCAAAAATTAATTCAATCCGTGTCCTACTATCTTTAGCTGTTAGTTATAATTGGCCATTGTACCAATTAGATATAAAAAGCGTCGTCTTAAATGGAGACTTGCAAGAGGAAGCTTTTATGAATCCCCCACCAAGTTTATAGAAAATATTGGCGAAGGAAAGGTTAAGAAAATCTCTATATGATCTCAATCAATCACCTAGAGCTTGGTTCGAGAAATTTGGAAAGGCTGTAAAAGGTTATGGATATGCACAAAGCCAGGCAGATCACATCATGTTTTATAAACACTCAAAACAAGGAAAGATTGCTATTCTCATTGTTTATGTTGATGATATAATCTTAACACGTGATGATCAAGAAGAATTAAAAATGTTGAAGGCAGTGCTTGCTGATGTTTTTGAGATCAAAGACTTGGGAAATTTGAAATATTTCCTAGGAATGGAGTTTGCAAGATCAAAAAAGGGCATATTTATTTGTCAACGAAAATATGTCCTAGATCTTCTAGGACAGATGGGACTTCTTGGTTGTAAAGCAGTAGAAACACCAATTGAACCCAACTTGAACTTCAATTCGCTAAACCTGAGGAGGTGAAGAATGTGGAGCAATTTCAAAGGTTGGTAGGGAGACTAATCTATCTAGCTCACAGTAGGCCAAACATAGCCTTTGCAGTGAGCAAGGTAAGCCAATTTATGAACTCCCCTGGGCCAGCACGCTTTGAGGCATTGTATATAATTCTTAAATACTTGAAGGGATCACCAGGAAAGGGGTTACTCTTTCAAAGACATGGACACCAACGATTGAAGTATACACCGATGCAAATTGGGCTGGAAGTATAACAGATCGATGATCAACCTCCGGTTACTGCACTTTTGTTGGAGGGAATCTTGTTACATGGAGCAGTAAAAAAAAAATGTTGTTGCTAGAAGTCACGCAAAAGCGGAGTTTAGATCAGTTGCTCAAGGGATTTGTGCGGTACTATGGATGAAGAGGACTCTCGATGAATGGAAGATTCCAAGCCCTTAACCAATTAAGGCATATTGTGACAACAAAGCTGCTATCTCAATAGCGTATAATCCGGTGCTTCATGATAGGACTAAGCATGTTGAGGTCGACAAGCATTTCATCAAAGAAAAGATAGACCGTGGGCAGATTTGCATGAGCTACATTTCAAGTGATGAACAAGTTGCAGGTATTTTTACAAAAGATCTAACAAAGAAGCTGTTCGACAGATTGAAAGGCAAGCTAGCTATGGAAGGCATATTCAAACTAGCTTGAGGGGGAGTGTTGGAAATGTGAATATTCTTTGCTTGGCATTTACTAGCTGTACATTTGATTAATTATAGGCTTAGTCAACTATGCACTTAGGAATGATTAGTTATGATTACACTGTAAATTAGGAACGATTACCTATGATTGTATTTCCTTTTTTGTAGCTGTCTGTAATAGGATATAGATATTGTGACAACCTAGTGATTTTACATATCAATGAACTTAGTTCTATTCCTAAATATTCTATAAAACAACTCTTCAAAACAAAAAATTCCAAAGTGTTTTCAAAAATGAAAGCACAAAACACAAAACAAACATAACGCAACCTAAGACTTTTGCTAGCTACTTCAATGAAACAGTCATCAAGTGTTGCGGGGAAAAAGTGATAACAAGAAATAATGAAAACAAAGGACTTACCCCCGAGTAACTTATATGCT
The DNA here is from genome assembly GCA_018223645.1 of Jasminum sambac. Taxonomy (NCBI): domain Eukaryota; kingdom Viridiplantae; phylum Streptophyta; class Magnoliopsida; order Lamiales; family Oleaceae; genus Jasminum; species Jasminum sambac. Next base: position 36,042,510 of record CP073646.1, on the reverse strand, counting down.
TTGGGATAGTGTAGATACAAGCTCTATTCAGCTCAGCTAGGAGAATATCCATGGCGAGGGGGATCTATGTTCAAAGGGAAAAAATGAGGAAACCACAAAGAACCCTATACCATATATTCGTTGATGATTCTAACCAAAAAATATAATCATGGAAAAGATAAAAATGACTTATTTATGTACTTTCTAGGAAAACTAAATTTCAACAAGAATCTCAAATGATTTGAAAGATGTGTTGCTAATAATTTGTTAATACGAAGATGAGGGGCAGGGAGGTCCACGTCTGCAAAAATACAAGTGCAAATAACCCAAGACCAAAATTTGAATTGAAAATCGCGATGATGAGCAAGGCCTTATCAAAACCAATAGTAGAATCAAGAAGGGGGAAAGAAAGAGAGAGAGAGGAAAACAAATATGAAGAAAGAATTCAAGACGAAGAAAATTTTTATTGCATGCACCAAACTTAAACAATATAAAAACATAAACCTCTATCTATACGTTTCAACTCACCCTAATTAAGGTAAGAAAATAAAATAAACAAACAACGTCAAGATAGTATAAATACTCTAGATAAACCCCAACCATCTTTCTTAAAATAAGTATCTAAATTAGGAAAATTTTTATGTATTTTATCTACTAGTCTCTATCGCACGACTAGCATAGAAGATGTAAGACAATTGTTTCCACTCCACAGGTCCTCATAATTCTTGGATATGCATGACAGTTTCAGTGTGGGGATGAGCCAACCAAGAAGAGATCCTTTCAACACACACAATAATAGGGACATAAAAGGCATATTTTACCTTTGATGTGACAAGAATAATGATACGACTATAGGCAAAAATGATACTTTTCACTTCAAGCTTGGCACTCCTAGACACGACCTGTAAATTCAAGACCCTATGCATATCAGTACAGTTAATTACCCCCAGTTCGTAAACAAGAATCAAAATAGTTGAAATATAATGCGGAAGCGAAAGTTGTATAATAAATTGGTATTTTGGTATATAATTGGTATATAAAACTAGGTTACATCCACTCCTTTATAAAGGAGAAGAAACCTATCTAAACTAGGAAACTAAATAAATAAGGAAAGTAAATAAACAAGGCATAAAATAAATCCTAAAATACTTTCCAACACTCCCACTCAAGTTGATGCATCCACACAACATCAACTTGGACGATAATGCATGGAACGTGGAATTGTAGAGTGGTAGGATGCCCGACTACTTGTGATCGGTTGACAACTCTGATTGCACTCCATCTTCAAATGGTAGCCAATTCTAATTGCAACTCCAAGTAGCAAAAAACTCTCCATTTCTTCCAATTCCAAGTAGTTAAGTGCTCCCTCTAGCATAGATGAGAATTGCCTGGTCCTTCCATATTCAAGTGGGGACCTAGGTCAACCTGAGAAAGCTAGGGTTAAATATAGAAAATCATGACCTGCCGATCCCCATGGAGCACCAAAAAGATTGAGCCAACTAAACTGAAATGTGGCACAATTCTGAGAGAGGTCACCGGAAGTCTCTGACAGTCACGTAAATACCTCAACGCACCAGATAGCTAGTCAACCGAAAATGATTGGTTACTTAGCTCTGAGTAGGCCGTTGATCATTAATAAGGCAATTTAAGGGTTTGAACATCACATGCAAAAGCCCAATCATAAGCACCCCAAGAGAAGTCCTGATCAAAAGTAGCATCCCAAAACATAATCATAAAATTTGGGACCTTAAAGCGATCATCTGGACAATGAGAGGATGAACTAAAGGGTCAATTTGCGAGAATTATAAACCGAAAAATAATTCACCAAAAGTTCAGGGACCAATTTGCCAATTTTCTGAAATGCAAGTCCCAAAAAATGATAGGGACTGAAATGATATATCTGAAAAGAAGGGGCTGAATTGGCAAAGTATAGGTGAGGGACTGAAAAATAATTGGATAATGGACACTCCAGCAATGGGCACAATCATAACACTAGCCCAACAAACAAGGTCCAACAATCTCCAAATGAAAAAATCCCAATCACCATCTTCAACCTAAATAATAGCCCAAAAATCAAAGATTACACCCATCGCCAAATATCTGCAGCCCACAATAACAACCCATAATAACACATCCAATAGAATCTCAGCCTCTTAACGAAAAAACCCAACTAAAACCCAAACAAAGCTAGATCAACAACAGGCCCAAAAACTCAACAAATCAGCCACAAAAACAAGCAAGTCAGTACGGTTTTCAAGTCCACAAGCAGAAACAAATTGAAACAGTGCCCAAGCTCAGCACTACACAATCGACCTCCACAACAAGGGTCGAACAAGGCTGGAAAGGGGAGAAAATCAAAGAAAACTTGCAGTTCGCACCTATTTCGAAGTACTGACCAATATTTGGCTGAAATTCCACACAGCTGAGTTCATAATTGCACTGTAGAGGTTAAGGTGAGCAGACCGATGTTGGCCGATAGATTTTCCGACCAAGGACGCGTCGTCACGCGCCGCCGGAAGAAGCGAGGCGCCGATCTGGATGGACGCGCGTGTGGGCGCGTGTGACATCGGCTGCCAGAGAAATTCCGGCTGGTGAGTCACGCTGAGGAGGCGACACGACCGGTAACATTGGTTGGCTGATCGGGTGTGTGGATGTGCGCCAAATCAAGAAGGGGCTGCGGCTAGGGTTTTAAATTTGGGATTTTTTTTAGGGCTTTCAATTTGGAATTCTAATTTTCAGATCCAATCTTGAAACCCTAATAATGGGTAGAGGGTAATTTCACGGGAAAGATTCAGAGACGGGACCGGACGAGCGGCCAATGGCCGCCCGCCGGAAAACCAAAGATCTGAAAACCTTAAGCTCTGATACCAAGTTGAAATATAATGCGGAAGCGAAAGTTGTATAATAAATTGGTATTTTGGTATATAATTAGCATATAAAACTAGGTTACAATCACTCCTTTATATAGGAGAAGAAACCTATCTAAACTAGGAAACTAAATAAACAAGGAAAGTAAATAAACAAAGCGTAAAATAAATCCTAAAATACTTTTCAACAAAAATGAATACCCTTGTAAACATTCAGGAAATAACAAAAGCCTTACATTCTGTGCAAACATTAGTATACTAATGGATTGTGGACAATCTGAACAATTGATTAGCCCGATAAATTCATGTGCTCTTTTTCTGGACAATAACAATAAACATGTAGCATATCAGAACTGATTTTTGACAACCTCAAATTAAAGCATGTTTTGAAAGTGTTAATAATAGTTTAAATCATAATTCGATAAAATAAGTGGCAGATAGAAGTGGCTTGAGCAATTATAAACAAGATCATAAGCACTTGCCAAACATGGGAAAAATATAACAAGATCTACTTTTCTGAGTCCAGGGACCCAAATGTAAAATATTAAGATAGGGTGTCACTGTAATTTGCACTCACGTTATATTTTCAGATGATGGAGAGATTGTTTTGAAAATTCTGGCCATATGCCGTTCAATTTCATAGTAATCCTGCCAAAATAGATATTGTCATTAATAGATTACAAATAAGCAAACAAATTATAGAAAGATTCCAATAGAACAAGAATGCCGGATTCATACCCTGAATAAATAATCATGTAAAATGAACTGAAAGTATAGAACATAGTAAAGGATGAAACTCCTAATTTTGTGCATTATAATAGATCAAAGCCATTACAAATGCACGTGATTTAAATTTGTTTGATAAAGAAGTGCATGTTGATGGCTTCGGCACATAATGCAGTTTAACATAAGATATGAGGAGAATAGAGCTATATGTATTCCAAACTTACAATAATAATAATAATAATAATAATAATAATCGACAAATGGAGCTTCAAAACTCAATCCATCCTCTCTCTATGATTTACCTGATTAGTGCCCAATCTCATGGCCGTATTTTTCTCAGATATTTCTTTATATATCTGAAATCTTCTTGCCTCCAATTCTAGAGCATTGCTAGCAGCTATGACTACATTTCCTGCAGCCATATTGGACAAATTGTCTACTGAGAAAAGAGACAAGGGACGAAAATTTCACTCCTCACAATGAGACATGAGCATACACATACCCGATGGTTGGACTTCATTGTCACAATTATCATTTCCCGATGCCACGAATTGTCCAACTGACTCCCCAGGATCAACTAGTGTCTTGCCAGTAGAATCTGTTTTGGTTTCTTCAGTAGCTTTAAGAGCTGCTTCTTCAGCAGCTCTCCTCTCAGCTTCTAGCGCTATGTTTTCCGCCTCTGCAGCCCTTTCAGCTTGTAGTGTGGCCTGCATCATAGACAAGATCTTCGAAGTTATATGAAGGTAATTCTTCACAGTATTTCCTATATAAACCATTAATAACTTTAATAATACTCAAACCGCAAGTATGAGAAACATGGATGATGAATCCTCTACTAATATTGCACAATAGGACATCATCATATAACAAAAAGACAGTAGGAAATACACTCATGAATGCCATAACCTCAGGAACTGTAAATTTTATTCACTCCACCAGCTTCAGGTAATGCTGAACCAAAGATGTTATGTGCATGCAATTTTTCTATTAATGAATTTCTTACTACCAGAAAAATGTCGATTGTCGAAAGGCATCAATACAAATCGTAAATTCGTCTAAAGTACCAATTCTGCGCACTTTGAAAATGCTTGACATTTCTAAATTTATCTACAATTCACGAACGGATATCAAACTAATCCCACACCCAAAATCCAAATTCAGAAGCTAATGCCGTATAACCAAGAGACCATCAGCCAAATATGACCAAGCCACTCAATCTTTCCCCTTGTTTGACAACCAATAAACAATATCTAGAAATAGTGCGAAACAATAAAAATTGCTCCAAGCAGACATGATGTTGGAAATTATAATTAAACAATATGAATTGAAGCCGATCTACCAACATAGTGTGTGTTCGTGTTAACTTTTTTCACCTAAAAATCACCTACTATTAAAAGTCAAAGTCAAACATCAATATCAACCACATATCTCACATCATCACTCATTATTATCCATGCATCTTGTGGTCCCCACCATTATCTATCCCAGTAGTTAACTTTTAGCTAATTTGTAAGCCAAAAAAAAAAAAAAAAATTTACACGAACACGCGCTTACTTTAACACGACATAGTTACCTAAGAATATATTTGGTGCTTTATCCTGGTTATGCATCAGGAATATCAAGAAAGATGAAGTGACGTCTAGTACATCAAATACTACAGATGCTACCGGGGAGCCCTCAACTGAAGTTATAATGAATTTCATATACTTGTAGAGAATCCCACAAAATCCTTGAAAACCCCCACCAGAATTTGAAGAAGCTTTGACAGACTTTGTTATGTGCGCATATGTATTAAACTAGAAATCACCAGAACCTCCTAAAGTCTCTCTACTAGAAAAATCCTTAAAAATGTACTAGTTATTGACAACACCTAAGTTTAATAGATTTTAACAAAATCCATTAAAATCTCAACTAGTCTATGTGAATCGAAGGAGTTTTAAAATCTAACAAAATCTCAACTAGTGAGAGCCTCCTAAATTAATAGCAAAAGACTAAAGATGATGTGTTTAGGGAATGTTTCACCACAAAATTACAAATAATATATAAGAGACAAAGATGATGTGTTTAGGGAATGTTTGATAAAGATTATACGTAAATCAATTTTAAATGTGTGATCGAAAATTGAAAGAACCAATATAAAAAGTTAAATAATTGTCAACTCAATTCAATAAATGGTTGAAAATGAAAGTTGAAAAACAATTTTAGCATTAAATTGTAGCAAACATAGCCTTAATGTTGCAAAATATTTAAAAAGAAAAAAATAAATACATCTTCAGAGAAATGACGTGGAAGATATATCCGCAAGGTATATCAAAGGCGGTAATAACTGGCATAATGATCCACAGCATAATATGGCGAAAAAGAGCAATGACACACTACATTGTTCACCGAGAACTAAGTATACATTATTAAGCCTCTACAAAGGATTGGAATTTCAGAATAGCCACTTGAGTCACCTACGAATATGACATTGTACAGCTGCAAGAAAAATTCATAGAATTTAGGGAAAATGAAAAAGAACCTCTTCTTCTGCTTTACTCTTTTGTAGCCACAATCTTTCTTGTTGTGCCTTTTCCTTTCGTTCAACCATTTCACGCATAGCATCATCTCTTAATCTCCTTTCCTCTATTTGAGATCTATGTTCATGATCCCTCTGTAGAGCTGTCAAGTGATTATCAAGTGCTTCTGCACTTTAATTATCCACCACCAATGTCAGCAAGTTGTCCTTATTGAAATTAATGAACAGACAAAATAAGATAACTATAGCCTAATCACCTGGTCAAACAGAAAAGAATATTTACTCTAGAACAACTTCAATAAGTTGCAAAATGAAGGTATCTCGTCTTAAACCAAGTAGCTTGCAAGAACTCAAATAGCATTTGTACAATGTATAACTAGCTCTACGAAAATTATGGCATGAAATCAATATCCATAATGAAAGCAAAACTTTGGTTATCCTAAATAGGAAAATCTCAAATTTGTATAGCTTACATTCTCCGCCGATACTGCAAATCAAATTGTTTATCCCTTTCCCGCTGACATTCTCTCTGTTTCTCAACTTGTGATATTGCAGCAGCAAAATTCTTGTTTTCATGTGCTAGATATGTTTCTAGCATTGAAATTTTGTTCCTTACTTCTTCCTGCATATTTAAGCAACAGAAATTAGTAACAATGCTCACATATATATTTCAAAATGATGCAAATTAAATAACTAAATCTACCCACCGATACACTGAACTGAAGATCGTGACTTAGCTCGAAGAGGGCACCTTCCATTAATCCCACTCTATTCATCAAACAAGGAGGTAATTCATCTCCAGAATCATCACTATCAATGGGAAAAAAATATAACAAATCAGCTAAAATAGTAAGCCAAACATATCCACAACTATGAAACATTTACTTAATTTGGGCAAGTTATAAAGGTGAAGTGGAATTTCAACAACTATGTCGGAATTTATGTTGCTGCAGCTACCACATCATGAGAAAATTGAAGCACATGTAACTAGTAATTCTCAAGTCTGTTACGACATTTTCCCCTTCTGAGCGGAAAAAGGCTTCTTTTTTGGACTTATTTTAGTTTAAATATTATTCGCTCAACCGTAAAAGGAAAAATGGGTAATCATTAAATTACCCTTTGTCGTAACATGTACCATAGCATTATCTGGTATGCTCCCATTAGTATTCACATTTTTATGCATTTTTACGTGAAATGGAAGAGAGAATAAGAGAAGTGGTTGAGATTTGAGTAGTAAATGTAGATCCCACAAGATACGTGGATGTGATTAGTTTTACTAAATTCAAATTCAAAAGAAAATAAATTAAAATGAAAAGAATAATACCCACTATTAGCCCATTAGGATTCACATTTTCATTCATTTCTATGTGAAATAACAGAGAGAATGAGTGAAGTTGAATAGTAAATATTTGTGTAATACATGTAAGTCCCACACGATATGTGAATGAGATTAGTTCTACTAAATTCAAATTCAAAAGAAAATAAATTAAAATGAAAAGAATAATAGCCACCATTCGCCCACTAGGATTCACATTTTTATGTGAAATAGCAAAGCGAATGAGTGAGGTAGAATAGTAAATATTTGTGCAATACATATAGGTCCCACAAAATATGTGCATGTGATTAGTTTTACTAAATTCAAATTCAAAAGAAAATAAATTGAAATGAAAAGAATAATACCCACTATTAGCCCACTAGGATTCGCATTTTTATGCACTTCTATGTGAAATAACAGAGAGAATGAGTGAGGTTGAATGATAAATATTGTGCGATACATGCAAGTCCCACAAGATATGTGAATGTGATTAGTTTTACTAAATTCAAATGCAAAAGAAAATAAATTAAAATAAAAGAATAATAGCCACCATTAGCCCACTAGGATTCACATTTTTATGTGACATAGCAAACAAAATGAGTGAGGTTGAATAGTAAATATTTGTGTAGTACATGTAGATTCCACAAGATATGTGGATGTGACCTATTTGACCAAACTCAAATTTGAAAGAGAATGAATTAAAATAATGAGAATAATATGGCCATAATGGATGAATCAATTAAATTTGGTTGGACAATCTTGGCAAGAGTAAGCTTTTGATTGTTTTCCTTCAGCATGGGGACAAATTAGATATTTGAAACAAACAGGGACTAGTTGTTTAACAGCCTAACTCAGGTAGTCAGTAAGACAATTTCGAGAGTGAAAGAAGTAACTACGTGGTAACTCGATGATTGGGTAAGATTAAGCTCACGCGATGTACAATCTCTCAATATTCATTCACTGTATGTCATAACTCAAGTAGAAAACTTAGGGCTTGTTCTTTCCACCGCATGTTTCACTAACTTCCATTGACTTTTTCTCTTTCATCATTTTCAACCATTCATACGATTGTTTTATATTTTTTAATACATTTTCTCCAATTTTCAACCACACATCCAACACGTTTTTCGAGTAAATCACCTTTTCACGAAACTTCTTCCAAAGAACAATCCCTTAGTATATTTGTTCATTTTCTCATATAGCCAATAAGACCTTTATCTACTACAATGCCTTCTCTAAATTTTAAACCCTTTTGTGATTAGTAGTTTCCTAAGCTTCAAACACACTTGTGCAGCGCCGCCATTCACATCGCAAGTGTCATTAATAAGATGCAGAAAAAAGACATCTATCAGCAGATCGATATATGATGGTGTGTGACTTATAAATTTCGGAACATAAAACTAAGCATCCAAATAAATCTATTCTCTCCATAAGGTACAATTTTTATCACCACATAGAATTTCCTATCGGAAAAAGGACGTCCTATTAAAGTTCCTCACCAACTACGTCACCCATTCAAAGAGAATCTTCATGTAGTTAAAACATAAACTAAAGGATAACGAGGTAGATCATATTTCAATTTCTTATATTTTACTTGTTAATCATTCAAAAGACCATTAGTCACTAGTGCAAACCTTGTATAGTACTCATCACAAGCAAATCTTGTGCTCGTGACCAATGAATTGCCAACCTCCTCTTCACTGTCACTCTCAGTCTGTTCCAGTTCATTGTCTGACACGTGCATTACAAAGCCCCTCGAACATTTTTTAACCTCTTGTGAAGCTCGAAACTCTCTGAATGGTAGTATCAAACATAAATCATTCAAAATATAACATGCTCGCAATCATTCAATCAGTCATTTGTATTTATTTATCAATACGCATACCTAGGTTGGGTCTTGGTAAACGTTGCAGGAAAATTTGAAGATACATTAAGCAATTTTTCTATCTTTTCAATCTCCAACACTGAGTTCTCAAGGCTCCAATCCGGCTGTGGATCACTCGTTATCCCATCAACACTTGGACACCGAAGTTTCAATTTGACAGCTTCCCTAATTTTAAAGAAAACTAACTAGTGAGCCATATAAAAACAAGAAACTCTATGCTCACAATTATTTTTACAAAACTAATTTCAAACCCACCCAATTTTGAGTCACCAAGTACGTAATTTCCATAATTCAAGAATGGACACACTCATATGTAATAAACTAAAAATATAACTTTTCCCCTTACACTGTTCCACGCAACGCTTGTGATTGCCTGCACAATTCACGCATGCTTAACAAAATATGAATTATCTGCACAAAACAAAAAAAAAAAATTGACAATTTACAAAAAAACAACTCAAGACAGTACTAGATGAAAAAATTGCTATCTACCATGGCAATATATTACTCTTAAAATAAAGAGTTTAAGGCAAAAGCACACATGAAATGATGAAAAGTCGAGTTAAACGAACTTTAAATGGTATTGGTACTAACTTGGGGGGGAAGAGAAGATGGGCCTAGAGGAGAATATATCTCCTCAATAAAATTTCAGTATCGAAAAGATCAATCGCATAGGCTTTTCCAAGTTCAAAAAGAAAATTCCTATATAATAGAACCTTGATGTAGCTTGCTAATGACCTCCACTTAACAATAAATAGTAGACTAATGAATCAATTTGTGGCTACGGATGACGGATCTAATCAGTTTCTAGGCAAAAGCCATGCCAATGAGAATGGAGAAACCTATTGACAGCTCCAATAATGACCACAAATACTCTATACGAACAAAAAAGAATTTGAACAAAAAATCATCTCAACGTAACATCAAAAAATCTTCAACACACTACATATTTATCCATTCAAAAGCTTTCAATTAATCAACACATTGATGTGTAGTTGTAAATTGAAAGGCCAGGACTGCATTGACTCCACTGCCAAGAAACTCATATGATAAGATTACAAGGAATATAATTTGATATCATACCCCTAGTTAAACATACATCTAACATAAATTTCAAGACGGCCACAAAAACTCATCGCTTTAACCCATGATCAATCAAAAAGAGTTACAAAAAACAACATTTGAAAAAATTACAGGGAAAATTAAGAGCTATACATTCAAGAAAACAATTTTTACTCACCCATTTTTGCTCGAATACATAGATGCAGTACTTTGATAGATTAGATAGAGACGTGGAGCAATTTTGAGGAAAGATATGAAAGAGGTTAATGTGAGTAGGAGACTAGAGAGAAGGAGATGATTGTAACGAAGATAAAAGACGAGAATATATAAGCAGGATATGGAGATAGATGTGCATATATATTTATTTTCAATCGCCTTAAGGTCGATGATAATGTCATAATTTAGCAATAGCATACCCCTATTCAACGGTAGTATTCAATTTTAAATTTAAAACTTAATCAAATGACTAAGTTTGCGGTTAGCACATATAGTGGCATCAAAATTAAATTAATAAGCCGATCATAAATAATGAGGTGTATTGTAAACACAAACGAAATCATCAAATCCTGAGCTCTCCTAATATGAGAAGGGAAAATAAAAATTATACAATAATAAAGAACTTCATTGCAACCATTAAGAAAATGACATTTCAGAAAATTACAACCGATCGTAGTATATAAACTAAAAACCTAATCGACCTTACATGCAGCAGAATTTCAAAACTTCACACAGAGATAACAAGAGATTGCTCGTCAAGAAACTAACCTCCTCAAAGAGTATTAACTCTATTTTCCTTCCTCCAACCGTAAGAGAGACTGATTTCGGAGAGTTCAAAATGCAAGTCAAGGTTGCTAGAGCTTGAGGCAAGCTCTGGTCGTGACTAGAGAGAAGAAGATGCGCATCAAATTGAAGGAAGACTAATAAAAAATTATTTTTCTCTACTACCATCTTCAATCACTTGTTACATTGATTGGCCATCTTTTATGTCATATGTTTTCTGAATTTTTTTTTTTTTTTTAGGTTCTCGACCACACATCAAATACTCAATTCTTCAATAATCTATATCAAAATCAAAAAAATACAAGTGGGCAAATCGTTGTGAACCAAGATGCAGTCAGCCAAAAAATGGGAACAAAATTGTGTCAACACTAATAGTTTGGCGCCGTAGAGTAAAATTATCAAAATTTTATTCCCATTTTAAAAGCACCCCCCCACCCCCACCCCCATCCCCATCCCTCCTAAAAAAAAACTAACGTGCATTTTAATGGAAATTTTCGCAGAAGGGGCGTAACGTGTGAATATATGATAGTTTGGGTACAAAAAATGGTGAGAAAAAAAAAAGAATGGGGACAACACTGTGTCACTTTTGAAAGTTTGGGGACGTTATGTGAAATTTACCCGACTCATAATTACTCAAGAAACAGGTGCAAAAATGAAATATTAATTGTAAAATAATCACTACAAACGAAGCATACATAATTCCCGCAAGTAGATAACTAGACACATCAAACATTGTTCATTGACAATTAGACACCATACCATTACAATTTCAAAGTGAAAACATAGTACATATTTCTACATTTTATTATTCGTCAGTGTTGTGAGGCAATTTATGGATAATGATTGTAACAAGGAGATTTTGGCCCATGCTATCAAACTCATTCACATTCAAATTTAAATTTGGTCAAACAAATCACATCCACGAATCTCCTAAGACACATGTACTATGCAAATCTCCACCAACACCCACTTAATAGGAAACACAGTATAAAACAATGCATTCATGGATAATGATTTTAAGGAGATTTGATGGGAGGAGGGCACAAGATAAACAAAGTGCACCTAAGTCGCAGCTTTTGCAACGATAAGTAGTTTGGAAAAAAATGAAGGGTACAAGTCATTTAGCATAATGAGCTAAGACCCAACAAGAGGCAAACTAGAGCAAGAGCCGAGTGCCGACACTAAACTCTATTGACATATTAACTATGAACTCTATAACAATCGCAAAACATACACTAACATTGGTGCACAATGGTAAGTGGCAAGGCAAATAAATCTCGTCATACAGTATTGTAAATCGCGACGAGCGTGGCGTGAATTGCGAGAAAACAATGGGGAAGAAGTGACACTGTATCAGTAATGATTAAATGTCCAGTAGGTCGCTTTCTTTGTTTTTACTATTGTGGATTTGATTAGCAAAAGCAACAGCAAATACGATGTATTGCAACGACAATGTAAGGCAAAACAAGAACATCAAAGGGGCAACAACATACAAGAAGAACGGAAAATAAGCGACCTGATATGGAGCACCTATAAATCGCATAAAGGGGTTGACACCTACAACGGGGAGAGTGATAAAAAGAGGACAAAACACGATGGTCGTCCGTGCCCAACAACAAAACCAGCTGGGAGGTTAATGAACCAGCTGCACAAAACAAAGGACAACCGTCAACCCTAAATCGCCATTCTAGTGGAAAACACGAAAACCAAATGAGAAGGAAAGCAATGGAAGTTATTGGAGCTTCTGTAACCAATGTGAAATTGTATTAAAAGTCTTACAATATTGTGGTGCCCAATAATAATTACTAGAATAAAGAGAAGAATGAAGTTACTACAGTGGTTTAGGATCGAAAACTGAGCATAAGTTTGATAAGAATTCGTCAAGAAATTGTTGTTTATTTTACCAAAAACCAATCACATACAAACAGGGACAGATCCAGCACCTGTCGAGCCTGTGCGACCGCGCGTGCTGGATCTTCCAGAAGTACTGTTGACCGCCGGACTGAAATTTCAGATGTTCGCCGTCTGCGCAGGGGAAGAAGAAGACGCACAGAAGTTGGGCTGTGTTTTGGACGTTGGGTATTTGACAATGGGCTTTTTTTGGGGGGAAAAAGGGCATTTCTTCTACTCGCAATTATTGGGCCAAGGTTATTATTATAAATAAACCCAATAACCAAATCACAATAACCCAATTATTGTTATAACCCACCCACTAAGGCAATTTAACAACAAAATAATCCATTTTTTCGGTAGTAAAAAATGAACGCATCCAATACCCAAATGACCGAACGAGAATGCGGATATCTAATGGCTCTCCTCTGCTCGGTGCCACCGCCACTTGATTCGGCTGCTGCTGCCTCCACCGTCTGCCAGAGGTCAGCGACTTAAGCTGTTGCCTTCTTTTGTCGTCTACTTTGGTATGTCGAATTCTCCGGATAATTTGAGCTTGGTGCTTGTGTATTGTGTAATGTGTAGTTGTTGTGTTTTAAGAATTTAGGGATTTTAGATTTACTGCTTTAGGCTTTGAGTTTATGAGCTAAGCTTGTTGAGTTGTTGAAATGTTGACTTGATTAGAGCTCCTATTCGCCTATTCCTAAAGTCGGATAGTCATATTGTTTAATTTAGGCTATTATAGGTTTTACTTCTAAAGTTCTAAGAATAATAATTATAATAGTTAGGTTTAATAATTAATAGTCTGAAGCGTTGATCTCTTTTATTGGTTAGATTTTATTTAATTGGGTTAGTTTAATTTAGTGTAGTATTTTTTTTTTTTTTTGAAACACATTTAGTGTAGTATTGAAATTTAGAAATTGAATAGACAATTGTGGTGGTATGTAGTTTTATCTACGGTCGGTTATTTAATTATTTTAATTAGTTTATAATTTTATATTGAAATGGAACAAATTGCAATTACTCGTTGATTAATTTTTAATTTAGGGTTTAATCTATTAGTTTAGTTTGATATTGAAATTGAATATTTGTTGGTTAATTCATGAATCCCCCCTTTCATTTTAATTGTGAAATGTCAATATATTTCAATCTTTTTGTATAGTAATGTTGTTTAATTGATTTACAGACCCTTTTTCAACATATACAAAACTCTCAATCTAGTGGTTCAAGTTCTAATGTCGCATCCAATCCAACCACTACTTCAAGTTCAGTACAAAATTTAACACCTATTGGCAATACTAAGAAGTCTCAAACTCAACTCAACTCAACTCAATGTGAATGATCTTGAGTTTGATACAGGTGAGCATCCTCCTATCGAGCCGTATGATCCTAATATTAGAGATGATGTTCGGATGATCAATGATGTACTTAGAGAAAGGTCCTTTTCAACCACATGGACATTCTTTTCCTAGAAGGCTGATGGGAAAAGATAACATGTGTTTTAGGAAATAATGGTTCACAGAATTTTATTAGTTAGATACATATTTATAATTTTCAATATTATTTAATTATAAAATGTTGAGACTAATGGTGAATGGTCAATTTTTATCAATTGTCAACGGTTGTTGACCGTCAACAGTCAATATTCGTCCACAGTCAACGATTAACGGCCGCTCTAGCTGGATTTCAATGCTGGATCCGTCCCTGCATACAAAGCTGCCTATAATTTTCAGAAAATAATGAAAATGTTAACTTGTAAACTCTTTATTTTATTTTTTTTTGGGTGGGCGAGAAGGGAGTTTAACTGACTAAATGCTGAAGAACTTCAAATCAATAACAACCTCCATATTAGAGCATCTCCAATGCTAGCTTCCACTTTGAATGTGCAAGAAAGAGAGAGACGCAAAAATATATGTGGGTCCTATAATTTTTTTTATTTCTCTTTTTTTAAAATCATTTTTATCACTTTTATCATACTTTTTCCCCATTTTTCTTGCTAAATTCCCATGCCACCTTTACATTCTCACATCCAACTTCACATCCTCTACTATTATTTTATTATTATTTTTGAATTTGTTTCTACATCTCTCTTACTTTTTACTTTTCCTTCTCTTTTTCACTACACATCCTCTATTCTCTTTTCAATCCACCTAATCATTTTCTCTCTATTTCTCTCCTCCACATCACACCTTATCATCCACTACTACCATTAAAGATGCTCTTATATATTTATTGATCCAGGTTCTTAGTGTATGTTTCAGAGAGGTTTTTGTCAAAATGACTTTAGAATTTGTGATTTGAAAGTAAAAAAGAAAAGAGACAGGGAGAGAATAGAGCGACTGTATTTATCTGAGGGATATGCATAGAGAGAGATTAAAAAATAGAGCAGTTTCGCTAGAACAGGAACTTTTTAATGCGTAGTTGAATACAAGTTGACAGTAAAGAAATTTTAAAGTATGATGATTAATTTAAAGTAATAAACAGACATAGGATTTTAGTTGAAATTTTTGAAAGAATCTCTGCATAGACACGCATATACATACATATATAGATACACGCCATTTCCGTTTCCTCGGCTAGAAGCATCACCAACATCCAAATTCGATTTCATAACATAAAAATCACACCTGCACCTTCCTCTATCTCCCTACAACATCATAGAACGCTTTGATTTCGAAAATAACTAAAGATTCGATCAAATTTTGAAAATGCCCAAAATTTTCCTCAACATTCAACCATCAATTTCGAGCTCAATAACCATTATTTCTTTGATTAAAAACCACCAATAGGACCACCACACCCTCATCCACCTTCACCGATGACCTCCACCGCCGCTACTGCAGGAAACCACCGGCCCAGTTTTCCATTTTTTTCCTTCGCTAACTTCGGCCCGAGAAGAGAGAACGAGAGAGAGTTGGGTGAGGGAGAAAGAAATGGCCCAATTCATGATTTAAATCCATAATTTCAAGACAAGTCCCTCGGGTTCTATGCTTGTTTTAAGTTGATCCCTACGTTTGATTTAATTTACAAATCCTTAACTTTTAATTGTTATAATTCAACCACTAAACAATCTTTGCAAATCTAATCCCCCATTTTATTTATTTTATTTAAGTGAGCCCTCAAATTTTATTTAAATTCTAATCCCCAACTTTCAATTGTTACAATTTGACCTCTAAACTTTTATTTTACTTTTAATCCTTCAATTTCTTATTCTTATTTAAGTTAGCCCCTAAACTTTAATTGTATATAAGCCCCTCATGTTTTAAAAATCATATAATTGAGTCCAAAATATTTTTAGTTTAATTTTATTGCATAATAGGTCCTCAAATTATTCGATTCTTTCGAATTGACCCAAAACTTTTATATTCATCCAATGTTTGTCCAAAACTTCCATATTATTTATAAATATTTAATATTTAAGAGTATTAATATAAATTCAACTCCTTATTGATTAGACGGGGCGTACGAACAGTTAGAGGACTGATTCTCACCATTTAGTAGACTCAAAACTCGGGAAAGATTTGAGGTAGGCTCAAAAGACTCATTTTTACTTATCGCGCATTTATATTTAATTATATGTACTATATGAGTGTCTTTAGTATGTAATAGACTTGCATTCGGGTCTAGACTTGCCTTCGGGCTCAGACTTGCCTTCGGGCCTAGAGTTGCCTTCGGACCTAGAGTTGCCTTCGGGCCCAGAGTTGCTTTCGGACAAATTATTTGCCTTCGGGCCTAAAACTGCCTTCGGGCCTAAAACTGCCTTCGGGCCAAGAGTTACCTTCGGGTATTTTATTACAGAGTTTGCATATCTATTTGTCTTATATATTTGTATAGATTAATTAACTTGCGCAGAGTCTACTGAATATTATTTAAATACTCACGTCGTTCATTCTTCTTAACAAATTATAGATTGAGGAGCCCGAGAGCGTGGCGAGTCGTGGGAGCTCTCTACGGTTCGTTAAATAAGAGATTTTATTTCCGTTGTTATTTTGGGAAAACTGATGTATTAAATTATGTCGTTCCAAACCTTTTGAACTATTTAGTATCGCATGTTAGATGTTTTGAATGATTAGAGATCAAACAATTATAAGATACTCTAAGAGATTCGTTATTTTAAATGAATTTTCACATTTTCTTTAATTGTTATTTTCCGCATTTATTAACCAAAAAAAATATTTTTTTATGTTTTAAAGAAAGAACTAAAGTTTCGGGTTCTTAGAACTCGAGGCGTTACACGAGTTGGGATTCTAGAACCTTCCAAGAGATAGTCTTGTAGAGAATTCTAGAATACTCTCTATGCAAATATCTTGAACATGGAAATGTATGGAACATAGTGGAAGAGTGTAGAAGGTATAGAGTGTAACGCCCCGTCCGTTTATGCATGTGACTTATGATGTTATGTATGGTTGGAAGGTGATGAATGTGTGTATGGACTCTTTGTGACTTCGTTGTGATGCTATATATGGTATTAAGTGTCGAAACGGCCTCCCGAGCAAGAAATGAAGCCAATGGGGGAATTCGGCAGTTTAAGATTTACGGCCGTACATGTATGGTTTACGGCCGTAATTATGTGTTTACGGCTGTAACGGATGTTTTTACGGCCGTAAGTGATGAAATGCAGAAATGTACCAAAACTTTCAGAGAGGAAATTACGGCCGTATGGTTTGTGAGTTACGGCCATATTTTACTGGTTACGACCGTAACATGTATTATTACGGCCGTAAGTGGTGAAGTGGAGGATGTGCAAAGTTACAGAGAGTTTATTACGGCCGGATAACTTGGAGATACGGCCGTAACGATGGGTTTACGGCCGTAAGATAGATGGTTACGGCCGTAATGATTGCAGGGTGAGATGTATGGATTTACAGAGGCTTCATTACGGGCGTATATATTGTGGGTACTACCAGTATCGTATGGGTTCTGGCCGTAATGTTTTGGGTTTGACCGTAAGTTTGGAAGATTCTGATAGTAAATGTGTAAGTTCTGGTAGTAATTTTAGGTCGTGGCGTTGGATAGGGTTTATACACGTTGGTTCAGCCTTTTTCCATCATTTTCGACCCCCAACTCCCCAAAACCCTAGAGAACAAGTCTAAAGGTGATTTCAAAGATTTGGCATGGTCTTTGGCTTGTAGATCATTTACCTACTTCAAGTTACCACATTTGAATCAACAAGAAGGAAGGAAATGAAGTTATTCACCCAATCTTCTAGCTTGATTTCTTGTTTGTTGAGGTAGGTTTGAGATGCATTACCTATGTAGGAGGTAAGTAGATACTCGAATAAGCATTAGGTAGTTAAGTATGCAAGTTCCCTTGGCTATTTTCATAGTTTTGGCAAAGTATGATATGTCTAGCATGATGTGGTGATTCCCATATGGTTTAGATGCTCTACCCTTGGTTTATGTTCTTTATGACATACTTATTTTGCCAAAATGCTATGATGTGAATAACGAGTCCATGTGAGACTTAAATGATGGTGCATTGCATTCATATGTGACGTGTGTTTGAATTGAGTTGCCTATCATGTGCTGCATAAATGTTAAAGTTATGGCCAATTATGGGGGACCTATGTCCCAATGAATGATATGTCGGTCTAACGGGGGACCTACGCCCCAATGACTAATATATTGGCCTCATGGAGGACCTACGCCCCAACGATGTCAAGAGGTCGGCCAAATGTTTATGACGGCGCCAATATTAACACATGATTCGCAACGGGCCCTAGAACAATATGTGATGTTCATATGCATAATGTCTCTTCCTACTGAGTTATTTTGACTCACGTGTACTCTTTTACGTGTTGTAGATGATGCCGCGAGTAGGAGGCAGGCTGGAGGTGGTGCAGAGTCCTCTCGCGCGTGAGCTTGTCGACGTGTGGAAATGGGGAAAGGAAAAGATTTTGGGGTCACGTGTGTGTATACTATAAACTCTTTTGTAACCTATTACCTCATATGTATGGTAATGAAACTACTTGGGCGGACATGGAGTGTTTTAGAATACTTTAACTCGCCAATGTCACGTAGGTAACGCCGTCTCGAGTACGATACCGCTGACGTACTGGGGAGGGTGTTACATAGAGAGTTCTAGAGGCCTGATCTTAGCCGTTGATTAGGATTGATCTCCACCATCCATTCCAAAGAAGGTAGATGAGGTTACCTATAAATAGGGGATAGCCTTCATTTGTAACGATCCAAGGGAGAGTGATCCAAGAGTGATAGCATTCTTGTGAGAGCTTGAGAGAACATTGCAATGAGGAGTCTCTACAGGTAGAGATTGTGAGGAACAATTGTACGAGGGCTCGAGAAGTCGAGCAGTTACAAGCTGTTGTAATCATATTCGGAGTTAATACAAAGAGGTTGTATTACTCTACTACTTGTGTTCTTGCGGGTTTTCCCTTAAAGTTAGCACTTTAGTAATGCATCGTGGGTGGAAGGCTGCCTCATTATTAATCAAAAGGGTGGTTCGAGTGGTGAAGGCCGCACGGAGTGAGTGAAAACTCTATGTTCGTGACAACAAGCAAGTCTAAAGGCAGCTCTAACTTTAGTGTCCCTAATTTAGAAACGATATTGGATATTTCCACAAGCACTCGATTATATTTCATTTATACCTTAGTGAAACAATGTTGTCCAAATGAGTACTTATTGCCATTTCACATTTAAACGAAATGTTGATCAATATTTTAAAGGAAACCTTAATTCACTCCTCAAACATAGTGCCCAGGATTATATAGTTCTTTAGATTTGTGTTGTTATCCACACAAATCAAATTTTTAATTGGCAGATCATGATGAATATTTAATGAGAACACGATAAATTATGAGTTCACAAGGGAATAATCATATTACAATATAACATGAAAGATAACAATAGTGGCACCATTACAAGATACCTAGCACAATATTAATTTCTCATCTTTGGATGGAGAAACTAATTGTAAGTGGTACTCTCCGTGCAGTAATCAGGTATTGATAATAAAAATCTGTCAAACAATAAGTCGTCCTTTGCTGACTTATTATCCATATGATAACTGAAGAATCAACCTGACCAGAGTGAATCTGTTATTTGGCCAAACAATAACCTTCATTTGGACTGATCATTACTCGCATAAACAACATTCATGTGCATCTTAATATGCCAAAATAAACGAGTCTATATGCCAGAGGTCACTTTGGCAACACGCCATTTCAACCCACTCATTTCGAAATTGTAACAATCAATTCAATGAATTGACAAAATTAGGGTCGATATATCACATACTTATTACCACAAGTGCATCTACCATTTGGCCAAATAGTGACCTTCCTTTGGGCCGACCACTGTTTGCATGAATAAGAGACACACACATCTTAACATCTCAAAACAAATAAATCCGTAACAAAGGTTACTTTGGCAACATATCACTTCAATTAATTTATTTTGAGATATTAGACAAAATTAATTGCAGGATTATAAGATATTATGGGATTAAGATTCAAGATTTTGGGGCCGCTATTTGAATCTTATAATTTATAGGTTGAGACTTGATATCCAAAACCTTATGCACAAAATCTCAAAACCAAAACTTGTGGAGGGTCAAACCCGAGAATTTAAACTTTAGAGGCCATTTTAAACTTCATTGGTCCAATTTCAAATTTTAAGAACCTTGAGTGACCCAAATTTAAGAACTTAAATTTTTAAAATTAAATCTTAGATCCAGAACTTTAGATAAAAATAGAGGATTTCGAACCCTTTGAAGGACTTTCGATTTAAAATCACAAAATTTGTGATTAAAATCTCGTGAAAAAAAATTTACGAACTAAGATTCAATTCTCAAAACTTTAATAGCCAAAAGATTTTGAAAATTTCGAAAAAAAAAACTTAAAGAATCTAATTCTTGATTTAAAAAAAAACCTTAAGGACCCAGTTCTTTAACAATTCAATACTTGAAATGGCCAAGAATCAAAATCCAAGACCTTTTAATGACTTAAGATTTTAAAATCTCAACTTTGAGGTCTTAATTTTGAAAATCAAAACCATAGGGACGGGACTTTAAAACTGGAAACTTGATAAAGGACTAACTTCTATATCCCGAAATCTGGAGGACTTAAAGCTGTAGATTGCACCTTTTACACTCAAGTTGTCTAATTTAAAATTGAAGTCCCTGGTCTAAAGTTAACCCTAGCCGCTTCGCACCTTCACCGCCTTTGTCGGCGGCCACTCATGGATAGCCGATGGGGCAGCGATTCCAGGCAATAACCGGAGCAGCCGGCACGCGGTTGCTCCAAGCCTATGATGCACGATCGCGCCCAATTTTCGAACCAGAACCACCCTCCATTTTTTATGATTCTGAAAAACTGGATCGAGAACCAGAAACCGAATTCAAATTTAACCATAATTTCTCAAAAGGGTTGTTTGCACAAATTCGTCCACTTCATGTTGAAAATTGATTTTACAAAATCAATGTTTTGTCTTCACCCATTGCAACACAAATGCATACATATAGACACAAAAGGAATACGCATGTATATATCTGTATGTATAATCTAGATCACTATATATATATATATATATATATATATATATATATATATATATAGCCGTGTCAGCGTGTGTATGAATCCATATATATGTAAGAACAATGGAACATCCAGTCACGCACCAAATGACCAAATCCACATGCATATTTCAGTCAAATATGCACCCAAAAGAGGGGTAGATTGTGTTATAAAAGTATAGAAACAATAGAGAGAATTTAGAGAGAATGAATTCTAAAGAATTCTCAGGAATGAATTTCATTAATAACTGAAACCCTATTTATAG
Organism: Jasminum sambac; assembly: GCA_018223645.1. Taxonomy (NCBI): domain Eukaryota; kingdom Viridiplantae; phylum Streptophyta; class Magnoliopsida; order Lamiales; family Oleaceae; genus Jasminum; species Jasminum sambac. The sequence goes on along the minus strand of CP073646.1, from coordinate 36,020,693 downwards.
GAAAACTTCGAATGACACAATCGTAATTATATAATTTCATCAAGGGTATAATAGTCATTCACATATAATAATTACATCTTTTACCAAATTATTCCTCCACCAAATTATTCCTCATAATTCATAACCACCACATTATTCTCAATTATTCATAACACCTAATAATTATTCTTCAATTATTATTCATAACACTCCCCTTGAATGACTATTAATACAAATGTCTTGGACTGTTTGGAGAAAAATCGGTGGGAAAAAACTTCCAAACCGATTGCGGGATAGCTTGGAGTGGTTATATATCGCTTCATCAAAACATTGCTCCCCACGATGTCTATCGGCATATGAGTATTCACGTCTTTGCCTCGTTAAAACCTTGTCAAGAAAACTTCGATGGGAAAAAACTTGATCGAAGGAAAAAGAGTACAACCGCTTCATTTGATTTCATATCTTGAAGCGATATCTTTACTTCTGGTAAATGATTTCAATATCATCATCGTTTGGATCTAAAGCATTAGCTCCATTATAACTTGATCCAATAGATACACTGTATCAATTTTCCTATCATTCTCAATATACCATGAATATGCCTCGTTAAAACCTTATTAGAAAAAACCCAGTGGGAAAAACCTTAATGAAGGAAAAAGAGTACATTATTCATGTGAATACGCTTTTAAAGTTGCCTCATTAAAAACCTTGCTAGGAAAACCCAATGGGATAAAACCTCAGTTAAGGGAAAAAGAGTGCAACGCGTATTTTATACAAGTATGCTGCAAGCATTTCAAAATTTTTCATACATTTGTATGAGTATCATATACATTGATTTTATACTCTTCGTTCATTTAGAGTGCATCAATTTTCTTACACAACTACAAAACATTCACCATGAACACATGTCTCCAAACATACAATTTAAAGCATATAAATTCATAGTAAAAACATGTAAACATATAAGTAAACCTTCATAACTAACTAACATTTAAAATATATCATTTAACATTTAATACTCACTTAATAGGTTATTTCATTCCCAGGGGCTTAGCTCACCCTTTAGGGTACTCATAAACACGGGTTTAGCTCTCCCGATCCTTTAATTTCCTTTTCGGTACTACACACACGATCGGTAATTTAACTTTCATGAGCATGCAACATATAATGACCACCATGCTTATCTTTAAACTTGAGTACTAGTCATCATCATCTCATCATCTCATAAGTTAAGGATTTCACATTCACCATTTATCATCTTCAATATATCTCAATATTTTCATTATCATTGATCATATGTAGCGCTACATTTTCATATCGTGTCGACACTTTTCAATTTCATTTCTTTCCCCATATCGACATAACTTATCGAGATATCTCATTATCAATCCTCTTGTAGGATTACACAATATAGTTATGTCTATATACTCTTCAAGAGCATATGCCTCAGTTATTAAGACCATCTTTTATAATTTGCTTTGATATATATGTTTGGGGAAATATCAACGCTTAAGCGTGCTAACTTATCAAAGCATCGTAGGCGATATATGTGATTGTTCATAGCCTTTCATGCATCTTTGAACTTCAAGTTCAGTATTTCAATTTCGAGGATATAACATGATGCATTTCACATATTATTTTCAACCTTTAATACTCCCCTCATCTTTGAGAAAATTTAGAACACCAAAACCCATACACTTGGTATGATTTTAATCATATATGTTCTCATCATTCAAACCTTAATATGGGAATTTAGACCGTTTGCATTCTATTCTCGATATCGGCAATTTATTTGAGGACTTTAAATAATTTGCCATATAATATCCCACTTGTATGCATACTCAAATCCTTGGGGATTTATTCAAGTATTGGGATATACATTTACTAGCTTTATCATTAAATCTGAAAATCATGCTCATACTGGTGAGCAAATATTTCGTAAATTTCAAATTACGAATCATATACACATGTGACTATCTAGTGGATCTATATCATAATATCTAGTAGTCCACATGGAGGATAGTGGGCCCATACTTCTCATGCTTTATTCCGGATATATTTGGGATTTATTCCCAATATTGGCTAATAATGATTTCATCATTTATCGAGAACAATCATTGAAGAATTCTTTTAATTCTTCACTTGAAATATTGATTTCAATAATTATTTAAACCGGGATGGTCGGTCAGATTTTGCAAAGCAGTATTATTGAACTTCTAGTTGATAAATGCTTATATCGATTTCACTAGTATACGTATAGTGCTCAATATGATTTATCATAGAAACAATTCACCGACATATTCCATCATTTTTAGTGACATTATTGTCTACTCTTTGTTCAAACACGGACTTACTCATACGCATCACATCCGGCTATTATTTAATTAGAAATCGTAGCTCTTACGCTTCATATTATTTATTTAAAATCGAGTCTTATTTCATACGTCGTATTATTCTATAAATAAATTATCAAAATTATTGCAAAATTCATCCTAACAAGGGTCTATACATTATAATGGATCATATGCTCTCAAATCTTGAAAATATTATCCATCACTCCGATTAAAATCCTAAAAAGGATTTATCGAGGTAAATTTGGAAAGATTAAGGATGCTAATGAATAAGGGTATCCCACAAGATATCCGATGCTTGATTGAAGCAAAGGTTCGATTATCTGGTGAGGTTTCAATTCCTTCTAAATACATGCCTGGTATGGGTAAAAGTAGTTTTTCAAAGAAACGGAGAGCAAAAAGATTAGGAGGATGCTACAAATGTGCTCGGTGGACATGTGACACTTTCGATGTAAATCATGGGGTACTTGTCCAGAAATCGAGAAGATAAAATAGCATTTATTAAGGATGGATTGAGTAAGGAGCCTTTGGATGATATTCAACAGGCTCTTGAGACACATCCTAGTGGACACGTACAAGGTGAGCTAATGGCCTTATGGGCCAAATTCAAAGATCAACAAACGCGTTACAGTCTTGAAAAACTTACTTTAGAAGATCCTGTTTGTAAATTTAGTAGAAAATTTTAGTATAATAATTTTCTCATATTAATATAAGGAAGTTCGGTGTAATAACGAAGATCAATGTTTTTCTTGTAATTGTAAATATTGTTTTTCGATTTTAAGATATATATATATATATATATATATGTATATATATATTATTTTTCAATCACCGACAAATATATGTCATTTTCACTTAAAAAAAAATTTCTGCATTTTTTTTCTCTTTCATATTTGTCAAAAAGTAAATAGTGCACTCAATTATTGGTTTGAAAATTTTTCTTTAAATAGAGGGATTCATATATCTCTCATGTTCATACATTAAAAGTAGAGTGCAAAAAGAGGGATAGGAGTAGAGATGGATATGGAGATTTTAGAATCATCTCATACAAGTCGGCCTTTACCTCGCTTGATTAAAACCGTATGTATTCTTGGTGGATCTAAAGCTGGTAGACCATATCAATATGTGGATATGGCAACTTGTAAAAGAGTTAGGAGACAAGAAATCAATATACTATACGGAGGAACCAACAACAAACTTTTAGCTAGACTTATAATGGCCGCACAATCATTGGGAATAAGAGTTTGAGTGTAATACCTTTCCATCTAGTTGGATCTAATGCTCGAATTGGAGCAGTTCTACCATGGGTCCAAAGAGGTTGGGGCTACAAGCGCAATCCATCCACAACCGCATGATGTATATGATGAATAATAGTGATGCTTTCATTGTCCTTCCAGGTGGCTACAACACCTTTGGAGGAAATATTCAATATAGCCTCGTTGGCAGTGGAACTTTCATGTCAAACCAATAGGTTTGTTGAATATTAATAATTTCTTTGATGGCTTACTAGCGTTTCTAGATCAGGTGTAAATAATAAGTTTATCTCTCATTATTGAGAAAATACTTATCTCTGCTAGTGTTGATGAACTACTCATCAAATTTCATGCATATGTTCAAGAATGTGGAAGCTTGGTCCGTCGAGTCACAGACCAGCGGTGTCGCGAAAAAGAAATCGGATCCTTTAAATATTTCATTATGAATCCTAATGTTGATGGTGGCGAGTTACGAGTATTTATACTTTCGAGACGCATCCCTCATTTATGGATTCAAGATGTATTTTCTTTTGCATTTCTATATTTTCGAGTGTTTAATGCCATCTTTTGATATTCTCAATATGTTCCACTTAATTTGTTTTGTACTTCTTACGGAGTAATAATAATAATATCATATTGGCTTTATTCAAATACAAATCTAGTGATTTTGCTTCTTCAAGAGCATTTTATTCTCATATTAATACAATCTCATATCATCGATGAGATTACTTCATATAATCTCTCCATGCGATATATTTTCTTTGATTTATCAACATGGGATCTATTGAGCATTTTATTTTCATCTATTTATCCAATGGTGACTTCAAGTACCACTTACTCAATTTTCTCCATTAATATTCGGTATATATGAGGAAGTAATTTTATTCTCATCGTCTACTACTTGAGAGTATGATTAGAATATTTGATCAACTACTTCTTACGGAGTAGGATTAGTTATAACCAATCGTGTAGTATAACCCACCACATTGGAAATATGCACACCAATCGTGTGGTATTACCCACCACATTGGAAATATACTCAAACTATAAAGTGCATAAATTTAAATTGCAGAAATTAAATTTCCTCCAATAGGTGGTCGAACCTACCTTATGGGAATTATTGCAATAAATATAAATTCTAATTTAAATAGCAAGAATTAAATTGCATAATGTTTAACTACTTCTTCATGAGTAGGATCCGCTTAGTAGAAGGTATTACCCATTACTTAGCATATAAAGTGCGAGAAATATATAAAACCTTCCGTTTAGTGACGGTTGAACCCATCATCAAGTAGGAGGTATTGCAGTAATTAAATTGCAGTAAATAAAGTGCGAGAATTAAATATTGAGCTGCTTCTCACGGGAGTGATTTGTTCTTCTAGAACAAATACTCATTACTTCTACAAGAGCACACTTATCCTTCTAGAATAGGTACATTATGTAATTGAACTCTTCGGGAGTTACATTAATATTTCGATCTTTTAACTCAAATGGATTTCAAGCCATTTTATATAATTAATGGATTTAGAATTTCTTCATGAATATTCTATCCATTTTTTTCACTGTCGTCAAAATTAGGTCGGTTTTACCTTAAGGGTAAAATTGTCCATTCCAATTCGCAAAGGTAAAATTGTCAAAAATATTTTATCAATGTTTTACGATTGGAAAATTATCTCCTTTCTACTTCAATTTATCAATATCAAAATGTTCAAGGACTATTTTGTAACTTTTTCAAAAGTTGGTGTACTGATTTGTAAATTTTGAAAGTTTGATAATAACATATTTCAAAACGAGTTATTACCCTATCAAGGTTGGTGTCAAATCGAAGCTCTCGTTAAATCGAGTATAATGGAGTCGAGAAAATTTTATTTTGATAATGTATGCTCCTTATATCTCGATAAAACAGATGTTATAGTTTAATATATTATTATATTATAAAATCATATGATTTACCTTTTTCCCTTTCTCTAATTATTCCATGGATGAGATTTACTTGCAATCCATTTACGTGATCGGAAAATTCTTTGGACTCCATTCTTCCAATTTTGGGATTTCAGACATCTCCAAGCAGGTTGTGTAGAATGATGAATTGTGGGAGAGGAATATGAACAAAATGGAATTTTCAATAATGTATTTGCAAAGAGAGAGTTATTTAGGATTGATGAGGATGAATTAATTCATTGGTAATAATCCAGTTTACGTCTGAGAAGATCATCTATAAGATGCAACTGTAGAGCATACTTCTTTCATATTACTCAAAGGGTTAGAGACTCGTGCTGATAACATGTTATAAAAGTATAGAAACAATAGAGAGAATTTAGAGAGAATGAATTCTAAAGAATTCTCAGGAATGAATTTCATTAATAACTGAAGCCCTATTTATAGGAAAACTTCGAATGGCACAATCGTAATTATATAATTTCATCAAGAGTATAATAGTCATTCACATATAATAATTACATCTTTTACCAAATTATTCCTCCACCAAATTATTCCTCATAATTCATAACCACCACATTATTCTCAATTATTCATAACACCTAATAATTATTCTTCAATTATTATTCATAACAGATTGAAACTATATTCGCGATTGGTTTATTTCACATATGTGTGTCGATTTCCGGAGAAAATATGACCATGGTGTTTGTTCTCTCTCTCATCCAAATTAATTGACAGGTTCATGCATACCAACCATCTGAAAAAGAACGAACGGCAATCATGGGTATTCCGTTCACTTTGAATTTTTCACATTTATAGGCATTTTGTCATTTTTTGCTATTAACCTAGGTGCTATGTGAATTTATCGCAAATTCATCCTTTTTGGTTTTTAGCGGTATTGAATTTGTTTTGCTTCGATGTAATTTGCCAATTTAAATGAATGAATAGCATCTTTTAAAAAAAAAAAACTTCACGGATATCCATAGTGACATAGTGAAATTCATGTCTTTTCCAAATTAATATATTTGTATGAAAAATATATCTCAATTATCTAACATGATAACTGCTCTGATACCACTTATTAGAATTTACTTTAATGTTTAATTACAGATAGTAACTAAATCACTATTTAATTACAGATAATAACTAAATCACCTAAGATCATCACGTCAAACTATCGAGATCAATAACTGCAAAACATACTTGAATCTGTAGTTGCAATCGTCAACTTGATGCAGAAATCTCAATTAAAATGACTGAATGAACGAAAGTTTAGACGACGGTGTTGTGGTCTTCCTCAACCAAATCCCCTTATTCCAAATATGGGACATAACGTTTCCTTCTACATGGGGAGAAGAGAAACTGTATGCGATTTGGTATATCATGAACCATGACCAGGGTGCCTTTATATAAGGACTGATCGGAGTCTTCCATAAAGATTCAACCAGACCCTTATTGGTCTCTACTTATTCGGTCCATATCGAATTCTGTAGTCTATAGGCTTCTCTTACTTAGACCACTTAATTTAGCCTACTTAAATTGAACAACTGATATAATTAATATTAATATGTTGCCCACACATTATTATTGGAAATAAATTTCCAACATATAGCTATTGTGCACCTTTGGATTATTAGGATAATTGGTTCCATAGAGTATTTAAAATAGGCATCCACACTATAGATGATTTATAACACTCCTCCTTGGACGACTATTGATTCAGTTGTTTTTGAAACTTCTTTAGAGAAAAATCCAATGGGAGAAAAACTTCCAAACTGATTATAAGAGAGTCTACAGTGATTAAATATTACTTCGTCAGAACTCGCTAAGAAAACCATTTGGGACAGAACCTGAGTGAAGGGAGACAATGTATTGGCTCCTCCCTAATGCCAATCATCAAAGAGCTATCAGGAAAATCTCGTGGAACAAAACATGAGTAATGAGAAAATGAGTGTAATTGCCCCACTTTGATGCTGACTAATGATATACGAGTATCTATGTACAGCCTCATTAAAACATTGCAAAGAAAACCTAATGGGAAAAAACTTGATCGAAGGAAAAATAGTGAAACTACTCATTTTAACCTCTGTCACAATCTTGAACTACTCCTTCCAACCTTTGTCACAATCTTGATGGCTGATATCGTCACTTCCGATTAAATATTTCAATGTCGTCATCATCTGGACTTCAAGAGTGATGTCTTCATTATAACTCAATCCAATGGATGCATTGTTGATTTCTCCAATAATGTCCAATATATCATAAATATGCCTCGTTAAAACCTTATTACAAAAAACCCTAATGAAGGAAAAATATAATATTTTCACATAAATACGCCACAAGGTTTACCTCATTAAAAACCTTATTGGGAAAATCCAATGGATAACACATTAGTCAAGGGAAAAAGAGTACAATATGTATTTTGTACAAGTATACTTCTGCATATCAAAAATCCTTCGAACATCATATAGATTGGTTGATACTCTTCACTTATTTTCACGTGTCACATTCAGTTGCTTACTGCAATTGGAAACCTTGATCTCATTTTCTCACTGTATCAAGGTATAAACCCGAATCTCTTCTGGAGATTTAAGATTAGTTGTGATTAGACTGCCTCATTAAAAATCTTGTTTCGGAAAAACCCTTTGGGACAGAAATCTCAATCAAGAAAAAAAGTATATCGTACTAATTTTCCTTTACAACAATATTATTGTTTTTAACCGTTGCATACATTGCTATAATAATACATCTGAAATCTCATTAGGAGTTCCACTCTTATTTGTTATCAAACCCACATATTAATGCTTTTATTATAAGGACATATTTTGACGTCATTATTTTTCAATGGATTTCAATATCCTCAATATCATAGATAGTGTGTATCGTTATCTTTTCATTGTAGATAGGCTCTGTTCCCCATAGTGGGGAATATAAAGCCCTCCCCACGCCTATGTGGTGCCTTCTGGTGGCGCCACGTAATCAAGAAAAAAAATATTTTTTTTTGTATCTACGTTAAGTTAGATGAATAATATATAACTACCCCTAACAGTGGGCCCGATCACCATGATTTTTTTCCCCCGACTGTGGGTACCATAAGGTACCCACAATGGGTACCGTAGCCAAACCCCTTTTCATTGTATATCGATATTTTTCAATTTCACTTCTTTTCCCATATCGGTATAACTCATCAAGATATCTCATTATCAATACTCCTTTAGAATTATATATTATAGTTATGTCTATATACTCTCGGAGAGTACATGCCTCTTTTATTAAAACAATCTTTATCATTTGCTTTGATCCATATTTGGGGAACTCTTGTTGGATTCGAATAATATCAATGTTTTGGGCGTGCTAACTTATCAAAACATCTGTAGTTGGTATATGTGATTGTTAATAGCCTTTCATGCATCTTTGAACTTCAAGTTCATATAGCATGATGTATTTCACATATCATTTCTAACTATCAATACTTCCCCCACATGCTGAGAACCTAAATCATACAGTTGGTATAATTTCAATTATATATTTTTCAGCATTCAACTTTAATAGGGAATTTACATAGTTTGCAATCTGTTCTTGATATTGGCAATTGTTTGAAAGACTTTAAATAGTGTGTCAATTAATATCCCACTTGTATGTGCATATCCAATCCTTCAGGAATCTATTCAAGTCATTGGTACAGTAAGGATTTTGCAGAAGTTACAACTTCTAACTATGACTCGTTTTGTCACTAATTATCACAGTTATAAACCATGATTCACAATTTTTCATTCGTGGGTGGTCATGATTTTAAACCGTGACAATTAGCGAGTGGCTTGGTCACGGTTTATAACCGAGACCCACGAATTAATTATTAAAAAAATTCAAAAACGGACTTAGCGCCCATTCTAGACCAAATTTTGACTAAAATTTTACCAGTTTTTACGCATAAAGATGTGAAAATTTTGCTATAGCTGACGCAAAAGAAGAAATGGTCCCCACATCACAGTGGCATGTCCATCAAGGCAAAAATAAGTGGAGATGTGACAAAAAGTGAAAGGAGATGGTGGCCCATGTAGTATTGGCAATAGATTGGGTTCGGATCGGATCGGATCGGATCGGCTAATCCAAATCCAAATCAAAATCAATCACTCGATCCAAATTTAAATCCACATCCAAATTCCTCGGGATAGGATCGGATCAAGAAAAAAATTTCAAATACGATCCACATTGGTATAGGTTTTTATAAAAAGAAAAAATAATAAAAAAATTTTAAAAATAAAAAATAAAAAAATTAATTTGGATCGGATCGAATCAGGCTTCATCCACTCCAAATCCAAATCCGTTTCGGATCGACCGATCCCAGGATCATCAGATCGGCAAAAAATCACTACATTCGAATAGGGTATCCATTGAATTTGGATCAGAATCGGATTTTTCTACCATCACTAAGCCCATGGAAATCTTGGCTGTGCAGCAAATTCGGTCGAACAAAATCAATTCCAAAGGTTGAAAATGGTAGACATTGCAGTGGGTCCCCACATTACAAAGATAGTTGACTATTCACATGCCAACCTTTACACAAAATCCACGCAATTCCTCGAAGTTCTTCAATGGTATTCGGATTGCAACAACAAAAAAAAAAAAAATTGTCCATGACCAAATCTCCACCACGAGATTAGTTTGTTCCCTTTTTCGTTTGCTCGATTTTTTTCCATTTTTTCTTTTGTTATTGCAACATTAGTTTGACGATTTATTATTTTATATATTTACGTAGTTAACAATTAACTTTGTCGAACTAAGTTGATGCTAATTCAAGAGTTGTATCGAAAATATTCCATACTATAGTATGTCAACGCATTAGCATTGTAACATAAACGAAAAGTTTATTCTCCTTTATTGACGTGCATAAATTTGTTTTCACGAAGGTTAATGGTCCATGTAATTATTGAACATGCAATAATGTTTTGGTACGAATGTATCAGTGCATAAAATTATATAGTGTTATTAAAAAAACCAATTTAACAAAACAACTTGCATAAAGTTTTGTTTTTGTAACTGGAACCCTTTTATTTTTTAACGTGTTATTTCTTAGCTTTTCCCATTTTCACAGTATTTATGAAAAAATAATACGTTTTAATAGTATCAACGCAACACCATCGAATATACTAAAACTATTACAATCAACAGTAAGGACTGCTTCATGCTAAACATAGCACTGTGTATTTCAGGGTTTAAGCCCCTACAGATGTGATAATGGAATCCTACTTCTAGCCAACAATTTCTGTTAATATTTCATCCCGATGCAAATGCTAGGCATCCCTCAGAGCTGGTCTTGAACCTAAGTTGCTTAAGCAGCCTCTTAGGGGCCCCCCAAAATATAAGGACCCCAAAATTTGCACTTTTAATAAAAATCAAGCTGTTGATTGTTCAGTTAAAGAGAGTTCAACTTTAATCTCTTGATGGATTATATTATCATTATTGCAATTACAAAAATTTTTATTTAATAAAATCTTTTATTTGAAAGTAGTATATATAAGTTTTTTGTGGACAAAATTTTATTTATTAAAGGCTTCCTACTGTATTTTGCTTAAGAGCCTCCAAATCTAAGGACCGACTCTGGCGCCCCTTACAACCGTACATGATGCACTGGGGCCTGCCTCCACATGTTCCTCATTTTCGTTTGTGTCAGGTGGTGGGTAGTTATTTTCCCACGCAACGGTAAATGCATTATCGTTTGACTGGTTGATTCATAAGAAATTGTGCATCGTCATCGTTGCCATTACAATTTGAGCCTGCTTTATCATGTGGTACGGAGGTATAGATTGCAATATCCCAAAACGTGCTTTCTATACTCCAAAACTACGCTCGATGATACTCTTACATGATGAATACAAGTAGTTGAAAGCTTCTTTGCAATTCTTAGGCTCTCGTGCAGTTCAAGACGATGCATTGTCGAAATCTTGGAAGTGATATCGAACATCATTACCCCTGTATGGTGCCATGTACCCTTCTGTGTGAGCGTATCTTTGATCCACGAGATAGTATTTTCCATTTGCTGGGTGTGGAAAAGAGTCATCATATTTTTCTTGGCACTCTCGTAGGATACGATTATAATGCATACAATCTTCCCATCCAGGGGATGCCAATATGAGGCATAGGTTGAAGTCACATATTGCAAGGATATTTTGTAAGGGGTAGCCTTTTCGACCATAGTACGTTCTCTTATTATGCTGTGGGGACGCATACTTCACATGAGTCCCATCAATTGCACCTATGCAGTCCTACACATTTGATGAAGTTCTGATTCAGCGAATCCAAAGTATAAATAAATTTCAAAGGGAGTCACACCATACTGTCACAAAAATATAAATCACATCTGAAAACATATGGGATGCGTTCATCAGATGTACCCGAAATGGAGCATGTTTCGGGTACGATAGTTTATGGAATCCACCACCAGCGTTGTATGCCGGATGTGGTCGGACGATAACGACAGCGAGGGCCATCAGGGTATGTAAGACACGATGGAAATGACAGTTCACAATACAAATAGACAGTCCAAATATAAGCGGCTACGAGGTGCTGCCTAGATCCCTGTGCAACAATGAATATAAACATAGCCATATGCTCGTGTGTCCGACCTCCAGATGTGTCGACCAATCCATAATTGGTTCCTAAGCACAAAGCAAAGAGGTTGAACACGTTCGGATCCATACGGAATAGAGTGTAGCACATTTGCGGACGTTGGATTGCATTGTGCACCATTACAGGGCCCGATCTTTCTCCATGCGCACATGAGTTTACAATGAAGGTTTAACAAATTTAGCAATCACGCTAATTACAACATGAGAGGACTTAGCCCACTGCCGGTTGTTGGCGTCGATCGATACAACTCATTCAGAAGCAGTGGTATGTGATCCATAGGGATTCAACAAAAACTAATAAACACAAACAAAAGCAGTCACTTTGATATATGAAAATAAGGCTAGGTTGATTTAGAGAGGATGGGAAACACATAAGGAAATGTGTAATGTAAACCATGCTTGTTATATACAGGATTATATCACATTTGCATTGTGGATTTTACATCAAGGAATATACATTATTCTGTTTTGATGTTTAACCCTTCCATGAGAGCACTTGATGACATTGGTACACATGAATAGGAATGCACTATTCTTTTGACAAGAAAAGACAACATAAATTATACGCATTTGGCGAAAAATGTTTAAAAGTACATATTTGTTCATAATTGTTATTTACCTTCCATTTTTCACTAGTTCTTATTTGTGATGTTTACTAATTCTTAATCCGGCGCAAAATAAAAATAAAAAATAAAAATTGCGCACTCATTAATGCCCCTAATTTGCATAAATGCATAAAAGTGTGTGTGTGTGTATATATATATATATATATATATGAGCAAAAAGAGGGGGGGGTTGTTACCTGATATCCGTGTCTTCGTTTGAGTGGTTGTCTTTGTTTGCACCGTTGTTTTTTGGATTTTTGAGATTAGTCTGTCAATCGTGGTGATTCGTCGCTTGAGCTGATGATAGTGTTGTTTATCAATTGTTGTAATACCTACTCGGTACTTTCCTTTTCGCCAGTCAATCCTTTAACTATGATTCTAATCCCCAGAAATCGTAACACAACAAAAATTTTTTTTTTTTTTTTTTTTTTTTTCGTTTTTCACCTGAGATACGTATTTCTACGTATTCATGTATGGCAATGGGTAGGCCTATACAGTTGGCTAAAACGTTTTTGTGACGCTGAAATTTACATCAAAAGTTTTGAAAATCGTAAAGATTTACAACAATTTTCAAAGTTTTGTTTACTATTTTATCATCTGAGATATAGTAACTTGTATCTACTCCATCTTTTACCAAGGCACCGTGAGGCACTCCTTGTGTAAAAATACCTATGTCAACTCATCTACGACCCATCTCAACTGCCCTTCCAACGGCTCACTCCGGCCTACAACGGGACTTACACATGGGCCTTTATGACATAAATACAGGTGATCGGCTTTTACCTATAGAGTAAATAATGCTTTTATACTATACTCAGTATGAAATAAAATAGTATGACCATGCTAAAAAATGATTTTAGCAAAACAACGTTATTTCATTTCAAACAAGAGTTTTGTACAAGAAGTGGAATCATAGATACAAAACAAGAATTTACAAAATTTGAAAACTTACATTGGGGATTATTCCATAGCTAAGGGAAAGAGGCTAAAGGATTTCCCTTTCGGGAATCCCACAAACTAACTAACTATATTACAAGTTTGGATTGAGAATTTAGTCTGCTAAGGAAAGCTATTTTAGAATTTTGTTCAACACATGAACTCCATTCTATATCTAAACTATTGTTGTTATCTCTTGAAATCTGAGAGAAGGCTGTGTTCTTCGATGAATCTGAAGCTTTCCTTATATAGGCGAAATTCGAGGAGCTCGAGGTCTTGAATTATTGCTCTGCTTTACACGCGTCTGCTGATCTGAAGGGAGTTGTAAAAGAGGGCCTCCAATTATCGCAAAAGTCTGAAGGAATCAACGAATTGTCAAAAGCTGCACAGTGTCTGTCGGCCATATCTTACAATAATTGTACAAAAATACAAAAGTGCACAGTGCTGTACAGTGTTTGCATAGTAAAAAGTGCACAGTAATCGGCATCTGGCTACAGTAATCGTCCAATTTTCAAACTTTGCACAGTGATTTTACTGTAGAGGAATAGTGTTCTGTCTGCTGGCATTTTACACGTTTTCTGACGTCATCATTGCGTCATGCTGATGTCTTTGATGACGTTGGTCTGAGGTCATTGCTTTCGTCATGGGTGACGTCTTGCTGAGGTCTGTGTGATGTCAGCTATTTCGTCTTTTAGTCCACCGTGTCTAAATTATGTCGCATTTCAGAGTCTTCTGAGTAATTATTCAGCGAACCTTCATCCGACTGTGGAGTGTTATTAGTCGTATTATCTGAATCTGTGGTATTCATAGCAACATCTTGATTTTCGGAGTTGTTGAGTGTATATCTAGCTTGAATACACGGAATCTCTTTGCTTTGGGGCGAAAGGTCTGGTTCATTTGGTTGTGTTGGTATCGGTGGGAGGTTTTCAATAAATTGTTTGAAGGCTCTCGATACCTGTTCTTGAATTATGGTGGAAAAATCTGGTATGGCTGGGGGAGTGTTCTGTATTTGTTTCAATTGGGCTAACAGTTCTTGTGGTGTGAGTTCAGGAGAATAAGGATCCTGACTTTCCCTGAAGGTCTTGCCAATTGACTTCTTTTACAGGTCTTTTTCCTTCTTTTTTGGACATGGGCTTTTCTGGCGTTATTGGAGCTTTGGGCTTTTGGGCTTGTTCGTTTATTTGGACTCCTTTAGAAGGAAAAGAGGTCTTATCTGGAATGAAATGTGTTGGGGTATATTTAACTAGATAGTCAAATTTACCACTGGTCGCCCAGTATCCCAAATGCTTACGGATTATGATGATCGTATAATAGTCTGTTGGGCCAGAGTAGAGGAATCACAGTCCTCTGCGTCTGTTGAGTTTTGGGTAAACTCACAACCATTTCCTGATTTGATGAGTCTTTACCTGACTCGGTTGAAATTTGGACTAGTTGAAGTCTTGGGATCAGCAGTTCCCTTTTGACATTGCTTGGGAATGTCCACCCTTCTCCATATTAGTTTGGGCTCGAGGTGTACCCATTTTTGCCAATTTTAGGTCAAAAAGTTCTTTATCTCTGAGGGCAGTTCTTTTCTTAATGCATAGTGGGTTTTTTCGAGATGGATATTTTCTGTTTGAAGCTTTTGAAGTGTTTCTTGGGTGCTTTGGCAGTGATCACAAAATATAAGTCTATCTCTAGCAACTGAAAATGCTAGGGGTTCTTCTACATAATGTCTCAAGGAGGGAGAGATATAGAAGTTAGGCCCAAGGTGTGCTCTTGCATGAAAGGGCTTCATGATAGTCATTAAAGCCTTTGTATATGGGGTCATGGGTGTCTTTAATGGCTTCAGCGAGTTCTAACCAAGTATGAAAGAATCCAGTTTTTTGTGCACGAATGACCACATAAAACTTGAATCGTTTTCGATCTTGGCTGAAATGTTCTGAAAGGGCATTCATACATGCCAAAAAATATCTTTGATCTATAGGATCTTTATTATATGCGATCCATAAGTTATCTAGAAGGCATTTTTCTGTTTTGCTAAGAGAGATACCTTACATTTGGTGCGAATACTTGTCTCGCTCGTGAGGAAATACGAGTAGTTCTCACGAGCCAAATCTCATTCTTTCTTCTTTGCCTGGAAGAGGTCGCAAGAGGGCATCTGAAGCAAAGGAATTGCTGGTGGGTATTCCTGTAGATTGTGGTCTCATTTTGGCTTCTTGATGCGATATCAAAAGAAAGAAAGATAAGAGTTATTAATAGCTACTAACTCGCTTTTGACTCATGCTATTTCTTTTTAAACAAATCGAAATATGTTTAATGGTCTTAAGATACAATCTTGCTTCATGTTCTAATCTAAGTCTAGGTTCATAACATTCTAACTTAAGTCTATTATTACGAAGCTCATCTGGGTCTGGATCATCATCTGCTGCATCTTGCAACATTCTTTCTTCTAACTGTATTAAAGTCTGAAGCTGAGATCTAATAGTTATAATAGTATGTTCAAGAGAATGCTTTCTATCAAGTAATTGTCTGATTATATTTATATAATTTGGAAATAAAGTAATCTGAGGTTCATCTTTCCATAAGGAAAAGAAATCTGATTTTCTTCGAGTCTTACCATTCAAAGCTTGTGTTACCTTGTCTATGGATTTACCGTTGGAGGAGGTTGCGGCTTCGTCCATTTCTCTTGATATACTTTATAGTAACTGATAAAAGCGATAGAACCCTCGTTAAGGGCTGTTCTGATGATCTCGATTTTTTCTCTGATCTTATTCATATTTTTTACATAGTGCTTAATAGCATCTTTCTGATCTGACGTATAGTCTGTAGGATATATCTGCAAATGATCTTCTAATACAGTAAAATATCTTTTAAAGAAAGTATGGTCTCGTAATAGGTCTATCTCGAAATTCGCTTTGTCTTGTTCTAGATATCGTCTTGTAAGAGGCGATATTTGTATTTTTTCGTCTGTAGCGATCGAGTCTTGGTCTAGAGAGATCAAATCTTTGTCTATAGTGATAGAGTCTGAGTCTGAATCTGATTGGTCGATCATTGCGATTTTTTCAGTCTGTCTTGCAGATTCAGCTTTGGTCTGTTCTGTTGCCACAATGGCTTTTTTGTTCTGAGTCTGAGACGAACTTGTTTCGTCAGAAAACGGTCTTTTTGGTCTCTTCATCTTTGACGAGATCTGATATCGTCAAAAATCAATTTTAGTTCTGAGCTTGTAACAAGTCTTTTGCCAAAACAATTGTTTATCAGAGTGATTGTTTGGGCTGTTGTCTCTAGTTCTTTTAAAACAGACGCAATTTTTTGTTGTAAAATTTCTTTCGACTGGGTTTCGTCTAATACTTTGTAAAATATCTTTTTCCAATTATCAAGTAATTGGTACTCGTGACTCAATTGATATCTTCTCTGATGTAACTGATAAAAAAGTTCTGGTGTAATTTCAAGGTCTAGTTCTTCAATTACCTCCTCTTCTCTGACAGGTTCTGGAACGTCTGACCAGGGTTTATTACTGGGCCAGGTTGGTTTATTAGAAGGACCGGGCTGATCCATTCTAATTAATCAGTCTACTCAAAATATCTGAGGCCTGGTTATCTTTACCTTTTATGTGTTCTATGTGGATGGTTAATCCTGTCTGTGAGAGTCTATCTTGAAATGTGAGCCAACGTCTTCTTGTTGACCTTTTGTTTTTATCTTCTGACTGATATTGTGATAGTATTTGACAATAGCTTCACAACTGCTCTTAGGGTTATTTCTTTTAGTGAAATAATGAATAATTCAAAGAGTCTAGGGCATATATTATGGCTAAAAGTTACAGATCTATCGATCCTATCTTATCTTTTGTCTTTTCTTTGAAGGTTCCACTAGCATATCTACAAATTCGTTCTTCAGCTTTATCCGAATACTTATGAGGTTTGCAAAGGAGTATTGCTCCCCATCCTAGCTGACTTCCATCTGTTTCTATGATTAAATAATCTGTGTCTAGTGGCATAGCTAGTTCTGGTAAGGTTTTTAACAAGTCTTTAACTGTTCTAACGATTTTAATATCTTCTGAATTAAAAAATCTTTGTCCTGTAGGAGAGGTCTTTGAATATAATGGTCCAACAAGTTGTCCTAGATTTTTAAGAAAGGGTCTAGCATAATTAACTAATCCTAAAAACCTTTGTAACTGTTTTAGTTCTTCTAGTTTATCCGGAAAATCTAATGCTTTTTGCGCAATATGAGGTTGTAATTTTATCTGTCCTTCTCCAATTCGTACTCCTAAAAATTCTATATAGGTCTTAAACAGTTGCATCTTCTTCTTACTAATAATTAATCCATGATTAATAAATTCTGCAAATACAATTTGTAAATGTCCTTTATGTTCTCGGCTGTTCTTACTGAATACTAATATATCGTCTATGTATACTGCCGTAAAGGAACTATGTTTGTTGAAAATAGTCTCCATTTTTCTTTGAAAGATACTAGGGGCGTTCTTTAAGCCAAAGGGCATTACTAACCACTCAAAGTGTCCTTCTGGACACGTAAAAGCGGTCCATATAATGCTATCTGGATGCATCTTGATCTGCCAAAATCCTGATTTTAAGTCAAACTTGCTAAAAATTCGACTTCCTTGGATCTTATTTAATAACATGGTCTTATCAGGGATGTTATAAGCATCGTCTATAGTATTATCATTTAATCTTTTATAATTAATTACCATTCTACTTTTGCCTCTAACGATTTACGCATGATTTCTAACAATAAAGGCAAATTGATCTGTGTGGTATCACGATTTTCTAATTACTCCTAATTTTAAGAGTTCAGTTATATGCATCTTAAATTCTTCTCTATCTTCATTTGTTGCATTTATAGCTTTAGTCTTAATCACATAATTGGGATTTTTAATCTTTAATTCGCAAACAATCTTGTCTTTTTCCCAATATTTGAGTACATTGTCTCCTATGATTTCTAGTTTTTCTAACTTAGAAATTAACTGGTCTATGTCTTGAGTCACTAAAGTCTCATATGCCTGGTCTATCGAACTTAGATTATAGTCGATTTCATATTCTAGTTCTTGATGCAAGAGATCTTGGGTTAAATCTAAGGAGTCTGGTTCTGATTCTGTGTCTGTTACGTCTTGGTCTAGTAACTGACATTCACCTTCATTTTTGCATGGACACGGTTTTGGTTTTGACGTTTCCTGGTTGGTGTGAAAAGTTTTGAAAACAGGGGGTTGTTGTCTTTCCGTTCCACCACGCTTCTCAGCGCGAAAGGTTTGAATAAAAGGGGACGTGAGGCTATGTCGAGAGAGTTGAAAATAGTCTTTAGTAAGTTTTCAAATTTTGTAAATTCTTGTTTTGTATCTATGATTCCACTTCTTGTACAAAACTCTTGTTTGAAATGAAATAACGTTGTTTTGCTAAAATCATTTTTTAGCATGGTCATACTATTTTATTTCATACTGAGTATAGTATAAAAGCATTATTTACTCTATAGGTAAAAGCCGATCACCTGTATTTATGTCATAAAGGCCCATGTGTAAGTCCCGTTGTAGGCCGGAGTGAGCCGTTGGAAGGGCAGTTGAGATGGGTCGTAGATGAGTTGACATAGGTATTTTTACACAAGGAGTGCCTCACGGTGCCTTGGTAAAAGATGGAGTAGATACAAGTTACTATATCTCAGATGATAAAATAGTAAACAAAACTTTGAAAATTGTTGTAAATCTTTACGATTTTCAAAACTTTTGATGTAAATTTCAGCGTCACAAAAACGTTTTAGCCAACTGTATAGGCCTACCCATTGCCATACATGAATACGTAGAAATACGTATCTCAGGTGAAAAACGAAAAAAAAAAAAAAAAAAAAAAAAATTTTTGTTGTGTTACGATTTCTGGGGATTAGAATCATAGTTAAAGGATTGACTGGCGAAAAGGAAAGTACCGAGTAGGTATTACAACAATTGATAAACAACACTATCATCAGCTCAAGCGACGAATCACCACGATTGACAGACTAATCTCAAAAATCCAAAAAACAACGGTGCAAACAAAGACAACCACTCAAACGGAGACACGGATATCAGGTAAAACAACCCCCCCCCCCTTTTTGGTATCAGAGCTTGTGTTCTTTCCTTTACTTTTGACATTTTACTCTTTGTGTAAATAATTGTAAAACCTCCAGATCTAAGACCTCTGATCCCCCTCTTTTTGGTATCAGAACGTGTGTTCTATCCTTTAATTTTGTACACACTGGAGTCTTATAAAAAATCAGATTGGTTAGGTTTAGAATTACGTATTCACGCACAAAGACCTGTCTCTATTTTAGACACACTCAAATTACGTTGTAATTTTGAGAAAGACCATAAACATAGCTTTATTTCGTCAGATCAAGCTATAAATACGATTCTTGACATTTTAATTAATTTAGGTGAGACTATACAAACTAGACACCTAACGACAGAATTGCTACTGCATAAATTAAATAAGACCCTAGAAGCTTTAGATCAAAAGATAGATTACTGTCAAGACCAGTTAAAGGTTATTTTAGACAAAACCAAGATCTCTCTTTCAACAACAGAAATTTCAGATCTATTAAAACAACTTACAGAAGTCCAGACAACTCTTGAAAAACAAAAACAAGAAGAAGGTAACGCTAACTACAAGAACGAGATTAATCAACTCACAGAACAAGTTTCTACTTTATCCTTAAGACTTTCGGGTAAAGAAAAGATTACTCGAAGGCTACCTCAAGCTTCGTTAAAATTCATTCATTTTAAAGCAGTAGAAGAATGAATTTAACCCCTTTGTCCGGATCTTCTAGAACTACTAATGAAGAACGTAGACTTTCAGTTAGTACCTCTAGACCTAAGTTACTGTTAGACAAACTGTTTGGCTCTCAAAAAGAGCAAACAGATATGAAATTAGAAGAACTTGTAGATCCAGAACAAGACTATGAGAAATTCAAAACGCAAGGCTTACAGTTACTGTCACCCCAGACTTTGTATCAAAAAGGAAGATTTGAAAGTTCAACTCAATTTTATAAAAACCATCAAGAGATCATTTTCCAATGTATAAAAGATCAGACTAAGACCCTAGATCTTATTTCAAAATCGAGTAGCAACAGCTTACTCAAGCAAAATTTTGAAATGATTCACATAGGATTAATTGCAGTAGGTATTAAAGGACTCATGAGACGTAATTTAGGTTCGAAAGTATTAATTACTATTTTTGATAGTCGTAGTTCTGACATAAACAAAGCCATGATAGCTAGTACAGAAGTAGACATGAACAATAACATAGGAATATTTTATTGTAGTCCAGACCTTACTTTAACCATTGCAGATTTTGTAAATCACATAAAAATAGGTGTACAGACAAAAGGTTATGAAGATGTAATCACGGGTAAAAACTTACTTTTAAATTTAGGAGTGTTAGGAAGATGTGCAAAAAATTCCGATATGAAATATAAACTATACACAGATAAAGTTGTAAATTTACTAAGTAGTAAAGGTATAAAAATGGTAAAACCAAAAGAATACTCCTCAGACGACCTAGCAGGTTTAGATTGGCCGATTAGTAAATTCATCCAGACTACTACGACCACCGTAGCTCCAACTGAAGCCATAACTTACACAGATAGACTCAATAGAACCAGTCTAAGATTTACTGAATATACCACTGTTCCCAATCAAGAACAAACAGATGACGAAACAGAAAGTAATTTTATGAATATAGAATTACAACCAAATACAGATAAAATCCTGTTCCCAAAAGAACTTCAGATGAAATTGTCCCAAGAAGAACTCTTAGAACTTGAAGATCAACTGTTCCTACAAAAGCAATTAGAAGACAATGAGATTTTATATTACGATTTAGAAGGCAATATAAGAATTAAGACTGAACTCGAAGAAGATACGGAACTAGAAAAAGATATAGAAAGTCGAGTATCAGACCTAAGCTACCAAAAGACTTTGATGGAAGATACAAGAGTTTGGAGAACATATGAAGAAACCCCATTCGAAAGAACCTCACCTCTTGTTAATACAACTTTTAAATCATTTCCATCAAGAGCAGCCTATACAGATTACAAAGAACCACCCACTGGATTTCAATATAAACCCAGGGGAGCTAAAAGACCTCTAGAACAGCCGATTAAGTTTCAGGATACGACCAAAGGAAAAATCTTAAACTTAACAGCACATGACCCCCAACTTTGGCCAAGTATAGTAGAAGTTTGGAAAAGTCTTGTTTTACAAGATTACTACAGAACTTTTACAGATATGACCGCCGAGGAAATGTATAGATATTTAGAAACATATCTAGGAGAAACAGTTAAAGCCATGTGGGAAGCCTATAAGATAGAATTTCCAGACAAATATCAGAACCTGATAGAAATCGGTAGTAATCCCTATAATTTTGTAAATTGTATACAAAGACTCACAACAGGAGCAGACCCCAATTCAGGACAAATGAATGTGCAAAGAAAAGCACTTCGAGACTTAGAACAATTAGGGTTGAAAGACTGGAGTAATGGGAAAGAAGTAAAAGAATACTTGAAAGAATTTACATTCTACATTTCCAAATCTGGCAACACATACAACACAGAACTAGGTAATAAGCTTTTTCATAAATTACCTGGAGCCCTAGGAGAAGAAATCACCAACAAATGGAACCAATTACCCGTTATCAAAGACAATCCTAATCATAAATGGCCAATTGGACACAAGATAGCATTTGTTGTTCAGTGTTTAGAAGAAAAGTGTGTAGAACTCCAGATTCAGAAAGACCTTAAAAACGCAGACTATAAATTTTGTCAAGATATTTTTACTTCCCAAGACTATGGTAACAAGGGAGAAACGTCCAAACCTAAAAAGGATAAAAAGAAGTTTCAAAGAAACCCTAAACAGAAAAAATATTTTCTCAGAAAATCAAACAAAAAGAAACCATACTTAAATGAAAAGAAACATGTAAGAAAATTCAAACCTGAAAGAACATATAAGAACAAACTTAACTGTTATATTTGTAACAGCAGTGATCATCTAGCACGAACCTGTCCTAAGAAACAAAACACACATGACATGAAAAGCACCTTGATTGAATGTGTGAATGAAGATCTAATAGAGGTAGATGAACAGATTTCAGATACAGAATCCATATACAGTATCATCTCAATAGACTATCCTCAGACCTGGGAAAAACCAGAATCAGACAGCGATGATGAGATAGAATTCATTAATGAATTCCAGAAAAAAGATTTTTACAATCAGACCTTTGAATTCACTTTAATGAATGCAGAAATAATCAAAGATTGTACGCATGATTGGCAGACGAAATTAGGATCAGACAATATCCCCTGTTTTATCTGCAAAAATCATCCCTCTAAGATCAAACGTGCCAGATGTTTAATTTGTTTTAAAGAAGCATGTATAATATGTTTACAGAAAGAACAATTATATATAGAACCAAACACGTTAGACCAACAGCTAGATCAGGTTGATAAACAAGAAATAAGAATTCTGCGAAGAAGAATAGAAACTATAGAAGACTCAATTAAGTTAATACAGAACCAAGTAGATTTGTTAAGAGAATATACTAAGGGTAAGACCAAGATTGAAACCTATGAATCAGATGTAGAAGTCAATTTAGCCAATATTGTGTGTAATGCAAAACATTACAATACTTTAAAGGTTAAATGTTTAGTGAAAATCAAGAATTTCCAGTTACAAGTATAGGCTGTAATAGATTCCGGTAGCACTAGTTGTATTATAGACCAAAACCTTATTCCAGACGAATATACCATTCAGACTAAAGAAGTAGCTGAAGCACAACAAATGGATGGTCAGACTTATACTTATACAACCCTATTACTACCAGGAAGTAAGATTAGTTTTGATACTCATTGTGGAATGAGTCCTGACTTTTCACTACCTGCTGATAGCATGTGGGTTAGACCCCTAAAGAATTTAAATACAGACATGATTCTAGGCCTATCTTTTCTTTTAAAAGATAATGGCACTTTTACTCTTACTAAAGACTATTTTCAACTCTCTCGACATAGCCTCACGTCCCCTTTTATTCAAACCTTTCGCGCTGAGAAGCGTGGTGGAACGGAAAGACAACAACCCCCTGTTTTTAAAACTTTTCACACCAACCAAGAAAAGTCAAAACCGTGTCCCTGCACAAATGAAGGTGAATGTCAGTTACTAGACCAAGACGTAACAGACACAGAATCAGAACCAGACTCCTTAGAGTTAACCCAAGATCTCTTGCATCAAGAACTAGAATATGAAATAGACTATAATCTAAGTTCGATAGACCAGGCATATGAGACTTTAGTGACTCAAGACATAGACCAATTAATTTCTAAGTTAGAAAAACTAGAAATCATAGGAGACAATGTACTCAAATATTGGGAAAAAGACAAGATTGTTTGCGAATTAAAGATTAAAAATCCCAATTATGTGATTAAGACTAAAGCTATAAATGCAACAAATGAAGATAGAGAAGAATTTAAGATGCATATAACAGAACTCTTAAAATTAGGAGTAATTAGAAAATCAGACAGTCCACACAGATCAGCTGCCTTTATTGTTAGAAATCATGCAGAAATCGTTAGAGGCAAAAGTAGAATGGTAATTAATTATAAAAGATTAAATGATAATACTATAGACGATGCTTATAACATCCCTGATAAGACCATGTTATTAAATAAGATCCAAGGAAGTCGAATTTTTAGCAAGTTTGACTTAAAATCAGGATTTTGGCAGATCAAGATGCATCCAGATAGCATTATATGGACCGCTTTTACGTGTCCAGAAGGACACTTTGAGTGGTTAGTAATGCCCTTTGGCTTAAAGAACGCCCCTAGTATCTTTCAAAGAAAAATGGAGACTATTTTCAACAAACATAGTTCCTTTACGGCAGTATACATAGACGATATATTAGTATTCAGTAAGAACAGCCGAGAACATAAAGGACATTTACAAATTGTATTTGCAGAATTTATTAATCATGGATTAATTATTAGTAAGAAGAAGATGCAACTGTTTAAGACCTATATAGAATTTTTAGGAGTACGAATTGGAGAAGGACAGATAAAATTACAACCTCATATTGCGCAAAAGGCATTAGATTTTCCGGATAAACTAGAAGAACTAAAACAGTTACAAAGGTTTTTAGGATTAGTTAATTATGCTAGACCCTTTCTTAAAAATCTAGGACAACTTGTTGGACCATTATATTCAAAGACCTCTCCTACAGGACAAAGATTTTTTAATTCAGAAGATATTAAAATCGTTAGAACAGTTAAAGACTTGTTAAAAACCTTACCAGAACTAGCTATGCCACTAGACACAGATTATTTAATCATAGAAACAGATGGAAGTCAGCTAGGATGGGGAGCAATACTCCTTTGCAAACCTCATAAGTATTCGGATAAAGCTGAAGAACGAATTTGTAGATATGCTAGTGGAACCTTCAAAGAAAAGACAAAAGATAAGATAGGATCGATAGATTCAGAACTTTTAGCCATAATATATGCCCTAGACTCTTTTGAATTATTCATTATTTCACGAAAAGAAATAACCCTAAGAACAGATTGTGAAGCTATTGTCAAATACTATCACAATATCAGGTCAGAAGATAAAAACAAAAGGTCAACAAGAAGACGTTGGCTCACATTTCAAGATAGACTCTCACAGACAGGATTAACCATCCACATAGAACACATAAAAGGTAAAGATAACCAGGCCGCAGATATTTTGAGTAGACTGATTAATTAGAATGGATCAGCCCGGTCCTTCTAATAAACCAACCTGGCCCAGTAATAAACCCTGGTCAGACGTTCCAGAACCTGTCAGAGAAGAGGAGGTAATTGAAGAACTAGACCTTGAAATTACACCAGAACTTTTTTATCAGTTACATCAGAGAAGATATCAATTGAGTCACGAGTACCATTTACTTGATAATTGGAAAAAGATATTTTACAAAGTATTAGACGAAACCCAGTCTAAAGAAATTTTACAACAAAAAATTGCGTCTGTTTTAAAAGAACTAGAGACAACGGCCCAAACAATCACTCTGATAAACAATTGTTTTGGCAAAAGACTTGTTACAAGCTCAGAACTAAAATTGATTTTTGACGATATCAGATCTCGTCAAAGATGAAGAGACCAAAAAGACCGTTTCCTGACGAAACAAGTTCGTCTCAGACTCAGAACAAAAAAGCCATTGTGGCAACAGAACGTACTCAAAGTGAATGCAAGATGATCAAAAAATCGCAATGATCGACCAATCAGATTCAGACTCAGACTCTATCACTACAGACAAAGATTTGATCTCTCTAGACCAAGACTCGATCGCTACAGACGAAAAAATACAAATATCGCCTCTTACAAGACGATATCTAGAACAAGACAAAGCGAATTTCGAGATAGACCTATTACGAGACCATACTTTCTTTAAAAGATATTTTACTGTATTAGAAGATCATTTGCAGATATATCCTACAGACTATACGTCAGATCAGAAAGATGCTATTAAGCACTATGTAAAAAATATGAATAAGATCAGAGAAAAAATCGAGATCATCAGAACAGCCCTTAACGAGGGTTCTATATCTTTATCAGATTACTATAAAGTATATCAAGAGAAATGGACGAAGCCGCAACCTCCTCCAACGGTAAATCCATAGACAAGGTAACACAAGCTTTGAATGGTAAGACTCGAAGAAAATCAGATTTCTTTTCCTTATGGAAAGATGAACCTCAGATTACTTTATTTCCAAATTATATAAATATAATCAGACAATTACTTGATAGAAAGCATTCTCTTGAACATACTATTATAACTATTAGATCTCAGCTTCAGACTTTAATACAGTTAGAAGAAAGAATGTTGCAAGATGCAGCAGATGATGATCCAGACCCAGATGAGCTTCGTAATAATAGACTTAAGTTAGAATGTTATGAACCTAGACTTAGATTAGAACATGAAGCAAGATTGTATCTTAAGACCATTAAACATATTTCGATTTGTTTAAAAAGAAATAGCATGAGTCAAAACGAGTTAGTAGCTATTAATAACTCTTATCTTTCTTTCTTTTGATATCAGATCAAGAAGCCAAAATGAGACCACAATCTACAGGAATACCCACCAGCAATTCCTTTGCTTCAGATGCCCCTCTTGCGACCTCTTCCAGACAGCAAGAAAGAATGAGATTTGGCTCCGTAGAACTACTCGTATTTCCCTCTACGAGCAGACAAGTATTCAGACCAACAGAAGGTATCTCTCTTAGCAAAACAGAAAAATGCCTTCTAGATAACTTATGGATCGCATATAATAAAGATCCTATAGATCAAAGATATTTTTTGGCATGTATGAATGCCCTTTCAGAACATTTCAGCCAAGATCGAAAACGATTCAAGTTTTATGTGGTCATTCGTGCACAAAAAAACTGGATTCTTTCATACTTGGTTAGAACTTGCCGAAGCCATTAAAGACACCCATGACCCCATATACAAAGGCTTTAATGACTATCGCGAAGCCCTTTCTACTGCAAGAGCACACCTTGGGCCTAACTTCTATATCTCTCCCTCCTTGAGACATTATGTAGAAGAACCCCTAGCATTTTCAGTTGCTAGAGACAGACTTATATTCTGTGATCACTGCCAAAGCACCCAAGAAACACTTCAAAAACTTCAGACAGAAAATATCCATCTCGAAAAAACCCACTATGCATTAAGAAAAGAACTTGCTCTCAGAGATAAAGAACTTTTTGAACTAAAATTGGCAAAAATGGGTACACCTCCAGCCCAAACTAATATGGAGAAGGGTGGACATTCCCCAAGCAATGTCAAAAAGGGAACTGTTGATCCCAAGACTTCAACAGCTAGTCCAGCCCAACCGGTAGCTGGTAAAGACTCATCAAATCCGGAAATGGTTGTGAGTTTACCCAAAACTCAACAGACGCAGAGGACTGTTGATTCCTCTACTCCTGGCCCAACAGACTATTATACAGATCATAATCCAGAACGCTGGGATACTCTGGGCCAGCCCAGTGGTAAATTTGACTATCTAGTTAAATATACCCCAACACATTTCATTCCAGATAAGACCTCTTTTCCTTCTAAAGGAGTCCAAATAAACGAACAAGCCCAAAAGCCCAAAGCTCCAATAACGCCAGAAAAGCCCATGTCCAAAAAAGAAGGAAAAAGACCTGTAAAAGAAGTCAATTGGCAAGACCTTCAGGAAAGTCAGGATCCTTATTCTCCTGAACTCACACCACAAGAACTGTTAGCCCAATTGAAACAAATACAGAACACTCCCCCAGCCATACCAGATTTTTCCACCATAATTCAAGAACAGGTATCGAGAGCCTTCAAACAATTTATTGAAAACCTCCCACCGATACCAACACAACCAAATGAACCAGACCTTTCGCCCCAAAGCAAAGAGATTCCGTGTATTCAAGCTAGATATACACTCAACAACTCCGAAAATCAAGATGTTGCTATGAATACCACAGATTCAGATAATACGACTAATAACACTCCACAGTCGGATGAAGGTTCGCTGAATAATTACTCAGAAGACTCTGAAATGCGACATAATTTAGACACGGTGGACTAAAAGACGAAATAGCTGACATCACACAGACCTCAGCAAGACGTCACCCATGACGAAAGCAATGACCTCAGACCAACGTCATCAAAGACATCAGCATGACGCAATGATGACGTCAGAAAACGTGTAAAATGCCAGCAGACAGAACACTATTCATCTACAGTAAAATCACCGTGCAAAGTTTGAAAATTGACGACATCGTAGCTGATGCCGACATCGTGCACTTTTTACTATGCAAACACTGTACAGCACTGTGCACTTTTGTATTTTTGTACAATTATTGTAAGATATGGCCGACAGACACTGTGCAGCTTTTGACAATTCGTTGATTCCTTCAGACTTTTGCGATAATTGGAGGCCCTCTTTTACAACTCCCTTCAGATCAGCAGACGCGTGTAAAGCAGAGCAATAATTCAAGACCTCGAGCTCCTCGAATTTCGCCTATATAAGGAAAGCTTCAGATTCATCGAAGAACACAGCCTTCTCTCAGATTTCAAGAGATAACAACAATAGTTTAGATATAGAATGGAGTTCATGTGTTGAACAAAATTCTAAAATAGCTTTCCTTAGCAGACTAAATTCTCAATCCAAACTTGTAATATAGTTAGTTAGTTTGTGGGATTCCCGAACTAATTCTTAATCCGGCGCAAAATAAAAATAAAAAATAAAAATTGCACTCATTAATGCCCCTAATTTGCATAAATGCATAAAAGTGTGTGTGTGTGTATATATATATATATATATATATATATATGTATTTGCCAATGCTAATTATTATTTCTTAGATTTATAGGTTTAACAAATAGGGAAGCAACATAAAAAAAAGGGCAATATTGCACTTCACATGTGAAATAGTTTGGCTGACTAATGTCTGCAAAAGGAAAAGTTCTAGTATGGAGTTTGTATTAACAAGCTAGATAGGTACTAGATTAGACATGGCATTGCATTCTTCATATATAAATTGTGTTAAATAAATAAAATAATAGTACTTCAATGCATGTGCCATTTTTTCGTTCTGTGTTATTTTACTTTGTAAGACATTTCATATGAGTTCAATCTTCATATATATTTGTTGACTACCTTAAAAGTTACTTATTTTATTGCTAATCAACTTAATTCTATGTCAAATTACTAGCTTTTTTAAAAAGTATCAGATTACTAACTTTAGAGAGTTTTTGCACTCTTTTCTATAACATCAATTTTTGGTGTGATTTTATATTACAAAAAACCTTAATAATATTCAGTATTTTAGACAATTGTCTAATTCCACAATCCATCAGCACATATCAAACCAATTATTGACGTTACCATAGGCCAAAAATCATAACTACCCATTTTATTTTTTCTATACATACAGATCCAATAATGTGTATCCTTTTCAAAGCATGCCATTGCCAAGTTGACACCCTAGGTAGCCATCGAGTATAGTTAGGTTTATTACCACAATATCGTCCGATCGAGGCTACACAGTAAGAATTGATTGCCCTCCCCTACAAGAAACAATCTAATATAGCATTACATGCTGTGTTAATACATATATTTTTGTTTTAATTCAATTATTCATAAAAATGGGAAAAAAGAAATCCCATATGGATAAAATGTAGTGTAGTCAAAATTTATTTAATAGAGGGAAAACAAAATGAAAGCACACGAAATAAATTCATCAATTAACAAGCACAGTACATTGTTTTAGATTGAAAAAGGTTAATACACTGTTTCAGATGGAAAAAGGAAACGAGAAGAAAAGCAAACAAAAAAAAAAAAATTTTGTCCATCCCCATTCTCACCACTCCCTTCATCCTTGTCTGGATTAGCGTCCTCAAAATCCTCCATTGAGGCATGGATAGTGTTGCTCAACGTGCTGTGGCCAATCGAGAACTCGCATGTGGCCAAGTTTCCGTCAAAGACTGTCGGTCCCAATTCACGATAAGGCCGTAAATCAACGAACCGGTGCGCCATTGCCTTTCCTTTCTTTTCCTGAACAACAAACTTGGAATGATGAGGTTCAATGCAAATGCAAAGTTACCAGCTTACTAGTGATGCACAAACAAGTATGAAACATTCAATATTTAACACAAACAAAGGTGAAATATTCATACTAGTGTATGGGAAGAACCTTTCTAAAAACTAGAAAAACCTCTATAGCATTTTATTGTTTGCTTTTCGCTGATGTCTTCAAGTTTGACACTGACATAAACTAATTTGATAAGTATCCCTACATCTTCACGAGTACTCGATTATACATATCCAGTGAAATGCTGTGCCGATTAAACCATAATAATATAAGATACCATTATCAACTGGTCTTGCACTGAGTACATAAAGCCTAGGCAGTGGCGAAAAAAAAAAACAGAAGAGTGGCAAATTTGAGCAGAGCATCCAACGTTCAGCAACAATTAACAACAAAAAATAGCCACAAAATAAATATCAAGGGCATAGGTTGCTCACCACATTTTTGGCAACCCACCACACTTTGTCTTGGTCTAAGAGCCGGACTTTCCACGAGGCTCGAGAGGCCTCCGTCTCGGGGCCCGAAATTTAGAAATTTTTTGGGGGCCCAGAATTTCCAAGATGTTTTTTTATATATATTAAAGTACATAGAATTTAGTAACATAAAGCCTGGTGGTGTGGTGGATGAGTAGTTGCCACGTTTCATTACCCACCCAGGTTAGGCCTCCTGGTGCCAACTATTGTGTATTTTCAAAGTGATTTTAGTGACTAACCTTGACTGCAGGAAATTTAATGACTAAATGGGCCAACAAGGGCCCAATTTTGGATCTCGACTCGGGCCCAGAGAGCCCAATCACGCTGACCTTTGCTTGGGGTCTCTTGTAACATCGGTAATTGGGTGTAGACCAGCTCTGGTATGGTGATGCAGCCAATCCATGGCAAAGATGTAGTCCTTCTTGAGCTGCCGGAACTTATTCTTCACTTGACTCAAAATGTAGTGTTGTCCCATCTTCTCCTCGAAGGAAGCCAGGGCTTTCTGCCACCCCAACTTCGTCATAGCCCTTTGTAGAACGTTACCTGAAATCACTTGTTCGTGGCATGATCGAAGCAAAGCTTCTTTCGTAGGGCATGTCCATTCTGCACGATTGGCCGAGGGTGGCTCTTGCCATAACTTGCCTTTGCCTCCGGGTGACTGTCAGCGTTGAACTTGGAAAGGGATAAACATGGCTGTGAAGTAAAGAAATTATGAAATTAGAAAAGAGGGTTAGTGTAATGGGTGGATCTTTATGAAACACTCATCACTTCGAGTAATATGATAGGGATAACAATGAACCGACTTATCAAACATGCCCTCACCGTTTTAAAATGTAGGGAATCTTCCGAGTCATAGTCAAAAAATTCTGCAATGTGAAATTTTTCCCTTAGGAATTAATTAACACTATTAGTCCATGAAGAAGCATGTAGATTCCTAGTTGTGAAATAGAAAGATAGATGATGATTAATGTATACTCAAATCGGTTGTTGGATTATGGTTTTTATTGCCAGATTCTTGAGACTGCTTTCAAGAAAGAAACTGTTGGTCTAGTCGCAAGGGAGGAATACGTCAAAATGGTGCGGTAGCTATTTCCACTTGTGTTCTCGTTTTGTTATGCCAATGGTTGAAGATGATGGGCTTGTTTGGTGTAGAGAGTGAATACTATGACTAAAATTGAAGAGGAAGAGAGAGAGATGCTTCAAAAGTTCCAACAAGAGTGAGTTACTCCTATTTTTACAGTTGAATTTTAGGACTAAAATTATGGTGTACTCTACTTTCCAATATCAACATGCACAAATAACGCATATTAATTTCTATTTACTTCCTTGAGGTTTGTGAGAAGCAAGCACACAGAAACAAAACAAAAAATGGAAAAGGAGCCCTTGTTCTTGTTATTGTAGATGTTTTCAAAACCATATATGACTTCTGATTAGATGATGAAGATACATATTTTGAGGAATTGTTCTCCTAGGCAATTGACTTTTCCAATTCAGACTTATCATTTCATTGCTTTAGCATGGAAGGCTAGTCTATGAAGGTGACGACTTTATGATTTGCTTTGCTAAAGTGACTTGGAATAAATTAAGGTAATGACTATATGAATTGCTTTTCCAAAATGAAACTTGGAGCATCAATTGCTGGTTGGTACTTGCCGCTTTTTTACTATAAACCACTGAAAATTCCTCATGGGATCAATATCCAGACTCTTTAAGTCCTACTTTATTACTTGTACGGCCCGTGCACTTGCGGTTCAATTTGTGTGTGGGTATACGCCCATCATTAATCACTAATATTACAGAGAGGAGTAGTTGCAGTTTCAGAAGCTCAAGAAGTGGAAAATAATGGTAGACTTGCGTCTATCTTTTGCCGACGATTTTGAGAATGAAGAGAAAAAGGAGGAAAATAGTGAGTAATAGTTTCGATATCCCTATTTAGGATTTTTGTTTTTTCTTGTTTGTAAACTGCCATTTGTGCCAGACTTACCATTGTGTGTGATACATATATAACGGAATTTGTTGGGCCATAGGTCCGTGTTCTAGGCCCATTTCTAATTGGACAGCTCGGGAGTCCAGTGCAGTGGAGGTAAGACCGCACTAATCTCCCCTATCCCTCCGCTAAGGCTAGGGGTGGGTCGCGTTTGGGATCAATTCGAATACAACCCAATTAAATCAATTTGGTAAAAATTGAAACTAATCCAACCCACTTAGAAAGTGAAATCGATCCAATCCAATCGAACCAAGATCAATTTGGGTTGGGTTGGTCGGTAGGTTTAAATTTTAGCCTAACAATAATTTAATATAATATTTTCTTATTTAAATCAATGGAAAATCGGTTATTAACTTAATTCAATTCTAGATCAGCATTGGCAATTTTGTAAAATCGTACCCCTTGCATTTCTATTTAAATTTTTTCACTCATTTTCTCACAGTGTTGTTTTTTCAAATTTTTATTTTTATTTATATTTGAATTAAGTGGCGGGTTGGGTTGTGTTGGATTTAATTGGGTTGTCATGTAGAACTCAAAACCTACCCAACCCAACTCAAAATCAAAATTTGAAATCCACTCCAATCCAATGTAGTAAAAAACACAATCTAACCCGAGTCCGTTCAATTGGGTTGCGGGGCTTGGATTGTGTTTTGCCCAACTCTCCTCTTGCCAATGGGGACCCGCATGAGATACAAACAACGAAGAGATTGACACGAAGCGACGTGAAAGAAAAATATAGGGAAAGCCCAAATGGATGCAACGAGTTCAAAATACATGCCATTGTCGACAAGCAAATATTGTGTTAAACTGCAACCACCTTAAACAAAGTTGGTGGTCTTTGTTAGACAAATCAGGGCCATTCCTTTCGCATTCACGATCCAATCCAGTTCTTTTGTGCACATGGTATATTGGCACTAGCCTTTCCAACTCACGCTAGCTTCTTCACAAGTTCAGTGTGAATTTCATTTTGATCCGCTAATTGGTAACTTATATAAGTTGATCTGACAGAATCTTGTTTTTCATATACTGAGGGAATAAAATTTTTTTGAATTAAAAATTAAGAAAAAAACAAAAAACACAACACACGCGCACGTACCCACCATTTACAGAAGAATGTCCGCAAACCACACACATTCCAACTAGTAGATGCTTGATCATTGTCGAGCATTTTAAACCAAACAAGGATCAATTTTTGCAATTCAACACAAATGGTTTGAATCATTCAACAAGAAACCAACCCGAAACCATCTAGATTCAAGACTTTAAACCACTCAACATGTGCACGAGCCTAGGTTAATAAGCATAAATACATCACTATATAAAAAGGGTGTTAGGATGTGTGTAAAAATGGATTTTTATGTGTTTTTATGTGATATAGGAGACAGAATGAGTGGAGTTGAATTGCGGAGATTTGTGTAGTACAGGTAAGTCCCACGAGATATGTGGATGGGAAATAAGAGAAAAATTAGTGGGATTCAAAAGAATGTGTAAAAATGTGTAAAAATATGTAAAAGAATGGGCTTAAAATCTCAAGTACTGCAAGCAAAGAAACGCATCCGCCTTTGTGACGTGTGCACCTCTGAAGCAAAATAATCCACATACACAAGGGGGTGAACTGATAAATACATCCACATTCAGCATTCAGAGCAACCCGGCCTTTTTAAGGGCATCCTCAAAATCTTCATTGCTTTGCCAAGAACGCAACTGCATCACATAACAACATCAAAACGTTAGTTTTTATAATGGACGAAGCTTGCCACATACAATCATTTGAAAACAACAACAGTTCGCAGCCCGAGATTCACCTCTGGTATTTCAATATTGAAGTGGCTCTCAATCTTCTTCATAATATCATTCTCTCTATCATCACAAAGCAAGTTAAACACAGCACCTGTGAAGTTACAAAAAGATTGTCATTATTACACTTTCAAAATTTACATAAAATACGAGTGTGTAATGGAGGTACTGAAGTGTGAAATTACAAAAAGATTGTCATTATTATTACACTAAAATTTACAACCAGGAAGAGAAATAACCTTTACGGCCAAAGCGTCCAGCTCTGCCAACCCGATGCAGGTACAACTCACAATCAGGCTCCGAAGGCTTGCCATATCTCACAGGAAGATTAAAGTTGACAACCAAATTGACCTGGGAAAATATATTGCCACCTGTTACCACGTCATCATCTCAAACAGAATACTGTACAACTAACGATTAGTAATAATGACAGAAGGTAATCACCTGCGCCTGATCAAAACCTCTGGCAAGAAGATCGGTGGATATAAGAATATGAGTCAGTCCATCCCTGAACTCTTTTATAATCCTGTCCCTTTGTTCTAGGTTCAAAGCCCCTTGAATGGTTGTAACCTCGTATCCAATCTCGACCAAAGCTTGATGCAACGCAGCTGCACTGCTCCTAGTGCTAACAAATATTATTGTCTGTCCTACTTCGTCTCCTAAATCCAATATTCTATCTTTAATGACCATGATCTTTGAAGGCTCATCCGGACACTGCACTTTATATTGTTTGACAGAATCCAAAGATAGTTCTTCCTTCTTAACAAACATTTGGTTATACTCCCTAACAAATATTTCCTTCACTATCTTAGAGACAAAAGCCCTGACAGTATCATCAAATGTTGCAGAAAATAGGAGCACCTGCGGATAATTGCCGGGAAACAGAACAAGGTCAAAATTCAAGTTTGCAATCTCTTTGATGCTTTTACTCGGGCATTGAAATGGTAAAGAAACCAGGTAGAAGCTCTTGTAATAAGAAAGTTTTAAATTCCAGTTCCGCTCTACGGAAAGATGATGCAATGCATACAGCATGATCACAAGTAAAGCTATTAAGGGTGATACAGAGAGGTTATAGTGGAGGCAGAACAAAACAAGAACTAATCTTTCATCAATATCGTGCCATTTAGAAGTTAACAATGCTAGTTCAAAAGCAATGAAAATAAGCGGGAGAAAACATACAAGCAATGCATATATCGTCGCACTGTACATCATAGAAATATTTTTAAAAATGCAGTAATCTCAGCTAACCTGGCAATTGGCACTGACATTTTTTATTGACTTCATTATCCTCACGGACTCATCCTTAAAGCCTCTCTACATGTACCAAAAGATAACCCAATTAGAAAAATTACAAGACGAATGGATATGCTCAGTACACTGCCATCATTGTCTCAAGCATGAAAAATAACATGCTCAACTAATAATAGTGCATAACTCAGATAGGTGTCAAATACATAGACACTTTAAGCAAAAAATGAAATGGGGAGCCATAATCCTTCATCTGCTACCCCAGATTGCTCAGTACACCAAATTTAAAATTTCAGAGATAAATCTTTAATGTCAAACAGGATAAAGAATCCTCCAACCTTCCAAAGTTGGAATCAAACGAAATCAAGAACACAATTAAACTTTATTCTAAAATTTTAAAAAGAAACAGCGGAAGTCGGGAGAGACAAAGCATTTTCCACGGATCAAATATCTAGAAAAATGAGGATCTTAAGCAAGAGCAATCAAATAAAGCATGCCTTCTGGATTTGTTTCTTCCTATGCCACGACAACTGAACATGCCAACTTAAAAGCTCGCAAGTCTAAGAACGAATTACGAATGAACATTTGTGGAAAGGATCGCAGGTATCTCCACGCTAATAAAAAGTAAATAAAGTTTCCAACTCCATGGATCTAAAATTGGAATTTAAAAACAAGCAATTATGAATCTAAAATTAGAGTTTAAAGAAGCAAAAGGCCTTTAAAAGGTGTTGAACGAGACCAAGCAACACTCAAAGGCAGCAACTAATGTAATAACTAACTAGAGATATAAGTGCGAGTAAATTTGTACCCAAAGCAAACCGTTGATTACCTCAGCCAACATGTGATCTGCCTCATCAAAAACAAGAATCTTCATCTGACTCAAGCCCAATTTTTTTGCTACAACCCACTTGCTGATAGTTCCAGGTGTGCCAATAACTACTTGTGCGGTAATAGGTGGCCTCTTCTGAATCGGTACGTAGGTTGACGTTTGTGATGGAATGGATAACTCTGAAGTTATGCCAGTGAATTTCCCCATCTTGAGAAGCACATTCATATTCTGAGGTACAAATTCATTTTCAAAATCAAACTAGGTTACCTTATTGGTTAATTCCATATTAAAGCAGAATGTAAGCACCCTAGTTATGATACGCTGCAGGTCGAGTTTCAAAAATCTTATGGAACAGAAATTGTAAATGCCAACCCACTTGAGTGCAATTTTTGCTTTTGAAAATCAATTTGCTATCTACTTAACTTGGGTGTGTTAGATTGCAAAAGATGGAAAGGCAATTGAATTCCATGGAAGGTGGAAAATAAAAACCACGTTCCACGAATTCATTTGCCATGGAACAACAACACCCCCCCCCTTCTCTTCCGAACACACACACACAAAAAAAAAAAAAAAAAAACCTTAATGTGCTTGTGCCACAGAATTTTAATTTCATTTTCAACTTTACATCAAACACAAAGTAGGAAAATTTTGATTTTCCATTTCCATGCAATCAAGCACACCCTAACTAGAACGGAAAGATAAAAAAACAATTGCTTTAGGAGGTTCAAATATACAAAAAATGCATGCAACATACGTGTGATCCCTGCTGCTTCTGCACGCAGAAGCAACAAATACAAGAAAAAGTACCAAGAATGACCATGAACCAACCTGAATGGCCAATTCTCTGGTGGGGCAGATACAAAGAGCTTGGGTAGCCTTGAGGTTTGGATCAACACGGCCCAACATACCCAGCACAAAACATGTGGTCTTCCCAGACCCATTATGAGCCTGAGCTATCAAATTCTTGTAGGGAGGAGTTAAGATCATCGGCAAACTGATAGCTTGAATCTTACTAGGCCTAGTAAAATCCATCTCAATATATAAACCCTTCAAAAGTTCAGGGTGCAGATTTAAATCCTCAAATGTCTTAGCTGACGTATATGGGGTATCACCGGATGGAACCTACAGTTTCATTATCAATACATCAAATGATGAGCAAGTAACAGAGAACTGGAGATGGAGATGGAACAAAGAAGATTAGCAGCTTTTCCCAAAAAAAAGTAAATCAAAAATTGAAATTAAATCCCCGAGAATGGAGATCTTAAATGAATATTAAAATAATAGACGGAACAACAGATTAGAAAATTGATTAGTAAGTTTCTCAAAAGAAACCTAATTCGAAGTTACCGATGCAGTTTCTAGAAATATTCGATCGTAAACAGCAAAAGTTGGATTTTTGCCATACTCACTCTCGATCCAGTTCCCAAATTGGGCACTAGAAACTGCAGAGAGTTAGCTTAAACCAGAAATCGACCCAAAATATTCTAAGACCAACTCGAAAGCCTAAATTTTGGAAAAAAGAATTGACAACCCAGAAATCAAATCCACCAACGACAGAAACTAGTTCGAAATCACCGTAAAGAAAAATAGAGGTCATACAGCTTCAATTGTGGAGTCATCAGGATCGTCCAGGTTACTTTGCCCTTTCTTGGACTCGTCGATTGCAACTGATTTCAACCGAACCTCTGTAGCATCATCTGATAGCTCATCAGCCCAACTTTTCGATTGAACAGGTTTGACTTCCGTCGTCGCGGTGATGGGGGCAGAGGCGGCTTTTTCGGCATCCATTGGAAGAGACCAGCAACCGTAGAAGGAACGATTCAAGAATTTTTTTTTTTTTTTTGGGCGTGTGGAACGATTCCAGATTTGGGATATATATCATAGCAAAACCCTCGGATCAGTGAAAGTCCAATCCAATCCAACGAGCTTGTTCTCTCTCAAGTTACAATTGTGCCAACAAAGCCCGGATCAGTGAAAGTCCAATCCAATCCAACGAGCTTGTTCTCTCTCAAGCTACAATTGTTCCAGCAAAGTCCAGCCAAGACACAGACGGAAAAAACCCCCCCACCCCCCCCCCCATGTGGGAAAACCCGCGGGTTGGGGGATATAATTTTCTCTGTTGTTGGGATTTTCTTTTCCGAGAAATTTCAAGCACCCGGGGTGCTTGAATGGTGAACTCGCACACACAGAGCCCCCTGAAGGCGGTGGGGTCGGGGTGGGGGCAGTTCAAATTTCTGATCCCGCGCGGGGACCAGAAACCTGCTTTTTTCTTTTCTCCCTGACGGTAGGAAGAGAAGCTTGACCTCCATACCAATTCATTTAAAAAGCAAAATTAATTTATTCTAATGATTTTTCGTAACTTACTGTATGAGCGATCGCACCATAAAGTTGCTAATAAATCTATACCCACCTAGACATTTGAACATCTAGAATGAATGTGTTAAATCACGTGTTAAAGATAATAAATTAGCTACATATCGAATTTATATCTACAATGGATGTGCTAATACACATGTTAAAGGAATCTTTTACCTCACATGTTTAATTCTTTGTTTTAAGTTAGGACTTTTCTATGTCGCGTATTGTGTCCGATGAAAAGTCTTTCTATATTGTTTCTTTTATTGCTTATATTTTTGTCTAATAAATTGATAACATATGGTTTATGATGGCTAAATTTAACATGCCTATTGTAGATGTTAAACAGTAATTAAATTTAATCCGCTGATATACCAATTAATATCTAATTTTTGTCTATGCGACTAACTAAACTTAACATATTCATTGTTGATGCTTTAACATCGTTTGCGTGGGTGCTTTTATTTTACTTCACTTGTAGTATTTCATATAACACGCTTGTTTTCTTTGCTGCAGCACAACTATAGGTCACTGCCGCAGACCCAATCCATTACAATTTTACAAGACAATCATTTTTTTCCCTTTTTGCCCCGTTTTTCCAAAACAATTGGATATTCTAAAGGACGACTCAGCCATAAATTAAACACTTGATTAAAGCCATGGATTCTTCTCTCATCCACTAGGTCTAGGATTCGATCCTCCTCTCCTATACCCCCACCGCCTTGCAATTAAAAATAAAAAAAGATATTTATTATATATTCAAGCAAAAAATAAAATCATAATATGCATAATATTTAAATAAGTGCGGATGCCGAAATTGAAACTTTAAAAACATATATGACCAATTTAAAATTTGAAAAAGTTATTGAAATACAACGTATATATTGAATTGGTATTGATTAATAATATCGAATATTACATAACATTGAACATTGAGAAAATTTCTAAGTAATAAATTTAGAAGCATCTCCGATGTATAATGTGGATTGGAGATGATGCGGATGAGAGATATAGAAAAGAGGATATGGATGGCAAAAAAACCCGATCTGCACCGAACCCGATGGATATTTGCCCCGAACGGTAAAGATTTTCTCTGATCCGTGGATTGGCGGAGCAATAATAATCAGACTTTCCGATCTGTGAAGTTCGTGGCGCAATAACAAATCGAGGTCGATCCGCCCCGAACTGTCCTGCTAAGTGATATAATAAAATAAAATAAAAAGGTTGGAAAAAAAGTTTAAATATTGGATTATTAGAACAACTAATCTAACAAGCCACAAGCCCACAACCCTCATGACATGTGCAATAGATTTGGCCCAACCCAAATGCCCAATCATCCAAATCCAATTTCTAAATTATTGGATTAGAAAAGATTGAAGAATAAAGGATATTAAACAAAAATCCTGGTCTTATAGCCTCTCAATCTCTCATCAGTCTCTAACGCTTCATCTGATCGTCTCTCAATTTCTCTCGCTAATCGTCCGTGAAACTATCTACAAGGTGAGTATGATTAGTTTATTATTCGGATTAAAGGTTTATTATTCCCAATTTAGTCTTTATAGTATAAAATCGTTTGAAAAATAATAATGCTAAATTCGTGATTAAAAATTCAAATATTGCTGCTTGCTTTTATACTATGGTCAATGGTGTTTCTCGGGTGAGACTTGAGAGATATGTGCAGTTTTGGAGAAAAACAAGGCCTTTGCACAACACCCTCTGACCCTCAAGCTTATTTCATTAACAATCGATCAATGGAGGTTGTTTTAAATCAATTTTCTTGCTCTCTAATTTTCTTATTTTGTGGCTTTGTTTGATTGAGAATATAGCAGAGAATTTGAATTTGTCATTTTTTAGAAGTTGAAGCTTTGTTAAGTAAAGCTTTAATGTTTTTATGATATAGATATTATTGTTAAGTGTTCTGACAAAGAAATGGCTTGATCTGTTCCTTCGAAATTCTTTCACAAGTCCGCCACATATTTTTCTATTCTTAAGATATCTCTACCACTGTTGTTGCATACGTTATCTTGTTTATGCTATCTTTTACTCTTTTGGGATATACTTGAAAGACTTATTTAGGTTGCTCGTTATTCACTTCATAACTTTACTACTTAAGTAGCTATGCTTTATTTGATTATTTTTGTTAAATGCTTAAAACTTATGAGAAGTTTAATGAGTTTGTCCAAGGTTCTCTTTGGTGATTAATATGTAACGGGATTGGAGAAATTATTTGCCTAAACAAGTTCACAAATCATTTCGTGGATCAAAAACCGATCTGCTTTGCTATGCGATCTGCCCCGATTTGATCCGTTTTTCAGTTCGTGGATCGTGGGGCAATATTTCTAACGAGATTTCTTCATGGGGAAATAACAATTTTCACTGATCTGCTACCGATCTGCCCCGTTGCCAGCCCTAAAAGAGGATTATTGTAATTGGGGAGTCATAAAAAGGTGTGTAGAGGAAAATAAGATGGAAAAATAGAAAAGACGAGATAGATAGATACAAATTCAAAAAAATAATAAAATAATTGTAAATGAATGTGTATTTGTAGCGGGAATGATCAAGTACCAACGTTGGTATCGTAATTAAGGCACCAACAATTGTATTTTCGGGGTCGATTTGACCTCTGTTTTGAAATGCGGGACTAGATCGAGAATCGTTCCAGATTCCAAATTTGGAATCGTTCCGCACGCCCAAAAAAAAAGAAAAAAAAGAAAAAAAAATTCTTGAATCGTTCCTTCTACGGCTGATGTTCTCTTCCAATGGAAGCCGAAAAAGCCGCCTCCGCCTCTGCCCCCATCACCGCGACCACGGAAGTCAAACCTGTTCAATCGAAAAGTTGGGCTGATGAGCCATCAGATGATACTACAGAGGTTCGGTTGAAATCAGTTGCAATTGACGAGTCCAAGAAAGGACAAAGTAACCTGTGTTAGGTATTTTCTCAAAATCATGTATCCGATTTTCGCAAATGATTTGTCGTCTCGACTTTGTTTGTCGCTTCGCGACGGGGGTCGAGGGGGCAGCGCCTAAACGAAATTTTCTGGCGTTGGACAAAGAGTTATTCATCCAAAAGGTTGTGTTGTTTCATTGAAGAGGTGCGTGTTGTTTCATTGAAGAGT
The DNA here is from genome assembly GCA_018223645.1 of Jasminum sambac. Taxonomy (NCBI): domain Eukaryota; kingdom Viridiplantae; phylum Streptophyta; class Magnoliopsida; order Lamiales; family Oleaceae; genus Jasminum; species Jasminum sambac. The sequence goes on along the minus strand of CP073646.1, from coordinate 35,978,598 downwards.
TGCGTCTATTTCATGTGAAGAAGTGCGTCTCTTTCCAACAGACACGACTATGCCTATATATATGTTTCGTTTACTGTCATTTGGGAATAATTCGAAACCAACAAAATCACGCAATTTTCAACCCGTATTAGGCATCATCAGTTTCATAACCGAGTTTTTCTTCGGTTTGATCAAACGCGTCACCGTTTGAATCAAACGAAGAACTCTATTGTATCCTGACAGAGATCTTCTCTAAACCCGAAGTGACATAGAGACGGGGAGAAACATCTCTTAAAAGACAGCGGATTCTACGCGCCTTGGAGTTGATAATTCTTTGTTCTTTTACCCCAATTCCACAACAGTTTTAAGAGATGTCTTCATTTAAAGATTTAACGTTGAATGACTCCGTGGCACCGTCCATTCAAGTCATGAATCAGGATTTGGTTTGCCTCGATCGTTTTGATGGATTCAATTTCACACGCTGGCAAGAAAAGGTTCTGTTTTTCTTGACAGCAATCAAACTGTCATACATACTAAGCGATGATCTCGAGCCAATCCCCGAAGATGAAGATGGGGACACCGACGAACGCAAACAAGAATTGGCAGAGCAAAGGAGGAAACGAAAAGATGATGACTTCCTGTGTCGTGGTCACATTCTAAATGCCCTATCAGACAGCGTTTACAGTGCACACAGAACCACAACAACGGCTAAGGAACTTTGGACAGCATTGGGAAACAAGTATCGCATTGAAGAAGCAAGCAACCAGAAATTCTTAATCAGTAAATATCTGGACTTCAAAATGATCAATAGTAAGTCTATTCTTTCTCAAGTGCATGAATTACAATTACTTGTAACTGATATGAAAAATGCTGAAATTACTCTGCCCGAACCATTTCAAGTTGGAGTCATAATTTCGAATTTGCCTTATTCTTGGAATGGATATAAAAAGAAACTGAAACATGATGAAACTAAACACACTGTTGAATCCCTCATGCGTCATCTGCGTATCGAGGAAGATTCCCGAAATAGGGAAAAAGATGATCGGGAAGAGTCGAAAGCAAACATGGTTCAAGGAAACCAGAAAATCAACAAGAAGCGAAAGAATCCTGTACCAAAAGAAGGTCATGCAGAACCTTCGAAAAAGAAGTTCAAGGGTGAGTGCTTCTACTGTAAGAAACCTGGTCACATTGCACAAAATTGCCACCATCGAATGAGAGATGAGAAAAGGAAAGGCAAGGCAAAAATGGATCGTGTCAACATGACTAACAACAATGACGATCCTAACTTTGTTGCTATGACAAGGGAGGCCAACACCGTTAGAGTTGAAGGAGGATGGTGGTATGATACCGGTGCAACAACCCACATATGCAATGATAAATCTCAGTTCAAAACTTACCAAGAATGCACTGATGGAAGGGAGGTCGCAATGGGCAATGATGTTCGTGCCAAAGTCATCGGTATTGGAACAATGGAACTGAAGTTCACTTCGGGAAAGAACTTGACTCTGGTAGAAGTTCTTCATATCCCAGAAATGACCAAAAATCTGATTTCCGGTGATCGCCTTAACAAGGCAGGCTTCAAACTTGTAATTGAATCAGATAGCCTTATTCTGTCTAAAAATAATGTATTTGTTGGAAAAGGCTACTCTTGTAATGGCATATTCAAAATGAATCTAATAAATAATAACTTTGCTTATGTTGTTGACTCTTTATCTTTATGACATGCTAGATTAGGTCATATCAACCATAAGTCTATAAGGAATATGCATAACTTAGGAATTATTTCCAAATGTAACTTTGATAATGTTAAAAAATGTGACAGATGTGTTCAAGGGAAGATAACTTGTAAATCACATAAATCTGTTAATATGCGGTCAACTGAATTACTTAGTCTTATACATTCCGACGTCTCTGATTTACATAGTAAAGTATCACGTGGTGGAAATAAATATTTTGTAACCTTTATAGATGATTTCTCGAAATATGCTTATGTGTATTTACTAAAAAGTAAAGATGAAGTATTAAGCAAATTTCTAATCTATAAAGCTGAAGTAGAAAATCAATTGAATCGAAAAATTAAAGTCCTGCGATCCGATAGGGGAGGTGAATATCAAGTAACAGAATTATCAAAATTCTGTGAAGATAATGGTATTATTCACGAGTTTACTCCACTATATTCACCAGAATCAAATGGAGTAGCGGAAAGGAAAAATAGGACTTTAATTGACATGGTAAACTGCATGCTTATTAGTTCCGGATTACCAGATCACTGGTGAGGTGAAGCACTTTTAAGTGCATATTACATTCTGAGCAGAGTGCCTATGAAAAGAATTAATAAAACCCCATATGAATTTTGGTTTAACCGGAAACCTAACATTAGTCGTCTTAAGGTATGGGGTTGCCTCGCATATGTGAGAAAACTAAATCCGGAGATGACTAAATTGGGAAACAAAACTTATAAATGTGTATTTATAGGGTATGCAAGAAATAGTACTGCTTATAGGTTTTTAAAATTAGAATCCTATGACATTATCGAGTCAATTGATGCTGAATTCTTTGAAGATATGTATAAATCTTTCCCGTGTTGATTGGAAATAACTCTTCTCCTAGTTCTTCCAAGAGAGCTCGTGAAGAACCTTTTGATGACTCATCAGATAAAGAACCTAGACGAAGTAAGAGGCAAAGGAAAGAAAAAACGTTTGGTCCTGAATTTGTGACTTATCTACTTGAAGGGAACGTGAGCACTATCACCCACCAAACTAAGTTACCAATGGACAGAAACAGTAATGACCCTGTTTCATATTCGGAGGCCATTTCTTCTAGAGATGCTGTCTTTTGGAAAGAAGCAATCAATGATGAAATGAGGTTCATTATGTCAAATCAAACATGGGAATTGGTTGACTTACCTAAGGGTTCCAAACCGATAGGTTCCAAATGGATCTTTAAGAAGAAATTAAATTCAGATGGCTCTATAAATAAATACAAAGCTCGTTTAGTAGCCAAAGGGTATAAGCAACGTCATGGCATAGATTACTTCGATACTTATGTTCCAGTGGCAAGGATATCATCTATCCGTGTGTTGTTGTCCCTAGCAGTTATTCACAACTTAGTTGTTCACCAAATGGATGTGAAAACCGTTTTCCTAAATGGTGATTTAGAGAAAGAGGCATATATGGAACAACCAGAAGGTTTCGTTTTACCAGGACAAGAGAAGAAAGTTTGCAAATTGATTAAATCTCTTTATGGTTTAAAACAAGCCCAAATGCAATGGCATGAAAAGTTTAATAAAGTGATGTTGTCTAATGGTTTCAAGGTTAATGAAGCTGATAAGTGTATTTATTCTACATATACAAATGGAGCATGTGTTCTAATTTGCTTGTATGTAGACGATATGCTTATCTTTGGTCCTAACCTAGAGTCAATAAAAGAGACCAAACAATTACTAGAATCTAACTTTGATATGAAGGACATCGGTGAGGCAAATGTGATCTTAGGGATTAAAATAATGAGAAATAATGGAGTTATCACATTAAATTAATCACATTATATTGAAAAAGTCCTTAAAAGATATGGTCATATGGATCACAAGCCAGTGTCTACTCCATTAGATCCTAGTATCAAGTTAATGAAGAATACCGGTAGATCTTACGACCAACTACAATATGCTAGTGTGATTGGAAGTCTTATGTATGCTATGCATTGCACTAGACCAGATATTGCATATGCAGTTGGTATATTATGTCGATTCACTAGTAACTCTGGTAAAGAACACTGGAATGTGGTTTCAAGAGTGCTAAGGTATCTTAAAGGAACCACTAACTATGGATTACATTATCAAGGATACCCCGCTGTATTTGAAGGATACAACGATACTAGTTGGAATAACATATAGTCAAATTCTAAATCCACCATCGGATGGATTTTTACCTTGGGAGGTGCAACTGTGTCTTGGGGTTCTAAGAAACAAAGTTGTGTATCAGAATCGACTATGTTGGCAGAATTTATTGCCCTGGCTGATGCATCTAAAGAGGTTGAATGGTTAAGAAATTTATTGATTGACATTCCTTTGTGGAAGAATCCATCACCAGCGGTGATGATTTATTGTGATAGTAAAGCCACTCTATATAAAGCAGCTAGCAAAACTTACAATGGCAAACAACGACATCTCAGCCTTAGACATCAATCATTGAGAGGATTGCTTAAGTAAGGAATAATAACAGTTGCCTATGTAGAGTCAAAGAACAATCTGGCAGATCATTTGACGAAAGGATTGACACGAGAAATGATTGCGAAAACATCAAAAGGAATGGGATTAAGGTCTACGTAAACTAAGTGTGTGTTCGTTTCCACTTATTTTCACCTTAAAATTACCTATTATTAAAAGTCAAAGTCAAACATCAATATCAACCACACATTTCACATCATCACTCATTATTAACCACACATCTCGTGGTCCACACCACTACACTTCACTTTTAGCAAAATTTTAGGCAAAAATAAGTACACACGAACACACGCTAAGTTAGCTTTAATGAGAACCCTACTTATGTTTTGAAATATGAACAAAGTTCAAAGGGTACAAACAAATTAAAGTCTAACTTATGTGAGGCACTAGGTTCCTTAGTTAGATCCCATTCATAAATTCCTAGTGTATGAAGTCTTCTGCATGATAGAGGTTGGATGTTATTCCTTAATAAGTTCAAATGTGAGAGAAAGTGAATCGCGGAATCACTTTATATGAACTTACCTATATGAATGAGAAAGTCAGGCCGCTTTCTATGAGATTTAGACCGTCTCTAGAGCATTCATGAAACTCGGCATATTACGCAAGGCCATTAATGCGTTGGAACAAAAGAAAAACTCTTTATAGGATAGTATGTGTGGTGATTCCGGTTAAGTCATGTATAGGTCCTTGGTTCAAGATTCGTTCACCATAGCACCTAGACTAAACTTTGAGTTGCTTACACTAAGTGGAAGTTCAAAGTCAAAAGCTACTTTCATTTATGTACGATTTCCTACGATGATGCCTTTACATTTGCATGTGCATTTGCATTACAAAGAACTACGGTGGCCTGATCCTGAAAGGGTACGTAAGCAATCACACTAGGTGATGCAGCCATTAGACATTCATCATTTTTTCTTGCATAAAATAAATTTTGACAAAATAAAAGAGAGTTGTTAGGTATTTTCTCAAAATCATATATTCGGTTTTCGCAAATAATTTGCCGCGTTCGAAACCAACAAAATCAAGCAATTTTCAACTTGTATTAGGCATCATCAGTTTCATAACCGAGTTTTTCTTCGGTTGAATCAAACGAAGAATCCTCTGAACCCGAAGTGACATAGGGACGGGGAGAAACATCTCTTAAAAGACACCGCATTCTACGCGCCTTGCAGTTCTTTTACCCCAATTCCACAACAACCTGGACGATCCTGATGACTCCACAATTGAAGCTGTATGACCTCTAGTTTTTCTTTACAGTGATTTCGAACTAGTTTCTATTTGATTTCTGGGTTGTCAATTCTTTTTTCCAAAATTTAGGCTTTCGAGTTGGGTCTTAGAATATTTTGGGTCGATTTCTGGTTTAAGTTAACTCTCTGCAATTTCTAGTGCCCAATTTGGGAACTGGATCGAGAGTGAGTATGGCAAAAAATCAAACTTTTGCTGTTTACGATCGAATATTTCTAGAAACTGCATCGGTAACTTCGAATTAGGTTTCTTTTAAAAACTTACGAATCAATTTTTCTAATCTGTTATTCCGTCTATTATTTTAAGATTCATTTAAGATCTCCATTCTCGGGGATTTAATTTCATTTTTGATTTACTTTTTTTGGGAAAAGCTGCTAATCTTCCTTGTTCCATCTCCATCTCCAGTTCGCTGTTACTTGCTCATCATTTGATGTATTGATAATGAAACTGTAGGTTCCATCCGGTGATACCCCATAGACGTCGGCTAAGACATTTGAGGATTTAAATCGCACCTGAACTTTTGAAGGGTTTATATATTGAGATGGATTTTACTAGGCCTAGTAAGATTCAAGCTATCAGTTTGCGATGATCTTAACTCCTCCCTACAAGAATTTGATAGCTCAGGCTCATAATGGGTGCAGGAAGACCACATGTTTTGTCTTTGGGTATGTTGGGCGTGTTGATCCAAACCTCAAGGCTACCCAAGCTCTTTGTATCTGCCCCACTAGAGAATTGGCCATTCAGGTTGGTTCGTGGTCATTCTTGGTACTTTTTCTTGTATTTTCATCTTGCAGAAGCAGGGATCACACGTATGTTGCATGCTTTTTAGTATATTTGAACCTCCTAAAGCAATTGTTTTTTGATCTTTCCGTTCTAGTTAGGGTGTGTTTGATTGCATGGAATTGGGTGGAAATGGAAAATCAAATATTTCCTACTTTGTGTTTGATGTAAAGTTGAAAATGAAATTAAAATTCTGTGGCACAAGCACATTAAGGGTTTTTTTTTTTGGGGGGGGGGTGGGGGTGGTTTATTCCATGGCAAATGAATTCGTGTAACGTGGTTTTGATTTTCCACCTTACATGGAATTCAATTTCCTTTCCATCTTTTGCAATCTAACACACTCTTAAATAAAGTAGATAGCAAATTGATTTTCAAAAGCAAAAATTGCACTCAAGTGGGTTGGCATTTACAATTTCGGTTCCATAAGATTTTTGAAACTCGACCTGCAGAGTATCTTAACTAGGGTGCTTGCATTCTGCTTTAATATGGAATTAACCAATAACTTAACCTAGTTTGATCTTGAAAATGAATTTGTACCTCAGAATATGAATGTGCTTCTCAAGATGGAGAAATTCACTGGCATAACTTCAGAGTTATCCATTCCATCACGAACGTTAACCTACGTGCCGATTCAGAAGAGGCCACCTATTACCGCACAAGTAGTTATTGGCACACCTGGTACTATCAGCAAGTGGGTTGTAGCAAAAAAGTTGGGCTTGAGTCGGATGAAGATTCTTGTTTTTGATGAGGCAGATCACATGTAAGCTAAGGTAATCAACGGTTTGCTTTGGGGACAAATTTCCTTGCACTTATATCTCTAGTTAGTTATTACATTAGTTGCTGCCTTTGAGTGTTGCTTGGTCTCGTTTAACACCTTTTAAAGGCCTTTTGCTTCTTTAAACTCTAATTTTAGATCATAATTGCTTGTTTTTAAATTCCAATTTTGGATCCATGGAGTTGGAAACTTTATTTACTTTTTATTAGCGTCGAGATATCTGCGATCCTCTCCACAAATATCCATTTGTAATTCGTTCTTAGACTTGTGAGCTTTTAAGTTGGCATTTTCAGTTCTCGTGGCTAGGAAGAAACAAATCCAGAGGGCATGCTTTATTTGATTGCTCTTGCTTAAGATCCTCATTTTTCTAGATATTTGATCCGTGGAAAATGCTTTGTCTCTCTCGACTTCCGCTGTTTCTTTTTAAAATTTTAGAATAAAGTTTAATTGTGTTCTTGATTTCGTTTGATTCCAACTTTGGAAGGTTGGAGGATTCTTTATCCGGTTTGACATTAAAGATTTATCTCTGAAATTTTAAATTTGGTGTACTGAGCAATCTAGGGTAGCAGATGAAGGATTACGGCTTCCCCATTTCATTTTTTGCTTAAAGTGTCTATGTATTTGACACCTATCTGAGTTATGCACTATTATTAGTTGAGCATGTTATTTTTCATGCTTGAGACAATGATGGCAGTGTACTGAGCATATCCATTCATCTTGTAATTTTTCTAATTGGGTTATCTTTTGGTACATGTAGAGAGGCTTTAAGGATGAGTCCGTGAGGATAATGAAGTCAATAAAAATGTCCGTGCCAATTGCCAGGTTAGCTGAGATTACTGCATTTTTAAAAATATTTCTATGATGTACAGTGCGACGATATATGCATTGCTTGTATGTTTTTCTCCCTCTTATTTTCATTGCTTTTGAACTAGCATTGTCAATTTCTAGATGGCATGATATTGATGAAAGATTAGTGTTTGTTTTGTTCTGCCTCCACTATAACCTCTCTGAATCACCCTTAATAGCTTTACTTGTGATCATGCCGTATGCATTGCATCATCTTTCCGTAGAACGGAACTGGAATTTAAAACTTCCTTATTACAAGAGCTTCTACCTGGTTTCTTTACCATTTCAATGCCCGAGTAAAAGCATCAAAGAGATTGCAAACTTGAATTTTACCTTGTTCTGTCTTCCAGCAATTGTCCGCAGGTGCTCCTATTTTCTGCAACATTTGATGGTACTGTCAGGACTTTCGTCTCTAAGATAGTGAAGGAAATATTTGTTAGAGACTAACCAAATGTTTGTTAAGAAGGAAGAACTATCTTTGGATTCTGTCAAACAATATAAAGTGCAGTGTCCAGATGAGCCTTCAAAGATAATGGTCATTAAAGATAGAATATTGGATTTTGGAGACGAAATAGGACAGACGATAATATTTGTTAGCACGAGGAGCAGTGCAGCTGCGTTGCACAGAGCTTTGGTCGAGATTGGATATGAAGTTACAACCATTCAAGGGGCTTTGAACCTAGAACAAAGGGACAGAATTGTAAAAGAGTTCAAGGATGGACTGACTGATATTCTTATATCCACCGATCTTCTCTTCTTGCTACAGGTTGATCAGGCTCAGGTGATTACCTTCTGTCATTATTACTAATCGTTAATTGTACAATATTCTGTTTAAGATGAAGTTGTAAGAGGTGACAATTTATTTTCCCAAGTCAATTTGGTTGTCAACTTTAATCTTCCTGTGAGATATGGCAAGCCTTCGGAGCCTGATTGTGAGTTATACCTGCATCGGGTTGGCAGAGCTGGACGCTTTGGCCGTAAAGGTAATTTCTCTTCCTGGTTATATTTAATTACCTACTTCAGTATCTCCATTAGACACTCTTATTCTATGTAAATTTTGGAGTGCAATAATCACAATCTTCTGTAATTTCACAGGTGCTGTATTTGACTTGCTCTGTGATGATGGAGAGAATGATATCATGAAGAAGATTGAGAGTCACTTCAATACTGAAATACCTGAGGTGAATCTCCGACTACGAACAGTTGTTGTTTTCAAATGATTGTATTTGGAAAGTTTCATCCATTATAAAACTAACGTAAGCTAACGTTTTGACAATATTATGTGATGCAGTTGCGTTCTTGGCAAAGCGATGAAGATTTTAAGGATATGCCCTTAAGAAAGCTGGGTTGCTTGGAATGCTGAATGTGGATATCTTTATCAGTTCACCCGCTTGAATATGTGGATTATTTTCCTTCACAAGTCACAAAGGCGGATGCTTTTCTTTGCTTGCACTATTTGACATTTTATGCATATTAGCCCAGGCTTTTTGGCACAGATCGAGTGGTTTTATGGTTTAAAGTGGTGAATCTAGAATTCTAGATAGTTTTGGCTTGGTTTCTTCTTGTATGATTCAAACCATTTGAATTTCAAAAATTGGTCCTTGCGTGGCTTAAAATGTTCGCCAATGATCGAGTGCCCACTAGTGTCACGTTAAAATTGATTGCCATGATTTTCTATGTAAAATATAGAATCTTGGAAATTGTTTTTCAAGTTGAATGTTTGATTGGAATTTTTCATTTACAAGACCACAGCATGCTCGGTGTTTGTCGTAATATTAAGAGATCATTGTGTGAAACAGTTATGGGACTCATATTATTTTGCAGCTTTTGGATGGGTAATGATGTAGGGATATGGCCAGGATTCAAGGGAGGGCCGGTATGAGTGCACCTTGACGGGGTGAGGAAATTTTGTTTATTTAAAATCAAAATAAGCCTAGTGTCACGGACTTAGAGTTTTCGCTAACTCCGTGCGGCCTTCACCGCTCGAACCACCACTGTGATTGCTAGTGAAGCAGCCTTCGACCCCTCGATGCACTACTAAAGTGCTAACTTAAGGGAAAACCGGCAAGTACACAAGTAGTAGAGTAATACAACCCTTTGTATTAACTCCAAAGATGATTACAACAACTTGTAACTACTCGACCCCTCGAGCTCTCGTACAAGTGTTCCTCACAATCTCTACCTCTAGAGATCACTTACAACAATGCTCACTCAAGCTCTCACTCTTGAATCACCCTTCCCTTGGATGGATACAAATGAAGGCCTAACATCTATTTATAGGCAACCACCATCACCTCCTTAGGAATGGACGGTGGAGATCAATCCTAATCAATGGCTATGATCGAGCCTCTAGAACATCCTAGACCTTCTAGACCATTCCATACTTCTATGCATTTCCATACATTTCTATACTATACAAAGTATATTCAAGAATGTTCTAGACTTGCCTACCAATGCCTATCTCTTGGAAGTCTCTAGAATGCCGACTCGTCTCGTTACTTCCCGTAACGTCCTAGAAGCTTCCTCAAGTGCTCGACCACGGATCCTTCCGGAACGTACTCGCTCGACCAAGTCCCATAACCTTCCGGAATCTTCCATTAGCCTCAACGCCTCCTCGGATGATCTCGCCCGCATCCATGATCGGCCTTTCATGCATGCTCCATTTCCTTCGTCCCTATGTGACTTAGGCGTCATGCCCCGATCATGGCTCCGTCTATGCCTTCCTTGCACCCCTCGTGCACCATAGCGTCCATCCTTGCGCAAATGACCCGATCTATTGCTAGTCAAACTCCCGGGCGTGACACTAGGCAGGGAATGATAGGTGGCTTGCCCTCAAGTTTCACCTAGTTCCAACTTCCATCACCCAATGAAGTTATGAGAGTTGGTGTTTGTTGGAATGGTGCCAACGCAATCACAAAAGATTAGTTCAACCCCCAGAAAAGTTCAATAGCCAACGGATTTTTCGGTAGAATCATTGACCTCCAATTCACGATGTGGCGAAGAATGGTATATTAAATCAAACAGTTTTAGCAGAGTAGATCACGATCTTAATAAGTTCGGGTTGTGTAATTAGAACCAAAAAGTTGAGAGTACAAATCTCACAAACACTCAATAGATTAGTTCAAGCAAAAGTTGTTTTCCACCACCTGTTTTTTAGGGCCTGCAAGTGTTACCCATTTTTGAACCACTCACTTCTATATGTACCACTCACTTCTATATGTTATAAGTAAAATTATGTACAAGCACCTTCCAAAAAATCTCTTGAATAAATCGCGCTTCTTTGTTTAATTTCTGTAGATTAAGGTGACAAAGGTTTCTCACATCTATTGGATTGTCATATCCTTCTATTTCTTTCATCTCTTTGATTTCTTTTTTATTTGAATGTCTTTCTTCTTTGTTTGTTTTTTTAAAGACTAACTGAATAGATGTTTTTAAGCCAGATGTTTTTAAGCCAAATGTTTTTAAGCCACTCATAATACTAGTATACCGCGCTTATGCTGTTAAACACGAAAGGAGAAGGAGCCTTACCTAGTTATCAATGGTGATTAGAAGCAAAATCAAAATTTGCTGAGATAAAATTGGAGAAAATTTTGGGAGAGGGTTTGTATTTGGGGACGTACATCCTATTTTTCATCCTTGTAGAGGAAATCCTCACTCAATTCGGGTGACGATATATTTTCAAGTTAATAGTTTAGTTTTGCTAAATATGCACATCATAAAAAATAAATTTACTTGTAATGTTATGAAAGTTTCCTTGAGGTTCCTCAAGATTTCCTGAGTTTTCCCCTGCAAATAACAGAATTAGTAGCTTATTTCGTTGCAAATTTCAAATTATACAACATACTTCAGAAAAAGGTTCCCATGTGCACTCATAACCCTGAGAGGCAGCAAGGTGCATCCCAGAAAAAGCTCAAACAGCGGAGACAGAAAGAGGGTAGATTAATCATTATTTTTCTCTTCCTTCTTTTGTGTATTGTTAATGGTGTTGATTTTTAGCTGCAATGGTGGTTGGTGGTCGAATGGAACTAAGTTTGGTGTGGCGAAAAAAAAAATGATACTAACAAGAAAAGCAACACATTTATATTTTGGGACCCAAGAAAAACAAAAACAAGTTTGTTTCAATGGAACGGAACTATGGAAGGAGCAGTGTTCTAAACAGTGCGTCTGGGCGCGAATCGTCGCCTAGGCCAAAAACATAAAAAAAATGATCAATGCAATTGTTGACTATCTAGGTGGGACTAGGTGGTGCCTAGTCGCACCCGAGGCGTGCTTAATATTGCCCAAAACTTATTACTAACTCATTTTTTGAAATACCTATATTTTTAAGCCTAAATCCATTTCAAAGAAAATAATAATAATAATAATAATAATAATAATAATAATAATAATAATAATAATAATAATAATAATAAAAACAAATTCAATACATCTCACACCACAAATGCACAATAGAAAATCCCAATTTCATTTCAAAATCTTAAACATCTGGAATTTTCAATTTGAGCGTCCAAGCACTGAGGCAAGAGCAAGTATGTAATCTCTATAAATCTATTAATCTTTTGATTTTTGCGACTTGAGAATATTAAAATTATATCGTAAATTTATTGAAATTATAAAGTATATATAATATCCTTATGAATTTAGATGTATTTTCTAATTTATTTTAATTATTTAGTAGCTCAGATTGATAAATAATTTTTAAAAAACTTAAAAATTAGAAAAATGCTTTTTAATGCTTAGGTTGTAATACTTGAAGTTTTGGGTCCATGCTTTTTACCCCTTTCCTCGTCGTCGTCTTCTTCTTCTTCTTTCGACCATCGGCATGTCATCGAAAAAAGGAGAAGAAGAAAGGGGTAAAATGGGAAAGGGCTTTCGACCACCAGCAATGGTGGTCGAAAGCACCTGCAACCCTTTTTTTTTTCTTTTTTTTTTGGCCCGCCAGCAGGTGGTCGAATTCGACCACCAACCACCATTGTAGGTGGTTTGACCACTTGCAATGGTGGTTGAAACAACCTGCAATGGCGATTTTTGGTGTTCGGCCAGATTGGTAGAACAGGCCGAATTACAAAACAAAAAAAAAAAAAAGAAAAGAAAACAAAAAAAATTGAAAGAAACTAACAAGATGGCTCAAAATGGGAAAAGATTTGTTTCGAGGTGGATTGAAGAAAAATGGGGGTGCATTTTGCCCCACCAATCCTAAATGACTCTAAACAAAAATCTTTTCATCTCTTACCATCTTACCTGTGTTAAGTGTTAGCTTCCCCGAAGTTTTAACATCAATATATAGGCTGAGGCTAAATGCACCCCTAAATTTGCTAAGTACACCCATTTTAGAACAAAAAGACAATTTTACCCATCTAAATGCATTCCCTTTCTTCTTCTTCTTCTTTTTTTTTGTTTTTGTTTTTTAATTCCTCGAAGGCTGTTTGGCCTAATGAGGCCGAACACAGTATTTAAAAAAAAAAGAAAAAAAAGAAAAAAAGAAACAATGGGGCGTATTTGGAACGAACCTCATCTCACCATCATTCATTAATTTATTGAAGAAAGTTGCAGCAATTATTCTTCTCCAATGCTTCTTCCTCCCCTTTTCTTTTTTCTTCTTCTTCATTTCTTTATCTTTTTTTATTTTTTATTTTTTGGGTGGTGTTCGACTGGCAGGCCGAACACCATTGTTGGTGTTTGGCCTATTCAGGTTGACCACCAGTGCACGCCGAGCAACAGCAAAAACAAAAACGAAAAAAAAAAAAGGAAATTTGAAATAAATTTATGGGAGTGTACTAAGTAAAATATGGGGTGCATTTAGCCTCACCCCAATACATATCCCAAATATTGGATCCTTCCCTTCTACTGCTGCTGGTCTCTTCCAATGGATGCCGAAAAAGCCGCCTCTGCCTCTGCACCCACCGCCGAATCCACCACCGCGGAAGTGGTACCTGTTCAATTAAAAAGTTGGGCTGACGAAGCTGATGAGCCCTCGGATGATGCTACCGAGGTTCAGTTGAAATCACTTGCAGTCGACGAGTCCAAGAAAGGAGAAAGTACCCTGGATGATCCTGATGACTCTACAATTGAAGCTGTATGAACTCTATTTTTCTTTGCAATGATTTCGAACTAGTTTCTGTCGTTGTGGATTTGATTTCCGTTTTGTCAACTCTTTTGTCCGAAATTTAAGGTTTCGAGTTGGTTTTAGGCTATTCAGTATCTGTTAGATAGTCTTATCATATAAGGGATGTATTTTGGGTTGAATTCTGGATTAAGTTAACTATCCGCAGTTTGTATAATATGGCAATGGATCTGCCTTTTGATGTTTATGATTGGATATTTCTGGAAACTGTTTTGGTAACTTCGAATTAGGTTTCTCGTTAAGAATGCGAATCAATTTTTTATCTATTATTTTAAACTTCATTTAAAATCTCCAATCTCGTGGATTTAATTTCAATTTTTGATTTACTTTGTTTGGAAAAACCCTCCTAATCTTCCCTTCATCTCCAGTTTGCTGTTGCTTGTGTCTTGAAATAGATTATGTATCTTATGATGAAGATTTTGCTCAATTGCGCCCTTTGATGAATGTGTCATGATGAAGAGCTGAGAAGGAGGAATAATTGGGGAGAGAGGAGAATTCGAAGCCAGAGGAAGAGGAAAGGAAAATGGGCGGCTCAAGCAAGTAATTCAAATGTTTGAGCAGACGTCGTACCAGTGGTCAATATAGACATAGGATTTGTGCATCTCCGTTAATAAAACATTGTCGTTTGGTCTAAGAGTTGTAATAAAGAGTTGTAGTACGTTTTTTGTTCCTAGAAATGCGTCTTTATTCAGTTAAATGTCCGGGTTCTGAGACGCAAAGGCAGAATTGGAAATCATGGCTTGTGCCTCGTCTTCTCGAACCTCCCTTTCTGCCTTTCTTCTCCAACCCCCTTTTCTGTGATCTGTCTTCATATCTAGCTGAGTTGAGTCCCAATTCAGCCTTGATAAAGTCTATTTTCTGTTGGTAATAGAGTTTTGAGCTTGATCTGTTATTAATTGCTGGATTTGACTAGGAGATCATAACAATTGGTATCAGAGCGGGCGATCCTTAAAAGATGGTTGTAGAAACGAGATCCAAGATTATGAGTGCGGAGGAAACTGAGAATAGATTAGTTGCAGTTGAAGAAGCTAGTGCGGCTGTGCATAACGAGTTGAAGATTTTTGCAGCACAGCAAGAGGTTAAGTGGGATGAGGCAAATCGGAAGCATCAATCTGTAGTTGCGATGCTTGCCCGAATCACAGCCCTCTTATCTGAGAAGAAGAAAACTGGTGAGATGGAGATGGCTGAGGGGGCAGCATCATCTACGCTGTATGTGGATGGGATTGGTGGCGAGATCCATGCTAAAATTGATGGGGCTGGGGACGTGAATGCTGATACTGGCAGTGATGAGGCAATCATGAATGAGCTGAGGAGCCAGTGCAGATTACCCAAGGTGGATTTTCCCTTCTTTGATGGGGAAGACCCACACAACTGGATTAATCAAGCTGAAGCGTATTTTGGGATGTATCAGCTGGAGGAGAGACTTAAGGTGGGTATGGCGCAACTATACCTAAGGGGAAAGGCCCAAAGTTGGTTCAGGGGATTCAAGGCCTCTAATCCCAAGCTCACATGGGACAAATTGGCTGAGGCAATATGCAGGAGATTTGAAGCAAAGTTGGGGATGGGACCAGCAGCTAGGCTTAGTAAGCTGAAACAGAAGGGAAGTGCTGCTGAGTACGTTGAAAGGTTCGAAGATCTAAGATCCCAAGAGATGCAACTGTACCCAAACCAACCCGAAGCCTTCTATAGTGAGATTTTTTCTAGTGGACTAAAACCAGATATAAGAGCCCTTATCACTATGCTTAAACCTGCCACACTCGAAGAAGCTTTTGAAATGGCCCTTCTCCAAGAAATAGCCCAAAATGAGACCAAAAACCATCACAAATCCACTAAACCAGCCACTCACCATAAATGGCCCCCTAACCCTCATGTAAAACCTGATAGAAACTACCCGAATAACCTCACTACAGGCCAAAACACCACCCCAAAATACAGAGCCATAACCCCAGCAGAAATAGAGGCCAAAAGAAGACTGAGATTATGTTTTAAATGTGATGAGAAATTCACTCCTGGGCACGTTTGTAAGAACAGGACCATTAACTTTATGGTCATGGATGAGAAGGGTGAGGGGATGGTGGAGGAGGAACAGGAGGAGCCAACGAACGAAGAGGCAGTGATGGAGATTTCTATAAATGCTTTGGCTGGAAATTCAAAGGTGGAAACTATCAGGATTATGGGGCAGGTTAAGAGGAAGAATATATCTATCCTTATTGACAGTGGGAGCACCCATAGTTTTATTGATGAAGGCCTGGTAAGACAGTTGAAATGCAAGTTGGATACCACTAATCCAGTTAAAGTATCTGTGGCTAGTGGAGAAGAATTAATTAGCACGGCCAAGTTCAATCCCTTGACTTGGAGGATGCAAGGATTAGAATTTCAATTTCAGCTTAGAGTTTTGAAACTTGGGGGGAGTGATATGGTCTTGGGGGTGGATTGGCTCAACCAATTCAACCCTATCCTATTTGATTTCAAAAAGGATAGCATCTCATTCAAATGGGGAGAGGAGAATATTGAATTAATGGGGACGGAACAGCGGGACACCTCTGAACTCAAGATGATCAGTGCTAAGGAGGCAAGCAACTGGGCTCACAAGCAGAGGTATGGCATAGTGGCCTGCCTTTATTCCATGGAAAGTACAGGTACAGAAACTATTCCCCCAGAGCTGAAGGTTGTGTTGGAGAAATATTCCCAAGTGTTTGCTGAACCTAAGGGTATGCGCTCCCCCCCCCCCCCCCACACAGGTTCAATGACCACCAAATCATATTGAAGGAGGGTGCCCAACCTTTTAAATCCAGGCCGTACAGATGCCCCTATGTGCAGAAATTTGAGATAGAAAAGATGGTGGATGAAATGCTGAAGAGTGGTCTTATAAGACCTAGCTGTAGCCCATTTGCATCCCCTGTATTGTTGGTTAAGAAGAAGGATGGGTCTTGGAGGTTTTGCGTGGATTATAGGCAATTGAATCAACTTACTATGAAGGATAAATATCCTATGCCCATGGTAGATGAGTTGCTTGATGAACTAAATGGAGCTAAATGGTTTTCAAAGATAGATTTGAGATCAGGATATCATCAAATAAGGGTGAGGGAGGATGATGTGTATAAGACTGCTTTCAAAACTCACCAAGGGCTATGCGAATTCAGGGTTATGCCCTTTGGGCTTACAAATGCCCCAGCCACATTTCAGTGCCTGATGAATGAAGTATTCAAGGAACATTTGAGGAAATTTGTTTTGGTATTTTTCGATGACATACTGATATACAGCCCAGATTTGAATACGCATTGTGAACACTTGACTAGGGTGCTAGAATTACTACTGAAATATCAACTGTATGCCAAGAGGAGTAAATGCTCTTTTGGACAGCCTATGACAGAGTATCTGGGGCATATAATTGATGCTCATGGGGTAACGGCTGATGAGAGGAAGATTGAAGCAATGAAACAATGGCCAGTCCCAGTTAACATTAAGCAATTGCGTGGGTTCCTAGGACTTACAGGCTACTACAGGAGGTTTGTTAGAGGATACGGGGCGTTGGCTAAACCCCTAACTGATCTATTGAAGAAGGATCAGTTTAGATGGGATTCAGAGGCGGAAAGGGCATTCATGAGGCTTAAGGCAACTATGTGTGAGACTCCAGTATTAGCCTTGCCTGATTTCAGCCAGCCTTTTGTAGTAGAGACGGATGCTTGTTACGGAGGAATAGGAGCTGTACTGTTGCAAAATAAGAAGCCTATTGCTTATCTCAGCAAGATAATACAATCATCCAAGCTTGGTCTCTCCATTTATGAGAAAGAATTATTGGCCCTAGTCACTGCTGTGAGCAAATGGAGGCACTATTTAGAAGGGCACCACTTCATCATTAAGACTGACCACCAGTCTTTGAAGTGTTTGTTGGAGCAAAGGATCACCACCCCTCTACAGCAAAAATGGTTAACTAAACTCCTGGGTTTGGACTATGAAATTCAGTACAAAAGTGGGGTTGAGAATAAAGTGGCAGATGCTCTGTCCAGAAGGGATGAAACAACTAGTTCATGTAATGCTATATCGACGATGGTACCCTTGTGGGTTCAGGAAGTGATCAACAGCTATAGTACGGACCCTACGGCTCAAGAACTCATCCAGCAGCTTTTGCTAAACCCTACCAACAATCTTGATTATACTTATGCTAATGGCATCCTTAAGCATAAGGGGAGGATGTATATTGGAGCTGGAGGAGGCATTAGACAGCAACTTATTAAAGCAATACATGATTCCCAAGAGGGTGGTCGCCCCGGGATCCAAGCGAGCTTACAGAGGGGAAAGCAATTCTTCTATTGGCCAGGCATGACTAAAGACATCAAGCAACAGGTGCTCAAGTGTGATGTTTGTCAAAAATGCAAGGCTGAGAGAGTGCCATACCCTGGTTTATTACATCCTCTGCCTGAACCCCAAACCTGCTGGTCACACATCACTATGGATTTCATTGAAGGGCTTCCGAGATCAGGTTCTTATAATTCCATTCCGGTGGTTGTGGATAGATTGACTAAGTATGGCCATTTTCTTCCTCTAAGTCACCCCTTCACGGCTATAACAGTGGCTAAGATATTTCTGGACAACATTTATAAGCTGCATGGGATGCCCCAGTGCATTTGGCAGGAACTATTCAAGCTTTTGGCTGAGTAGCTTTTGGCAAAGTGATAGAGACAAAGTGTTTCTGAGTAGCTTTTGGCAGGAACTATTCAAGCTGGTGGGCACGCAGTTACACCTAAGTTCAGCCTACCATCCACAAACTGATGGCCAAACTGAAAGGTTGAACCAATGCCTCGAGATGTATCTGAGGTGTATGGCCCACAACACCCCCAGACACTGGAATAGATGGCTGAGTCTAGCAGAGTGGTGGTACAATACCACCTTTCACTCAACAATCAGCATGACCCCATTTGAAGCCTTGTACGGTAACAAACCACCACAGCTTGCTTTGGGCCCATATCAGCATGCTAATGTTGCAGCTGCAGAGGAATTATTGAAGGAAAGGTACCAAATGGACCACTTTTTGAAAGAACAGCTGTCTAAAGCCAAGGCTAGAATGAAGGAGATGGCTGATAGAAAGAGAACTGAGAGGGAATTCCAGTTAGGGGATTGGGTCTATCTCAAATTGCACCCCTATGCTCAGCACACAGTAGCAAGGAGGACGAATCACAAATTAGCAACTAAATACTACGGTCCTTACCAAGTAATTGCAAAGAACAGTGCTGTGTCCTATAAACTGGCCCTACCTCAAGGGTCCAAAATGCACCCAGTGTTTCATGTGTCCCTACTTAAGAAGAGGGTGGGAGACAAAGATGCTCCAATTAAAGACTTACCTGCTGAGCTAGTTCGCATTGAAGAGGATAGGCAACCCTGGCGCATTTTGTCTGCCAGGGGAGTTAAGAAAGATCAGCAAATTGTTACTCAATGGCTGGTGCTCTGGAAGGATATGCCCGTGGAAGAGGCCACTTGGGAAAATGCTGAATGGGTTAGATCAAGCTTCCCTAACTTCGACCCTTGGGGACAAGTGTTGTCTGAGGGGGAGGGTTGTCACGATGAAGAGCTGAGAAGGAGGAATAATTGGGGAGAGAGGAGAATTCGAAGCCAGAGGAAGAGGAAAGGAAAATGGGCAGCTGAGGCAAGTAATTCAAATGTTTGAGAAGCGACGTCGTACCAGTGGTCAATATAGACATAGGATTTGTGCGTCTCTGTTATTAAAACGTTGTCGTTTGGTCTAAGAGTTGTAATAAAGAGTTGTAGTATGTTTTTTGTTCCTAGAAATGCGTCTTTATTCAGTCAAATGTCCGGGTTCTGAGACGCAAAGGCAGAATTGGAAATCACGGCTTGTGCCTCGTCTTCTCGAACCTCCCTTTCTGCCTTTCTTCTCCAACCCCCTTTTCTGTGATCTGTCTTCATATCTAGCTGAGTTGAGTCCCAATTCAGCCTTAATAAAGTCTATTTTCTGTTGGTAATAGAGTTTTGAGCTTGATCTGTTATCAATTGCTGGATTTGACTAGGAGATCATAACAGAATGCTCATCATTTGATGTATCGATATTGAAACTGTAGGTTCCATCTGGTGATACTCCATATACATCAGCCAAGACATTTGAGGATTTAAATCTGTCTGCCGAACTCTTGAAGGGTCTGTATATTGAGATGGATTTTACTAGGCCTAGTAAGATTCAAGCTATCAGTTTGCCGATGATCTTAACTCCTCCATACAAGAATTTGATAGCTCAGGCTCACAACGGGTCAGGGAAGACCACATGTTTTGTGCTGGGTATGTTGAGTCGTGTTGATCCAAACCTCAAGGCTCCCCAGGCTCTTTGTATCTGCCCCACTAGAGAATTGGCCATCCAGGTTGGTTCTTAGTCATTCTTGGTAATTTTTAAAAATATTTTCAGGCTCATTGGCTGCATTTTGTAGCCATTTTGTTGATAATAATTGGGACCTCTAAAGCAATCGTCTTGATCTTCCTCTAACCCAATCGTCTTGATCTCCCATTCTAGTTAAATTAAGTAGCTAGTAAACTGATCTGATAGTTTGACTTTGAAACCGATTTCACCCGCAGAATTTGAATGTGCTTCTCAAGATGGGAAAATACACTGGAATAACATCAGAGTTGGCGATACCAGCAGATTCATCAAACTATATCCCGATTCAGAAGCGGCCCCCTATTACAGCACAAGTAATTATTGGCACACCCGGTACAATCAGCAAGTGGGTTATGGCAAAAAAATTGGGCGTGAGTCAGATGAAAATTCTGGTTTTTGATGAGGCAGATCACATGTTGGCTGAGGTAATCAATGCGAACTCTCTTTTTTATTTATTTATATTTTATATTTTATATTTATTTATATTTTATATTTTTTATTTATTTATATTTTTTTACTCCGCTTAATGTATCTATTTGTTAGTTGAACATGTAATATTTTATGCTTGAGGTATAGATATCGATAGTATACAACTGAGCGTATCCATACTTGTAATTTCTCTGATTGGGATGATCTTTTGGTACCTGTAGAGTGGCTTTAGGGATGAGTCAGTGAGGATAATGAAGGCAATAAAGAATGTCAATGCCAATTGCCAGGTTAGCTAAGATTACTCATATTTTTTAACATTTATATATGGATTGCTTGTATTTTTTGCTTCTGCTAAGTTGTCTGTATGTATTTCTCCTGCTTATTTTCATTGCTTCTAAATGAGTATTGTCAACTTCTTGATGGCATGATATTGATGAAGGATTAGTGTTTCTTTTGTTCTGCATCCTCTATAACTTTTTCGTATTAAAATAATAACATTATTATTCAGGTGATAATGCTTTATGTGTTGTAATAACTTTTGTGTATGATGTGGTAATATGTAATCTAAAGAGTTAGTACATCATAACTAAAAGGCTTATTGATACAATCAGAACCCTACGTTTTAATTCGTTGTGCACTAAGGAACTCTCATTTTTTTTCTTGGTATTTTGGTCCTCAAGCTAACGTTTTTTTATGAGATAAGGACTTTTTGGCCAAAAAAGATAATAATACCCTTTTATTTACATTATTTACATTAAAGTTAAATAAAAATATTTACAATCGAGTCCATAATTTTTCAACAAGTGCAAACTAATTCTCATCTCCAACACATGATCCTCCTCCACCACTACCACCTTCTGGCGAAGCCCAAACACAGATCTGGTTGCTGGTCACCAGATATGCTGGTTGTTTTTCAACCACCAGCAACTGGTGGTTTTCGGCCACCAGATTTGTGTTTGGGCCTCGCCGGAAGGTGGTGGTGCTGGAGGAGAACTGTCTTAAAGATAAGGACTAGTTTGCACTTGTTGAAAAGTTATGGACTCAATTGTAAATATTTTTATTTAATTCAATGTAAATAATGTAAATAAAATGGTATTATTGTCTTTGTTGTCCAAAAAGTTCTTATCTCGTAAGAGAACGTTAAGTTGAGGGTCAAAATGCCAAAAAAAAAAAAGTCCTTTGTGCGCAACGAGTTAAACGTTGGCTCCTGATTGTGCTAATAGGTCCAACTGAAACTGTAAACTTTCTTATTACGAGCTTCTTCCTGGTTTACTATTTGAATGTCCAACTAAAAGCATTCAATTCATCGACGACTGCTTGTATGTTGTTAACAGATTGCAAACTTGAAATTTTGATGTTGTTCTGTTTTCCGCAATTGTCTGCAGGTGCTTCTATTTTCTGCAACATTTGATGATGCTGTCAGGGCGTTTGTCTCTAAAATAGTGAAGGAAATATTTGTTAGAGACTATAACCAAATGTTTGTTAAGAAGGAAGAATTGTCTTTGGATTCTGTCAAACAATATAAGGTGCAGTGTCCAGATGAGCTCTCAAAGATCATGGTGATTAAAGATAGAATATTGGAGTTAGGAGAAAAAGTAGGGCAGACAATCATATTTGTCCGTACAAGGAACAGTGCAGCTATGTTGCACGAAGCTTTAGTCCAGTATGGTTACGAGGTTACAACCATTCAAGGGGCTTTGAAGCAAGAAGACAGAGACAGAATTATACAAGAGTTCAAAGATGGATTGACTCAAGTTCTTATATCCACTGATCTTCTTGCTAGAGGTTTTGATCAATCGCAGGTAATTATCTTCTGTCATTGCTAATCGTTAACTGTCCAATATATGATGAAGTTGTAAAATGTGACAATTTATTTTGCCAGGTCAATTTGGTTGTCAACTTCAATCTTCCTGTGAAATATGACAAGCCTTCAGAGCCTGATTGTGAGCTATACTTGCATCGGGTTGGCAGAGCTGGACGCTTTGGGCGTAAAGGTTATTTCTCTTTCTGATTATATTTTATCACCTACTTTTATTTCCATTACACATGCCTTCTATCAGCAATTTGGCGAATTCAGGTAGCTCATGTTGAAGTTGCATAATTTACGACTTCCTCCTCTTCCCAGTTTTTTCATCTTTTTTGATTGGTTGAAGAAATAATTTCTTGTGTCTATTATTTCCTCTATGGTTGAATCAACTTATTCTCTTTGCAGACCCCTGTTTAACCATGTGATATAGTAGTATTATTGGAACAGTCAATGATAATTTAGCAATTCCTTGTGTAATCTATGTATAGTTTTTGAGAAGTGGTTGGATATGTAGCAGCCTTGTTATTCAATACTCTCTTATTATGTAAAAGTGACAGTCTTTTTGTAATTTCACAGGTGCTGTATTTAACTTGCTGTGCGATGAAAGAGAGAATGATATCATGAAGAAGATCGAGAGTCACTTCAATACTGAAGTACCTGAGGTGAATTTTCGATTACTCGTGTGCAAAGAAACTTGATCCCTTTTTACACTGTCAACACTCTTAATTTTGGTACATTGTTTTACAATTGTTGTTTTACATTATATATAACTAGCGTTTTCACATTATGTGATGCAGTTGGGTTCTTGGCAAAGTGACAAAGATTTTGAGGACGCCCTCAAGAGAGCTGGGTTGCTCTGAATGCTGAATTGGAATTGGAGGTGCAATATATTTATGAGTTCGCCCCTCCTCTATGTTGGATTATTTTTCTTCCGAAGTACAAGTCGCAATGGCAGATGCGGTTTTGCGTTTGCAATAGTCGAGATTTTAATATGAGCAACATTTTGTACTGGCTAGCAGTGTGTTATTAGTACAGGCTTTTGACACGGGTTCAGTTGAATGTTTAGTCTAGAGTAGTTTTGGTTTGGTTTCTTGTTGAATTATTCAAACCATTTCTGTCGAATTTCACAATTGGTCCTTGTTTGGTTTCAAGGGTTTGTAAGGTGGCGATTTTTATGAGTGTGTGATTTGGACATGTACATGTAGGCTCATTTTGTGCATTCGAGTGTACATCTTTTTAATAAAAGGTTGGACTCTACTACTGTAGGGGTTGATAATGTTCAAGAACCATCGAGCGTGTCGTAACTTATGCTACTCTTGATGGTTTTTTGGTCCTATACGGTCTTCGTTGAGAAAATCGAGAGCAAATCTAGAATCAGCATGGCAAGGCGAAGCTTTAGTAGTTCGAAAAAATTTTTGGCGACGCATTGATAAAAAATTTTGATTTTGAGCAAATGACGTCATCGGAAAATTTTTTGAACCATTGGAGTTTCGTCTCGCCGTGCTAACTGATCTCGATTTTCTCAACGGATGTCGTATGGAATCGAAAAACCATCGAGCGTGCCATAATTATGGCATGCTCCATGGTTCTTGAACATTACTCACTGTAGGGGAGACGGAAATGGTTTTTTACATGGCCTCTACTTCTGAAAGTGGTGTATACCTGAGTGTACACAATGAGTATTGGTGTAATTCGTACTTGAACATTAATTTATATTTCTAACATTTCAAGCAACTATGTATTATACTATTATTGTTTAATTGTGGCTGAAATAATTTTTTGATTTAAAAAGTTAAATTTTAGTAAAAAATTTTTTACTGAACACCTTTACAGATTGATGCATTAGATTGAATAACTTTTCCTGTTTTGTACAAGTGGAAATTACAGAGGCAATCAGGCAAATCAATTATAGTGATTCCAATCATTATCGAGTAAGATATAGTGATTCACACACTTCTATTTACCAGGTGACCCGCCCTGTCATGATAGAAAGTGCAAAAAAATTTATTGTCCATTTTTTTTTTTTTGTCTAGCTCAGTACACCAGCGTGAGTGTGGATATTCCTAGTCCTATGAATATCGAGAGTTCAATGCCCTTCCAAAGGAATTTAAGCCACCGGAGAAAGAGATTTAAAAAAAAAAAAACAAAGGAAGAAAAAAAAGGGAATAATGAGAAGGTTCATGGTTTGCACGTTCTAAGCTAGTTGTTGCTTAGTGGCCTTCCACAATATACTTTATTACAGTTGCTTAGTGGCCTTCCACAATATACTTTATTACAGTTTCTTCTCTTCTCTTCTTTGTATAAATATATATCCATACTTCATCATATCTTCTTCAGTCATTACTCTTCCTCTCTCAAACTTGACATTCTGTGCGTGTGTGTGCGTGAGAGAGAGAAATGGAAAGAAGAAGAATTTTGTCGATAATAGCAGCAGCTGCATTTGTACTGATGCTTAATGGAGTCGCTGATGCTCTAAATAAGCACTCTGAAGTGTTTCATGTTGGTGGCAGAGTCCTTTGCCAAGACTGCACCGAGGGATGGAACGAATGGGTCACCGGTGCCAAACCTATCAAAGGTACAATTAATAATGCTACAAGTACTTCCAATCTCACGTCTACGCTTATCCCATCAGAGGTGTCAGAATACTGTGAAACGATTTGTTAACAATTTTATTATTTCTCTTGACATGATTCTGACATCTTATAAATATAGATGTCATTCAGTCAGTCAGAATCGTGTGCCATTATTATTCTTTCTTTTTTCATCTTGTCTATATATATATACAATTGCAAAGAAGAGATAATACATAGTCTAAATGGTGATTATGCAGGTTGCAAGGTATCCGTAACATGTCTAGATGATAGGAGCAGAATTGTGCACTATGCAAGTGACTTAACCGATGACGGTGGAGATTTCGAGATTCAGGTGAAAAAGTACAACAATGGGAAGGAGCTCAAACCCCAAAATTGCTTTTTAAGGCTGGTGTCGTCGCCGGACCCCGTGTGTAACATTGCCACCGACTTTGCCGGCGGGAAGACTGGCGTCAGGCTTCACCGTCCCACCATTGTGTATCGTGACACTGTCAAGTATGTGCTCGGCCCGTTCTACTACTCCACTCCCATGTGTGATGAACCTGATACTAGTGTTACGGATTCTGATAATGGTAGTGAAACCAACTACTAATGTCTCGTGTTGTCTCGCCTCGTCTCATCTGTATTTAACATGTTCTTGATGAAAAACTTGTTTTGGTTTTTTGATTATGTAATTCTTTTTTGTGTTCATTAAAGGGAAGTTTTTCTTGGTTTCAATCTAAGTGCATTTCTCACTAGTAATGCTACATGTATGTATTTTCACTTTTACGGTCACGTGAAATGTGAGAATCACGAGGATTGAGATGTCAATATATATGCAGAAGATAAAGCATGGTGACTGCTCATTAAGAAATGAAAAATATGAGCGAGTCCATATAGAGGTGATCTCTTTTTGTAACATTTGCCTTATTTTATGCTGTTTACAACTAAGTTTAGGTCTGCTGTTTTTTGATGTAGCCTATTTAATTGGATGAAATAGCGAATGAGATAGAAATCGGGATCTGAACTCTTCTACAATCTAATTCATCATCTACTATTAAACTCACCTAAAAACAAAATCTGTTAGTAAGGAAGAAGAATACCATCATATTCCTTGCACGCAGACGCGATAACAAACTCAATAACTTAATCGATATATGATCCAAATGCCTTAATGATGGTGGACGCCCACGATCCGATCGACTTCTGGGGAGCTCTGCTCTTAAAGAAGATAGTGATAGCACCGACGAACAAGAAGAAGAAGAAGAAGACGCATCTCTCTCTTTCGCTTTCACTTTTTCTTATGTTAACAACAACATAAGAGTGATCCATTGACAAAGATCTCTTCGGTCCGACGACCAAACCCCTCGACGACAATGATGGCGACGATCTCCTCTCCAATACGAGTGAATAGCAATGGCGAAGAAGAGCGAAAGGTTGCCCCTGGCCCACCGACGAAACAGCATTGCTTGAAGTACTATTTTCACTTTCATGGTGAAGATGATGATATCTCACATTATTTCTGGTATTTCCCATAATTCTAGTTCGCTCACCATCTCCAGCTTCTTCCGCTGCAACGGCGGATCAACAAAGAGGGTAATTCACATGAGCCATAATTAAGCCATCGATCTATGCATGACAAATGAAACGCATGCTTGCAATAATCAAGTTATGAGTTCTGATACAGAAGGTTCTAAAAGATATAAAATATGTCTAGATGTATTTAAGTTGTGAGCAAGGTGAAACAACGCGCAATAAAATGCTCGGAGTGCTTCACCCCGACAAGTTTTGATTCCCTCACTTAATATTTGATTTTATTTTTTATGCATGAATTGAAACTTATCCTATCGAAAGTAGACAACAGCTGATTTGTTGCTCAACAAGAACATTGAAGATGCAGGAAATGAAGCTGATGGATCAACCGAAAATGTGTTTTTTTTTTCAGAAACCAACCCTTAATATGGTAAAGCTAGGGATCGATCTGGTTCAATGTGATGGACAAAACAACAGAATAACAAATGTCAAGAAATGAAGATGGGACCAAAAAAAAAAAAGAGAGAAATTAGAGGGGCTAGGAATTTTGACATTGCGCGGCAGAATCGATGTCTTATCTATATCTATATTATATTAAAAAGTGTGGATGTAGGGAAATCTTTTGATTTCCAATAATATTTTTACTTATATTTTATTTAGTTAAAAATGCCCTTATTAAAGCAATACTACATTTATATGAATAATTAATTATTGACTCTTCATATTACGTTGAAGAAATTAAACTACAAATGTTCTAATACAGTTTGATTTTATTCAATGTATATCACCTAAAATGATTATTAATTAATAACTCTTTTTTTTTTCAAAAAAAGAATCTTTTACAAAGTCATCTAGTCATATGATAATCTTTTGAGCAATTTTTAAAATTACTTTAATTTGATTAAATTACAAATATTTCAATATATAATATATTTTTCTTCATGTTTATAACTCAAAAATGTATACTAATCATTTTTTTTTCTATAACATCTATTGCAACTTTTTAATGAAGTTATCATATTTTTACAGTTTTAAAATTAGATTGGTATCATATTTAATCAACTTAAATATATGTGACTAATCTTATTGGAAAAAAAAAGTTTTTGTAAATTAGATTTTTGGACTAAGTTGATAGAAAATTGAGATATTAATATTTTTACTTAGAGTATAAAATGGTCAAAAGTATCATTTATCTTATACGTATTAGTTACTAATACTTTATTGGTTTAATTTTATACTCTTTGAAAAAATTTGAAGTTGAAATTTACAAATTTTTGACTCAAAAAAAAAAATCATCATTTTATACTGCGTACGAAGCACGTACTTAAAACTAGTAAACTGAGATAGGGAGACTCGAAAAAGATGCCAACCACATAACAGAAAAAGAGGATCTGAAAATAAGATCACTATCATGACTGCAAGGAATTCCTCGGTAAGATAGAAAAGTCATATTGCTATCCATCTTCACCAAACTCAGAATTAAAAAATTCCTACAAAACCTACAGAAGTTATTTAAAATCTCTGTAATCAGCCAAAATTATTCATATCTTCATCTTCTTGTTCCCCCCAAATCTTGTGGTTGAATTCACCGTGATAAAACAATATACTAGACTACTAGTAAATAATTATGGTGCAGAGATGTTCATGAAAGGAGTACCTTTCAATAGGATCAACTACAATTTTAATTGCTAGTGTATCAAGATGGGAACGCTAGTAAAAGTAAACCCATGCTATCAGATCCATTCACATATCAAGTTGAATTTGATAAAATAAATCATGTTCACATATCTCATAGAACTCCATGTGTAAGAGACAAATCTCCACCACTTAATTTCACAGATTCCCTCTATCTCAAATGTAAATTGAATTTCGATTTGAATGCTCACACAGCTCCCTCACTTATTTTGATTTTACTAGATTCTGTAGCACTATTCAATTGCAATCCATCAGGTTCTTTCTTGAAATTCTCTGATTTGATGTAATGACGAATCTCAAGGATAACCTTCTTCAACTCCGGATCGCCTTCTTCCAGCAAGCCCAGAAAATCAGGAGCGATGATGCGAAGCAATTTCTCAAATTGACGTTTATATTTGCGGTAAAGCCCAAATCCAGCCATCTACAGAACAAAACATTAGCCATCTACAAACCAAAATATTCCATTTTTGAAGCAGGACAATTCAACATTATTAAGGCTGTGTTTGGGTAAACTTTTCTTTTGCTAAAATCACTTTGTTATGTTTAAAAGTGGCGAAGACCCTGAGTTATGTGGATAATAATGAGTAGGTTAATAAGATGTATGGTTAATATTATAGTTAGTTTTAACTTCATAGTGCAAATTAATTTTTAGATGGAAAGAAGTTAAAACAAACATACAGTAACTTGCCTCAAGAAATGATTGTAGTGCATTAGGAGTATATAGGTTTGCTGGAAGAGAATTCAAGAATCTGGCAAGCCATGCCCAGCCTTCTTTAAGTCCATGTGAGTTTTGGAGGCCGTTAACTTCTTCAGTCTGCCAAATATGCACATCTTTCCAAATTAAAGGACAAGAAGGTAGACCCACGAGGCAGGGGTGCCCTAACACACCCACTAACATATCATAATTCAATCTTCCAAAGTTGTCAAAAATCAAACCTGAACTAGAGCTCCATATAGTTTCATGTATGAATTTAACCTTTCTACATAACAATCTGTACTCTCAATCGTTCCATCTTCTTCTTTATAACCAATGGCTTTGAAGTAAGCATCTTCGATCTTGAAGTTTTCCTGAAATAAATGACACAGTTGAACCAGTACACTGACAACCATGAGTAAGAGAGAGAAAAATTTTTAAAATTTTTTTAATAAAAATAAATAAACCACCACCTAAGTAATTCCCCATACCACAAAAAGGAGAAATGCGGAGGGGAGAGAACATAAATGTTTTCAAACCCAAAAGTATATCGGTGGAAATCATAATAATCATCAAGAAAAAGAAATTGAATGTGTTCTGTTTTCAGTTTTTTAAAATGCTAAAAATGCGTTGTCTTGATTGTTTCCAAAAACATTTTCCAAATTTGTAAAGAAAACTAGAAACCACCATTAATGGTGATTTTGACCACCTACTGGTGATCGAACCACCTATAAAGGTGTAAAGGTGGTCGCTAACCACTAGCAGATTATGGTGGTGCGAACCACCATTTCTTGGTGGTTTGCACCACCACACGTCGCCGGTGAATCGCCAGCGACCAATGAGGAAGAACAAGTAGTGGGGGTGGTGAGGATTATTTCTTTTTTTTAAACATTGAAAAGTTTTAGGATTTTTTTGTAATTTTTATTTTACCAGCTCATCATTTTACAAAAATTATAAATCAAAAAAACACATTTTCTATTCTCATTTCAAAAATAGTTTTTCATAATTACAAAACCAAACGATATTTTCAATTTTCTTAAAACAACTCTTCAAAACAAAAAATACCAAAATGTTTACAAAAATGAGAACCCTAAACAAACAGAACGCAACCTAAGACTTTTGCTAGCTACTTAAATGAAACAGTCATCAAGTATAGGGGGAAAAAATTGATAACAAGAAATAATGAAAACAAAGGACTTACCCTCGAGTAACTTATATGCTTTGGGATAGTGTAGATACAAGCTTTATTCAGCTCAGCTAGGAGAATATCCATGGCGATGGGGATCTATGTTCAAAGAAAGAAAAATGAGGAAACTGCAAAGAACCCGATACCATATATTCATTAATTGATGATTCTAACCAAAAGATATAATCACGGAAAAGATAAAAATGACTTATTTATATACTTTCTAGGAAAACTAAATTTCAAGAAGAATCTCAAATGATTTGAAAGATGTATTGCTAATAATTTGTTCATACGAAGATGAGGGGCGAGGGGGGTCCGTGTTTGTAGAAATACAAGTGCAAATAATCCAAGACCAAAATTTTAATTGAAAATCACGATGATAGACAAGGCCTTATCAAATCAGTAGTATAATCAGGAAGGGGG
Source organism: Jasminum sambac (assembly GCA_018223645.1). NCBI lineage: Eukaryota > Viridiplantae > Streptophyta > Magnoliopsida > Lamiales > Oleaceae > Jasminum > Jasminum sambac. Next base: position 35,947,905 of record CP073646.1, on the reverse strand, counting down.
GAAATTAAGAAAGAGAGCGAGGGGGGAATTAAGAAAGAGAGAGAAAGAAAGAATTCAAGACGGAGAAAAATTTTATTGCATGCACCAAACTTGAACAATAGAAAAGTATAAACCTCTTTCTATACGTTTCAACTCATCCTAACGAAGGTAAGAAAATAAACTAAAGAAACAACGTCAAGAGAGTTTAAATACTCTAGATAAGCCCCCAACCGTCTTGCTTAAAATAAGTATCTAAATTAGGAAAATTTTTTTACGTATTTTATCTACTAGTCTCTATCACATGACTTGCATAGAAGATGTAAGACAATTGTTTCCATTCCACAGGTCCTCAAATAATTCTTGGATATGCATGACAGTTTCCGTGTGGGGGTGAGCCAACGAAGAAGAGATCTTTTCAACACACGCAGTAATAGGGGCATAAAACGCATATTTTACCTTCGAAGTGACAAGAATAATGATACGACTATAGGCAAAAAAGGTACTTTTCACTTGAAGCTTTGCACTCCTAGACACGGCCTGTAAATTCAAGACCCTATAGATGTTAGTACAGTTAATTAACCCTATAGTTTGTAAACAAGAATCAAAATGAATACCCTTGTAAACATTCGGGAAATAACAAAAGCCTTACGTTCTGTGCAAACATTAGTATATTAATGGATTGGGGACAATCTGGACAATTGATTAGCCCGATCAATTCATCTGCTCTTTTTCTGGACAATAAGAATTAACATGTTGTACATCAGAATTGATTTTTGACAACCTCAAATTAAAGCATGTTTTGGAAGTGTTAATAACAGTTTAAATGATTAAATGATAAATAGATAGAATAAGTGGCAGATGAAAGTGGCTTGAGCAATTATAGACAAGATCATAAGCACTCGCCAAACATGGGCAAAATATAACAAGATCTAGTTTTTTGAGTCCAGGGACCCAAATGTAAAATATTAAGATAGGGTGTCACTGAAATTTGCACTCACGTTATATTTTCAGATGATGCACAGATTTTTTTGAAAATTCTGGTCATATGCCGTTCAATTTCATGTACATAATCCTGCCAGAACGGATATTAATATTGTCATTAATAGATTACAAATAAGCAAACAAATTATAGAAAGATTCCAATAGAACAAGAATACCGGATTCATACCCTGAATAAATAATCATGTAAAATGAACCGAGAGTATAGAACTTAGTAAAGGATAAAAACTCCTAATTTAATTTTGTGCATTATAATAGTTCAAATTAAGCCATTACAAATGCATGTGATTTAAATTTGTTTGATGAAAAACTGCATGTTGATGACTTCGGCACATAATGCAGTTTAAGATAAGAAATGAGGAGAGAGCTTTATGTATTCCAAACTTATAATAATAATAATAATCGACAAATGGAGCTTCAAAACTCAATAATTTACCTGATTAATGCTCAATCTTATGGCTGTATTTTTCGCAGATATTTCTTTATATATCTCAAGTCTTCTTTCCTCCAATTCTAGAGCATTACTAGCAGCTATGACTATATTTCCTGCAGCCATATTGGACAAATTGTCTACTGAGAAAAGAGACAAGGGACGAAAAATTCACTCCTCACAATGAGAGATGAGCATACACATACTCGATGGTTGGACTTCATTGTCAAAATTATTAAGAGCAGAATCTGTTTTGGTTTCTCCAGTAACTTTAAGAGCAGCTTCTTCAACAGCTCTCCTCTCAGCTTCTAGTGCTATGTTTTCCGCCTTTGCAGCTCTTTCAGCTTGTAGTGTGGCCTGCATCATAAACAAGATCTTCCAAGTTATATGAAGGTAATTCTTCACAGTATTGCCAAAAAACAAAACAAAAGAAATTTCGACAGACTTTGCTGTGTGTGCGTGCGTATTAAACTAGAAAGCACCGAAACCTCCTAAAGTCTCTCTACTAGAAAAATCCTTAAAAATATACTAGTTATTGACGACGCCTAAGTTTAATAGATTTTAACAAAATCCATTAAAATCTCAACTAGTTTATCTGAATTGAAGAAGTTTTAACTGGTATATCTGCACAGTATACAAAGGCGGCTAAATGACCGGTATAGTGATCCACAGCATAATATGGCCAAAAAGAGCAATGACACACACTACATTGTTCGCTGAGAACTAAGAGTATATAGTATTCAAGCTCTACAAAGGATTGGAATTTCAGAATAGCCACCTGAGTCACCTACGAATATGACATTGTACAGCTGAAAGAAAAATTCAGAGAATTTAGGTAAAATGAGAAAGAACGTACCTCTTCTTCTGCTTTAATGTTTTGTTGCCACAATCTTTCTTGTTGTGCCTTTTCCTTTCGTTTAACCATTTCACGCATAGCATCATCTTTTAGTCTCCTTTCCTCTATTTGACATCTATGTTCATGATCCCTCTGTACAGCCGTCAAGTGATTATCAAGTGCTTCTGCACTTTAGTTATCCACTACCAATATTGTTAGCAAGTTCTTATTGAAATTGATGAAGAAACAAAATAAGATAACCATAGCCTAATCACACCCAGTCAGACAGAAAAGAATATTTACTCTATAACAACTTCAATGAGTTGCAAAATGAAGGTATCTCATCTTAAACCAAGTATCTTGCAAGAACTCAAATAGCATTTGTGCAATGTATAACTAGCTCTAAGAAACTTATGGCATGAAATCAATATCCATAATGAAAGCAAAACTTTAGTTATCATAAATAAGAAAATCTCAAGTTTGTATAGCTTACATTGTCCGCTGATACTGCAAATCAAATTTTTTGTCCCTCTCCCGCTGACATTCTATGTGTTTCTCAACTTGTGATATTGCAGCGGCAAACTTCTCCTTTTCATTTGCTACAGATGTTTCTAGCATTGAAATTCTGTTCCTTACTTCTTCCTGCATATTTAAGCAACATAAATTAGTAACAATGCTCACATATATATGTTTAAAATAGATGCAAATTAAATGACTAAATCTACCCACCGATACACTGAACTGGAGATTGTGAATTAGTTCAGAGAGGGCACCTTCCATTAATCCCACTCTATTCATCAAACAATGAGGTAATTCATCTCTAGAATCATCTCTATCAATGGGAAAAAAGTGTAACAAATCAGCTAAAATAGTAAGCAAAACATATCAACAACTATGAAACATTTGTAGAAATTAAGGGAATCGTATGTTCAATTGATGATAAAACACATTCCAGGACAACTATAAATAATGGTAACAAACCCTAGACAACAACCTTAATAAAGGAAACTACAATATTACCCTAATAAAGAAACCGAAACCTAATATATTTCTAACACCCCCTCTTCCCCCGTCAAACTCACGATACTATCGAGAATTTACCAAAAAGTTTACAAAATACAAAACAACGAAAATGATGCAACCGTATAAGTCTTCCTACAATGACTTAGTACGGTAAGTACAATGCCTTCACTTATACGAATTACACTCCCCTTCCGTCAGGGTTAGAGTCACTCGACACTCCTCTCCACATAGGGCTCAAACACATTTACAAGTCCATGAGCTCGATTAACAACACTTCGTTACCGCAGAAGCCAAAACAATAATCCAAACGTCACCAAAGTCCCCAGCAATGCCAATTCATATACCGACTACGTACCAAATGTCAATTCCAAATCCACCTGACCAAATTAAGAAGAAAAAAGAGAGAAAACCAAATATCAATAGGACCAATTGAGAAGAAGGTTGGGGAGAGTCAAATTCCAATTGCAGATCTCAATGCACATTCAAATGCAAATTCCAGGTTTCACTGGACGGAGAGAACCAAATGCTAATTCAGGATGGAACCGACCAATTTCAGATTTAACTAAGACTAAATCTGCAACTCCAAACTTTTTGGGGACTGCTGCTGCAATATTTGGATTGGGGACCATTATGCACCAAAACAAAATACTAATGACCAACTTAAACAAACTTAAAACCATTAGAGACCAATACTGCAAATAATATAAAATGCTTGAAGAAAATCTGACTTTAAGCCTTCTTCCCCATTGCTCCGATCCGTTACTGTTACCCAACCTAGAAGAACTCTGCCACCAACCGCCGCTACAAGATCATCGCCCACCGCTAGTAAAATCTAAATCCCATATTCTTCTTCGTGCCTACAATAACTTTTAACGCTAATCCATCGCCGCCAAATTCCATAGCCAACTGCCATAATCATCATGACTTGCAACCACCATCATCAAGGACCGACACCACCGACTACCATGAGCGATATTTCACGGCAAAGTCTATCAAAATACAGAACACTTGACAAGAGTCACCAAGGAGGGAAGGCCGAAGACATCGAAGTCGAAACCACGGCCACCAACCACTCCATCATCAAAGCCAACCAGAAACAACTCCATCACCTTCTAAGCCAACAACAGTAGGAACCATACAACTCGAAATTCCAAAAACAAAAAAAAACATAAAGGTTGGGATGTTACCAAAGCTGGGGATAAAAAATCGGCAACGTCACACGCCAAATTCACTGCGAGACTGAACTGCATTCGCCACCTAATGATCGGTAGATGAGTTTGCAAATCGGAGGTACGAAGGCTTTATGAACGAGAGCGAGTAAGACAAGTTGATGTAACTGTTGGGGAACTAGGCGCTGCTAATTCCGCCCAAGATCAGTGGGACGAATAAATGCGACTGAGAAAAATAATGGGCGCTAAAATAAGCACAAATATGGAACAGCAGAGATTTCGTGGTTAGGTCAATGCCCTCGTCACGGACCCACACAATATATTTCACTATCACAAAGGAGGAGTACAAAAAATACCCTGCTGTTATTTTCCTGCCTACATAAAGCTTTATCACTCCTCACTTTTGTCTCTAAGTGTATACTTCTCTGAAGCTCTCTGCTGAGCTTCTGCTGAAGCTCTGCCGAGCTTCTGCTGAAGCTCTCACACTCTCCCACACAATGGCTATTGTGTTGGTGTACTCGAGATAGTGTTGTGGTATAGTGCGGTGTGTTTACAATGAGAATGGAGCCTCTGTTTATAGGCGATCCACGCACCTACTCCTCACATAAATTGTGCCACAATTCTGTTGCCACCTAATCTTACACAAATTGTCAATTACATTTGTCTTTTGTCAAGAATAGCGGCTATAATTTTGCATCCATTTTCTTCATCTGCAAATGTGAACTCGTACGACCCACAAACATTGAGCCATAATTTTTGACTTTTGAGCACATACTGGCCTCTTTCTTTGACTTTGTGGACATTTGGCTTCCACGGACCAACAATCTCCACTTGAAGACAAATGGATCTCCTCTTCTATGAAATGTGGTGTGAGTCATCTCCTCATCTTCATTGAAGAGACCAAGCTGGCGACACAGGCTCAATTTCTCCTTAGTTCTTGTCTTACGTCATCATATGTTTGGAGTTCTTGGTGCCTTGAATCTTTTCAAGTTTCAATACTCCATCTTCCAAAAGTGATCGATGAAGTGATAGAGTCAATATGCTTAGTTGGGAATGAAATGCCGAATTCTTTGCGGATGTATACTCTGGTATCCTATGCAAGACATTCTTCTCACATTGCAACCCTTGATTACGAACAAACCTTGTAACCATATCATTTCTTTGCTTGCCTCAAGTTCTTGCCCACGTATACCCTACGTGGTTGATAACGCGGCAATCTTATGTCTGCGAAATCGACTTACTGCGGTAGCACCAAGCTGTGAAGACATAACACCTTTGTAGTGCTTCTCACTGCGATCTACCTGCTTGACCAAAATGCGCATCTCTGAAACCTCGTGAGTGTCATCTCGCCTCGTCTAAAGCATAAGCATTTATCGATGGTTCCGTAGATATCTCAATATCCACTTTCTTGCATCCCAATCTGCTTTCCGGGATTTGCCATATATCGCTCACAACTCCCCTTTGCATGAGCAATATAAGTGCAGTACAAACCATGGCATACATCAAACTTCCAATGGTGAGGCATATGGAATTTTAGCCATGAAGTTTCTCTCCTCTTGTCTTGGGAGGCGGTGGATTGGATAGAAGCGAAATGATTAAGCTAATAGGGCGTCTTGACTAGCTTTGCTTTGCTCATGTTGAACCTTTGTGGATTTGATCAATATACTTGGCCTGCGACATTTGCCAAAACACCTTTTTGCTTGTCTCTGCAAATTCTCATCCCTAGAATTTGCTTTGCTTCACCAAGTCCTTCATTTTTTAGATTCAGGTAGTTGCTTCTTCAACTTCTTGATCTCGTCCATGTCAAACGGCTACTAACATGTCATCGACATAAAGTAACAAATGATTATAAATTGGACTCGAACACTTTGAGTAGCAACAATGGTCAGCATTACACTTCATGTAGCCATTTTTACGCATAAATCCGTCAAACTTCTTGTACCCTTTGTCTGGCGCTTGCTTTAAGCGTATAGGCTCTTCTTCAATTGCATACTGACTTCTCTTTTCCTTTCATTTGAGAAGCCTTGGGTTCTCGCATATAGATTTCCTCCTCTAAGTCACCATGGAGAAGCGGTTTCCACGTCTAAGCGCTCCAAGTGCAAGCCCTCATTTGCAACAATCTCGGCTCTTGATCGAATTGTTGTCGAACCACAAGTAGCGAAAATATCTCTGTGTAATCAATTCCTTCTTTACATTGGAAACCTTTGACTACCAATCTCGCCTTATACCTTTTCGAACCATCATGTTCTTCTTTGATTCTGTACACCCATTTATTGTTGAGAGCTTTCTTCCCCCTGCAGCAACTCGGCTGGTTCCCACGTCTGGTTGGAGATGAGAGACTTTATCTCATCTTTCATTGCAAGCTCCGCCGCCAGAATCTCCACGACATGCCTCGTCATAGCATTGAGTTCACCGGCGTCGATGAGCAACATGTAGTTCATGTACTTTCGATTCGGAACATGAGGTCGACTTGACCTCCTCACAATGGGAATTGGAGGTGGGTGGTATGGTGAATCGGTCTCAAGGGCGAACTCCTCTGTCTGCGGAGACTCTCATCTATGCCCTGACATCTGCTGCCTTGGCCGTATCGTCACGGAACTATATGTTGGATCGTTTGTTGTGTCATTGGGCTGAGCGCATTTGTCGCCCTGCCATCACCTTTTCATTGAATATGACGACATCCGAAGCCACGATGAGCTTTTTGTTGATCATCCCAGCGGTGCACGAACTCGTCTCCACCATATCCAGCGAAAGTACACTTTAGTGATTTGGAGTCTAACTTACTCGACATTATCACTAATGTGCACATCTGCGACACAACCAAAAATACTTTCAAATGAAAGTTTCACTTCTTTTCGTCCAAACTTCTTAGGTATCACTGTGCTCCAATGCAAGCGGTCCACGATTAATTAGGTATACGCGTGTTGGCGACCTCAGCCCCAGCGTTTGGCGAGGCTGCATGTATTCTCATGCTTCGGGCTCTTTACACATCAGCGTTGATTCATGCGTTGCACGCAACTCCGTTACATTGCGGTGTTCACGGCGTTCTCTCAACTTGATGCCATTTTGGTAACAAAATTTCTTGACGCCAAATCTTATTGCTCTCTCCACCATTATCGGATCTCAACTTCTTTACTGCAAACCGGTTTCATTCTCACCATGGCCTTCCACTTCTTGAGCATACCGAACACATGGTTGTGTCTCAAAGTAAACCCACCTTTCTCGGTGGTCATCAATGAAAATCCTGAAGTATGACTTTCATGTCGATAAGCCCATTGTTGTTGGACCCACATCTGTATGTGGACAAGTTCAACTTCTATTTCTTTAGAGTTACGCCACTTGTATTGAAACTCACCCGTTTCTACTTCAAAAATACAACTTTCACAAAAGTCTAAATCAATAGTGAGCCACTGGTAGTTTTCCTTTTGCATGCATGTGCCGAGCCCAAAGCTCATATGCCCCAAGTCTTTGGTGCCACAAGTTAGCGCATCCCTTGCTATCGGCAGCTGCGATTGTCATCGCTGCGCGTCGCCGTCGTGTATGGGGTGCCACTATCCTTGCCACGTCTGCGATTATCATGGCTGGTGATTTTCCAATTATCACCAGGAGAAGCTGTGTCATCCTTCTCGACAATTGTTTGGCGGAGATCAATTTTTCCTCAGTGCGGAATATGTCTCCACGTCCTTCAATTTCCATCTGAATCCATTGACATTGATCACGTACTTCTCCTATACCCACCATTTGCAAGGATGATCGTCTCGAGATATACTTCTCAGAAGTTTCTGAGCACATAATTTGCAAAAAGTGTCGATTTGCGGTGGCATGAAAGCGATGCTCGAGTCTATTACCCAATAGTCGGCCTTCTTCTCCATGGAACATATCAGCATCCAGGCGTTTCTTGATCCGCGACATTGACCTCGGTCTTGTTCTCCGTTTCCTTTGGGCTGCCTGCTTGATTTTGTAGTACTGTCGACCGCCAATTCCAACATTCATGATTTTGACATTGTTGGAATTTATGTGATTTGGATCTCGATGCCATTCCTCGACTTGCTCAAGATCCCACGCCCATGCCCTCTGTTTGAACCGCCTCTGCTATCTACATTCAAGCGGCCGGAAGTTGGCGCATCGTCTCGGATCTCACCGGTCAAGATCATGCTCTGCGTCATCGAACTTCAATTTCGACTTACCAGCCGAACTCTTTGATGCATTTTGTATTATGCCATTCAGCTCAGCAGCGCCCAAGAATTAATAGAGCTCGAACTTCATCACTAAAGTGATTTCCACCGTTGTCAATTGGTCTACTACCTCATTGAATTCGTTGAGGTGTTCTCCAAATCTCCGCTTTCCATCATCTTCATATTGAACAATTTCTTGATCAAATGAACTTTATTTCTTTGAGGCAATTTGTTCATACATCTTTGGATAAATTTGCCATGAAACGCCGTTGTCTTCTCATTTTTAATGTTGAAAGCGGCCGACTTTGATGAGGTCAATCCTAATTGCGAGAGTGCTTTTCCGATCAAGCACCTCCCACTCGTCGTCTTTCGCCTTCACGGCTTTTCTTTCAACGGCTTATATAGGTCCTTACGATACAAATAGTCCTCCATTTGCATTTTCCAATATCAAAATTTTGCCATCAAATTTATCGATTTTGGAAATCCTCTAAATCTATGCCATTACTCCCTCAAGCAAGATGTGATTTTAGAAATGCGTTTACGATGTGGAAGATCGGTCTATCTTTGCGACATGAGCATACTAAAATTTCAAGAGATATCACAAACAAAGCTCGATACGATGGGTTGTTGAGAACTAAGCGGCTAATTACGCCCGAATCAGTGGGGCGAATAAATGCGTGAAGAAAAATAATGGAGCTAAAATAGCACAAATATGGAACAAAGATTTAGCGTGGTTGGTCAAGCTGCCTCGTCACGGACCAGCAATATATTTCACTATCACAAAAGGAGGTACAAAAATACCACCTTGTGTTTTCTCTGCCCTCACGCAAAGGCTTTATCACTCCACTCACTTTTGTCTCCAAGTGTATAAACCTACCTTTGAAGCTCTCACGAGCTTCTACTGAAGCTCTCTGCTGAGCTTCTGCTGAAGCTCTCACACTCTCTCTACACAATGGCTATTGTGTTGGTGTGTCGAGATAGTGTTGTGGTATGGTGCGGTGTGTTTGTCTCGAGAATGGAGCCTCTATTTATAGGCGATCCACGCTTTCCTCTCCTCATAGTTGTCAACAATTCATTGCCACCTAATCTTACACAAATTGTCAAACAATTCTGGTGTCTTTTGTGAAGAATAGCGGCTATAATTTTGCATCCATTTTCTTCATACTGCAAATGTGAACTTAGACTATTTCCTGAACATTTGAGGCGTAATTTTGAGGCTTTTGAGCACATGCAGCCTCTTTCTTTGACTTTGTGGACATTTGGCTTCACAGACCAACAGTAACTGGCAGTAGGGATGGAGCACGGTTGAGAAACACAGATTTGCATATCCAAATCAAGAGCACAAAGGACTAGTAGACAATTAACTGATCTGGTATCCAAAGAGAGATTTCCAAACAAACAAAACACACAAAAAAATTTCTTTGCTGGACGAGCGGCACCTCGCCGGAGAACGGAAGATCTTGTAGACTTAGGCCAAGATCGAAAGCTCTGATACCATGTAGAAATTAAGGGAAATTGATGATAAAACATATTACAGGACGACTATAAATAATGATAACAAACCCTAGACGACAACCCTAATAAAGGAAACGATAATATTACCATAATAAAGAAACCTGAACCTAATATATTTCTAACAACATTTACTTAATTTAGGCAAGTTATAAAGGTGAAGTGGAATTTCATACATGTCGGAATTTATGTTGGTGCAGCTACCACGTCATGAGACACTTGAAGCACATGTAACTAGTAATTCCCAAGTCTGTTATGACATTTTCCCCTTCCGAGGGGAAAAGGGCTTCTTTTTTCGACTTATTTCAGTTTAAATAAATATTATCCGCTCGACTATAAAAAGAAAAAGGGGTAATCATGAAATTACCCTTTGTGATAACATGTATCATAGCATTATCTGGTTGAGATTTGTATAGTAGATGTAGGTCCCATAAGATATGTGGATGTAATTAGTTTTACTAAATTCAAATTCCAAAGAAAATAAATTAAAATGAAAAGAATAATACCCACTATTAGCCCACTAGGATTCACATTTTTATGTGAAATGGCAGAGATAATGAGTGAGATTGAATAGTAAATATTTGTATAATATATATTGATCCCGCAAGATATGTGGATGTGACCCTTTTGACCAAACTCAAATTTGAAAGAGAAATAATGAAAATGATGAGAATAACATGGCCATCATGGATGAATCAATTAAATTTCCTTGGACAGTGTTGGCAAGAGTAAGCTTTTGATTGTTTTCCTTACAGCATGGGGACAAATTAGATATTTGACACAAACAGGGACTAGTTGTCTAACAGCTAGCCTAACTCGGGCAGTCAGTAAGACAATTTCAACAGTGAAAAGCACACCTACGTGGTGAACTGGTGATTCGATGACTGGGTAAGATTACGCTTATGCGATGTACGATCTCTCAATATTCGAAAACATAAAATAAAGGATAATCTTCATGTAGCGAAAACATAAAATAAAGGATAAGCAGGTAGATAATATTTCAATTTCTTATATTTTACTTCTTGATGATTCAAATGACCATTAGTCACTAGTGCAAACCTGGTATAATACTCCTCACAAGCAAATCTTGTACCCGTGACCATCAATGAATTGTCACCTCTTTGTCGTTACCGATGCATTACAGTTCGTTTATCGACACGTGCATTACAAAGCCTCTCGAACATTTTTTAGCCTCTTGTGAAGCTTGAAACTCTCTGAATGGCAGTATCAAACATAAATCATTAACAATAATATAATTATATGCTAGCAATCATTCAATTAGTCATTTGTATTTATTTATCAGTGCGCATACCTAGGTTGGGTCTTGGTAAACGTTGCAGGAGTATTTGAAGATACATTAAGCTTTTTTCTATCTTTTCAATCTCCAACACTAAGTTCTCAAGGATCCAATCCGGCTGTGGATCAGCCGTTATCCCATCAACACCCGGACACCGAAGTTTTAGTTTGACAGCTTCCATGATTTTAAAGAAAACTAACTAGTGAGCCATATAAATTAAAGCAAGAAATTCTATGCTCACAATTATTTTTACAAAAATAATTTCAAACCCACCCAATTTTGAGTCAGCAAGTACGTAATTTCCATAATTCAAGAATGGACAAACTAAGATCTAATAAACGAAAAACATAACTTTTCCCCTTACACTGTTTCACCCAACGATTGTGATTGCCTGGATAACTCACGCATATATGCTGAACAGAATATGAATTATCTGCACAACAAAATAAAATTTGATAATTTACAAAAAAAAAAACAACTCAAGAAAGTACTATATAATAGAAAATTCCAAGTTCAAAAAGAAAATTCCTATATAATAGAACCTTGATCGATGTAGCTTGCTAATTAATTACCTCCACTTAACAAAAAATAGTAGACTAATGAATCAATTTGTGGCTACGGGTCTAATCAGTTTCTAGGCAAAAGCCATGCCAATGAGAATGGAGAAACCTATTGACAGCTCCAATAACGACCACAAATTAATAATCTATACGAACAATAAAGAATTTGAACAAAAACTCATCTCGATGTAACATAAAAAAATCTTCAACACACTATACATATTTAATTCATCCATTCAACATAAATTTCAAGACGGCCACAAAAACTCATCAGTACTCGATCTAATCCATTAGCGGGAAAATTAAGAGCTATAAATTAGCGGGAAAATTCATATTGAATGAATTTTCATATCAAAAAGAGTGTTACAAAAAACAACATTTGAAAAAATTAGCGGGAAAATTAAGAACTATAAATTCAAGAAAACAAGAGTTTTCATATCAAGAAAATAATTTTTACTCACCCATTAGCTAGGAAAGAGGTTAATGTGAGTAGGAGACGAGAGAAGGAGAAGATTTTAACGAAGATAAAAGACGAGAATAGATAGAGGGATAAGGAGATAGATGTGCATATATATAATATAATATATTTATTTTCAGTCGCCTCAAGGTCGGTGATAATGTCATAATTTAGAAATAGCGTACCCTTTTTCAGCGGTAGGATTCGATCGATTTTAAATTTAAAACTTAATCAACCGACTAAGTTTGGGGTTAGCGCGCACTTACAGTGGCATGCATCAAAATTAAATCAATAAGTCGATCATAAATAATGAGATGCATTGTAAACACAAACGAAATCATCATATCAAATCTTGAGCTTAATTTCCTAACATGAGAAGGAAAATTAAAAACATAATCGATCCAACAAGAGATTGCTTGCTCGTCAAGAAACTAACCTCCTCAAAGAGTATTAACTCTATTTTCCTTCCTCCGACCGTAAGAGAGACAGATTTCGGAGAGTTGAAGATGCAAGTAGAGGTTGCTGGAGTTTGAGGCGAGCTCTGGTCGTGACAAGAGAGAAGAAGACATGCATCAATCAAATTGAAGGACGACTAATTAATAAAAAAATATTTTTCTCTACTACTATTTCAATCACTTGTTACATTGATTGGCCATCTTTTATGTTATATGTTTTTCTAAAATTTTTTATTTAGGTTCTCAACCACACATCCAAAACTCAATTCTTTTCGATAATCTATATCAAAAAAATCTAAGTGGGAAAATCGTTGTGCAAAAAAATGGGAACAAAATTGTGTCAACACTGATAGTTTGTCGACGTAGAGTGAAATTATCAAAAGTTTATTCCTATTTTAAACCCCCCAAAAATTCTTGGAACACAACCCAAAAACAAAGATTCTTGGAACACAACCCAAAAACAATGGAAATTATCTCACCACAGAAGTCGTCTATGCTCTGATGATGATTTCTCCAAATTGGACCGTTGGATCTTGATCTTGACGGTTCAATTTGAAGAACGATGAGTATCGGACAATGAAATAATGAGATATCTCACTTTTATCATGACTGCACAGGCTGCCCTATTGTTAACGGGTTTGGCTCTTTTTTCTTGTGTTGGATGAATCTTTAACCTCACATATATATACATATGTGCTTTTGAGAATTTAATTAATCAAACTCTAATAGAATTAGACAATTAATTTTCTTAATCTCCAAGAAAACAGTTTCCTTATTTAGGTTAATTTTGACCTATTACAAACAAAACCTTCCTCCAATATAATAGAAATCTTCCCTTATTTCTCAAATTAGAAGAGCTCTTAAAAAAAGATGTAGATATACCTTATTCAAGATAACCATAATAACGCAAAGGGGCAACAACATACAAGAAGAATGGAAATGAATCACCAACAAAACCAGATGTGAGGTTAATAAAGCACCTGCACACACCAAAGGGCCGGGCAACCTTCAACCCTAAATCACCCTTCAAACTAAATTCCTGATTATATTTATATTTAATTACCTACATGCCTTTTATCAGCTATTTGGTGAATTCAAATAGTTTCTGTCAAACTTGCGTAATTTAGAACTTCCTCCTCTTCCCTGTTTAATTTCTTCATCTTTTTTGGTTGGTTGAAGAAATATTTTCTTGTCTCTAATTTTCCTCTGTATGGTTGAATCAACTAAATTCTTTTTCAAAACCCCTGTGATATTCACTTTTACAGTCATATAAAATATTAGAATCATGTGGATTGAGATGTCAAACATATATACAGAAGATAAAGCATATATATTGACTTCTTATTAAGAAAAGAAAAATATGAGTCCATATAGAGGTGATCTCTTCTTGTAACATTTTCATTGGATGAAATAGCGAATGAGACAGAATCCGGATCTGAACTCGTTTACAACCTAATTCATCGTCTGCTATTTAATTTAAACTCACCTGAAAGCAAAATCTTTTAGTAAGGAAGAAGAATACCATCTGTATTCCCCACACGCAAACGCGATAACGAACTCAATAACTTAATCGATATACGATCCAAATGCTTAAATGATGGTGGATGCCCACGATCCGATCGACTCCTCGTGAGCTCTGCTCTTAAAGAAGATAGTGATAGCACCGACGAACAAGAAGAAGAAGAAGAAGAAGACGAATCTCTTTCTCTTTCGCTTTCACTTTCGCTTATGTTAACAACAACAAAAGAATGATCCATTGACAAAGATCTCTTCAATCCGACGACCAAACCCCTCGACGACAACGATGGCGACGATCTCCTCTCCAATACCAGCGAATAGCAATGGCGAAGAAGAGCGAAAGGTTGCCCTTGCCCCACTGATGAAATAGCATTGTGTGAAGTACTATTTTCACTTCCATGATGATCACTAACATTATTATTATTATTATTATTTCTGGTGTTTTCCATGGCTGGCAATGGAAATATAATTCTAGTTCTCTCACCATCTCCAGCTTCTTCCGCAACAATGGCGGATCGGCAAAGAGGGCAATTCACATGAGCCATAAGCCATTGATCTATGCATGACAAATGAAATGCATGCTTGCAATTAGGCAACAAACGCACTCTGTCATCATCCTCCATTTCGCCTAAACAAACCGCACATTCGCTCTGATGCGCGTTTCGGTTTTTTAGGGATGAGTATGGCATTACCGGGATTGTCTCCAGGACTTTTTCGTCCACTCCAGTCGGACGGGGTGGAGGGGCGTTTTCCATGGTCGAGGTGGTGGCTCGTTGCCGCCTCACACAGTGCCTAGCCAAGACAAAATGGTAGACTATTATGGCTAGAGACGTGGCGAATATCCCGAGCATGGAAATAAGCAACGGCAAGAAAATCCGGCCATTCGAAGCGGGCGATGTGTTCAAGCTCTCCATGGATCACACTACAAATCTTTGCCTCTGAACAAATCTTGAAATTAAGGCCAACTTAAAGAATTGAGTTGTTTCCCAATGTGGTTAATTATATTGATGTATTAAAGATTGCCTAACTTTTGTTTTGGGTGTGTATATCTCTAGAGATGATCGAAGAGGTATGTTTAAGAAAGCAAGATTTGTTCACAATTGAATTAATGAGTGGGTTTTTTAGTTAATAAGGTCACAAAAAGATTGACACTTGTGAAGAATGGGATTGGAAAAATCGGGAAAGGATCCAAAAGGGGGGGTAAAGAGTGGTTAAAAAATGAAACAAGTGGCAATGGGGTAGAGAGGGTTGGTGAATGGTTGGGGTTATATTTTGTGTCCACACCAAAACAAATTTGTTGTTGAAATGTTGGTGAACAAAGCATAGTTATAATAATAGTTGTTGATTTTTAAAATGACGTTATGTAATGAAAAGAATAAAATTTGGATAAATGTACTTCGCCTATTTATTTGTTACCTTATTTGTAGTTCAACTAACATATCCCATTCTTCATTCAAAAGAAAAAAAAAATCTCATGAATAAATATTATGATAGTATTTATGGATATTTCTTTTGTGGTCGGTTGATGGTCGATGCCATTGGAAACAACCTTAAGTTATTGATTGTGTGGAAAGAATCGAGTTATTAATTCAGACTAGTGTTACCCACGTGCGATGCACGTGACGATTATAATCGTGTATTTATATTTTAAAAAATTATAAAATAAGAAAATAAATTTTATGAGTATTTAATAAAAATAAGAGGTATCTGTAATATTGTAGATTTCAATAATCGTTGATATATTTTGATTCGAAATATTATTTTGTAAGAAAAATACCATATCAATTGTCGAAATTGATGATTTTAGGTAAGAATAGAATATTTGGGAATAAAAATTAAATAATACGACTAAAAATGATAAAACTTATTTCAAATACGACTAAAGATAATTTTATAGTCAGCCTACACATCTAATGGTGAGCCTTCACATATATATAAATGATCGATGTACATGTAGAACGATTACAAATAAAACTCAAAAAGGATTATACAATATGCTAGATTTAGAAAAAAAATAAATAAGTAAATATAACTCAGCAATGATAAAGAATATTTTTTTTCTTTTGGAAAAAAATACTACATCGCTCCACCTTTTCATTATCTTTACTATTATGAAAAATTTAGACTATACAAAAATTTACAATTTTATTCTCATATATAAAACATATGATCTAAATAATCGAGGAATAAAACAAAAAGGAAAGAAATTTTCATTTAAAACTAAAACCACTTTTAAATTCAATAGCAATTTAATTCATTTGTTTTATTTCCATTATATTTACATAACACACATTTTGATTTTAGAAAGGAAAACAACTCATATTTAATTTTATGTGCTCAAAAAAAGCAAAATGTCGGCAATGCAAAGTTCAATTATTGAGCAAATTATTTACTCTTTCCTCATTGAGAAAAACTCAATAGTATTAAAAGGAAAACAATAATTAATTTTTTTAATTGAGAGGCATTGGCACTTGCCCGAATGGATCATCTGTCCAACGTGACACTTCAATTATTATAGACGATATTAAAAAGATAAACACGCTTTACTTTTAGAATTAAATTAAAATAATGAAATCAATTGTTTAAAAAAAATTATTTCTATTAAACAATTGAAATTTGTTTTTCAAATAGACGCGTGCCATAAAAATAGAAAAATCTTCCATTTTTCTTTAACTTATCAAAACATGAATTGTGTAGAATTTATACCATAATGGCTGTGTAATTTTGGAATTAAGTTACTAAAAAAATGATGGACAATTAGTTTAATTGCATTTCTTTGAACTACAATTAATTTAATTACAAATTTGCTTGATTAGTTTTTTTTTTTTGTTTACAGTGTGTGAATTAGGCACTGCTAACATGGTAAAGTGTATAGTTGGCACTTTAAGTTTTACAATATAGAGATTTGAAAGTTGGGATGTATATAAAATAATAACTAAAATGTAATATCCATGAATTAAAATGTATATAGAAACTAATAATTCTCATTTTCTGAATTAAATTAATAGGTATTGTAAGTTGTAATTTTTATCTCTTATCACATTTACATAAATGCATGTAACACTAAATATAAAAGAACTAAAATAAAAAAATCAGAAATTAATTTGAAAAAAAAAATACATATAAAAAGGGTAAAATACATTAAAAAATAAAATAAAATAAAATAATATTAAATAAGGAAAGCAGCATAAATAAATAAGAACAATAATTAACCCCTAAAAGTTATGCCAAACATGACACTGCCACCTAAGCACTTTGCCTAGGTGGCACTCCTCTTATTATAATATTAAGATACAGAAGGTTCGAAAAGATATAAAATAATATTTAGATGTATTTAAGTTGTGAACAAGGTGAAACAACAAGCAGGAAAATGCTAGCTCGGAGTGCTTCACTTAGACATGCACGCCTTTTGAAAGACAGTTTAGCGATGTGACAATATATAAAATGTCATCAAACAATTATAAATTGGTTATGTATTTGTATTTAAAATGTAAGATTTGATATGAAAAATCAACTAATTATATTATTTGTTTTAGAATTCAAAGAATAGAAAAGCTAGTTGTAATGAGCTGACTAGCTCCTCTTCGACAAATTTAGTTCGTGGAAACATACTTTTTTCTTGAATTTCAACTAGATAACTAATTATATTTCAATGGTAGATAATTAAGTGAATATAGCTTAATTAATTTGATTGACAACTTTATCCAATCCAATCCCTTCAGTTAAACCAACGAAAATTGATTAAGAAAATTTAAGCCAACTTATGGTATACTTAAACAACAAAGAGATTATATATAACTTATTTAAAAAAGTCATTTTTCTGCATGTATTATTATTTTTTACCATTCATATATTAATTTGACATTATTTTTCATATTTTTCTAATTTTTTTTCTTTACAGTTACACACATACTTACAAACAATTTTTTCAATAACATTTATCAAACGTACCCTCACATATAAAGTTGGGAGACGCTTCTTGCATGTGAGTGATTAGTCACGTTCCGTTGCCAACAAGTTGGCAACGTAACGTGCCAACACCCCATTTTTTGGGGGGAAAAATATGGGGTTCACACGAACCCCCACCATCAGGAGACATTTATGTATTATTCATCTCACTTGATGTAGATTCCAAAAAAATAAATAAATAACTAAATAATTGGCCCAGTGACATGGCGCCCTGACAGGGCACCACATCAGTTACCAATGTGTGGGCAACTGATTACTAGCGGTGAGTGATATATCATGCAATTATTTGTTGGACCACCAATTGGGGGACCAATAATCGACTGAGAAAATAGACAAAATGGATAAAAGTCTTATCTCCTAGATGTTCATTCCAAATTTATTTTACAAGAAGCTAGCGTTGAATTAATAGCTTAATTTCTTCATTTTTTACTTTTTTGTTGAAGTAAGCTTTAATTTCTTCAATTCATACAAATTAAGATTGGATGGATGAAGTTCTGGATCGATGATGCAAGTAACTTGCCTAGACAACCTTAAACTAAACATTACGAAATTCAAACAAACACAAATCATGTTAAAATATTATATAGGTAACAAACAAGGCTTATGTTGATTGCTTAATTATTCTTTATCGATCAGCTCCTCAATGTCTTGAATTAACATCGTCATGTTAACATACGACGATCCACCTTCTTCAACCGATCTCTTCGCCATTTCTTTAATTAGTTTTGCCTTCTCCCATCTCTCACACCCTTCCTTTCCCATGTCCATTATCTTATCAATTGCGGCCTTAACCTCGTCCTTCGTCACTTTCATCCCGACCCTTTCTAGCGTAATCAAGTCCACGACAGCTTCGACTCCAACTCTTACCCCCAACCCTAGTATTTGTACGACTAATTTTTCGTTAAGAAATTGCTCGGCAAATAGCGGCCATGTGATCATAGGCACACCAGCAGATAAACCTTCTAGAGTCGAATTCCAACCGCAGTGTGTCAAAAATCCTCCTATCGAAGAATGGGATAAAATTAGTACTTGTGGGGCCCAACCTCGAATCAGAAGGCCTCTAGTCTTGATTCTTTCCTCAAATCCATCTTCCAAGATCCTTTCCTCGATTTCGTCTAATCTTTCTCCGCCTCTTATCACTAGAATGAATGGATAATTTCACGCTTCTAGGCCTAATGCCAACTCTTCGAATTGCTCCGGTATCATACGACCGAGGCTTCCAAGACACACGTAGATTACAGATCGAGGCTCGTGTGAGTCGAGCCAACTTATGCACTCGTTCGTGTCGATGGACGACTCGTTCCCTCTTTGTGCTTTATCTAAACTCTCAACGTTAGAAAGGGACAATGGACCAATGCACCACACCTTTCCCTTTCTCATCTTTACAAATTCGTCTACATAGCCTTGTTCTAAATCTTCGAAACTATTGACCACCACACCGTAAGATTGCGTCTCAGTTGCTCGTATCTCTTCACGAATATTTTTCACATCAGTCGAGCCAGGATTGAACAATCCGGGCAATTGGAGCCTAGTGAACTCGATACGGTCGGGCAAACCGGGCACGACAAAATGCTCGGACTCCGGCACCGTCTCGTGAACCTTGGAAATGTACAAATTATGCATCACTAATTGTGTGAAGCAATTCATTCCGTCGAAGACAATCCTTGGAATCTTCAAACTATTCGACAAATCAACGGTCCACGAAAAATGTTTGTCACATATAATGCAACTCGGATATGGATCAAGGCTTTGCAGTTCCTCTTCCAAAGGCTTTAGTAGCATTTTCGCAGCTTCGAAAAAGTTTTTCATCAACTTAAAGTTTGGCAAACTATCCGCACTTTCACATCCGACAGGCAAACCGGCTTCTTCACAAGGAAACCGGAGCTGAAGAAGCCGAATTGGGAGTCCGGACGAGACGGCCCGGTCGATGACCGATTTGTATCGGACGGTATTGAGAGGCGTCATCACTATTGTCACGATAGGACCGCGCTTGGCTAAGAGTTTTGCCATGTCCATCATTGGAATCATGTGGCCAGGGGCCATTAGAGGTATCAAGACAAAGTTTAGCAGCTTCTCTGTTTGCAAAGCCATTATTGAGGATATGCAATTGCTGAATGACATAAAAGATAGTAGTTAAATATATGAAGTATATCTTTCATTTTCTTATTATACTCATAGTGATGTAAGAGCTTACAGAAGCATCGACAGTGTTGCTTAGTAATATATGACAACGACAATCTAGAAGTCCACACATTATTATGTGATACATTCACCGTATCACACATTAATAAAGGTGTGGGCCTCTAATTTTAGAGGAATAGAATGATAATTTTATTACATATTCTATTAGTATGTAAGAGGTGTGGGCCCTTTAATTTTAGGGGAATTGAATGGTAATTTTATTATATATTCTATTAGTACGTGACAGAATATATGGCACAATATTGTGAACACTTATGAAATTATCCATATGACAATTACACAGACGAACTGCAAATTTGTCAAGTAGTATTAGGTACATTCACGTAGATCTAGTAAGTTCTAATTTTATTTATTTATTTTTTTTTGGTGCCAACAGATAATCATTGGGACAATTGAGGGGCATGGCGATACCATTGCTCAGGCTAATAAGTGGTAGTGTATTTCTAAGGAGAATTTGGTAATCTAACAAGATTGCTGACGTACACTAGAAAATATTGGTAGTACTCTTAGTCTTAGGAGCGTATATTCTTGCTTAGAGTGCTATTGAAAATTATTTATCCATGCAGACGGATCATATTATTTACTTAATTATAGTTTCCTATTTTTAAGTGAATGAAGATTTGTGTGGGACCCACATATTGGATAAGTCGCCAAGCAACACTGTAAGAGCATCTCCATTGTATAATTTTCTCACATTCTCTATTTTTATCTACGTGGGAGAGATAGAGACACAAAAAATTATAGGTCCCATATTTTTTTCTCTTTTTCTCACTTTCGCTACTTTTTCCCCATTTTTTCCCACTTTTGCACCATAAATTCCCGTGTCACCTCTACATCTAGAAGCTCAACTTCACATCCTCTATTATTATTTATTATTATTTTTGAAGTTGTTTCTACATCTCTCCTACCTTTTCACTTTTTCCTCTCTTTTATACTACACATCCTCTATTCTCTTTTCAATCCATCTAATAATCTTCTCTCTATCTCTCTTATCCATATCATTCGTTAACATCATTATCCATTGAAACTGCTCTAAACAAGAGCCGTACTCGACGTAAAGACGTCTTACTTGAAACTGCTCTAAACAAGAGCCGTACTCGACGTAAAGACGTCTTACAGCTATCGCTCTGACTAATACAAGATTTGGCAATAAAAAAACACTTTCTTGCGCTGACGGCTAGACCTTTGTATACACGTTTTGAAATATATTTATGCAGAAAATTTTCCACCACTCATGGATAGGCTATAGCCTCATTTTCATTTTTCTTGATTGAGGTCCCAGTCAAATTGACTTCTGAAATAACTTTGCTTCAAATTTCAATTTTGGAGACCAATTTTGGGTTTGAATAAAGAGCACGTGTTTTACGTACTTTGCATCTATCTATAACGAAAATAATACGTTTTCAGTGTTAGAAATTTTGTTAAAATTTCCAATGGCTATTTTTTTCTTGTGTAGTAGAGAATCTATTCTGAGGCCCCCTTCTGCTGCACGATAATGCTAGAAAGCACCATATCAACTATCTCTAATATTTTTTTGCATCTCGATCTCGATATATATAGTGCATCTAATTTTGCAGCCATTAATTGTTGGTACAATAAAAAAACGTGGTTTAGTTTACGTTCAACTGATGATAAATCCATATTATGTTGCAGGAGGCTTGCTCTAGTCCCAGCGTTGGGAGGAATTTTTCCTCCCAGTAAGAGATAGAACCCCCTCCCTATGTTGCAGATACAAAATTGGGAGATACAAGGTAAACCAGTGACATAATCAAGTTCAAATGGTGAGATACAAAATTGGGTATGGAGTGCAATTTTCCTAGTGAAGTTAGAAAATAATTTGATAAAGTTCAAATAATCAATTTCTTTGATTCAAAGCTTAATATAGTGACTTTACAGCTGTGATGAGTTATTTGATGATTAGTGTTGTGTTGAATTTTTGAAATTTTGGTTGAATGATCCTTCAACTGTTACAAAACTACGGATTATTTTTGCTTAAGGTTAGAAGACCAACCCCTTGTTGGGCATGATTTTCCAAACAATCATTTTCAACCATATGCGCAATTAATGTCATAATAATATTCTCTATCTTGCAAAACACATATGGACCATTTCCCGTGACCATTCTCTACCTTTAGCTAGTGATCTCTTACCCACGTTGTGGGCAGAAGACCATGCCCACACATGACAATGGCGCCACATCATCCATTTTATTAAAAAAAAATTTTTTTAGCATCTATGTTAAATGAGATGAATAATATATAATGACCCCCTCATAGTTGGAGGCTCGTGTGGACTCCACGATTTTTTCTCATAATTATTTCAAGTGTGGGCATCTTCCATACCCATAACGTGGGCAGGGGAGCAGGAGTGCTCTACCTTTTAATGACATATTCGGAAAAAATGAAAGTTGGGACCATAAATGCATATGCATCATTTCCCGTGACCCTTCCCTACCTTTTAATGACACATTCGAAAAAATGGAAAGTTGGGACCATATAATCTGGACGGATGAAGGAATGCTTTCAAAATAAAGTTAGAAAAGGCGACATATAATAAATGTTAATTATTAATTGTTGGTTAATATTAATTTGGGTGTGTCTAATGCAAAAAATTTGAAAAAGCCTATAGTATTAACACGAATAAATGTTACGTTGAAAATTTTTGATAAACTATCTATTAATACCAAATCACTTTATTAAAATTAATTGTAGAGCAAATAAACATATATATATACAGAATTAAAGCTAAAAATATGCCATATAATTAAAATATTGATCTACTTTATACATGTCTCAAAGTTATGGACTCAATTATAATTGTTATTTATTTATAAAAAGGATAATTTGGTCATTTTACAAAACAATTGACCAATTAACAGTCAAACTAACAATATGTGGGACGGAAGGACTTACAGTGCTAACTTGTGAAAGGCTAAAAACTCCAATTGCAAGACTTTGAAGGTTCGAGACTTAATTGTAACAACCCTCAAACATCAAGGACCCCTGGTGGAATTTACCCATAAAATATCATTCTAAAACAATAATTGATATGATAATTTTTTTTTTTAACAATATAATTGTTTGAATCAAAATTTGTAAAATATTATTAAAATACATTTAATATTACACATGCTTCGTTATTTTTATTGTGTATTTATAATAAATAATGAATGTTCTTATTTCATTTCATAACATGTTTTATATAAATTTACCATCTTATTCTTCAATATATCGCACTTGGGCAATATTAGTTAGGATAATAATACAAACATTAATCTGCCATTCAATAACATATTGGATTCACCCTCATGCGTAAACAAGTGACTAGATCTAAAAATAACAAAAGGAAAGACAAAGGTTATAGAGCCAAAACACATAATAATCTTAGATTAACACTGAAACATGATCTATCAAGTTCGTAAGATACAAGCTTTAAGAACTCGGCCTGAAATTTACTTACCACCGAATGAAAAACTTTACTGAGGTCTCGAAATTAACCCTATAAGACAAATTCACAGCACATATGGCTGAAAAATCTTCTGTTTTAAATTCACTGCCATTCCATTCATTAGCAAATAAACATCTTCTTCCAAAACTTCACCGACTTATGACTGAACCAATTCAGCAGCAGAAGCTGCTTCCAAGATTCTCCGCGCTTCTGTTCCAGGATCTGTGAGCTCACTCGGAGTCTGCAAAAATCAGATAGTAAGAAACCACACATTAAAGAAACGAAGATTCAAAGAGTAATGGGTCCCATACTAACCTTCCCATAGATATTTGTTGCTGTTGGAGAAGCTCCATGAGCTAACAACAATCTTATTACATCCTCGTATTCTCCTCTAGCAGCATGGTGAAGCGGCTATCGATAAAAACCACGAATAGAAGTGAAATTATTCAGTTTTCAATTAAAAAGAAACTTTATTTGGTTTAGTAAAACATATTTTGGTAAGCATATCCATATAGAACTTTTGCAGAACTAAAATTGAATAAGATCAACTCACCGTGTCGCCTTCCACATCAACAGTTTGTAACATTCTCTTGATACGCTCGGGATCATTGGCACGGTTTAGAAGAAGTTCCACTAATTGTGTATATCCTATAGAGTTGTTTGAAGATGAAATCACGAAGATGCTTTCAGATTCTAGAGACCATGACAGGGAAGGTAAATAGTAAAGGTAATAATTCACCTCCAGCACATGCGTCGTGCAATGGAATTGCCCCATCTTCATCCTTTGCCTCCAAGTTGGCTCCTCTTTCCAACAGAAACTGAATCAAAATAACAAATTCATGAGACAACATGAATAGATTACTATAACTGCTTTAAGTGTGAATCGATTAGCAGACTCAAATGGCTTTACCTGGACACAAGATAAATGGCCATACAAGCAGGTAAGGTGCAGTACAGTGTCACCATCTTCAACTGGTTCATCAATGCTACCATCAAAATTATCTGAAAACCCACACATTCACAAAATGCATTAGCATTCCTATGAATTGAAAATAGTGACGAGTGAAGACCCTGTGTTCTGATCCACGTGATAAGCATATATCATAGATGTACTACTGACAGAGAAAACAAGCTACCAAATATGAAGATTATAAACAACTTCCCAGTATTTAGACAATCTACAGTTAGGCAGGCAGTGCTACTTTTCTTGAGAACTAGCTAATTGGTAGATGAACATCAAATCACACTTGAAATGCAATAAAAGAGTTAAGCTTCAATGTTGGTAAACCTACATGATTCATCCAACAGGAATAGTTCCTGGTTGGCTGAAATGAGTGCAAAAAATAATTTTTTCAAATAAAATTCAGAACAAACAATGCAAGAACCCACAATAAAGTTTTTCAGGGCATCATCATGCAGTAATTAAGCATTGATATAAGACATGCACAGTAATTAGACAACTTGAACGAAGTTCTTGGATATCTTTTAGAAGTACGACAAGAGAAATTTGAAACTTTTATCAGTCAGTGCAATAATCAAACAACAAAGATGAAGTTCATATGATCATTTTAAGACATGCATTTTTTCCGAAGAACTCTATTAAGTATTTGTGCTAAAAAAAACATAAAACGTGTAACTTATTAAAGAATCTAATTTTTCAATCATTGTAAGTATGCAAATATCAAATTCCCTCAATAACACCTGTGCTTCACTACCCTGACAATTCGGTCTTTTAATTTCAATTTTTTTTCTAAGAAAAATCATAAGTCGGACACTTAAGTATTAATCCCCAACTCTGAATTAACAGTCTTCTTGTTAATCCCCAACGCTGAATTTATATACGGTCAATTAGTATACGCTATGACTAAAATCGCGAAGTTCCACAATCGCAGAGAGAGGGTGCATAGTAATTAGATAGTATTTTTAGAATACCAAGGGCTTGACGGAGGGCGTTGAGGTCGCCGGACTCGGCCGCGACGACTAAGGGGCGAAGGTGGAGAGGGATATCAGAATGGTCGATTTCGTCCTCGTCTGCGAATTCGACGCCTTCTTCCTCGAATAGAGCCACGTCATCCTCATCGCCACCGAGAAGTCCGTTCCGTCGACCACCGGGCACCGCCATCTCTTTCGATTCGATCTCTTTCTGATACCGTCTGCCGAGAAATAATGGTTATAGCCCAATTATGTAAAAACCCCAGGGCTTCGCAAGGGGACTTGCGAGATAGAGAGGCGAGAGGCCTATTTTTTTGGCGCTTTTAATAATTGGTTAATTTTATTTTCCAAATCATAATTTTCGAACAAAGAAATTCTATATTTTGGCTTTTCCCTTTTTTTAAGATTTCTATTTTGTTATTTTGCCTAAAAGTTCGCTCCAATTTTATCTTATTTTTTTCAAACAAAAAAAAGTTCGCTTCAAATTTTATTTTTTAAAATGAATAATTAATTTTGCTAAAATATATTTTAATTTGAAAGGCTTAATAAAAAAGAAAATTACACGACTAGTTTCTAGAACCTTTAGTTTCATTTGCACTTTCATACCCATCTATGTATAATTGGTACTCATCGGTATTCTTGCATATACTATTCAAATTAAAACAGTCTTTTGAAATAAAAATTTACTTGCACGTACACAAGTTATTTGATTTTGTTTACACTATAAGATACATATTCGATTTTGAATGACAATATCAAATTGCGCTTTTGCTCTAATGCTCACTTATGAGCATAGTAAAACGCTCACAATTAAACACTGGAATGGGACTATATCAAATAATTATTTATTTTTGTTTGAGCCTAACTTTAAAAATGTATCAAAAAATATATTGTTAATTGAAGAAATTTTTTTACATAGATGATTTTTGAACCTATATCAATAACTTAATGCAAAATTAGAAAATATATAATATTAAAAATTTGTGAATTATAATTATAGTCAAATACAAAGAATATAAGATGTGAAATGATTACTCAAAGTTTCATGTTTCTTTTTGTATTCCCCGTCAATTTACTCAAGGTACGACTCTTTGACAAATTGTTTGCGGGATTAAGTAATTTTTTTTATGAGTAATAATTGGATTAAATTAGTATAGGTTTGACAAAATATACAAAACAAAAACTCGCATACAAGTATTTTTGCACATTTCTATCTAAGGCTGTGTTTGAGTTACATAGTTTTTCTAAAAAATGTTACATCATAAAAAATATTTTTCTACTTTTATTGTTTGATTACAAGATGAAAAAAGAATTAATTTTCCATTGTACAATCAGTTTATACACAATTTTTGACCAATTATTGGAAAACATTCTCTTATAAGAAGTGAAGAAAAAATTTACCTCAAAAATCTTTTCGATGAAAAATATTTTCCTAAAAAATTTATATGCAATCAGACACACCCTAAATTAGCTTTTAACTAAACACATTTTGCTAAAGTCACCTCACCATATACAGTATTTGCCTAGTGTAGGTAGAAAATCGATAGGTTGGGCATGACTTTGGACCTCAACCATCTTACCCACACATCTTCGTCATTCATCTGCCCTTCGTGCCTTGAACGACTTGCAAGTGGATCGGCCCCAATGATTTCGAGGCCCATCTTGATAAAAGAGGCCCATATCATCAATGGAAGAAAATTGCTTATGAGGATTCGGGCCTCCTTATTTGGAAATATACTAGTTTTTAAGCTCGTGCGTTGCACGGTAGTAAAATTGTGTTAAGTAAACAATGAATTATTTCAAACATGATCTATAATTTTGTTTAATTGGTAGTAACATAATATTTGTTACAATTTGGTAGCATATATTATGATAATATTTCTATGTTAAGTGTGCTATGTGTTCACAATTAAAATGATTAAAAATAAATGGTGAGAGACTAATTTAAAAAAATTGTGTGATGTTTGAAAGATAAATAAAATAAATTGTAATATTCAAAATTACAATCAATAAGTATTTAAATGAGATTAGTTTTAAATGAATTACAATGAAATATAATAAAATTATAGTTTTTAAGTTCTAATAATGCTTTAACAATGTCAAATATGCACATATCAACAAATTAGCATAATGTACAGTTGAACATTAAATAATTTAAAAATAATGTCAAAATAAAGTTGAATTAAAATATAAACGTAATTCAAAACAAACACATAAAGTACACTAACGACAATGGTAATCATATAACATAGAAGAAATATAGGTTAAAGTAAAAACATATGTAAAATTAAAAATTATTTAAAATGAATATCAATTTACAATTCTGTCACATTATCTTCTATTATTAATTGTGGTGAACCTGCAAAAGAGATAATATGTAATGTATTATAAAAGACACCAGACATCATTTTCGTACATCATTTGCACCAACCCGAGGCATTACATTTCATACAAATTTAAATTTCATGATTTTATTTTTGTTTTTCAATGATTTAACTTATAATTCATTATTTTATTGTCTCTTTTACAATTAACTTAAATTATACATTATTTTTGAGTATTTGAGGTCATGCTGCAAAAGCCAGAAAATTAATTTCATAAACATTTTTCTTAATTTTGACAAAAAAAAAGTCACTACGAAAAAAGAGAATTTTCATCATTAACTTTTTTCCCCCCAAAAATTCAAAAAAAAATCCAAAAAAAAAAAAACAAATAAAACGTACTAAAGAAAAAATGGAAGGTAGATGTGTAAAAGTCTAAAACCTTTCAATCTCCAAAAAAACAAAGAGGATAATCAAACTATCATTTTCCATAAAATACTGGTCACAACATGATAATTTTGCAAGAACGAAATCACCAAAAATAAAAATTTTTATAACTCATCAATTCTCAAGTAACAACGTAAACAATCTACATGAACTAAATAGTAAGCAAACTCAATAGGAGCTAAAAAAGGCAAATAATCTTATACACTTTTACTCCTAGCATTCTAAAAATTATTCTTTTCGCATTAATTACTTAGTTTTAAATTTTTATTTCCTTCTTGACACTCGTGCAATACACGGGCAGTAATCACTAACAAAAAATAGTAAGATATTGAAAACATAGCATGATCCAAGGTGAATCAAGGAAATTTGTGATTCAAATGTAAAAAAATTAGTAGATATTTAAAATTTTTAAAAGACATATAATGTATATAATTTTTAGAGATGCTAAAAAGAAAGTAAAAAATTTGTAAAACACGTAAAAAATAAAAAGACTTGCTGATAAATTTTTGCCACTAAAAGAGCAATTAATATAATATATGATTACAAAAAAAAAATTAAATTACAATGATCGATTATTAATGCATAATGTTAACATTATGTGTGTACATCATTAATTCAACTTATTTAATAACTATAACAATGCCCTAAATTGATTAATAGATATTTCATTATTGGTCACCATTTAAAGTACTATAATAAGTTGAATTTTTATTCAAAAAAATAATTTAAATTTATAATAATTGATTAAAAATATTTAAGTAACATAATAATTTTTTATCTTGTAATAATTGATTTATATAACTCATACCATAATTAGTTTCTATTCATCAAATCACGTATAAATGCTTTAATTAAATTATAGTAAGGAAATTTAAAAATTAATGGCGACATTGTTAAAACTCATTCTCCAAAATAAATTTATTTTATTTTTCAATATTTATTATTGTGTAGAGTTTATGAATTAATTCAGTCGAAAATGAAAAATATTGTTTCCATCTTCAGATATTATTTAAAGATATTTATTGTATCATTTTATTCATTTGTGTAAAACCTATCATCTTCATGTATTACATAATTATTATTGATTAACACTATGCAAAAAAATGCTATTTGACTTGTTCAAATTAAGAAGTTAGAGCAAAAAATTAGGATACATTTGTTGAAGTAAATTAGACAATCGTTTGAAAAATCAACTCCTCCCCGTATGTACTGATACTTAAAACTACCTGTACACGTGGTATCCAATCATAGGGACATCAATTAAAAAAATAACTTTTTTTTTGTCCTAAAACCATTATCAGAAAATAAAAATACTATCCACATCTACTTTATATATATTATAGATTTTTATAATTTGTTATTTGTAATTCCATTTTAATCAACAATTAAAAGAATTTTCGGATTTTAAGATATGTTATAAGATGGACACATGTTAAAACAAAGAATATAGTTTTGTTCACCCTCCTAAAAGAGGGTGAACATTAGTGTAAAAAATAAAAAATTTTTGATTTTTTTGTTTCGTATTATTTGATTCATTGAGAGCTTCAATTTGAGTATAATATTGATATATAATTTTTACTATTTTAAAAAGTTACTTATTTTTATGATAAGTTACTTATGTATTTGTAAAATAAATAACTTTTTAAAACAATAAAAATTATGTATCAATATTATACTCAAATTGAAGCTCTCGATGAATAAAATAATACAAAATAAAAATTTTCAAAAATTTTCAATTTTTTATACCTCAAATTTACCCTCCCAAAGGAGAGTAATATTCAACCAAACTGGACTCTAAAACAAATGGTATATGTTGGAAGTTAAAATTAATGCACACGTGACAGCATTTGTGATCAGCAATTGTATTTGAATTAGTTACTGCTGTCTTAAAACCACTTCCAGATTTCAAAAAAACCATGCACCTCTACTTTATATATATTATAGATTATTGATTTATTCAATCGATCTGCGTGTTAGATATATAGTTAAAAATTGAAAAAAATATATATATTAAAAAATATAAATTAATTGCATGAGTGGTTGAAAATAATAAAAGAGAAAAAGGTCGTGGAAGCTAGTGAAAAATTATTGTGGGGAGAACAATGCCTAAATTGAATTTATTGATGAAAGTCACAACAAAGTTTTGTGCAATCTCTAGTATAGAACCCCACCGGACGACCCATGTGCTTGATCATCAACATACACGGGACTTCAAATAATGTAATTACATATCGAGAATTAATTAAGTCACACACCAAACAATCAATTTAGACAAAGACATGTTACACTAGCGTAACATGCATTTTATTTGAGCCACTAGTTCATCACTCTTAAAACTACCATGCAATATTTTTCTTTTCCTGACAAGTATAATCGATGTTTGGGGGGTCCCTTCAAAGTTCCTCACGTTTGGGGGGTCACTTAAAAGTTGCTCAAGTTCATGTTAGACGCGATTTAAAAAAATTACTTTACACGAAAAAAATAATAATAACAATAAATAAAAAAAACTTGTTTATGAAAACTCAAATCTTCTTTAATCATTCTAGCAAATAAATTTGAAGTATTCAATATCATTCAATATCAATCACATACATATAGAGTCCAATAGAGTCACACGTTTAATTAAATGTGTGATAATTTACTGGTTTCTGAAGAATTTTGCTACACCGACTAATGAGTTAATATTTTGAAATGGAACATAAATCTTTAGTAGTTGTATAGGAGCTTCGCGCCTACGCCCAAAACTTATGCATTTCGATGTACAAGACAATCTCGGTACATATTTTGTATAGGTCTGAGCTGTATCATAAGACTAAGAAAAAAAAATCTATGTTTGATTCTTAAGGGTGGTTGTGTTAGCGTAAATTCGAGACTGATGCAGAAGAACACAGTCATGATAAGATACTAATTAATTTGTTGAGTGTGGGAACTCAGTGCCACTTTGGTTACTAATTGATAAAGAATTGAGTGAGTCTTCTTAATGGGTAACTCTGTTGAAATTTCATTCCTAACACTTGTTATTGTTATTGAACAACGATTAAATTTTATCGGAAAGGAATATTATATTACGAGTACTGATCAATTTAATCTAGTACCCAATAATATTGTGTCAACATTGATGTGGACACACACAATACACTAAATGCGTGGGCTGGTCACTGTGTGTGTCCATATCAACACTGAGCACAATAATATTTTGCCTGAGGGTGCAGTAGATCAAAATTGAGTACCGATATTCTTCGAAATATTAGAAACGGTTTCCAGTTTAGACCATGTTTGATGCATTACAACTTGAATATTCAAAAATAAGTTTCCGAACTGATTTTTATTCTTATTTATTTAGATTTAGAAGTAAAGCACGTTACCCTTGACACCACAAAAGAAGCTAATTAAGGGCCGGGCGGTTATACCTGGCATCTATGTACAGTTGCACCATATTCATTAATTTCAATAGAACAAATACACATACTTCCGATCCAGCTTTATTTTGCTTTCTTGTGACTAACCAAACAACCCACTTCACAACGACAGTGAAAAATTAAATAAATTTTATTAATGAGGTTATGAATACAGAAGAATGATCATATTATAACTAATTTAAATAAATTGTTAATAATTCACAAAAGAATATGAATAATAATCTAGTAATGGCAATCAACCAAAGGAGAAGTAGAAAATACAATAATTTCTTTTGATGCAAAAGGGAACTTGCGTTCTCGAAGATCATCATCATTGTCGTCATCATCGTCGTCCAGTTCTGTGGCAGGAAGATTAAGATCTAACGACAAGAGATTTCTTGATTTTTTACCTTCTTTGGACTCTTCATGGCTACTATCCGGTGCCGCCACCGCCGACGGCACCGGCCTGTGCCGCCGCATGTGGCCGCCCAAGGCTTGACCGGAGCTGAACTCAGCTCCACATATCGAGCACTCATGAACCCTAGATTTGTTCTGCGTGTTGCACGCTGAATTTGAATTTCTGCTTGAAATTTGAAGTGAAAGAATTGTACTGTGATCATAAGTATTCAATTGTAGATTGTGTGGTAATTTTTCATCTAGGGTTGTTGCCTTAGGTTTCTTGTGACTTGCCCTATGTCCGCCAAGAGCTTGGAATGAAGCGAAACTCCGGTTACACGTCTTGCAATGATAAACCTCGCCAGCCATCGGCGCCGCCACTGCCACCTTCTTGCTGACGGTTGTCGCCACCGATTGAGATACTTTGCTTGTTTTTTCCGTTTGCCCTCTGGCCAAAAGGATTAAACAATTTGCCATATCTTCTTCCTCATCAGTGCGTGCATCGGAATTAGGCGGCGATGGGGTGAAAGGATTGAAACTACCGGAAATATCACTTGCACCGGCTCCAAAACCACCGTCACTGGCGGCGGTGCTGCATGAGCTGGTGGTGGCCATGGTTAATGCAAGTGGCGAAGATGTCCTCGGCCGCTTCGTTCTCTTTCCTTTGATTATTATGTGGTGATGATCTTTACCCTCCATGACTCGTTCTTGATTTTGCATATAGTAGTTATAGAGAGCGAAAATTAGAGGTTTGTGGAGAAAAAATGTAATAGGGTTGGAAGTGTTTTAAATAAGAAGGTGGGATGTTTTGCTCGGAAAATTATACAGTACTGAACAGAATTGACAAACCAGTATTTTAACTCTATTTTGCTAGTCGGTTATTGTCTAATCAAGTATTCGATCGAAAATGTTGTTTGCAACAAGTGAAGATATAGATGAACAATTTTATATGTAACTGTGTAGAGAGAAAGAGGAGAGAGAGGGAGGTGGAGAAACATGTAGAGGTGAGGAAACTAGTGAGATTCGGTTGGCTTTGAAGCAAACCCATTACTTTTTGGCAACGATTCCTTGTGAAGGATTAGAGTGCAAGCCTGGCACCACACAATTTGCGCTTCACCACCCCCACTACTTCTTCTCTATTCCTCATTTTTCTCTTTTATTTTATTTTATTTTATTTATTTAAGCTATTAAATAATATACGTTCAATTAGTACAATATACGTTCATAAGTCGATCAGAAGCGCATGAAACGTAATTACTGCGTACCCAAATGTATTTCCAGTGGTCCAACGTGATTAAATCGAACACAGAATTCCTAATGTTACTTTTAGGGTGATAGAGAATAATTTATAAATATTTTAATAGATTTTAACGTAAAAGATGAGAGAGAATGAGTGGAGCTGAGTGGTAGAAATTTGTGGATATGATTAATTTAGGGTAAAGAAATAACGGTTAAAAAAGTGAAAAAAAAGTGATAAAAGTTTTAAAATGGGTTCCCTAACTCCCTTTAACAAACAAAATAATAAATACACTTACAATCAATAAATAACGTGGAAGGGTAACAGTTGTTGATTATGAACTTTGAAGGTAGTGATAGAATTTTAGGAGTAGATTTTAGATGAGAAAAATTAAGCAATTGCATGTGCAGTTGACCCACCTACATTGTACTCTACTATGGTGATAACTTGTGATTAATGAGTTTATGACCCATAAATCACGGCGGTTGAATAATTTAATTAAATTACTTGATCAAAAATGTTCATCAAATGATTAGGGTTGGTAAAGTCCGGAATAGTTACACGTTCCTTCGGTTCGTAGGACTAACAATCATCTAGTTATCCAGTTCACATGCATGAAAGTCTATTCTTTGATGACTCTGATCAGCAGAAATTAAAATCCCATGTGTTTATTTATTTATTATGTAAATAAATAAGATTTAATTGCTTTTAATGGTTTCCCAACATGGATAACTTGCATTTTATGCTGTTAAATGCAGTTTAATTAAGTCAATGTCTTAAAAAAAACATAAAACGTGATTAAACTATACGTAATATTTAGTTAATTTTGAGTTTAAGTGAGTGTTAATCAAATACTAAGCGAAATAAAATTGTGCATATACAACAGCAATGTCAAGCGTCACTTAAAAGAGGTCGAAACAAACTTTTTAAAACAAATTAAGTTTAAACAAGATTAATTAATTGAGTGATGCTAGCTATGTGTGTAGAGTGTAACACATTTGTTTACACACAACTTTTACATACTAATGGAGCTTAATATGTCGAAGTTGTATAGATATTAATGTGTGTACAGGTAACATTTGTCTAGCTAATTAATTGCCTATTTAAATCCAAAAAGGATAATAATAATAATAATAATAATAATAATAATAATAATAATAATAATAATAATAATAACAACAACATTAGAAAACTTAAGTGAATAAGAGCTTCATGAACATTATTGCTCCTCCTGGTCCATAGCACCTAAGAGTGCAATTGTAATAGTTTAATTAGTAATTACTTTGTTATTAGGTATTAATACTCCAGCAAAAGGAATCAAAAGTCGTTTTTTTTTAAAAAAATAATTTGGCGTGTATTTTCTTGTTTGAAGGTGATAAACACTATGATAGTAAATTCATGTATTAGTATTTGATTTTTCGCTCTATAAATCACGTCAATTGTGTGCATTATAAGGGATGACAACGGGCGGATAGGCTAAAATCATTATTACCCTAAGAAAAGTTTTCGTAATTGTTATTGTCTGGCAATCCGCTAATCCGGAGCGGATCAGATCGGGGTGGATCGCAATTGGGGTAGATCGTCTTATAAAACTGCCAATGAATCTATGAACATTTTTCTTTTTCTTGTTTTTTTGTTTTGGCTTTTTTTTTTTAAGATATTAAATTAGAGATAGAAGCCCAACTCACTTTAAGAACGTAACTAAGTCATGGAGTCATGATAGAAAAAACTAAAAAAATAATTAAAAATTTCACAACTATTATTTCATCGTCAATTGATTTTTTCCTTTTTTTTTAATTTTATTTTATTGTTTGAGGGGCAATCCGATTTGTGATTCCCCCACAAACTCTCATGGATCACATTTTCTTACCATTATTGGCCCCGTCAATCCGTAGATCGGAAAACTTCTTACCATTTGAGGCGGAATATCTATTAGGTTTGGTGCGAATCGGATTTTTTTTTTTGGCCATCTTTACTATATAAATCAGTTGTGAAAAGACTTTGATGTTACAACGTCTCCCCTACTACGATGGTTAAAGTCAACAGTGAGATATACTAATAAATAATAAAAACATTAAATCATATTAACTTTTATCATTTAAAATTACAAATGATTAGTATTTGAGGTCATTACAATAAACATTAATTTAATGATGGATAATGACTGAGATAAACATCGAAAATATTCTTTGGTGATAGAGACAATATAATAATTGATAATAGCATTCTCTGGATTATTTTACTTATCCTAATGCTTTCATTAAAATAGATTATGCTCCAAGAGTTCTTTAAATGTCTTTCAGAATTTTCAGTATTTGATATTTGAAATCAATGAACTTAAATTGTTGTTATTAATTTGTGCACAAATGATCAATAAAAATTCTGATATGCACAACTATAAAGTCATTATTATTCGTTTAAAATTAATTAGGAGACGTGGATCATATCATGGGTTTTGTTTAACCCATAATACCCAAACCCTCCACCCCACCCTCACCTCACACCTAATACATATTGATAATCAGTAAAGAGTAAGTAAGTACTACTATAATCTAAAAAAAAAATCCCAATAATAAAACTGGAAAACAGGCAAATATATTAAGCTAGTTAAATAATTATGAAATTGCACAAATGAGGCTATTAATTGCAGACAGGAAGTTGTAGGATCCTTGTCCATATTAGTTGTACCCACTTCACACCCTATACTTTTGCTCCTAATATTTAAGTCAAATATGAGTATGCAAATCTTACAAGATTTTTCAGTTTAATTTTATACACATTTTTTTCTTAGTACATGTACTTCCAACATCACGGCTTATTTGGATGTTCTCAGATAAATAATATTTCTCTGAATAAAATGATCAATAGAGATAGCTTAAAAAGTTTCTTTCTAAAAAAGTAACTTTTATTTACATTGTTACTTTACTAAAATCATACATTTTGGCCCAAGTTTCCTATTATACTAAGCTGCAATAAGTAATACAAGAAAGATTCTTGGAGTATTATGTATGAACTTGAGTTTGTCAAGGCAAGAAATAGAGTATGTACCATATAATGTTGAAGCAAAGCATTTTATTTTATGCTTTTCTTTCTCAAGGCCATAACCTCCATTTCAATCATAGTGTTAATAATTGATCTTCTTCGACTCAGACTTCATTTTGATATAAATGGTTGTGTGGTCTCAACTTTGGTTGATGATATTGTGTCTTTGTGGTATGTATTAGCACATAGATATTACAACACGAGAAACATAGAGATGCTATCCAACTAACAGTACATATAAATAATTGGAAAAAAAAGTACAAATAATTAAATAATTGGAAAAAAATTACAAATAAATAACTATTTTTACTATTCAATTGATCTGTGTATGTAATTAAACCATTATATAGTAAAGTGAGAAATGTATAATTTTTACCAACTAAAATTTTAAAGCTTTTAAAATATTTAGGAAATAAAAAGATAAAACATCGATCTCTTCAAGATTGATGGCGCACTACAAAAAATTTTATTTTTAACAATGAAAAACTTGTTTGTAAAAAATTATGTTTTGGGTAATTTGGTTATAGAAGAGTTGTCGAGAAATATTTAAACCGATTTTTTTTTTTTTGTCATTAAAAACTTAAAAACTGAATTTTTGATCGAGCAGCAATCAAATTTGACAACCAAAATTTAAAAAATGAGATTAAAATAATTTTGTTAAATACATACCATATGATTTGATAACATACTTGACACAACCAACTTTTCTTTTCATTTTATATTTTATATTTTTATATATTTATTTTTTTGATTTTTCTCTGGAGTTATATATATATATATATATATATATATTAGAAACTATCCCGGTTGAAACTCAGGGTAGGGCGGTTGTAATTTTATTAATATCAAAAAACGAGTACAAATAAGAAGGGCTTAATACCTGATCTTTGAGAATTAAAGTGCAAGCCTATCAGTAGCATGAAAAAATAATCAACTAAATAAGTATATTGACAAAATTGACAAAGCTACTATGAAAGCTCAAACTAAGACTAAGCAACTAAGGCCTTGTTCTATTTGGTGTTAACCAAATCCGCACGCAATTCCGTACACCTCATACTCATTTTCAACCACACACACATTTCCCAAAATAATATTAACCACACATTTTTACACGGAATACCGCGCGGAACAACTAAACCTCCAATCAAACAAGGCCTAAGTAAGTATAGAGAACCTAGCCAGCTATATGAATGCAAACAAAAGTATTAATGAAAAGACACATCGACAGATGTCCACACAAAATTGTTTATCTAAGTTAATTACATGCTAGCTCATTCACGTGTTATAAAGCACAATTAGCTTAACTTAAGCTAGTTTTGTGACGATTATTATTAGCAGGCATGTTAGGTCCCATATATTAGCTGTTCCATTACTCAGTCGACGCCATGTCCCAATCATGCATAGAACTCACTTATAAGTAATAAGATTACTGCATAATTCAGTACCGAGGTCCATAATTTCCTTTGCTTTGAAGTGTAATATATTGAGCTTAAGTACTCTTACTCTCTTAGGATGTGTTTGCTTGCAAAGCCAGAAAATGGTTGGAAGGAAAATATTTTCCAGGTAAATGAATTCATAGAAAATGTTTTTTTAGGGAAAATGGTAGTTATAGGTGTTTTATTGCATTAATTTGCAAGTTAGAAAATAGTGTTATTTTCCTTTTTTTTTTTTTCCATGAAATTTGAATATTTTCCTTACTTTTATTGTTAAAACAAATTATCCATTAAAAAAAATAAAAAAGAGGTAAACATTTCCTGGAAAACAAAAATCACATCCCCTCAAGAAAAAACGGTTTCCTTCAAAATAAGGAAAAGAGTGGATTTCGAGAAAAGTTGAAAACGTTTTCCTAGAAAAAAAAAGATGCAATCAAACAAACCAAAAGCAGAAAATTGTGGAAAAGTTGATTTTTCCCGGAAAATTTTGCATAATCAAACACACCCTTAGTTCATTACACTAGTATTTTCTCTTGTGCATTGCACGGGAAAATTTATGGCCAAGTTATAATTTAAAATATGTGTAAAATAAAAATTATAATAATATATTTTCTTTTTTTCTGGTAAATAGCATAAGAAACAAAATAATAAAACCAAGAACTAGATCAGAAATAATGTGTGATATAACATCTTTAAGGGAGATGACGAAGCTATATAGAAGCACATTCGGTCAAAAAAGTATAAAAGCACATTATTTCGTCCCCGTTTGGTTATAAATTTTTCTTTAATTTTGCATGATTTAATGGGAGAGATATGGATGAGAGATTTAAAAAGATCACACACGATAATAACATGGATTGGAGAAATAAGGAGTGATTCTGCCAAAAGATCAGGGGTGATAATAATTGGAGATTATGCATTGGTTGAAAATTAGGTATTTGTGTTTGAGTTGGAAATATAAATAAAATATTATTTTTTAATTCTGAAAATTATAAGATTGAGCGGGAAATTGGCATCATTTTATTAATAAATAGATTATATTATTGTTATTACTATTATTATATATATATATATATATATATATATATATATATTGCTCTATAAAATGGAGTTAATATGTGGAAAATATAAAATAAGAATTGGATTGGCAATGCTTAAAAAGATCCAGAGTTCTTAATGTTCCATTGTGTGTCAATTCATTTTTTTTTTCTTTTTGAATCACAAAATTGCATTCGAGAAGGTACTTTTTTTTTTCCTTCCTTCTTTTAATAACTGAAATATTTAACGGCTATGATTACATTAGTTTGATCAATATTCATTACTACTATTATGATAGGTAATTTATAGCAATCGATTTGTTACTTTTAATGCAATATTTAAAATGATAAATCGATACATAGATAAATATATATATATATATATATATATATATATATATATAAAGTACCAAACAGATCGATTGCAAGTATCAAGAGGTGCACTAGCTGAGAACTCCTAACTAGGTTGATCGATTTTTAGCATTCGTTCATTATTTACCTATTCCGATATATATTATTAATCCCCGTCAATATATATATATATATATATATATAATATTATTAATCATGATAATAATGTGGGAGGTGCACAAGCTGTACTTCTAATTGGAAGAATATTAAAGGCGCCTATTCGTCTTGACCTGGTAGAAGACAACAGAATGTCAACACAAAAAACTAAGGTAAAAGTGTAATTTGTAATGGGAGAATAATTCTAAGTGAACATTTAAATTTGATATTTTAAAATATAATACAATTGACATGACACATTGTCATTAAATATGAAAAATTATATTAAATAATAAAATAATACTTGAACATCTATTCATCATTTAATGAAAAAATAATACACTGACATGTTATTTAAAATTTTCAATTAACAACTTTTCATTTGAAATTACTCATAGAAACTAGAAAGTTGTGTCATGTTGATTTATTTCCGGTCCTCTCTGTGCCTCAACCAATTAGGGTTCTTGAATGATCCACTTCTCTTAAATTTCGGTGTTTCTCTATGTGAGATTCAATTTTAAGCTTCGAAGATCAAATGCTAATATATTGACAACTTTATTACTATAATTTTAAGATATAATTAATTCCATGTGTACATATTTAGCAATGTATGATAATCTTTTAAGAAGTTTGATAGAATTAGAAGTCTGAAGTAGCAGTTTCACGAGTATTAAATTATATGTTGATTTTTGAAAAAATAAAATAAAATATGAAAGATAGATATATTTCCAAAAGGATTTTAATTTGATAGGATTCTCCTTCTCTCTTAAAATCATAAATAAACAATAAAAATGTAATCAAAATAGCTGCCACGACAACAAATTGTGATTCGAGCTAGGATAAGAGTTTTTACATATTTTTGTTCAAATTGTACTTTTTATTCCACAAATTCAAGATCTACATCATTTACAATTTACTTATTATATTTATAAATATAAATTAAAATATCTGTAGCACTCACTCAACAAACCATTGAGCATCGTTTCTCCATGTCAATTTGGACAAAAGCAAAAAAAGAATGACAGTCTAAACTTCCAAAAAAGTTATTTTTTGGCCCAAAAATAGTGCCAAAATTTTGACCGGCGGCCACGGTGCCGTCGGAAAAAATTCGGAAAATTCCTGGAACTCCCCATCGTCGTGCTGATTCCAGATCTGGTCCCGGATTTCAAAACGGAGATCGAATCGGCCCCCAAAATGCCATCGATGGTACCGTAACTAAGGCACCATCGATGGTACCTTAACATTCCTGCAGAGAGGACGAGTGAAGCAAAGAGGCATCAAATAATTGGAATGAGGACACTGGGACTACTTATATTTAATACCAAGACAACCCGCGAGATTGTGCTGCATGGACGACTGGGATTAAGTGCAGTCGCACCTTTTTCGAAAACACGACTTCGATAACAATTTTTTCACAGTTGTGACGTTTTGTTACTATGAAATTCCATTTTCGTAACTTAAAATACTCTATTCGTCCCACTAAGATATGTACTCACCATTTTTCATACATATTAAGGAAATATCTTAAATATTATTGAAATTATAAAATATTTCTATATTGTTCCTATTTTACCTTGTATTAATTAAAAAAAATAGTATGAATATTGTTAATATTTTTGGGAGATGGAATATCTATTTGATTTTTATTATTCCAATAATATTAAATAGGGGTACTTTAGTCAATTAGAAAATAAATTATATTCCCAATGAGGAAAGTGAATTGTAATTTAAGACAGACGAAAATAGAATACAAGCCTATCTTAATAGGAGGGAATAGTAATTATCTAGGCGCGCAATTACATTTCCACTACAAACTTTATTCTCCGCACTAGGTTTTAAGTAGTTTCCAGATAATGACGACCAAAGTTTCCGAATGTAATGGTGTAAAGCAGGCCACGAAGGTCTAATTGGGCAGTGTCGATCGAGCCCATTAGGGGAAAGGGCCCAATATTGTTTTCGAGTTTACAAAAGAAAAGGACTTTTTTCTTGGGTCGCCAAAAAAGAAAGTTTATTTCCATATTTACTTATTATTTTAACTTATTCTTTTAAAATATTTCAAAAAATACAGTGTTAATAATTAACTTATCAATTCAAATAACAATTTAACAATTCAATTGAGAAGTTAACAAATTAGGGCAAATTCTTTTAAAAATAACAAAAATAAAAATTAGGGTAAACCAC
Source organism: Jasminum sambac (assembly GCA_018223645.1). Classification (NCBI taxonomy): domain Eukaryota; kingdom Viridiplantae; phylum Streptophyta; class Magnoliopsida; order Lamiales; family Oleaceae; genus Jasminum; species Jasminum sambac. The sequence goes on along the minus strand of CP073646.1, from coordinate 35,905,947 downwards.
TGTCACACTGTCGCTGCCGCCAGCACTATTAGGAGTGGGCATTTCGAGTTCGGTTCCAGGTAGTTCATTATCCTGAACTAAATCGTAAAATTTTGATTCTATGAAAAATGGAACAATTTGGTTCCTTTCAAACAAAATACCATCCGATTCCGGTTCCTTCCGATTCCAGTTATTTTGTTATATATTTTTTATTACTTGAAAATCACATGGAAAAAAATAAAAAAATTGATTCAAGTATAAGCCTAATAAAAAAAATGAAGCTATTAGTAGCTAAGCAGCTGCTTCACTACTTAACAGCAGCAGCTAAGTTGTTGCAATTAATACCAATCTTTGAAGAAATTTTGAATTTACCAAAAGAATTCACAGAAGTAGGCAATTAAGTGAAAGAAACAATGCTATTTCTTATTTTAAATCGGTTTCGGTTCAGTTTCCGGTTATTACAAAGCAACCTTTCGATTTTTTATTCCCTATTTTTCGGTTCCGGTTCTTAATTTTTTTTAAAAGAACTATTCGATTCTTTTGGTTTGATTCCGATTCTATCCCCCATGTTCTGATTTTTTTGCCAACTCCTAACCTCCATCGCTTCTAACCACAACCGACCCTTTTTCCACACCCCTGATTTGTCAATGTACTATCAGCAAACACTAGTGGTCACATGACCCCAACAACTCGCTGGGAGCCACAAACCACTAGCAATGGTGGTCTGAGAGACCCCCAACGAGTTGCTGGTGGTTCCCAGGCCACTAGAAAAGGTGGTTTGTGGCCTCCAGTAGTTGGTGGTGGCACAGCCATAGAGGAGAGAAAGAGATAATGACGGCGACATCGGTGGTGGTGTTTGGAGAGGCAATTGATGGCGATGACAATTGGAAGGCGCCGTTACAGGGAAGAAAGTCAAAGCATAAATTTGGAATTCAAAATCATAAATTCTAAATTAATACTAAGGCCTTGTTCTATCCAAGATAATTTTTATCCCACACTCTTTTCTCTCATCTTTTCAGCCATTACACACTTTTCAATACAATATTAACAACACATTTTACACGGAATACCGTGCAAATAACTTTTATCCACAATCAAACAACCCCTAAATTTTAGGTCATCTATGAAATTTCTTCACAAATTAAAGGCTCTCGTGTTGAGATATATAGGGTTGTCGTACATCAAAATTCATAAACTAATAATCTCAAATAAAAATTAAATCAATAAAATTATTAACTATATATTTATGTAAAACAAATTTTATTTTTATTAGCTATAATTTCCGAATCCTAACATTGTTCTTTATTTATACTAATATAATAACCATTTACAATTGCAATTTTGTTCTCCTCCACCTAGGTGGACCATAAGCTATGGTCCGCTCGGGTGATTTACGCCTTCAGCCGGGTTTGATTTTGAAATTCGAAAATTTTGCTAGATTCATCACGATGGTGCGAAACTCCAGTAATTTAGAAAAAAATTTTGGGCACAGTGCCAGCCCGTTGTGAGCGGTTAAAGTTTTTGGCAAATTTTTACCCAAAATTTTGCCAAAAACTTTGTGGCAGCCACGGTGTCCAAAATTTTTTTCCCAAATTGTTGGAACTCTGCCTCGTCGTGATAAATCTAGCCAAATTTTCGGATTTCAAAATAGGGTCCTGCCGAAGGTGTAAATCACCTAGGCGGAACATAGCTCATGGTCCACCCGGGTGGAGGAGAACAAGATTGTTTACAATTGTGTTGATAGTGCGAGGCCTCAAGCGAAAAACATGTTATTTATAAATTTTTACTTCGCCGACAACATAAACAAAAATATATATCAACAAAGACAATAAATATAAGAATGAGTAAATTCCAAGACATTATTTTTTTATTAAAAAATCTAGGAATAAAAAATTTGCTTACGAAATAACTTGTGCAATGATTTAATAGAAGATATTTTATCTTTTGTAAAAATGAACAAACAAAATGCGAAATTTCACCTTCCATATGAGGAAAATGCGTTTTACAATCACAATGAATACAACAGGATTGAAAATAATGTAACAAGCTATTCCATCTCTTTGTGTTGAATATGACTTTATTCATTATTCTTTATTTTCTCCTCCGAAAATAATCATCAATAAAAGTTTCATTTTCGAAAGAAGAATAAGAATGATAAAATTCTTTTATTTAATTTTTTTATTTATTTTAGTTGATAGAACTAGAAAACTATCATTTATACTAATTGTATTTTATTTGAGAAATTAATTTGCTTAAAAAGAATTACCGTGAAGAATCAAAATGTCTTAATCGTCAAAATGACATATAAAATGACAACAATGACCATTCCAAAATGTAGTGCCAAATTTGATTGGAGCAAACAGGGGACGTGGCAACTTTTTATTTTGGTTTCTCGTAAAAATCTTTAGATCGTGTGTGGCATATTCTCAAATTCAACGTGAGGTGGGGATGTTGTGTCTCGCAAGTCGTGCCATTTTATTCCGATTTGGTCCCTATTGAATCTGGTTGTCATTTTTAGTTGGACAGTTTAATTTGTTAGTCTCTATGGACATGTGAGTTTGCGGTGCGTCGATACATCAATGTTTTACGTGATCCGTTTGAACTTTTCATTGCGTCGTTGTTATCTTAACTAAGGGTATGTTTGACGCAGATAAGCTTGATGCGCTAGATTCCGCAGAAAACGCAAGCACGATATTATTTTTAGATGCAGCAAGTACAAAAATGAAGATGGCGTTATACTAATCATACATACAGAATTTATCATGCGAAAAACAAGCCCTAAAATTTTGAAGTTTGATATCGCTTGATAACAATGCGTACACACAAACGAGTAGCGTGAGTTACTATCAAGTTAAGTGCTTGTTTGATGAAAATGTTTAAAGTGGCGAGTAACTTAAAAAAAAAAAAAGAATAAATATTTGTATTCTAAAAAGTTCGATCAAACAACATCTAAACGCAAGCTTATCTTTGCTACATTGTCCCACACTTGAGTTATTGTCAAGTTCAGTGCTTGTTTGATGAAACTATTTAAAGAGACGAGTAACTTTTTTAAAAAATAATAATTATTTGTATTCTAAAAAGATTGATCAAACAACATCTAAACGCGAAGCTTATCTTTGCTACAGTCTCGCAGAGCTCAAGCTTTATATTTTTTTTTATGTTTTTACTTCGTCTATCCATGCTTAAACTTGTTTTATATATATATTTTTTATGTTTTTACTTCGTCTATCCATGTTTAAACTTGTAAAAGCTCAAAATTAACTTGACGTGAACAATGAAAATGAAGTTCAATTCCCATCTTCGACATTGACCATCATTGCTTCTTTACTCACACCAAAAGCTTTTGCGTTTGATGAAGGAATTTGAGATTTTGGTGAAACAAATTAAAACCTCCACCGATTAGCAATAATGCAAATTGGGCGAGAAGTTGTTACACAACGGTTGCGGGACTTGGACATCAAAGATCTCTTCCATTTCCATGCTCTAGTGCGAGCTAATCCAAAATTTAAGCCAGTTAATTTTGCAGCGGAATGTTGAGGCATTTGAGGACTCTGAAGAAGGCGACGCTGTTTCAAGGACGGATGACAAGTCGGATATTTGAGGCTATATGGCTGGTTTTTTGGGGTAATGTCGTTGGACATCCCCTACCTTTTGCTTTGGTTTTTTGAGACTTTGATTTGGTCACTAGTACAAAAATGAGCTTAGGTGGCGGTTGTTTTACACTTAGGGTGGCGTTTTTTTTATCGCCACCTAAACTAGCGACACCCAAAGTCGGCCAAAAGGTGGCGGTTGAAAAAACGCCACCCAAAATAGACTTCGGGTGGCGGTTGTTTTTTAACAACCGCCACCCTTTATTTTTTTTTTAAAAAAAGGACTTAGGGTGGCGGTTGTTGGACACAACCGCCACCCTAAGTTTTTTTTTTAAAAAAAAAAGCACTTCGAGTGGTGGTTGTTGGACACAACCGCCACCCTAAATTTTTTTTTTTTTAAAAAAAGCACTTCGGGTGGCGGTTCTAGTGCAAAACCGCCACCAAAAGTCCACTTTTTTTTTTTAAATGATATGAGCAGAATGAACAATCTAAGGACACACGAAATAATTTTTATTCAAAACACACGAAATAATTTTTATTCAAAACCAATCACATCCAATTACAACAAAATGAACAATATAAGAACAAAAACACAAAATTATAAGATGAAAAGCTAAAAATTGCGTTTTGAGGCCTTAGATGACCTCAGATCGGCCTGAAATATGGGGTCACAGCAATAGCAGTGAGTGTCGTAGATCTCGTCGCGACGATTCCGGAATGTACTCGTGGGTTGAAAACGGATATCGTATGCAAAAGTTATGGCAATTTAAAGTTTACAAACTCAAAAACTCGAAAAAAATTTATATTAACAATTATACAAAAATAAATGAGATTTACATGACCAAAAGATCAAAGAAGCTTACCTTACTTAAATTATGGCACCAATTTGTGATGAAATTACACTTAAATCTGATTTCAAACCATGAATATTTGAAGAAATTTGAAAAATTTTCAAAGAGGAAAACTGAGTTTTAATACCAAATCTCTTGAGTTGGTGGAATATTTAAAGAGAAATGGTGGCGATTGTCAGAAGAAACCGCTCAAAGTATTTTAATAATAAAAAAATAAAAAAAGGGGTGGCGGTTGTTAGCTTACAACCACCCTATGTACTAAATTTTTTTTTAACGTTCGTTTAGGTGGTTAACACACACCGAATTAACTTAGGGTGGCGGTTGTTTTACACAACCGCCATACTAATTTTTTTTTTTTTTTTTTGCTACGTTGGTTTAGGGTGGCGGTTGTTAACACAACCGCCACCAAACTCAAGTGTGGCGGTTGTTACACAACCGCCACTCATCGTTCTTTTTTTTTTTAACGTTGGTTTAGGGTGGCGGATTTTTGCTATAACCGCCACTTTCTTAATCCGAGCGTCAATGGTGGCGGTTTATTAAACGTCCTAATGGCCACCTAATATCGACTACATTGTCTTAGTGGGTTGTTGATTTACTTATGTTTTGTTTTGGGACTTATCTTCTCATGATGAGATGAGTCCCCTTATTTTTCTTCATTAATGGAATGTTTCTTCTTATTAAAAAATTAAAGATGTTTTAATAACTGATCAGTATTATTTATTATTTTAAAAATTAAAATTGTTACTGTTAATTCCAGGTTGAGTTTCCATTAATTTTATAAACATATATTGATAAAAGAATTTAATAAGAATTATTTAATTTAATTTTCTTTAATAATAATCAATAAAAAGAAACTAATTAATATATAAGCATCGCTCCTAGACCCATGAGAAATAGATCAAGAGACGGGGCCGAGACAAACGTCAGACCAGCGAGTTGATCGACGTACAATTTTTTTTTTTTTTTGCTCACATCGAATTTTTTCTTTAACAAATAGTGAATAGGATAATAGTGAGACACTTCATGGTGAATTTATAATTTATGAGTTTAAATATTTTTTATTTTTAAATGTCCAAATATTTTTACTTATATAAATTAAACTTTTTAATTTTAAAAATATAATTATATTCGTGCATGGTTAATAGGGGGCGGATACATGACAATATGGGCGCGTCCTAAAAAAATTTACCGTTTCAAAATCCGCTCTCGGATTTTAAATTATATTTTGAACATATATTTTCCCTTGCAATACACGAGAGAAAATGCTTAGCTATGATTAAAAGATATCTTCAAACAGGCACTAAATTAAAATTTGTAGACTTGTTAAAGAAAAAGGTTTGGTTATATGTCAAATTTCCAAACGCTAGTTCAGGTTTGAAATGATTTCGCTAGATATATATATATATATATATATATATATATATATAGTTATCTAAAAACAAAATGAGAAGCCAATATTCCCTCTTTAATTTCTTTCTGACCCAATTGGCCAATTAACTGGATTTTGGAGATTTGCTTCGTAGCATCCTTTCTTATTTCGACATATAATCAATGGAAGTATATGACTCAAAAAATCATTTTAGTTTATCTAAAGAACGATCGTTGAAAGAGTCACTGTATTTAAAATTTATAAAAAGATTTATTCATAATATACTTTTACCAATTTTATTATTATTTTTTTAAAAAAAAAAACTCAATTTAATTCAATTACTTTATTAGTATTTTAATTGTTTCATATTTTCATGAAGATATATAATAATGTGCTAAGTATAGTACTTGCAACTAGTACGTGCATATAGATTTCACGTACATTCTATCACGTAATTTTCTAAAAATGTTTTAGTTATTTTACCAATAGTGATGTGCCAAGTGTTCGGGTGTTGTAAATTATTGTCGTATCGAATTAAATAGAGATAGAGATAGAGATTTATATTAAGTGACGTTAATTCTATCCTTATCCGTAGAAATAATATATGGATCGAATACAGGATATATACTACAAGTTGGACACGTAAAACGACGGATAACCACGTTCCGCTCATGCAACAATACATGCACTTGAAAGTTATAGCAACTTGCGCCTGTCAAAAGTGAAGGGGACATGCCATGTTACCTTACATATATTTCAACGTCACAAAAAGAAGCAAAAACTGACCGTTCACTGCTTGCTAATTTTCTTTTCTTTTCTTTTTCTTTTTTTATATATATTATTATTTCCTATCTTTTTACTCCCCCACCCCAAAAAAAATCCTCCTCCTCCTCCATCTATTTATCAGATATCTCAGCATTTTTTCCTGTTTTCTTTTCAAATGTTAACCTTGTTAATTAAGAGTGGCTAAAGTTATATAATGGAGTATAAACAAACATAATTGAATCTTGCAGTAAACCTTTATTTTATTAAAAATAAAAAATAAATATTAACTAGAGCAGCGGTGTGAACTGCCAAATACGTGAATAATAATGAATAGTGATGTGAAAGGTGTAGTAGATATTGATATTTTGTTTTGACTATAGGAGAAATTAAGTTTTTAGGTATATATGTATTTATATCAGCAAATAATAAGCCTTGTTCATTTTAAACTTTTTGTATCTAAAAATTGATGTTTTACCATTGAGTCAAATTAAGTAAAACATTAATATCAACTGTATATATCTCTCCCCATTAATCATTATTACCATAGCCCTATTTAACCGAGTTAATTAACTTTTAGTAAAATAAAATCAATTTCAGTCCCATATTCTCTTAAAATGTTCATTTTTGTTCCAAAAAAGTTACACCCGGCCCCCAATGGGAGCTTGGAGAAAAATCAAAACATTCCAACGGCTAACAAGTTCTTACTTTCTCTTTGCCACTTGTTTGGCTCCTACGGAGGGAGATCCATTGCAAGCCTCCGTCAACGCACTTGAGGAATTGTCAATGTAGGCCCTCCGATCCGATGGCCAAGTAAGCCATTAATACAAGTTTGCAAATAAATTGGCAAACAAATGTCATCCACTTCGACATTGGATTCTTGTGATTCATTTTGTCTTGAGATTACACACTTATGATTTTCATTCGGTAGAGGAGGAATTTTTTTGTTTTTTTTTAAAGACTCATTGTATCAGATCTGACCCGTTGCCCATAGTGGGCATTATATAACGCTTTCATAACAGATCGGATCAAATGACACGTATTCCTAAACGATGAGACTCCACAATCGAAAACACGCATCATCGATCCATTTATCATGCACTATTACAAATGTCATGTGAGTAACGGATCATAACTCGTCATTGTATAGAGTTATATATGTAGACATTTTTTTTTTCATCTCTTTTCTAATTCTATCGATTTCATTTCTGGGGGTGATATTTTGATATGTTTCAAAAGTCCACCCCAACCCCACAAAAAAAAAAAAAGGAAAAATGAAAATGAAAGAAGAAGACACTATATTATGTGGAGTGGATAATATTGAATGAATTTGTGGATATTCGGATTCCTCCATCTATGTTGACATGGAACTCGCCTTTTAGGTGTAGAATTGTTATATGTTGAATATAAAATAAAGCTGATACTTGATAGATTTTAGTCAAAATTAATTAAGCGACAGAATATCACGACAAGCTTCCAGATCATATCCAACGTTGCTTCGTCCCACCAGCTCCTGGAAAGGTGATCCTTTTTTGGTACCTTTCTTGCTCCCTCTTCACCTGCATGTGATTAGATTCTCTTCAGTTTCATTTTATACATTTAGTATAGAGATGGATTAATAATATTTCGGGGTTGTTTGATTGGGGATAAAAGTTATTCGTGTAGTATTCCGTATAAAATGTGTGGTTAATATTGTATTGAAAAGTGTGTATGTGGTTGAAAAAATGAGAGAGAAGAGTGTGGGATAAAAATTATCCTGGATAGAACAAGGCCATAAAGTCAATGTCGTCCTTCCTTTTTTCTTTTCTTTTCTTTTTTTTCTCCCCTCCCTCTTGGTTTGATATATTTATGTAAACATAAAAAGTTATATCATACTATGAAATTGTAACAAGTAATATTGATTTATGTTCACAATAATTTTCTCTTGAATTGAGTAGCACACTTTTATTAGTTTTATAGAAGAGGAAATCATAAATTGTGAAGTAAAACAAAAACTTTAGAAATAAACATTAGCGTTGAAATTTTTTTATAAAGCTCTTATACGGAGACATTAGGTATTCAAAATATAAATGATTACCGCTTTGTGCATATTATTATTTTTGCTTTATATGAATGAATCTAAGAAAATTCTTGTATACACTCCAAAGAAAAAGAAAAGTGTTGGTAGTGGGATAGAATTTTGACAATAGATGGGGACAAAAGCAAAATCTTTTGTAGATTTTTAGAGCACCCGTGAGCGCACAGATTTTGGATTTGAGAAGGAAATGGATAAATTCCTGGCATTTGCTGACGAGGACGGGTCCCCACGCCACTTAACGCACTTCGGTACCTCATTCTCCATCCACGAGGGCGCAATTTTAACCGTTCTTCTCGTAGGGTGTCAAATATGCCGGCACCCTATGTAGGATAAATATGTGGCCTTGTTTCTCTCATAATAAATTTTTATTAATTTTTATTAATTTTTTTCTTCCATTATTTTTAATGATTCATATAATTATTTTATATTTTTTTAAATATATTTTTTTCAATTTTCAACCACATATTTGACACGTCATTCGAATAAAGCAACAAAATTTTGAGAAAACAAGGCCCAATTAAATTTTAAAGATTTAATTGACTATGCGTTAAACTTTAAAACATAATTAAACACTTGTTGAATACTAATATAAAGAATTCACTGACGTCAGACCAATAGCTACATAACTCATCAAAAGCTACGACATTCACATCCAAGGGGTGTAGGCCATGGTAAAGCCTCCATGCTTTACACCTTAGAGTATCTTTATTGCATAATTTTCCTACATCTTTTATTTTTGTCTACGTGGCGGAGAAATAGAGATACAAAAAAAATTATGGGTCCCATATTTTTTTCTCTTTTTCTCACTTTCCCTACTTTTTGCCTATTTTTTCCATTTTTTCACCATAAATTCTCATGTCACCTCTACATCTAGAAGTCCAACTTCACATCCTCCCCTTTAATTTTATTACTAGTATTATTTTTGAATTTATTTCTACATCTCTCCTGCTTTTTCACTTTTTCCTCTCTTTTTACACTATATTCTCTATTCTCTTTTCAATCCACCTAATCATCTTCTCTCTATCTCTATCCTCTACATCATCTCTTAACATTACTACCCATTAAAAATGCTCTTAAAAATTGTTAACCATTCTATTTGAAACATTAATTAATAAAAATAAAAAAATTATTAACCACTTATAAGTTACAAATTCGTCTCCACTCTCGTAATTTTCACATGTGGGAGAGTTAACAATGGTTTCCTTGGTTTCTCAGTGTGGAACAAGCTATTTATAGCTGTCCTCAAATCCCACTTTCTTTTGATTTTTCAATGTGGGACTGCATCCCTTCTCAAGCAATGTTGAATAACTTCCACTTACTAATTGCAATTTTCGTTCACCTAATTTCCAACACGGGCTTGCTAAAAAAATTGAAAATTTAGTTTAGAATTTTTACTTTTCCTATATGATAAGTCAATGGTACATAGAAAATGATGTGATCGATCGACTCTCTTTAATTTTTTTTTCTATTTCAAAAATAATGTTTATTAAATAAACTAAAATCAAATTTCAGTATTAACTATATATTCAAATCACTACCAAATGAATATCTATAAATATACATTTCATAATATAATCTTTACTATTAGAAGGCCTTATTCTATTCAAAATAATTTTTATTCTACTCTTCTCTCTCTTTTTTTAATCAAGTGCACACTTTTCAATACAATATTAATCACACATTTTACACGGAATTACCGCGAAATAACTTTTATCCCCAATCAAACAACCCCTGTGGATTCATTGTTTCGAGCCGAGAAAGATAACAGATAAATGAATTTCAAGGGATGAGGTAGATAGGTCGCTCGGCCTATCCAACTACTTCTCGACCAACCCGGTTGCTAGTCGCTGTTGCCAAGGCTCGGCAGTTGCTTCAATGATTTTGGACAATCCTTACCTTACAACCATTGGGGATCTTTTTATCAAAGGGGTATAATCTCTCGATTCTATTGTTCAAAACGTGAGTCTAGAATTGTTCAAAAAGTGAGCATAGAAATATCTTTTAGTGGATATTATTGTAAATATACCCATTTTGGATACCCATTTTGGATACCCACTTTGGATACCTATCTATAATATCTACTATGTGAATGATTATTTTACCCTCAAGTGTATTGTAATTTTCACATTTGTCACAATCTTGTAACTCTATAAATATGGGGTTCATTCCCCCATTCAACAATAATAAACTCTCTCATTCTCCTTCTCAAAATATTATCTTACTTCCTCTATCTTTGCATAAACTTGTGTACTATTCTCTCACATCTATTATTTTACAACACGTTATCAGCACGACTGCTCTACTCTGAATATATATTCTCAATCAAACGATAATATAACAACCTATTCTAAACAAAGGTATGTATTAGAACATAGATATCCTTATAATTTAATTCAAATCGTGGGATGAACCACCAAATGAAAAATATACACACACTCTTTATATTAGATAAATAGTTTTATCGCCATGTGGGACGGTTTAGGAGATTCTTTATTGATCAAGAATTTATTTATGAATTACTAAATAGTAGACTATACACACTCTTTATATTAGATAAATAGTTTTACCGCCATGTGTGACGGTTTAGGAGATTCTTTATTGATCAAGAATTTATTTATGGATTACTAAATGGTAGATGAAGTCATCAAATAGTTTAATTATTTTACAATTCAAATACTGACATACCCATTTTCGTGATGAGTACAACTATCACAAATTGGGGGTTGTATGAATTTCTATATCTTTGTGTACTACTATTTACCACACTCAAAGTAGGCACTGGTACCTAGTGGAGGTTTAACTATTTATACAGTTTATATTAATTAAATTAATTGAAAGCGAAATTATACTATTTATATTATATTCTTTTACATATATCTAATATGATACTTTACCACATGACTGATAAAATTATTAATCATACTTATAAAAAAAAGAGACAGATAAGAGAATATTTTTCTCTTTTTATCTTCAATATCACTATTAATCTACCCAACCATTATTTTTTTTACACTTTCTTTAATTATTACCAAACAATATAATATCAACATACTTTTCTTATAATTCTAATAATAATCATACATACAATGATAATTATTTTGTCTAGTTAGTTGATATAAAAGTAATAATTTTATCTAATTAATTGATGTTCTAATTTATTTTTTGTTATTTTATAGTATGGCATCAAATATCACAAAATTAGAGTTTGCGGCACTCGACATTACTGGAAAGAATTATCTTTCATGGATTCTTAATGCCAAAATACATTTAAATGCAAAAGGCCTCGGTGATATAATTAAAGAAAAAATGAAGCATCAGAAATGGACAATGCCAATGCTATGATTTTTCTTCGTCATCATCTCGACGAAGCACTGAAAAATGAATATCTTACTGTTGAAGATCCTTCGGAACTCTGGAACAATTTGAAAGAAAGATATGATCATCAGAAAATTGTAATCCTCCCAAGGGATCGTTTCGATTGGTTACATTTAAATCTACAAGATTTTAAATCAATGAATGAATATAACTCCGCAATGTTCAAAATTACGTCTACACTAAAATTATGCGGAGAAACTATTACGGAGAATGATATGTTAGAGAAAATATTTTTCAATTTTCATGCCTCAAATGTTGTACTGCAATAACAATATAGGGAACGAGGTTTTAAAAAATATTCAGAATTGATATCTTGTTTACTTGTAGAGGAATAAAATAACGAGCTGTTAATGAAAAATCATGAATCTCGTCCAATAGGATCTTTGTCACTGCCCGAAGTGAACAATATAGCATCTACAAGTCGTGGACGAGGATACAGTTTTGGCATTAATCGAGGCAGAGGTTGAGGTCGTGATCGAGGATGAAATTTTTCATGGCATAAAAGTAGTAATGACAATTCCCCAAAATATAAGAAAGTCAGTAATCATGGTGGAAGAAGGGAAAATTTCTATAAAAGAAATATGAAGGAATCAATAAGGGAGCCAGATAATTCATGCTATAGATGCGGCATGAAAGGATACTGGGTAAAAGTCTGTCGAACTGCTAAACACTTTGTTGATTTATATCAAGCATCTAAAAGGGAGAAAGGAAATAATATTGAGACAAATTTCTCATATAAAGAAGATGCTCCACTCTTGGAGCCATCATGTGCGACACATCTTGAAATTGCAGATTTTTACGAAACACAGAATGAGAATTGATGTTCCTTCAAAATACTATAATAGTCGTAGCCTCTATATGTGTTTGTATGAAATGTGTAATGTGTGTTTGTATAATAAATGATAATGTATAATACGTATGTGTGGCAGTGTTAGCGTGTAAAATATTATATCCTGATTTTATATTTAAATAAAATATTCTAAAATCCATTATTTGTTTTGAAAGAGAAAGAACATTGATCGCCCATTGACTGTCTCCAAGATCATGGATGACGAAATCTGTCTACCAGATAGTGCTTCTACACACTCTATATTAAGAAACAAAAAGTATTTTTTGAATTTGACCATGATAAAGAATGATGTAATAACAGTATCTGGTTCGGACAATTATTGAATGCTCTGGAAGAGCATATATCATATTAAAAGGGGAAACACAAATTATTATCAATAACGCCTTATTCGCCCCTAAATAAAAAATGAATCTATTGAGTTTTAAAGACATACGGAGGAATGAGTACCATATTGAGACAGTAAAAGAAAATAATACAAAATATCTATATATAACTACTATAGTTTCCAAAAGAAAACACGTATTGAAAAAGATGGCCGCATACTCTTCTGGTTTGTACTACACTAATATAGGTACAATTGAAGTATATGTTACATCTAGTCGGAAGATTGAAAATCCAAATGATTTCAATATTTAGCATGATCGTTTAGGTCATCCTGGCTCGATAATGATGAGGAAAATAATTGAAAATTCAAGCGGCATCCTTTGAAAAGCCAAAACATTCTTCAATCTAGCAAATTTTCGTGTGCTGCATCTTCTCAAGGAAAATTGATCATAAGACCATCACTAGTTAAGGTCGGAAATGAATCTCCAGCATTTTTAGAACGGATACAAGGTGATATATGTGGACCCATTCACCCTTCATGGGACCATTTAGATAATTCATGGTTTTAATAGATGCGTCCATAATATGATCCCATGTTTGCTTGTTATCCACTTGAAATATGGCATTTGTGAGATTACTCGCACAAATTATAAAGTTACGAGCACATTTCCCAAACTATCCAATCAAAACAATTCGATTGGATAATGCTAGTGAATTTACATCACAAGTTTTTAATGATTATTGTATGTCAGTTGGAATAAAAGTTGAACATCCAGTTCTCTATGTTCATACTCAAAATGGTCTAGCTGAATCATTTATTAAAAGCCTCCAACTGATTGCAAGACCATTACTCATGAGAACAAAACTCCTACTTTCTGCGTGAGGATACGCTATTTTACATGCAGCAGAACTTGTACAATTAAAGCCAACATCCAACAATAAATTCTCCCCATTACAATTAGTCTCAAAAAAGGAGCCTAATATGTCTCATCTGAGGATATTTGGTTGTGCAATATATGTATCCATTACTCCTCCACAACGTACTAAGATGATGCCTCAAAGAAGGTTGGGAATATATATCGGTTTTGAATTTCCATCCATAATTAGACATCTTGAATCCCAAACAGGCAATATCTTTAATGCACGTTTTACCGATTGCTAGTTTGACGAAACAGTATTCCCACCTTTAGGGGGAGAAGATAAAAAATTGCAAAAGGAAGCGACATGTAAAATGTTGGAAAAAGAAGTGACATGGAATACTACAACATTATCCAACCTAAATCCTCATACTGGGCAATGCGAGCAAGAAGTTCAAAAGATAATTTACTTACAAGGAACAGCAGATCGATTACCAAAAACTTTTACGGATGCCAAAGGAATAACTAAATCACATATTCAGCTGAGAATGCTCCCATACGAATTGACATTTCAAAACAAATTGAAATCGCAAATGAATCAAGAATACGACTAAAGCGCGGTAGGCCTATTGGATCAAAAGACAAAAATCCTCGAAAAAGGAATAGAGCAAATGCTCAAAATAATCGTATTGAGAAGGCAGAAGGTCTTAATGAATCATTAGATACAATCAAACAAGAACCTCCTGAGAAGGTTTAAGTACCTGAAGATGATGAAATTGAAGAGATTTCTATAAATTATGCTTTCACAAAGAATAGATAGAATATAAAAAGAACAATCATTAATAATGTATTTGCATATAATGTAGCACTCGATATAACCAATGAAGTTGAAGATGCTGAATCGAAATCTGTTGATGAATGCCGGCAGAAAGATGATTGGTTGAAATGGAAAGATATCATTCAAGCAGAGTTAGGCTCGTTAGAAAAACATAATGTTTTCGGACCTCTAATGCGAACATCAAAAGGGATCAAACTAGTAAAGTATAAATGGGTATTCGTGGGAAAACGAAATGAGAAAAATAAAGTGGTGCGATATAAAGCACGACTTGTGGCACAGGGATTCTCACAAAGACCTGGCATTGATTATAAAGAAACATACGCTCCTATAATGGATGCAATCATTTTTCGATATCTTGTCAATTTAACTGCACATGAGAAGCTCAATATGAGGCTAATGGATGTGGTTATTGCCTATATATATGGTATAATTGACGATGATATTTATATGAAAATCCCTAAAGGACTGAGGTTGTCTGAAACGTATAACTCGAATGATCGTGAAATTTATTCGATAAAACTTCAGAGATCATTATATGGATTGAAACAATTCGGACGTATGTGGTATAACCGTTTAAGTGAATATCTTCTGAAAGAAAGGTACAAAAACAACCCTATATGCCCATGCGTCTTTATAAAAAAGTCAACCTCAAGATTTGTTATTATTACTGTATATGTAGATGATTTAAACATTATCGGCACAGTTGAAGAGATTCCAAAAATAGTTCATTATTTAAATGCAGAATTTGAGATTAAAGATCTTGGGAGAACTAAGTTTTGCCTTGGCTTGCAAATTGAACATTTAAAAGATGAGATATTCTTACATCAGTCTACATATACAGAAAAGATCCTTAAGCGATTTTATATGGATAAGGCACACCCATTAAGTACCCCAATGAGTGTTCGGTCCCTTGATGTGAAAAAGACCCTTTTAGACCTCGAGAGGATAATGAAGTGGTCCTTGATCCTGAAGTACCATATCTTAGTGCAATATGTGTATTATTATATCTTACTAATAATACAAGACTAGATATAGCCTTTGCAGTAAATCTATTGGCATGATATAGTTCTGCTCCTACACAAAGGCATTGGAATGGAATCAAACATGTGTTCCGCTACCTTCGAGGGATAGTAGATATGGGCCTATTTTATTCAAATAAGACTAAATCTCAATTAATTGACTTTGCCGATGCAAGATATTTATCTAACCCACATAAAGCAAAATCTCAAACAGGTTATTTATTTACATGCGGAGGAATTGCAATATCCTAGCGGTCGATCAAACAGACACTCACAGCCACATCTTCAAATCTTGCAGAACTGATCGCAATATATGAAGCAAGTCGAGAATGCGTATGAGTAAAATCAATGGTACAACATATTCGAAAAGAGTGTGATTTATCATCTATTACAGCCAATCCAATCATTATATACGAGGACAATACTGCTTCATCACTCAACTGAATGATGGATTCATTAAAGGCGATATGGCGAAACACATTTCACCAAGGTTCTTTTTCACCCATGAACTTGACAAGAGTAATGAAATTGATGTACAACAGATTCGTTCCAGTAATAATCTTGTAGACCTATTGACGAAGGCATTACCAACTGCAGCATTTGAAAAATTGGTACATAATATTGGGATGCACAGATTTAGAGATATCAAGTAATATTACGTTGAGGGGGAGCAGTTCGCGCTATACTCTTTTTCCTTCGTCCAGATTTTATCCTATTGGGTTTTACTGGCAAGGTTTTAACGAGGCAGCGCTTTAAGAGTTTGATCATTGTCTTTCACTTAATAAAATAAAATAGTCATTCAAGGGGGAGTATTGTAAATATACCCACTTTGAATACCTATCTATAATATCTATTATGTGAATGATTATTTTACCCCCAAGTGTATTGTAATTTACACATTTGCCACAATCTTGTAACTCTATAAATAGGGGGTTCATTCCCCTATTCAACAATAATAAACTCTCTCATTGTCCTTCTCAAAATATTATCTTACTTCCTCTATCTTTCCATAAACTTGTGTACTATTCTCTCAAATCTATTATTTTACAACAGCTATATATATTTGATCTTAATGTTTTTGCTGATTTTACCTTCAATTATTTCATAAATTGTATTAATATGTCACCATCAATATAAATTGTTAAAAGGCTTACCATCTTTGAATTCAAAATCAAACACTTAGACCCTTTTTTTCCCACAAACACTTAGACCTTAATGAGCTTTAATATAAAAATGTTTCTAACTTATTTCTTTTATTTATCTATTTATTTTCATTTTTCCTTAAAGTCATGCCTGTGGATAATTGCCAATTTGCCATAAACCAGAATTCATCGAACTTGAGCAGTGGTGAAATTAAACATCAATAGAAGAGTCGTCTTAAAAATATCTTACAAAAATTCAAAAACCTCCTTCTACAGTACCAATTTTAATGGTAACATAACACTGCTACATGATCATTTATTTGTAAAAATGATGACAAAATATGTGATCACTCCAACTGATTGCCACGCCAACCGGGACATTGTTTATCCTCACCATGAGGAATGAGATCATTACTCCACATATGTTCACACGGGAATGTTATGTTAAGAGCGCTGGGAAACGCTGGGAGAAAAAATGTGAGAGAGATGTGGGTGAGGGCCCCCCGGCCCCACCGCATTCAGGGGGGGCCTACAAGTGGGTTGTGAGTAGTTGGGAGAAATGCTGGGAGAATAACGCTGGGGATATAACATTTTCGTATGTTCACATACATAAAGTTCGATACTGTCGATCTCCACTTTATGCATGGAGATTTCGAATGGTTACACGGGCAAGTTGACATGGAATGTAGTCGGTGTGATTCCGAAATTTTTTTGTAATTTTACATGGAAAAAATAAAAAAAAAATCATATACATTAGGCCAAATTAAATTATTTTCTTTATTACCGGCCATGTTCTTAAAATTTCTAGAAACGGAGATTTCATTCTCTTCGGAACCAATAAGGTTTCTCAAGACCTTAAAGAACAGAAAAAAGTCCAAGAATTGCAATATTGAAATTTATAATTCCAGGTTCATCATTTACCTTTGAACATTTCTATTGATAGCATATATTTTAAATAAATACAGATACAATTGCCCTTGTTTCTTAAAAAAAAAAAAAAAAAAAAAACATATCTTCTTCCCCCACGCACGGCCCACTACCTTTACCAACAACGTCTTCCTCTTCTCCCAACCCCCACCCCCACGCACAACAAATCCCTTACCCTTATTAGCAGTATTGCTCTCCATGGAAGCAACGATGCGTGGTCGGAAAATGGCCAAGATTCCCCATTGCAGTCTTCCCGCATCTTCTTCCTTGATGTCGGAAAGAATGGAAAAGATGAATTGGGGACCATTTGATGACTTCGTAATTGGGGAAACCATTCTGTAATTCGGGGACAACGACAAGATCTGGTTCTAGATCTGTATTCTTAACCAGATCTATAAACAAAAAATTTATCTTTAAAAAAACCTAGAACTTATAATATAGGATATATGATATAGAGTATAGAATTTCAAAGAGTAAATCAGGGCAAAATGAGAACATAGAGCTTCAAAAATCTACTATATTTGTCTTTTGTTGCAGTAACTTGACAGGGCGGGAATTTCAATTTTTTCGACATACCATTCTTGGAATTCGCTTTAAAGAATTAAGTAATCTCCCACATGGGAGATTTTGAATGTGTTAGCGGATGAGTTTTAATGTATTTTTATGAATAGGAAGAGAGAGAATGAGTGGAGTTGGATGGTGGAGATTTAATGAGTAGGGAAATAGATGGATGTGATTTATTTGACCAATTTGAAATTTAAAAAAAATACATTAAAATACATTTTTCAAAGAATGCTAACACCCTCTTTATTGGAAGTGTAGATATCAAACACATACAGGAAAAGTGTTTATTACATTTGTAAAAATAAAACAAAATTTTTTACTACCAGTTAGAGATTACGAAAATGTTCAAGTGACATCGATGGTATCGTAAATATACATTTTCTGGCTCTATATAATCTTTATTTTGAAATTCGAGACTAGATCTAGAATCAAATTATAACAAAAAATTTTGAGCAGCCGCCACGGTATCGTCGGAAATTTTTTTCAAATTACTAGAGCTCCCCAATGCTGTACTGATTCTAAATCTAGTCTCAAATTTCAAAACGAAGACCATACGGGATCAGAAAACGCATCGATAACACCGTACTTATACGGTGCTGACAGCAGATCATTGCTCTTAGAGACGAGGATAACAAAATACAGAAAGTTTTTTGAATATTTGTCGACATCATAGGACCACAGAAAGAAGTTGGAAACACACGGATCCGGTGCTTCAAAAACAGCTATATAAACACCGTTGGAGAATGCTGTAGTACCCACCCAACTGTTATAACTTCTCCTATTCTTATCCAGATTTTTATTAGTGCAACCTTTTTCAGTTTCTTGAAAAGACACTGTTCTTCTATTCTTATTCGTCAATCTTCTCGAACATACGACGCCGTTTGCTCAGTATGTCTTTCTCCCCCTCCCCCCTGTTCACCGTATTAATTAATGATTAATGATTATTTATAGTGCAACAATTGCAATAATTGCAATAAATGTTGATCTAAAGTTCCAAACGCTGCCGTGTGGCCTCGTCATTGAGGATAATATAAATAATTGAAGAAGAATGTTCAAATGCGGAAAATCTTGGGGTTGCCCATCTAATTATTCAAAAGATCTGTACTACTGTTGCAAAAGTATTTCTTCCTCGATATATCATCAACCGTCCCCTGCTCTGAGAAAAATCCCAGATGCCCTAATGCGAAATTTTCAAGGGGTTTGATTTGATTGATTGATCGATCGATTGTCTCCTTGTTTTAATTCGATTTTTTTATTTAATTTTGGAAATTCTAAGAAGCCAATCTGTGTTTAGATGCTGCTATAGATCTGTTCGATTCTGTTTAAATTAAATTTATTTTTTGGTTGTGGATTTTCAGGAGAAATCGAGCCGTGGATCTTGAATTTATTTCTCTAATTTATCAGAACAGGAAAATGGACTGTGGTTTGAAGCACCAGATGATTTCTTTTTCATCTGTGGATGATGAATGCATGATGGAGATGGGATCTGCAGAATATGGGTAAGTAAATTATTCTTAACTTTATCAATTTTACTTTCAACATTTATATGTTTTTTTATTTGATCTACTTTTTTACAATTGGGTTTTTAACTTTTTAGCTACTTTTTTTGTTAAACAAAGGTAAATATCAGTAGCACAAATAAATTATAGATTTGGTGCTAATTTTTAAATTATATTGAATAATTTTTTTCCAGATGTTCTCATTACCAGAGAAGGTGTAAGATTGTAGCACCCTGTTGCAATGAGATATTTGATTGCAGACACTGCCATAATGAAGCAAAGGTTGATCCATACTCGTTTATTTGTTTATTATTTTGGATTGGATTAACTAATTAGTATATGTAAATAAATTTGAAATTTTGAGCAGAAATCGATAATTTCGTATTATATTCTTACAGAATTCGATAGAAGTTGATCCACTTGAGCGCCATGATATTCCCCGTCATGAAATAAAGAGGGTTAGTATTAAATTTCATTCATATCATTTGTGTTAAACATAATCTTGATGCAAATTCGTGTTTGGTTTTGTATTATTATTTTATTTTAAATTTCCTCAAAACTTAGATTAATTTTAAAGGATGATGAAATGGATTTAAGATCAAGTTATGTCAAAATTCAACTCTATTATGCGTATGAAAATGTTGTTTGATAGGCAGATAAGCTAAGCCATTTATCTGTTTATACATCGTATGGACAAGGCATATACTTTGTTTTCTTTCCCTTTTACTTTTCGTTTTTCCCAGTTGTTGTTGTATTATCTCGACTGAGTCAAGAAATTTGCACTAATCTTTGGGTTTCCCTTTTGTTGCTGTCGTATTATCTCGACCGAGTCAACAAATTTGCATTTTTATTTCTATTTTCCATTCTTTTTACTTATTTTGTTTAATTCTGTCTTCAGGTCATCTGCTCTTTGTGCAATACAGAACAAGATGTGAGTCTCATCCTTCGTTACTCATATTATAGATGCTAAAACTTATCGATTCACTAATTTCTTGGGGTTGACCAATTCCTTATTTTTTTTTTTTTTTTTTTTTTTATATTTAGGTTCAACAAACTTGTGTCAATTGTGGGACTTGTATGGGGAAGTACTATTGCTCAATATGCAAGTTCTTTGATGATGATGTGAGTTTCTTCAATTGAATTCATAAAACACATGAACATTTTTTGCCCCTTCTTTTATGCATCTGCTAAACTAACCCCAAATTTTTTAAAATATTCTTTTAGGTCTCAAAGAATCAATACCACTGTGATAAATGTAGAATCTGCAGGTAAAGAGATTTATTTTTCTCATTAGCTTGACCCATCATTGTTTCATCTGCCTCCAATCTTGACCCAATCTTTGTGCAATTGCGTAGTCTAATTTTTCTTCTCTTACGAACTTTTTATGACAACAGAACTGGCGGCAAGGAAAATTATTTCCATTGTGATAGATGTCGTAAGTCTTCTTTCCAAATGCGCTTTTCTTATTGATGACAAGTGGGGCTATGGACCAATTAGCTAATGACACTTCTTTTCGGCCTTAGAATGCTGCTATTCAAATATGCTAAAGGAGTCACATATTTGCGTCGAAAGAGCAATGCACCACAATTGCCCCGTTTGCTTTGAGGTAAATACATATACAACACTGCAGCTATACTTACAAATGATTTTCGATTAAATGCCTGTTTTAATTAATTTATCTTTTTTTTTTTTTTTTGAATGCAGTATCTTTTCGATACCACAAGAGACATTACTGTATTGCCATGTGGTCATACAATACATCTCGAATGCGTGAAGGAGATGGAAAGACATTTTCAGTAAGATCCCTATCCTCCATGCTTTCAAGTTTCGTTGTCTAAAAGTTTAGGCCTTGTTCTTGAATGGTTTATAGATGTTTCTGTTTATAATAACTTTTTGATTTTTATTATCTATAAACATTTCGTAGGACCCACGTGTACTATCTACTTTTCAACTGTATATTTTCATAACAAACATGTCAACAAACACTTGTCACTAAATTGTTAGGGGGGTCAGATTCGTCCTAATGGTTGATGCATGTACAGGTATTCTTGCCCGGTTTGCTCAAAATCATATTGTGATATGACCCGCGTGTGGGAGAAGCTCGATCAAGAGGTATGCAAATTTATTACCACCATGATTGCCAACCATTTTTTTTTTTTTTTTGGGAAACTTAAATTGTTTCATGCTGTTCGAAATCCAGGTTGCATCGATAACCATGCCTGAAATGTATCAAAACAAGATGGTGTGGATCCTGTGTAACGACTGTGGAGAAACGTCGGAGGTGAACTTCCATGTGGTGGCCCACAAGTGCTTAAACTGTAACTCGTATAATACGAGGCAGACGAGAGGAGGAGGGCATTCTTCATGTGCTTCTAGAATATCGGAAATGGTTAGATAAATGAATGGATAAATGTTATCCGTTTGTTGCTTCATTCTTTGCCAATTATTTGTTTTTGCAATGGATGAAGCATTGGATCATGCTGGGCTCTCATCTGTCTTTTTCAGTTGATAGGTGAATCCAGTCATCGCTTTCAGCAAACATAATGCATTATCATATTTGGTACTTGTATCATTATAACAATTATAACAATTAGTTAATGAGAATATATATTATTCTTTCCATGGCAAGATTTACATTTTTCTTTATTTTTCAAGAGTGATCTAATATCTACGTGGAGACAATTTATTGTACTCATGACATATTTTTTCGGTATTGAATGATGTTAAGATGATTACATCATCGATATGATCACATCTAATATCAAAATAACTTATGGCCTGATTTCTAACATGAGTATTAGATCAGCACTGTGTTCTTGTAACAAAATTTTCTCGTTCTTCTTTCGACCCATTAAGGTCGTGTTTAGCGTGAAATGAATGATATGGAAAATGTACATAATATTAATATAAAAAGTTTAGGTACATGAGAGGGAGGAGAGACATAACTTCATGTTCATAAAGAATGTACAAGAATGAAAATCAAAATGGGGAATGGAAAATAGGGGTGCTAACTCTTTTTTTTTTTTTTTTATATATAATACAAAGCAGGGATCGTAGGGGTGGGGTAGTGTCTCGAACCAGAGCCAAGCGCCCGGTAAGGGAGCCCCTTTTCCAGTAGGCCAATCCCCTTGGACATAGGGGTGCTAACTTTGTTAGATAAAGAAAATTAAAATCAATAAACTATGAACAAAACATAGAATAATATTATTTTTCACATTTTTCTATTAAATTTTATTACCTTTTAGCCATAAATCTCCTCTAATAAAATTATAAATGTTATGAATAATTGAGAATAATTTGGTGGTTATGAATTATGAGGAATAATTTGGTGGAGGAATAATTTGGTGGAGGAATAATTTGGTAAAAGATGTAATTATTATATGTGAATATTATTATCTGCTTGATGAAATTATGTAATTGCAGTTTATGCAATTCGAAGTTTCACATAAATAGGGTTTCAGTTATTAATGAAATTCATTCCTGAGAATTCCTTAGAATTCATTCTCTTTCTAAATTCTCTCTATTGTTTCTATACTTTTATAACAATAAAATCGCTCCTTTCTTTCCCAAAGAAGCTTTTTCAAGCATGCCATCGTCAAGAGCATTACTGTGTATTGCTCCATCTATTTAATCTTTTCTATTGATCTATGGATGCTGCACTAGCCCTATTTTCGTCCCTATATGGACAGATTTTAATCATTTTATTTTCTTGACGTGACACTTAATATTTATTTTAAGAAAATAAGATTAACACATATATTGATATTTGATTGATTCTCATCAATAACAGAGAAAACAAAAGTCTACTAACGCGTGGAGGAGAACATAGGCGACTGTTGCATATAACATAGAAGTGTAAAATGATATTATTTTATTTGGACATGATATATTATATTATACTATACTAGGAAGGTCCTTCCACAGGTAAGAAAGCATGGGGGGCTCCTCAACATCTTGTCTCATATCTTTTCTCATTTTATAAATTCTAATGGCCAAGTTGTTTATCATATGCTTTGTATCCAATCAAACCCGATGAACTACGGTTTTGTTTATCTTCTGCTTTACACGTATACACACAAGTATCTACACAGTAATAAGGGTGCAAGCCCACCAACATTGGGAGGAGGAAGGGGAGCCCGTTCTATCCCTATTAGTGTGTGTGAACATTCACGTGTACACATATCATTTTCTCTATTTTTGTCCACGTGTACTTTGGGAATTCAAGATTAAGAATGTTTGGTTTGCAGTAAAGATGTTTGGATTAAAATTTTAACTTCACAAATTACAGGACATTTTAACTTGAATAATTCCTCTTTGAATGTCATCTCATATATTGTCAAAGTTCCATAAATCCCCAAATGTCTGCATTACACTCTGCTCAGGAGAGAAGTTTGATATCCATTCACTCAGCCTCACTTCATAACGAGAATGTGCTTGTTCACTCCACAACTCTCGGCCGATCGAAGTATCAGTGGATGACCCAAAAATTTCACCTTCATAGGAAGCACATTCGTAGTTTCTAGATAATGGAGTGACTTCACCACATTTTGCAGTCGAAGGATTTTTGTCTGAAGTGTCCACTGTACATTATGTACATAATATCAATATATTAGTTGAAAAATATTGTACGAAGGATAATGCTAGGTGTCCACACACTTTTGCGTGTGGACACCGCCACACTCTAATATGGTGTGGTGGGAAATGACCATATCCTCCCCCTCCCCAAAACCCTCCTAAGAGGGAGGGGAGAGGTTCTAGCATTACCCTTGTACGAAATGCCAAATAGACAGCACATGAGAGACACCTTTCTGCTCAACTAATGATGTCTTTCTAGAAAGACGTCTCCAATAGTTCTTTATTTCATTGTTAGTTCGTCCAGGCAAACTCCGTGCAATTCTTGACCATCTATTAGGCAAAAAGTAGTTCACCATAGTATCAGAACAAACAAATATCTAATATTACAAATATCGTAGTCACTTTTACATGGAGCTAAAATGAAATTATTGAGAGGATTACTAGTTGCCCCATTTTTCGTGAAGTTGAATTATAACACGTTCTTCTTCTTCAGTGAGACGACCGTGCTTTAGATTGGGATGGAGATAGTTCACCCACCGCAACCTGCAACTCTTACCACTCCTTCTAAGCCCTGAAAATTCAAGTAAAATTTTCATTATCATTGTGACTTTCTGCACGTAAATTCGATTAAAATATGGTTACAATTTATTTTTACCTGATGTTTTTGCCAATGCATCCCACTTTCTTTCCCCTAAAATGGCCACAGCAGTGACTAGCAGTTCATCTTCTTCTTCAAGCCAAGGGCCTTTATGTAACTTCGTGTCTTGCATGGCTACTACAAGTTATAACTTGCAGAAAATGTGAAGATGTAATTATTGTATTTACAGTAGCAAAACGGTAAGGAAAAGGATTGAAAGACGTGGTGACCAGAAATAGGTGGAAAACACTAATTTGTGGGAACTCCACCATTGGATTACATGGATTCTATCATCAATAGGGATTTAATTGAATAAGTAATCCAAAGGTCTATTCTATTTGTCTTGCATGCATCACCATTTTTGGTATAATTTACAATCCAATTACTTCACTTTTTGCTGCAAAATTGCTATTAGTTAATTAAATCTGATCTCAAAGTCTCGATAAAAGAGGAAAAGAGACATTGTATTGCTATTTATGGTAAAAGATTCTTCCCGATTGTATGACACTACAAGTCTGTTTGATATATATATCAAACACTGCGACATGTATTCTTTCTGACGTATCTTCACAAACTTTAGTACCTTACGACGACACATTCTTTAAAAAGTCACTTTTTAGAAAAACAAGCACAAATCATAGATCTTTGAGCATGCTTCAAAATACTACTTTCAACATTACGTTTTCGTACACTAATTTTAGACCATACATTCGTAAATACTATTTCACATGTCATGACAACCGTCTATATGTACCATTTGGTTACGCATTCATCTAGATTATCATCAAAAAAAAAAAAAAATTTTTTGAAACAAACACTGACAGAAAAAATATTAATACACATTTATTAGTATCACTTCACAAGTGAAATTGAAATTGAAATTAATACACATTTATTAGTAACAGACGTGCATATGCGTACATGTGGTAAGAATAACTGAATAAGATAGACGCTTGAGCATTCCGAATATGAAACTTCTAAATGGTCCCAAATATGAGTGATGCCAAAATGGCTGACTCAAGTGTCACAAATCACGGACAACAGAGTGCCGACCTTGAGATGTCGGAGTCACAAAGTGAAATTCAACATTATCCTTTCTTTTGTGGGTTTGAATGAATTTCGGAGCCCTTTTTATACATTTTTTGAAAGAAAAATACTAAAGGGCTTCAAGGATTGCCTAATTCGCCTTTATATGAGGGCCGATTCCAGATTAGCACCGGAACTGGGAAGCATAAATTACGAAATCTAATACTCAAATGCCAACAAGAAGCATTGAGAAAATAAAATGTCAACCAAATCAATAAATAGTTTCTATTAAAACATTTCCTTAAAATTTCTTCCTTCACTAATGATCTAATTGACATTTCCCAACTCACGAAAGAAAAACTTGCACAGCAACAAGAGACATTTTTCAGTCTTCAGTTGAACCCTAAAACACCAATCATCTCCACGAGTAAAGACCAACTATCCACTAATTTCAACACGACAGTAAAAAAAATTCTCAAGTTGGGGAAATATGGTAACACCAAATGTAAGAAAATACTTCACAAGCCAATCTTAATCAGCAGCACATATCAGTACATCTAAGTTACATAACTATCGCTGCTTAATCTTAATCTTCAATGATTGGTCAAAACAAGAAAATGACAAAAGACCACAACAATTAACTACCATTGAGAAAGAGGCTCACCCCTTCATTCTTGGATTGGGACTGTTCATTGCATTTCAAAAAAAGCAATAGCCACGTCCCTTCAGCCACCTGTTGCAGCAGCAGCAGCAGCAGCCAGTCTCTGCCATGTTCGTTCTCGTCGTTCTTCTGACTCTCTTGCCTTTGCTTCCCTTTCTGCATACTGCCTCTGGCATTCCTCAAACAACTCTGCATCCATCTCTAGAAACATTTTTCTTACATTGACAGTAAGACCGTGCACTGCTTGATTCCAGTGGGACTGGATGTTCTTTTCTAGAGCTTCGAAGATAATGGGTAGAATGACATTTCGGTTTTGGGCGATCAAGCTTACTACATGTTCGTTATTCCAGAGAAAGAGTGTTCGTTCAGCGACCTGAAACATTATATGAAGCTTATAAAATTGTCTCCACAAAATCATCAAGAAATTTCACAATAGATTCTTGTCTTTTGTCTACCACATATGTGATGTTCAAAAAGTGGCAGAAAATTAAACCTAGGGTCCAGAGCCCTAAACCAGTACGATTTTGAAAAGAACTCCTAATCAAACAAAACTTGCAGTTCGGTTAATGCAACTTGAACTTATCATTCCAAGAAGTAAATCTCCTCAAAGACTACCACAGCATTTACATTCACTTGGTACCATATAGTATTGAGTCCAGAACTAAAATCATGGGCCACAGAAAGTGCAACCATTAGAACTTTGACAAAATTTATGACATCTAGGAGTTGACAACAGGCTAATTTCAGCCAGCCAAAGCAAAGAAACAGGCCAACCCAACAGACAATTTACCAGCAAGAGAGTGAGAACTGTTTGTGTAAGTGCAGCAACTGCTGACTCTGTGTTCACAATCTAAAATTAACTGTCAGAATGTGACACTATCACGTCTAAACCTAAGAGATTAACTAAGGAGATGCACATATGGAGTTCTTTATCATAATAATTTATGTGGGAATTTTTATTCCGAGGAAATTCAATTTTTTTAACAAAAAGCTTAGTAAAACATCATCCTACCGTAAAACATACTACATAGCTTACTTTCATATGACACCGATTGTCTGAAAACAAGAATAACTATTTTATAAAGAAGATGCTAAATTGCTAATAATTCAACAATTAGGTTCCCAATGTCCAGATGTGAGCTCAGATAAAGAACAACATTGTTAGAACAACGAAGCATCATCCAATTTTCTCAAATAAAAAGTTGGGGAACATCATACAGGCCAAAACGTTTTGCGGATGATCAGAAGGCAATCATTCATAATTAAATTATAACTAAGTTGACTTGATGTATTCGACAAAGTTAATTGACAATCAGTAATGGATGAGTTTATTAAAAATACGGGTAAGATACCCATAGGAGGAAAGTAATCCATCATCGACTTGTACCAGGCCAAAACCTTTTGCAGATTATCAGAAGGCAGCCACTTATAACGAAATTATAACTACATGGACTCAATGTATTCGACAAAGAGTGAGATACTTATAGGAGGAAAGTAATCCGACATCGACGTGTGCCTTTTGCCAAGTTATCACAGTGTTGGTTCTAATGGAATAAGACAACAACAACTATTCTCTGTAGCATATATTATCGGCTTCACCAGTTCGACAGCAACTGAACATTACCCTCAGTATTACCATAGTGTCACCGGGACTAGTCATCTTTAATTTGCTTTAGATATATCACTAAACTTCTGATTTAGTTTGATATCTGTTTATCATGTAAAAATCCTACATAATTGTGTACGCCAAGACATTAGATCATACAACTTGGTGCATGGACATGTCCGGTTTTGAGTCTTTTGACTAATATACAGATACCAGATTGATGTGGTAGTTTGAGCAAACTCATGATGCAAAGTTCAATGTCCACAAGTAAAATTCACCCATAGATAGAAGTGTTCACCATCCCCACATTCAACACAAAGACAAATAAATGGGTCAACACGTGGCACACAAATTCTTGGGAATTTCAAAGAATACAATACCAGTAATGAACTTCTTTGACCAACTTTCCTTCCCCATGCTAAACCTTATAAATAACTCTATTTTCTTTTGAGTAGCATGGAGAAATAGTTTCCGCGATACAGTGATACATTTGTAATCCGAAAATTGTTACAGGCTTACAGCCATGATTAGGGCCAAACAGAGTTCTGGGGTACAAGAAAAAGCACAATTATCGAGATAAAAGTTCCTCAGGGTTGAGAAGTAAAGAAAAGTTAATATATAAAAATAAATAAATAAATAAATATTGTCATTTGTCAAATGATAACTGAAAATATGATTTTTATTTTAAGTCGTAGCAAACAAGCTCTCAGAAAGAGAGATGCAGCGCTGCACATAAGCACTTTACTTTCTAACTTTTCAGGAGTTACAAATCTAAATAAACATCTGGAGGATACCTAAAATCATTCCAGACTAAAGAAACCAAGCTATCTCGGATAGAGATTAAGATAACTGACAAGTCATGTGGAATGGTCATTCCACCACCTGACAAAGTAAAAGGGTCTAATTCAGTCAACAAAATGCTTTGGTTTTCTTCTTCACGGATAAAATCTGACAAAAGTATAAAAATTAAGCCTTACTGCCTTACTAATTTAATGGAAATTTAGCAATTTCTCTTGCATGCAAATTCTATGCAAAAATTGACTAGTGACAAGGATACACGAAATTGGACAAACTGATAACAAGTCAAGTCAAATAAAAAACGCCGGGGGGGGGGGGGGGTGACCAAGACGCAATTTTTAAGCTGTTACCCAGAATTAGCAATCAACCATAAGGTTATTGAGCCCCACATTTTTCCATTACTCATTGTCAAACTCAGTACTAATTACCAATCAAACAGATTATATTTCTATGCATAAAAAGAAAAGGCATAAAAGGAAAGGGCGGGAGACCAAGGTTTTTCATTGTGTAAATTGGAACAGAAAAGATGGTGAATGTCAACTTCGCCTCCCTTTAACCTGCGACCACCTTTAAGTTGAGCAAATCACCAAAATCATATCTAAAGAAATGGGTGATCTAGTAGACGATCATTACATGTTTGTGCTCTCCATCAGAAAGAAAGATTATAGCATCCTTAAGCAGTTGAACCACACAATATGAGTAAATCAAGAAAAAACCAGAACTAGGTTATAAAATGGGACCAAGTTTACAACTTCCTATTTACAGCCCAACTAAAAGGGGAATAATCAATCACTTCCACAAATGAGAAACAGAAGTGCTAGTAAGACATGTATAATAGGACAAAAATCTATTGACAAAAAGGGGCACCGAGGCATGACCCCACGCGGGGGCAGGGGGGGTACATGTACACTGAAGTTAAGAAAGGCAAGCGAATCAATAAAGAACAAATCTATTACCCACGTCCAAAAATTGAATAAGGTGGAAACTGACAAAAACTAGAAGACCAAAATGGGCCAGATTCCATAATTAAGGCAGAATCAACTTTTACACAACTACGGAAATGAGTCACATTTAAGCTCAAATTCTTGCTGAAAAATGAACAAAAGTCAAGCCAGGATTCAAGTACCCACATCATTATTCAATTAAGCGTGCAATACAGATCAACAAGTATGTCGACAAATAAATCCCAGAGTGAATGTATCATTAGAGAAATGGAACGGACATGCCAGCCAGCCAAATAGCATAAACAAGAAAGATACAGCAACTATCATCTCCGAAAGAATAATCATTAAAGCATAGATGTATCCAGATCAGAAATTCCTCTACTATCCAATCAGTATTCAACAGAGTCATTATTCCATGCAGTGGAAAATCAGCACCTTTTATCAAATACCACTAAGATGCAAAATTAACATAATTCATGCACCAATTCACAAAGAAGATTGAATGTAAAATGACTAAATATGCCCGGAAACAAATACAACTACAAGTAATCTAAGTGATTTTCTTGCACCTGAAAATGAGAGCTGTTGAGGCAACGAGCAATCTGTCTGAATAGAGGGACCATGCAGCGGTGGAATTCAGGAGCCTGGGTTGCCTCTAAAACTTCCTCGAGTTCCCCAAGAAACAAGACTTCCTTTTGGCAATTGGTAACGGGCCAGTACTTCAACAAACCCCTTATTACAGTATCTGCCAATTTGTAATCTTTCTCCACAAACTGTGTAATGCAGTACGATAACTGCTGGTGATAAATTCCTACTGGTTTGGGCTTGTGGAGAGGTATCAAAGCCCGCACAAGAAACAATTTGTGCTCCTCCTTCATTGGCAGCGCAAACCCATTAATTATACTTCCAAGAATCTCCAGAAGCTCCCCAATTCCACTGTGTCTCTCCGTCTCATATATAAATCGGTAGAAGATATTATTTATTGCCTTCCTAATAAATGGCCTATGGACCATGAACTTCCCATATATCCTATGCAAAATTGTCTTCAAATACTCCCTCTCCCTCATATCCTCAGAATCAAACAAGTCAAGCAACTTCAGCACAAAAGAGTGGTCAATATGTCGCTTTGCAATCTTAGTCTCTGTATCAGATGAAACCACATATCGCAATAGCAATTCATAAACCAACTGCAAATGGGGCCAAGAGGGGTCAAGGTAAGACTCTTCCTCTTCGGGGTCTAAATTCTCTGACCCAGTGTTTTCGTGGGACGCTGGGGGCAAGCAACGGAAAATATTCAAGGATATCATTCTTATCATTTCCTCTTGATTGGATTCCGAAAGTTTACCCGAACCTGATTGAATAAAATCTACAAGCTCCACAAGTGTTTGTCTTTTGATCTCCTTTTCTCTCACCATCTTAAGCGTATCCGAGAAATCAAATTGGAAGCAACAAATTTGCAGCTTCCGCGAGAACAAACTCTGCCGCTCCGAGACTGGGACATCCCGAAACATTGGTAGATTCTCAATGCTTCCGGGGAAAGGAACAGTTCCTGCCGCGGAAGGAAGTTGTTGCGATTGGGATGACACCGGCGGCGCGCCACCACGAGAGGCATGGTTAACAACAACATTGGAGGTAGAGACGGGACCGGAGCTTCGTCCCGCTGGAGCATAGGCATAATCAACAGCAGCCCCATCGGATTTGGCCACCTTGCGGTGGCCTCTCTTCATGATTTTATTGAACATATTCCCCCCTATTAACAATTAAAACCCTAACCCTAAACACCGCACATGCATGTACATACAATATATGCTGTATATATAATTAATTGACGGGTATAGAAGTCTAAATCGTGAGAAACTCCATCTTTTGGAATATCAAATTGGAGTAAGAGATACAAACAGCAATTAGGCAACAACTAAACGGATCCATAACTGGAATATTCCGGGATGGAGCAAATGCAGGGAGGAAGCGGGTGACAACATGAAATCGATCACGGATCGCCGGCGCTTGGAATATACCGGCGATCAAACAGGGGGTGGAGAAAGAAGATGAACGAGAGAGCAAGTCCAGATATAGGTAAATGCACACACATACTCGTATAGAGAGAGAGAGACAAAGAGGCACAGCACGCGCGCGTGTGACGAAATTCGGGGTTTCTAATGTAAACGACTCATTTGAAATGCGGCCTTTCGACATTTTTTGGAACTTGTCCCCAATTAAATTTTTTTATTTTTATCTTGAAACATTTGTCCCCAATTTTTGATATCACAATTGTGAGAAAAATATTTGTCCCCAATTTTTGATATCACAATTTTCCTTCTATTTCCATTTTCTTCTTTTGCAAAGTTACTGCTCAATCGGCTATTTCAAACATGACAACCTCCATTTCATTATTAAAAAGGACGGGTCCGAAGTCAGAGGCTCGAGTCTAATTGAATCTAATGATTATAAATATAAAACATAAAAGAAAACACAAAATAATCTAGGTGAAGTAGTCTTAAGTTGACCAAATTTCCTCTTATGAACCTACGAAAATGTTGAAGTGCGCCATAGTTATGGTGCTCCCGGGTGCTTTTACGGGTTCGTCCGACCTCCGATTTGAATTTCGGGACCGGATTTAGATTCAGCACGACGAGACGGAGCTCCAGCAAAAATTGTGAACCATCGACTGGATAGCACGCGGAATCCAAAGCCCGCTGTGACTCTGCAGAAACTACAACCGCCACTAGGAATCCAGGATTAGCCATTGCCGAATTCCTAGTGATAAATAAAAGATTCACAGAGTCGACCCTAAACACTAAATTGGTAGAACGACCTAGGCCGTTTGAGATAGGTTCATTTATTTCATGTCATGTAGTTGCCAATAAAATTTAATCCAATTTGAGCTCCACACAAACAAAGAAATAGCAATGGCTCCACAGTAGCAAAATTTTAAATAGCGAACAGGCTTGGTATAATTTGGAATAGGGTACGGCTAAATGCACCCGGTGCATTACTAAGTGCACTCACTAAAAAAAAATCAAAATCAAAAGCCTAACAAGCCCTTGTTTTTTTTTTTTTAAATGTTCGCTGTGTTGACCGCGAACAACCAACATGCTGTTCGTTGCATTTGCAGCGAACAAGCTTTTGCTTGTTCGCTGTGAATGCAGCGAGCATTTAAAAAAAAAAAAAGAAAAATGAGTAATTTTTATCTGATTTTTGGTTCTTCAATGTAATTTTTATTATAATTTTTTATTCAAATTTTTTACAACCACTTTTGACGAGTAATTTCAAAAGTTTTTTGCAACTGCTTTCATGATGAATTTCGAAATTTTTTTGATGATAAAATAATTGGTTTTATCTGTTTAGTGTTGAATACAATTATTAAAAAATTCAATTTTCTTACTACCACTTTGATGACTAATTTCGAAATTTTTAAAAAGTTTTTGCAATCACTTTGACGATGAATTTCAAAATTTTTTGATAATACAATAATTAGCTTTATCCGATTAGTGTTAAATATAATTATTAAAAAAAATTTGAGTGGTTGTAAAAATTTTTAACAAAAAATGATACTAAAAATTTTTATCAGGTAATTCTTCATTTCTTTTTTTTTTTTTAAATTATGTGTTCGCCCCAATTGGGGTTGGGGCGAACACCAACTGGGGTGTTCGCCCCCATTGGGGTGAACACCCTTACGGGTGTTCGTCCCCGGATACACCAAACTTACTTTTTGTTTTTTTTTCTTTCTGAAGGTTAGAAAATGTTGAGGGTAAAATTGGAATATGGAATAAAATGGGTGTATAGAGTAATTCACTGGGTGTATTTAGCCACAGCCTTTGGAATATTAGCATGTATACTTATGCAAATAGGCCTTCTAAATTGCTCATAAGCAACATTTATAGGGTGTTAGGATGTGTATTTTTATGTGTTTTTATGTGATTGATGTGATATAGAAGAAATAATAAGTAAATTGAATTGTGAAGATTTGTGTAGTACAGATAAGTCCCACAAAATTTGTGTATAAAAATATGTAAAAATGTATTAAAACTTATAGGAGAACACGCACATATAATTGGACTGTTTCACTTGGGTTCTAGTGCTTAACTACATTCAACGGCTGCCTTTCGCAGATTGATTCCACAAAGATGAAAGGAAAAAGACATATACATTTTGATTATTACCATCTTTGGGTTCCAATCATATAAATCCTACTGTTTTAAGCCGCACATGATATAATTATGTAATGTAAAAATTACTCTACATTTAATGCCAGTTAACACCATATGTATAAAGTACGCTCTACATAATGATAAATAACATTTATGAATATAAAGCTGAAAATAACGTTCAACGTGACGATGTCACCTGGATATACCAAATTTTCTTGCATCAGTCAAACATCAGTGACTTCATTGATTTAAAGCAATCTGAAAACATCCATACATAGTATTGTTATGACATTCCATTAATCCATGCTTTTTTCGATTTTTCGTTCAAAGAGAACGTACATAGTATTTCACTTATATGTCCACACATGAAACTCCCAGCTTCAATCTTGCTTAGTAGCATCACCCACCCCGACAGACTTCTGTGGTGAAGGATCTGGAATCACACCGTTTTCTTCTCCTGTAACCTGTTTATACAAAAACATAGCACGTTATTCATTTGGAAGAGTTGGTGAAGCCATAAAAGAAGATGGAACAGAAACTGATAGAAGAAACAAAAAGCACTGTGATCCATAAGATTTAAGAATTCAAGAAGAAAAAGTTATTATACTGTAACTGATTAATCTAAAATTATAAACTATCACAGTTTCCAGCAACCTGCTGCTACAATACAGAGAGCATGCAAAAAGGCCAAAATAATCACCAATCATTTTAAGTCGCTTCTAGAACTGGCCTGGATCTGCTATGTGTGCATTTTCAAATTAATACATGGAATTTTTTGTGTCTTCATAATCAATATTTTCAACGCACAAATGCTGTAGTAAATTTCTGTTGGAAATTGAGCATATAGCAAATCTCAATGTATGGCTTTGCTAAAGAAAAAAGAGATATCCAATGCCATGAGAAAAGAAAGATTAAGAAAGGAGAAAGGAGAAAGAATAAAGGCAAGTTCAGGCAAGTTCAGAAGCAAATATAGGACGTGTTAGCTTAAAATTAGGAACACTGAAAGGACTAACTCCACAGTCAAAAATAAATAAAATGGAAGGAAGCACATAGACAATATGGCTAACATTTTTGAACCGGCCTGCGTAAGAATATCTCATCTGCTTGGAAAAAAGAAAGCCTATGTAACAAATTTCAAGGCCCATTAAGTTCTGAGTCCATAAAAGCATAAATCCACATCACCATGAAGGTGCAAAAGTAGCACTTCACCATCAACAATTTTAGCCTGACACATCACATTTTCAGATCATATCTATCATAACTCTCAAAGTGTACTCTTTATCTATCATAACTCTTGATTGGAGGATAACTTACAGATACAACAGCAGAATGCCTGCATATATATACATCCTAAATTTACAGCAGTAGCTTCTAAAAGAAAAAATGGAGATAATAATCCTATGGTTTAAACTTTTAATTTACTAAAATGTTACTTTTAGTTTGATCAGTTCTTGGACTACAAAATACAAAATGTATCAATAATAATGATCAGTACGTTTGGATGTGTGGTTGAAATTGAAGTTTGACTTTAACTAGTACTAGAAGTGGATTTTTAGCTTCAAAAAGGTTAAACAAATGCATGCTATGGTTTTCAAATTTTGCTCCTCATTCTTTATTAAACTGACCATTGTGTTGTAAACCTCACAAATCTTCCTTAATGTTGTCTTATTCTTTCTCAAGAAGTACATTTTATGTTAACACAAGAGTTTATCTATCATGGTGTTCATGAAATGGAGTAAATGACAGGTGACATCATTTGGAGAAATGCATATATATAAAAATGGTTTCCAAAAACATGCATAGGATGTATAAATAAACACAAACACAAACACTTAGCTAAACATCTGCTACATCTGACGACTCTTCTTTCCCATGTCAAGTATAAGATTCAACCAACCAAAACATTATCTGTTCTTGAACATAAATAGCGATAATTTTTCCTCAATCACAGAACAGCACTTCCACATCTTCAGCTTTCAAATTTTTTTATTTTTCTTCAATGCTATTTTTATTTTTATTTTTATTTTTATTGAAAACCAAAACCAAAACCTTTACAATTTGCAATTTGCAATTTGTGTTTGCAGTGAAATGTAGTTATATGAACACGATATCAAAAAGACAGACTTTGAATTTATGAACTGGATGGACAAAAGACTTCCAGAACACCCAGATACTGATCTTTGAAAATGCCACGGATTAAAGAGTAGGAGAGAACAAGTAGTAGAATGAAAGCCAAGGGTAGAGGGCACTAATGAGAACCAGGATAACTCAGTATCAGGACACGCAAATCTACACACGAGGAAAGTGAAATCATTAGGAGAAGGGCACAGAAGGTACCACTCCAACGTATCCAGATATCAGAAGGTACCACTCCAACGTAGCCAGATATGAACCTAAGTTCAAGTTGGAAAAGATAATGTTCTCCAGACCAAAAGGGAACATTGATGACTTTGCCAGAAAAGAGTTTCAGTTAGTACCAATTTGTCAACTTTAACTTCCACAAAGAGGAAGATGAATTAACAAAATCTGAGAGCAGTTAGGTGATCTGAAGGCCTAAGGCTAGCACTACATAACTAACAATACCATCCAGAATGGAGATAGAGAAGAAGTTTGACAGTTGACAAGATTGAAACATTGTATTCAAAGTGGTCTCTGAACACTTTTTTTTTTTATAAGAAACAGACAAATTTTAACATAAAAACTTCAAAAGAACAACAAAATAGTGGACGAGACATCCACAAGCAAAAACTGTATGGACTTGTGCTAATACAAAGATCAACAGAAGAACCTAAGGGCTGCTCAGTATGATATTACAAAGAGAACTCGTAGGGTCTAAACGAAACAAGAAGTTATCTAAATCACTAAACAGTCCAGGTGATCTAGCCCATAAACTTGTGAGAAAAATGATAGTATCCCAAATGTCATCGAGTGATCTCTCTAGATCGTCAAAAACCCTTCTGTTTCTCTTTGTCCAAAGTATCCAGGCTGCTGCCATAAGAATCAGTTTCCATAACTCCCTCTTTAGCTTCTTATTGCCCTCAAAAGACCATTTGATAAGTATTAAGTCAGCCCATCTTCTTAGTAAGGCACCCCATATTCTGATCATCTTCAAAATTCTGCCCCATATTCCTTTGGCAAACTCACAATGTATCAATAGATGATCTATATTTTCATTCTCCTTCCTACACATGATGCAATATAAGGGAGAAATATACAAAAAGGCCTTTTCAATTGTAACAAATCAAAAGTGTCAACTTTCCTCAAAGAAACCAACCAAGCAAAAACTTTAATCTTAGAAGGCACAATACCCTTCCAAATGAAATTGAATTGAGGGAAATTAGAGTTACAGGATGGTTGGCAAAGAAAATTCAAAAAGGATTTGCACGAGAAACAACCCGAAGGGTAACCACTCCAAACCCTTTTATCCCAGGTGAAGGGGTCAATTTGAATAGTTTCAAGCATATATGAGAGAGAGGTGAATTCTTCAATGTCTCTGCTACTAAGGTTTCTAAAGAAATCAAGATTCCAATTTGGGTTGGAAAGAGATGAAAGGGATACCACATCAAAAAATAACCAAGTTTTTCTTGTTGGACAACCGAAATAAGCAGGTGAACAATTCTTGGAGGGTAGGGTCACCCACCCACTCGTCTAACCAATCTCTGAACACTTTAGCAGTTCAAAAAAATAGAGCTCCTTGAT
Organism: Jasminum sambac; assembly: GCA_018223645.1. Classification (NCBI taxonomy): domain Eukaryota; kingdom Viridiplantae; phylum Streptophyta; class Magnoliopsida; order Lamiales; family Oleaceae; genus Jasminum; species Jasminum sambac. The sequence goes on along the minus strand of CP073646.1, from coordinate 35,867,827 downwards.
GGCAGTTACATTATGGCGCACATGTGATGGTTGCAACAAGACGCCTTCTTTCTAATCTAGATGTACCTCTTGTGCAACCTCCAAGAAACCTTTTGCAACTGCCTCACATCATATTTATTATAGTCTAAGGCCCTCATAATCAAAACGCTACTCTTCATTTACTTAACCGCACTTCTGGACACAAAACTTCATTTTGTAGTTATTCTAAAATATGCACTTGTAGGCTCTAGCTCAATAACTTCACTTTGTTTCGATTATGTTGTAGATTTTAACATTTGATGCTCTGTACATAAAATACTATCTCGTCTAAGCCATTCTATAATACTTTCTTTTTAACCCGATAACACGTTGAACTCTTGTCCAATTCAATATTTGGTACAAACACCTACAATTGCATTATATCTTTTTTACTTATTAATTTACCTGTAGAACATCCAATAGATGCAAGCAGAGTCGTAAAAGGGATCTGTAAATCTGACCTTAACTTTATTGGAACGGGGACTTTGGTATAGGTAGTATTAACAGTCACAACTGGTAAGCTTACAGCCTAAAGTGCTTTTCATCTTTGATCTGACTAGTTTTACAGATAAAACTGCAGCATGCTTTTAAAGAGCAGAGAACAAAAGCTCAGCCAAGTACCTTGAGTTGTTCCACAGAAACTATTTCAAATTTTGAAGTCCATGAATTTTTATATGCCATTTTCTATCTCCATGTACCCAAAAATTACAAAATAAACAAATAAATGAGCACATAAAAAATTGCTTACAGAAAACTATTGATGCTAAAAATATTGAAGAAATCGATAGTGTTGTAGTCAACAAATCTATTATTGTTTCCAGAAATTTAAAGGCTTAGTTAAACCTACGGGCTACTGCTAAGCTCAGCCAACACTCATGGATCGCAAAACAAGTCCACAATAACCTATGTGTTTTAAGAAAACTAACCATGCGGCAAACAATCTGAATTCATAAATCATAAGAGTAACAGTGAAACAATCAACAATTGAAAGCCCAAAGAAAAATAAAAGAAAGAAAAAGGAATTACAATATATATGCAACATACAGAGACTCGCATAACTATGACTTACTAAATTGTTGGCAGAGATATTCTTGGCGGAGGGTTTATACGGACAAGCAGGGGGCGCTCTCTCCGGCTTCTGGTATTCCCTCCCGAATAACCTATACACCTTTGCCTAAAAGCATTTCATAAACAACAATTAGTTTGCGCGAAATAAAATTACGGAATCACAATCGAGCAATGAACTTACCATGATCAAATGGAAGATAACAGGCAACAGATTGACGATCGGGACTAGAAAGAGTGGTAACAAACAAGCCAAACAAACCTACACCATGTTGATTTTGGTTATTATATGTGCACAAAACCAGATTGAATAAAAGCAAGGCCAGCGAATTGGGATTTCACCATATTTGCAGATGTTAATTTTCTTCGATTTCTTCGCGTCCCGGTAACGCTTGGATGACGATCGGGGCTGTATCCGAGAACCAGAATATGTCAATGTATAACCAAGTCTTGATAGCGAGTTTGCACTAGTAATATTTCATAAATCACATTTACTCCCCCAAGTTCTCGGTAAAGTCAAACTCATCCCTGGGTAGGAAAACTGAAGTCACAGCATTTCTAATTGAATAATTATAGGGGATATTATTTATAAATATTTTTAATTGATATTATGATATGTTATTTTCCTATTGGGTGATAATAATAATGTCCATATGATATACATCTAAATCACGTCCTTACACCCTAATGAATCACATCATACTTAAAAATATTTATAAAAATGCCCCCAAAAAAAAGAGAGAGAGAACAAGAACCACGAAGGAGGAGGAACACAAAAAAAGGAGAAAACATTCGAACCGCCATTAATGGCAGCCAACCAAGGAAGAAAAAGAAGAAGCAAGAAAAAATAAAAAAATCGGCGTGTTTGATGGGTCAAAATTCTACTGTGAATTTCAACCCCTTTTGGTCGAAATTGATGCTTCAAACATCCTCTTTCTTTTCTTTTCTTTTCTTTTTTTTTTTTCCTATTCATCTCTCTTCTTCCTCGGCTGCCATTAATGGCAGCCAAATTTTTTTTTTTTTTTTTTAAAAAAGTTTTGTAAGCTTCAATTGCATTGTGAAGCAAGAAGAAGGTGAGGGAAGAGGAAGAGTGGAAGGGGGCGTGAAGAGAAGAGAAGCCATAGCCATTTGCAACGTTTCTTTGCTCCTTTTTTTTTCTCTCTTCTGTAAGAGGTATAAGTGGAAATGATGGAATGGGGGGTGTGAAAAATGGGATACGGTGGTATATTTAGTCGTTCCCTATTACAAGTTGTCAAGTTTACTAGTATATGTATCGTTTCTTTGTAATAGAATTTGAGCACACAAATAATTTTCTCGTAAGATTAAAAAAATTGCAAAGTTTTTTAAATAAATCAACGAATGAAACATCTTTTTTAAAAAGGTGAAAATGAGTTATGTCACTTTTCCCTTTCCATAGAGAAAACTTACGGTTATTATCAACATAAATATCATTAATTAAAAAAAACAATTAATAACTCAGTCATAGGCGTAGTATATTCAATTTTGACAAAAAAAAAGGTTAGCATCTTTCACCAAAACTTGGATATGGAAAAGAGCTCTACAGATGTTTATTGAATTTAACGCACGAAGTGATTAATTTAAAACAGACGAAGAAAACTTGTGAACTCTGTTCTGCAATACGGATAACACGCGTATTAACGAGACAGGTGATTCTCATTGAGTTAATGAGACGTTTACAAATCTTTTATAAAATGTAGCATACTCACTGCTCAGAAATGCATTGATTTTAATCCCCAAATAACCCATATGCTCACCTCAAGGTTCGAGATTACGGCAAATTTTTGTCTTATATATTTGCAATAAACTTGTAGCAGACTTCAGTTCATTCACCCTTGCAGGGAATCTCGGTGCAACGGCAAACAGGCCTTCCGGATGCTTCCCAACCATTATAACCACGTTCCAAAACCATTATATTTTTTATTCCTGTGTCTTCTTTCACATCAGCAAGATACTCAGCAAACCGTCTAGCGCACTTGGGTCCACGAACCTGCCAAAGAAGTTAAATAACAGTTTAGCAAAGGCGGTAATGGATTATCCGAATTCAAATTTCTGTTTTGCAATAATTTATCAGCAATGACTAAATTCCATCTACTTAAAACTCCAAAAGTCAGTGATGAGTGATCACTTATGATGATTTTCCTTGTAGGAAAACATTTACCAAGAAAGTACTAAAAAAGTTGAACTCATGTAGACACTGAAACTTCATGTGACAATTATCTCCCAAAAGCGTCTAAAACACAGAAACCAAAATAGAAATGCAAGCTAACTGCACAGCTTCCTAAACCCTCACGTTGCACACAAATATTCAACTAGCTAAAGAGAAAGATATCTTAGATTTTAACCGAGTAGCAGAATTATTGGGACGAGAATGTCTCTTAAGTTCTTTTCTTTATTTTCTTTTCTTCCTTTTGAATTGCCATTGCATTTTGATTGAATGCTCAAGCCATTTAACTTTCGCTTCTAGTGTAAGTTAGATCTGTATTTCAGTAGTTTTCTCTCTTCTCTAATCACTGCCCATGACTCCTTCCAATCATCTGCACAATTTCTGATGTAAAACCTAAGTACTTCTTAGGATGTGTTTAATTGTCTTAAATTTACCTGGAAAGTGTCACATCATGGAAGGACTTTTCCAACTTTGTTGCTTGATTGAAAAAATTTTCCTAGAAATTGTTTTCTAGGTACAAGTGCTTAAAATACATTATCAATGATTTTGCTTGGAAAAGTGAATCCTTGGTTTGGGTGGAATTAAATTTCCTGGAATTCATTTTCTTTCCAAGCAAATTCTAGCTTTTCAATCAAACACACCCTTAATTTAAATCTCTAAAGCACTCTAGGTGGTCTAAATGAGTTTCATGTTACCTACCTCTTAACCTATATCATGTATCTAATAAGAGAGCTTCTTCTACATCCAGATTCCACATCCCTCATTTGAAGAAGTAGCAGATCGACCCCCTTCCATCTCCCCACTCTGGGACAGAACTATTTCTGGCATTCCCTTCTGAATGTACTTTCACTTCATAACACTTACAGACTACAGTCACACACAATTGTGGTAATTGAATCCTAAAAAACCAGATAGTTAACCTTTGGACAGATTTGAAGGGGTTTTATTAATCCAAAGAGGTTGCAACAAAATATTCCAAATTGAGTAATACAAACATATTTTTATGAAATCAGAAAACAACATCAAATAATAGGTAACCTTATCATTCTCATATCATGAATTGGGCATTCTGCTAAGATCTTTCAAGTGTCATTTAATATAAGAAATTCAAACATCCTACTCTCATAATTCAGGTAAGCCCCATATCTGGGGCAACTTTTCTGCAAGAGGGTGTGACTTATATTTCTGAGAAAGAAGAATGCCCAGAAATGCCAATGATTGCATCCGAAGTCTTAATTTAGAGGCATGTGGAACAAGAGGTCTTAAAAAAAAAATACTGAAACGGGTGACAATTAATGTTCATCATGAACTCACATCTGGTTTGTTCAGTGTCTGTATGATTTCATTCATCAGAATGACAATGCAAATGAGTCTTGGAAAAAATGAAAGAAATCTTAGTTATCACAAGAGGCACAGGTATATCAGACAGTACTCATTATCCAGTGACATACGTCCTATGCTATTAAAGATCTAAGACACATGAAGCAGTTTACTTTGGTTTAACTTGTGATAGATAGCCAACATGCATAACTTACAGCATTGTATGTGCCAAAGCAAAGCCCTTTATAGAACTTTGGCTATGACCAAAACCAATTTAATCCATCAGCAGCAAAATACTTAATGATGTAAACTAAAATGCAAAATGACTGCCTTTATTCCGGCTTCCAACTAGGAAAATACCACACTGTCATTACAACCCACAACCATGTAAAAGCAACGAGATAGCAAGTATGTAATCTCAAATGAACCTCCATCAAGAATGAAACCCCAAGAACAACTTGAACTTGAGGCCTGGATTTTATCTCAAAAGGTCAATTAATCGGTTTTTTGTTTTGTTTTTCCCTATGAGATCAACCTCCCGGTCCATGTGAAGGCTATAAGATTAGAGAAGGCAAAATACATAAGCAAAACAAACCTGGCTGAGAGCACAATGGAAAACAAGTGTATCTTTGCCTTTACAGCCTTCAATAAGATTGGGTATTTTGTCAAGAAACGTATCGCTAGCAAAATGAAGTGATCCAGCTATGTGCCCATCGTAGCTTCTCTCGTCGTCCCTGTATATAAAACCATCCCCCATAAATTCGGATCAATAGAAGTTTATATGAGCAAATGATGGTAAGAAATTGAAAAAATTAGGGTTACCTGACATCAACGACAACAATGTTTGGCCGGCGTTTGACTGCTAGAAGTTGAGAGCCGGTGATGTATGTTATATTCCGAGCCATTTCTTTTTCTCCGCTGATTAGTCGGCGGCGTTTGAATCTTTTCAGCCTGCTGCAACTGCCGACTCGATCGATGTATAAAAACCATAAAGCGCGCTTTCCCGGGTGGCATATATGCTCCGATATGTTTTCTCAAAATTACTACTTTCTTATTTTCAAATTTAACCATAGATTTTCCGAGAGTAAGAGTAAAAAATAAAAAAATTTATCTCACCATTTTTTTGTGACTCATTTCTTCAAACACGTTATGGTTCGCTATTTAGAACTTATTATGTATCACTGTTATGTGAAATGACCTATGCTTGTTATTATATCATCGCATCATTTTTCAAGATTGACATACATAATATCAATATTGACCAATGATTAATCATGAATTCCGTATAACATTATTCTATTTTATTATAAACATTTATGAAAACAAACTACTACCAAAAGTTAAAAGATAGATGGATAATTCTTTGGGGGAATTCTTCAGTGATATGTAAATGTGTCATTTCTTTATTTGATAATAAAAATGTATCCAAGTGCTTTATCATTACAAAATCCAAGATACGATAGTATATTATGCAATCTATTATGTATTTTACCATACACGTTAATGAAACAAGTTGTAACCAAAAGTTCAAAGATAAGCGAATAATTTTGGAGGACATGCCTGAGTGATATATAAATGAGTCATCTCTTTATTGAATGATGAAAATGACTTCATATATTTTATTATTAAAAATCCAAGATACGATGGCCTAGTATTGCTAAATTCAATGTGGTTTCGCCATACATTTTTTCATGACAGATTGATAATAAACAGAACATGCAATGGTGGGATAACTCCGACCTGTTGTCAAAATTTAGGGTATATTTGATTAGTGATAAAATTAATTTTTTTATTTACATATTAAATGTGTGGTTAAAATTTGAGGAAAATATATTAAATAATTAAATTAATGGTTATAAATAGTGAGAGATAAAATTTTAATAAAATTTGGGATGAAAAGAACAAGGCCTTAATATTTGATCATTTGATTTTTTTTATGCATTTGATTTGATGTTCTGTAATCGTTTTTGTACTAAAAAATAATAATGATCATAATGAATTGGAGGCTGTAGGTACGAAGAATTTCTCCTTCCCGCGCGAGTCCCCTACCCGCAATCCCACGCGCCCCCCACCCACACACCGCCGATTGTTGTGGGGCCCGGGAGGGGGCCCTTGTTTTGTCCTGCACGGGTTCCCACCCGCGCTGGTAGGAGAACAAACCTGGCTGTAGGTAGTCACCTAAACTGTCTAAGCTTATGGCCGCCATTATAGATTTCTCCCGGCGCAGGATGAGAATCAAAAGGTCCACAATCATAGTCTTTGATCAAAGTTTTAGAAAATGTTAGGTCAGCATTTATTCAATTGAAAAGTAAAGCCAGCGAAAGTCAATGGCATAATTCAGAAAGGTTAGAACTTAGAAATGCAGTCAGCCACTGAATAGGAGTAAAAAGTTGACTTTACAAACAAGTACCTCTTCCTCCAACAAAATTAAGGGAAAATAAGCATTACCAGAACCCCCCCCAAAAAAAAAATCTGTATTTCGATTCATTCAAATATCATTGAATAAGGTAAAAGAGTAACTAGTACATAGTATCCATTAAGTTGTGAAGACACATTTCCAAGGTAACTTACTACTAAAGTGAGATACAAGAAAATAGAAGGAAAAAAGGAACACAGAAGGAAAAAGAAAAAGATAAAGATAAAGATAAAGAAAGAAACACATATAACCAATACTCCAGGCTCCCAAATCCTTCTCATCGAAGTGCAGAAAATGCTAATTGGGGGCCCTAGAAAAAATCTTATCTCATCAAACTCATTTATTCATCTGCAACCTGTATACTTTGCATCCAATGCTACTAGCCGACAGTCAACAAACTCAAGCCTTAGGCTTGAGAATCTTGGAAGTCTCCCAAGTGAAATCGGGATCTTCACGGCCAAAATGACCATAGGCAGCAGTCTTCTGGTACCTAAAGCTCCCTCCTCTTTTCAGGTCAAGGTTAATGGCAATCATCCCTGGCCTAAAATCAAAGTTCTCCTTAATCAGGGCAAGTATGTCCTTATCTGGGATCTTACCAGTCTTGTAGGTATCAACAAACACTGATAGTGGCTCTGCCACACCAATGGCATACGACACTTGCACTATGCATCGGCGAGCAAGGCCTGAAGCCACTACACTCTTTGCTGCTTGCCTAACAATATATGCACCACTCCTGTCCACCTTTGTAGGGTCCTTGCCTGAGAAAGCACCTCCACCATGAGCACCCCAGCCACCGTAGGTGTCGATGATGATTTTCCTACCTGTGAGTCCTGCGTCTCCATGAGGCCCACCAATGACAAAACGACCTGATGGGTTGAGGTGGAAGATTGTTCGGTCATCGAGGTACTTAGCGGGAATCACCGGCTTGATCACATGTTCTTTCAAATCCTTGGCTATTTGATCGTTTGTGACAGTCTCGTCATGCTGGGTTGAGATGAGGACTGTGTGGACTCTAATGGGAACCATGGCACCACCATCATTCTTGTACTCAACGGTAACTTGGGTTTTACCATCGGGTCTCAGCCATGGGCAAGTTTTGTTCTTTCTCACTTCCGTGAGCTTTGCACCAAGCTTGGTGGCGAGGACGTGAGTGAGTGGCATGAGCTCGGGGGTCTCATCAGTGGCATAACCAAACATGTGGCCTTGGTCACCAGCTCCAATTTCTTCGGGTTTCTTTGTGAGATGACCGTGAACACCCTGAGCAATGTCGGGGCTCTGTTGCTCAATATTAACGAGGACCTTGCAGTTGTCAGCATCAAGGCCAACATCTGCTGAGGTGAACCCAATACCCCTACAGGTATCACGAACTATCTTCTCATAGTTTACATTGGCTTTTGTCGTGATCTCACCAAAGACCATTACCATGTTAGTCTTTGTGCAGGTTTCACATGCGACTTTGCTGTCGGGATCTTGAGCTAGGCAAGCATCAAGAATGGCATCTGATACTTGATCACACAGCTTGTCGGGGTGGCCTTCATTGACAGACTCAGAGGTGAACAGGAAGGTATCCATTTAGAATCTAAGCAGCATAAAGACTTTGTCAGTTTGTCGATGGTAATAATAATAATAATAATAAACATACGAAACGATAACAAAATAGAAATTCTCTGGTTTCAATTTTAAATTGCTAATGACTTGATGCACCAGTAATCTTAAACATAATCCATTGCCTTCTGATTTGAGCATAAATCTTTCAAAGAAATGACTAAAAGACTTACAGTATCTCAATTTTATCTGGAACTTACTCATGCAACCAAATGGGAAGAGTTCATCTCAGAGACTTTGGGTAACTTACTCATGTAAACAAATTTCTCTTAAAGGTTATACATGCTCAAGAAAAAGACGTGTAATTTTTTAAAATCATGGCATGATACCATACATAGGTTCACTATTTAACTCTTGGGTGTGATTCATAATCATAGCAATTGTTCTTCAGCGCAATACAGCAATGAAGAAAACATTTTCACAAAATAAAACTCCTACACTCCTACTTTTAACTTTCCTTGCTAATAAAAAGGAATTTGTAACCTAACCAAATTCCTAATCTCACACATAACGCTGTAAAGAAAATTATACAAATCATGAGATCATCCACCAAACAGCAGAGCAAATTTTGCAACCATATTTGGTATACTTCACAATTTCACAAAAATAGCATTCAGATCAATAGTTTTTACAATCCTTTTCCAAAATACTTATATGCATTTCTGACTTTAAACACGTAATGAGATCTGAATCTAATGGAGCAGTAATAGAAATCCTCTACGTCGCCAGTGCGATTCTAAACCAAACAATCTATCTTCAATCCCAAAAACTGAATACTTACTAAGCGTAATTTTTCTGAAATCTGAACAAATCAAAACTAACACACCTAAACTAAAAAATGAATTTGATATAAATCAAAACGATTAAAATAATCCCAGAATGACAGAGTCTAATTGAAACAATGAACATGGACGCCTTACTTTTCGAATATTCAATGGATCTGAGAAAAAAATGGAAATATTCTCACGGATCTTGGATCTACGAATCTAATAATAGAAAATGCATACCTTTGTCGTAAAATCTGTACAGAAGAGTCTGAGGAAATGCCGTGTGATTTGTGGGTGCAGAAGGAGCGGTATAGATTTGTATATATATAGGCGGATATGAAGGCTGGACGGGTGACTCGGTCCCACCCACCCCCACCCCCACCCCGCAACAACAACCCTACTGCTACCTAAAATTTTACCTACTTTGGTGGGTCCCAAATTGGGAAATTACATCTCCAGGATGATGACAACTGGCAAGATCAACGGTGCAGATTTTGCTGTCTTTAATTCTTTTCATTTTCTGATGATTAATAGGATGGGAAATTTTTTATGTCAACGTGTACCCCGTGCTCCAGTTGAAGAAGAAAACCTGTGGTGCGACTTGCGAGCATCACGAATGCATAAGGTAATTGTCATCTTTTTGGCATGAGAACAAGTGATTCTGGATCGACAGATTATTGCCGTGTAACTTTTTTAGGTTTTTTTTTTCTTGTTTTCATTTGAAACAAAATTTCTACTACTAAAGGGATGATAAATTTAAGAGAACTTAATACTAACAAGATGATCGAGGAACATAATTGAAGAGACGATATAAAAAATGATAATCAATTCAATTAAAGTTTCAATTAAAGTCAAAACTTAATATTAGTAATATATTTTATATTTTTAATTATTGTCATTCCCTCATTTGGTGATACAATTCATGTTGAGTTTTGAATTCATTCTTTACTTCGTATTTGAGTATCTGTTTTGAAATTGATGTAAACAGTAAACACATTGCTTTGATCATTTTGAAAATTTATTTTTGAAAATAAGAAATTGGAAAATGTGCTTACGTCAGACATTTGAGAAGCAAAATATTATATAATATTTTCCTCAGCAAAATACATTAAAACAAGTTATTGCTAATATATTATTTGAATATTAGTAATATTAGGTAGGAAAAACATAAATAAATTTGGTTGTACCTAAATAATGTTTGACTGGGGGTGGGGGAATGTCCGAATGTATGAGGGACCCTGATTTCCCTCGTACATTAATAATCCATGTGGGTATTATGAGAATTGATTCCCTTTAATTTTCATATGGGGAGGCTCTCACGCCATGTGTCTTCCCCAGACGTGAGCGCTTAAATCGTGATCCCACTTAAGCCCCTTCCAATCGGGGACACGCTACATGGCGTGAGCCTCACGAGGAGAGATCATTCATGTGGGTCAAAATTGATGAATCTCGCAAAAGGAATTGATGAATCTTGCATACTTCAAAAAAAATAATAGTAAATAAATAAATAAATAATAATATTAAAAAAGTGATGAATCTTGCAATAACTTTTCGCCTTACCAAAAAAGAAAATAATATCATGTGTTTAATTTCCAACTTTTTTATTTATTTGTACTTTTATTTTCAACTTTTTTTTTTTGGGACAAACAGTATCCTAACGTTTTAAAAATAGACGTCATTTATCCTCAAGAACTAGTTAGGATTTCAAGAGAGAAAGAAGAGCAACGAAAAAGGGTATAGAGAGCGAATAATATTCCATTAACAGAATAAGAATAATTACAAGAGCAATGCCGGAGGAACAACCAAAATATACAATTAGGTGTACAATCCTCTAATAAATTGGTGGATCCTATCAATAAAAAATAATATTTTTGTGCCCTCTATTAGAGGATTATACATCTAGTTGTACAAATTTGATTGTACATCTAGTATTATTCTAATTACAATGGCCTATTTATACTTTCAGTAAAGTGCTGCTTCCAATTCACGGTTATAGAACATGCGTGCTACTAATGTACAAGACATGAAACTAACAGTACAACTAAACATCTAACTAATGTACACCTCATAATGCTATCAGTACAATACTAGTCAACAGCCCTCCTCAAGCCAGACTAGGGAGGTAAATCATATCCATAATATGTTTATGCTGATTCAAATAAATCCCTGTGGAGTCCCTAGCTAGTTGCCTCAAAGCCAAGAAAGTTCTTAAAGGACCCTAAGGAACTCGAGGAGAACTGGCAATTAAGAGCAGTCACTGACTGCTTCACTTGAGCAGAATCATGCTAGTAATTAAGATGTCATCTACATAAACTAGTACAAACAGAGATTTGCCACCAGAATGCTAAACAAAAAGACTATTAATTATCAGCCACTGAGTTGTTGAAACCTTTAGACACCAAGCAGTTTTTAAGTTTGTCAAACCAGGATCTAGGAACATGTTGAAACCTTCTTATTTTTTATTCCGACAATAGTATTAAACAACAAAATTATAGAGATGTAATAAAAATGTTAATATTAAATAATTTAATTTGTTAAAGTTAAAATGTCCACGTAAATGATTACTAAACCTAAATTTTTGAAAAGGTTATAATATTATTGATTGCTTTGCTAGTTCAGTGATGTCGTAAAAACAAAGGGAACAAAGTTATAATATTATTGCAAACATGTGCTAATTATCAAAAACATTCCAACGAAAACTATTTAATTATGCCGAAATTAGTGAGATAAGCTAATTACGTGTCAAAATAGAAATATAAAGAAAGTTAAAATTAAAATTGTGCAATTAACAAAATTAAGAACTAATAATCAAAGATTTGTACAAATATGGAGTTTTGTAGAAATTTTGTGAATTAAGGCACTCGAGTGCAATTCTCATATTAGTATTTAAGGGGGTGTAAACGGTTTGATTTTGATAGTTTTTTGTCAAATTTCAAACCATACCATTCAAAACGGTTTGAAATTTTTTCAAATCAAACCAAATAATTTGAATTTTTAAACCAAATCAAACCAAACCAAACCACTTATTTGTGGTTTGATGCAGTTTCTAACCGCAGTTTACCAAAATAATAATAATAGCATATTTGGACCAAGTTCAAAATAAGTATTCATTGAGAATTTAAAACCAAAAATTAAATATTAATTAGAAACAAGTTAAAGCAATATATTACAAGTGACATTACACGACAAAAAACAAGGTATCAAAAGCTTGAAATTGTATGGTTTTATTGATAAATTCTAATGATCAAATTCATTAGTAAATTAGTAATGTATTTGAGTTGGATTGTGGGTCAATGTCTTGAGGGTTCTTATATTTTCGTAAAGCCTTTTGCATGTTGATGACAATTCAAAGTTTGTTGTCAAAATATATAAATAGAAAAGCAGTCCGGCAGTTTGGCGGTTTCAAATGGGTTGCTAAAATTGAAACCAAAACCCAGCTATTCATAAGGCGGTTTTGTTTGGGTCAAAACTGAATCGTTGAAGGGTCCACGTGGACCTAACCCAACGGTTTTGGGATTACAGTTTCAGTTTGGATTGGCGGGTTGGCTGTTTTCACTTACATCCCTATTGTTGCAAAAGAAGAAATTCGTCTTTGGTTACTAGTAAAATGGATTAAATAATATACGTCTTTAGTTACTAGAAATTCGTCATTGGTATTGTAATTAATATACGTAATATTACAATTTGTACATTTTACGAGTCGAAAGAAATACTAAATTTTTTCTCCATAAAAACACAAGATTGGCTTCTTTAATTCATTAATTTCTTATATTTTGTGATGCAGTTATTGGTTGTTTTATTTTAAATTTAGAGATTTTAGCATTTTATTTGTAGTATAATTTGATTGAAGTTTTTTGCTTGAGCTTTAAATTTTTAATCCCTGATTTTTACTAAAATAATTTTTTAAAGTTATATATTGAATCATTGAAATTATTGTGTTGTATTCGAAGTCGAGAGATTTAATTGAAATTTCTAGAATAAAAAAATTAGTGATTTTTTCATGATTTTAATGGTTTAGGGTTATTTTTTATATTTCGATTCAGGCCCCTAAAATGTCAGGTACGGCATTGCTCATCCCCAGAGGGACAAAAAATTTTATTTGGAATATCAAAAGGACAATATTGTACTCCATATAAGCTGGGTGATTAGGCTATGGTTATTTTATTTTGTCCTTTGTTGAATTTCAATGAGAAGAACTTGCTCAAAATATTGGTGGCAAGGAAAAAGTTATTGTTTGTTAATTGCTCAAGCCACTTTTATTCACCATTTTCTATCCATTGCTAATTTAAATTGTTATAAACACTTCCAAAACATGCTTTAATTTGAGGCTGTCAAAAATATGTTGCGATATACAACATGTTGACTTTTATTGTTTAGAAAAATGGCAGCTGAATTCAAGGAATTTGGTCTAGTAGTAGAGATATCCCCTTACCGGCAATCTAGATTGGTTCGTTATTATCCTAATATTTGCATATGTTAGGCGTAATATACACGCACAAATATACTCCGCAAGTGTACGGGCCGTACAAGTAATAAAGTGGACTCTAGGAGTCTGGATATCGATCCCACAGGGAAAGGTATTTGTAGTTGAATTACTAATTCTAGCAAAGAGAAAACTGTACACAAGAACACACAATTAAAAAAAGGAAAAGCAACTATACTAATCTAACCTAAGAAAGCAATAAAGCAAAGCAAGAAATGGGCATGATTGGTAATGAAACTCGGGTTAAAGAGATAGTTGGGATTCATGACTTCAATTAACCTACTTTCGTCAATCCGTTGTTGAACTTAATAAATTACTCATCTTTGATGTTAGACCCGACTTCCTTATATAGGTAGTTCCTCTTTCGAATATCAAACTACCCCTAATCAATTAATCCAACCTACTACATTTCTGTGTCGATTGTAAATCAATTAATTGCATTAAAATTTGTGATAGTAGCTCGGAGGATCACATAGGGTTAGGGGTATATTTCTATCCCCTACAAGCTCCTATGGTGGTTGTTTCTACAATCCAAGACGAGCCCCTTCTTTCGAAGAATAACCCAACTTGCAAATACATATATCTGGTGATCAACCGAATCATGGAAATAGCTCAAAAACAACCACACAAGACATGAGCAATTCAATATAAATCAATTCCAACAACTCATTGGATTAACTAAAACATAGATTAATATCAATCAAAAATCCCAACTTACAATACTAGCTCATAGTATAGGAAATCATTTATACATATACAATCAATAGAAATGAAATAGAAATGAAAGAACAAAACAAGATTAAAGACAATCTCCCTTTGTAGAGCAAAGTCTTGTTCTTCACTTCTTCTCCATGTCCTCTTGATTTCCTTGCTTCTAACTCCAAGCAATCACCTCCAATCAATACCCCTAAACTAAAGAAGAAAAGGGAAGAAGAAGAAAGAAGAAAAGAAGAGAAACTCTAAACCCTAAACCTAAACTAAAGATGAAGATGAAAAGTTCTCAATTAAGGATGAAAAAGGGTGTTTTAAAGCCTAGATTTCGTGGTTCTTATGTCCCCAAAAGACCCTTCAAAGTGATGAGGAATAAGGAGAGAATTGGGAAAAAACATGGGAAATCCGAATCTGCTGGTTCTGGTGTTTTTACGGCCGTATTTCTCATTTTACGGTCGTACAATTATTTGATACAGCCGTATTTAACTCTCTGCATGAAATTGACCAATTTTCTAATAATTTACGGCTGTACAATATAAGTTATGGCCGTAAAATATAAGTTAGGGCCGTACAAATACGATTTACGGCCGTACATCTTTTTCTGCATGCGCAGGTTTCAGTATTTTGGTCATAACTTTTGATCCCGATATCCGATTGAGCCAATTCAAGTTGCGTTAGAAACTAGACTCGACGATCTACAACTCTCTAGTTGATTGTGTTTTCCAAATCAACTTTTATCTTCATCAAAAATGCTCCTCAAGTTCGGATTTCTTCGCACTTTTCGTTTCTGATCTTCGTCTGGCCATATTTTTTGTTTTGGAATTCGGAATTGAGATCCGTAAAAAGCGTTGGACTCCATATTCCGTGTTCTTCCATGTTAGAATAAGAAATGTGGCTGAGAAGATCTTCACATATTTGCACCCGAAGTCCTTCAACTTTGGAATAGTTGCATTTTAGTCCACGACTTCGGATTTCTTGACACTTTAAGTCATTTTTCCTCCACAAGGAGGAATAGTACCTAAAAACACAATAATTATACATAATTATAAGTAGAAGTCTGCCCCAAATAAATGTAAAAAGATATAAATAAGTGTGCAAAATACGCACTTATCAGCAGAGAAGGTAAGAGTTTAGTATTTTTGGAACGTTTACAATGGTATTCATTTTGAGATTCTTGTTCAAATTCATAATGCAAAAATTTGCTCAAAACTTAACTACGCAAATCAGGAGGCCATTATAACTGTGCAATCGCTAGTACAAATATGGGCACTGCTAATCCCAATATTTTTTTATTATTATTTTCTAAAAAAATTTTTCCAAAATGACCTAATAATTTGCAAAAAATAGCCCAATGCTGACAAGAACACAACAAATGCAATTCCATTCAAAAAAAAAAACAAATGCAATTAATGGAATATAACACCATTACATATTTTGTGTAATCATGACAACAATATTACATACTTTGTGACGTCACAAAAACACTATTACAACGTATAATGGGCCAAAAACAGGAAAGTATATTTTGTTATGAATAATCTGGTGGTTGAATTATGAGGAATAATTTGGTGGAGGAATAATTTGGTGGAAGAATAATTTGGTAAAAGATGTAATTATTTTATGTGAATGACTATTATACCCTTGATGAAATTATGTAATTACGATTGTGCCATTCGAAATTTTCCTATAAATAGAGTTTCAGTTATTAATGAAATTTATTCCTGTGAATTCCTTAGAATTCATTCTCTCTAAATTCTCTCTATTTTTTCTATACTTTTATAACACGTTATCAGCACGACTCTCTAATCGTTTGAGTAATATGAAGGGAGTATGCTCTACAGTTGCATCTTATAGATAATCTTCTGTATCAGAAATCGAATTATTATAAATAACCTAATCCATCTCCAATCAATACTTATCTTTCTTTTCTCTCTTATCTTTTTCCCACTTTCTCACGTCTCACTCTCTCTATCTCCCCAATCACTCACAGAAAACATTTATGCAGAGACAGAGAGTTGTGGGCAATTCAAGAATTGCCAAATGGAGGAAATACGTGCATGTTCAATTGCTTCTGCCAAAGAAAAAGGAAAAGGTATATATATTATATTACTTTATAATATAATAATATATTAAACTATAATATTCGTTTTCTCGAGATATAAGGAGCATACGTTATCAAAATCAAATTTTCTCGACTCCATTATACTCGATTTAACGAGAGCTTCGATTTGACGCCAATATTGACAGGGTAATAACTCGTTTTGAAATATGTTATTATCAAACTTTCAAAATTTACAAATCAGTACACCAACTTTTGAAATGTTACAAAATAGTCTTTAAACATTTTTATATTTACAAATTGAAATAGAAATGAGATAATTTTCCAATCGTAAAACATTGATAAAATATTTTTGACAATTTTACCTTTGCGAATTGGAATGGACAATTTTACCATTATGGTAAAACCGACCTAATTTTGACAACAGTGAAAAATGGATAGAATATTCATGAAGAAATTCTAAATCCATTGATTATATAAAATGGCTTGAAGTCCATTTGAGTTAAAAGATTGGAATATTATTTTAACTCCCGAAGAATTTAATTACATAATATACTTGTTCTAAAAGGATAAGTGTGTTATTGTAGAAGTAATGAGTATTTGTTCTAGAAGAACAAATCGCTCCGTAAGCGATTCAATATTTAATTCTCGCACTTCATTTACTGCAATTTAAATACTGCAACACCTCCTACCTGATGATGGGTTTAACCATCACTAAACAGAAGGTTTTATATATTTCTACACTTTATATGCCAAGTGATGGGTAATACCTTCTACTAAGCAGATCCTACTCCTCAAGAAGTAGTTAAACATTACGCAATTTAATTCTCGTAATTTAAATTTCAGAATTTATATTTATTGCAATAATTCCCATAAGGTAGGTTCGACCACCTATTGGAGGAAATTTAATTTCTGCAATTTAAATTTACGCACTTTAGATTTCGCATATATTTCCAATGTGGTGGGTAATACCACACGATTGGTGTGCATATTTCCAATGTGGTGGGTTATACTACACGATTGGTTATAACGAATCCTACTCCAGAAGAAGTAGTTAATCAAATATTCTAATCCTACTCTCGAAGAAGTAGACGATGAGAATAAAATTACTTCTCCATATATACCGAATATTAATGGAGAAAATTGAGCAAGTGGTACTTGAAGTTACCATTGGATAAATAGATGAAAGTAAAATGCTCAATAGATTCCATGTTGATAAATCAAAGAAAATATATCGCATGGAGAGATTATATGAAGTAATCTCATCAATGATATGAGATTGTATTAATATGAGAATAAAATGCTCTTGAAGAAGCATAATCACTAGATTTCTGTATTTGAATAAAGCCAATATGATATTATTATTATTACTCCAGAAGAAGTACAAAACAGCCGAAGTGGAACATATTGAGAATATCAAAAGATGGCATTAAACACTCGAAAACATAGAAATGCGAAAAGAAAATACATACTGAATCCATAAATGAGGGATGCGTCTCGAGAGTATAAATACTCCGTAACTCTGCCACCATCAACATTAGGATTTATAATGAAATATCTAAAGGATCCGAATTTCTTTTTCGTTTGACACCAATGGTCTGTGACCGACGGACCTGGGCTTCCACAGATTCTTGAACATATGCATGAAATTTGATAAATAGTTCATCAACAGTACTAGCGGAAATAAGTATTTTTCTCGCTAAATGAGAGATAAACTTATTATCTACACCCTGATCTAGAAACGCTAGTAAGCCATCAAAGAAATTGTTAATATTCAACAAACTTATTGGTTTGACATGAAAGTTCCATTACAACGAGGCTATATTGAATATTTCCTCCAGGTGTGTTATAGCGCTGGAAGGACAATGAAAGCATCACTATTGTTCATTATATACATCATGCGCTTGTGGATGGATTGCGCTTGTAGCACCAACCTGCTTTGGACCCATGGTAGAAGCGGCTCCAATTCGAGTATTAGATCCAACTAGATGGAAAGGTATTACACTCGAAACTCTTATTCCCCATGATGGTGCAGCCATTATAAGTCTAGTTAAAAGTTTATTGTTGGTTCCTCCATATAGTATATTGATTTTTTGTCTCCCTAACTCTTTTACGAGTCGGTTTGCCATATCCACATATTGGATATGGCCTACCAGTTTAGATCCACCAAGAATACATACGGTTTTAATCTGGCGAGGTAAAGGCTGACTTGTATGAGATGATTCTACAATCTCCATATCCATCTCTACTCCTATCTCTCTTTTTGCACTATACTTTCAACGTATGAACATGAGAGACACGAATCCCTCTATTTAAAGATAAATTTTCAAACCAATAATTGATTGTACTATTTACTTTTTGACAAATATGAAAGAGAAAATGACAGAAAAATTTTAGTGAAATGACATATACCTGTCGGTGATTGAAAAATAATATATATATACATATATATATCTTAAAATTGAAAAACAATATTTACAATTACAAGAAAAACATTGATCTTCGTTATTACACCGAGCTTCCTTATATTAATATGAGAAAATTATTATACTAAATTTTTCTACTAAATTTACAGACACGATCTTTTGAAATAAGTTTTTCTAAACTATTACGTGCTCGTTCATCTTTGAATTGGGCCCATAAGGCCATAAGCTCACGATGCACGTATCCACTAGGATATGTCTCAAGAGCCTGTTGAATATCATCCAAAGGCTCCTTACTCAATCCATCCTTAATGAATGCTATTTTATCTTCTCGGTTTCTGGACACGTACCCCACAGATTTACATCGAGTGTCACATGTCCACCGAGCACATTTGTAGCACCGTCCTAATCTTTTTGCTCTCCGTTTCTTTGAAAAATTATTTTTACCCATACCAGGCATGTATTTAGAAGGAATTGAAACCTCACCAGATAATCGAACCTTTGCTTCAATCAAGCATCGGATATCTTGTGGGATACCCTTATTCATTAGCATCCTTAATCTTTCCAGCCTACATCGATAAATCCTTTTTAAGATTTTGATCGGTAGTGATGGATAGTATTTTCGAAAATTTGAGAGCATATGATCCATTATAATGTATAGACCTTTGTTAGGATGAATTTTGCAATAATTTTGATGATTTATAGAATAATACGACGCGTATGAAATAAGACTCTGATTTTAAATAAATAATATGAAGCGTAAGAGCTAAGACTCATGATTGAACAAGAGCGGATGTGATGCGTATGAGCCAGAACTCCTTCTTTGAACAGTAGTAGACAATAATGTCACCAAAAGATGATGGAATATATCGGTGAATTGTTTCTATGATAAATCATGTTGAGCACTATACAGATACTAGTGAAATCGATATAAGAATTTACTGAACTAGGAGTTCAATAATACTCGTTTGCAAAATCGGACTGACCATCCAGGTTTAAATAATTATTGCAATCAATATTTCAAGTGAAGAATTAAAAGAATTCTTCAATGATTGTTCTCGATAAATGATGAAATCATTACTAGCCAATATTGGGAATAAATTCCAAATATATCTGAAATAAAGGATGAGAAGTATGGGCCCACTCATCCTCCATGTGGACTACTAGATATTATGATATGGATCCACTAGATAGTCACATGTGTATATGATTCGTAATTTAAAATTTACGAAATATTTGCTCACGGTATGAGCATGATTTCCAGATTTAATGATAAAGCTAGTAAATATATATATCCCAATGATTTGAATAAATCCCTGAAGGATTTGAGTATGCGCATACAAATGAGATATTATATGGAAAATTATTTAAAGTCCTCAAATAAATTGCCGATATCGAGAATAGAATGCAAACGGTCTAAATTCCCATATTAAGGCTGAATGATGAGAACATATATGATTAAAATCATACCAACTGTATGAGAATTGGTGTTCTAAATTTTCTCAGCATGAGGGGGAGTATTAAAGGTTGAAAATGATATGTGAAATGCATCATAATATATCCTCAAAATTAAAATATGAACTTGAAGTTCAAAGATGCATAAAAGATGCTATGAGCAATCACATATATCAGTTAAGATGCTTTGATAAGTTAGCACGCCAGAAGTATTGATATTATGAGATTTCCCCAATCATATATATCAAAGCAAATTATAAAAATGGTCTTAATAACGGAGGCATATGTGTAAGGTTTTAATCGAATATATGGGCTTATATATGTAATTATTGTGTATTAATTAAAGGCTATCATATTAGGTTAAGCCCGTTTAAAGTGATCTAATACGGTTTCGAATATTGGGCTTTTATGCATCAATTAAATTAAAGTATGAGCTTTATATGTGTAGATACTAGGCTCAGGGTTCCTAATTCTATGATGGACTGAATTGGGTTAACGGGCCGTCATAAATATATATGGTTATGGTCCCCAGGTCACAAGTGTATTGCCCATTCTTTTTGACTCTCCATCATCAGACAGAAATAAGGAGCCGCTTGTTGACTTGGAAGATCAAAACCATTAGATTCCAATATTGCAAGCAATGGCTGATTCAGGTACGCTTCCGCTTCAGTTTATATATACTCTCAATAATTCAACGCGATAGATCCGGGTTTAAAGTGGAAATTTATTCCTACAATATGCTCTTGAAGAGTATATAGACATAACTATATTGTGTAATCCTACAAGAGGATTGATAATGAGATATCTCGATATGTTATGTCGATATGGGGAAAGAAATGAAATTGAAAAATGTCGACACGATATGAAAATGTAGCGCTACATATGATCAATGATAATGAAAATATTGAGATATATTGAATAATGATATTGAAATCCATCGGAAAATACCGATGCTAAAATATATGCCCTTATGATTAAAGTGTTCATGCACGGGCTTAATGAGAAATGAGAATGAAACTCTTGAAGAGGTTTCAAATGTATTATTGTATCAGTGCATGCAACGGCCCAAAATATCTACATTGATATTGTTGAGAAATTCATATGCTGTACTCTTTTCCTTGATTGATATTTTTGTCCCAAAAGGGTTTTTCTCAAACAAGGTTTTTAATGAGGCAGCCCAATTTCCACTAATATGAAATCTCCAGTAGAGATTTAGGTATATATCTCGATATAGTGAGAAAATGAGATCGAAGCTGTTGATTGCATATAAGCACTGAATATAACATGATATTATATAATATCTAAATTTCATTCACATGGAAATGAATGAAGCGTATCAACTAATGTATATAATACTTATATAAATCCATGAAAGATTTTGAAATGCTTGAAGCATACTTGGTATAAAATATGTGTTGCACTCTTTTTCCCTTGACTGAGGTTTTATCCCACTGGGTTTTCCTAGCAAGGTTTTTAATGAGGCAACTTTAATTGCGTATTCACATGAATATTGTACTCTTTTCCCTTCATTAGGGTTTTTCCTACTGGGTTTTTCCTAATAAGGTTTTAACAAGGCATATTCATGGTATATTGAAGACGACAAGAAAAATCGATACAATGTATCTATTGGATCAAGTTATAATAGAGACAATGATTTATATCCAAACAATGATGATATTAAAATCCTTTACCAGAAGTGAGGATATCCGACGCCAAGATATGAAATCAGATGGAGTAGCTGTACTCTTTTTCCTTCGATCAAGTTTTTTCCCACTGGGTTTTCTTGACAAGGTTTTAACGAGGCAGCACATGAATACTCCTATACCGGGTAGACATCGTGGGAGCAATGTTTTGATGAAGCGAAGATATAACCACTCCAAGCTATCCTGCAATCGGTTTGGAAGTTTTTTCCCACTGGGTTTTTCTCCAAACAGGTTTAGAAGACATTTGTATTAATGGTCATTCAATGGGGAGTGTTATGAATAATTTGGTGGTTGAATTATGAGGAATAATTTGGTGGAGGAATAATTTGGTAAAAGATGTAATTATTTTATGTGAATAACTATTATACCCTTGATGAAATTATGTAATTACGATTGTGCCATTCAAATTTTCCTATAAATAGGGTTTCAGTTATTAATGAAATTCATTCCTGTGAATTCCTTAGAATTCATTCTCTCTAAATTCTCTCTATTGTTTCTATACTTTTATAACATATTTGAATTTTTAAACCAAATCAAACCAAACCAAACCAAACCAAACCACTTATTTGCGGTTTGATGCAGTTTCTAACCGCGGTTTACCGAAATAATAATAATAATAATAATAATAATAATAATAATAATAATAATAATAATAATAGCATATTTGGACCAAGTTCAAAATAAGTTGTCATTGAGAATTTAAAATCAAAAATTAAATATTAATTAGAAACAAGTTAAAGCAATATATTACAAGTGATATTACACGACAAAAAACAAGGGATCAAAAGCTCGAAATTATATGGTTTTATTGATAAATTCTAATGATCAAATTCATTAGTAAATTAGTAATGTATTTGAGTTGGATTGTGGGTCAATGTATTGAGGGTTCTTGTATTTTCGTAAAGCCATATGCATGTTGATGACAATTCAAAGTTTGTTGTCAAAACATATAAAATAGAAAAATAGTCCAGCAATTTGGCAGTTTCAAATGGGTTGCGAAAATGGAAACCAAAACCCAGCTATTCATAAGGCGGTTTGGTTTGGGTCAAAACCGAATCATTGAAGGGTCCACGTGGACCTAACCCAACAGCTTTGAGATTACGGTTTCAATTTGGATTGGCGGGTTGGTTGTTTTTATTTACATCCCTATTGTTGCAAAAGAAGAAATTCGTCTTTAATTACTAGTAAAATGGATTTAAATAATATACGTAATTAATATTCGTCTTTAGTTACTAGTAAAATGGATTAAACTAATATTCGTCTTTAGTTACTAGAAATTCGTCACTGGTATTGTAATTAATATACGTAATATTACAATTTACATTTTACGAGTCGAAAGCAATACTAAATATTTTCTCCGTAAAAACACAAGATTGGCTTCTTTAATTCATTAATTTCTTATATTTTGTGATGCAGTTATTGGTTGTTTTATTTTAAATTTAGAGATTTTGGCATTTTATTTGTAGTATAATTTGATTGAAGTTTTTTGCTTGAACTTTAAATTTTTAATCCCTGATTGTTTACTAAAATAATTTTTTAAGTTATATATTGAATCATTGAAATTATTGTGTTGTATTCGAAGTCGAGAGATTTAATTGAAATTTCTAGAATAAAAAAAATTAGTGATTTTTTCTTGATTTTAATGGTTTAGGATTATTTTTTATATTTCAATTTAGGCCCCTAAAATGTCATGTCAGGTAAGACATTGCTCAGCGCCAAAGGGACAAAAAACTTTATTTGGAATATCAAAAGGACAATGTACTCCATATAAACTGGGTGATTAGGCTATGATTATTTTATTTTGTCCTTTGTTGAATTTCAATGAGAAGAACTTGCCCAAAATATTGGTGGCAAGGAAAAAGTTATTGTTTGTTAATTGCTCAAGCCACTTTTATTCACCATTTTCTATCCATTGCTAATTTAAATTGTTATAAACACTTCCAAAACATGCTTTAATTTGAGGCTGTCAAAAATCTGTTGTGATATACAACATGTTGATTTTTATTGTTTAGAAAAATGCCAGCTGAATATTCAAGGAGTTTGGTCTAGTAGTAGAACCATCCCCTTACCGACAATCTAGATAGTATCCTAATATTTGCAGATAAGGTAAGAGTTTAGTTATTTTTGGAACGTTTACAATGGTATTCATTTTGAGATTCTTGTTCAAATTCATAATGTAAAAATTTGCTCAAACTTAACTATGCAAATCTGGAGGCCATTATTACTGTGCAATCGCTAGTACAAATATGGGCACCGCCAATCCCAATATTTTTTTATTATTATTTTCTAAAAAAATTTGCAAAAATGGCCTAATAATGCGCAAAAAATAGCCCAATGCTGACAAGAACATAACGAATGCAATTGCATTCAAAAAAAAAAAAAAACAAATGCAATTAATGGAATATAACACCATTACAAATTTTGTGTAATCATGACAACAACATTACATACTTTGTGACATCACAAAAACACTATTACAACGTATAATGGGTCAAAAACATGAAAGTATATTTTTAAAAAGTTGACAATTTAATCTCGACCGTCGGTCAATGCAAGGTACGCGCACCTATTTTTTAGGGAAAAAAAAACCATTTAACCTGAACTTTAAATGATCAAATTTAAAAACCATATTTTACCTAATTTCTTCCCTTTTTCAGGATTAGAAGGTGTGTTTGATTGCAAATGTGCAATTTGGTTGGAAATAATTTATTTTTTAGGGAATTGATAGTCATAGCTATTTGATTACATTAATTTTCAATATGAAAAATATGTCATTTTCCTTATTTTTGTGTTTGATTGATAGTATTTTCCATAAAATTTGGCCTTTTTTCCTGACATATTTGGTTTGATTTACATTATCTTCAATAGACAACACATTATTTTCCAAAGAAAAAGTTGAGAAAATTCATTTGCGTTTTATTCACTAGCTGCATAGATATCACGAGATTATTTATTGTAAGTGGACCGCATACATATAAGTACAAACACTATATACGCAATCTAACTTGTGCCAATTGCAAAACATGACATCATGTGCAGAAATAAGAATTTTTGCATACATCTATTGGTAAAAATCTGAATTAATCAATTTTCTTCGTGGATAAAACATGTTTTCCACCATTGAAGTAGGTGTCATTGTCAATAGAAAAAAAAAAATTGCGTGTGTTCAAACAATTTTCCATTCTAATAAAAAGTTAACATGAGAATTATCGATAATCTAAATACACTATGTTCACATAAGGATGCATGTCGATCAAGTCTAAGGGGGCTGTATTTAATTTGCGCCGAGCATACTGACATTATATGACAAATGTGAAAAAGGGGTTGTGAGAAATAATAAATAAAGAAATGGAGAACTTTTTCTATGCGTTATTAAAAAAAAAAAAAAAAGGGACCGTCAAACCCTGACAATTAAAGTTGGAAAAAAGAAGTTGAATTAGACAATTTACCAAGGAAAAAAGGGGCTATCAAAGACCATTGATTGGTCTAATGTGAAATTGGGAAAGGGCCAAAATTATATTGCATAACAGGACTCTCTCCTAAGTTCTAAAGTACTATTTTTCTTTGCAGTAATCAAAGGTTGAATTTTCTAATAAAAAACCCATCCAATGTTTAAAGTTACAATTAAATTATTCAATCCGCTATATTACACAAGACAATTTCAAACTTGGGAAAGAAACTAGTTATAGTAGCGTAATTAAGAGTTTTGATTAAAAGTTTTAATTCAGAGATTTAGGGTTCAAAGTTTGATTTGTTTCAATTAAGATATTTCCGGTATGTTTCAGCTAAGATATTTCCGGTATGTATAAAAATATTTAAGGAATATAATTAAGAGGTTATTTAGGTCATTCTAATTATGTCCTTTTTAGTAAATGTAAAAATTCATTTAAAAGTTTGATGTACAAAGAACTGTTTGTAGTGTTAATATAATTATTATTATTATTATCCATTGGGAATTTTAGACATATCATGTGTTACTTATTTATTACTTGTGACCATTTGCAAATTGGAGGTCACATTATAATTCTTTCAAAAATCAAGTATTTTATAAATTTTAGTGCAAGGTTACCGAGTTTTTGTGACCAAGACGTGACCTCTCATTTTTTGTAATTGAAATTCTATTACCTTAAATGTAAATAACAAATATGTTAATTTCGTAACTATAGTAAGTCTAAATTTGTTAGTGACATTAAATGATATTCTCTCAATTAACTGAATGATATTTTTTTGAAAGGAATTAAATGATACGTCATGTCTTCAGTTTCACAATATTCTTTTTTTTTTTTTTTTTTTTGTGACTTCCACAAATTCATATTTACTCACATAGATTTAGATCACATGTAACGATTTCAATAAGCAAACCGTTCTACTCCCTCCTTCCCATTTTAATAGGTATGATTTGACTTTCATACGAACTAAAAATTTGAAATTAATATTTATTAGAAAGGTAAATTTTATTTGTATATTTTTCAATATACCCTTATATTAAATATGATAATTTATTTTCATTAATAACTATGTATAATAAATAAGGGTAGATTAGGAAATGAAGAAGTTAAATTTATACTAATAAGAAAAATAGCCTATATTTTGGAACGAACAAAAAGAAAATCAAGCCTATTAAAATAGAACATATGGAGTATGACTTACAAAGATGTGACGGTTATCGTATTTTTCAATTTTGGACACATTTGATCGCATCATAACGGGCATGCTTAATGGTATAAAAATTCTCAAAAGATTCCTAAGTGAATATGTGGTCACAAATTCATAGTAGGTTTTATGAAATCCAGCGAGTAAATTCATTGTGGTGATAATTCAATACAATTGGGTTCCTTTTGTAAATTTTCTTAAATAAAAACCACACAAAAACAATACCAATTAAGATAACATACTACTTCCGTCCCACAAAAATAAATTTGTATTTCATTTTTATCCGTCTCAAAATATATACCACTTTCTATTTTATTTGTATTTAATTTCTTATATTTACCAATTATACCATTATTTAATATACATTGTTATTAATTAGCATTATTTGATGCAAGGATATATTTAAAAAAAATAAAACTAAAATTTACTTTTCTAATAATATTAATTATGATTTCTTAAACTATGCGAAAGTCAAACCAAACATATTTTTGTGGGAAGGAGATAGTATTTATTATGGTAAATTATATCGTATATTTACATTAATAAATATTACGGTGTAAAAGAACCGTATATCTCATTAAAAAACATGCAAAAACCTTATATAAGAGAAAAAAAAATTATCAGTGACATGAGACATATACTCACAAAAAATTTTACTCATAGTTTTAGCTAATTTTTTCTGGCCTAAATTATATTTGCACTCAATTCATTGCGATAATGTAACTTGAAGAAAGATTGCTGTTGTATAAAGATGCTTTCTTTCCATAAAGGGCAAAATCAAAGAAGTCCATTTTTGTGGATCGAGTAGCTATGTTGACATTTCTGGCCTTTTGTGATCGATCGGAGCTTCACCTTAGTGTGAATAACACCTTAATTAGCACTTGCACGAGTACAATGTCTTCCATTTCCGATTCGAAAATAGCGTCCACATGACACCGTCAATTTATGTGGTTCAAAGTCATTAAAATATCTTCTTCACAAAAAAAAAAAAAAAGTCAATAAAAATTAAATATCATCGTTGCTACGAAACAAAATGTTACAGTGTATTTGATTACATTTTCTACGCAAACTGTCAATTTTCTATTCAAAAGTGTTGGCTATCAAATAGGTAATGAATATATTCTTTCATATCACATCAATTAAAAAAAAAATCTGCAATTATTAAACACACATCTTCTAACATATACATATATTTTTACAAGTATCTCTTTTTTTTTTTTCGTTTCCTGAAACTATTATTTAATTCGTCTCATAAAAGGTATACTAAAAATGAATGTGACAACTTTTCAAAAAAAAAAAAAATGAATGTGACAATAAAATATTTAAAATATTAGACCAAACACATTGGCTGCTGCTATAAGAACTTGTTTGACAAAGTTTTTATAAATATGATCCTTTTTATTTTTACTTATTAGGGTCTGTTTGATTGAATTCCTTATTTTCAAGGAATAATTTTGCTGAAAAATATTTTCCAATTATATTTTTCAGTTTCAATCAAACACATTTTTCCACCTACATCAATGGAAAAATATTTTCATTGTTTTCAATGAATAATGGGCTATTTTTTACCTTACATGAAAAATATTTTCCATATTCTATATTACAATCGAATATCACAAAAGAAAATTTTAGATAAAAAATATTTTTCAACTATATTTTCCACCTTAAATCAAACACGCGCTTAGTTGTAAGGCTCACACACACTAAGAAATCTCCTTTGTTTCTTGAAAAGATTTTGTCAAACACACGCTCTAAACTTTAATAAACCGCAAAACTTAAAATATAATGTCTTTGTTTTCCACGAACGAACCAAGCACATCTAAATGAAACGAAGCAAAATAAATCTGAATACATTTAGAAATGATTTATAATCAATTAGTAATAACTAAATTAGTGATTATAAACCGTTCGACAGAGACTCGTTATTTGTTAAAACTTGAATATGTAATTGAAACTGAAGAGAAGTAATATTAGTATATTGTTTTTCGACGGTGAAATTTGACAGTGGAAGAGATCTTACCTAGTCATCAATTGTGATGAGAGACAAGAGAAGATGAAGATTTGACTAAAAAAATCAAAGGAATTTGGTAAAATTTTAGAAAGCTTCTGTTTCTTGGGAACAAGGAACAGATATATATCTTACTTATTTCCTGGAAAACCTCCCTATGATTGGTGATAAAAAAATAAAATAATAATCAAATTAATAAAATGAATGATAGACGAGGCTTGTTCGGAATATATATTTACTCGAATTACACGGAAGATTTGTGGTTGAAAATTTAGGAAAATATAAAGTAATTATATGAGTGGTTAAAAATGATGAAGATAAAAAATAATTACATGAGTGGTTAAAAATAATGAGAAAGAAAAACTAGTGAAAATTAGTAAAAATTGATGGTGCATAAAACAAGCCCCAGAAAGTTCAATCGAAATTATTTTTTCTTCTTCTGCTGGTTTTTAAATATTATTTTTATTAGCCAAAATCAAAGATGCATGATGACAACACCTTTTTTCTATTTTTCTTTCACAGAAGATGATAAAACCGAAAATTTATTTGTTACCTAAAAGGAGTGGCACAAGGCATACAGGTTTGAAGGCCAGAGAACTCGAGATGCCATTTTTGTCTGCAGATGCATCCGCACCTTCTTTCAAAACACACATACTAACACTATCTTCAAGTCGATGCATTGTAAGGTGCAGGTGCAAATGCAGAGAAAAAATGGCTCCTCTTACTATGTAATGTCGATCGACCCGCACAAGAGATTTAAATAAATATACTCTCTCCTCCGCCTCTCTGGTGGTTGACAGAGTATGCCACCCACCGCCACTGCCACTACCACTGCCGCTACCAACCAACACTTAACCCACTCAGACGAAGATTATAACCCACTCAGAGGAAGATTATGAGAAAGTGAAATTTGTTAAGGAGAGACACTTGGCTTGTATAGGGAAATTGAATCGAGTTGCCCTTATACCCAATTTCTACCTACTCCATATGGGTTATATATAGATACATGTTGTGTGTAGAGTAATATTGTCCTCCCCGTTACTCTCCTCCCATGTGATGTGCCAACAAATGAGATTAGCACATCAACAGTGGAGTTCAATTCTTGATTTTGCAAATATATTCGGTTGCTGACATATTAGCATATTGAGAGAATAACTCTTTCCCATCAACAAATTGATGAGATTAACACATTAGCAATGGAATTCAGTTCTTGATTTTGCAAATATGTTGATCAATTACTGACATATCAATATACGGGGAGAATAATTTGGGAAGGAGAATATCATCGGTAGTGTGTAATGTGCATATATATTTTGAAAAAGATAGTATTTATAAGCGCCCGTCTCATTATGTTAATAGGTTTATGCGCGCACGGCTCATTATGTTAATAGGACATATGTTATTTTGATGTTCGATGATAGCGATATAATTACATAATAATATTGAAGTAATTATAATCAATAGTAAATAACATGTATATAGTGTAT
Organism: Jasminum sambac; assembly: GCA_018223645.1. Classification (NCBI taxonomy): domain Eukaryota; kingdom Viridiplantae; phylum Streptophyta; class Magnoliopsida; order Lamiales; family Oleaceae; genus Jasminum; species Jasminum sambac. Next base: position 35,837,469 of record CP073646.1, on the reverse strand, counting down.
TAAAAATATAAATTAAAATACAATAAGATATGTTTAAATGAACACCGATGGAGGAGTGATATATATATATATATATATATATATATATATATATATATATCGTGGGTAAATATCCGAGCATGCAGAAGAATGCATAAATGGGTTGTGTGGTCGATGTGATATTGATGGCAACGTGAAAGACGCAGCAGCCACGTGATGAAACTGGCTGATCACGTGAACATTCACTCTTCACCAATCGGATTACGACATGTCAAGGCTCCAGTTTAGGATATGAGAACCGGGTACGATTTTTTGCATGTTTTTCAAGCTACGCGACAAGAGAGAGTACTATGGGAATAAAGAAAGCGGAGGTGCTAATCTAATCTATATGTGGATACACTTCATTGTGTTTATGATGCATATATTGTTTAGATTTTGAATACTGTTGCATACATCATGTCAAGGTGACAACATTTATATCCAACTAAAATATATATTATATGTGGTCCCGATTTATTATTTATTTATAGACGCGTTACGGTATTCATATATGGACAGATGAGTGTCACATGCACTCCCTACCATCAGGAATGACACTTGTTATGCATTCGTCTACGTATGGATATGATCACCTAATGTGTCCACAAGTGAAAAACGCATCAAGACCGATATTATATGTACATAATAATAAAATAATCATGTATTTTTGTAAACATTAGACCAACATTAATAATAAGGTATAATGATTTCAATAAGCAATTAAAATTTAATTTAAATATATATTTATTTGACTATAAAGTGCGTTACGTTAAAGTAACACATACTATATTACATTTTTTTTTTTTTTGAAAAATACTATATTACATTATGGTACTATGAAAATAAGAAAAGAGTCACTCTTATCATTAAATAAATTTATCAACCTTGCTAGATGCGTTCGTACATCGTACAGAAAATTTGACACACATAAACTTGATGAAAATCTGTTTTCTTAACGACTTAACCATTGCATGATCTCTAATATCAGCAATTAAAGAACTTATATAAAGAAATAATTTGTTCTTGTTTTCCTAATTACTAAATGCATATATCTAAAGAGAGAGACCATAGAGTGATTTGGGTTCGGGGGGTTGGTGTAGAGGAGAAACGGGAATATCCTTTGGGGATGTCGAATATAATTCCTACACCAAATTTCAACCAATTCTTTCCGTTATGCCTTTTGGTGCGAGTTTGCAAAAAATTAAAAAAAAAATTATTCTTTGTTTTTTTAACTTTTACAAATTTAAATTTAGTCAAACAAATTTTATGCAAATATCTTGTAAGACTCATCTATAGTAATAAATTACCACCATTCAGCTATATTAATTCTCTCTCTTCATATTTCTAAGGGATTTTGGCGTAAATAATCCCAAAAAATTAGCCATATTGCAGATTTAGTCCCAAATAATAAAAAGTGGCGCAAATGGTCCCAAAAAAAACTTTGGTGCGCAAATGATCCATTTGGATGGAATCCGTCCGTTTAACCGTTAATCAAAGTCAAATGTTAAAAACTTCGGTGCGCATTTGATCCATTTCATTTGAAATAAATTGCAGAAAAGGTCATAACTTTAGATATTATTATAATCAAGTCCTAAAGTTTGAAAAATATATACTTTAGTCCAAAATTTAGTTAAATTACATAATTTTATATTTGTTATAAAAGTATAGAAACAATAGAGAGAATTTAGAGAGAATGAATTCTAAGGAATTCTCAGGAATGAATTTCATTAATAACTGAAGCCCTATTTATAGGAAAACTTCGAATGGCACAATCGTAATTACATAATTTCATCAAGGGTATAATAGTCATTCACATATAATAATTACATCTTTTACCAAATTATTCCTCCACCAAATTATTCCTCATAATTCATAACCACCACATTATTCTCAATTATTCATAACACCTAATAATTATTCTTCAATTATTATTCATAACACTCCCCCTTGAATGACTATTAATACAAATGTCTTCTGGACCTGTTTGGAGAAAAACCCAGTGGGAAAAAACTTCCAAACCGATTGCAGGATAGCTTGGAGTGGTTATATACTGCTTCATCAAAACATTGCTCCCCCTGATGTCTATCGCAGCGTATACGAGTATTCACGTCTTTGCCTCGTTAAAACCTTGTCAAGAAAAACCCGGTGGGAAAAAACTTGATCGAAGGAAAAGAGTGCAATTTGCTCAGTTTGATTTCATATCTTGAAGCGATATCTTTATACGGTAAATGATTTCAATATCATCATCGTTTGGATCTAAAGCATTAGCTCCATTATAACTTGATCCAATAGATCTGTTTGTATCAATTTCTCCTATCATTCTCGATATACCATGAATATGCCTCGTTAAAACCTTATTAGGAAAAACCCAGTGGGAAAAACCCTAATGAAGGAAAAAGAGTACATTATTCATGTGAATACGCCTTTAAAGTTGCCTCATTAAAAACCTTGCTAGGAATACCCAATGGGATAAAACCTCAGCCAAGGGAAAAAGAGTGCAACGCGTATTTTATACAAGTATGCTGCAGACATTTCAAAAATCTTTCATACATTTGTATGAGTATCATATACATTGGTTTTATACTCTTCATTCATTTAGAGTGCATATATTTTCGTACACAACTACAAAACATTCACCATGAACACATGTCTCCAAACACACAATTTAAAGCATATAAATTCATCGTAAAAACATGTAAACATATAAGTAAACCTTCATAACTAATTAACACTTAAAATATATCATTTAACATTTAATACTCACTTAATAGGTTATTTCATTCCCAGGGGCTTAGCTCACCCTTTAGGGTACTCATAAACACGGGCTTAGCTCACCCGATCCTTTAATTTCCTTTTAAATTACTACACACACGATCGGTAATTTAACTTTCATGAGCATGCAACATATAATAACCACCATGCTTATCTTTAAACTTGAGCATTAGTCATCATCATCTCATCATCTCATAAGTTAAGGATTTCACATTCACCATTTATCATCTTCAATATATCTCAATATTTTCATTATCATTCATCATATGTAGCGCTACATTTTCATATCGTGTCGACACATTTCAATTTCATTTCTTTCCCCATATCGACATAACTTATCGAGATATCTCATTATCAATCCTCTTGTAGGATTACAAAATATAGTTATGTCTATATACTCTTCAAGAGCATATGCCTCCGTTATTAAGACCATCTTTTATAATTTGCTTTGATATATATGTTTGGGGAAATCTCATAATATCAACGCTTACAGCGTGCTAACTTATCAAAGCATCTTAAGCGATATATGTGATTGTTCATAGCCTTTCATGCATCTTTGAACTTCAAGTTCAGTATTTCAATTCGAGGATATAACATGATGCATTTCACATATTATTTTCAACCTTTAATACTCCCCTCATGCTTTGAGAAAATTTAGAACACCAAAACTCATACAGATTGGTATGATTTTAATCATATATGTTCTCATCATTCCTTAATATGGGAATTTAGGCCGTTTGCATTCTATTCTCGATATCGGCAATTTATTTGAGGACTTTAAATAATTTTCCATATAATATCCCACTTGTATGCGCATACTCAAATCCTTGAGGATTTATTCAAGTATTGGGATATACATTTACTAGCTTTATCATTAAATCGAAAATCATGCTTATATCAGTGAGCAAATATTTACGTAAATTTCAAATTACGAATCATATACACATGTGACTATCTAGTGAATCCATATCATAATATCTAGTAGTCCACATGGAGGATGAGTGGGCCCATACTTCTCATCCTTTATTCCGGATATATTTGGGATTTATTCCCAATATTGGTAGTAATGATTTCATCATTTATCGAGAACAATCATTGAAGAATTCTTTTAATTCTTCACTTGAAATATTGATTTCAATAATTATTTAAACCGGGATGGTCAGTCGGTTTTGCAAGCAGTATTATTGAACTTCTAGTTCAAGAAATTCTTATATCGATTTCACTAGTATCGTATAGTGCTCAATATGATTTATCATAGAAATAATTCACCGACATATTCCATCATCTTTTGGTGACATTATTGTCTACTCTTTGTTCAAACACGGAGTTACAGCTCATACGCATCACATCCGGCTATTATTTAATTCCGAAATCGTAGCTCTTACGCTTCATATTATTTATTTAAAATCGAGTCTTATTTCATACGCGTCGTATTATTCTATAAATAAATCATCAAAATTATTGCAAAATTCATCCTAACAAGGGTCTATACATTATAATGGATCATATGCTCTCAAATCTTGAAAATACTATCCATCACTACTGAGTCAAAATCCTAAAAAGGATTTATCGATGTAGGTTGGAAAGATTAAAGATGCTAATGAATAAGGGTATCCCACAAGATATCCGATGCTTGATTGAAGCAAAGGTTCGATTATCTGGTGAGGTTTCAATTCCTTCTAAATACATGCCTGGTATGGGTAAAAGTAGTTTTTCAAAGAAACGGAGAGCAAAAAGATTAGGAGGATGCTACAAGTGTGCTCGATGGACATGTGACACTCGATGTAAATGCGTGGGGTACTTGTCCGAAGCGAGAAGATAAAATAGCATTCATTAAAGATGGATTGAGTAAAGAGCCTTTGGATGATATTCAACAGGCTCTTGAGACACATCCTAGTGGACACGTACAAGGTGAGCTAATGGCCTTATGGGCCAAATTCAAAGATCAACAAACGCGTTACAGTCTTGAAAAACTTACTTTAGAAGATCCTGTTTGTAAATTTAGTAGAAAAATTTAGCATAATGATTTTCCCATATTTATGTAAGAAAGCTCGGTGTAATAACAAAGATCAATATATTTCTTTTATTTGTAAATATCGTTTTTCAATTTTAAGATATATATATTATTTTTCAATCTACGACAGATATATGTCATTATCACTAAAAATTTTCTCGCCTTTTTTTCATATTTGTCAAAAAGTAAATAGTACACTCAATTATTGGTTTGAAAATTTTTCTTTAAATAGAGGATTCATATATCTCTCATGTTCATACATTAAAAGTATAGTGTAAAGAGAGATAGGAGTAGAGATGGATATGGAGATTTTAGAATCATCTCATACAAGTCGACTTTTACTCTCGCCATATTAAAGCAGTATGTATTCTTGGTGGATCTTAGCGGTAGGCCATATCCAATATGTGGATATGGCAAACCGACTTGTAAAAGAGTTAGGGAGACAAGAAATCAATATACTATACTGGAGGAACCAACAACAAACTTTTAGCTAGACTTATAATGGCCGCACAATCATGGGGAATAAGAGTTTCGAGCGTAATACCTTTCCATCTAGTTGGATCTAATACTCGAATTGGAGCAGTTCTACCATGGGTCAGCAGGGTTGGTGCTACAGCGCAATCCATCCACAACCGCATGATGTATATGATGAATAATAGTGATGCTTTCATTGTCCTTCCAAAGTGGCTACAACACCTGGAGGAAATATTCAACATAGCCTCGTTGTACGATGGAATTTTCATGTCAAACCAATAGGTTTGTTGAATATTAATAATTTCTTTGATGGCTTACTAGCGTTTCTAGATCAGGGTGTAAATAATAAGTTTATCTCTCATACAGCCAGAAAAATACTTATTTCTACTAGTACTGTTGATGAACTACTCATCAAATTTCATGCATATGTTCAAGAATCTGTGGAAGCCCAGGCCCGTCAGTCACGGACCACTTGATGTCAAGCGAAAAAGAAATTCGGATCCTTTAAATATTTCATTATGAATCCTAATGTTGATGGTGGCGAGGATTACTTTGAGTATTTATACTCTCGAGACGCATCCCTCATTTATGGATTCAATATATATTTTCTTTTAGTATTTCTATATTTTCGAGTGTTTATTGTCATCTTTTGATATTCTCAATGTGTTCCACTTCGACTGTTTTGTACTTCTTCTGGAGTAATAATAATAATATCATATTGGCTTTATTCAAATACAGATATCTAGTGATTTTGCTTCTTCAAGAGCATTTTATTCTAATATTAATACAATCTCATATCATCGATAAGATTACTTCATATAAGCTTTCCATGCGATATATTTTCTTTGATTTATCAACATGGGATCTATTCAGCATTTTACTTTCGTCTATTTATCCAATGGTAACTTCAAGTACCACTTGCTCAATTTTCTCCATTCATATTCGGTATATATGGAGAAGTAATTTTATTCTCATCGCTCATGCTTGAGAGTATGATTAGAATATTTGATCAACTACTTCTTCTGGAGTAGGATTCGTTATAACCAATCGTGTAGTATAACCCACCACATTGGAAATATGCACACCAATCGTGTGGTATTACCCACCACATTGGAAATATACTCAAACTATAAAGTGCATAAATTTAAATTGCAGAAATTAAATTTCTCCAATAGGTGGTCGAACCTACCTTATGGGAATTATTGCAATAAATATAAATTTCACTAATTTAAATTGCGAGAATTAAATTGCATAATGTTTAACTACTTCTTCAGGAGTAGGATCTGCTTAGTAGAAGGTATTACCCATCACTTAGCATATAAAGTGCAGAAATATATAAAACCTTCCGTTTAGTGACGGTTGAACCCATCATCAAGTAGGAGGTATTGCAGTAATTAAATTGCAGTAAATAAAGTGCGAGAATTAAATATTGAATCGCTTCTATTCTGGAGGTGCATTTGTTCTTCTGTAACAAATACTCATTACTTCTATAAGAGCACACTTATCCTTCTAGAATAAGTACATTATGTAATTGAACTCTTCGGGAGTTAAAATAATATTCCGATTTTTTAACTCAAATGGACTTCAAGCCATTTTATATAATCAATGGATTTAGAATTTCTTCATGAATATTCTATCCCATTTTTACTGTCGTCAAAATTAGGTCGGTTTTACCCTAAGGGTAAAATTGTCCATTCCAATTCATAAAGGTAAAATTGTCAAAAATATTTTATCAATGTTTTACGATTGGAAAATTATCTCCTTTCTATTTCAATTTATCAATATCAAAATGTTCAAGGACTATTTTGTAACTTTTTCAAAAGTTGGTGTACTGATTTGTAAATTTTGAAAGTTTGATAATAACATATTTCAAAACGAGTTATTACCCTATCAATGTTGGTATCAAATCGAAGCTCTCGTTAAATCGAGTATAATGGAGTCGAGAAAATTTGATTTTGATAATGTATGCTCCTTATATCTCGAGAAAACGAATATTATAGTTTAATATATTATTATAGTATAAAGTAATATAATATATATACCTTTTCCTTTTTCTTAGGAGAAGCGATTGAACATGCACGTATTTCCTTCATTTGCCAATTTTTGAATTGCCCACAACTCTTTGTCTACTGCATAAATGTTTTACGTGAGTGATTGGGAAGATAGAGAGTGAGGCGTGAGAAAGTGGGAAAAAGATAAGAGAGAAAAGAAAGATAAGTATTGATTGGAGATGGATTAGGTTATTTATAATAATCGGTTTCGATACTGAGAAGATCAATACTATAAGATCTAACTGTAGAAAGCATACTCCCTTCATATTACTCAAATGGCTAGAGACTCGTCTGATAACGTGTTATAAAAGTATAGAAACAATAGAGAGAATTTAGAGAGAATGAATTCTAAGGAATTCTCAGGAATGAATTTCATTAATAACTGAAGCCCTATTTATAGGAAAACTTCGAATGGCACAATCGTAATTACATAATTTCATCAAGGGTATAATAGTCATTCACATATAATAATTACATCTTTTACCAAATTATTCCTCCACCAAATTATTCCTCATAATTCATAACCACCACATTATTCTCAATTATTCATAACACCTAATAATTATTCTTCAATTATTATTCATAACAATATTTTATTTTTTCTATAGGTGCTTATTTGGTCCATAATTAATTTTATTGAACTAATTTGATACCGATTAAATGGTTTTTATTAAAAATTTTCAACACAGTAGCATTTGTTCGTATTAATATAGTATCACAACTTTCGAAAATTTTCTTTAGCATTAGAGACGCGCACATTTTGATTTTAACCAACAGCTGATAATAAATATAATTATTGTACCTATATAAAATTTTATTAGGATTATAAAATCAAAATGTGCCCGACTCTAATGCTAAAGAAAATTTTCGAAAGTTGTGATACTATATTAATACGAACAAATGCTGTTGTGTTGAAATTTTTTGATAAAAACCATTTAATCAGTATCAAATTAATTCAATAAAATTAATTACGGACAAAATAAGTACCCATAGAAAAAATAAAATATAAAATTTTGCAATTTAACTAAATTTGGGACTAAAGTATATATTTTTCAAACTTTAGGACTTGATTATAACAATATCTAAAATTAGGACATTTTCTGCAATTTATTTCTAGTGAAATGGACCAAATGCGCACCCAAGTTTTCAACAGTTAACTTTGACTAACGGTTAAACGGACGGATTCCATCCAAATGGACCATCTGCGCACCAAAATTTTTTTTAACCATTTGTGCGACCTTTTATTATTTGGGACTAAATATGCAATATGACTAGTTTTTTGGGACCATTTGCGCCAAAATCCTTATTTCTAAATTACATTTTTAAAAGTTTGAAATTACTCAGATGTGTTTGATTGCCCACATTTTCTATTCAAATTCTTGGTATAACCATCAAATATGCTTCGAATTCCATGAAATTGGATTAATTTTAGTTGAGGTCAAATTTTTGGGGATTTTTTTTTTTTCAAATCAAAGAATTTGAATTCCTACCATAGAGGGTGAGAATTATAATCTATATATATTAAGAATAGCTAAGTATTTGCATCCTAAATCTTTTTCCTCCAAAATTTTATTTGCAATCTTATATTTGTGGTCTTATGGGTTGTTTGATTGGGGATAAAAGTTATCCGTGCGGTATTTCGTATAAAATGTGCGGTTAATATTGTATTGAAAAGTGTGTATGTGGTTGAAAAGAGGAGAGAGAAGAGTCTGAGATAAAAATTATCCTGAATAGAACAAGACCTATTAGTCTTAGAAATTGAGAGTCATGCATCCACAATTTTTTTCCTTTAATAACTAGATCCACGTTTAATAATCAACTAAAATATGATTGTTATTAAATCTTATTATATCAATTAATTAGATTATATTAATTAAATTATTTAATTGAAAAATATTTTGTAGTTCATTTTCACACTTTTTTAAATTTAATTTTGTAAATAATAAAAATAAAAATAATTAAATTATTAAGGCACAATCCATATACAACTTACAATTACAAGTTACAGTCCTCATTTAAAAATAATTATGGATTAGGCTTAGTTACAATCCATATAATTACCAGTCTGCAACTTATAACTTATAAATTATATTAATTAATAGTTATACACATTTTTTTTAATGTATATAGATATATATTAGATTAGGCTGTAACTTATTAAAGCCTGGTCCATATGTTAAAGTCTAATCACATATAATTACAGCCTAATCCATATATATACATACATATATATATATATATATATACACACACACATTATTATCTACCTATTGTTATCATAACTTTTGATATATTTATTATTTAATGTATTAATATTATTTACTTATTTAATAATAATAATAATTATTATTATTATTTATTTTCCATCTTGTCGTCCTCACTAAACACGTGTAATCAATTTAAACAGATTAGAAAAATGAAATTAGGGCCTCCTATGCTTGAACAAATTCCTCTTTCCATCCGGCCACGCGTCAAAAAGTTTAAATTGTATTTAATTTCCGTAAAAGATCTCCTCCTCTAATTTATCATCTTAATCTGATCCTAATTGATAAACACAACAAACAACGAGGAATATTTCTCTTTAGATTGGACCCTATAAATAATTTTAGAAAATAACTAAATATTTTTAAAAATATAATTAACTAAAAAATAAAAGTTAATTAAAATAAGAAATTTCATTAAGATTTAATTTTGGTGTAATAAGAAAATTAAAATTCACTATATTTTTTGACAAAAATTAAAAGAAAAATATAACATCAATTTTTTGAATTAATTGTTCGATTGAAACATTAATCTAATTTTTTTTAACTAATTGAATTTTTTTAACATCTTGTGATTTTTTAAATCATAAGATATCTTTTCAATCACTCCATCCATCCCATCAAGATAGGCTTATATTCCTTTTTTACACGTCCCAAATTATAGTCTATTATCTTCATTCAATGTGCATTTATCTTTTAGTTTCCTAATATGCCCTTATTTAATAGATTGATATTATTACATTTTTCTACAACATTAAATGATTATAAAGGGTATATTGGAGAAATAGAGCAAAATTTACCTTTCCTAAGTGCATTAATTGACATTTCTTAATGTCCGTGAAAAAAAAGGAATAAGCCTATCTTCACGGGAAGGAATGAGTACAAAACATCTTTAAAATTAGATGCATACAATTATCAATGTTTAGAAAACCGAATCCCAAAGGAACCAGAAGCCAAGCGGTTTAAACAAACGGCAATCGGTCGAACCGTTTTTAATTAAAAAATATAAAAAATAAATTAAAACTAATAAATTTATAAAAATAATTTTAAAAATTAGAAAACCGGTTCAACCGGTTGAATCGCCTGTTCAACACCGGTTCAGTTGAACCGGTCGGTTGACCGTTTTTAATGGGTTTTCTGATACCCGATTTTAAGGTATAACCGAACCGGTTTTTGGACCGGTTCACGGTTGAACCGGCCGGTCCGGTCCGATTTTCTAAACACTGACAATTATTAAAACAATGGCTATTAAAATAATTATTTTAGAAAGTATTTCTTTTCAGCAATAATTATCTAAAGCATAAAATGATTTACAATACAATTAATTATATTAATTATATTACTGTGATTTAATTGGACACGAGTTCATTGACATTTGGTTAATAGAGATTATTGAAGAAAAGTGAATTTAAATTGTGCAGTTGTTGAGATAACAAAATTACAAAAATATTAGAATATTGTTAAATCAAAGTAATCATTTGAAACGATGAAGAAATAAAATAATTTTTAAAATAAGTTATATCAAAAATTCTTTTACAAGAATTAGATTGATTGCCAATGTACAGAATCTGTCATCCTATGCCTTGAAATACAATAATTTAGAAAATTATAAGGTCAATTGAAGTCATTTTTTAAATAAAAATGACTTAGAAAAGGCACAAGTAAATGTATTGTGTTAAAAAAAATTTTAAAATCTTATTTACGCAAAATGTTCCAAACTTTTGGGATCATTTGTATGGATTAGAATTTTATTTATTAAACTTCAAATAAGTTTTTAGTGACTCAAATCAGGTGCATCGCACGGGTTGCTTGGCAATAATAAATATTGTTATTTCTGATTTGCTTGATATTGAGATATATATTCGAGCATAATTGTGAATTATGATCTGTCGATTTTGATGAGTTGTGCATATTTACAAGATGGATTTGTACAAAATATAGGTAACCCTGTCAAAATTTTTATAGAATTCTTTCGCTGCTTATATTAATTAAATTTATTGCTCTGATCGATATTCGTTTTATTTTTTTTATAGTGCGAATTCTAATACTATTAACATTTTTCAAAATCCCCTATTTGTGCATAAATTAATCTCCCATGCAATGCACGAGTGAAATAGGTAGTTCCGGTGAATTGTAATTCCAAATCCCTTTCCACCCTCTAATTAATTACACTATTAATTAAGGGTGCGACTAAATGCACTCAGCCATTTAAGGGTGCGGCTAAATGCACCCAATCATTTACTTCATGTACCAACTTTTAAAAATAAATAAATAAAAAGACGAATATAGCCTCACCCGGTTTAACTTTAAAAAAAAAAAAAATTGTTCGCTCCAAGTGGAGCGAACAATTTTTATTTTATTTTATTTTTTTAAGTTAAACCGGGTGAGGATATATTAGTCCTTTTCTTAAACAAAAGTAGATGCATGATGTAAATGACTGTGTGCATTTAACCGCACCCATTAATTAATTGCTTGCTATATTTGATTGTTTTACGTTATCATTTGAAAGCAATGTTGGTATTTAGACAGGTTCAGCTCCTAACTTCTATAAATTTCATAGTTTAAACTGGATTCTATTAATCCATCAGAGTTCAATAATAATCATGTACTCAAAAATAATTATCTATTACTATTTGAATATTTCGTTTCTCCATTGCTATTCAACTTAAAACTTAGTCTTTAGTAAAATAAAAATTCACCTAAACACAAGCAAAACATCTCCCACAATATTTTCAAAATGAAAATAGGAGCGCACCTATTAAATTTAGTTTGAATGTATGCCGAATGAAATGAATACCGCAAATTATATTTGTTGTTCCTATTTCATGCAGCCTAATTTAAGGGTTTGTTCTATACACACTAAATTTTCCTTAATTTGAATTTATCTTTTCTCTCGCATCCTTTTCAACCACTTACTTATCCATTGATTTGATAATTTTTTTAATATTTTTTTAATATATTTCCTCTCATTTTCAACCACACATACAATACAAACTTCGAGTAAATAAAACTTACTAAAGAAAGAACAAAGCTTGTGTTTTGATTCACTTTTATCATTCATTGTTCTTAATTATTGTTTAAAATTTAACTACCCATTCTATGAAACTCAAAACTCTTCACACTTTTCAATGCCCGATATCACACTCATTTTGATTCATACTTTCTCATATATTTTAAAATTGAAATTTGATCAAACAAATCACATCCACACATCTCGTAAAACCCATTTGTACTACTAAATCTTCACCATTCAACTCCATTCATTCTCTCTCTTCCTAGTCTTAAAAACTCATTTTTAAAAATTTGGTAACACTCTTAACTTTAACAACACATTCCATGACCTACCTTAAAAGTAAGAATAATACCCGTATATGTACACCCACTTTAATGAGGTGACGAAATTGTTAACATCATTATTATTTTAACACTTCATATAGGTGTTAAAGAAGGCATAAGAGTAAAAATTATCTGAAATAACTAGACCACAAAAGCACTTGAGTGTTTGTTGGACCATGGTAACTGAAACATGCATTGGTGAGGAACTGAAGTTTGAAGATAGGCTTGACTCTTGAGCTCAACGCCTCAACCCCAGATCCACTAAGTCCTCTACTCCTCTTCGTCACATTTTTTGTTTTCTTAACCATTTTGTTCAGTGTTAGATGGAATCCCTAATATTATATACCTTGTGCACATCTGTATCCATTTTCTTGAAATAAGAAGGAAGAGCAAAATCATACTACCTATGTCGTTCGAATATTAATTATATTACCAAAGAGATCAATTATTAGTGACTACGGGAAAGCCAAAGCTAAGATGTGGTGTATGATTGTTGGACCGTGCTATGAATCATATTACAGAATCGTATAACTATATAGTATGTGTGTGGACCATATAGAAGGATTACGTTTTCACCTCTGACAAAACCCTTCGTTTTCCATGTTTCACCAAAAAGCTCATCAATCTTCTCCCGAAGACACTGTCTCCTACAATCAAGATTCCACTAGCTAGTTAATAATAATATGTCAAATGGCATATGGAGAAAAGTTTAAGTCACGATTAAGATTAAATGCAAATCTGCAAGATCAGAATTAGACTACAGAGATACAAATATGGTTCAACTTCAACACCCCTGTAATCAACAAGAGTCACCAGATAGGGAACCAAAGCAAAGAAGGAGAACCAGTTACAATCCCATTGCTGGAGTTTGAGAGAAGATATGAGCATACATGCAAGAAATCCACTCCATTGCAGATTTGCGGCCTATTGATATACTCCAGGTTATATGATTACATCAAACCAGAAGACAAGTTTCCACTTCTAAATGAACATTTTCTTAATTAGAGCAATAGGCATTACATTTGAGGCGCATAAGTAATAAGAAAAGCAGGCTACAGCCATCAGATACCTACCTCAGAAAGCTGAAAATAATCAACTAACAGCTGCAGTGCAGAAAATTCCTGCAATTGAGAAGTGTTGAAATAATCCAGTGACAGTGGAACAAAATCTTTAGCGTGGCCACTCCGACTCCAGCAGTAATTGAGTTTTTCGACAGCCAGCATCTAAAAGTGAAAACCTTTATAATTTTTCACTAAGCACATTGGCAAATAATCAATCATCTGGCGAATCAGTGAACCAAACACGCTTTGCATTCCTAGTGGTAAACACAGAAATGGAGGTTCATACTAAAAGAAGAACAAATCCAGCAAATAGAGAAAAATGGAGAAGCAAGGAGGAAAAAAATTCAATGAAACAGAGCATTGATATAAATGCTGTTTCTTGAGAGGAAGAAGAAGAAGAGTGATTCCAAGAATTAAATAATAACAAAACTAACAACAGCAGCCTTGAAAAGAGAAATGTTTTGAAGGCAGAAACAGCATCTATTCAATTATTTAAGCATTCTCTAGTCATATCACGATGGGGCTATTGCACATAGCATACCCAAATACATAGAAACATATCAAAATGTAATTGACATATTACCATTCAAATTGGCTTTTCTTCAGCACATTTAGCAGGGTCCCAAGTACTACTACATGCTCAATAAGTGAATGATCACAAGTGCGTGATAAATTTCTTGTCAAGCATCTCAGACTATATAAATTTATACCCAATCAGATATATCACTTACAGAAACTCCTGCTGTAGTACTAATAGCTAGAAATGGAAAATTTAGCATATGGTAAATGCTGGCTTGATCAAACTTAAATTTAGCTTAAAAGCTGAACAATTAGTCAATCTTCATTTTTAATCCAAAAAAAAAAATCATATTTCACATTCCCCCACAACTTCAGGCTCCTTTTAACCAAGCCAGCTCACCGCCTTTTATTACATATTTCCTTCCTTTGGAAGCTCAATCATTGCCAAGATGTTCCTACTATTGCCACCTTTTTTGTACCATTAACATTGATTTGTGAACAAATTGTTCATGAACGAGACAAAAATGAGGTTAGAGATGTCTGCTTTTAAATGAAGATAATGTCAACTAATTATCAAGTACGGAAAATCAATTGTTTGTTGTGACGGATAGATTGGTTTCTATGTCAGAGGATAACCTTATGCATGTTTCACAAAGCTTTCTTGGGTGGAAGATGAAGAGAATATGTTATTAAAAAGTAAACAAAGTAATCGAGAAATGTGGAAAACATTATTTTTACTGTACAATGTATGGTTGACAATGAGTGGATGAAAAGGTAATTCTGTCCAACATGTTCTCAGGTAACACAAAGATGATGATGTAATCCTATCTTGCTGTTTCACAGAGACCGTAACCAAAAAAAAAAAAAAAGGTTTGTAGTACTTTTTCCTACCCAAGATGCTATGGATGCGGAAATCTTGTCTCATGGTACTACGATCCACATACATACCAGGGTGGCTTCTCCATGTTCAACTCGTATAATGTCGCATCAAACATCTGAAACTTACACACACTCAATGACATATCATGACTTTACCGAATTAGCCTCTATTTGGTAGCAAATCATAGTTGCATTTGTCCTTCAAAGTCAATCAATATCATCATACATTAATTTCAGCACCAGGTTCGTAATTACTACTCATTATCCACACGTTAAGGAATCCACTCCTCTTCAGTATATTTTGCCTTTCAACTAAGACACTGTAATAATAAAATGAAAGGAGAATCTAAGGGTGTGTTTGATTGCAAAGCGAGAAAATGGTTGGAAGAAAAACATTTTCCGAGTAAATAAATTTCCGGGAAAATATTTTCCAGGAAAAATGATAGTTGTACGTGTTTGATTGCATTAATTTGCAAGTTGGAAAATATTGTTGTTTTCCTTATTTTTTTTATTTTTTTAATGAAATTTGATCATTTTCTTTATCTTTATGGTTAAAGAAAATTGGTTAAAGCAAATTGTCCATTAAAAAAAAAAGAATCAAAATTTTTCCAGGAAAACATAATCTAGCCAATTGGTAGGAATTGGAATTCCTTAAAAACAAGGAAAACAAGTCACGTGTGGAGAGAGAATGGAAAAGACTTTCCCGGAAAATTTTGGCAATCAAACGTTCTCTTTTCCTGGAAAAAGTTCCAACTTTTTTCTTTTCCTGGAAAAAGATGCTAAATCAAACACACCCTAAGTAAAATGCAAAGGAAAATCTTAACATATTTTGCGTTTCAACTAAGACACTATAATAATAAAATCAACTACTTCACCTGTAACATCGACCTAAAGGATTACAATATCAGCGGTAATCAATGCATAATTATCAATGGTGCGAAAAATCCTAGCTGATGATACCAGAGTGAAAAATGACTAAGAATGAACTATTGTCTTTTTCATCCCCAACGAGCTCTACAACTTTATTAGATTTATAATAAAGAATTACTGCAGAATTAATGAGTAATCCGTCGTTATATTAGTGATGAAATCAAGCATTGATTTGCTTAGGTTACATGAACAACAAAATCAAGAATTGTGATCAATCACTTCAAATTACTAACACGACTTGCTTCTTTTTTGGTAAATTAATATCAAAAGTACAAAAATCTCCTCCAGAAAGACCAAGACCAGACAGCAGAGCATTCATATGCTAGTAAAGACAACCATTTCACTATCCATCTTTTTAGCCGACCATAACATAGCCTATGCACAAAAAAGAAAAACACAAAAAAAAAAAAGAGAAACGTGAAAGGCCAAATGTATTGATGGACGAAGAAGGCACTATAGCACACAAATATTAAACATTCTCTTATTATAGTGTCAAATATATTGTTTAAGAAGTAAATTTATTCATGAAAGTATCCATCATACATGAAGTAACTTGGACTCTTTGCAAAATCATGCACTCGAAATCAGTAATCTAAAAGGCAGGCCTAGGCGTGAGGCAAAGGGTCACAACTATATCCATGAAAATATCCATCATACCCCATTTTGACTGCCCGCAATGCTGGCCTAGACCAAGAGGCACAACTATGCGAGCTTACACACCAAAAAGTTTGCAGCTGTAATATTTAATTAAAATTTTTTTTAAATTTTCTATGCTATTTTCAACTTTTAAAAAAGTTTTAAAGTACAATAAGTAACTAAATAAAAGGAATGATTATTAATAATAGAATAACTTAAATAACAATAAGGAAGCGATCTTTGCTCATAAATTTTGAGTCTTGACCTACCTTATTACCTTGCCATGCCTTATGCCTACGTGTTCCCTTGCTCTAACCAGGCATTAAAAGGTGCATGTTTCTCGAAGATTATGAAATGTTTGCACCTTTCTAGAATAAATAAGCCATTGTTTTGGCAAGCATAATTAAAAGAATGATGCAAAAAAAAAAGCTAAACATCTTTGGCCATTTTGGTTACTTTCCCACTTTTATGTCATGGCAAAAATTTGGAATCCATTACTTTCAGGTTACTCCTCTTCTCCTTTTAACTTCTGATCTATTAATTAATTTATTCTGAGAGTAAAATAATGAAGAAGATATCGTCTGCTTGGAGCAAAATTTTTATAAAATTCCTCAATATAACTTTTAACCATGCTCACTCCAAACAAAATAATTTTTCATGTGCACCTATAATTTTTCCGAATTTTTTTACCTCGCATTCTGTAAAAGATCATTTTTCACTTAACTAACTTCTCCCTAACAAATACAAAGCAAATCATAGATCAGTGTAGATTCCAATACAATGTCATCAATATATCCAAAAATGGTAAAGGAAAGAAAAACAAAAGAGGAAAAGAATGGGAAGTCCATGGAAATTGATACTCAAAAATTCTCTGTCATGAAGAAAATAAATGCACATTAAAGGAGAATCTAAAGTGCAACTCTCCGCCGCAATGGCGTCACTGAAACAACTGATACAATTGAAGCAATATTTTACCTGCATTATTTAACTTTCATCCATTAACCGAGTCGGCATGAAAAGCCAGAATTCCAGCTAGCAAGTGCTCCGTTGCCGCAACATTACTTGCATGCAAACCGTGTGTCTCGCTCATTATGAAGAAGCTTCATTTTTTGGATTACTCATACCGCTATATTCTTCCACCTCAGCCCCAAAATTTTGTCTTCATTTACACCAGTGTGTTTCTGTATGCCTACTTAAAGCAAAAAACTTGAGATGCCAAGAGCATGGTGTGCACTGCACTCACTTCATCAGTACTCTACTGTGAAACAATCATTCTTCTTTCTCATTTAATCCCAATCTTTCACCATGAGAAACATAGTTTTCAGAGATCCATATCTGAATGAGACCTATGATGCAACAAGAAGTCTTGGTGAGCTTTGGGACAGTATACGAGTGCCAATCATCGCACCTATTCTACGTGTTGCAGTTTATATATGCATACTGATGTCTGCTATGCTTTTCATCGAACGGGTGTACATGGCAATTGTAATTACATTCGTCAAATTTTTGGGAAGAAAAAGATACACCAAGTACCAGCTACACAGCATAAAAGAAGACCTAGAAAAAAACAAGAACTACCCTACAGTGTTGGTTCAGATCCCTATGTTTAACGAAAAAGAGGTATGCACTAGAATATCCTCTGCACTGCGAGCACACATTTACAATAACATACAAATGCTGCATCCAATCATCAATTCAGAAATGCAAATTAGCATGAAAACTTTTCAAGAATTTTCAACTAGGTTAGTGGTCCTTTTCTTTTAAATAAATGAACAAGATTATAGTAACTGCTGCCTATCCCCCCTTTAGTTTATCATCAGTCCAATATTAGATTTAATTGCTTCTCCTCCCAACTTTCAACTCTCAGGCGTGTCTCGCAATAAGATATTATAAATCCACTAGGGAATTTGAATGAAATTTCCAATACAATGTAATTCGGGCATGCCTGATGATTCCCCTGTAACATAGGTTTTACCACGAAAACACTAGCTAGACAAGGGCCGGATAAATGCTATTGTTGAAGACAATATTAAAATGCCATTGTTGAACATAATATTATATTCTATACATTTGGTCCAATGTATAGCTTAAGCTTTGGCATCAAATAGTTTGTATCAAAGTCCGCAAAGGTCCCCCAAGTTTGAGCCTCACCGCCACACATTAAATAAGTTATCCACCGTGTTAAGTTTTGATAGGAAAAAGATAAATCTCGCCTACATGCTAGGGGACATGTTAAAGATGTATTCAATGATATAGTTGGTCGATAAAATGGTTCACTAGCTATAAAAGTCAACCTAATACAACCTGAGCTGTTGGTCTATATTGATTTATCCACAATATTAATGTCTCTCTTGTGATATGAATGTATATAAAAGAGAGAATCTCTATGTTAACCACCCACAGGCGTCACATAAATGAGCAAAAACAAGCACGAATTCAAGATAGTTTTATCATTAAGGCACCATATTTGTTATTTCTCATAATAGACAAACAGATGGGGGTCCAACATAATCCAAAATACAGTTGATCACTTGAGCGCTTATATAGTTGTATGTGAGCTCATACTATTGCAAATACAAAACTAATTGAGAAGGGGTGGAGAGATAGATTTCTGTTTCAAAACACTTAAGCTGAATGCAAGTAAATAAATCCGAAATTTTCTTCATTCCTAGGTCTACAAGCTTTCAATTGGAGCTGTATGTGGGCTTTCATGGCCATCAGATCGGATCATTGTGCAAGTTCTTGATGACTCAACAAATGAAGCCTTAAGGGTATCCTTATCTACCAAATATAATCTTCAATCTAAGTTCTAGTAAAATCACATTTCTGTGCAATGAATCTGGAGAATGTATGCAGGCAATGGTAGAACTGGAGTGCCGAACATGGATGGAAAAAGGAGTGAATGTTAAGTATGAGACAAGGAACAACAGGAACAGTTACAAGGCTGGTGCTCTTCGAGATGGCTTAAAAAAGCATTACGTTGAAGATTGTGAATTTGTTGTGATCTTCAATGCAGACTTCCAGCCTGAAGAAGATTTCCTCTGGAGGACTATCCCCTACCTAATTGAGAACCCAGAGCTGGGCTTAGTTCAGGCAAGATGGAAATTTGGTAAGGCCTATTGCAGTACTATATAGATTATAGTTGAAAGATCTCTGGCTAGATTTACCAGTAGATTCAATAGTAAAAGTCTACCATATTCCATAAATGACAACACGGCTAAAGGCAATTGATTCAGTTAACAAGTAACTCCAAATGGATAATACCAATGAAGTAAATTATAGATTATAGGGGACATCCCTCATAAAAGCTTCGATGGCTCTAGTAATATTGCATGTTTTCAACGTATTGACGGTAAAGTTAATTTTTGCAGTGAACGCAGATGAATGTTTGATGACTCGGCTCCAACAAATGTCATTAGACTATCACTTCAGTGTAGAACAAGAAGTGGGCTCCTCAACATGCCAGTTCTTTGGATTCAATGGTTATCATCATATTGTGTTTCTCCTTGAAAAAGAATTTGTTTTCCCAATCTAATAATATATATTTTTAAGTGATAGACTTAAGATGTTTGATGTCAACTGCAGGAACTGCTGGTGTTTGGAGAATCCAAGCAATAAATGATGCAGGTGGGTGGAAAGATAGAACCACAGTAGAAGACATGGACCTTGCAGTGAGGGCTGGCCTTAAGGGCTGGAAATTCCTTTTTGTAGGTGATCTTGACGTAAGCATATAAACTATCACTAGAAAAATTATCTGCGATGTGAAGAAAAGATTCCACTAAGTTGAACATAATTTACCTTTCATCAGGTAAAAAATGAACTACCAAGTACATTTAAGGCATACAGATATCAACAGCATCGCTGGTCATGTGGACCAGCTAATCTTTTCAGAAAGATGTTCAAAGAAATCATCACATGTAAGGTACTAAATCTACAATTACTTCCTGTTACTATCAATAATAAACTAGTGGTATGAGACTAGATCTGGATTTAACAAAATGCCTTTTTTTTCTATGCAGCGCGTATCACTGTATAAGAAATGGCACGTCATTTATGCGTTCTTCTTTGTAAGAAAGATCATCGCGCACTGGGTTACATTTTTCTTTTACTGTGTTGTCATCCCGGCAACTATATTAGTTCCAGAAGTTCATCTTCCAAGGCCGCTAGCTATTTATCTACCAGCATGCATTACTATTCTCAATGCAACAACCACTCTAAGGTATGCACATCCAGATAAGCCAAATACAATTCTATAATCTTCTACTTTCTATAAATCTCCCAAGGAACTGATTAATTTGGGTTCTAACTTACTTTGTCGCAGATCTTTACATCTTCTCGTGTTTTGGATACTATTCGAGAATGTAATGTCGCTTCACAGATCAAAAGCTGCTATTATAGGGCTGCTTGAAGCTAGCAGAGTAAATGAGTGGATTGTGACTGAGAAGCTGGGCAATACTCTGAAGCAAAAGTTCAATTCCAAAGCAACCAGAAGACCACGATCTCGCTTAAGAGAAAGGTATAATACCCAGCATGCGCTAGAAGCACTACTTCATAACACTGTTCATCAGAGTATGCCTGGCAATTGACAACTGAAAGATCTAGTCATTTTATAAAGAACATAAACACCCAAATGCCCTCACTATGTCAAAACTTCTATCACTTTCACCAGTAACAAGTAGAACTTTTCTATCCATCAAACATTACATCTAGATGATGAGATTGTTGTTCGCTAACCCCAGAATTTTGAATTTTAAAACAGGATCCACATTTTAGAGCTTCTAATGGGGTTGTGCTTACTGCATTGTGCCGTGTACAACATGTTTTATGGAAACAATCACTTTTTTGTCTATCTACTGCTTCAGGCCGGGGCATTCTTTGTAGTTGGACTTGGATTTGTTGGAACAGTCGTACCCAACTGAAGATGATGATGCAGATGAGCTGATGAGGAATGTGAGGATTTAATGTGTACCTAATGGAGCACTGGAGTACTATGTAAATACGTGTTAGGAGTGCAATTTTTACTCAGTATATTACACAATTGTACAACAAATCCAGGCTGTGATTGGAATAAAATAATATGCCTGCTAGATAGAAATTTTATGCACATCTTTAGCATTATTATTATCCAACAAGCCATCCAACTGAATAAAATGGTAAATCATGGTGAAGATAACATTAGAATAAACAAAAAATACCATCCATCAATCGCGTAGATTTTTCGTTAATTATTGGCAACAGACACGTGGGAGAAGAGGGATTCTGTCCCACTGGTTGTAAACAAAAATACTATTCCATTTTAAAGTTCTTCCAATGGATACAACCTGCTTGGCCCATTGATCCATTCCCGCTATACCATCTTTGAAATCCAATAAATCAAACACACATGATTACAAGACTTGCATAACATAAAACTGACCATCATCAAGGTGAGTTTGTACAGTAGATTCAATATGATTACTTGCAACGGAAACAAGAAATTCACATCAAGAACTTGCACTGGAAGGCTATATTGTACAGACATCACAGATTTTAGGCAACATCAGATTTCAGGCACATGAACTATCAAAGTTTTATTCATTGTAAAACCGAAATTGGTGATTAGCAAAAAGAATTAAATATTTTTTGGGTATGATTTTTAAGTTAAATTTAGGAAGAGTGTTAAGTTCGAGATTAACACATGCCAGTCCAGAATTTCCATGATTAACTAATAGTTATCAGTGTATAAGAACTAACTCTTGATCTTTCATAATCATAAACAATGTTGAAAATAATTTAGACCGCCTTGTAGATTATGAATAACATAGGCTAGTCACCAACGTGTTTCTCGAGGTTTGCTTAAAATCCAGCAAAAATTCGGACTGATTCAAATCTTAACTCAAATGCAGGTGTACAGATGCTTTTCCGAATTACTGAAGACCGGTTCTGTATTGATGCAGCACCACATAACACATTTGCATTGCACATTTGGTGCAATATACGAATAGTTCAACAATTTGACTGCCAAAGATATGCAGACAGCCCTACTAAATTATATTAATATCAGTTTTCAATAATTTATCCTCACAACGGCAGTCTTTACAAGTATGAATATAAATAACTATGACCTAATATCGAAATACGCAGAGAATTCGTCAAGTCATAGTGTGATATATGTTAATTCATCAAAATAAAAATTAAATCAAATACAATGGCAAAATCAAATAATTTGATATTTCACGAGCAAAAGAAATAAGCATACCCACTTAACTCTGCCTGGACGACAGCCTCAGGGAACGGGGGAGTTTTCCTTTACCGTCATCTCCAATTTCTCCAAATTTGCGCTTGCTCGGCAAAATCATTTAGATTAAATTCCTGTTCTCTTCGCAATAAATTTGTTTACTCAAACTTTGTATTGGATATATGATTGAAAATAAAAGTATGTTTATTAAAAAATATCAAATAATTATGAAATCAAAATAAAAAATAAAATGAGTTTGACGAAATTTAATATGAATAAAACAAGCCCTTAATTAATTTAAATTATATTAAGAGGGTGTTAGCGGATGAGTTTTAATATATTTTTAGGGATGGCAAAACAACCCGTAAAACCCGAAAACCGTGGGTATCCGAACCGAATGGGTCGAAAATCTAACCGACGGCACTGTCGTGGATATGGTTTCCGTAGATGAAACCCGAAGTGGATATGGGTTAGGATATGGATTTTAGAGCATCTTAACCCGAACCGAATACCCGCTTTTTTTTTTTAGCTGCCCGGATTTGGTTTGCCAGTGCATTCTACTCATTTTGCATTATATTCAGCAACAATACCATTTTGGTATCTAATCACCAACCATAAACATGGTTTCCACTCGCACAAACACCAATGTTCCTCTATTTTTAAATAAATCTTCAATCACCAAAATTCTCCAACGTTCTCACATTTCTTCACTTTTGCAATCCTAACCTTCATCCCTGATCAATTCTTTCTTTTATATCAAACAACCTTATTGATAAATTTATATTGATTATTGAAATTGAAGTTTTATCCCCTTTCTACAATTCTTGAAAGTGAGTGAGGCTAATTCTCCTTGGTCATATTCTATGGTCACATTTTTTTAGGTTCACTAAGGAAGTAAGGATTAGTTTCCTCTTATAAACTCATCCCACTAATAATACACAATGCTAGCTTACAATGGACAAAAAAAAAAAAAATACACGGGTTAACGGGTACCCGAATGAGTTTGAGAATCAACCCGAAAAAATACCCGAACCGAACCCGAACCGAATGATGCGGTTCGGATATGGATATGGATATGGGATCAGGACCTCGGTTCGGATATGGGTATGGTCGACCCGAACCGAACCCGACCCGTTGCCAACCCTATATATTTTTATAAATAGGAAGAGAGAGAATGAATGGAGTCAAATTGCTAAGTTATTTTTATTCTTTATTTAATAAAATAGAGATAATTTGATAATTTAATATTTATTTTGCTGTTTTATTAGCAAATAAAGAATGAATGGCGCTATCTACACCCGAATATTAGTCCCATGCACTCACATTTTCAATGGACAAAAATTCCCAAAGATTCAATTACCATTCTACCCTTTTGTCCTTTAAATTTGCAAACCCATGGCAAACTTGCAATTCTCGGGCAAAGATGGACGGGTGTCACAAAACTTTTTTTTTTTTTGTTATTCATAATTAATTATTTATTCATATTTAATAGTAATAAAATTTAATTTGATATTTATACTTAGTATTCATTGAAGTTTTTTTCAAAAATAATAATATTTTAATTTAAAATAAAATAATTAGACAGTTGGAGAAGCAAATATATGAGGCTACAATATTAGCATGTAGTTACATTAATGATCTAGTTATAATGATCAAATATATTTTATTACAATAAATATTTTTTTGACACATGATGATAACATTAATTTTAGATAATTTGTTAAAAACAAAAATGCTACAATACGAAATAATAGTTAATTAATTACATAACCAAGAATTGTAGCAAAACATTATATAAAAAATATTATATTTAATTAATATTGATTACAATAATTTTTGAAGTTATAATTATTATTTTTATAGCAAGCATAAATATAAAATCTATTAATATGGATAAATAACTATTATAAATAATAATATTATTAAATATAAATAATTATTATCATAAATAAATAATTAATGTGATTATTATTAAATATAAATAAAATTTTACGTGAATCAAATTATTAATATTAAAAAAAATGAGTTTATTGGGGCTCGGCTCCGCCTGCTATGGCTGAGCCCTATTAGCAGGCTGAGCCCTATAAATGGGGATCACCACCACTGCTGCCAAGGCATGGCGATTCCTTTATTGCCGGCTTGACAAACCAATGTCGAGTTTATGTATTTTCAATCGAAATTAACTCTTGCAACACCAAAACCATCTATATACCATTCCTAAATTTGCTCTAAATTTGTCGAAATAAACAAAGTTAACTAATCTTTGTCGATTGCTATGGATTCTCGTTGTTTGGGTTTATGTTGGAAAAGTTTGCAGTGAAGATGGTGTAGAGTGATATACGGTGGTTTTAAAAGTGGGTGTAGAGTGGAGGGTAAATATGAAAAAAATGTGAGTGTAAAAAGTAGACGTTGAAGCTATTTTTTTAAAAAAAATGTGGGCATAAAGATAATGTGGGTGTAGGGATTATTATTGGAGTGTATATAGCCACAGCCAATAGCCACAGCCAATCCTCATTTGCAATTTAAAATCTATTTTATATATATATAAAGTTCTAACTTATTCGATTTTCCAACACAAATTATAGCACATATCCCACTCCCAAAATCAGTCCCCATCCTAACCTTCTCTATGCCCCAAATCAATTGTAAAAGCTAGGGGGTTTCCCCTTTGTTTTAATGTCGAAAAATCAGTGTTAGCCTTGATTTTAACGTTGAAAATCAGCATGATCTCACATTGATTTTCACATTAAAACAAGAAAGAACCCTTTATAGCAAACATGCATAGTTTCGAGGTTTTCCCCCGATAACCATGCTAGGAAGACCCCGTGGTGATGCAGGAAAACACAGTCCTATATTCCGGCGTTACTAATAGATTTCCCATCGAATAAACACGTTGGAAAATCAGTGTATCGCATGCTGGTTAATTTTATGGTGTTAAAACTATAGGAAAATCTCCTACTTTTCCAACAGCAATCTGGGGGTTTTTCCCCTGACTTCCATGGTTGGTGTATGGGGGAGGAAGATTAGAAGTATGAATGGATCTTACTTTTTTCACTTTTTACCACTTTTTACCACTTTTTTTCACCTTTTTCAATTTTTTTCTCTCTCCTAAATCAATCACATCCACATATCTCATCACATCCATAAATCTCAACCACTCACCTCCACTCATTCTCTCTCATCTTTTACTTTAAAACACTTTAAAACACTTTAAGGCCTTGTTCTATTTGGTGTTAACCAAATCCGCACGCAATTCCGTATACCTCATACTCATTTTCAACCACACACATTTCTCAAAATAATATTAACCACACATTTTTATACGGAATACCGCGTGGAACAACTAAACCCCCAATCAAACAAGGCCTAAAACACTTTAAATTTACTCACATTCATCCTTTAGAGCAGGCACGGGTTTTGGGGTGGGGTAGGTGCTAGATTTTATATTGAAATTTTGAATAATTTATGGACTTGAATGCAATATATTTACAATAGTTTTTAAATTATACATAAGGACTTAATTTTTATTTATTAATAAAATAGTAAAAGTAAACATTAAATTATCAAATTATCCTTATTTTATTAAATTAAAAAAAGAAAATGACCTAGCATCCTTTTATTGCAAGTTAACTAGGTCAATTTGAACTAATTGCACCAGGTTTTGAAAAGTTGGGGACTGTGTTGTCGGGACAAAAATGGCTGGGAACCAAAGTACAAATAGAGTAGAAGGCTAAGGACCATTGGTGTAATTTACCCTTACTTTAATTGCTCACTTTTTGTCTCATAATATGTTGACACATAACTTTTGATAGTTAAATTTAATATGCCTATTATAAATATTAAACACTAACTTAATTTTGTTATGAATAATAATTGAAGTGTTATGAATAATTGAGAATAATTTGGTGGTTATGAATTATGAGGAATAATTTGGTGGAGGAATAATTTGGTGGAGGAATAATTTGGTAAAAGATGTAATTATTATATGTGAATGACTATTATACCCTTGATGAAATTATGTAATTACGGTTGTACCATTCGAAGTTTTCCTATAAATAGGGCTTCAGTTATTAATGAAATTCATTCCTGAGAATTCCTTAGAATTCATTCTCTCTAAATTATCTCTATTGTTTCTATACTTTTATAACACGTTATCAGCACGAGTCTCTAACCCTTTGAGTAATATGAAAGAAGTATGCTCTACAGTTGCATCTTATAGATGATCTTCTGTATCAGAA
Source organism: Jasminum sambac (assembly GCA_018223645.1). Classification (NCBI taxonomy): domain Eukaryota; kingdom Viridiplantae; phylum Streptophyta; class Magnoliopsida; order Lamiales; family Oleaceae; genus Jasminum; species Jasminum sambac. Next base: position 35,810,063 of record CP073646.1, on the reverse strand, counting down.
ACTGGATTATTACCAATGAATTAATTCATCCTCATCAATCCTAAATAACTCTCTCTTTGCAAATACATCATTGAAAATTCCTTTTTGTTCATATTCTTCTCCCACAATTCCTCATTCTACACAACCTGTTTGGAGATGTCTGAAATCCCAAAATTGGAAGAATGGAGTCCAAAGAATTTTCCGATCACGTCAAATGGATTGCAAGTAAATCTCATCCATGGAATAATTAGAGAAAGGGAAAAAGGTAAATCATATGATTTTATAATATAATAATATATTAAACTATAACATTCGCTTTATCGAGATATAAGGAGTATACATTATCAAAATCAAATTTTCGCCTCCATTATACTCGATTTAACGAGAGCTTCGATTTGACACCAACATTGATAGGGTAATAACTCGCTTTGAAATATGTTATTATCAAACTTTCAAAATTTACAAATCAAGACACCAACTTTTGAAAAAATTACAAAATAGTCATTGAATATTTTGATATTGATAAATTGAAGTAGAAAGGAGATAATTTTCCAATCGTAAAATATTGATAAAATATTTTTGACAATTTTACCTTATGAATTGAATGGACAATTTTACCCTTAGGTAAACCGACCTAATTTTGACGACAGGTGAAAATGGATAGAATATTCATGAAGAAATTCTAAATCCATTGATTATATAAAATGGCTTGAAGTCCATTTGAGTTAAAAGATCGAAATATTAATGTAACTCCAAGAGTTCAATTACATAATGTACTTATTCTAGAAGGATAAGTGTGCTCTTGTAGAAGTAATGAGTATTTGTTCTAGAAGAACAAATTTGCTCCGTAGAAGCGATTCAATATTTAATTCTCGCACTTTATTTACTGCAATTTAATTACTGCAATACCTCCTACTTGATGATAGGTTCAAACCGTCACTAAACGGAAGGTTTTATATATTTCTGCACTTTATATGCTAAGTGATGGGTAATACCTTCTACTAAGCAGATCCTACTCCTGAAGAAGTAGTTAAATATTATGCAATTTAATTCTTGCTATTTAAATTCCGTAGATTTATATTTATTGCAATAATTCCCATAAGGTAGGTTCGACCACCTATTGGAGGAAATTTAATTTCGGCAATTTAAATTTATGCACTTTATAGTTTGAGTATATTTCCAATGTGGTGGGTAATACCACACGATTGGTGTGCATATTTCCAATGTGGTGGGTTATACTACACGATTGGTTATAACGAATCCTACTCCAGAAGAAGTAGTTGATGAAATATTCTAATCATACTCTCGAAGAAGTAGACGATGAGAATAAAATTACTTCTTCATATATACCGAATATGAATGGAGAAAATTGAGCAAGTGGTACTTGAAGTTACCATTGGATAAATAGACGAAAGTAAAATGCTGAATAGATCCCATGTTGATAAATCAAAGAAAATATATCGCATGGAAAGCTTATATGAAGTAATCTCATCGATGATATGAGATTGTATTAATATGAGAATAAAATGCTCTTGAAGAAGCAAAATCACTAGATATCTGTATTTGAATAAAGCCAATATGATATTATTATTATTACTCCAGAAGAAGTACAAAACAGCCGAAGTGGAACATATTGAGAATATCAAAGATGGCAATAAACACTCGAAAATATAGAAATGCGAAAAGAAAATATATATTGAACCCATAAATGAGGGATGCGTCTCGAGAGTATAAATACTCGTAACTCGCCACCTCAACATTCGGGTTCATAATGAAAGATCCAAAGGATCTCTTTTTTCGCTGACACCGATGATCTGTGGACCGATGGGTTTCACTTCCATAGATTTTTGAACATATGATTGAATCTTGATGAGTAGATCAAGAATCGTATTAGCGTAAACAAGTATATTTCTTCTTTAACGAGAAATAAATTTATGTTCTACACCTCGATCTAGAAATGCTAGCAAACCATCGAAGAAATAATTAATATTCAACAAACCTATGGGTTTGGTATGAAAATTCCACTCGTGGCAAATGACGCTATATTGAATATTTCCTCCAGTGTTATAGCACTGGAAGAACAATAAAAGCATCACTATTGCTCATCATGTACATCGGCAGTCATGGATGGATTGTGTTTGTAGCATCAATCCAGTTGGACTAATGACATTTCTAACTCCAATTCGACATCGCCTCCAATTCGATGAAAAGGTATTATACTTGACACTCTTATCCCCATAATTGTGCGGCCATCGTAAGACTCCTTAATAGTTTGTTATTAGTCCCTCCATATAGTATATTGATATTTTGTTTCCCTAACTCCCCTTACAAGTTGGTCCGCCATATCCACATATTGGATATGACCTACTAGTCTGGAGCCACCAAGAACACATATAGTTTTTACCTGGCGAGGTAAAGATTGACTTACATGAGATGATTTTTGATATCTCCATCTCCATCTCCACCTCTATCTTTCTCTTTCAACGAATGAATGATAGATATATGAATCCCTCTATTTAAAGAAAAAATTTTTCAAACCAATAATTGAGTGCACTATTTACTTTTTGACAAATATGAAAGAAAAAAGGCAGAAAAATTTTTTTAGTGATATGACATATAAATATCATTGATTGAAAAATAATATATATCTTAAAATTGAAAACGATATTTACAAATAAAAGAAATATATTGATCTTTGTTATTACACCGAGCTTTCTTACATAAATATGGGAAAATCATTATGCTAAATTTTTCTACTAAATTTACAAACAGGATCTTCTAAAGTAAGTTTTTCAAGATCAGAACGCGCGTTTGTTGATCTTTGAATTTGGCCCATAAGGTCATTAGCTCACCTTGTACGTGTCCACTAGAATGTGTCTCAAGAGCCTGTTGAATATCATCCAAAGGCTCCTTACTCAATCCATCCTTAATGAATGCTATTTTATCTTCTCGATTTCTAGACAAGTACCCCTGATTTACATCGAAAGTGTCACATGTCCACCGAGCACACTTGTAGCATCCTCCTAATCTTTTGCTCTCCGTTTCTTTGAAAACTACTTTTACCCATACCAGGCATGTATTTAGAAGGAATTGAAACCTCACCGTGATATAATCTAACCTTTGCTTCAATCAAGTATCGGATATCTTGTGGGATACCCTTATTCATTAGCATCCTTAATCTTTCCAGCCTACATCGATAAATCCTTTTTAGGATTTTGATCGGTAGTGATGGATAGTATTTTTGAAGATTTGAGAGCATATGATCCATTATAATGTATAGACCCTTGTTAGGATGAATTTTGCAATAATTTTGATGATTTATTTATAGAATAATACGACGCCAGATGAAGTAAGACTCGATTTTAAATAAATAATATGAAGCGTAAGAGCTAAGATTTCGAATTAAATAATAGCCGGATGTGATGCGTATGAGCTGTAACTCCGTGTTTGAATAGTGGTAGACAATAATGTCACCAAAAGATGATGGAATATGTCGGTGAATTATTTCTATGATAAATCATGTTGAGCACTATACAGATACTAGTGAAATCGATATAAGAATTTACTGAACTAGAAGTTCAATAATACTAGTTGCAAAACCTGACCGACCATCCAGGTTTAAATAATTATTGAAATCAATATTTCAAGTGAAGAATTAAAGGAATTCTTCAATGATTGTTCTCGATAAATGATGAAATCATTGCTAGCCAATATTGGAATAAATCCCAAATATATCCGGAATAAAGGATGAGAAGTATGGGCCCATTCATCCTACATGTGGACTACTAGATATTATGATATGGATCCACTAGATAGTCACATGTGTATATGATTCGTAATTTGAAATTTATTTAAATATTTGCTCACCAGTATGAGCATGATTTTCAGATTTAATGATAAAGCTAGTAAATGTATATCCCAATACTTGAATAAATCACTCAAGGATTTGAGTATGCGATACAAGTGGGATATTATATGGCAAATTATTTAAAGTCCTCAAATAAATTGCCGATATCGAGAATAGAATGCAACGGTCTAAATTCTCATATTAAAAATTTGAATGATGAGAACATATATGATTAAAATCATACCAACTGATGAGTTTTGATGTTCTAAATTTTCTCAAAGATGAGGGGGAGTATTAAAGGTTGAAAATGATATGTGAAATGCATCATGTTATATCCTCACAATTAAAATATGAACTTGAAGTTCAAAGATGCATAAAAGATGCTATGAACAATCACATATATCGCTTAAGATGCTTTGATAAGTTAGCACGCTTGAAGCGTTGATATTATGAGATTTCCCAAACATATATATCAAAGCAAATTATAAAAGATGGTCTTAATAACGGAGGCATATGCTCTTGAAGAGTATATAGACATAACTATATTGTGTAATCCTACAAGAGAATTGATAATGAGATATCTCGATAAGTTATGTCGATATGGGGAAAGAAATGAAATTGAAAAGTGTCGACACGATATGAAAATGTAGCGCTACATATGATCAATGATAATGAAAATATTGAGATATATTGAAGATGATAAGTGGTGAATGTGAAATCCTTGATTTATGAGATGATGAGATGATGATGACGGTGCTCAAGTTTAAAGATAAACATGGTGGTCATTATATGTTGCATGCTCATGAAAGTTAAATTACCGATCGTGTATGTAAAATTTAAAAGAAAATTAAAGGATCGGGTGAGCTAAGCTCGTGTCTATAAGTACCCTAAAGGGGAGCTAAGCCCTGGGAATGAAATAACCTATTAAATGAGTATTAAATGTTAAATGATATATTTTAAGTGTTAGTTAGTTATGAAGGTTTACTTATATGTTTACATGTTTTTATGATGAATTTATATGCTTTAAATTGTGTGTTTTGAGACATGTGTTCATGGTGAATGTTTTGTAGTTGTGTAAGAAAATTGATGCACTCTAAATGAACAAAGAGTATAAAACCAATGTATATGATACTCATACAAATGTATGAAAGATTTTGAAATGCTTGCAAAGATACTTGTATAAAATACGCATTGCACTCTTTTTCCCTTAGTGAGGTTTTATCCCATTGGGTTTTCCTAGCAAGGTTTTTAATGAGGCAACTTTAAAGGCGTATTCACATGAATAATGTATTCTTTTTCCTTCATTAGGCTTTTTCCCACTGGGTTTTTCCTAATAAGGTTTTAACGAGGCATATTCATGGTATATTGAGAACGATAGGAGAAATTGATACAGTGTATCTATTGGATCAAGTTATAATGGAGCTAATGCTTTAGATCCAAACGATGATGATATTGAAATCATTTACCGTAAGTAAAGATATCGCTTCTCAAGATATGAAATCGAATCTGAGCAAATTGCATTTTTTTCCTTCGATCAAGTTTTTTCCCACCTGGTTTTCTTGATAAGGTTTTAACGAGGCAAAGACGTGAATACTCATATGCTCTTGATAGACATCGGGGAGCAATGTTTTGATGAAGCAAAGATATAACCACTCCAAGCTATCCTGCAATCGGTTTGGAAGTTTTTTCCCACTCGGTTTTTTCTCCAAATGCAGCCCAAGACATTTGTATTAATAGTCATTCGAAGTGTTATGAATAATAATTGAAGTGTTATGAATAATTGAGAATAATTTGGTGGTTATGAATTATGAGGAATAATTTGGTGGAGGAATAATTTGGTGGAGGAATAATTTGGTAAAAGATGTAATTATTATATGTGAATGACTATTATACCCTTGATGAAATTATGTAATTACGGTTGTACCATTCGAAGTTTTCCTATAAATAGGGCTTCAGTTATTAATGAAATTCATTCCTGAGAATTCCTTAGAATTCATTCTCTCTAAATTATCTCTATTGTTTCTATACTTTTATGACAAATTTAATATATTGATGTATCAATTAACATCTATTTTTTCTATACACAACTAGTAAAATTTTACATATCTATTGTGGATGATCTTACGGTGTATTTGAATAGACTATTGTAAGGGTATATCGATATACACCCTTTAATAGATGCTACCAAGATACAGAGATAGAAATTGTATTTTATATTTTCATTTAAAAGTGTAAAAATGGGTGAATATCGAAGATATACAACAATGTGTACAACACGTATGTGATCAATTTGATAATTATTAATTTAAAATTGATGCCAAGTTATGTTACAAATACAGCAAAATTACACAACAATACTCTGTTTAGGATCATATTTCTCTATATATTACATCACTTGCCAATCAATGATTTCGAATGGGCCGCATGTATGGGCTGTAATATATATATATATATATATATATATATATTTGTTGCATTAATAGCATCTTTCGGTGATGTCATGTGTAAAAAATAAAATAAATAAAAAAATCATGCCAAATATATATGGTCTACACCTTTTTACACCTGTAACAACAATCCTACTTTAATAGAAGTAGGAAATGAAAATAAAAATTATAAATTATAAAATATTATTCAATTCCTTGAACTCTATCTCCAGAAGCTTTTAAAAAAAAAAAAAAAAAATTAAGTGTGTTCAAAAGCTCGTGCGTTACAAACACATAATTAAGAAAATAATTTGATTACACATTTGGCACAAAAGTATTGCATATCGAAAACATATTTAGAGCTTGTTTGCCACACGTTTTCTTAGAAATCGTTTTTTTTTTTCAAAATATCATTTTTAAATAGTCATTTCATTGTTGCGATGATTTGTTAATATTTTATAAAATTCTCCTCACAAACTCTACTTTCAAAAATCATCTTATATGAGATCTTAGTCAAACATATACTTATCATCCTCGATACATTTAAGCTCAATGTTATGTTGCCCGTGTTGGGAGAGTTTTTTTTTCCCAGCGTGGGCCCTACCCACACTCAGCTCCCCCCCAGGGAATGTGGGGGGCCCCGGGGGCAACTGAAATGCCTTGTGCAAGGAGATTTTTATTTCCCAGCGCTAGGAACGTAAAAAGGCCCATACATTTAATAGTATTCTCGACGGCGACCTCCTGCATCTAGTCCTTCATTTGTACATAGAATACACTGTTGTTACAATATTTACGCATTGCAGGGAGGCAGGGACTAATATTTCTATTTTGTTATGTGATCAAAAATTAAGATTAATGACCTTTTCCAAAAAAAAAAAATTAGGATTAATGACAGTGTTACTGTCTGTTTGTTAATGTCATTTGAAGGAAACTTATTAAATCGATTAATAGTTTAATTATTTAATCTGTTGGCTAGTCCTTAACTCAATGAATCTTCTTTTATGAAACCGATTAGAGACATACGTAATTCGTATTGTTCTTTGTCAATTCCCTTTGGAATATACGATCTTTCTCCACAAGATTAGGCGGCTTCTGGCACGAAATTCTATCGAAAACTCCTAATAATTCCTCTGAAAAAAATTCTAAAAACTATCCTACTCTAACTTATTTTCTCTCTCTAAACTACACCGTTACACGCTACACGTGCCTCGCACATGATGTAAGTAACATATATAAATGGTCCTAAAATCATATATTGCCTTGTAACAAGGCAATGTATGAAGAAGGAAACGAGAAATATCCAACTGATTTCGTTATCATACTTGCTCAAGCAAGTGTGCTTTTCTTTTATTATTATTAATTAATTAATATATGTCCTTCTATCGATTTGAGATTTTCCTCCTTTCCATCCCTTTTGGACCACTTGAACAATTAAATGTCAAATTACTATCGGGACGAGTAACGGTGACATGGTTGGAATGTTACATAAATGACAATTTAATTATTGGTGCGTCCACATATTAGGAGTGACATCAATTTTTATTAGATACTTATTATAGGTTGTTGTTATGTTTTACTAGATTTAAGTCTAAGGGTAGACTGGGAAAGACCTTTTAGATTTTTTTTAATGAACCAAAGTAAAATAATAATAATAATAATAATAATAATAATAATAATAAGATGTATGAAAATTTGTCAACTCACTAAAATGAGTTATTGAAAATGATGTAAGATAAAAATGATTTTTGATTGCAAACAATCTCTAACTTTGACAATTTAACATTATTCATGTTGAAATGCAAACGATTATCCTATTGATATCTTTTCATTTACTTCAGTTTCTCGAGTTGCGGTTGTCAACAAATTGAATTTAAATTTTTTTAAAATCTAAAATGCCACCGAATGTGTTTTTCAATTTTCAATCATTAATCTTGAGTTCGAATTTATTTTCTATTTTAAGTGTATAAAAAAATAATTGTGTGTTTTTCATGTATTCAAAATTTTTGCACATTTCAACATTAATTGATTAGAAAATGGAAAAAGAATCGTTTTAATTTAGCACCCAGAGTGAAGTGCAGAAGAAACTTGCATGGATTCAATGCATAATGAAACTACACATGGCCTTTTAAAACTAGATGTAGTTTTGTTTATTTCGAGTCAGTTTCTTATGCAGTATTCACACGAGTGCTCAATCAAACCCTGTAAAAAATATTGGAATGACAATTTCATAGAATTCTAATTCCCATATTTGATCTCCTAGGGGTTGTCCTCCCAACAAGAGAGAACACCACCCCCCCCCCCCCTCGATCAAGTGGGCAGAGAGCTCGGATGTAAAAGTTCTCCTCCTAGCGCTGGGAGGAGAACAATTTGCTTGATCTCCCACCACATGAATTCAAATTTCTTTTTTTTTTTTTTGTGGAAAATATGCACTTTTTGTAAAAAGATGGAATTGCAATTCCATGAGGAATGAAACCGAGTTTAATTTGGAAGAAAAAAATAATAAATCAAATTAAAGGTCCTAACTGTTATGAATAATAATTGAAGTGTTATGAATAATTGAGAATAATTTGGTGGTTATGAATTATGAGGAATAATTTGGTGGAGGAATAATTTGGTGGAGGAATAATTTGGTAAAAGATGTAATTATTATATGTGAATGACTATTATACCCTTGATAAAATTATGTAATTACGATTGTCTTGAATTCAAGTTTTCATATAAATAGAACACGATTATTAATGAAATTCATTCACGAGAATTCCTTAGAATTCATTCTCTAAATTCTCTCTATTGTTTCTATACTTTTATAACACGTTATCGATCAGCCTCTAGCCATTTGAGTAATATGAAGGAGTATCTTTCTAGTTGCATCTTATAGATGATCTACATGTCAGCTGGATTATTACCAATGAATTAATTCATCCTCATCAATCCTAAATAACTCTCTTTCTGCAAATACATCATTGAAACTTCCTTTGTTCATATTCTTCTCCCACAATTCCTCATTCTACACAACCCGCGGAGATGTAAATCCCAAAATTGGAAGAATGGAGTCCAAAGAATTTTCCGATCACGTAAATGGATTGCAAGTAAATCTCATCCATGGAATAATTAGAGAAAGGGAAAAAGGTAAATCATATGATTTTATAATATAATAATATATTAAACTATAACATTCGTTTTATCGAGATATAAGGAGTATACATTATCAAAATCAAATTTTCTCGACTCCATTATACTCGATTTAACGAGAGCTTCGATTTGACACCAACATTGATAGGGTAATAACTCGTTTTGAAATATGTTATTATCAAACTTTCAAAATTTACAAATCAGTACACCAACTTTTGAAAAAGTTACAAAATAGTCATTGAATATTTTGATATTGATAAATTAAGTAGAAAGGAGATAATTTTTTCAATCGTAAAATATTGATAAAATATTTTTGACAATTTTACCTTTGTGAATTGGAATGGACAATTTTACCCTTAGGGTAAAACCGACCTAATTTTGACGACAGTGAAAAATGGATAGAATATTCATGGAGAAATTCTAAATCCATTGATTATATAAAATGGCTTGAAGTCCATTTGAGTTAAAAGATCGAAATATTAATGTAACTCGAAGAGTTCAATTACATAATGTACTTATTCTAGAAGGATAAGTGTCTTCTTGTAAGTAATGAGTATTTGTTCTAGAAGAACAAATTTGCTCCCGTAGAAGCAGCTCAATATTTAATTCTCGTGACTTTATTTATCAATTTAATTACGCAATACCTCCTACTTGATGATGGGTTCAACCGTCACTAAGCGGAAGGTTTTATATATTTACACTTTATATGCTAAGTGAAGGGTAATACCTTCTACTAAGCAGATCCTACTCTCAAGAAGTAGTTAAATATTATGCAATTTAATTCTTGCTATTTAAATTCGTAGATTTATATTTATTGCAATAATTCCCATAAGGTAGGTTCGACCACCTATTGGAGGAAATTTAATTTCTGCAATTTAAATTTATGCACTTTATAGTTTGAGTATATTTCCAATGTGGCGGGTAATACCACACGATTGGTGTGCATATTTCCAATGTGGTGGGTTATACTACACGATTGGTTATAACGAATCCTACTCCAGAAGAAGTAGTTGATCAAATATTCTAATCATACTCTCAAGTAGTAGGCGATGAGAATAAAATTACTTCCCCATATACCTGAATATTAATGGAGAAAATTGAGCAAGTGGTACTTGAAGTTACCATTGGATAAATAGATGAAAGTAAAATGCTCAATAGATCCCATGTTGATAAATCAAAGAAAATATATCGCATGGAAAGCTTATATGAAGTAATCTCATCGATGATATGAGATTGTATTAATATGAGAATAAAATGCTCTTGAAGAAGCAAAATCACTAGATATCTGTATTTGAATAAAACCAATATGATATTATTATTATTACTCCAGAAGAAGTACAAAACAGCCGAAGTGGAACATATTGAGAATATCAAAGATGGCAATAAACACTCGAAAATATAGAAATACGAAAAGAAAATATATATTGAACCCATAAATGAGGGATGCGTTTCGAGAGTATAAATACTCCGTAACTCTGCCACTCCGAACATTCGGGTTCATAATGAAAGATCCAAAGGATCTCTTTTTCGCTGACAATCAGATGATCCGTGACCGATGGGTTTTGACTTCCATAGATTTTTGAACATATGATTGAATCTTGATGAGTAGATCAAAGAACTTTATTAGCGTAAACAAGTATATTTCTTCTTTGAGCAGAAATAAATTTATGTTCTATACCCTGATCTAGAAATGCTAGCAAACCATCGAAGAAATAATTAATATTCAACAAACCTATGGGTTTGGTATGAAAATTCCACTGTGCAAATGACGCTATATTAAATATTTTCCTCCAGTGTGTTATAGCCGCCTGGAAGGACAATGAAAGCATCACTATTATTCATCATATACATCATGCAGTTGTGGATGGATTGCACTTGTAGCACCAACCCTGCTGGACCCATGGTAGAACTGGCTCCAATTCGAGTATTAGATCCAACTAGATGGAAAGGTATTACACTCGAAACTCTTATTCCCCATGATGGTGCGGCCATTATAAGTCTAGCTAAAAGTTTGTTGTTGGTTCCTCTATATAGTATATTGATTTCTTGTCTCCCTAACTCTTTTTAGTCGGTTTGCCATATCCACATATTGGATATGGCCTACCCATTAGATCCACCAAGAATACATACGGTTTTAATATGGCGAGGTAAAAGCTGACTTGTATGAGATGATTCTAAAATCTCCACATCCATCTCTACTCCTATCTCTCTTCTTGCACTATACTTTTAATGTATGAACATGAGAGATATATGAATCCCTCTATTTAAAGATAAATTTTCAAACCAACAATTGATTGTACTATTTATTTTTTGACAAATATGAAAGAGAAAAAAAAGCAGAAAATTTTTTTAGTGATATGACATATAGCTGTCAGTGATTAAAAATAATATATATCTTAAAATTGAAAAACGATATTTACAAATAAAAGAAATATATTGATCTTTGTTATTACACCGAGCTTTCTTACATAAATATGGGAAAATCATTATGCTAAATTTTTCTACTAAATTTACAAACAGGATCTTCTAAAGTAAGTTTTCAAGATCATGCTGCGTTTGTTGATCTTTGAATTTGGCCCATAAGGCCATTAGCTCACCTTTGTAATGCGTGTCCACTAGGATGTGTCTCAAGAACTGTCGAATATCATCCAAAGGCTCCTTACTCAATCCATCCTTAATGAATGCTATTTTATCTTCTCGGTTTACGGACAAGTACCCACAGATTTACATCGAGTGTCACATGTCCATCGAGCACACTTGTAGCATCCTCCTAATCTTTTTGCTCTCCGTTTCTTTGAAAAACTACTTTTACCCATACCAGGCATGTATTTAGAAGGAATTGAAACCTCACCAGATAATCGAACCTTTGCTTCAATCAAGCATCGGATATCTTGTGGGATACCCTTATTCATTAGCATCCTTAATCTTTCTAGCCTACATCGATAAATCCTTTTTAGGATTTTGATCGGTAGTGATGGATAGTATTTTCGAAGATTTGAGAGCATATGATCCATTATAATGTATAGATCCTTGTTAGGATGAATTTTGTAATAATTTTGATGATTTATTTATAGAATAATACGACGCGTATGAAATAAGATTCCGATTTTAAATAAATAATATGAAGCGTAAGAGCTACGATTTCGGAATTAAATAATAGCCGGATGTGATGCGTATGATTTGTAATCAGTGTTTGAACAGAGTAGACAATAATGTCACCAAAAGATGATGGAATATGTCGGTGAATTATTTCTATGATAAATCATATTGAGCACTATCTGAGATACTAGTGAAATCGATATAAAAATTTCTTGAACTAGAAGTTCAATAATACTCGTTTGTAAACCGGATCGACAATCCGGTTTAAATAATTATTGAAATCAATATTTCAAGTGAAGAATTAAAAGAATTCTTCAATGATTGTTCTCGATAAATGATGAAATCATTACTAGCCAATATTGGGAATAAATCCCAAATATATACGGAATAAAGGATGAGAAGTATGGGCCCACTCATCCTCCATGTGGACTACTAGATATTATGATATGGATCCACTAGATAGTCACATGTGTATATGATTCGTAATTTGAAATTTACGAAATATTTGCTCACGGTATGAGCATGATTTTGATTAATGATAAAGCTAGTAAATGTATATCCCAATACTTGAATAAATCCTGAAGGATTTGAGTATGCATACAAGTGGGATATTATATGGCAAATTATTTAAAGTCCTCAAATAAATTGCCGATATCGAGAATAGAATGCAAACGGTCTAAATTCCCATATTAAAAATTTGAATGATGAGAACATATATGATTAAAATCATACCAAGCGTATGAGTTTTGGTGTTCTAAATTTTCTCGGATGAGGGGAGTATTAAAGGTTGAAAATAAATGCATCATGTTATATCCTCGAAATTGAAATCTGAACTTGAAGTTCAAAGATGCATGAAAGGCTATGAACAATCACATATATCACCACGATGCTTTGATAAGTTAGGCGCTAGAAGCGTTGATATTTCCCCAAATCATATATATATCAAAGCAAATTATAAAATATGGTCTTAATAACGGAGGCATATGCTCTTGAAGAGTATATAGACATAACTATATTGTGTAATCCTACAAGAGGATTGATAATGAGATATCTCGATAAGTTATGTCGATATGGGGAAAGAAATGAAATTGAAAAGTGTCGACACGATATGAAAATGTAGCGCTACATATGATCAATGATAATGAAAATATTGAGATATATTGAAGATGATAAATGGTGAATGTGAAATCCTTAACTTATGAGATGATGAGATGATGATGACTAATGCTCAAGTTTAAAGATAAGCATGGTGGTCATTATATGTTGCATGCTCATGAAAGTTAAATTACCGATCGTGTGTGTAGTACCGAAAAGGAAATTAAAGGATCGGATGAGTTAAACCCGTGTTTATGAGTACCCTAAAGGGTGAACTAAGCCCCTGGGAATGAGATAACCTATTAAGTGAGTATTAAATGTTAAATGACATATTTTAAGTGTTAGTTAGTTATGAAGGTTTACTTATATGTTTACATGTTTTTACGATGAATTTATATGCTTTAAATTGTGTATTTGGAGACATGTGTTCATGGTGAATGTTTTGTAGTTGTGTAAGAAAATTGATGCACTCTAAATGAACGAAGAGTATAAAATCAATGTATATGATACTCATACAAATGTATGAAAGATTTTGAAATGCTTACTGGCATACTTGTATAAAATACGCGTTGCACTCTTTTCCCTTGGTGAGGTTTTATCCCATTGGGTTTTCTAGCAAGGTTTTTAATGAGGCAACTTTAAAGGCGTATTCACATGAATAATGTACTCTTTTTCCTTCATTAGGCTTTTTCCCACTGGGTTTTTCCTAATAAGGTTTTAACGAGGCATATTCATGGTATATTGAGAACGATAGGAGAAATTGATACAGTGTATCTATTGGATCAAGTTATAATGGAGCTAATGCTTTAGATCCAAACGATGATGATATTGAAATCATTTACCGTAAGTAAAGATATCGATTCTCAAGATATGAAATCGAGCGGGCTTGACTTGTCACGACAGCGCATTTGGAAGATTCTAGAGACGAACTTCTTAAAGACACCGGTGGAACTCTCTAGAAACCTTCTACACAATTCATGGAGTATTCTAGGTTATTATCTAGAATCTTCTAGCATGTAAATAACTTGGATATTTAAGCGAGAAAGTTGTAGAGAATTCTAGAGCATTAATGTAGGCCGTTGGATTGAGATGATCACCACCGTCCATTGAGAGGTGGATTAGTATAAATAGGGGATGTAGGAGCTCATTTGCAACTGAACCAAGACCTTGTAAAGCTCTCTTGTAATACAAAGCTTCTCTTAATTTCCCAAAGTGTTCTACTTTGCCTTTTGTTCCTCTTAAGTTCTCTCTACCTAGCAACTTTGTTGGAGGTGACTTAGTGTAAGTCTTGAGAGGCGGACGTTTGAGCACTAAGGCGCGTCCTTGTGTCGAAAACAACAAGTGCGTGACACGTGGTATCGAGCTAAGGTCGAGGCGTCGGGATGGGGAGAAAAGGCAACAAGAGTAGGGAAATCCTTGAGATCCCACACCACCCTCGGAGGAAACCCAAAGTCTTAGTCTAGCCAAGCCCACGAGGAGGAGGGGCTCGGGGCGAGGCAGGGCGTTTGTTAGCTTCGGTGTGGGCTCATGTCAACTCTATTGAGAAGTCCCTCACAAATCATGAGAAGGATTGTGGGGAACAATTCTTGGTGTTCAAGCAAGACCTTGATAAGGTCTTGAGAGACCAAGAAGGTGTTGGAGGATAAGGTCGTCAGTGAGCACCAGTATCTGAAAGCAAGGTTATGGATGGTGTCCGCAATGCAAGCACAACTTGATCGGTTTTGCGAGGAGATGCGCCGCAAAGAGGTTGCGGCTTGTAAGCGGAGTGTGGCGACTAATTCGAGGGACTAGTCCGATGGTTGCTCCTAAGGTTGATTGCCTAAGCCAGAAGGAATGCGATGGCAGCGGGATGCCAAGGCTATTGAAGACTTCCTATGGCGGATGGAAGTCTACTTGAGGGTTGAATATCCTTGGCGATGGGACTAAAATGCGTCTGGCCACTATGTATCTAGTAGACATCGCTTCTCTATGGTGGCGCCCATAAGCATGGCGACATAGAAGGGAACTTGTAGAATAGATCGTGGGATGATTTTTAAGAAAAGAGTTGAAGAGGCAATTCTACCCAGGATAATGTGGTCTATGAGGCAAGGAGAAAGCTTGGGGAATTAAAGCATAGAACAACATTCGTGATGCGTGAAGGAATTCACTACTCTTATGCTTCAAATCCCAAGTATGTCGGATGAGGATCTTCTCTTCTACTTCATCGGCGGGTTGCAAAATTGGGCTAAACAAGAGCTGCAGCGTCGTGGAGTAAAGTCGATCGATGAGGCGATTGCGGTTGCGAGTCCTTGACCGAGTACCAAGAGTGGTGATTCATCAAAGAACAATAAAAACTCTAAAGGTAGCTCGGTCAAGGCGGGGAGAAAAGAAAAGATAAAGGGCCACGAGAAGGGTGAAACAAACCCTCGATGATAAGAAAAAGGATCGTCGTACCCATAGCGGATGCTTTGTATGCAAAGGACCACGCGATGCGGGATTGTCCCAAGTTAAGGGTCGTTGGCGGCTATGGCGGAGAGCGGTTTCATCCTCTAGCCATGACAATTCGGGAGGAGCACATGGGCTCGTTGCGCTCCTCAATGCTCTCAATGTTAAGCCGTTGCTAGTAATGACAAAGGGCTTATGTATGTGAGATGTCTCCATCAATGGTCGGCCAAGTCGGGCGATGGTGGCTGCCGAGCAACCAATAACTTCATCACCTCGGGCGAGGCTAGGAGATTAGGGCCTCCGTATTGAGAGGCAGGCGATGGACTTCTTAAGGCGGTAAATACCGCCAAAACCCCTTAGTGGGGTAGTTCGTGGCGTGGAACCGCCTCGGCTCGCCAGCGAGGACAAGCGAATTCTCGGTTGCGCCCGATGGGCCGATTCCGGTTGGTCCTCGGGTTGGATTTCTTCCGGAAGGCTAATGTCGTCCCTATGCCTTCCTTTGGGTCGATTTGCATCCTAGAAAGGTAACTGCGTGCATGGTCCCTCACGGTGTCGTCGGGCACCAAGGAGGTCAAGCAACTTTCGGCCATGCAAGTTGCCAAAGGCTTGAAGAAGGGTGAACCGACATACCTAGCGGCGATCAAGGTGGGCGACGGAGGCGAGACTAAGATGGAGTCGCATGATGATGAGTTACCCAAACTCATCAGGATGTCCTCAGGAGAATGAAGATGTCATGCCAGGGTTACCCAAGAAGCTACCGCCTAGGAGGAAGTGGATCATAAGATCGAGTTAGAGCGGGAGGCGAAACCATGACCATGGCACCCTACCAGGATGGCACCGCGGGTGGAGGAAATTAAGGAAGCAACTAGCGGAGTTGCTTGACGCAGGAGGATTCGACCCTCGAAAGCACCTTATGGCGCACGGTATTATTCCAAAAGAAGCATGATGGATCATTAAGGATGTGCGTGGACTATGGGCGCTTAATAAGGTAACTATCAAGAACCGTTATCCTATTCCTTTGATTGCCGATCTATTCGATAGACTTGGTAGTGCCAAGTATTATCACGAAGATGGATCTTCAAAAGGCTACTATCAAGTAAGGATTGCCGAAGGTGGCGAGGCCAAGACAGCATGTATAACTCGGTATGGTTCCTTTGGTGGTTGGTGATGCCTTTTGGCTTAACCAACGCGCCGGCCACATTTGCACTCTTATGAACAAGATCTTCCAACCATACTTGGATCGTTTAAGTGGTGGTCTATCTTGGTGACATTGTCATTGTCATCTATAGTGACACTTTGGAGGAACATGCGAGCACTTCGAACTATCTTTGGAGTGTTGAGGAGAATGAGCTTTATGTCAAAATCAAAAGTGCACCTTAGCTAAGGAGGAGGTGACATTCATAGTCACATCATTGGGCATGGAAAGCTAAGGATGGATGAAACAAAGATCAAGGCAATCTTGGAATGGGAGCCACCAACCAAGGTAGACCCGATCCTTCCTCGGTTTGGTGAACTATTATAGGCGGTTCATTTTGTGGGTACTCTACTCGAAGCGGCTCCTTTGGCGGACCTCTTGAAGAAGAACAAGACATGGGAATGGTCCGAGAAATGTCAGCGGGCCTTGAGGACTTGAAAGCGTGATAAGCGAGAGCGATCTTAGCATTGCGGTTTCGCTAAGACATTTGAAGTTCATACGGATGCCTCCGACTTTGCTATTGGAGGAGTACTCATGCAAGAGGGCATCCTATTGCCTTTGAGCCGCAAGCTCAATGACACCGGCGGCGTTACGGTTCGGAGAAGGAAATGGCGGCGATCATCCATTGCTTGCGGGTATGGCGTCATTATTTGCTTGGTGCAAAGTTTGTGATCAAGGCGGATAATGTTGCCACGAGTTGCTTTCCAAACTCAAAGAAGCTTAGTCGAAGCAAGCTCGTTGGCAAGACTTCAACGGCGGAGTCGACTATGATTTGAGTACAAACCGGGAAGGTGAATGTGGTGGCGATGCTCGAGTCGTAGGCGAACTTGCCGCCATCACTCAAGCCAAGGGTTCCCTACTTGACTTGATCAAGGAAGGGATGGAGCATGACCCATTGGCTGGGAGCTTCTCAAAGCCACACGAGAAGGTCGAGACAAGAAAGTTTTGGGAGGAGGATGAGCAATCTACACGGCGGGCGCATCGAGTCTATGTCCCAGGAAGTGGAGCAATCACGTCGTGACATAGTGAAGTGTCACACGATACTAAGTGGGCCAGTCATCCGGGCCAAAAGAGAACCTTAGCATTGGTGGAGCAAGCATTTTTGGCCCCGGATGCAAGATGGGTGGAACAATACGTAAAGACTTGTCTCGTGTGCCAACAAGACAAGGTGGAGGCGAGGAAGGCGCGGGATTATTGGAGCCACTACCGTGCCGAAAACCTTGGGACTTCGATCACCATGGACTTCATATCGGCATTGCCCAAGTCGAAGGTTACGGGTCTATCTTAGTTGTGGTGGATCGATTCTCCAAGTATGCTATATTCATACCGGCCACTAAGGATTGCACGGTGAGAAGCGTTGCGACTATTCTTCAAGAATGTCGTGAAATATTGGGATTGCCTAGGAGCATCATTAGTGATCGCGACCCCGTTTCACCCGATCGAATGTGGTCGGAGTTGTTCAAAATGCTCGGGACGAGTTACACTTTTCCACAAGCTTTCATCCTCAGGACCGATGGGCGGACCAGGCGGGTGAATAGCTTCTTTGGAGGGAATACCTAAGGCACTTTGTGAGTGTGACCAGCAGAGGATTGGGCAAAGCTACTTGATGTGGCCCAATTCTCGCCATACAACACTGCAAAGGAGTGAGGCCACGAGGGCATAGTCCGTTCGAGTTGGCTACCGGACAACAACCCCTCACTCCGCATACTTTAGCCACTTCCGGTGATGGAAGAGCCGGGCGCCTTCAAGATGGCGAAGTCATGGGAAGAAGCACGCCGATGTAGCTTTCGAGTGTGCTTAGAAAACGCAGCGCGCATGAAGAAATGGGCGGGCGAAGAAGGCCCTTGGAGTATAACATTGGAGATCAAGTCCTTGTGAAAATAAGACCGAAGCGATTCAAGGCGTATCGAAGTGTTCACAAAGGGCTTAGTGCGAATCTGAGGACCTTTTCAGGTTGTTGCTAAGGTTGGCAAGGTATCATATCGCCTTGACTTACCTAGTACCACTGAAGATTCACCGGTCTTCCATGTAAGCATGTTAAAGCCTTATCACTTGGATAAGGGAGATCGTCTGGCTTGAGCGAGTCTGAGCACCAGATGTGACCAAGTCTTATGACAAAGAGGTTGAGAGGTTTTTGGCGCGTCGAATAAATGCATAAGCGAGGCATACCTCCTAACACTCAATTTTTGATCAAGTGGAAAGGCTGCCGGTGAGGCAACATTAGAAGTCACAAGGCGACTTGTGGCGGTTGACGAGCTCAAGAAGTACCGGCGTCGAGGCGTGAGGTAAGCGGGGAGAGTGTCACGATCCGCGCATTTTGGAAAGATTCTGAGAGCGAACTTCTTGAAAGACACGGTGGAACTCTCTAGAAACCTTCTACACAATTCATGGAGTATTCTAGGTTATTATCTAGAATCTTCAGCATGTAAATAACTTGGATATTTAGGTAGAAAGTTGTAGAGAATTCTAGAAGCGTTAATGTAGCCGTTGGATTGAGATGATCACCAGTCCATTGAGGAGGTGGATTAGTATAAATAGGGGATGTAGGAGCTCATTTGCAACCAGCAAGGCACTTGTAAAGGCTATCATGTCTGAAAACCTGCCCAATTTCCCAAAGTATCTACTTTTGCCTTTTGTTCCTCTTAAGTTCTCTCTACCAGCAACTTTGTTAGGGCTGACTTAGTGTAAGTCTTGCAGGCGGACGTTTGAAGCACTAAGGCAGCGTAACTTGTGTGAAAACAACAAGTGCGTGACAAATTTGTACTTCTTTCCTTGATCGAGTTTTTAAAGTGGGTTTTTCTTGTGAGGTTTTAACGAGGCGATGCGTGAATACTCATATCTTTGATAGACATCGGGGAGCAATGTTTTGATGAAGCGAGATATAACCACTGCCAATTTATCACCTGCAATCGGTTTGGAAGTTTTTCCCATTTGGGTTTTTTCTCCAAACGGTCAGGAAGACATTTGTATTAATAGTCGTTCAAGAGTGTTATGAATAATAATTGAAGTGTTATGAATAATTGAGAATAATTTGGTGGTTATGAATTATGACGAATAATTTGGTGGAGGAATAATTTGGTAAAAGATGTAATTATTATATGTGAATGACTATTATACCCTTGATAAAATTATGTAATTACGATTGTGCCATTCGAAGTTTTCCTATAAATAGGGCTTCAGTTATTAATGAAATTCATTCCTGAGAATTTCTTAGAATCCATTCTCTCTAAATTCTCTCTATTGTTTCTATACTTTTATAACACTAACAATCGTTTTAAGTCTCTTATTTCTCGGTAGGAATTTTCTTATGAAAATTCTAAGAGGGTCAATTCTCAACCCCCCATATTCTATCGGTCCCCAATAAGTGGCGGCATTGAATTAATGCAAAGGTGTGTCAACTTCAATTTTAATTCTCACCATGTGGAAATTGCTTCGTTCCTTCCAATATTGTTGGGCTCTTCAACTTGGTGTGTACTGAGACGGAGAAATATACCTACCCGATTTTATTACGTCTTCAGCTTTTATAACTGGGGCATAATTTAAGTTTAAAATTATATATTAATTTCATTGTTCATTTATAGTAACTACTCTACTACAATAATTACTTGAACATTTTGAGAGATGGATCCACAGACCTTTCGTCATAAATCAATTATAATTACTTGTTGGCGATCTCTTACCAACAAGTTGGTACCTTACGTTGTCAATTTTTTCACATATCATCCTCCCCCTGAATGAAGGGAGACTCGCACTCATGTTCAGCCAATACTCACGCTCCATAAGGCAAGTTGGCACCTTACGGTGCCAACTTGTTGGCATTAAAATGGGAGCGATACGTTGCTTTGGGCCTTTACTCGTCATACCAAAGGCGTAACTAACCATTTTAATTGCACTTTTTTGGGGGCCTATACGCACTCAAAAAGTCAAAACATTTCTCAACCGCTCATTTATCCTACTTATCAGCACATTTTCCAGCATACCCTTAAGCTAAATTAGGTTGAGTCGTGTATCGAATACTTCCGGCAAAAAATGCCATTTTAATGTATAGAGGCTATCCTATCTTAATTAGATATTGAATAATATGCCGAATTTGTTGATTTATTTAATTTAAAGAGAGAATGCATGGCATGATATTTATTGTTGTCCCGTTGAAGAAAAACGTCTATACCAAACCTAATCGATAAGACTTGTTTCAATATATTGATAATGTTCTGGTGCACTCGGGTGTGCCATAGCGGCACACCCGGGTGATTTTCTTCCTCGTTCGGATTCCGTTTTGAAATCCGAAAATTTTGTTGGATTCATCACGACGAGGCAAAGCTCCAGCAATTTGGAAAAAAAATTTTGGACACCGTGGTGGCCCGTGGTAACCAGTCAAAGATCGGTCAAAGTTTTTGGCCAAAATTAACCAAAAACTTTGACCGATCTTTGACCGATCACCACGGGCCGCCACGGTGTCCAAAATTTTTTTCCAAATTGTTGGAGCTCCGTCTTGTCGTGACGAATCCAACAAAATTTTCGGATTTCAAAACGGAATCCGAACGAGAGAGAAAATCACCCGGGTGTGCCATAAGCTATGGCACACCCGGGTGCACCGGAACATTGCTGTTCAATATATAGTGTTTACTTTATCCTGTTCATTTCGTAAATCTTTAATTTACCAAAATATTGATTTCCAAATCACTCGGAGTTCTAAATGTCCCGTATTTTACAAATATGGTTTAGGGTATATTGATACACTATTTCGAAAAATGCATAAATTAACATGAATTTTGTAAGAGCGAGTAACCAGTGGTAAACGTGATTAAAAGTAATTTCAAGAAAATACGTAAGTATATACATCTGTAATCTAATTCGAATGTCCATATATCCATGCATTTCTAAATCTCCTCCATTTAATTTTTCTATTTACATCCTAAAATCTAGTTACTCTTATCAAGTTGTTTTGCTGTTATCTTTCTTGAAGATCCTTAATATTAAAACTTATTTTGCGAATTAAAACATCTATTCAATAATACGACAAACAAATTAAATCTTAAAAGTTAAGCTATTCATTCCATCAACATTCTCTTAACATACATATATACCCCGTTTGGATACCCATTTAAAGTGTTTTAAACACATTTTTTCAATTTTTTTTCTCTCCTAAATCAATCACATCCACAAATCTCCATCACTCAACTCCACTTATTCTCTCTCCTCATTTAAATTAAAAACCTTTAAAAATCATTAAAAATCAACCCATATAACCCTCATAAGCTCTCTTCGGAGTGAGAAGAGTTAGTGATCATGGACTCTTGGTTAGAGTTGCACGTGTATTAAGATGCAAATTCACTTTTTGTATAAAAGACAGAACTATCTTCATAACAACGTATATGTTACCTCCTAGTAAGGCAATGGGTGGTAAGAAAAGTAGAAAGCGAAATGCCACCTAATTGCATACGCAAGCGTGTTGTCTTTTTGGGTTGATCTTAGTGCGTGTGACATTGATTTCATATGCACCAAACGTGTATAGTCATAGATATATTTATTTGCTCAAAAAAAAAAAACGTTACTATATATTGTTTAGTTTGAATATTAATCATGTGATGAACATTGTAAATCGTATGAAAAATAATAAATAATAAGTATGAATATATGATTAACATTAGAGTTTGACTGTAATTAAATTATAAAATTAATTTTTTTTAAATACAGAAAAAGTTTAAACAAACACGAGCTTAAAAAATCAGTTACGTTCATCTACCGAGCTTGACTTGACTTCCCGTCTCTAAAGAAAAATAAAATTCTAAAACAACGTTTGATCCGAAGGCAAAGGAAAACTTTTTAAAAAGTCGTTTTTAGGTGAACAAGTTATCAAAGAAATAATTATTACCTACTTGATGAATTCAATAATTAAAGTGTTAACTTGGCGCAAGAATTCATGATTTGGACTCAGCATGAGTGACAGTTTCATTTTTTCCCTTGTCTTAATCTCAAGTGTTAATTTGTGATTGATCAACTAATGATGGTGCATCAAAATGTCATTATATATATATAGACATTGCATTGAGAATATACAAGAAGGGAGGAATTAAATCTTTAATTATGGACGGAGGAAATTTACTTATATGACACATTAAAATATCAATTAATATATCACTTTAAAATAATTGAAAAATTAATTATATAAAATATAATATGCTTCAGCAGAAAATGTTATATGCTAAATTTAAATAAATGCAAGAACAAATAATACTATTAGATCTTTCAATCTCATTTTATTCTTTAATTTGTTTATTTGTTTCGAATGATAGGACACTAATGTGTTGCATGTTTATTATTTGTTTTTTTTTTAATCTTATATAGTACATATGCATATATTATTAATTGAAAGTAGTATTACTATTTAAAGTAATTCATGGAAAGATAAAATATATTCGCTGCTCGCATAATTTGTCACGTCTCACTCTTGACTCTTATTAATGTGACACTACTACATAAGCATTGGGCAATATTAATTCATGGAAAGATAAAATATGTTCACTGCTCGCATAATTAATTATTTTTTCTACTTAAAAGCTCTCCAAACAAACTCCTAAGAATATTTTTCTTTATTGACAATAATAATGAGTGAAAAATAAAAATCTCCTATATTCATTGGGATCAGGAGAGTAAAATAGTTCTAGAAGATTAGCCTCCATTTGGCAATTCTATAGAGAGGAATAGTAAAATAAATAACAGTGTCATTAAAGAAATCCATGACTAATGAATTAGTACCATTTAGGAATATCTGATTGAAAATGTGTGTACTAAAGAAATATTTTATAATTTTTTTAGCCAAATAGAGGTGTTCTTAAAATTACAATAATTTTAATTATATAATTATGCGATGTGTCACAATTCTATATAATGACAGTAGAATGATTTTGATACATTATTCCACAGAATAAGTAGCATAACACAATTAGCATGCATCGTCCTTAAAATTAAGAAGAATGCTTAGAACAAACATGTCAAAATCGTTCTTTAGATTGTATTATTACAATAATCATTTTTTTTTTATTTTATCATGAGATAATATAATATTATGCATTTTTTGGGACATTATAATTTTGGACATTTGTAATTGTTATATATGCCGTACGTATAATCCGACCTAATATTTTGAAGGGGGTGACAGGGTAATTTGGTCAAAGTTGGCGAGTCTATCACGTAAATTCAACCGGTCCAAACTGAAACCGGTCCAGTCCGGCGGCATCTTAAATCCAATGCTATGCCATCAGCCCATCACATACATAAACATAATACATACATACCGTACAGCGCGTATACATACATACATAATGCAGTCTACATTCCTATATATGTTGGCAGTTGCCTCCATTTCCTCTCTTCAAATCATTCCATTTGCGTTGCAATTAAACAATAATTAAAAATCCATAAGAATCTCCTACTTCTCAGAGATCACACCGAATGGGAGAGGTAATTGTTTCCTCAATTTCTTCTTAATTTAATCAACTCTCGTCAGTATTCGTAGATTCAATTTCCCGTATTCACGTATGTGTACAGAAATATGATCATTTCACTCGGTTATTTACGATTTTGTTCGATTTGGTTTCAGAAGAAGGCTGATGGTGAGAAGAAGAAGGCGGCTGACGGCGGTGGCGGAGAGAAGCATGATGGCTCCACCACCGTCGTGTTGAAGCTGGACTTGCATTGCGAAGGATGTGCGAAGAAAGTCAAACGCTCTGTTCGTCATTTTGAAGGTACTGGAAAATTTTTTGGTAAAATTTTTTTGCTTAATTTAGTGATTTGGTGAGTCGGTGACAAAAATTGGCTGAACTAGCAATTTGGCAACCAAATTAATTGGACTGGAAATTAATTAATTATCGTCGGTGGAGTGTGAAATCAATAATCTAAAACCTAAGATGAGTTGTAAATTCTGATTGTTTTCCTCATAATTCATAGTATCTCATTGAATTGAGTCAACTACACTAATCCTGATTATCACAATTCGCCGAGATGATTCCGTTTATCCCGTTTGTTAGGACTCGCCGAGTCGATTAGATTAATCCTAACAGTTCGTTGACTCGAGTACTTTAATTGCTATTCGGTTCAGTTCATTGTATTGTTAAATTCATTTAATTACTACATTCCGTGTGAACTTATTCCAGTTCTTCACTTTTTAATACGTTATATTGACATTATTCTGTTCCTGTGAAACTTCATGGTAATCAAGGGATAGTTTGTCATTATTTGGTGGCCGCGTGCTTTACGCTTAGATCTGTTTCATGGTCAAAAATTCCAACAAAATTTACCGTTCACTTCATCCATCCATCTAATATCAATGTCAATTTCAGCATTTTTGTGCATTTTCACTGGTGATAACTTAACTTGAGAGATTATTCTGGGTGGGACCTTACATTTTTTGTACTGTGGTCCAATTTCGAAGGTGTTGAGAACGTGAAATCAGACTGGGAAAGTGGCAAACTGACAGTAACAGGGAAAGTAGACCCCTCATGGCTGCGGGAGAGAGTTGAGTACAAGACAAAGAAGAAGGTGGCCTTAGTTTCGCCTCAGCCAAAGAAGGATGGTGGCGGCGGTGGAGGTGATAAGAAATCAGAGGAAAAACCTGAAAAGAAAGCAGAAGAAAAGAAAGAGGATAAAAAACCAAAAGAGGTACTAATTTTGAGCTCTATCAAGTGGCTTTCATTTCTGTAACATGTTGATTACTTGATTTAATTATTTGGATATGGTTATGGTTGACTTATATGTATTCTGTGGTGATTGTTTAGCCCACTCCGAGCACGGTTGTTATGAAGATTAAACTGCATTGCGACGGATGTGCACATAAGATAAAGCGGACCATACTGAAAAACATTGATGGTGAGTTGGTCTAAATATTTGTTTGTTTTGGGATGTGTTTTGAATGTTTCTGTTGAAAAAGAAATAAAAATGGGTGGTAAAAAAGGGTATAGTACATGTAGATCTTATGAGATGAGTGGTGATAAAGTAAATACTACAAATGTTTTAAAGAGTTTTTGTTTTAAACTAGTTTCTAGACAATTATAGATTTAATTAAGGTGGTTTGATCAACTCTGTTTATCTGGTATTGGAATGTGTCATGGGATTCTTTTCGTTGTATTTAGAGAACAATTTGGAACAATTAGGTGCAACAAGATTTTTACAACAAAAATGTCCTTTTCAGTGAGGCTCGTGATTCATTTTCTGTATTTTGCTTGTAAATGATTATAAAGAGGATGTATTTTGTCTTATTGAACAGGGGTTAACTCTGTATCAACGGATGTAGAAAAAGATTTGGTAACAGTAACTGGAACAATGGATGTGAAGCATCTCAATGCGTACTTGAAGGAGAAATTACAGAGGAGTGTAGAAATTGTCCCTCCAAAGAAAGCTGAAGGCAGTGGCGACAAGAAGGAAAAAGAAGGCGGTGGCGAAAAGAAGGACAGTGGCAAAGCTGCCACTGGGAGTGGAGAAGGAAGCAAAAATGAGGAAAAGAAGGTGGAGATCAACAAAATGGAATTCCATGGGTACAACCCGCAAACACACTACGCATTGCCCATGTACAATCAGAGTTATGCATATCAAGGCTATGGTGTGCCGCCAATGTACTACAACCAGCACCAAGATTATGCTAGTACCAGTCATGTAGTACAATATGGAATGATGGGACCGCAAGGCCCGCCACCACCACCACCACCTAGTTACTTGCATGAGACCGATCAGATGTTCAGCGATGAAAATCCTAATGCTTGCTTTATCATGTGACAATGACAATTTAGGAAAATAGTTGATAATGTCAAATGTACATAAAGAAAATAGGATCGGAGAGAGAGAACGCAAAACAGAAATTATATACACACCAGAGTATATATCAATGATGAGATTAGTTTGTTTTAGGCAGGTTGTTGTTGAGTTTTGTTTCACTTTGTACTACGATACCAAAATAATAACGAATTAATTTTGTTGACAAATTTGGCTCTCTCGCGGTGGATAAAATAATCGTGTCACAAGGAGGATTCCTGCATAAGGTTCCACAGACATCTACTCAAAAGAATTATGTTTTTTATATCTCCTGTTATCTCAACATTAATGACAGTAGAATTGCCATATACATTTGTGTAAATGTTGAGCATTAGGGCGCTTAAGCCCACAAATTTGTGTCCTTGTTAGTCACACATGCATTTACCATTGTGTAGAGGGTGCCACTATCCTTGTCTCTTGATCATGGCGCCCTCGGTAATTTTCAAGTAATAATCATTGGAGTTTGTGTCACATCTTTCTCTTGATAATTGCCTAACACGGGTCAAGTTCTCTCTCAAATCTGGAATATATTTTACGCCTTTCAATTTCCATACAGGTCCATTGACCTTGATCTGTACTTTTCCTATACCCACCAAGTCACAAGGATATGATCATCTGTGAGATATACTTCTCCAAAATTTCTTGACACAGCTTACAAAGTGGTGTGTACTTGAGGTGGCATAAGAAGATGCTCTAAAGTCTATTACCAAACATCGGCCATCTTCACCATGGAGCATATTAAAGGATTACCTACTTCTTCAGTCTCGACATAGGCCCATGTCATGTTCTCATTTTCCCTTGATGCTTTATACTAAGCTTTGTAGTGTCCAACAAGGCCACAATTCCAACATTCAAAGGACTTTGTCTTGTTGGAACTGTTTGGGTTTCTGGACTTCAATCTATCATTGGATGAAGTAACATAAAAATTAAGCACAATCGAAATATTTTTAGTGATGAAGTTTGAATTTTATCAATCCTTCGCAATTGCGTGAGAGCTAGAATGACACAGTCACAACGATTAGCAGCTTTGATAGTAACTCTAAATTGATGTTCGATGATGTTCTGAGCATGATCTTGATTGAGGAGATCCGGAGATAGTCAGATGCAGCTTCCACTCGAGGGGCTGTTTTTAGTGTAGATAGTAAAGGCGAAATTCAAACAGTCATATGCGTGGACGGAGTAAGTCAAGGAATTGCTGACCGAGGTCTAGAAACCCAAAAAACTCCAACAAGTCAAAGTCCGTTAAATGTTGTCGAACACTACAAAGTTTAGTGTAGAGCACATCAAAAGGAAAATGAGAACAAAACCGAAGCCAATGTTGTGATTGAAGAACAGGTGATGCTTTAATATGCTCTATGGAAAAGAAGGCCGAATATAATTGGGTAATAGACTTTGGAGCATCTTTTCATACCACCTCAAGTAAATACGTCTTCGCAAGTTATGTGTCGGGTAATTTTAGAGAAGTATATGTCAGTGATGATCATCCTTGTGATGTCGTGTGCAAAGGAGAAGTATAGATGAAGCTTAGTAGATTTGGATAGAAATTGGAAAACGTAATATATATTCCAGTCTAAAAAAGAACTTGATCGTTGACAAGCAATTGTCGAGAAGGATGTGACACAAACTTCTCTAGTGATTACTGGAAAATTGCCTACATCTACCGATCCACCCAAATATATTTCACCATCTCAAAATGAGAAGTACAAAAATACCAAACTATATTTTTATCGGTCTACGCAAAAGCATTATCACTTAACTCACTTTTTTTCTCGTATATAACTTCTACATTTGAAGGTTCTCACCACCCCAGCACCCAAGGGTGAATTTACAGTGGGGGCATTGGAGGCAGTAGCCCCCATTGTAAATTTGGACAAAAATTTACATTGTGATGATTTTAGATTTTATGAAATTTATCTTCATAAAAGAACATATAGAATCGTTTCTCATAACAAACACATGTAATTTTTCTAGTCCAATGGTGAAAATTTTAACATCCCTTCTGGAGGTCATAGGTTCAACTCGCAAATATTATATATTTTACATTTTTTTATTGTAAAATTATTTAATTAGTACCTAACTTTTATTTTCTTTAATAAATTAGCCTCAATATTTTAGAAAATAATTTTTTCAATCTCTAACTTTATCTAAGATCAATAAAATTACGTGTTTCTTTCACTTAATAATAATAATAAACATAATTGAATTCAATTATTAAAAAATTTGAAACAACTTGAAAATGTGAGAAAAAAATATCCTACCACTATGTTTAATTACTTTTGAGCCCCTGGAAAAGGGGCTACCATCCCCTTCCAACCCCGTGCATTAATATGTATATCCTTTTGAAAAGAAATTTGCCCCCACTTGACACAAATTCTGGCTCTGCTCCTGCCAGCACCCCTATCTCTGTACACAAGAAACTCACTTGTGTTGGTGGGTATGTCATGCAAATAACCTTCCCTATTTATAGGCAAACTTTTCAACATTTGTCAACATTTCAATTTAATGTCTTGCAAATTTTTCTACCAAGGTGTTACTACTATGCCAAGATTTCAGTATAGCCTACACACAGTGCCAAGATTTGAAAGATGGCTTCTTTGACAATTGGAGATAATTTGTCTCTATAATCTAGTAAACTCATCTAGACAAATCACCTAGATATGCAAATGATTTTATTCATGGAGACAATTGCACTAGTATGCTTTATTTTGTGGCTCTCGTCTTCGACCTTTTAACATACTAATCGTAATCTTGTGGTTGAAACTTGCACGGTTGTCGTAACATTTGCGATTCATAGTCTTCTATGGCAGAAAAACTTAGATATGCTGGTCCTATAGGCCTATGTGGTCTGGCCGGCCTATAGTATGATGACACGTGTCGCCTCTTTTGGATTTATTCCTCTTTCCTACATAACATTAACTTTATCATTTTTTTAATTTTCTATTCACATGATCTTTGTCTTTCTCAAACAAGATCGTATATTTCTTTTTTTTTTACTTAAATAGATTGGGCCCACCTGTTATTGTTTAAGTACTTATTTTCATTGTATACTCTTTTTGTTATGTACTTGCATATCTCCCTTATCTTTTGTCTTCAATTTTCATCAACATCGTAAATAGAATATATATAATCAATAATTTATAGCATAATTATATTTGAAATATTAAATAAATAATAATAAAATGTTCAATGGTTCGTACAAATCAATCAAATATCATGTTTTCAATTCGATTTTTATTACGTGTCTTTGGAATATAAACTCCAAATTCCATATGCTATGACGATTTAAATATCTCGAAGGATAGAACTTTGCTCCAAAAAACAAATTTGCAAACGATCTCTTCATGTAATTGAGATGTTTCCTTATGCTGTTAATCAAAGGAAACATTCTTGAAAAATGTCAAAAGTTATTTGGAGGTTGCCTATTATCAAAGTTACTACAATCCACAAGACTTTTTCATCTAATCTAAACCGTACTTACACTAAATTTCCAACAAAAGCATTGTCAAACTTAAAATCAAAACAAAATAACTTCAAAAAAATATTAGTAGAATAAATAAGCATCAACATCTCTTTGCAAATAGACCAAAATCATGATTCATCAACCTGGAGGAAAAAAAAAAGTAAGCTAAGATTATATAACAAATTCACTGGCACCACGGAATGAATAATTTCGTGAGATATTTTTACTTAAATCATACCATTTAAAAAAAATACCTGATTAAAAAGTATACGAAACATTATTTATTATTAGAGTAAAAAATATTTATATATCAAATAAAATCTTGTTGCACCACATAAAACACAAAGGAAGTCAAATTCTATAAAATTACTCTACATCATCAACACCAAAATTCTTTAACTGGGATATGACAATAGCAATTTTAATATGTAAATTTCTGGAAATGTTATAAGAAGCATACAAGCGCTGCGGCAATTCTTGAAATTTTACATAAGATGATTTAAGTGAAATTCTACAAAAAATTATTTTCTATGACAATGGCAATACTTGAGATTTACAGAAGATGATATATATAAGTCAAGTTCTACAAAAACTTATTTTCTATGACAATGGCAGTTTTAATTCTACAAAATTACTCTACTTTTTTTTATGACAATGGCAGTTTCTATGACAATATACATCATCTTAATGATCAATTTTTTTTATTTTTTACTTTTTAAAAGGTTAGAAGCATACAAGCCAATGGAAGATTTTAATATATTCAAAACTTTACACTTTTATATGAAATTCTTCCATTACATTGATAAGATTTCTTCCATCGTTGCAATAATTTTCATAGAAAAAACTTTAATAAGTGAATAAATATCAAATACTTAAAAGTAAAGAAAAAGAAACCTTACCTTCCTTTGAAGATGAGAATTGAGATTATACTGATGAGATTTCTCCACCCCGCCGCCGAACGTCGCCGGTACACAGATGATTGCCGGTGTGTGATTTTTTCCTAATACCGGCCGCTTGTTCTCTCTTCGCAGATAAAACTATGGCTTGTTTTTACTTAACAGAAGACTAGGTTTTACCGCTTTATTACAATTTATTAGACACATGCCTCCTAATCTATATCTATATCTATATATTAATAAAACCAACACATTTTCCCGCCACTTTCACCTATTTTTCTGAATTAAAAAAATCAATTTTTAATTATGACAACAAGTTTTACCGCTTCTACATGTCTTTTCCAACTCGACTAATCACCCCTCATCTTTTGATAGAATCACTCCTTATCCCTCAAATCTAGGTTATTATCATGTGTGATTTTTTTAAATCTCACATCCATATCTTTTTACCATGAAAAAAATGAAAATATGTTATTATAATTTTTATTTTACATATATTTTAAATTATAACTTGGCCATAAATCTCTCCGTGCAATGCACGGGAGAAAATACAAGTAATAATAATAATAATAATAATAATAATAATAATAAGAGTTGAAGTGGGAGAAACTTTTTATCTCCCAAAAATTAAAAAACAACACATGCCATCATATTATAGGCCGTCCCTACCACATAGGACTGTAGGACTGGCCTACCTAAGTTTTCCTCCTTACATTGGGTGAAAAACTCGTGTTATTATTTCTTTTCTTTTTACTAAATGGTTTTTAGGTTTGCAATTATTTACGTGATCTGTTAATTGATTCTATTTTCACTCTATAGACCATCCACCTGAAACTTTAAATTTGTTCGTCATTTTAATTTATAGCAAATTCAAATTGGTACTACATAATAAATATAATAAATCTGTTACTTAATAAACATAAATCTGTCAAACATCTTATCTTATCTAGCAGAATTATAGCGTATTTCATGCCTCTACTAGAAAACTACCCTTGCTTAATTTCCCATATACAATTCGTTAAATAATACTATGAAACAATCTTAGCCAGTTAGCCCTCTAATTCGAATATCGTATAATATTGTGCTTTAATTAAACAATCGAACCAACTTTAGCAGTCCAGATCAAATCACAAAAAAAAATTAAATAAAAAATTTTAAAAAAAATAATAATTGTAGAAGGGAATAAAATCTAGTTAATAATGGACATAAACTTTATGCCAAAATTTTAGTTGCGTTACGTGTATGATAGAACTATAAATTAAATAAGACAAAATAAGGCAGGCAATTATATGACGATGATCAAGAATTCGTTACATATAAATAATTTTGCGTGCTAGTAGTGCGTCATTATCGATGGCGGATTGAGTATTGAAGGCCTTGAAACTAGACAAATTAGATATTGCATACAACCTATAATAATAATAATAATAATAATATGAAGCATTTTTTATTAGATAAAAATG
Source organism: Jasminum sambac (assembly GCA_018223645.1). NCBI lineage: Eukaryota > Viridiplantae > Streptophyta > Magnoliopsida > Lamiales > Oleaceae > Jasminum > Jasminum sambac. Next base: position 35,777,240 of record CP073646.1, on the reverse strand, counting down.
GTTGCTAGAAATCGAATTTACAGAAGGAGAAAAAAAAAACCTTTAATATTTAGTTTTATCTCAATTCTCCATCATGTCTCGGCCCGATGCTTCGTGCTTATGATTTGTTTGGTATACATGTATCATGTATGCTATAATGTTCAAGAAACTAATATCATCATAGAAGAAATAGCGAGCTTCTTATAACAATTATTTTGCATAAGATATTTTATTCTTTAGTCAAAACCCATAATAATAAATCGTTTTCCTCATAAAAACATCTCTTTATCACACGTTGGGTATCAAAACACGCTATAAGGACATGTACTATCTAATTGTATTAAATAATGTATGTATATTTAGGTGAATTTTTGCTCTACCAAAAAATATTTGTTAGGATTATATATAACTGAGGAGAGTACTTCTGTTTGCATAATTTGAGATGTATGATAAATATAAAAGTTAGAATTTCTTAATTATTAAAAAAGGGGGGGAGAGGGGGGGTTAAAGCGAATACTCACACTCCATATGATATATTAGGACCTTACAGTGTCAATATATTGCCATTGGAATGAGAGCGTAAGTATATATATGATATTTTAATTTCATTTTAATAGTATTATTATGTATCATCTAATATGGTTGTCTTAGACTTCTTTTCAACACGTTATTTCGAAAATCATTTTTTCATAACACCATTTTCTATTGCCTAGTTCATTGATGTAACAACTTTTTACTCTCTTTGTCCCGATTATATGGTCAAGTAGTCAACTTTTACTTTTTTGGAATGTCTCATTTATTTGGTCTACTTTTATATCCATTTACAACTATATTCCTCATATTGTCTTTTTTAATACTACTTTTAATACACACTATTAGTTAAATGAAGGTATTCTAGGAAATTTTGTTTGCATAATTGTTATTTCCCATGCTATTCTTAATCCGTGTGAAAAAATAAAGTGAACTATATAATTGGAACAGGGGGAGTAATATTTTTAGATTTTACTCTAATGTATATTTCATATACAAATAACACATTCAAGAATCACTTAATGTCCATGTATAATCTCTCACAAACATACACTTAACAATTTTATTTTATTTTATTAAAATTTCGCTCCATAAAAATATTATCTCTAACATGTATTATGATCAAATTATTCATACAATTATTCAAATAAATATCTTTGACGGGCCAAATGATATGAGAAAAGTGTGATTAAGATCCTAGTAGGCGCAGGATCGGGAGCGTTGAAACTATATATATTGTATTAAGCCCCGTGAGATCATAATCATGCAGAGCCACATGATTTTATTTTTAATTAAAATTTTGTATCAACTAACAACTGCTTCATCAACACACAGCACAGTGACGTACTAATTCAACTATTGATTAAACACCACAACCACTAATTAAAGGGCCGGTCGGCTCATTACATTGTAAGTAATATTTGAGGGAGTAACAAATGTCACCGACTCATACTTTTTGGACGTACACATCAGCAAAACATAATTTAGTGGTAGTTAGGTGTAATTTTTTAAAGATATCCATTTTTGTCGTACGTGATTTTTAGCCATATATTTGTTGACGTGATATTTTTTTAATAGTTTTATACATAATTTTTCTATTTTTTAACGATATATGTAAAAATATATATATATATCTACTAAACAACCCTATAACATGAAATTGCTTTGAATGTCTAATACCAACCCTTGCCATGAGGTTATCTCGTCTCAAGAGTCTGGGCACAGCCCTTGATAATACACTACGTGAATTATATGACTGTCTTATAAAAATTTATCTCACTCATAATTATCGAATTATAAATACAAAAAAAGTCGAATGGCAAATTTAATTTGAATGTATCCGTCTTTTACTTGATGATATTATTATTTTCTTGTTGTCATTGAAAATTTGAGAATGCGATTTTCATAAATTTAAAATCAAGTATGTATACAGCTAAATGATTTTTTTGCCACAAATTTGATGAGCTATATTTCAGACCCTTGTTTGAATTCCCATTAAAAATAATAATAATAAATAAATAAATAAATATTTTTTTTTGAGAAATAAATAAATAAATATTTGGCAAATGGGGATTGCGGAATCATCAATTAGACCATGAGTTGGCGAATTGTAGTGCGTCATGACTCAGCAATGACTAATGACTCAGCCAGTCTCCCAGCTTCTTCTCAGCATATACATACACCCAAGCTGTATCTACATGTGCATGTGGGAATGACATGCATCCATCCATGGCATGGCATGGCATGTAACCCATGTCATGGGTCACATTATTATGGTCGGAATAATCAAAGAGGAAAAATTGGAACGTTAGACTCGAAGTATTGATGGTGGGCCCTGGTCACGTAATCGGGGGTTGGCACAGCGTTGGAGTTTGAATTTGTACGCCATATTTGGTGACTGGTACGTGGGTTGTTGCAGTGTACAGCTTCTTTGAGAGTACACAGTTTTGAGTACATATCTACTGTTCCACATCAGATAGGATTTGGAGAAGTACAGAGTCACCATACACTTAACAGAATTTGTTAACGAGTATTTGTTTATTATTATTATTATTATTATTATTATTATTATTATTATTTGGAATAAATAACGAGTATTTGTTAACAATTTGAAGAATTAGAACATTGACAACTGCTTTTGACCAATATCAAAATGTGGGTTGTTTAAATGTGGTGTCATATGCGCTACATTGGTTAAAGATACCTTAAAGTACCCACATTTGAATACTGATCAAAACTATATTAACAACATTGTTCGCAAATTCTTCAAAATAACCGTCGGCGTCATGTGTTAGAATGTAATTATTCTAATAAAAAGACATTTATGAAAAATCTAAAAAAGGTGTATTGAAGGGGGCAGACATTTGTGGTGTTTTAAGTCCACAACAGTGGGCCCACTCTTGGAAAACATGTTTGTTTCGCTCGTATTTGTATTTGAATTCGATTGCTTCAAGGTTTTGAATGTGGACTTTTTAAAACACATGGGAAAACACGACTGCTTTTTTTCCTCTCCTGTCAACATTCATAACCCCTTTTTTGACTTTCTCCGATTTGGATGAGCATGAGCTTAGTCCACCTTGAACGAATAAAATTCAACAGAACCAATTTATAACTTTTCTAGACGGTAATAGATTCTAGTGCCCACTTGTGGGTATGTTACGGTACCCACAAGTGGGGAAAAAAATTCGTAAAGGATCGGGTGAGTCCCCCACCATCAGAAAACAGTTATGTATTATTCGTCTAACTTAACGTAGATACAAAAAAAATAAAAAATAAAAATAAATATTTAGAGGGGTGACGTGGTGTGGGTACATACCCACTGTGGGTATTGGAACAAAACCGCTTTTCTAGAACATGTTTCTAACAATATTATTTTCCATTTTATTAAGGTGCAACTACTCAAAAGGGTACAGTCTGTATTAAACTCAGTCCAATAGAACAAAGAAATGAGAGAGATTTTAATTTTTAAGCACACAAAGAACATCTCCAAGACTCCAACCAGTTCCCATATGATAGAATAATCAAGTAACTCTAAGCTTGTAAAAGCATTTTTGATAAATGAGTAATCCTTCTAATATAGTGTTCTTTCCTTTGCTATACAGATCCTCAGGAGACCCAAAAAAAAAAAAAAAGGTGACTGTGTGTAAATATTATGAGGACAAAGTTCACTTTACCTCAGAGCAATTATTTGCACCTACTGGCTCTCTTAAGCAGGTTGATATTGCCATGACAGCAGCTTCAATAGATGCATCTTCTCCCTGTTTAGTAGGATAAAAAAACATAATCTATATATTAATAAACCAAGAAAGTTTTCCCTCTCAATTTTGCATTTTTCAGAATTAAAAAAATATTATTTTATTATTATTTCATTATTAATTGTTAATTGTTATTCTCAGTTGTTAATTAGCAATATCAGAAATCGAATGTGATCATAATCTATCCAAATCTCTGCAAATGTCTCATATATATCTCACATGTGATTATTCTCAAATCTCCCATATGTATCATTCAAGATTCCTTATTATTATTATCCTAACTCATTATCACTTTTATTTCTTCCATATATAATTCTAGATTTCCAATTCATTCATTATCTCCTACTTACCTCTCTTTTCAGGCGCCTCACACACAAAAAAATCGCCTTTGACTATTTTTTTAAAAAAAATTTAATTATCATTTTTTGGCACCAATCTATCTATCTATAGATAATACTAGAGGTTTTTCCCTTTTTAAAATTTATTTTCTTAATATTTGTGCTCATTTGATTTTTAATTAAATTTTAATTATTGTTATTCCCTCCGTTCCACATAGACGATCCATTATATTATTTTTGTCAGCCCTAAAAAGATAATCCACTTTCCTCATTGAGATGTTATTAATTTTTCATTTTTATAGATGTCCCTCATATATATATATATATATATATATATATATATATATATAATGACATCATTTTCCCGCTCAAAAATTTCACTTTTCGTAAATTAAATAATTCATTTTTTATTTTCATTTTCCTTTGTCATTTCCTTTTTTATCATTTTGTTTGTTTCCTTTTTTTAGTATTTTTAGTATTATCATCACTGTAAATATAAATAAAATAGATCTATACAAATAACCCCTTGATCTCCACGGATATTATTGCTATACTTTTTAATTTATTTTTTGAAAATCAATTATTACTGATAATCACCAATCCTCAATCTGCTCAATTTTTTAATTGATTTCAAATCTCCTATCCTAATTTTCTTCAAATCTCTTAATTCACATTTAATTTATCGTTATCTCCTAATCAGCTCAGGTATTTTGCATCTTCTTTAATTGGTTCGGCTTAATTTTCATCTCCTACCCTATTTTGAATTGGTTTTTCTCTGTAATTTTTTTCAAGTGAATGATGTAATTTTTTTCAAGTGAATGATGGATGGTTTTTACCTTTCATTACTTATTTAAATGTAGAAATATTATCTACTTCATCGAAAAAAATAACCGTATTTAAATTTTAAGATTGCAAATTGAAAAATAAAAACCAACGCATTGCATAGTGATTTGGAGTGAATATATATCTAATGAAATTATTAATTCTGCAATATTAGTTGCTTAATTTTTTTTACTTCTACTACGAGTGTTAATCTAATGGATTTATATGAAATATAAAAGGAAACTCAATCAAAAATTTAAAATATCTTTTGTATTTTTTTTTAACACGGGTTCTAAATCGTAATTTAGGCATATGTCTCCCCGTGCAACGCGCGGGTGAAAACACTAGTAATAATAATTTCTCATAGAAATTCCACAAGAGTGGAAAAGTCATCAGAAACAAGTAGAGATGTTGGAGTATTTTTACCTTTTCCTTCCAATAAAAGATGTTGCCATATTTCCCTGCCAATCGGCTCCAGAAGCTACGTGGTACGTCTAAATCCACTGTAGCACCAACATTGAAATTTAATATGTTACCTGTACAAAGAAAAAACAGAATGCATTTGTTTATAAATCATATGCATGAAGAGGTAATTCATTTCACCAGACATTTACCAAAGGTAGGATCCGCTACGAATACAATTGTTCTATCATCCACGTTCCAGAAATCTTTGATCGCTAAACCTGTAGAATATTGAAAGGCTAAACTGTTATTGATTAATTCCTAATGCCAAATGTCCCATAGCAATAACAAACAAATAGAAATAAGAAACACACACTGAGCAAGTCGGTTTTAATCTCCTCCCCATGTGGGGAGGAAACCCACACCATATGTCCCCCCCGATTGAAGGGGGGCCTTGAGAACGACCTTCTTTTTTTTTTTTTTTTATTAAGTTGACACATGACATAGGTTTCTTCCTCACATGGGAAGGAGATCACCACTCCAGAGCAAGTATAAATACTGACATTATTTCATCCTAAAATCGAGAAGAAAAATTTTGCAACAAAAACCTCATGCCTCTTAGTTTATTTGTGTCTCAATATGAAATTCCCCTCTCAAGTGCTAATTATGTCATTGTAAATTAGGTCGATCAACTATAAGAGGATAATGAACAGTGTGATTAGACTTCATGCCATTCAACACAAATTTCTCTCACATTTACCATTCAAATAAATTCATAGTAAGCTGTTAGTACATTGGTAGTCCTACCTGGTGTATCAGGGTAATTCTGAGCCAGAATTCTCAATTTAAATCCAGTGTCCTTTTCAAGGGCAGCAATTTCTTGTGAGAGTCTTGTCTCCTGCATTTCACTCTGGCTGTTAGAATACTTGTAGGAATTGGTCGTAATAAGTTGTAACTTTTCATTGTAATTAGCATGACTATAGGAAATATGTGAGAGCATAATTAAAGAATAGCTGTGACGACATGATTTGAGCTGTTAGTTTTCCTTCTCAGATATTTGTTGCTGTACCATTCATAAGTCATTACTAATATTCCATTGCTGAAAATGGTTCCATAATTGTCTCGCAATCTTCTTTGGATTATCAAAATCATTGAAAGTCCTAGTTTATTGCTAAGTTTTCTCTAAATTAATTAGATTTTAGAGTGTGTCACAGGGAAGGTTATCGGCATTTCATAGTGAATCTATTTGTTCAAGTAATCTATCTCATACAACTTGAGTTTTTTCTACATCTACTCCAGACCAAGACATCGACTAAATGAGCTTTGGCAGAGCTTAGATAATGTAACCTTTCTGTTTTTGAAGAGGTTGTTTCCTTCTTTTATAAGAATAAGAACATCCATAAACTTCAATGCATAGTCGTGTTATCCAAACATCGCCAAGTTTAGTTTCCTACTTATATGCATAGAGTGGCAAGATTCATTGATTCATTGAGATATATGGGGGGTTCATCTCGTGTTAATAGTGAAGGCAAAATAACCCGCCCCAACCTGAACCCGGCGAGCCCCATGCCAATATAATTTTTTGATAAAAAAGGAAACTTTTTTGGGGGAATGATGTAATCCAGTTATTTGCAGAAGTATAAAAAGACTGAGGTGACAAGATCAAGAGTTAGACCTATGCCTCAAGCGATATTGAGTTATTGTAGCAGCCAATATTGTTAAATGAACTCAGAGATACTCAACAGAATAAATGAAGGTCTAGTGTGGTAAGTTGGTAACAAGGTTGTTTAGAGTTGCTGATTGTGATGTGTGTATGACTGGCCAAGCAGGTTGAAGTCAATGAGCAATAAACAGTGTTTATTGCTCATTGACTTCAACCTGTTAAACACATGGCTGATGTTCTTACAAAAAGGCCTCCAACGCCTACTTTGATTCGTGAGCTAGATATTTGAGAATGATGGATACATTTGAATATAGAGGGAATGTGAAAAATAATTGTAATTAGTTGTATTCCATTATTTTATAGTTAATTTAATTAGCATAGTTATAAATGAGGTGCTGGAGCGTAATGGACGAAAATGCTGCGACATAGAGGAAAGATGTCAAATTCTGATTGAAAGGAAAATTTTAGGTCCATATTTTGGGAAGTGATTAAATTAAAATTTAATTGACTATAAGTTATCGGTGAAGTGAAATGTGAGAATAATAAGTGAGTAGTAGTTGTGAGTCCTACAAAATGTGTTAATAGAAAGTATGTTTGACCAAAAGCGGCTAAATTGTAATCATTTCAGAGTTTATTTTTTTCTTATATGCTTGTTGTACAATTTGGACTTCGACCTGTGGTTTGAGTAAGCTATTAGATGCTCCCGATTATTGAATTTAATAATCTTTTCTAAGAATGTTAGTATTTAGTAATTTAAAGGCTTACTGATGCAATCAGGACCCAACGTTTTAACTCGTTGCGCACTAAGGACCTATCGTTTTTTTCTTCACATTTTCGTCCTCAACCTAACCTTTTATTACGATATAAGGATTTTTTAGACAAAAGAGACAATAATACCATAGTATTTATAAGCATGAATGGATCTTACTTTTCCCACTTTTTACTACTTTTTTCCACTTTTTTCAACTTTTTTCTCTCTCTTAAATCAATCACATCCACATATCTCATCACATCCATAAATCTCAACCACTCACCTCCACTCATTCTCTCTCCTCTTTTACTTTAAAACACTTTAAAACACTTTTAATTTACTCCCATTCACCCTTTATATTATTTTCATTAAATTAAATAAAAATATTTACAGTCGAATCCACAACCTTTCAATAAGTACAAACTAATCTTCATTTTCAACATATTCTCCTCCTCCTCCTCCGCCACCACGGCCACCCAGGTGCCACCACCACCAACTCCAGCAAAAACTCTGGCAAGGCCCAAAAGGTATAGTTGGTTATCGAAAACTCCGCCACCACCATTATTCAATTTGGGGTGGCGGTGTCGGGATGCTGGTGGTGGTAAAGGATAATGTATTGAAAATGAGGCCTAGTTTGTACTTATTGAAAGGTTATGGGCTCGATTGTAAATATTTTTATTTAATTTAATGAAAATAATGTAAATAAAATGTTAATATTGTCTTTTTGGCTTAAAAAGTCCTTCTCTCGTAATAAAATATTAGGTTGAGGACGAAAATGCTAAGAAAAAATGATAGGTCCTTAGTGCGCAACAAGTTAAAACATTGGGTTAATGATATGAAACAAGTGATCAAGGTTCTCAAGTTTGTCAAGATAGACAATAATGTTCAATGTGCTAGAGTTATTCCCAGGTAAAACTTTTGGAAAAATAAGTTAATGATAAGATATGATCTTAAGTGATTACAATATGAGCACACGAGTCCATATAAATGAGATGATTACAAAATAATCACAACTTAGAACTTTAGAATTATTGTCCATCATCGCCACTCAAAAGTGTCTGCAAGTCTCCTAGTTGTGGCCGCTTATATTGATTGGTCTCCAACTGTGACTCTTAAGGTTTCCTTAAAAGTCCCATGGAGCTCAGATTGGACACTCCAATCTTGAAAATGATGTTTACAAGTAAGTTTGGACAACCCAACATGCTTGCTACCTCCTATAGCAATCAGCATATTATTGTACTCTGTTGTTTTTGCTTAACCTATAACCTTTGGATTTTAAACTACTATCAAATGTTGCAACTCAGTAAATAGCGCCTTCTCGGGTCATCAATGAATCATACACAAGACTTGATTGGTATTGATAAATCAATATTCAATTTCTCTTAGACATCCATTATAAGGTTTTCTTATGCACATATCATAGGTTTTTCGGATCAATCAAAACTAGTTCATATTTTGTTTCTTAGGGAGTCTAGCTTCTCAAATCTCATAGTATAATTAGCATCTCTATCAACAGTTACATCAGACAAACTCAATATCTGTATAATGCCTTCGATTAAAAGATGTAACACATACAAATGAAATAACAAAGTAACACACCTGCCCATCTGATAGGAAGCCAGCAACATCAATAACAGAAGTGAACTCTTTAGGAAGCAATTCCGGCTTGTTAACCCCAACCTTTCCCTCAGCAAATCCAACTCCTACAAAGTTCATTTCATTCTCTTTTATCTTCTGTGACCTAATTAATCAAAACAGCCCCAAACCAGCGTATAATGAAGTTTCACTCACAGCGAGTTCACGAATCACAGTTTCAAATTCACCAATGTCCCACACACTGCAACGTTCAAGGGTTTTAGAGCAAATGTACTGACCTGAGAAGGACAGAGCGAGAGCCAGGGAGCCAGAGAGCAAGAGATTCAAAGACTTGGATTGAAGATTACGAATCCATTTGGATGGTTGTATTGAGTTTTGGTTGTGTTTAATTCTGTGTGACAGCGATGCTTTGGGGGGATTTGTGAAGATATGGCGAGAAGAGTGTGGAGATGTGAAAGGTGAAGGCTGTTGGAGAAGAAAAGCCATTCGATCACTGAGAAAAAGTGGAAATTTTTTGCTGTTTTGGAATTTTACGGGATAAGATTTTGGATAATGACGTGATTCACTTGCTACCTTGTTGAGGAGATTTTTTCAAACACTTACAAACTGGTATTTTCGCTTCAAAGAAATGCTTTAATCCGTCCAATTTTACAGTTCTTTTTTCTTCAAGCTAAGCTCGGTCCAACGCATATTTTGCTAGGAAGACTCCTGTCATGAACTGTGCCTACTGCCCACAACTGATGAATTCACCGCTGTCATGGCGCAGGATCATGCCAGCTCCAATGCTTCCCTCTTCAGCAAAAATTGTAAACATTTACTTAGTCCACACCTAAATTCCAATTGAATAACTAACTCCATGAGCAAGAGTTATTCTTTCTATTGCTTATATGTAACATTTACCTATTCTTTTCCCTTTTTTTTTTTTAACATAAGGGAACATTTACTTACTTGGATTAGTGAGATTAATAGATTTATCTAAATGAAATTCCAATGACATTTGTGTCACGGCATTTATTATTATATTATAATGTGCAGCATAATGTTTAATGCTCGTCATTTGAGATATTTTCTATTATAAATATTATATACGGATTAGCTCTGTTCTCTACTGTGGGGAACATAAGTCAATCCTCACGCCGACGTGGTGCCACGTCATCACGGAATTTTTTTTTTATTTTTTTAATTTTTTTTGGTATTTACATTAAATTAGATGAATAATACATAATTGCTCCCTGATGGCGGGCGGTCTCACTCGACCCCATAATTTTTTTCTCCGACAGTGGGTACCGTAAGGTACCCACAGTGGGTACCTGAGCCTAACTCATATTATATATTACATCTCTCTCTCTCTCTGTTTCGTACCATTTCCTTTCGTCCATTGGCGGAACCAAGTTATAGCCAGTGCGGTCCTTGACTTTGGATGAATAATTTTTTTTTTATTATTTGACTCTTTTTTTATTGGGGGAGAGGTTGTTTGCTTTAAGGATCAGAAATTCTTTACAGTTTTTCCCCTCTTTTTTTGAATCTTTGTTTTACTAGTGACAAGTAGTATTAACCCCCTAGGCCTCACTGCCAAGTACCCATGCATCTCTCTCTCTCTCTCTCTCAATTTTCGGTCTCTCATCTATATTTATGAAGCATTCATTTTAAATTTTACTTGTTTTTCGTTCTCTTTTTTTCTTTATTTAGTTTTACTTATAATTTTGTTGATTTTAAAAGAAAAGTAAAAAATAATCTTCTGGTAATATGAATTTGTAAAATGCGTATTGGCACAATGCTTTGATCGCATTGTGTTAACTTTATTTTCGTGTAGGAAAATTAGGTTAAGAATTGATATTTTTTATTTTTCCACATGAGTAATTAAGTTAGTTGAATTTTATATTTAATTAATTTAATTATGAATGTTTTTCTTTTTATATGAACTTATTATCATATTGTATTCTTGACTTATCTTGATTTTAATTATCACATTTAATAATTCCTTGTTTTACTTAATTGAAATAAACAAGAGTGGGTCCATTGGATACTAGAAGTGTAGGGAACGAAAATGACCCTAACTTGTGTCCACATTCAATGTATCCGGTCTATGATAAGAATTCTATTCTATATAAACTTAATACAAGATATGTTAAGATTTTTATCCCATAGTATCTTGATACTTAATAAGGTAAGAAGTTTATTTCATATTTATCTTTTACCATATTTAATTATTTTCCTACAATTAATTACTTATTCCTGTCTTTGTAGAACTTGGAGTTTTAAGGAAATTAGGTGCCTTGCGTATCAAAACAACCTAATAGAATTAAAACGCCACATTTGGGAGAATCATTGTACATGTTTTTGGAGCTAAAAATCGTCCCCCGCCATACACATTGAAACACGTGTCTTTCTCCCATGTTCTTGACTTCTTCAAGTTAATTTCTTGATTAAGTTCATGAACACCAACCTTGAATCTTAAAGATTTTGGTTCAAATTTCCAGGAGGAGTCCTTTGACGAAGTAGATCAACTCCAACAAGTAGAGATCTTTGCAGGGAGTGCAGATCTATTTGCGGGATCACAGTTTACAAGGAGCTGCTAATGAGAGATGGGATGTCCGCTCTAATTACATGCTAAGAATGAAGAATATGAGGTTTTTCTATTGTTTTCTTATATGTTGGTTAATTTATAAGTAAATGTCCTTGTAGTTGCTTTGTAAAATATTTAAACTGATTGGATATAGTGGACAGGTTTTGCTCATAAGCAACAAGTACGTGGTTTTTTCCTAGTTGGGTTTTCACGTTAAAATTTATGTGTTTTTATTGTTTCTTTACTGCATTATGTTAATTTCCGCAATTGCAACGCAAACTCATCTGGTATACGTAGACGTATTTAGACTACGACAATTTATAGACGTATCTCGCATTAAACAGTAAACTACAACCAGTTAAATCTGAGTAATGGAACACTACTCATACGTATCTGAGCATAATAAACAATAGTTTAAACAACTATAAACTTTCACATTGGATGAGATTTCTAGCTCATATGAATATTAATTGAATTCAAAAAGATATGTTTACTATATAAATAAGAGTACTAATTTTTTTATTTGAAATTTAGAACCATTGTTGTAGATTTGTTCAGTAAGTAACTTGAAATAGTAGTATAGATATAAGATTTTCAATTTGCAGTTTCAATAGTGTTTATTATTTTCCTCTAGTTGTTGCTTGCTTATCAAAATGTAAAACATTTACAGCAACAATTAAAATAGTATCATTGTTTATGTAGTTAAATATATACTTTTGAAAATAAACAAGGAAGTAATTATACAACCTCTTTAAAGTGTAAAAACTTGTAAACAACTGTTGTAAGTCATGTCTTTTTTGAGTTTTGTGCTATTGATTAGTTACTAGGTTATTATATTACTGTTGTTATTAACTTTTGTTCGAACCACACTGAAAATATTTCTTTGCTACACCATTGCTTTCGGCCTTTCTATATCTATTTCATCTTTTTTCCCCTTTTTTTTTTAGTTCTCTTGTCACATCATTCTTTCGATGGTGTGTTTATTAGAGATGCTCTCACTCATAAAGTGTACCATTTTGTGTCTGTATCTATTCCATTGTGAAGATTGACCTAGCTTGTAGGTATGCTCAATGGAGATTAAATTTTAAGCTATAGCCTTAAAGAAGTTTGAATGTGTAATAGAAAGTGGAGGAAAGTTTAATAAAAAATTTAAAATAATTATCAAATTAATCAAAAGAATTGTTGAAAATGAAAATCGAAATAGATGTTTGATTAAATCTCTATATTTTCACATGAATTCATATTGTTGAAAAAAGTAAATTTTTGTTGTATTTTTCAAACAAACCTCTACATTAAATAATGAACAACTAAATAAATTAAATGCACAAAAATATGAAAGTGACCTATATTTTGAAATGAATAATAAAAAAACAAAAAAAGAGTATATGTTTATGAAGAGTAGCAATTAGTATGTGTGATGGCCATCATTTATTAATTGCAGCATAATTTCTATAGGTAGGGTTGGTCGAGATGTACTTGATTTAAATGAAATCTAATCAAATTTAGTTACTTGATTTTGTGTCAAATTAGCGTTGTGTTCTTTTTTTTTTTTTAAAGTAAAACACAAACACATAGAAAGTTTGAAAAGATGTAGAAATATTTCCATATCAACAAAAATGTAGTGAAAAAAATTCATTAAGAAAACTTTAGCTCCAAATATATCTAATAGAAATCAAATTAGCTTTTAATTTAATTTAAATAAAGCAATCATCTCTACATTTTAAATCTTAACATTTTTACTATTTAGTACTAGTGTTTCTGCTATATTTAAAATATAATTTAATTAGAATCCGTGGGTGTATTTTGTATTTTGTAAACTTTTAAAAAAAAAAAATTGCACCCGAATGAGGAAAGGAGGATAGTGATGAACGGTATTGGGTTTGTGATAAGGGAATGATGGGATCTGTAGAAATCTAAATAGGTAAATATCAAGATTATTATCCTTTACGTGGGAATATGATTTTTTTATTAATTATTTAATTCAGAAAATAGGTAGAATGAGCGGGAAAATGTGCTGGTTATATATATATATATATATATATATATATGTCATTTATTAGCACTAAACATCATTTCCATCACTTTTCTCTTGTAAATTTTTGTGAAATGATAATTTTACCCTTATCTTAGAAAAATGTATCTTGTTTTCATTATTTTAAAATATAAGTGAATCATGTTCTGAGAAAATCAAATACATATTTGAGACTCAAAGCTTTTATATTAGCATTTTAGAAAAAAAGGTATTTAGTTTATTAATTTTATTTATGTCTTCTAAAAGATAAGAGAAAATTATCATTTATTAGGTTAAAAAAAAAAGGAAATTAAAGTAGAAGGATGTTTAGCATATAAATAAATTATTTACTTGATGATGAAAATATAAAAATTTTAAATGTATGGATGATTTGCACAATATGTTGAAAGATATTAACATGTTACGCTAATTATTTGTTTATCAATAACAATACATATTAAATAAGAAAATAATGAAAATGAAGAATTAATGGTGTGCTTGATTAGGAGTGGAAAATATTTTCCATCCAAAATTTTCTTTTGTGATGTTTAATTGCAATATGGAAATGAAAAATATTTTCCATGTAAAGCAAAAATTTGGACATTTTCCTTGAAAATAAGGAAAAAAAATTTCATGGGTAGATTTAGGAAAACATTCTCTATTGAAAATGTATTTCACTTCCACTTCCATGGAAGGTGGAAAGAAATTGGAATTTCAATTACATGGAATTCCAATTCCCTCCCCACCCCATGAGAATTCTAATTTCTTGATTTTAAGGAAAATATGCACTTTTTAGTCTAAGAAGGAATTCTAATTCCATAGAAAATAAAATATGTTTGATTGGATATTGGAAAATTTGGGTGGAAAGTTATATTTTTCACTTTCCATGGAAAACAATATCAATCAAACACATCTGAAAAAAGGCACAAAAATGAGCTATTCTCTCCGTCCTATATATAGGCAGCTTTTCCTTTTTTGGTTATCTCAATTATACTCCATTTTTCCCAATTATATATCTGATTTCGTATGAGGTTTGACATGATATAAATGAGTTTTGAGATGATGATTATATGCATGATATATTTATGATATGTTTATAAGTGTATTTGATGTATTTGAGATTGATACGGCCTTTAAATCTATGTTGCAAGAAAAATTTCAGCAAAACGAAATTTACGGCCATAACTCCGTAAAATTACAACTATGAGAGTTAAGATATGGCCGTACAACTTAAACTTACGGTCGTATAAGTAAGGCAAGGAAATGTGTAAAATTTTCAGAAACTTTTGTACGGCCGTAAAATTTAAGGATAAGGTCGTAATAGTTAAGATACAACCGTAACACATAATGATCCGGTCATAACAGTGAAGAAGAAGATATGTCAAAATTTTCAAAAACTTTTATACGGCGGTACTTAATATCAATATGGTCGTATGTTTGTGATTTACAGTCGTAAATCTATAAGTTACAGACTTACAGCTATAATTTCAAATAGGCAAAAAGTTTATCTAGATATTTCCAATTATTTGGGCGAGGTATAAATAGCTAAAACTCTGTCCTAGCACTTCTAACATACTCATGAGCACCCTCCGATATCTCTAAACTCTTCAAACTTGGCTTGAGATTTATTTACTAATATTTATCACCATTTTTGGACCATTTTGGTGCCAAAGAAGAAGAGAAAAATAATAGAAAGGGAAAGGAGAAATCACCAAAACCTTTTCTGTTTGTTTTCTTTTATTATAAGATGGGTAATAGATGTAGCATACAAGTAAGAAGGCAAGTGTATGCCTATATGTGACTTGGTTGATATATGTATTCGATTGAAAAGCCCAAGTTCTCCTTGTTTGAAGTTTGTGTGAATCAATTGAAGTATTTGGTTACATGAGATGTTTTGATGATCTTGGCATCATATTATGTTATGTGTGAAAGGTTCAGTATGTTGAAAGAGTAATATCTTATTTATATGATGCAAACATGATTGAAAAGCCTCGAATTTGTATACGAATTTTGATGAATTTTGTTTGAAGTCAAGACTTGAATTTAATTTGTTGCACAATCTTGTCATGAAAGCATATGTATGTAAGGTTGCCTATCATGCGTTTATATATATATATATATATATATATATATATATATATAAGATAAGATGACCTAAATGGGGGATCTAAGCCCCAAAATGAAATACGAGACTTGGCCATATGTGATATGTGATTCTAGTTGGCACCAATGTAAACATATGATTAGCAACATTTTTTTTATAAGAAACTGAATCTTGTATTGCCAATGAAAAGTCAAAAGGTTACAGCACAGCAATGGACAAGACATCCACCCAAAAAAACAGCTAGGGAAGCAACATCGCTCTAATTGCTGCCCGCTACAATGGTACGCAAGGAGCTAAAAGGGTCCAAACATAACAGAAAATTATCTAAAGCACTAAAAATTCCAGCTGCTCTTGCCCAAAGTCCTAAGAAGAATAATATGCTGTCCCGAATGTCTTCTAAAGATCTTTCCAAGCCATCAAAGATCCTTCTGTTTCTCGCCTTCCATAATACCCAAGCCGCTGCCAAGACGCTTAGTTTCCAAAGCTCATTTTTTTCCTTTCCATTGCCACCGAATGACCATTTAATGAGAATCAAATCTGTCCATTTCCTTGGAAGAGCACTCGATACTTCAAATATTTGCATAATTCTACTCCAAATTCCTTTGGCAATCTCGCAATGGATGAGAACATGATCAATGGTTTCATTTTCCTTTCTACACATGATACAAAAGGATGGGGATATGCACAAAAAAGGTCTTCTCAATTGTAGCAAGTCACAAGTGTTTACCTTCCCCAAGACACTAACCAAGCAAAAACTTTCACTTTTGAAGGCACTACACCCCTTGCTCCGGACAAAAGAATTTGGAACAATCATCCCTCGGGTTCTTTCTCGTGCAAATCTTTCTTCAACAGCCTTTGTCAACCTTTGTATAATTCGTTGTTTCCCCAATACATATGATTAGCAACATGGCCAATGTAAGAATGTGACATGCATTTGCACCTGCATTTATTTCTACTGAATCTTTATGACTCATTTTATTTCCATTTATGTCTTTTGACGATGCCCGATGTGAAAAGCAAATGGGAGATGGCGGAGGGTCCTCAAAGTCTTGATATGTAAAGATGTGTGAGGGAAAAGGAAAAACAAAGATCCTCCATTATGTTTTGAATGTAAACTTGAAATCACTAGAGTTATTTCGCATATGAACGAACGTTTTATAAAGTAATGAAAGTTTATGTGAATGATGCTATATAGGGCTGGGCATCGGGTCGGTCGGGTCGGGTTCGGGCCCGACCCGAAACCGACCCGCAAAAAATCGGGTTGGAATAATCCAAACCGAACCGAACCGAAGGTTCGGTTGATTCAATGACAAACCCGAACCAAGTCCTGTCGGTTTTGAGTTTTTCGTTTTCCGATTTTTTCTTTTTCTTTTTTTTTTCAAACCGAGTCGGGTTTTCAGTTTGGTTTCTACAAACCGAAACCCGACCCGATTTGCCAAAAAATCGACCCGACCCGACCCGAGTCGGGTGGGTCGGGTCGGTTTGCGGGTTTAATGCCCACCGCTAATGCTATATATTGAAATACGAATTCGTGATTTCGCAATGATATATATGTGTGACGTCATCGCTAATCCCATAAGTATGGAAATTATTTCACATATGATAAGATTTCTGCACGAGCCCACTACGATAAGGGATACTTGTCGTGCAAAGTATATGACGTATAAAATGATACGATATGATATATGTAAATGAGATGGGGTATTAGAGAGAGGGGGGGTGGGTTTACAATATAGGCTTGTATTTTTTTTTGGATATCTCAATTATATAGGGTTTTTTTTTTTAATTTGTAAATTTTAAAGTCGTTTAATAATTCCAACAGTTTTTTTACTCATTAATAACTTAATAAGAATAAAATGGGGAAAGTATTTACTTTTCAATGGGAGTCTTAATTATTGTGAAAAGTTAAAGATACCTATATAATTGGGAAGGAGGAAATATATACTTTTTAATATTCGTTTATTATTATTCACCTATTTAATGTACACTTCTTAAAGCTATTTAATACTTTTGATAATTTTTAGATTCATTAATTAATAACAATAATATATGAATTATTACTTTTTCAACGAGTCTCAATTCGCGTGAAAAATGAAAGAGGTCTAGTTAATTAAAACGGAGTGTATATTTGAAATTTTATTTATTTATTTATATGTATTTTTATTTTTTTGCGCAAACAAAAATGTTTTTCCAATATTTTCAGAATGCATTTTCGTTCAAAAAAGGCATTGGTCTGTAATATCCACGGGCCTATAAATACCTAACCCCCACCTCCCTATCTTTTTAAGCCACTTCCCCATCTCCCTCTCTCTAGATCGCTGTCGATCCGAATTTCGATTTCAGCTCGTCACTAGGTTTTCATACCCGTAATAGGAATTCTTTAAACCCGCGCTAAATTTCCCCCAAAATCGTTTGAAAATACCCTAGAGCTGATTTCCATTTTCCCTGTAGGGTTATCAGATCTCAATCCCCAATTTCGCATCTCAAATGCTTCAGAATTTCAATTTCTGCCATCGAATTTGAAGTTCCCCCGCAAAATGTAAGTCACCCATATGCATCCTCTTATTCCAGCAATATTAATTCTTTTACCGTTGATAAGCGCGCCGCTCCCCTCTAGGGTTTTTAATATTATTTTGAATAAGCGCTGTGAATTTTCGGGACCGAAGGGTTGAATTTGAGAGCCGATTTCTGGAAGGGTTTTTCGAGGTAAAAACCCTAAATGATTCTGGAATCTGAATATGAGCGATGGAGGTAAAGCGGAGAGTAATATAGGGAGCGAGAGTCCAATTACTCGAGCTGGTGAAGATACCTTTGGCCGTGCAATTTCGAAAGTTGCAGTGGCACAGATATGCGAGAATGTCGGGTTTGAGAGCTTCAATGAGTCGGCACTCGATTCCCTTGCTGACTTGGCAATCCGGTACCTCCTTGACCTAGGGAAAACTGCCAAATTTTATTCAAATTTAGCCGGTAGGACTGAATGTAACGTGCTTGATATAATACAAGGGTTAGATGATTTGGGCATGTCGACAGGGTTTTCAGGTGCTTCAGAGAATGGTGTTAATTGTGCAATTCATTCTGGTGTTGTAACAGAGATTAGAAGGTATGTGGAGTCAGCTGAAGAGATACCCTTTGTGCAGCCCATTCCACGTTTTCCAGTGGTCAAAGAATGTAGATTGATACCTAGTTTCTTGCAAATGGGCGAGACACCTAGCTTTAAACATATCCCGGAATGGTTGCCTGCGTTTCCCGATCCTCACACTTATATGAACTCAGCCATGTGGAATGAAAGGGTTTCTGATCCTCGCGCAGACCAGATTGAGCTAGCAAGGCAGCATAGAAAGGCAGAAAGGGCCTTGTTGAACTTGCAGCAGAGGCTTGTGTGTAATGGTATGCCAGTGGCTTCAACTTCTGCTGAACCACATGATGAGAGAAACGGCTTGGAAGATAATGATATTAGGAATCAAGTTTTGGCTAATCCTCCAGAAGATGGAGAGCTAGATGAGTCTCCTATTGTTCGGCGTGGTAAGCTCTCTGGTGAAGCACACATGGAAAATAATGTTTCTTTGCTGGAGACATTTGCTCCTGCCATTGAGGCTATGAGGGATGGGCTTCCTGAATCTGAAAATGATGAAGAGCAGAATTTTTCAGGCAAGAGGCCAGTTGTTCTTCCTCATACTAAGATCCCTGGTGAGGCACGCACAGAAAAGCATGTTTCTTTTCTGGAGACATTTGCACCTGCAATTGGGGCCATGAAGGATGGGCTTTCTGATTCTGGAACTTATAGAGAGAAGAGTAATCTTGGCAGGAGGCCTGCTGTCTGTTTGGAGTTAAAGGGAGGTAAAAAGGTCTTTGGTGAATCATTGGATTTGAGGATCCGCAACAAGACTTTTGGTAGAACAACACCTTGGTTTGGACGGGAGGAAGAAAAGGATGACAAAAAGAGGCGAGTTGAGTTTATACTGAGGCAATCCATGGAAAATCAACAGGAGCTGACTTAGATGTATATTAGTAGTTCATTGATTGACTTGGTGGAAGGGAATTGTCATACTCTGTTCAGAAAAATAGCAGTTGATTAGGTTAGTCAAAACCTGAACTGTAGCCCGGCTTGTGAATGTGTTGAGAATCCTTTTAGGAACTGGACCCCTGTTTTTTGAGGTACGCAATTGGCTGTTTAAGATATCTCCATTCATCTATAGTGTTATTTTTTCTCACTGGAATTGTAGCTTTCATTATTTTTTTTTAATATTGAGATGCTAATTAGTTTATACACTCTGTTCACTGCGATTGTTATCTGTTGGTTGATAAGCCTCATTTATAGCCAGGGCTTGCCAAAATCTCATGTGATGCACAAGGACAATACAGTGTCTCCATGCACCCACACTATCCACCTTCCAAACTATAGGAAAGAAACATCTAGGGTTGTTCTTTGTTCAAAGAATTGGGCACAACCAAGTCGTATCAAACTCCAAAAAGTTACCCAAAAATTCGCAGCCCAGTTCATTGACAGTCATCCTTTTCTTGATCTGTGTTTTGTGTTTTTCGACATGTGGAATAATTTTAAGTTCTGAAACATGTGCCACTTGAATTCTTGTAGAGAACTGTTGACTGAAAACTTCTGTATATAGAAATTTGAAAATTCCTTTGAGCCTTTATTGTGAAGTTATTAAGAGAGTTTATGTCAGAGTACATTGCAAAAAAGTGTGAAAAGTGATGGATTCAGTAGAAAATCCTTTTAAAAATGATTTTGGCGGAAAGGAGAAGAGACTTTCAAGGACCAAACATGCTTGTTTGGCAAATTTATTAATGGTCTATAATGGAAAGTATAATGCCATAGTTTCCTTGTGTATACATCAGTATGATGATGCTGATGCACATGATGTGAAGTGAAAGTTTGAAACAATGAGACCTATCAAATGAGGGGATATGAGACACACTTTAGTAGCCCATCATTTAATGCCATATGCATATCATCTCTACACAACTGGGGATGATCAACATTACCAAAATAGTAATAATAAGGTTATACAAAATGTGTGATAATTGCTATTGGTAGGTATAGATGTGTATTTGAAAGTAATGTTTACCTTTTTGCCGGATTTATGAACCCTTTAAAAACAGAGGCTGTTTATGGGTTGAATATTTAAATTCCAAATAACTATCTTATGACTTTATCGCTATCTAAACCAAAAGAAATTTAAATAAGCTAACAGTAATTTTCTTCAGCTCACAAGAACAATGGGAGGTTATAATGTCATAAGCCATAGAGAACAACTCATAAACAATGTCATAGTTATTTACAAAGTAAAAATAAAAAGCATGACTTCATCTTCATTTAGAACACTCATTATAGCAATAATATATAAAGTGGGCTTTATTATGAAAATTGACTTCAATAAAGTGTCTGTATTAGGAGGAAAAACTCATCATGTAACAGTAAAACGGACAGGTTCATTATTAAGTAATTGATGTAAACCATCCAAACCTTCTGTTCTGTTGCTGAAGAAATTAAAAGGACATATGGGCTTATCTTTAAAAAGCATTTCTCCAATTCTATTGGTGAGCACCTTAAATTACTGACAAAGATGCTATCCTATTCTCTGTCTGCATGCAGTCAAGCAAACCAATTACACTTTCGAAGAGTGCACGTAAATCGCGTGGCATGAACTGATAAATGGATTTCGCTAAATGATAGACATGTGAAAGGAAACGAGTGGCATGGATGTTCTTGACTATGATGCATTGACACAAATGCCTGTGGCCAATGTGACATGTTGATGATGTGTTGGTGGAACTCTTGAGAATTTTTCATCATTTATATACATTTCAGTTTTGCTGTCTTATACATATTATTACATCTCTCTGAAATCCTTTTAATAAGAGTACATCTTTCTACTTAAAATAAAATTGAATCAAAAATATATCTTATTGTTGAAGAAAAATGACTGGAAAAGTGCAAGTGTTGATATTTCGTATGATGTAATGCCAGTTGGACACTAGCACGTCAACCTAGTTAATAGAGGCTCTTGATAAGTTGATATTGGTAAACAAGATAAATTAGCTAAAGAAATGGGATGAGGGAGCATTGATATATATTGAAATATTAGTTGATCCTCTGCTCTAAAATCTATGAACCATTACTGATGTTTTATGGTCAATATGAATCTATAGGAAAATATATTTGATTACTATGGGTAATGAAATGATTTATTAAGTAACCAGATGATTTCTACAATAACAGTATAACACTGAGGAAGTATGTTAACGTCACCACGCTGTTTTGACAATAAAGATTAAATGTTGACTAGTTTTGACAATTTATTCAAGCCAATGCATGTTCCCTATTTTATAGAAAGAATAAAAAAAAGAGAAACGTTCCTTCTTATTTGTCTATGCTGAATCTGAACTTGTGCTGAAGAGATGGCTGTCCATAAATTGACTCACAAGAAATTTATACCATGCTGCCTTTTGTTTTATTGTATTGTTAACTTGCATTTATACATCAAATATTCCCCCTCCCCTCGCTTCCCGCTGGCGGGGCATGTTATTTACGTATATTTCTTGTTCAAACAGCGACTTGCATTCTCCGGGTTGTTTGAAAGCATTTTTGGATAAAAACATTTGCACATATTTTCTTACTTTTATCATGCTGTTGTTCTCGTTTTAATTCACTCTCTTTTGAATTTAAATTTGGTCAAACAACTCACATCTACGTATCTCTTGGGACCTTGTACTACACAAATCCACTGTGTAACTCTACTCATTCTCTCTCCTATTTCATATAATTTTTTTTTTCTCTTTTGTGTGTGAATGCGAACCGGCGCTTTATGTCCATTTCTGTAGTAGACTAGCGGAAGCTATCGCAGAAGTTAAACTGTGATCTACATTTTCCTTTTATAAATCAAATCCAGGAAGAGCATATCCTAGAAAGAATAAAGGGCCTGAAGTTGGGAACTATTTTTGTTTAGTTTTCATGTTTTAGGTTACTTCTACTTATTAGCATTAGGATAGAAATTTTCTGCAAAATCATTCAGTCGTTCTCTTGATGGCTACATCTGCTGCCATATTTTGCCCCAAGAGCAATTAAACAAGTCAACATTTAACTGTTATCCAAATTGGTTAGGAAACAAAGTCAATGTCACCTTTTCTCTTTTCCACTTGGCTTATTTGTGATCTCCGCGCACTAGAGTGGTCTATTTCTGAAACTTGGTAGTGTGAGCAAAGATAACTGTTCAATAGTAGTTTCAGTAGCCACGATTATCATTTATGCTGTGTTTTGCACTTTGGGTTCATTAGAAATCCTCCATTCTGATTTGCAGTTATTCACATGAATGTAGTTTTTGTAGACAAGCTTGTGCCAATTTCCCTTATATCTTTTATTACTTGTTTTTTGTTCATTCTTTTCCTTCCATTATTGTTCTTGGAGGCTGGGAAGTGAATTTGGTTGTATGTCTTCTCTGATTCTTTATTTTCTATTTTTGCTGATCCTTGTAAAGTCGTCATTTTTATTTATTTATTTATTTTTATTATTATTATTTTTTATTTTTTAAAAATATGCGATGTAGATTGCCTGGTTATACATCTTAATTAATAACGTTGATTCATTCATGTGCTGACGTCTGAGTTTCACTAGTACTGTTTTAGCATCTGTGGCAGAAGATATGAAATTTTAATTGAGCTTTTTTTTTTTTTTTTTTTTACCTGCTAATCTCTTTGACGGATGACACCTTTTCTGTTACTTCTTTATTTTACTTCTTTTCGGTCAAGGAGGAAAGGCCTGATACAGAAGTTTAATTCCCTCAAAACTTGAGCCGATGAAGGTGACTAACTCAGAAAAGTGTAGTCTCTGTATGCCTGATTCTGTGTCTATACCTCTAGGAAAGCTGCATATGCATGTGCATTAGCTACAGAGAACTGAGAATGAACATAAGCATAGAATTGCTTTTGTGGGCAAGTTATAGGCCATGGAATTATAGTTTGAGATGACAGTTGTTTTCTAGTTCCCTATGTAGAAACTTGTGTATCAGTAAAGCTTCCATCAACATGGGCAACTCTCAGGAAACGAGCATAGCATCTGACCGTGACCCATCTCTTTGTTCGTCTCTGTTGATTACTGTCTGGTTCCTTTGTTCTAAGAAAATCACGTCTCTCCTGCATGCACAAAGGTGGATGGTAACATGTTCAGCTCCCTAATGGTAACAAATGAAAAATGAATGGATTTATTTCGTTGTAAACTTTTGGGCGTGTGATTGGATATTTGGATCAATTAATTAGATAAATTAGAAGTTTTTGTAGGGAGGGGAATTCTACTCTAAGGGTGTGGAAGATTCATGTAGACATCATCAAATTTCAATGCTCTTGGCCACCATATAGATAGCTACAGCCTACAGAGGATATGTTATGTGTATATAAACGTTCGCACACTAGTACAACGAAATTATCATTTTATATTAGAGCAACTCCAACGTGATCTTAAATTGAAGGAATTCCTCCGATGTGGACGCCAAACCTATGCCAATTTGGTGCTCTTGAACAGTGCACCGCTAATTTTAGCGGTGCACTATTCATTTGGGGGTAAGAGTCGGGGGACCAGAAGTGGGACCAACTCTTATGTTTTATTTTTTTATTTATTTTTACTTTTTTTTTGACGGGCTTATTTTTACTTTTTTTGGCTATGTTGTCTTTTTCTTTTTCTTTTTTTAGCTCCCTTTCCATTACATTTTCTGTATTCTTTTATTAAATTTTTCACTAAGTACTTCCCATTTGTTATAAAATGAGAATTTAATCTTGCGTATGTTAGTAAAATGAGAATTTTTAATTTTAATTTTTTTAGTTAATTAAGGTTAAAATGAGAATTTTTAATTTTAATTTTTTTAGTTAATTAAGGTTAAACATGTTGCGTTCAAAAAAAAATGTTCAGCGTGTTGTAGACATTATTTATTGTAATGTAGAAAATCTCGTATTTATTCTTGTACTATAATAATTTATAGAAAAGTGTATTTTAATAAATGAGAAAGAAAATGAAAATATTGAATAGCGTGAATTTAGAGTTGTTGATTGTAATAAATGGTAAAATATTGTAGCAATTATTATATTTTGGAGGAACAAATAGAGGAATTCCTTCATCACGTTAGAGTGAAATTGATATGTTACTAGCATTGGGATAATTTTTATTGTTCCGGAGCTGATATGGTGTGCTAGGATTGCGTTTGCACCACTTGAGTTGTTCCAACAAGTTCAATTTGAATGCTAGTAATATATTAATTCTGCACACTGGAGATGCTATTAGGGGAACCTAACAGGCGCTTCATGTAAAACAAATAATTAAAAAAGATTCTCTGAGGTTTTCACACTGAGTAGATAGTTTCTTCCACTTGTTGCTTGTCTCATTATTTGTCTCTTATGAGATATGCATTGACCATCCCAAATAAACAAATATATCAATTGTCAACAATAGCAAGTTAGATAAAACAATAAAAAAGGGAGAAAAAAAATGTTGGGTCTTTTAAAAGTTGAGAAAATGCAGTAATCTTGCTTATCCTCCTTCCTGCTCTGCATTTCCAATTTCCACCCCTCAATTGCTTTCATCCTAATTTCTCCATTTTCTTTCACTCATATTTCAATCCGCAATTTGCAGAACTTCAACAAGCTCTACAAAACATTTATCTATTCGTGTTTGAAAATGGCGAACCTAGAGAGTCGTCGAAAGCCGCATGCCATAATGATCTCATTCCATTTACAAGGCCACATAATACCCTTTGTGAACCTAGCCATTAAGCTTGCTTCAAAGGGCATAACCGTCACTTTCGTGCACCTCGACTTCATCCATCACCAAATCATCAAATCTCAACACCACAACTCCACAGAAATCAACATCTTCAGTGAAGCAATAACTTCCGGCCTGGATATCCATTACACCACCATGACAGATGGTTTTCCAGTCGAGTTCAACCCCAAGCAAACTTAGATCAGTATGTAAGATACTTCTTGCATGAGTTCCCAAATAAAGTAGATGAATTCATTGGCAAGTTACTGCTCAATTCTAATTCATCATCTTGTTATGATTATGATTATGATTATGATTATTTCTTGGTTGCTGATACTTTAACTGTTTGGCCCACAAGAATTGCTAGAAAGTATAATCTTGTGAATGTCTCGTTCTGGACTGAACCAGCAACTGTATTTACTCTGTATTATCATTTGGATCTTTTGAGGAAAAATGGCCATGTCCCAGTTAATGGTTTGCAAGAAAACATCACTTATCTACCTGGGATCAAATCCATTAACACCAAAGATTTCATGTCTTATCTCCAAGGGGACGAGTTAACCAGCGTACACACTGTTATGTTCACAGCATTTGATGAGGTAAAAAATGCAGATTTCATCTTATGCAACACCGTACAAGAACTTGAACCGGAAGTAGTATCAGCATTGAATGAAAACAAGCCATTTTACGCAATTGGCCCCATTTTTCCTACCGATTTTGCCAACAGCGCTGTTTCGGGGAGTCTTTTACCAGAATCGGACTGCACAGAGTGGCTCAAAACGAAGCCTCGTGGATCGGTTTTGTATGTCTCGTTTGGCAGTCTTGCGAAGATTGATGAACAAGTGATTCTTGAAATTGCAGAAGGGCTTTTGCTTAGTGAGGTGAACTTTATTTGGGTGCTTAGGCCAGGTATGGTGAATTCGGATGAAATCTTGAGCGTGGGATTTAAAGATAGGATTAAAGAAGACAAAGGGTTGATTGTACCTTGGTGTAAACAAAATTTTGTTCTCTCGAATCCAGCCATTGGAGGATTCTTAACACACTGTGGTTGGAATTCTGTACTGGAAAGTATATGGTGTGGAGTTGCAATGATTTGTTATCCACTCCATACTGATCAGATTACTAACAGGAAATTAGTGGTTGATGATTGGAAGATTGGAATTAATCTCTGTGATGGGGTATCAGTTTCAAGAGAAGAAGTTGCAGAGAAGATCAAGATTTTGACGGGTGGTGGGAAATCAGACGGCATACAAGAAGAGATGCAGAGAGTTAGGAAATTGATGCAAAATGCAGTTGATGGAGGATCCTCACACAGAAATTTTGATCATTTTGTTGAGGATTTGAAGGTCGAAATTCTTGCTAAAAGATCTTCTTCTATCGCATAAACATTGATTTGATTTTGTTAGAGTTAAATGCTTTTTTCGTCAATGAACTTATACTCTTGTTTCTAAATCATTACTGAACTTTAGTATGTTATCCTTTAGTCACTTAACTTATGAAAGTGTTACTTATCGATATCACTAAACTTATAAAAGTGTTATCCATCCATCACTGCAACGGATTCCGTCCTTTAGACTTGGTGGAAAATCCGACGTTGCTTGATGAACCTAATGAGGTGGCTTAACGGTTTGGCCGTTTTGGCCACGTGGAAAGTACGTTACTTTATGGTCACTGAACTTGGTTTTGGGTTACTAAACGATCATTGAACTTATCTTTGGATTACAAAATCATCACTAAACTTTGACGTGTTATTCATTGAACGCTAAACTTTTTTATAGCTTAAACCATCACTTAAGTTTGACCTACTTCTCTTTAATCATTAAATATAAAAAATAATCTCTATAAATATGCAAGGCATTCTTTTTCTCAAAGTGCTATTGATATTTCTTTTGATATTTCTTTAGTGAAATTATCGTATTTTATTGACAACATTTTTTTGTAAAATGTAACAAAATATAATTGAAGAGATAAAAAATGAAATAACAAGAAGTTTTAAGTTCTCCTCTATGGTGTCGATTCACTATGTACTATATCGATCTACCTCTTCCTGGGAGGAAATGACACAATCTCATAGTAATCACTACGGATTTGTTCAAGTACCCACTGTGGGTACCGTATGGTACCCATAGTGGGCACGTGGCGCCACCAGGTGGCGCCACGTCATCACACCGAAAATTTTTTTATTTTTATTTTTTTTTTGAATTTTTTTTGGTATCTACGTTAAATTAGACGAATAATACATAACTGCCCCCTGATGCTGGGGGGTCTCACGCGACCCTATGATTTTTTTTCCCCGACTATGGGTACCATAAGGTACCCACAGTGGGTACCAGATCAAGACTGGTAATCACTAAGCACCAAGTTCAAGTACCCTAGTTATTGTTGTGATTGTGGCCTTGTGATTTGGAAAAAATTTAGAAGCGTTAAATAGGAACCAATGTATCACTCAAGGAGGCAAAAGATAGATGATTAAATTATTTACTTTCATTCATTTAGTAAGCAATAAGAAAATTCAACGATCAACAAATAACACATCAAAATTTAGTAATAATTTTGTAACTTGAAGATAAGTTCAGTGATGGTTTAGTAATATAAAAACAAGTTCAGTAATCATAAAGTAACATACTAGCCACACCATCAGGTTCGTTAAGCCACGACATCAGGTCCGTTAAGCCATGTTAGATTTTCCTTCAAATCTAACAGACGAAATCCATTGCAGACTTGCCATGATGGATGGGTAACACTTTTAAAAGTTTAGTGATGGATCAGTAATTTTCATAAGTACCGGGTAGCATATTAAAGTTCAGTGATGATGTAGAAACAAGAGTGTAAGTTGAGTAACCAGAAAAGTATTTAACTCAGTTTTCTTATTTATTATGTCGCTTCATTCACTTATTCAAAGTGTGATAAAATTTCATTTAATAAAATACTCGTATATAATGTACTCCCCACGTCCCATAAAGATAGTCCAATATACAATTTTTATCCGTTCTCAAAAGATAGTCCATTTTCTATATTGAACGTGCTTTTCATTTTCATAGATACCCCTTATTAATATATTTTGATATTAATCTACGTCAATTGCCTATGCATAACAATTAATGATACATAATGATATATATGAAAAAATAAGATAAAATTTAATGTTCGAATTTAATTAACCAAAATTTTCACAATTAACCACAATTTTCTTAATTTATGTGAAAATAACTATAAGACTATCTTTGTGGGACGTATGGGTGTGTATTTTTATTAATCAAAGTGAACTATCACTGCTGAACATAAAGATTGATATGTCTAAAGAAAACGAGAGTAATTAATATTAATTATAATTTGGGAACGTTTGAAAATACAAGTAAGAAGGTTAGACACATAATTGTTATAACAAAAAATATTGGGGGTCTTAAAGTGCAATTAGGATGTGCGTCAATAATTTTATCGTGGCTTGGAGATTCAATTCAATCACAAATGTGAACTCTATGTAATGTACATATTGTTGGACATTTTTAATATTAGATATTAATTAATGAAGTAGTTAATTAAATATAAGTCATAATCTCATGCATATTATCTACTACTAGTATTTTATTGGAGTGTAAGTTAAAAATTGATGAGTTGAACTATTAATGAGGTGAAAGTTTTAACTTTTAAATTGAAGATTTAAGTTACACTAAGTTTATAACACTTCATTTAATTCATGCATGCTAATGTTTCCCTATAAATACGTCATTTTGGCTATGGGATTAGATACATGAGAAAAGTGTATGTTTGAGAGTTAAAATAAAATAATTACCACACTTTTGGTTAAATATATATTTTGGCCAACAGAATGGTGTTCTAGTTGTGGGAGTTTTGAGTTCTTCCTTTAGTGCAAATAAGGAATTAACCATACAACGTTTCAAGTTGGGCTATTGTATCCTCGAGGGGACGAGTCACATATTTTCTATTGCACCGGTGATTGATGTTTTCCGAAACCGTAGAGGGCTTGAATCTCCTTAAAAAGAACGAGATATTCGTATCTCAGCCTAATTGATTACGGTTATTTATCCATTTCATTTGCGATATTTTTTTGTATTATTTTTGTAATATCACCAACACATATGATTTTATTTGTCGATTACTTGTTTTCCACTAAAAAAAAAACAACGATTAGATTTTCCCAAAGTTTAGATTTTCACAAAGATTAAAGAACCTTAATGCATAAAGATTACCCAAAACTCTGAACATGCACAACACCCAGATTACAAGGAAAATCACATAAAATGAAAAGAAACAAGTAGCAATTTCTCTCATTTGAAGAAGAATAATTATGAGAGAATCTTAAATGGGACATCGATTGAAAATGTGGATTGGGATGACGCGGATGAAAGAGATATAGAGATAGTTATTATTTTAATTAAAATTAAATAGAAAGTGATGTAGAAAAAATAGTGGAAAAAGTGAAAAATAAGAGGGCGAGTTTGCTCCCCTGCCAACAGTGGGCATGCCCACACCCTCACGTGGCGTCATCATGTGAGGGCACCATGTCATCCGGCCAAATTTTTATTTTTATTTTTATTTTTATTTTTATTTTTATTTTTATTTTTATTTTTGGTATTTACGTTAGATGAAATGAATAATACATAACTGCCCCTGATGGTGGAAGAGCGGGTGGGGGCCACACGATTTTTTTTTTCGCGGAGTGGGCATGCCCACAATGGGCATGTGAGCATTTCCCAATAAGGGGGATAAAGATAAATTAAAAAATAATGATTAAATAATATTGAGGAATGTGTAGATGGCTGTAGATTTTGGAAGTGACATGGAAAGAAAGGAAGAAAAAATATGATAAAAGAGAGAAAAATTGTTTAAAAAAATAAGAGAAAATAAACACAATGTGGAACTCACTTTGAATTGATGTGTCACTCTCTCGTCAAATCCACAATGTCAAAGAAAGGATGCGTTGAAGATGCTGTAATTAGCACACACTCATGATTCATTGTCCATATATGGACAACTTAAATTACCTACATGTTGGCAACAAATCATTTGCGTATGGGCACACTTAGAGGGTGATAGGATATATTTTTTTATGATTTTTTATAGATTTTAACATAAAAGAGGAGAGAGAATAGATGAAGTTGAATAGTAGAGATTTGTATACTATATATAAGTTTTACGAGATATATAAATGTGATTGATGTGACAAAAAAATAAATTAAAAAAAATTAAAATTTAGTAAAAATAGTAGGTTGTCAGCCCGTTAGTATCTGCCCAATGAGGGAGCCTTCTATTTTGAAAGGCCGTAAGTGCAAACCTTTGGATCTACTACCTCAATTAATCCACGTGTCAAGATCCTATGTCAACAACAACTTTGCCATTTCAGAAGTCAAAATCGCGTTCTCTTTAATAGTGAGTCGTGATAAGCCAAAAAATCCAGAATTCACTTATTTTATTTTATTTTTTATTTTTTTTTTTATTGCAAGTTTATTTTAGAGGAAAAATGAGCCGCCCTTGCCTAAAATCAATATTATTGAAAAACCCATTTTTTCTTCCTTTTTTTTTTTCGGAAGGGATTTGTCCCGATGGAAACGACAATCCCAATATTGATATATTTGATTCAAATTCAAAAGATTATTATTTCACCACTATCGCCACTTTAAAAAAAATATATATATTCATCTTTAACAGCACAAGGTAGTTTAATCAAATTTTATTTTTTTAATACAAGCTTAATCAAATATTCAAATTTCAATCATATTATCTGAAAAATACAAATTTTCTTTAGAAAAAAGAAACCTCAAAATCCAAGAATCCATGTCAACCAAGAAATTACAGATCTGATCTGGTATCCATTATGGGGGGGAAAAAATTCATAGGGGTCGGGTGAAGCCCCCACCATCAGGAACAATTATGTATTATTCATTTCACTTAACGTAAATATTAAAAAAAATAAAAAAAAAATTCTCTAGTGATATGGCGCCACCAGAATTTCCTACGTGGATGTGAATACGTGCCCAAGTGGGCCCAAGTGTAGACCAGAAGAAAACCACAAGAAATTAACAGCAAAGTAAATTCTAGTTCTAGAACAGAAGTCCAATGGTAATGGTAAAAGGATAAAAAAAGAAACCTTTCTTTTCTAACAAGAAACGGAGAAAATTTACATTATAAAATATCCTCTGCCCATCCTTTCAATCTACCATTCTCGTTCTGCTCTGTGACAGAAAAGAACCCAAACTTGTATTCTCTAATTCGTATAGTCCAGTTATTCACCATGAGCAATCAAGCAGAATCCTCGGACTCGTAAGTTATCGATACATTATCAGATCTCTGCATTTTTATATACGTATACGTACAGTAAGAAAAAGTAGTTTTACTTGAAATTTGATTGTTTCTATGTTGAATTGTTGGGTATTTTGTGATGATCAGTAAGGGTAAGAAGGATTTCAGTACCGCTATTCTGGAGAGGAAGAAGGCGGCGAATCGGCTGGTGGTGGATGAAGCCGTTAATGACGATAACTCCGTGGTGGCTCTCCACCCTGATACTATGGAAAAGCTTCAGCTTTTCCGCGGAGATACCATCTTAATCAAGGTTCGATTTCGATCGTCTTTTATCATTGTAGTTTTGGCATTAATGAATCTGCTGTTTTCCTTTCTCTGTACCATGTATGATTTTGTATGATTTAGCGTTTAATGTTGTTGGGAAGCTGAATTTTGCATATAATTTAGGGTTTTGGATGTTTAATTAAATTTGGGGATTCTTAAGATTTGGTTTCTATAATCTGTCTTCGATCCTTTGTTTCTACTTTAAGGTTGTTGAGAGTTATGTAACAATAGTCCGATGTTTATATGTTCAATTACTAAGGATTTGATTTTGATTTCACAATTAGGGTAAGAAAAGAAAAGACACTATCTGTATAGCACTTGCTGACGAAACTTGTGATGAACCTAAGATTCGGATGAACAAGGTTGTCAGAAACAACCTCCGAGTTAGGCTTGGAGATGTTGTCTCTGTTCATCAATGTCCTGATGTGAAGTACGGTAAACGCATTCACATTCTTCCCATCGATGACACCATTGAAGGCATTACTGGAGATCTCTTTGATGCTTACCTAAAATGTAAGAAAATTAAAAGAAGGTTGTTTATCTCATAATTTTTCCAATGAGCAATTGATTTAACGTTTTCTCTTTCATTTGCAGCGTATTTTCTTGAAGCATATCGACCTGTAAGGAAAGGAGATCTTTTTCTTGTTAGGGGAGGAATGAGAAGTGTAGAGTTTAAGGTTATTGAAACCGATCCTCCGGAGTACTGTGTAGTAGCCCCTGATACTGAGATCTTCTGTGAGGGAGAGCCCGTAAGAAGAGAGGATGAAGACCGGCTGGACGAGGTTGGGTACGATGATGTTGGTGGGGTCCGTAAACAAATGGCTCAAATTCGTGAGCTAGTCGAGCTTCCTCTAAGACACCCACAACTTTTTAAGTCAATTGGTGTAAAGCCCCCAAAGGGATACTTCTTTATGGGCCTCCAGGTTCCGGAAAGACCCTAATAGCCCGAGCTGTCGCTAATGAAACCGGAGCTTTCTTCTTCTGTATTAACGGTCCGGAAATCATGTCCAAACTGGCAGGAGAAAGTGAGAGCAATCTGAGAAAAGCATTTGAGGAAGCTGAGAAAAATGCACCATCGATCATATTTATAGATGAGATTGATTCTATTGCTCCGAAGAGAGAGAAAACGCATGGTGAGGTCGAGAGGAGGATTGTTTCTCAGCTCTTGACTCTCATGGATGGGCTTAAATCTCGTGCTCATGTTATTGTGATGGGGGCGACTAATCGTCCTAACAGCATCGACCCTGCGTTGAGGAGGTTTGGGAGATTCGATAGGGAAATTGATATTGGTGTACCTGATGAAGTTGGTCGTCTCGAAGTTCTTCGTATTCATACTAAGAACATGAAGCTCGCCGAAGATGTATGTTGAAGTTTAAGTATCTTCTTTCGTACTTCATAGATGACTCCACATTGATAATTGCAGTCTAAATATCTTGGAATTTTTTTTTGCAGGTTGATTTGGAAAGAATAGCGAAAGACACACATGGTTATGTTGGTGCTGATTTGGCAGCTCTGTGTACTGAAGCTGCCCTTCAATGCATTAGGGAGAAGATGGATGTGATTGACTTGGAAGATGATACCATTGATGCAGAGATACTCAACTCGATGGCTGTTACTAATGAGCACTTCCAAACTGCTCTTGGAACCAGTAACCCATCGGCCCTACGTGAAACTGTAAGTTTTAATTTTCTTAAAATTATTCACTTGCCCTTTCGTGCTCAAGTCGTCCTAATTTATATCTTTGGATGAGATAGGTGGTTGAAGTACCAAATGTTAGTTGGGAAGATATTGGAGGCCTGGAGAACGTCAAGCGTGAGCTTCAAGAGGTACCATTTCATCATTTGATCAATCACAATCAGAAACACAACTTACTATCTTTCTTTGAAACTAACTTTTTCAAGTGTGTTTTGTTACATAGACTGTTCAATATCCAGTCGAGCATCCCGAGAAGTTCGAGAAGTTTGGCATGTCACCTTCAAAGGGAGTTCTTTTCTATGGCCCACCCGGGTGTGGAAAGACCCTGCTGGCTAAGGCCATTGCTAACGAGTGCCAAGCAAACTTCATCAGCGTCAAGGGTCCTGAATTGCTTACTATGTGGTTTGGAGAGAGTGAGGCCAATGTCAGAGAAATTTTTGACAAGGCTCGCCAGTCTGCTCCGTGTGTCCTATTCTTTGATGAATTGGACTCCATTGCTACTCAGGTAAATAATACATTCTACTTCACTCGAACGTGAATTTAAAGTTTCTCTCTCTAGATTCGAGTTCCTTATTGAGAATATGGTTGTGACTTGCAGAGAGGAAGTAGTGCAGGAGATGCCGGTGGTGCAGCCGACAGGGTATTGAACCAACTTTTGACAGAAATGGATGGAATGAATGCAAAGAAAACTGTTTTCATTATTGGTGCGACTAACCGGCCAGATATAATCGACCCTGCGCTTCTTCGTCCGGGACGTCTTGATCAATTGATTTATATCCCTCTCCCTGACGAAGAGTCACGCTTTCAAATTTTCAAGTCATGCTTGAGAAAATCTCCGGTTTCAAAAGACGTTGACCTTGTAGCCCTTGCTAAGTATACTCAAGGTTTCAGTGGCGCCGATATTACAGAAATATGCCAACGGGCCGTCAAATACGCTATCAGAGAGAACATCGAAAAAGTACGTTTTTATTGTCTAATATAGCGATGTAGTGTAAGCGGCTGATGTAGCGTGATTAGCAGTATGGTTCAAATCGCGTCACATTAGTTGCATGCACCAAATTGGGAGTATAATATACCTTTCGTATACAATTCTCTATATGTTAAAGATTGTAACATAGTGCTAAAGATTTTTGTTTGCGGATGTGCTTTGAAGGATATTGAGAGGGAGAAGAGGAGAAGTGAGAATCCCGAGGCCATGGAAGAAGACATTGAAGACGAGATGGCCGAGATTAAACCTGCTCATTTCGAGGAATCAATGAAGTACGCTAGAAGGAGTGTGAGTGACGCTGACATTCGCAAGTACCAAGCATTTGCTCAGACATTGCAGCAGTCGAGAGGATTCGGTACCGAGTTCCGATTTGCTGAGACGAGCTCTGATGCTACCGGCGCCGATCCTTTCGCTGCTACTGCAGGTGCAGCTGATGAAGATGATCTTTATAATTAAGTTGTTTATGTACTTTCACATGATATCGTATAATGCTTTTTCTACACTTCAATGTATGTTGTTATTCCTTTCGGGTGTGGATTTCTAAGGGCTGTGTAATAAGGATTCATGATTTAGTACTTTTAAGATTATAATGCATATTTTACTTTCAGCCTTGGGTTTTCTATAACAGTTATACTATAGTAACACGGCAAATAATCAAAACGCCAAAATTCATTACTTTTAAAAATTCATTGATCAGAGGAATTACAACTTGGGGAAGGTGTGTTTGTTTGGTGTGTGTTTAGAAATTGTTGGGGTGTGAATAGGCCCACCCCATTTTCTGCAAACGAGCTTGCTTTTTATTACCTCAATGGCGGGAAGTCTTGACTTGACAAAATTTTTAAAAAAATGTCAAAGTAGATTCATCGAGAATCCTTCATTATCTGCTTCCTATTTCTTTGATAACGACATATTGTACAGAAGACACTAAACCAAATTCCTCCATCACCCTGTCTGTAATGGTCTAAAGGTTAACATAAATTGAAAAACAATCACCGCAATTGAAGAAGACCGCAATTAAAGAAGTTTTAATTATAGATATAAATAAAGAGAACCTCAATTCGAATATACACTTCACCTGCAATTGATTTCCTATCGAATCATCACTTAGCAGGAAATCGTGACCGCAGCGCAAAAAGACACCTTCTTGGAGTAGAACCCTAGATTCCAACGCCAAATTTGCAATTGTGCATGGCTAAATGCACCCCCATTTTTACTTTACACACCTCCCAAACAAACCTCTTTCCCATTCTACCTTTAACCCAACAAAAAAAAAAAAGAAACAAACAAACAAACAAACAAACACGACGAAGGCAATAGAAGATCTGCCAACTGTGCAGCTTCTTCTTCCGCCATTTTTGGCAAAGATAAATATCAGAATCAAGCAAGAATTGTCAGCCAGAATTGTAACAATTGAAGGAGGATAACCCCCTCCCTTTTTTGGCTGCCATCAGCAACAATTGCTACTGAAAATGGCAATAACAGAAAAAAATTTAAGTTGTCCGGCCACTGGCCAAACAGCCAAGGGCTTGGTTGTTTGGCCAATGGTGGCCGAACAAAAAAAGGGTAAAATAGGAAAGAAGTTTGTTTGGGAGTGTGTAAAGTATAATTGGGGGTGCATTTGGCCCCACCCTTTGCAATTTTGTGATGTTTGGTCGGTTAAGTACTTTGCGTTATGAGAACATTCCTAATTCTTAGGTTGATTTCCAATTTCACCTTCAATCTTTTTTCTCTTGACAATAGCACCCCTATCATTTTGTGAAAGATAAAAGTGCTAAATAAATAAAAGGAAATTGACGCAAATAATCCAAAAAAATATGGCTATCGTGAATTTGGTCCGAAATAAAAAAAAAAAAAAGTAGCAAGATTGGTCCAAAAAAATTTAGTGCGCAATTAATCCAAGTGGATGGAATCCGTCCAAACTGTAGGAAACTTTCTGATCGAATAATTTACTATCCTTAATTAATTGAATTTTGGTATGTATCAATCATCATAAATGATGATGACAATAGATCGGGTCCAGATCAAATCGGCTTAATCTAAATCGCAATCCAAATCCATCACCCATATCCAAATCCAAATCTATATTCATCGGATCAGATTCAGATCGGATTGGTATTGGTATCGGATCAAGAAAAATATCCATATTGGTAGATATTTTTTTAGATGTTTTTCTAAATTTTGATTTTGATATCAATGTCACAATTTACAAATGAAAAACGATTGACTTCATTGTCTAAATGTCTTAAAAGCAAGATTTTATTGAATTATTTTTAATTTTATGTCTTTTATTTACCGAAATTAAATTAAAAGTAATTTTATTTTTTATTTTAATATGGATCAGATTGATCCCCATCCAATTCCAAATCCGAGTTGCCTCCAATACGATTGAGTTGATCAGTGGATTAGGAGATCGAGAAAAAATTCGTTCCATTTGGATTGGGTATCTGTTGGGTAAGGATCGGATTTTTTTTCGCCATCACTAATCATAAATTAAGTGTCACATAATTATAAAATAAGTTGCAGGCGCAACTATTAGAGAGCCTTTTTTTTCATTTAACAAGTTTAGAGAACAACTTTTAAATCACAATATAAAATAAAGATTAATTGATTTTTTTGTCATGTAAGAGTCATTCCATGTGTCCCAACATATTAGAACATCTCCAATGTAAGAGTGTATACAGTGCATATATGACATGAGAAAGATAAACACATAAAAAGTGACACATCAATATTCTCTCTCTTGCTTTTCACATTTTTCTATACTCTTGGTAATTTTTTCTCCACATTGTTGAGAGTAATTTTTAGTTGTAGAAAGTGTCAAGCACGTTGTGAAGAAAAAGTTGGAAAATGTGCAAAGGAGAAAGCAAAAATTGATGTATAAGTTTTCATGTCTATCTTTCTTATGTCACATATGCACCGTACACATTATTGCATTGGAGATACCCTTCGTAGGTGTTGGAAATTGCTAAAAATGTATTTTTAGAAGTATAAAGAGAGAGTAACTCGAGTTAAATGATGGAGATTTATTAATATGTGTGTATCCTATGAAATATATGAATATGATTTATTTGATCAAATTTAAATTTTAAAAAGCACTAATGAGGTTGTGTAGAATCTACTCCTTCCATCATTAATTTAATAACGATTTATTATTTTGAAAATTAATTGTCGGTGCTTTCGAAAGTCATCTTTATCTACATAATTTTCTTTTCTTTTTTTTAAACAACTTTATCTACATAGTTTTCAATTAATCATTTTATATGTGAAAATTTGATCATATTTTTAATAAAATTTATGTTTGTTTTTTGAAAATACATCCAAAAATCATTTTATTTGAAATTCACCGTAACTGTGGGGGCCATGATGACTGATGGTGATTCCTATTGACTGTTGTATTGGTCGAGACCCTAATGGCCCAATTATTCGGAAACCGTGGGCCCATAGCCCATATCTAAAGGCATAGAAGTTAACACCTACAAACCTGGCCCCACTTGGTTTTTTGTGGGGCCCTAGTCTCCCCCGAAGAGACCATAACATAAATTTACCGCATCCCTTCCAATGTCTCCAAAACCCTAATCTCTCTGTTATTCTCTCTCCACCGCGCTCTGCTCTAAAATGGCGTCTGAAACGGCCGTGTACAAACTCTCCTCTGACGACCTCCGCCCCGTTTCACCCTCCGTCCACCACCTGGTTCAGCCACTCAGGGCTGTTCCACTCCCTGCTGTTGTTGAGTCTTCTGCAACCAAACCTGCGAGAACAAAGCTTTCTCTCTCTCGAACTGCTAATGGATCTTCCTCCACCACCAAGGACAGGCACACTAAGGTCAATGGCCGCGGCCGCCGTGTGAGGATACCGGCGTTGTGTGCCGCTAGGGTTTTCCAGCTGACGCGAGAGCTCGGCCACCGGTCCGACGGGGAGACCATCGAGTGGCTTCTCCGTCACTCCGAATCTGCTATCATTGCCGCCACCGGCACCGGAACTGTCCCCGCTGAAGACATTTCAACTGCCCCCGCCATTCCTCTGTCTCGCTCCCCCGCTTCCGTACCTGCTCCGGTAGATAGGGTGGCGCAGCCGATGCTTTCGCAGGCGGCGGCGCCGATCTGCAGGCTTCAGCCGCCAACTCCGCCGCCATTGGGGCTGGAATTTGATCCTAATACGTATCGTCACATGCCGTTCACGGCTCTGCTACTGCAGCCTGCGGCGGCGATGGAGGAGGCGGCAGCGGAAGAGAGGCTCCGTGCGATGGTTAAGGATCATTAGATAGTAGTAATCTAGTAGTAGCATTAATGGATAGCGGAAATTAAGTGAAAAAATGATAATTTGGGGCCCTTTTGAGAAATAATTGAAAATTTTATCACCTCGTTAGAATTCTGTACACATTGTTGATAATGATATACAATGGCTCCTGTTTTGCGTAAAAGTTTCTTTTTAACACCTGCCAACCCAACCTGTTGAGGACTCATCTTTATTTATGGATGCCAGTTCATTCGCTGTATATAATTAGAAAAAATAAATGTAGAACAAAAATTTTACGTACGTGCTTATGTATATGGCACACTTATTGCCTCATTATTGAATGTGATTAACTTGACATCGTTTATTGACGTGAACACAATAAATACATAACTCGTAAGCGTTAGATTAATTATGGACATTTCGACTACCAAGCTAGTATTTAAATCATTATAAACTACTTCATGGTTAGCATTGAAAATTACTTGTTTTTGTGAAAAAAACTGAGCAGCCATAGCTGATAGATAAATAATGATACAAGTTTTTCTTGCAAATTTTGGGATTGAGTCAGGTGAAAATTTGACTTAGCCATTCTATTTCTAGCAAGTCATTTGGACCTGTAATGGAAAATATAAAATGGAAATATATTGTGACACCTCTGCCTCAGAGTCAAATATGTAGTTTATTTCATTTCATTGTGGACCACTCCCATTGAACAATTATAGAGGCTATAGACAAAAAGTCTGGGCAGCACACATGTGCAATTGTGGACCACTGAATTTCCTTTTGAAGTTCATAACATGTACTCATCTCATACCAACCCCACCAATTTAAAAAGTGCAATTTTTATCTCTGCATTGTCCACAAACATGTTGCTCAAACAAAACGATCAAAGATAGCACCAGGATTGAAATAAGATAATGCTACTATATAATCTTTATTGATATAATTATATGATTACTTGCTCGTATATTTTTGTAGTTGTTGAAAAAGTAAAACGAAAAAAGTGTGTCGAAGTTCTTTATCGGAACATCTGTACAACTAGTGAGAAGTACAGCATAGTAAAATTCAAATGGTTGAATACCGTTAATTCTTGTTACCAAAGTTCCACCACTTCTTCTTCTTCTTAAATTCGCTAGGGGGCAAATCTGGAAAATGAAAATCGACTTTAATATGGTTAGCACGGACGTA
Organism: Jasminum sambac; assembly: GCA_018223645.1. Classification (NCBI taxonomy): domain Eukaryota; kingdom Viridiplantae; phylum Streptophyta; class Magnoliopsida; order Lamiales; family Oleaceae; genus Jasminum; species Jasminum sambac. Next base: position 35,736,768 of record CP073646.1, on the reverse strand, counting down.
AAAGAAGAAAACGCATTCGCATAGCAGGAAAGTTAAGTTTGTATTAGAATCTACCAACCAACCAAGTCAACTCATATTGCTAGTGTCTTATATAGGTCTTTTCATCCAATGGAAAGAAAGATATTACCTCCTTGAGGATAGATTGAGTTGTAATGTACTTCTGCCCAGAAACTCAAATACATGACTGCACAAGAACAGATAAAGTTAAGGCGATATGGAAAATTGACTTTAAGTTGTAGTGAGTGGGAAAAAGGAACCAAAAAAAAAAAAAACATTGCTTTCAGACACTTGTTTCCTTTACAATCATCCAATCCCAGCCATCCCGCATAAATAGAAACAAAAGAATGAAATTAATGATAAAATAACTCAATAACTTACAATTTACAAACAGAAAACACAGGATATTAGCAACAAGTCTCATTTATTGGCATAAGAAGTGTGTAAGGAGATTTGGAGTTTATTAATTATTGACAAATCATAGGTGGAGTTCCCCATGGGTGTCACTAGCATACGCTATTCCCACGGATGTCACTAGCAACCGCTCTGTGGTTTCGAAGTACAAAGACCAATTCCAAGGGTATTGATATTCTTCCCCACGGATGCCACTAGCATATGCTATGTGGTTTCGAAGTACAAAGACCAATTCCAAGGGTATTGATATTCTTAAATTATCACAAGCGGGTAGATATTCTTACATTCTTTGTTCTCCCATCAAAAAGTCAAAATATTTTGATTAAGACACATTCTTCAATTTGACCTGCACGACCAGGTGCAACTGTGTGCCAAGAAAAGTACAATTTGACTTTGGTTTATGGATCCAGCCAGAGAGAAGGGCTCATGTACTCAAGAACTGCCAAGGACGTGAAGATCCTACGCAATGGATGTTGACCACCAATTCATAAGTGGTCATTATTAACCAAATTATATTTCTGTGTTGCCCTATTGAAAATGCTATCCTAGGCAGAGGGGTTTTTTTCCTGACGGAGAAATTTAAAGAATGGGTGAGTATTTGAAGCGCCCTGCACATTGTCCAATAAGTAGAGTGTCCAATAAGTAGAGCCTAATTTTACTGAACGTTTGTTGGAGTTATATGGTACTTTGGAAAACTTGCAAATGTATTAGCCCTAATATTACTCTAATATTTCGTTCTAATCAAGGTGCATTATGGCATATATAGTAAAACTCTGCAACGGCATCAATGCAATTCACATACAGAGTAAACCACTGTAAATTGTTTCCTTTCTAGCTTTTGTTTTCTCTTTGCATTACTAATTGCTTTCGGCAGCACAAAATTAATAATATTTCTTCTTTACAAATATAGAGAAGCCTTACAGCATGCAACAGAAGCATTGAACCAGTAAAATATCTCAACTGTCAGTCATCCCTGACATATAATGAATAATCTATTGCATCATCAAGAACTGCAGCAATTATTTTGTGTCAATTTATAACGGAATATTCAGACAACCAAACAGTTACCTCTTTTTGACTTCAGGTCTTTGGGAAGAATCTCAATATAACATGTGTCTTTGAATGAAGTTACTACAATAATTTTCACCCCATACTGCCAGCAAAAAAAAAAGGGGATAGGTCAGATCTGAAAACATGCATGTCATGTACATAAATGAAATTGTTAAAAAGAATAGAAATCAATACTGAATCAGCAGCAGCCTGCAATGTAACGTGATCACCCCACTCCCCGCTCCTGGTTCATTATATATTGAAAGAAGCATTAAAGGAATTCCCACCAATGAAATGGGGAAAATGTTCACAGATTGACTTTTAATGAAAGAAAGCACAGAAGGAGTACTTGGACATCCTCTTCAGATATTCACCATATTCCATGGGAACATATCCCTCATACATTTCTGGAAGTGCTTTAAGCTGAAAATACCCAAACAATGCATAGAAGATAGACAGGTAGTCAGATGGACCACAAAAGGAGGGCCCAAATACATAACATGAATAAAAATTTAAATTTTAAAATTTAAAATTTAAAAATTAAAAATTCACTTTACAAATAAAAGACAACCTGACGAACAACTTGCTGTCTGACAAATTTGTGATGCTCAGGAGTCCTATAGAATTGATCTGATAAAGCACGGAACTGAAGGAAAGATAAATGTTAAATAGAAAATCTAATATAAACTTGTATAACAAATTTCTCATTGCTATGCTAAAGCTGTAAAGCAGAAGGGACCAGCACTCCACATGATTAAAAACACCAAGAATTATGTTTCAAGTGAAATAAAAATTTACAGCAAGAGAGATAAAAGCCAACCATTCCTAAATCCAAGTACACAATAGAAAAATTAAAAGAATTTCCAGAGTAAAAGCGTGCATGGACTTGAAAGACTGAGTGCATACTTGGTCTAGATACATTTTAGGAAAAATTGATTTCATAGGACATGTGATTAAAAAAGGGTTGAAATTTGTGAAAGTGATGGATCCCATAGAAATGTGAGGTTGAAAATGAATTTAGAGGGGAAAAAAAGAATGGAAAGTAGTTGGACCAACAAGAACTAAAGAAGTAATCATGAATCAGTTAACATGCAGAGATCCTTAGCAAACTGTTAACTTCACTGTGAAGTGTCAAACAATCCTCAACTTTCAATCCATACAACACAAAAACTAAAGAAGACTCGAGTATTTGCCATTTGAAAGATTTTCATAATACAGAAAGGACAAGATATATGCTGTGGGACCAAATAAGTATTGTGTTACCACAATTCTTCCCGCAATTATTTGTGCATCAAGTATAACTGAAGAGATGACTCTTGGAACATTATACTTGAGACTTCCTGTAGAAGAAATCTGGGTTGTCACGAAAACAATGTTTTCAGGAAAAAGACGTATCAATTGACCTGACAGTTCCCGTCTCCTTCAACTTTGTGTTCAACCAATTCATATAACTGCAATCTGAAACCAAACACTACCCAACATCAAACCCTAATCATATGTTCTGCTTGTTCAAGCACAATATCATGCATGTTCATGAAAACAGACCATGCAATCTACGCTTACCATCTGCAAAAATCTAAGTTAACCATAGTTGATATGCATGATGGTCAGGATCAACAAAAACAGGACTTATATCAACAAAAACAGGATCAACAAAAACAAGCTTGCCATCTGCAAAAATAAATTTTGGCAAGAGCACATGAAGTCTCATGTATTCATTTTACTTCAGAACCACCATAGCATGAGACAAAGAGTCGGAACCAGTGGGTAAGTCGTTAAACAGTGGCATAGAAATTCCAGTTCAAATCTTGAGGGAATGAGGGGCAATGAGGAATTTGATAAATGTTCGACCACTGGCTGCCCCCTACTCTCTTAGCCCATGAGTACATTGAATGTCATGTATATAGTCAACTTCAACAACCACCACAGCAGGATCCAAAAATTTGATCAATGGATAAGTCACCAACCACTGTGGAGAAGTGACAATTCAAGTCTTGAGGGGTGATGAGCGATTTGGAAAGGAAGTAAACATGGCTTATTCCCCATTTTCTTGTTCCCATTCCATGTGCTCAAACTATGGTAACTGTGCTAGTGTCCAGATTCAAATGTTTGATATAAACAAGATATTGATTATCATCTTTATGGTCTTCCATTTGCTGATAGTTAATACTGACATTGGCGATGATAGAAGGGTCATTTTCGTCTGTCATAAGTTGACTCTCCCTACCCTTTCAGACCTTAAATCGCAATATTAAGCACTAGAAATAGAAAGCTGTGCAGTAGTTGCAACATTTAAGGAATAGGGGGTTGGGGGCGGCTACCCAAACAAGTATGCATGCATGCATGAACTATAACTACCTATCCAGCAGCCTTTGATGATCAGAGGTCGCTTCATCAACTGAAGGTATGTCTCCATTGATTCTTGGAACATGCTGCATAAACAACGAATGAGTGCCTTCGGTCTACTTCAAAACCAGATATCGTTCAAGCACATAAACCCGTGTCACATTGCTGAGACATGAAAAGTATCAATTGCATTATTTCTCCATTTAGTGTGAGAAATATGTTACAATAATGGTGTAAAACAGATTTAGGGTGCTGCGACAATTTGCTGGAGTATTCGTGAAGGTTCTTAAGAAAGCTAAGCTTCCATATCAGAATTTGCTGAAGATCATCGAGATCATACTGCAGAAAATTAGAGGTTATAAACTCTACAAGTTTTACCAATGGGTAGGACCGTAGGAGGAGCAAACAAAAATTGTTATTGGCAAAACATGTCATCAAGCAAAAATAGACTCTAATACAATAATAGAACTATACACAGTGCAAGATATCGTGGTCTTTGTAAGTAGAATATATAACTAGAAGACACTGCTATTCTAATCATAATACTTGATATTTGTGATATAAAGTGGGAAGAAAAGGAAGATGACACAACTTCTTGTGCTCATGTAAAATTTTCAAATTTAAATCTGAAGACAAAACCCTGCAAATCCTGTATTTTATTACCTTACAAATCCTGTATTTTATTTTTTTCTCTGAAGAGGGCATTAAATTATTAGGGAGACTTAGCAATTGCAACTTGCAAGCACCATGCATATGCTACGTCCACTTTCACCAGGTATTATATGATCAACAACATTATAGCCACCACGAGTTAATAATCAACAACATTATAGCCATCACGAGTTAATAGACTGCAGCAACTAAAAGATCCATATGGCACTAAACGACTGCACAGAAATACACTTACGGGAACAGGAACCATTTGGTATAACCTCTTTTCAACTTCTCCATCAAACTCAGACTCATCTGTAATTTCCAAAGTATAAGAATAATCTTCTCCGTCATGTGATCTATCACCAGGACTGGAGCATAAACTTTCCGCATCAGCAGTATCTCCCAAGCAACCATCTTGTCCTGCAAAGTCTGTAGATTCTATAAGAAATGGATTAGAAGCCGGATTATCATTATCGGATAAGCAGAAATCAGAGAAGTAACAACCATAATTGTAATTACTTGACGACCTCTGCCAATCTGGAACAACAGTGGAATCTTGCAAGTAATCTTTCGTAGAACACGATAATTCAGGAGCTTCTGCAATTGATAGATGTGATAATTCTTCTTGAAGAAGAGCATGTGCAATACTCTCATCATTTTCAATGTTATCATACTCTGTATCACCATGATTATCACTAGCATACCATTCACGGCAGATTTTCACATCATGCTGAGAGGGATCCCCATAGTAATTATTATTGAAGATTTGGTCCAAGTTGAATAGACCCCAAGAAGAAGAATCTGATTCCGGCTCATACATTATTGTTTGAATGTTTGTTCTAGAGATCTCTAACTAACTCAAGAATCAAGATATGTCTTTGTCCAAGAACACTATAGCGATGTCCAGCTAAGTTTGCATCACCACCAAGCTGAAAAGGATGAAAAGGCATACGCAATAAATATATGTGCCCAAAAAGTAATGATCTCCAAATATCAATAGCATTGATGCAACAGTAATTGCCAATTTACTTATAAAGCAAATTGCTAATTTACTTGTAAATCAAGTTATGAAGATCTAGCTTCAACAACATGTGTTTATTTGATGATTACTACCAAATTTGAAATGTAGTGAATTGATGACCACAATATGCGAGTGAAATAGAGCAGGCAATTAAGATTTCGCAAAGGTTGGATGAGGTTGAAGTATGTTGATTGGTAGAATATATATCTAGCCAACTTTGGAGCAGCGGAGCAATGAAGACACCAAAAAAATAAAGTACCTTTAAAGGTTGAAATGAATGAATATATTAATCCACCAAGTCAACCAAAATTTAGTGGTTTTGGTAACCATCTTTTATAATAGCCAAGTCATTCATAAATAGGTTTCTACAGCAGTTCTTTGAAAATTATGATCCTTCACTTTCAACTGACGTTACAGTAGTTGAATTTGAAAAGGAGACCACTAAGAAATTACTGCATCATATGTGCATGTGCACGATGAGTTGAATTTGCACTCCTACTGGCTTAATCAAAAGCTCGGAAATGGAATTCTCCGAACACCTAATCGATCTGAAACCACAACTAAAGTCACATTACTCGGGGTTGATTGACCTCCATCATCTCTATCTCGACAAGAAATTATAGCCATACTTTCCCTTTTCAGAATGTTAAAACTGAACCTCCACATCACATGTTACCCAAGCATATGCTTTCCCATCAAATTTCAACTCCCATATATCTAAATACACTCATCCCCCTCCACTTTTTGTTCATCCATCAAGACCTCATCCTAAAGTTCTGATTTCAAATAACTTTTTTGGAATTCAAAAATTCATTAAAGCCTCCTGTTCATCCTGTCCAATCAAAATTCCATATTTCCATGTTAAAAATATAAATAAAAAATATTTAAAAGATTAAAAAATCTCAATAAAACACAATCAAACTCGCGGAAATATAGTAAAATAATCTACCACAGCAGACATCTGAAATCTAGTAAATCAATCATGTCCATTAAACTTTCAGCAGAGAATTATATAAATATGCACCAACAAGAACGTAATGATATACATCAAACTTCAGCTCGAAGCAATTCCAAACCCCACTCGAAATCCAACTCAGACTTAATCAAATAAAATTACTCGACCTCACAATCAATTCGACAAGGGAAAAACTCACCTTCAATTAAATATCAGTTATTTCCAAAATTACAAAAGAAATGTGTGTATATATGTAATTATATGAGATATGGGTCTGTTATCTTTGTATATATGTAGCTCGAATGTGTAAAGGGATAATCATGATTAGAGAAAGCAAATAGAACTGATTGTGAGGCTGTATATATACAGTTTGGGTAAAGGATAATTTTATATGACGAAATCGAACATTTGGAGGAAATATCAATCTAGTCACTCAAAGTTACATCGTGTTCGGCCTTGATCACATAATTTCAATTTATTTCAATTTGATCATCAACATTCTAATTCGATATTCTAATGCATTTGAATAAGGCTACTGTACAATTTAACTAAATTTGAGATTAAAATATATATTTTTCAAATTTTGGGACTTGATTGTAATAATATCAAAGGTTTCGGACCATTTTGCCATTAAAAAATCTCACACGTGGGGTGACTTAACAGTGCAATGCTAACTGAAGAAGTAACTTTGTGACTAAAATACCAAGAAATAAATTACAGGTCCTCGCGATCAAACGTTGAGCCCTTGTGATGACAATAAGCGAACAATGAGCAAGTAACTAATTTTAATGTATTTTTATATACAAGAAATTAATATGGTCCCACAGATTTAATGTTTATAGATATATTGATGCTGATTAAATTTAAAATTCAAAAAATATATTAAAATACATTAAAAGTTTCATGCTAAACACCCTCTATATTTATCTATGAGATCTCTCATTGTCACACCAATTTTCAAAATTGATTGACATATTAATTAGAATAGACATAAGATGATGTGGTATAAATTAAAATAGATAATGTAAAAAGAATTCTACATTCTTTCTCACATTCAATCACAACTAATTTTTTAGAAAAATATAAGACATAGAATAAATGTATATTTAATTTTGATTTTAAAAAGAAAAAGGGAAAAACTGATGCATTAATTACGTGAAGCATAGATGGAGTCATTGGAGATGATTTTTGAATTTGGAACATCTATTCTTCAAACATAATGCCACATGAATTGCATACTCATCTATTTAATTACTACATGAACGAGAATAGATGGTAACCAATTAACCATCAAAGATGCTCTAACACAAAAACATGAACAGGTGTTTAGCACCAACAATGGCAAAAATGTTTCATCGCATGGGATCGGCAATTTGCAAAGTGATGTAAGTTGGGTATTTACTTTCTAACTGAGGCTCGTCTATTGTTGGTTGAAAACTATTTTCAAACCCCCTCCTGGGCCTTGGCCGTCAAGAATTTCTAGAAGGGCTCCCTTCACTGGGTAAAGCCCTAAAAAAAAAAAAACAAAAAGAAAAAAAAAAAAGAGATTAAACTGAGTGACCAAAATGAATTAAATCTATAAGTTCAGGTGCTGTAGAGTAAATTTTCTCAACGAATTAGATCAAATTGAACTGTGAGCAGGTGAGGCATGGGTGGCGTATGGAAGCGGAAGCCCTTACGAGTCCTTGTATGGGTGGCCTTTGAGTGGATATCCAAAGACACCGTTGGATTAAGCGGCCTTTTTCAATTTAGGCATGAAAAATGTTTGTTTAATATTTGCGATTTAATAAATTAATTGCATAAATTTATATATGTAAAAAATATGTAGACAATAATTAGTATTGAACGTGTAGTAAAAGAAATTGAAATATAACTTCATTTTATGCATGCTCTAGTTGGTTCCATTGGAACAATTACTTTTAGAAGAGGACTAAAACATGCGACTTACAGCTATATGATGGCGAAGTTTCAATAAAAAGTAGAAGCGGACCAACATGGCCATGTTATGTTGTCCATACCTGTTGTTGATTGATTAATGTTTTACTCTTATCGAATTAGATCTTTCATTTGTATAGAATTTATAACTTCATTGCAAGACTTTTATATATTTAAATTAGTTAATTTCCTGGATTTTTTGATATCAATATAAGAGTGATATTACTTTAAAATAGTGATAGAAATATCAGTTCATATATATGCAATAAGATTTTATTTATTTTAATTTTTTACCAAGATCTTATTTATTTATGTATCACATCATTCCTAAAATCAATAATCTAGAGACTTTCACATTAACATTATAATATGTCAAGCTGTGGGTTCATATGTTAAAGAGTAATATATATTCACCAATTCAATGAGTGCAAAATGTTGATTTTGTCATAGGTTTTGTTGGTTGGTGTACACTGTACACTCACTCATCATCATTCTTGCTGCCCAAAATTGACCCACATTATGACACAAATGGTATCTGCATTCCGTAATTTTTTTATTAATTTCATTGATGAATTTATTCCATTGGATCTAAGGTGCAAGTTCAGTCGGCAATTTTAATTATTCTATGCCCAACCTTTGAGGGTTTCAGTAGCTTTGCTCCTCATCTTCTGTTTTTGACTTTCTGCACATTTGTCCTCAACCATTCATTTATTCACTTCACTGTCCCTAGCCCCTAGGGACAATATCTGACCCAAAATTTGCATAATCAGACTTCTCTTATCCTGTGTGACACATTCCGATCCACTACTAGGCTAGGTTTTGCTCTTACATTTTCACCAAAAATTTCCTACCAAACAAAAGCAGAACTCAAACAAGACAACAAATGTATTGACAAGAAGCAAAAGTTTCTCAGTTTATCTAAATTCACATAACACAGTTGTCATTTCTATGATTCAAGATTTTGCAAAGTTTACATATTGCAAAATCCATTCCAACCTCTACACAACCTAAAAGACCTGTATATATATAAATCCAAAAGCAAGGACAACAGAAATCAGTTCACAATCAGCAGGTTAACACAAGTTTAGCTGACCACGCACGAGACAACCAACTCGATTCTCCAACTTTTGTATCCATAAAACTCCCTTTGGCCTTAGCTTCAGCTTCATCAAAAGATGCGGTCGACTGTGTACTCAGAGGATGTTGAGGGTCGCCCATCCCTGTTGAAGCCTCCACAACTTCGTTGACCAGTTCCAAAATCTCGCTCATTTTTGGACGCGATTTTGGGACTCTAGATAAGCATCTATTGGCTACAAGTGAGAGCTTGTGAGCTGATTTAAGCACAGGCTTTCCATCCAGCTTTGGATCCAATATAAGCTGAAACTTCTTATGGTCCCCCAAATGCGGTCTCACCCAATCTAAGAGCTTCTGCTCACTTCTGGGACGATTTCGATCCATTGGTCGTCTACCTGTAATTAGTTCGTACAGAAAGACACCATAGCTCCAGACGTCACTCTTTGACGTTAGACGACCACTTTGAACGTATTCGGGAGCTGCATATCCCAGGGTTCCCACAACCTGATAACAAGTTAGTTGTAATATGAGACTAAGTGTCTTAAGATTATTTTCCAGTAGCACTAGAAGTGAGAGGATGTGATGTTTTATAGTGGGCTATACCGCAGTTGATACATGGGTTATTCCTTCTGGAGGTCCCAACCGAGCCAAACCAAAGTCTGAGAGCTTAGCATTCCATTGATCGTCTAGGAGGATGTTAGAAGATTTGAAATCTCTGAAGATGATCTGTATTCAGAAGACGAAAGTCAGATTAATGGCTTGTTTGCCTTCCATTATAATCTCCTTGTAATTTAAAATGTCAACGTCACGCTAGTCTAATTCTAACCGCACTATTAGTAGGTCCAACAAATACTACTCACTTATTCACAGCTCATTTCCATCACATTATAATATCAGCAACGTATAATGGAAAACCATATAAACACTAAATCACACTATAGCGTAGCAAATCACACTTCAAACTTCAAGCCATTCGTACTTCCAATATGGTTATCCTCGAAAAAAATTGATATGCTTCTTATGTAAGGACGAAGTGGGGAAAGTAATCAACCAATATTGAATAGGAAAACTTAATGACCCGAAAAATAATGCTTCTTTTTTTATAGTAATACTTCACGAAAGAAGAAAAAATTACCTGAAAATCCATTTCCTCATGCAGGTATGCTAAGCCACGAGCAGCATCTTGAGCTATTTTGAGCCTCATCGACCAAGGGAGGGGTTTCCCTGAATTACCCGACAAATGATCTTCCACGCTTCCATTAGGCATGTATTCATAAACCAAAAGCCGTTGGATTCCTCTTTCATCATCCTCAGCACAGTAGCCAATGAGTTTCACAAGATTTGGATGTTCAACCACACCAAGTACATTTACTTCTGTCACCCATTCTTTATGACCCTGTCACACAAATCAGATATAAAGTTCTCCACCAAAGAAGCATCACCAGTTACTCATATCTAATTGCAAGAAATCGTTCTCCAATATAATCGAATCAATAACCATAAAGTAGAAGAAACTTATGCAAGAATGCAGTTTCCCAAGTTTTCCACAGTTTAAATATAGGACTTTTACATGGCCATCATGTGCCGAGCAAAAGTAATTTACGAATGTCAACAGAAACACTTATTTTCCAACGATCATCTATTTATTGGCGAAGCTCTCCCTCTTTCCACCTTAAAGACTTCCCATTTATTATCTTTGCTCAAGCAACCCCCACATTTTTTGTCATCATTTACTTCTTCCTTAGATCTCCATTATTCTGAATATTCAACCACTTAGGCGGCCATTAAATAGCACTTGATTTCATTTCGCTATAACAGAGTGGACGAGCACATGCACGAACATGGAATCACATGCACGACATGCACACGTATAGAAGGAGGCAAGAGAATCTGGAGAAATTCCATGTTATACAACTTCTCAAACATATAGTTAAAGTATCTTCATCTATTGAGACGAGAGAAGATTCAAAATCAACCCATGCTGACATCTTGTCATTATCAGATCATACCACATGTGCTTTAGTAATCTTAATCTTAATTTACAAAATACAGGGGCCTGATTCCTATGTCAACCAACGACTTCTACATGAACCCTTGTCAGTTGGATAGATGTTAATTAACTGCACAAATCTACAAAAGACAATCATTACTCGCAAACTTCTATTACTAGAACAAGACAATACCCCAAAAGATTTAAAAACACACAATTGGAAAGGAAATCTACCTGCAGTCCTCTTCGGCCTAGTTGTTTTATTGCCACATCAAGTTTGTTAGCTGGATCTTCATAATTCTTGACAGCAGCCTTAAAAACACATCCAAACCCACCCTCTCCAAGCATGGTATATCGGTTGAAATTTTTGGTCGCCTGTTTCAGCTCAGAAAAAGTAAATGCCGTAAGATTACTCTGCCTGTCAGATAAAATTGGAAATTGGCCTCTTCCTCGGGACTCAGAGCTAGTATCTGATGTGTTTTGGGAATTGTAATCGGACCCGGATCCGGATCCAGATCCAGATTTCCTCATTCCTCGAGCAGTAAATGAGGATTGAGCAGAATGTGATTTTTTCGTCTTTGGTTCCTCTCTTTTCTCCCCATTATGAATATGGAATTGGAAGCACCTCATGGCTCTAACTACCATTCATTACCTGATTATGTTCACCGCAAATCCATGTACGAAAGTAAGAAATGTAATCTTGCGAGTGAAAATATGCAAAAAATCAAATTGTGGTGACTTACAAGTCAATCACTTGCAAGTCAAATTATGGTTATTACATAAATAGAAACACTAAAAAGGGTAAATCAAGAGCAACGGAGATTGATTTTCAAGAATGGCAACTCTTAACTGCTCTCTCAACACATCCCGGAAAAATCACCTGTTACCTACAACAAGAAGCTAATCAAACCAACGAGGGGAAGATATCTAGTGAAAAGACTGTGACTTCTACCAGAGATTCTAAACCAGTACAAAACTTAAATCATTCCTTTTATGTGCTCAATCTCTTCTAAAACCTAAAATATAAACCACTACAATTACAAGAGATTACAAAATCATTTTCAGCGGATCTGTTTGGTGTATCTATTAAACTGGAAGATAACCTACAGCCTTAACAGTTAAAAAATTTTAAAAATCTTAAACAACTGAATTTCAATATTCTTCTAGCTGTAATCGACTTCAAACAAAATGAACCAAGTGATGGAGATGCAGAATTGAATCAAACTATAAAAACGAGAAGGGGGAAATAAATCTCTAGGAGTAAAATTAACACTTATTTTGATGAGCAGTTTCTCTCGGCAAACAGAATCAACCTCCTAGAAATCCAAAAATAAATCTCGACGAGTAAAATCAACAATTATTATTTTGATGAACAGTCTCTGTCGGCAAATAGAATCAACCTCCTAGAAATCCAGCAAGTTATCGGATTAAATTACTGTCATGATTATAGTAAAAACGAAAATGGGGGAAAAATTGAAACACATCTACCAGTCAGGGAGCATAAAATTCAGTTACTTTTTCCCCCTTCTAAAGCTCAGGCTGCAACAATTATAGCACGACTTTCAATAACATACTGAAGAAAGAAATACCCAAAACAAATATCAACCATGTCAATTCTGAATCATATTCATCAAACGGGAAAAGTAATCAAAATAAAAAAGGAAAATAGTAATTTTACCACAACTTTTCAGATGCCGGAAAATTTAAGTTTTCAGGCTCTGTGAATTACACCAAATCTAAGAACACACATTTAATTGCCAGGACAAGTTATTTTTTCTCTTTACCTTGAAGCACAGATTGGTGTTGTACTGCTGTTCTTGTTTCGTAAATGATCCGCCAAAATTAAAAATTAATAAAAATATATGTGATGATGTTGAACATGTGAGTCAAGAAAGGCTTCCCAACAAAGTTGCATAGCCCATATGGTGCCGGAAAAAGTATGCCAAAACAATAATTATAGTCCAACTGGCTGTAGTATAGTAGGTCAAAGGAGGTGAGGATATTACTATCTAGGTTATCTAGAACACAGGAACGGGTCCTAGGGCTTGGTTTAGCGGTAATACACTCGGAGTATGTTTAATTGGTAATAAAATTCATTTTTTTGATATACGGACTGAATCTGTTGTTGAATTTTAAAGAAAGTATATTAAACTAATATACCGCTTGATTCTCGCGGTGGTACCGAACGGAGTCTGGCGGAGGAAATGGAGGCGGCGTGGAGGAGGAAGCAGGGAGATTGAAGGTTGAAGAAAGAGATTGAGATTTGCAGAGAAGGAAGGGAAAGAATGGAGAGGGTGAAGACAGACGGACAAATGAAAATAAAGACGGAAGACAGACAAGTTAATTTTTCGTGTCAAGTGGCGGAGAAAACCTCACTCCGTTCGGTGATAAATCTATTTCTATAATTCCAAATTTTTACTTAAAAAAAATGAACAAAGTAGCACAAAACTCTTTTTTCTTTTTTTTAAGGGATAACGGCATACTCATTAATTGATTTATTAATTCAAATTTTGTATTTAAAAATAACATTTAAGATGTGATTTGACATTTATGTGTATGATGAAGATGAAAGTTTGCTTAGAATGATAATTAATTACTATCAATTAATTATTACATCATTAAAAATAATTTCTCTCCGTAAATATTATATTGTTTAAAAAAAGTTAGAAGGAGAGACAAGTAGTATTGTCGTTTAACTTTAAGCATGAAAAGAGATGCATGAGACTAAAAAAGAAACTTTTGTTTTATCCATTCCAAAATATAAATTATTTTTATGGTTATGGACGTTTAACCGTTTCAATTTCTCACCATTAATAAAAAGATATTATCATCGTTTAACTTAAGTATATGTTTAAAAAAATAGGATTAAAATTTTAATTTCCAACAATAGTAATTACAGTTTCTTAATTAATGTAAATTGTGAAATGAGGTATATCTATATGACGGGTGGAATATTCTATATTAGAATTGAGCTCGCACCGAAAAAGGTAACAAATTAGGAATAATAGTTGAATTCTTTTTAAACACGCCACTTATCTCATATTTAACTGATGTAAAACTTTATTCGTGCATTTCCAATATATATATATATATATATATATATATATATATATATTCTCTAGTAATATACATTATTGTAATTGTATCCCCAATATCTTTGATCTTTACAAATTTTGTATCATCGAATGCCTTTTCTTTTATATTTTTATCTACCTGCTATTAGTTGTCATATTTTGCATTAAATCATGATTTTATTTAAAACATTCGTTGGTATAAAAGTCTCCTAAATGTTTGAAATAAGTAAAAGAAGTGACATCCATAAAAATATCAAGACATGCTTTCTTATTATTTTAAGGACCACAAGCAAAATTTACTAAATATAAATCATTATTATTAAGGATAAGAGATGAATGTTAATGAAATTCTGAAATGTTTGAAAAAAGTTGTAACATAAAATATGGTAGGCGGTCACCTACCAAATATGTTAGCATTTTATGGTACCAACAATTCCACGTATCATCATCTCCCTGAATGGAGGGGACCGCACACATATTGGAAAACGAAAACACATAAAATATTAGTCAAGGCTCGTTTGGCTTGCTGTTTCGCTTTCTATTTTCGAAAATATCAAAACGCTGCTCGTTTCATTGTTTTTAAAATATGTTTTGAAATCGCTTTCAAGATTTCAGATAAAACACGAAAAACGCTCTTTTAATATTTTCTGCGTGTTAAATATCAAAACAAGCGAAACGCATTTTGGATTTTAAACTTTACATTTATTTTATTTGAGTCCCAAATTTTCGTTTTTATACATTTTAATCCAACCACCAACGAACACCATCGGCCACCGCCAACACCACCTGAAAAAAGCCAAACCACCAGATTTGGTGGTTCTCCACCCTCGAGGGTGGAAAACCACCTGTCGCAGGTGGTTCTCCACCACCTGCGAAGGTGGAGACCACCTTCGCAGGTGGTCAGCAGTTGTCGGCGACTGCAAATGGAGGAAAAAGGTGGGCGTGGGGTAGGGTGGGGTGGGGGTAGGGTTGATGAAGAAAATGAGGACTTTTTTTGATATGTGGAAAAGTTTAGGGACCTTTTTATAATTTTTATTATACCAAATTGTATTTTTTTAAAAGTATAAACCAAACACGTTTTCTATTTTCTCTTCTCAAAAATAATTTTTTCAAAACAATAATTAAACGCATTTTCTATTTTCTGAAAACAACGATTGAAAATAGAAAATACCAAAATATTTTCGAAAATGAAAACAGAAAATACAAAATAAACAGAACGACCCCTTAGGTTTAAAATTGTTAAAACAAATAAAGATTAGGAATACTCGATGTAATAAGAATGTGGTGTAATTATTAATTTTAATTAATAAAAAATGTCGTAGTAGAGTGATTGAAAAGAGAAAATGGAAAGCGGACGTGCGTCATGCATACATCCGGATTTCGTAAATCCCCACCAGAAATTTGGTTACCTGGGTCAGAGGCAAAGTATTTGAAAGTTGAACACATACCGGACTTGACCATGTCCAACAGCCATTGTTTATTTTTATTCACGTGACAATTAACTAGGTTGGTATGTAATCTACGTGAAGTCGTGAAGAATAAGCATTGAACTCTAAAATCCATATGTATTCATCTTGTTCATATTCCACACAATTAAACCCTTGATTGGCTTCTCTTTAAATGAGTTTTAAACACTTTTTTCAAATTTTTTTCTCTCCTAAATCAATCACATTTACATATCTCATCACATCTACAAATTTCAACCACCCAATTCCACTCATTCTCTCTCATCTTTCACATTAAAAATCTTTAAAAACCATTGTAATCTATTCCCTACTACACCCGATCTTTCTCTCATTTTTTGAAATAAAAATTAAATATACTTTTATTTCGTATCTTATTATATTTATATAAAAGATTAATAGTGATTGCGTGTGGAAAGGCGATATGTCTAGAGTATAGAAATCCATTACCATATTGTTTAATTTAATTTATGTCACATCTTGACTTTATCCTAATCAACATTCATTAGAGAATTTTCTAGGACTTGTTTGATTCACTTCAAATTTTATGAAATTAAATTTATTTTTGTTCTCGCGCATCTTCTTCAACTATTCATTGTTTTGACATTTTTCTATGTATATTTTAGTACACTTCTTTTAATTCTCAATCACATCTCTAAAACTAAATCTTATTTTTATCAGATTTAATGTAAATTAAAAAGGCCTTCATATACAATGTATATTCGACTAACGTGTCAATCAATTTTTTTAGCTTTTAAAATTTTTGAACAAATTCAATCCAATGGGAAAAAGTGACCATTGTGATGATGACACAAATTTTTGCATGGTTCGGCCACATATTTCTCCATTTTTTAAAATTTTTTACAATCACTTTTATCACTTTGACTACACTTTTTCTTTACTTTTCTTTATCAATTTTCGTGTCATTCATACAAATAGACATTCTTCTACACATCATCCACTACTATTTTACTATTATTATTATTATTTTTATTTCTACCCCTCCATTTTTATTTTTACTCTCATTTTTCCTACACGTCTTTTCCATTCATTTTCAATTAAAATAATATTCATCTTTCTTCCTCTCTCCTCCAATCTCCAACTATAGTTCATGTCCCCAAGATGATATGGACTGTCGATGTGGATTATAGAAAAGACATAGAAAGATGAAGGTTAGTTTAAATGAAAATAAATGGAAATTAGTATTGTCCTAATGCGATGCATGGAGATTTTATTGATAAAAAATAATTTTGATAAGAATTTGTAAAAGTTTTTAAATTATATGATCAAGGCAAAAGAGAAATCATAATATGTATAATATTTAAATAGGTATATATGTTGAATTTGAAACTTTAAAAACATACCTAAACATTTTGAATTTTGAATTTTTTTTAAGACCACATGTAAATTGAATTAGTACCGATTAACAATACACGTTATCTAAATTGAATATTTGAAAATATTATAAAGTAATTACAAAATAGTAATATATTTAGAAAACCTAAAGTTTAAAACAGAAGTACTAATTTAAGTTAAAACTCATTTTACACTCATTAAACCCCCAATACACATTACCTATAAAAATGATTTAAAACTACCATTCTAACATAGTAAAAAAAAAAAAAACAGGTTCTGTAATTAATTTTCAATTTGGTCACTACAAATATGGGGCAGTGCTTAGTTGACACTTCAATTATTATAATATTAAGATAAGATAAGATTAAGACAAGATAAGTGTAGGGAAAATAAGGGAAAAGTGAAAAAAAAAAAGAGGTGTAAATAAATTCAAAATAATAGTAGATGATGTATAGATGGATGTCTATTTGTAGACATGGTAAGGCACTTGAAGAAAAAATTGATAAAAAGTGAGGTAAATGTGATTTTTAAAATTTTAAAACGAGAAGAATGTTATAAAAGTATAGGAACAATAGAGAGAATTTAGAGAGAATTAATTGAAGGAATTTCGTGAATAATTTCATTAATAACCTGAGCTCTATTTATAGGAAAACTTGAATAAGTACAATCAGAATTACATAATTTCATCAAGGGTATAATAGTCATTCACATATAATAATTACATCTTTTACCAAATTATTCCTCCACCAAATTATTCCTCATAATTCATAACCACCAAATTATTCTCAATTATTCATAACACCTAATAATTATTCTTCAATTATTATTCATAACACTTCAATCTTGAATTATTAATACAAACGTTTTCCTGGGACTGTTTGGAGAAAACCAGTGGGAAAAAACTTTCAAACCGATTGCGAGGATAGCTTGGAGTGGTTATATATCGCTTCATCAAACATTGCTCCCCACGATGTCTATCACGCAGATATGAGTATTCACGTCGCCTCGTTAAAACCTTGTCAAGAAAAACCCAGTGGAAAAAACTTGATCGAAGGAAAAAGTACAATTTGCTCCGCTTGATTTCATATCTTGAGAACTCGATATCTTTACTTGGTAAATGATTTCAATATCATCATCGTTTGGATCTAAAGCATTAGCTCCATTATAACTTGATCCAATAGATACTGCTGTATCAATTTCTCATATCGTTCTCAATATACCATGAATATGCCTCAAAAACCTTATTAAGAGGAAAAACTAGGTGGGAAAAACCCTGAAGGAAAAAAGAAAGACATTATTCATGTATGAATACGCCATTAAAGTTGCCTCATTAAAAACCTTGTTAGAAAACCCAATGGGATAAAACCTCAATCAAGGGAAAAAGAGTGCAACGCTGTATTTTTATACAAGTATCTTTGCAAGCATTTCAAAATCTTTCATACATTTGTATGAGTATCATATACATTAGTTTTATACTCTTCACTCATTTAGAAATGCATCAATTTTCAGTACACAACTACAAAACATACATTCACCATGAACACATGTCTCCAAACACACAATTTAAAGCATATAAATTCATCGTAAAAACATGTAAGCATATAAGTAAACTTTCATAACTAACTAACATTTAAAATATATCATTTAACATTTAATACTCACTTAATAGGTTATTTCATTCCAGGGCTTAGCTCACCCTTTAGGGTACTCATAAACACTAGGTTTAGCTCATCCGATCCTTTAATTTCCTTTTACTACACACACGATCGGTAATTTAACTTTCATGAGCATGCAACATATAATGACCACCATGCTTATCTTTAAACTTGAGCACTAGTCATCATCATCTCATCATCTCATAAGTTAAGGATTTCACATTCACCATTTATCATCTTCAATATATCTCAATATTTTCATTATCATTGATCATATGTAGCGCTACATTTTCATATCTCGTGTCGACACATTTCAATTTCATTTCTTTCCCCATATTGACATAACTTATCGAGATATCTCATTATCAATCCTCTTGTAGGATTACACAATATAGTTATGTCTATATACTCTTCAAGAGCATATGCCTCAGATTGGGCACTATCTTTTATAATTTGCTTTGATATATGTTTGAAATATCAACGCTTACAAGTGCAAACTTATCAAAGCATCATAGCCGATATATGTAATTGTTCATAGCCTTTCATGCATCTTTGAACTTCAAGTTATTATTTCAATTCTCGAGGATATAACATGATGCATTTCACATATTATTTTCAACCTTTAATACTCCCCTCATGTTGAGAAAATTTAGAACACCAAAACTCATGATTGGTATGATTTTAATCATATATGTTCTTATCATTTATTTAGACCTGCTTGCATTCTTATTTCGATATCGCAATTTATTTGGGACTTTAAATAATTTGCTATATAATATCCCACTTGTATCTGCATACTCAATCCTTCAGGATTCATTCAAGTATTGGATATACATTTTACTAGCTTTATCATTAAATGAAATCATGCTCATACCGTGAGCAAATATTTCAGAATTTCAAATTACAAATCATATACACATGTATTTATCTAGTGGATCCATATCATAATATCTAGTAGTCCATATGGAGGATGAGTGGGCCCATATTTCTCATCCTTTATTCAGGATATATTTGGGATTTATTTCCAATATTGGCTAGTAATGATTTATTATTTATCGAGAAACAATCATTGAAGAATTCTTTTAATTCTTCACTTGAAATATTGATTTCAATAATTATTTAAACCGGGATGATCAGGGTTTTGCAAACGAGTATTATTGAACTTCTAGTTGAAGAATTCTTATATCGATTTCTACTAGTATCATATAGTGCTCAATATGATTTATCATAGAAACAATTCACCGACATATTCCATCATCTTTTAGTGATTATTATTGTCTACCACTATTCAAACAGTTCTGAAGTTACTCACGCATCACATCCTGGCTATTATTTAATTAAATCGTAGCTCTTACGCTCATATTATTTATTTAAAATCGGAGTCTTATTTCATACAGCCGTATTATTCTATAAATAAATCATTAAAATTATTGCAAAATTCATCCTAACAAGGGTCTATACATTATAATGGATCATATGATCTCAAATCTGAAAATACTATCCATCACTCCGATTAAAATCCTAAAAAGGATTTATAGGAGGTGGAAAGATTAATGATGCTAATGAATAAGGGTATCCCACAAGATATCAGATGCTTGATTGAAACAAAGGTTGATTATCTAGTGAGGTTTCAATTCCTTCTAAATACATGCCTATGTAGTTAGCTTTTTCAAAGCGAAGAGCAAAAAGATTAGGAGGATGCTACAAGTGTGCTCGATGGACATGTGACACTCGATGTAAATCAGGGTACTTGTCCGTAAATCGAGAAGATAAAATAAGCGTTCATTAAGGATGGATTGAGTAAGGAACCTTTGGATGATATTCAGCGCTCTTGAGACACATCCCAGTGGACACGCATAAAGTGAGCTAATGGCCTTATGGGCCAAATTCAAAGATCAACAACGCGCATGCCTTGAAAAACTTACTTTAGAAGATCCCCGTTGTTGTAAATTTAGTAGAAAATTTTAGTATAATAATTTTCTTATTAATATAAGGAAGCTCGATTGTAATAACGAAGATCAATGTTTTTCTTGTAATTGTAAATATTGTTTTTCGATTTTAAGATATCTATATGTATATATATATTATTTTTCAATCACAGGATATATGTCATTTTCACTTAAAATTTTTTTTTTCTGCATTTTTCTCTTTCATATTTGTCAAAAAAGTAAATAGTGCACTCAATTATTGGTTTGAAAATTTTCTTTAAATAGAGGATTCATATATCTCTCATGTTCATACATTAAAAGTATAGTGTAAAAGAGAGATAGGAGTAGAGATGGATATAGAGATTTTAGAATCATCTCATACAAGTCAGACTTTACTCACAGATTAAAACCGTATGTATTCTTGGTGGATCTAATTTGCAGGCCATATCCAATATGTGGATATGGCAAACCAATTAGTAAAAGAGTTAGGAGACAAGAAATCAATATACTATATGGAGGAACCAACAACAAACTTTTAGTAGACTTATAATGGCATTTGCACCATCATGGGAATAAGAGTTTTGAGTGTAATACCTTTTCATCTAGTTGGATCTAATACTCGGGTGGAGCCGGTTCTACCATGGGTCCAGAGGTTGGGGCTAGCGCTTAATCCATCCACAAGCATGATGTGTATATGATGAATAATAGTGATGCTTTCATTGTCCTCGCGCTACAACCGGAAGAAATATTCAATATAGTTGCTGGCACAATGAACTTTCATGTCAAACCAATAGGTTTGTTGAATATTAATAATTTCTTTGATGGCTTTACTAGCGCTTTCTAGATCGAGTGTAAATAATAAGTTTATCTCGCATTCAAAGAGAAAAAATACTTATTTCTGCTAATCGTTGATGAACTACTCATCAAATTTCATGCATATGTTCAAGAATTGTGAAGTCAGTCCGTTTGGTCCATGCACCATCATTGTCAGCGAAAAGAAATTCGGATCCTTTAAATATTTCATTATGAATCCTAATGTTGATGGTGGCGAGTTACTGAGTATTTATACTCTCGAGGCGCATCCCTCATTTATGGATTAGTTTATGTATATTCTTTTGCATTTCTATATTGAAAGTGTTTAATGCCATCTTTTGATATTCTCAATATGTTCCACTGACTGCTTTTGTCTTCTGGAGGTAATAATAATATCATATTGGCTTTATTCAAATAATAAATCTAGTGATTATGCTTCTTCAAGAGCATTTTATTCTCATATTAATACAATCTCATATCATCGATGAGATTACTTCATATAATCTCTCCATGCGATATATTTTCTTTGATTTATCAACATGGGGATCTATTGAGCATTTTATTTTCATCTATTTATCCAATGGTGACTTGTACCACTTGCTCAATTGATTTTCTCTCCATTAATATTCGACATATATATGGGGAAGTAATTTTATTCTCATCGTCCTACTACTGAGAGTATGATTAGAATATTTGATCAACTACTTTTCTCGAGTAGGATTCGTTATAACCAATCGTGTAGTATAACCCACCATATTGGAAATATACTCAAACTATAAAGTGCATAAATTTAAATTGCAGAATTAAATTTCTCCAATGGGTAGTCGAACCTACCTTATGGAATTATTGCAATAAATATAAATCTACACGAATTTAAATAGCAAGAATTAAATTGCATAATATTTAACTACTTCTTCAGAGTAGGATCTGTAGTAGAAGGTATTACCCATCACTAGCATATAAAGTGTGTAAATATATAAAACCTTAGTTTAGTGACGGTTGAACCCCATCATCAAGTAAGAGGTATTGCATTAATTAAATTGCGATAAATAAAGTGCGAGAATTAAATATTGAATCGCTTCTCACGAGAGCAAATTTGTTCTTACAGAACAAATGCTCATTACTTCTGAGAGCTCCTATCATACAGAATAAGTATATTATGTAATCGAACTCTTGAGTTACATTAATATTTTCGATCTATTAACTCAATGACTGATGCAGTCGTAATTAATGGATTTAAATTTCTTCATGAATATTCTATCCATTTTTCACTTTGTCGTCAAAAATTAGGTCGGTTTTACCTAAGGGTAAATTGTCCATTCAATTAAAGGTAAAATTGTCAAAAATATTTTATCAATGTTTCACGATTTGAAAATTATCTCCTTTCTACTTCAATTTGTAAATATAAAAATGTTTAAAGGCTATTTTGTAACATTTCAAAAGTTGGTGCAT
The DNA here is from genome assembly GCA_018223645.1 of Jasminum sambac. Lineage (NCBI taxonomy): Eukaryota > Viridiplantae > Streptophyta > Magnoliopsida > Lamiales > Oleaceae > Jasminum > Jasminum sambac. Next base: position 35,713,591 of record CP073646.1, on the reverse strand, counting down.
CTTGATTTGTAAATTTTGAAAGTTTGATAATAACATATTTCAAAGCGAGTTATTCTTATCAATATTGGTGTCATGTGCTTTCGTTAAATCGAGTATAATGGAGTCGAGAAAATTTGATTTTGATAATGTATGCTCCTTATATCTCGATAAAACGAATGTTATAGTTTAATATATTATTATATTATAAAATCATATGATTTACCTTTTCCTTTCTCTAATTATTCCATGGGTGAGATTTACTTGCAATGCATTTACGTGATCGGAAAAATTCTTTTGATCAATTCTTCCATTTTGGGATTTTAGACATCTCCAAGCAGGTTGTGTAGAATGAGGAATTGTGGGAAGGAATATGAACAAAGGGAAGTTTCAATGATGTATTTGCAAAGAGAGTTATTTAGAATTGATGAGGATGAATTAATTATTCAGTAATAATCCAGGTGATACAGAAGATCATCTATAAGATGAAATCAAGATACATCTTTCTGTATTACTCAAAGGGTTAGAGACTCACGATAACGTGTTATAAAAGTATAGAACAATAGAGAATTTAGAGAATGAATTGAAGGAATTCTCAGGAATGAATTTCATTAATAATCAGCGCTTATTTATGTGAAACTTGAATGACACAATCGTAATTACATAATTTCATCAAGGGTATAATAGTCATTCACATATAATAATTATATCTTTTACCAAATTATTCCTCCACCAAATTATTCATCCACCAAATTATTCCTCATAATTCACAACCACCAAATTATTCTCAATTATTCATAACACCTAATAATTATTCTTCAATTATTATTCATAACAAAGAACATATAAACAGGTGGATCCATTCGAAAAATTGTGCCTATATCCCTATTTCAATAGACATATTGGCATGAAAGATGCACTTAGTGGCCTAAATCACCCATTTTGATGCCACTTGTTGACATTTATTATTAATTATTCATTCTATTCCACAAAGATAATTCACAATTTATTTTTTGTCGGTTCTAAAATGATAGTTCACTTTTTAATTAATTTTTAATTTCTTTACCTGCTATTAGTTAATGTGCATGTACATTGTAATTAACAAATAAGATGCAATAAAATTAAATACTAATAATTAAGTGTAAGGGTATATTAAAAAAATATTATTAAATTGCACATTTTCAAAAATATTAATTGAGTTTTCTTAATCTATAAGAAAATGAGATATACACTATCTTTGTGTGAGCGAGGGAGTAATAAAAAAATGCTTATAATAATAATAATAATAATTAATGTTTGGGAGAATTACATTAATGATCCCCAAATTTTCACTCAATTTGCACTTTAGTCACAAACCTTTTTTTTGGGACAACAGAATTCCTAACCTTTCAAAAATTAGCGTTTATTAGGCCAAATTGACCCAATTAACTTACAATGGAAGGTTATTACGCCATTTTCATTTTTTATTTAATGAACTATGGATAATTTGGTAAGTTAACATCTATTTTTACTATTTTATTAATAAAAATATTAAATTCTCATTAGAATTTAAAAATTATGGTAAGTATTGCATTTAAGTTGCCAAATTATTAAAACTTCTAAAGCAGATCCTAACTAGAGATGGCAAAAAAAATCGTGAAAATCGAAAATTGTGGTTACCCGAACTGAACGGGGCGAAAAAAAGGGAACCGATTGGTCGATAGGGCAAATATGGTTTGCTATTTTCTCGATCCGAACAGGGGCGGATCGGTTGTGGTTCGGGGAAAAAAAACTGAACGGAACCGTTTACCCACTAACATGGACGAAGTTATAGGTATAAAGTCATAATAATTACTAAATCGTACAATTATATTCACAAGTTGATAGTTAGTCGAGTTGGTTAGTGGCGGTGTCTTACAATCAAGAAGCGAGTTCTAACCCCCTCCTCCATGCACTTGGTTTAATTATATAGAATAAAAAAAAAAGGGTTTGAAAACGGTTTGGAATCCTGAACCGAATCAAACCGAAACACCAACAGCCTGGTTTAGGTTAAGATTTAAAAACACGGTTAGGTTCTCGCTCGAGGTAACCGTCACGAATCAATTCGTTGTCATCCCTAATCCTAACAAATAAATAAATAGAAGTGGGGCTGAGTTTTTTGGGTGGGCAGGTGCTGGCGTATGTATTGGAAATTTGAATAGTTTAGGGATTTTAATGTAATATTTATAATAAATTTTAAATGAGGACTTAATTGTTATTTATTAATAAATTTTAAATGAGGATTTAATTGTTATTTATTAATAAAATGATAAAAGTAAATGTTAAACTATTAAATTATTCATATTTTATTAAATAAAAAGTAAAAATGGTCTAATAACCTTCTATTGAAAGACTTGGACTAATGAACGCTAATTCTTAAAAAAATTGGGACGGTGTTGTCAAAGAAAATTTTAGGGACCAAAATGCAAATTGAGTGAACGTGGGGGACATTCGCATAATTTAAATTTTAAGAATTGTAACAGGAAAATCTCATGTCATGAAATTGAAAACAAGTGACCAACCAGTCAAAAAAACGTAAGCGCAATTTCATTTCCACAAACAGAGCCATTTATTTCTCACAGCCAATTCTTCCTCCATAAACAATGGAGCTCCGTCCCAGTTCCACCTCCCACATTCCACCTCCCAAATTTTGCCCAAAAAGGCTTTCCTGTTCGTTTCATCTCCTAAATCCTCATACGTACAATCAAATAATCCAATTCAAAAAATCTAAGTACCCGTCACTTATCCATTTCTCTTTCATTATATTCCCATTTTCCCGCATTGCTAGTGATAACATATACATGCACGCTGAAATTCGTTGGATGATTTTCCCTATGTGCGAGCATTGGGTTTATTCGAACGATTGAAATGAGTGGAACGAGGATTAATGCCTCTCGACTTCAATATTTGTTGTTGATTTTGGTTCTTATTCTGGGCTGTTGTTCACCGAGGGTTTGGTGTGTCGATGGGGATGAATACAGCCGGACGAAGAATCCGAAAGTTGTACCACTTGTTACATCTCTCATCTATAGCCAAATTTCGAATCTTACTAAGATATTCAACAAGGATATATCCAATAGCTTGGCATATTGCACTACGGATGTGTGAGTTTATTTCGACTTCTTCAATTTGATGTGTTTTGTTACTAAATTAGTAGGTTACATGATCCCATTTTGCTCATTTTGTCTTCTCTTTTCAGGAGTGCTGATTTGAATGAGGCATTTAATTTTGACAACAATTTGGATTTCTTGAATAAATGTGTTATGCAAACAAAAGGTAATTTGCCTTTGCAACCATAAATTTACTTCTAGTAAGGTCTATATGAATTTTCGTTATGACACCACGATATGGTCTAATATGCGACCTATGAACATGAAGATCTTTCGGTAACTAGATTCTGTTAGCAAGTTTGTTAGAGGTGACTTCACATTGCACTAGGTAGGTTAATTGTGCTTCACATGATAAAATGAAGTAGACTTTGATGGATGATAAGAGGAACTTAAGTAATATAGAAAATCTCTCTCTCTCTCTCTCTCTCTCTCTCTCTCTCACATGACAGTTTATTACTGAAATCAACAGATGTCACTCAGAGGATGTGTACCGCAGCAGAGATGAAGTTCTATTTTACCAGTATCATGGACACAAAGCCAGCTGATGCTCAATTCTTAAAACCCAACATCAATTGTAATTTAACTGCATGGGTTCCCGGATGTGAGCCAGGATGGTCTTGTAGCGTTGATTCGCATCAGAAGGTTGACCTGAAGAATGCTAAGGACATCCCACTTCGAACTGTTGACAGTCAACCTTGTTGTGAAGGCTTTTTCTGCCCTCGAGGTCTCACTTGCATGATACGTAAGTATACATGTACCCTCTTTTGTGGTAGGCATTGGCTCTTTTTTGGTTTCTCAAATAGTAAATGTAAATGTCTTGTTTTCTTGCTAATAAGCAACTTCATTCATTAAACTTTGAAGTAGCTTCTTGCGATTTGGATACCATCTATGTGTTAAACACTCATCTAGTTCTAAAAGATAGCACAGTACTTTACTATATGTGAAACCAGATATTCTAGTCTGTTAATGAGTCACTTGAAGATCACTAATGATCAAATTCCTTCAACTAACTCGTATTTGTGTACTTGTATGGTGATTGCAGCTTGTCCTTTAGGTTCTTATTGCCCACGTGGAAATCTCAATAAAACCACAGGCATATGCGATCCGTAAGTTTATTTCCTAGCAGGGGCTTGCCTTTTCATATTGTTGGGGCTTTTATTGTTTATATGATCTGTTGATACATGTGTTGGTAAAGAAAATTTTCAGATATGCATATCAACTCCCTCCTGGTAAGGAAAATCACACTTGTGGTGCAGCAGATACATGGGCCAGTATAGAAAGTAGCGAAGCGATATTTTGTTCGGCAGGATCTTACTGTCCAACGACCACCAAAAAGATTACTTGCTCCAAGGGGTACTTTTCATTTCAGCAATCAGCACTGACATTTTCTTTTGCCTACAATTCTACTTGAAATTGACATCCACATTTACTGATGTTATTCTTGTGCAATTCCAGACATTATTGCAGGCAGGGCTCCACGGGGGAAAAACGTATGTTATTGAAACTTGTAGACAGATATATTATTTGTTTGCGAGAATTATTGGCACCTCAATGTCAAATTTTTGTTACTTTTCAAGGATTTAGAAATAGGCTTTTCCACAGGCAGAGCATTTCACTCAACACGTTGATTTTGAAAGAAACATTATACCAAGAGTACCTAGTTTGACAGTATAATCTATAAAGGCTTGCTACAAGCCTGTTGATTCTCCTATGAAATGTTACCTCCATCCGAATATAAACTGTTTTTTCTTTTAGATTGCAGTTTCCAGGAAACATCCAAGAGATGAATGATATTATTAAGTTATTTATGAATAACCTCCATAATGGGAAAGGCATTTCGTGAAAATTTAATGAAATATCTTTTTTTAAGCGAGTTGCTGTAGTTCTATGACATTCACATTTAGATATGAATGAGATCAATGCAAGAGCAGCATTTGTAATCGAATGAGTTTCTCAATTTGTTGGTCTGGGGAATGAAATTAATTATTCTGGTCTTATCCAAAATTACATGGGATTTCTTGATCTTTCTGTTTTGTAGTGTTCCAATTTCTAGAAATATTGATCTTTGATTTATACTCAACAATAATGTTTTTACCATTTTAATGTTTCAATGAATGATTTGCAGCTTGCTTCAAGTTGAGTAGTTGCAATCCAAATACAGACCATCAGAACATGCATGCCTATGGGTTCCTGCTCATTGTAAGTAAGAACTTATTAGCGATGCAGCCTTCATTTGATATCTCTGTATGGCAAATGGATTCGTGATTTCTGGTTCCTCCTTTCTCCTCCTTTCTTCCTTTCTAATGCAAATGCAATATACATATTCCTACGAAATTTTCCATTGGAGTGATTCTGTAGTATGATTTTGAACCATTGACTAAGAGACGGCACGGCGTAAAAGCCTTCAAAATACCAGTATCATCAGTTTTGTGGGTCGTCAGGGAAGATGGGAATATTATACTCCGCCGAGAGATTCAGATCTTCAAAGTACACTGTCTATTCAGCCTCTTTATCTGGCAGTGTTGGAGACATTACTCTAAATGCATGGATTATCTTTTATAATCCCCCTCAATGTTTGGCAAATTAGTTATTGATCATTACCAATTTCATAATATTACTAACTTAAGTACAAGATGGTAGCTGATTGCCTAACATCTGAAAAACACATTATCCAGAAAAATGGAAGTTTTGTAGATAAAAGAAGCAATTTATTTTAATTAATTAATTAATTAATTTATATTTGTAGCTGCTTCTAAACTAAATTCTATTTGCATATGCAGGGTGTGTTGAGCTTGATACTTATGATATTCTACAGTTGCTCAGATCAAGTCCTCTCAACTCGACATGCAAGACTGGCCAAGTCCAGAGAAAGAGCGGCGAGAAGTGCCCGCGAAACTGCACAGGCAAGAGAAAGGTGGAAGCTTGCAAAAGATGTTGCAAAGAAACGAACTACAGGCTTGCAACAACAGTTATCACGCACGTTTTCAAAAAATAAAGGTGGACAATCTGGCAGTAATGACCTGCCTCTTCCGCCTAAGTTTCCAGGCAATTCAAATAAACCACCTTCTGCTGCCCCGAAAGAAAAGAAATCAGGGGGAAATCTCACAAAAATGTTGCAATCAATGGAAGATGATTCAGACAGTCATGAAGGTTTTAATCTGCAGATTGGGGACAGGAATATCAAGAAACAAATGCCGAAGGCAAAACAGTTGCACACTAAGAGCCAAATATTTAAGTATGCATACGGTCAACTTGAGAAAGAGAAAGCTATGGAGCAAAAGAATAAAAACTTGACCTTCTCGGAGTAATCTCAATGGCCACAGATACAGATATCAGGACAAGGCCTACAATTGAGGTTGCTTTCAAAGATCTTACCATAACTCTGAAAAAGAAACATAAACATCTGATGAGGAGTGTGACTGGGAAAATTTCGCCAGGTCGAATATCTGCAGTCATGGGCCCGTCAGGGGCAGGGAAAACAACATTTCTTTCTGCTGTGGCAGGAAAGAGCACTGGAGTCACCATGTCAGGTTCAATTCTTGTAAATGGAAAGCCTGATTCCATTCATTGTTACAAGAAAATCACAGGTTTTGTCCCCCAAGATGATATTGTTCACGGGAACTTAACTGTAGAAGAGAACCTCCGCTTCAGTGCTCGCTGCAGGTATATTAGCTTTAGATCATATTGCACAACTGGTTCAATTTCCACCAAAATGAAATACTTGATTACTAAAAAATTCAAGTAGATAATGAGGATTTATTTCATCAAAAGATTTAGTATTCTGTAGCATTAACTCCACTTTACTTTAGCAACTTGTTTGTTTAACTTTTATCTCATGATTGTCACTGTCTCCTATTTATTGGCTTTCAATACTGTGAAGGCTTTCTGCAGACATGCCAAAACCCGACAAAGTTCTTGTGGTCGAAAGAGTTATCGAGTCATTGGGACTTCAGTTAGTGAGAGACTCTCTGGTTGGTACAGTAGAGAAGCGAGGTATCTCTGGAGGCCAGAGGAAAAGAGTAAATGTTGGATTAGAAATGGTCATGGAACCTTCACTGCTGATCTTGGACGAGCCCACTTCTGGTTTAGACAGTGCATCTTCCATCTTACTTCTTAAAGCTCTTCGACGTGAAGCTCTTGAAGGAGTTAACATCTGCATGGTTCTTCACCAGCCAAGGTATGTCTATAATCTGTTAGCTCTTATATCTCTTGGGAACTCAAGTATGCCATTGAATCACTATTGCTATGTCTGATGTCATGATTTGACTTTTTCTTCCTCAGCTATACCTTGTACAAGATGTTTGATGACTTAATACTTTTAGCCAAAGGTGGGCTTACTGTGTATCATGGACCTGTGAAAAAAGTAGAAGAATACTTTGCAGGGATTGGAATCACTGTACCAGAACGTGTCACTCCTCCTGACCACTTCATTGACATTCTCGAGGGTATAACAAAACCCAGTGGAAATTTAACTGCTGAACAGCTGCCTGTCAGATGGATGCTTCATAATGGGTACCCCGTACCTCCAGATATGTTGCAGTTGTGTGACCAAATTGGTTCTTCCTCTAATAGTGGAAGTTCTCAGGGAGCTCCTCCAGAAACACCTCTTAAGGTCGATTCATGGCAGGATAATCATGATCATAAACCGTTTCATGTCTCCAAAATCCACGACTTATCAAATCGTGTTACACCTGGGGTACTTCGTCAATATAGATATTTTCTTGGAAGGTATTGTATCTCAAATTTCTTTTTTCAGTGTCATCCATAGATACTAGGACATGCATCTTTAAATTTTCAAAATTTTGAATTGTTTATACTTGTGCGACTATTTAAGCTTTTTGGGTAGATTTTTGGGAAAAATGATTTATGAACGTCTTGTTTAGGAGTATCAAGCAGCGACTTCGAGAAGCTGAGGTCCAAGCAGCAGATTATATGATCCTTTTGCTGGCTGGAGCATGTTTAGGGACTCTTTCTCAAGTGAAAGGGGATACCTTCGGGTATCACGGTTATATGTATACAGTCATTGCTGTATGTAAGTAGCCTTTTCCTCTGATTCATGTTTTTCACTTTTTACTGAATTTTCTTACATAAACTTTAGTTCCATTGAAAACTGATATGTTACCCATTTTGGATAATTACTTGAAATTTTTTTCTGCTATGATTTAAGTGAGATTTCTTTGTTGCAGCACTCCTGTGCAAGATCGCGGCTTTAAGGTCATTTTCATTGGACAAATTACACTACCGGAGGGAGAATGAAAGTGGCACAAGCAGTCTAGCCTATTTTATGGCCAAGGATTCTGTCGATCATTTTAATACAGTTATCAAGCCTTTGGTTTTCCTTTCTATGTTCTTCTTCTTTAACAATCCAAGATCAACTTTTACCGATAATTACGTCGTTCTCCTCTGCCTTGTATACTGTGTAACCGGCATAGCCTATGTGTTTGCCATCTTCTTCACACCTAGTCAAGCGCAACTGGTAAGCATCCGCATCCAAATCAATCATCATCAAACAGTATTTTAATGCATAATGTATATAATTTTGTATTTATTTTCTTTCATGGATTCAGTGGTGTGTGCTTCTTCCTGTCGTTCTTACTCTCATCGCTAATCAAGATAAAGACGATAAAATCGGCAAGTATTTAGGCACTTACAGTTATTCCAAGTGGGCTATGGAAGCTTTTGTCATCGCAAATGCTCAAAGGTTAGCATCTCAATTTGTCAATTGGCTGAGTTGCTGGAGAATTCAAATATGATGTCCCTTTAGTTGTCCCATTAACTATCTCATCCAATCAGAATACAACACACAAATAAAGTGTAGATGTGGAATCTTCAGATTGGATGAGAGAGTCAATGAGACAGTTAGATAACTGCATAATAAGCTTGTGATTACACTTGTAAAATAATTGGCGGTTTACTTCATTTTGTCCTTCTTGCCCTCAGATACTCGGGAGTGTGGCTGATAACTCGTTGTGATACGTTAAATGACTTGGGATACAGTGTTCAGAACTGGAGTTACTGTCTAGCTTTACTCATGGTCACTGGTATAGGCTGTAGATTTCTAGCTTTCTTTTGTTTGGTGACTTTTGGAAAGAAATGAACGAGGTTGACCGTTGTTGTTTTATACTTGTACACAAGAAATGGACATCATAAATTTTGCAGACTTGTATTGTACAAATTCAGTTAGGATGGAATTCCATTTTTGTTAGTACATAAATTTGCTTTGCACCAAATTGTTAACTCATGGTGGTTATCTATCCCTCTGTACATATCAAATCATCTTGAAATGGAGATAAACCGAGTTGTAAGTTGTGATAGGTGCAGGTATTCAAATCCAATTAAAGATTAGAAGATGCCATTCAGCCAAATTATTAATGATTTTTGAATCATTTGCAATTTTCAGTTGTTACCTGGTTTTAGGTTCTCAGTTGAATTTAAGTATAACAAATTGTAATTGGCATTGCGAGATTGTAATTGCGATTGGGATGTGATGTTGGATAAATCTGTCAACAACGATATGTAAAGCGACGATCAGAGAATCTGCACTCACAAAGGAAAAATGTGCGTGCAGGCTATCTATCCATTTTTATCTCCAATGTAAGAATTAATAGTGTTTTAATGAGAATTTGGAAAAAAAGTTTTGAAAAATAAGAATTTTGAATAGAGTGAGACTATTCACACCCAAAAATTTCTAAACACACCCAAAAAATCTATCTTCCCCAAAATAACCCTAATTTACTTTAAAAAAAAAAAAGTTCGGCCATACATGGTTAAACAAGGTGAAGAAAAAAAAGGCTGGCAAGGCTCATTTGTGCCATTTCGCCAAGAATGGTCGAATGGCCCTGGGCTGCAAATTTGCAGCCTCAAAAGCTGCAATGGTAGCAATGTTGTTGAAAATTGCAACATTTTCGGCAACACCTTGGGCACTTACTTTTTGTAGTTTTTTAAAAAAAAATAAAAATTAGGAGGGGTGTTTTGGGAAAGTGAGTATTTTGGGGTGTCAATACTCTCACCCTTTTGAATAAAAGAAGTATCATTTATGAAGTAAAAGAGAGAAAGTAGTTACCAACAATAACTACCAATTTGAAACTTCAAGTAAGTTATGGATGGAATTGTTAAACAAGTGGATCAATAACTTTACCCCTTAGAGGATGTGGATATTGCAGACTTCGCGTCCACTAATTGTTATTTGTTCTAATGCTACATCGCTCCACGCCAAATTGTGAAAATTGAGACGGCAAAAGCCCATGTTATTGATGAAAAAATTAAGATTAATTGCATATATCTAGTTTTGTATTCGATAGTAATTGTTCCGTATTCACAAGAACGATATTTTATCCGAAAACGTGAACGCGAGGACCAAAATGCGTTAATTTTCAAAACGGATCCTCAAAATGCAGTGAACCAAAGTATAGGTCTGAATGTGCCAAATGCCAACTTCGCGTTGTAAAATTGCAAAAACGCTATCTTTAAAACACCGTCGCCGCGGCGGACGTGAAACTCTGATTCCATGACAATAATATCCATTTCGGTTCCGTACATTAGACGGTCGCTCACTTTCTCTCCTCGGCGATTCCTCCTCCTCTCTCACGTCGCTAAAAGTCGGCTGACGGAATTTCAGTCTACAGGTCAATTTCTCATTCTATTTTAATTTTTAGGAAACGGTTTATTCAGTACTCTATACGGTATACACGCTTAAATTTCCCCTTTTTTTTGGTCACTTCTTCCTATGTTTGTGGACATTAGACTTTCATTTATGTTGCTGAATGTGTTTCTATATGCCTTTATAGTTAAATATTTATCACTTGTTTATTGTCATTTTCTCCGATTTTTGTTCTTTTTCAATTTTTTTGGTGGAGTCTGCACTGTACTTAATTAAAAGCATTAAGAGAAATACGTTTGAAATGACATGAAAATATGGCCAAGCATGTTCGAGTTTTATGATTTTGAAAGTGTCACTTGGCTTTCTACTTTGAGTGATTTCTGCTAAGAATTAGTTGTTCCCGATAGTTCTAATGGGATTTGGCTTCTGCTTGACTGATGATTATCCAGTTCCAAAGCTGACTCTGTGGCTAAAAAAGTGGGCTTATGAAAATTAATATTTTGACATTTCTCTGTGAACTGCTATGTTGTGCTATTGTTACTGTAGAAGGATCTGGCAACAAAATTTTTTGATTATATAAAGTCCCTTCACTAACATTTCAACTTCAAAAAACAATATTACGTGTTTCCAGTGAAAATTTTTTTAATGGGACATAAAACTCAGCTGCAAGCCTGTGATTCTCCTAGAGAATGTTTACCTCTTCTGAATGTTTATTGATGTTTCTTTTGTCAACTCAATTGCACAACCCTCTCATTCTTCTTCTGAAATACCTAACCATTTTGCCAGTTTGTAATCACGTTCCCTCTGCTTCTTTCACCTCAATGGCGGGTGGCGAGAGTGTATCCCACATACCACAGCCACCAACAATTGAAAAACTTGACAAACAATTCGTGGAGTTTCGGAGCCAGCTGGAAGATTCAGGCAAGTTACGCGAACGTTTACGGGCCGTTGCTATGGAAATTGAATCTATCACGAGGCTCATGCACTCTAGTCTTCTCCTTATTCACCATTCCTGCTCTATCTCAGGTACATAAAAGCTGTCTACTTAAATTTAAAGGCTCTGTTTGGTGAATTTATAGATGATTTATCATTTATGAAGAGGAATAGTTCTTGGCCTTACAAAATGTGAAGATAATAAATTAATAATGAATAGTAGTGATGAGTGTGCGGTAGAAATTAATGTTTGTCTTTATTTTGGCCTATAAACAATTTTATGATCCATTGCTAAATGGAAGCGAAACTTGTGGGGTTGCAGCTAATGTCAAAGTTACACTTCCATTTGTTACTCTTCTTTTTCTTTTTTCCCTCTCTCTATGTGATTGCTGTTTTATAGCTGAATTTGATGGATTTATCACATTTGAGTTTTAATATTAATACTGATTATGATTGTTTGGATTATTTAATTTTTCAAATTGCTAGGTGAATGAATAGACCAAATGGACCATAGTAGTTTTATGCTTCTTTACTTTCTTTACATTATGTCCTCTTCAAAGGAAATATTACCATATGATAAAGAGCTTTATAACAGAAAAAGACTAAGAGCTTGTTTGTTCTAGCTTTTGGAAAATTATTTTTGTTGAAAACCTTTTGTAACAACACTTTTTATTGAAGTGACAACATTTTTTTTTAATTACTATTTCATTCACTACTCCCAATAAATTTTTCCATTTTTAAGTGCTCATTTAAAATTTATTACTTTCAAATCTTTGTTTAGTTGAAATTTTTTAAAGCAGAGTGAGTATGTGGATAAAAGTTCTAAAGAAGTATGAAAAATTTGTCAAAAATCTATGAAAGGGGTAGTTGAAAATAATGTTAGAGTAAATAGATTATTTGAAAAATATTTACCTGCCAAACTAGCTCTAAAAGAATGGAACATATGTTTTAGATCATGTTAATATTTGGTGATTAAGTGTTGCGTTAATGATAATACTGAGATTTCTAGGACGTCTTTGGTTTAACGCATCATCTATGTTTGTCATTATTATAATAGTATGTTGGTTATTTCTCCATCTCATGTGGGCTGGTGGATTAAATCTAATTTGTAGATTACTATCAATTTTGTTCAATTTAGATTGTATTAGCACATAGAGAAATTCTCTTTCATCCTTATGATTGTTACCACCATTGTGTTTTAGAGGGTGTTAGCGGATGAGTTTTAATGTATTTTTATGAGTAGGAAGAGAGAGAATGAGTGGAGTTGGATGGTGGAGATTTAATGAGTTGATAGATATATGGATGTGATTTGTTTGACCAAATTTAAAATTTGAAAAAAATACATTAAAATGCATTAAATTGGATGTGCTAACACCCTCTTATGTTGATTAGCTTTGTTATAATTTTGATTAGATGTTTTAGAGAGGGCGAAGCAACAAATTGGTTGTTTGAGGGAATTATATTACAAGCTTGCAGAAATTATTCGTGAATGTCCTGATCAATATTACAGGTTAGGGGGAAATGTAATTGTTCAGATTTGTTTGCGAATTTTTAATTGGCACTTTTGCAATTCTTTTGTTTTTTTCTTTTTAATTTTTATATCATTAGGTATCACAATGAGTGGAGGAGCGAGACGCAGACTGTTGTGTCATTGCTTTCTTTCATGCATTGGATAGAATCTGGGACTCTACTTCTACACGCTGAAGCTGAGGAGAAACTTGGATGTACGTTCAAATGCTATTCAAAATATAATACATATACAGTTATTTCTAGTTTGCTCTACAAAAAACATCTACTTTCATGGATCGAATAACTTTTTTCCACAATGTTTTAGATTCAGTTGAAAGATGTAATTTTTCAGCGATATTTTCTTGAGTATGCATGTTGTTTTGAAATATAAGAGCTTGACCTCAAATATCAGAGAAAAGGTTTATTGTTACTTGTGATAATCACATTTTCTCATTTGACGTAGGAATTTTAACCACCTCCTTCTTTGTGTGTATGTGTGTGTGTGTTTTAAGTTGCTTCATTGATTTGTTTCATTTATCCCTTTAAAAATATGAGATTCGTTTGACAAATTCGGATATGCATGTTCAATGGAGTTTCTAATCAACAACCTACTACAGGATGTAGATTTTGGTGTTAAGCTGCTTTACCAATGACAGATTTCATCCTCATTTGTTTGTGGCTCTGTGAACCCCAGTATCACTTATTGGATCTGATTGCTAAATTGCCTAGAAGCAATGATTTTCACCAACATAATCTGCAACCAATTGTTTGTCTATGCGTTAATTTCTCTAGTGCTAAATTGTCTAGCAACAGGGGAGTTTTTCTTTCATCTTCCTTTTATTATTATAAACCCATTTCCTTGTCTATGTGAATCTGCAAAGTAGATATTTTTAATGAGTACCGTTTCTGGTACTCCCAAGTTTTAGTCCTCTCGGAAACCTAATAATTGTTTCCTTTTTTCAAAAACAAAAACTCCCAAGTCCCAACACCGGCAGTAGTTTAAAGTTTTATACTGAGGAAGCAATAATATGTGAATATTGTTTACTGATCTATGATACAGTGAATCCTACAGAGTTTGGACTTGATGTCGAAGACTATCTTATTGGTAAGTACCACTGCTTTGGCTGATTGTTTCAAATTTTAACCATGACCTCTAGGCGTTGAGTGGTTTATCTGCTCTTGGGGCTTTCCTTGTATGTCTTCGTCCGTGATTCCAAAACTTCTGAAGTGTCACCAATTTTGGTCAAAGTACCAATTTGCTGCTTAAAAGCTCACTGATAATGGTTGCAAGCCACTTAATCATGTTAATTTTCTTCCGTGATTGTCTTCTGGGAGTATTCTATATTTTCCAATTTGTTATCCTCTTTTAACCCCATATTTTTTCAAGATATGTACTGATCTTGAGTTTTTTCTTCTTCTACAGGAATTTGTTTTATGTCGAATGAATTGGTAAGCACACTGTTAAAATACCCTTCTAATTACTAGTTATCCTCGTACTGAATAGATGATGCTCGTAAATCCCTTACTAGTCGAAGTCGTTAAGAAACAGAAAATTCTTATTGCTGAACATAAGCGACTTGAGTATTTGCCTGTAAGAAGTAAGATATTTGATATTTGATATTTGTGGCTCATAATGGGAGGAAACTGAGTAACCGGCACCTGCTTTGCAGCCAAGGTATGTGGTGAACCAAGTGACTGCTGGGGATTATGAATGTCCGAAAAAAGTTATGACATTCTTGACAGATCTACATGCAGCATTTCGCATGCTTAATCTTAGGAATGATTTTCTGCGCAAGAAATTTGATGGTAAGTTAATCTTACTGGTGTTGCTATACAATCTATGATGGCTGAGTACCTCAAGGACACCTAGAAGGTTTTTTCCTTTCCCCTTTGCTTAGCTGGGCACATGTTTGGAAGTGTTCATAGGCAGTTGCTGTGCTTATGAATAAGTTGTTGTAGTTGTGAGTTCTCGGAAATGTGTTAAAAAGTAGTTTGAAGGAGGAAAAAAAGTGCTTTTTTTCACTTGCCTCTGTGTTTCTTTCAATCTGAATCAGAATCAGTTAATGAAGTGAAAACTTTTATTAATTTTGTTGGAACAGGAATGAAGTATGATCTTAGAAAAGTTGAAGAAGTGTACTACGATGTGAAAATTCGTGGCTTGGCGGCCAACGGAGTGGCGGCAGGCAGGGAAGGAGATCAAGGGCAATCGTGAACTGTGAGCAGCTTTCAACTTCTTGTTGTTTACTTTCTGTTCTATAGGATTTAGTACATCTGTTGGGTTACATCGAAAGTTACTGTCTTTTATGGGTTGGGTCGCTTTAGCGCTGAGCCGGTGATTGGAGTAAAATTGTAGGATTATATCTCCATCTAGATGAGAAAAATGGTATTATAATTTAACATCTTTTGTCGTTCTACGCAGGAGACCATTTATTTCAAAGGATTAACAAATCCCTCCTTGAGTTTCAATTTAAAAGAATAGTGGTATCACATTTTGGCTAATCAAAAGGAAATTACTTTGAAGCATTAATTTATATCTATCTCTATAATCTATGTTGTATCGCATGAGAATTTTTCAAATCGGAAAAATTATATATTACATATATATTGACTTTATTGCTCCTATCATTCTTTCTTTTTTCCTTATTTTATTCTGTTTTTTTTTTTTTTTGAATGGACTCCTATCATTCCTTTTAAATTTTAAACTTTAAACTTTATAATCATTTTTTTGGGGTTATTTATCATTTTGTAAATAAATATGTTTAATGCGCTTTATATTTCTGTTGATGATCAAGTTGAGAGGACAATATCACTTCATTATGTCATGAACACACGGTGACCACTGACGTCGGTAAAAACAATCGTAACGTGAGTATCCGGCAAATCAACACAATAAAAATTTTAGCATTCATTTACACCTTGTTAGTGCAGACACAGATTTACGAAGATTTACTAGCTACTGTGAAATAGAGAGAATGTGGGATTATCGAAATACAAGATTTACGTAGAAGACAATGGCTCGTAAAATATGTGACGTAAGGTGTGTTTGATTGCACATGGTAAAAGAAAATATTTTCCCACTTTCACAAAATTTTTCTTGGGGAGATGGATTTTCTTTTCCATAAAACTACCAAAACACGCCAACTATCGTACTGTAAAATATTCGCTAATAAAATTTGTCAATCAAACAACCAAAGTGAGAAAATTTTTTCCATGATGGGACATTTTCCATGGAAAATGGTGTCAATCAAACACACCCTAATTGGTTTGACTTTTGATGTGAATGTGTTAAAATGTGTAAAATTTTGTTAAAAATTGTAAAAGAACGGGCGTTTATTGTATGGATATATTTTATGAAAATAAAATTAATAGTTACATTATACAAAAGAGACGAGTTGAATTGGATAAAGATGATAAGTAAATCCAAAATTTTATGGTGATTTCGGACGCGAAGAAGATGAATCCGTAGATAAAAAGGTTTCACAATGTGGCCAAGGCCTTTCAAGATGTGTTCTCGCAACTTGTTCAAAGAGCGAGTGAATCCCTAGATGATAACTGTTACCCCCATCCAATCTATGGTCATCTACGCTCTCGTTTCAATGCCAACACGCCATGCGAGCGTGATACAAGTTGCTGCGCCTCTCCATTTAAGTGGCTGACACACAAGAAATTGACATCGTAAGGTACTATATATTGGTAGGAGATTATTAGTGTGGTCATCTATATGCTATATTGTATGTATGTACCAACAAAAAATCTATCAGGGGCCCTATTTAGTGTTATAATACTGTTTATATCTCTCTATCAAGAAACCAATTTTACAAACGATTCTCTTGCAGCTCATCTTCATGTTCTTGTGTTTAGCATTATTCCGTTCTATCCACAAATACCAAAGGATGTATAGGGGGATGAGGACTCTGAAATCGCCTTGCCTTGAGGTGAAATTTAATGATCTAGAATAGTAAAATTTGCCCAGGAGAATAGCAATGAAGGATGTCTAGGTTAGCTCTGTCAAAATAAGACTTCCAGATTTGTTGAGCTACAAGACTGGAAAGAAATATATGTTCAATTGTTTCCTGAGCATAACAGCACTGGCATCTGCTAGCTAGCTGGATATCATACCTTCTCTTCATCACTTGATGATGAATGATGACATTAAAAATGGTCTAGATGATGGAAAGCATTTCTAGTATTCAAGGTGCACCGAATAAGTGCTTTTAGGTAATAGGGCACTGACAAACAGATGCAATAGTCCATTAATTGATTAATTTGGATTCTCATATTCTATTTATTTTATTTCTTGTCGGTTAGGAGTACTAAGTATTCTACACTCATGGAGCATTAGAAAATTTTCCCAAGATGACTATTTTATAATATTTGTATAATATTATACTTTTACATATTTTGGTTGAAAAAGATTTAAGGAGTTAAAATACTTTTGAGATTGTTATATATGAGAAGTTTAATAATCATTTTTGAACACAATGTCATGGAGAAAAAACAATTATCGTGTGGCGTTAGTGCTATACATTGGTTCTTGCAAATATCAGTAAACATTTTTCTTCTAGTTTTGTAAGGTGAGGAGCCACACATTATAATAACAACGTATGAAGATTTTTAATGATGAATGAGCGTTTGGAAGAGCGCTTTATGTACCTTAGTAGAAAACTTTTGAAATAATGCTGTAATCTATATTAAAATCAAATCCCCACTAATTTATAGTGATTGTATACAATATATAGTTACGGCACATTTGATCCAAAGATATACAGTTTGTTTCTATAGTTCTTTGCAAAATTTCTATGCGAATACATAAAATGCTTTGTGGACAAAGTTCTATGAGACATGTACAATATAATTGATCTAGTACGTGCTCCCATTAGTGCCATAATATAGCACTGACTCGACATGGAGCCACCACATCCAACCACCCCCATGCCGTCGCCCAAAAAAAAAAAATTGTGGGGTGGCTAAAAGTGGTAGTTTCACGTCCAGCCACGTATCCTGCTAATGCTATATTATAGCACTAGCGAGAGCACTAGATCAAAATTGTTATTACATGTTTGTAACAATAATTCTCCAAAAGCTTTATTGATATTGATACTGGCACCATGACACCACATGTAAAGGTTGCTTGATTTAAATAAAATAAGGGGAAAAAAATTATTATGATCAGAAGAATGCTTTGCTTATTATGATCAGAAGAATGCTTTGCTTTTCTATTTTCCCCTTTTTTCTGGTTTTTGTCAAGTGTTTGAATTGTTTACAATAAATCAAAGGAATTTTTCAAATAATAAAACTAAAAAATAAAAATCAAAGGAAGTTATTAGAACAGAATTTTGACTTGAAGCGTTCATTTTCAGTCCCAATGGGTGTTCCTCGATCAACAAAACTATGAATTTTCGGACTGAATTTTGTCTGCACCTAAGCAAATCTGTTTCTACTGTGATTTTAGAGCATATCTAGTGGTACAATATAGATTGCTACTGTTGGCGTAAATATAGCGACCAACAAAAATATCTTCAATGTGGGTGTGAAATACATTAATTATCCAATTAAGAAGAGAAATAATGAAGATAATTAATGCTCCCAAGTGAATACACAAATCTGGTATACTCTCTATTTAAGCATGATAAGGTGAAAATTGGTACAAATTTTTATCATTTCTTTTTAAATTTAAATTTGATTAAACTAATTGTATTCACGTATTTCGCAGGACTTTCATGTGCTACACAAATCTCCACTGTTGCGCCAGAGTGTACAGCCTTGATCATTGGGCCAAAGTTGGACCTTTGTTGATTGCTAAAGCTTGACCCAAAGTATTTAGCTTGGAGGATAAGTCAATCTTTAGGGTTTTACTATTATAAAAAAGGCTGGTGTATTGGTTTATATAATATAGAGTGAATTACATCTTCTTCGAGAGCTTCTCTGTTAATTCTATACTTTTTGTATCTATTCTTGAGAGTTGTTAGAGTTGACACTTAGAAGTGCTTAGATTATTATCGTTCGAGGAACGAGAGTGACACAGAGAGTAGAGTGAGATTGTAATCTATAAACCTTTGCTACCTGTTGATTTTCTAGTGGAAACCTTGAGCAACTGCGACAATCAGTGTGGAGTTCAACACATATCGAACTGTAGGACCTTTGGGTCAAAACAATCCTCTCATGTTCTTTAATTTATGTATTTTTTATGTTTTTATTCGTTTAAAATGTTTTTATTCGTCTAAAAACCTAAGATCCATCATTCAACTCCACTCATTCTCTCCTCTCTTTCATATAAAATACACCAAGAATGATATATTTAAACAACATGGGTGATATTTAAAAATTTCAATCCTACCATGGGCGATATTTAAACAACGTGATGAATCATATCAGCGTTTTAAAAATGTATGTAAGCATGTGTATGTTATACACATAGTAGAATTATATTTTCACAATTCATGGACTACTATGACAGACACTGTCATTTTCCTCTCTATGCAGGAAAACTTTCATTCTTTCAAAAATAATATTCAACTATCACATCGACAATGAAGATTATAATATCCTTTCACATGAGTAGGAGAACAAAGTGTCACTGCAGATACTCTAACTTTGAGAAAGTATTGAGTTTTTCTTTTTTAAATTGCAAAATTGTTTAGAGATATATTTACGTATAATTGTTAGAAGTTTAATTATTTTTTATTTACACATTTTGTAATATCATAAACACGTAAATTATTCAATTAAGAAGATAAATAATGAAGATAGTTAATGCTCCCAGTTGAATACACAATATCTAGTATACTCTCTATATCTAAACAACTTGATGAATAACGTCTACTTCTTTGAAACATTTGTAAGCATGTGTATGTTCACTTTTGCTCCCCCACATCGGCGCATGCAAACTATGACGACCCCCTGATTTGGCACTCGCTTGACGTGGAGGCACGTCGGCGCCAACAACCCCTTACCCATGCACTATGTATATGTTATACACACAGTAGAATTATATTTTCACAATTCACGAATTACTATTGATACTGTCGTTTTCCTCTCTATGCAAGAAGACTTTCATTCTCTCAAAAACAACATCCAATTGTCACATCAATAATGAAGATTATAATGTTATTTCACATGAGTAGGAGAATGATGCGATTGAATAGTGTCCTAGAATATTATTCAGATTAGGGATTTTATTTTAGGTTATTATCTTTCCTTGAGTGTTTCAATTCAATAATGATAGTTGTATCCTAATTAAGTTAGATTTTATTTCCAAATAGATTAGGTTTTAATTATTTCTTTATTTTAGTTTATTTCTTGGTCATCAAGTCAACTAGTATATATTTAAAACTTAGCATGTGTTCGTGTCTACTTTTTTTTTTTGTCTAAAAATTTACTAAAAGTTGAATTTTTGGATGGATAGTGGTGGAGATCACGAGATGTGTGAATAATAATGAGTAATTTTGTGAAATATGTGATTGATATTGATGTTTGATTTTGACTTTTAGTAATAGATGTTTTTTAGTTAGAAATAAGTGGAAACGAACACGTGCTTAATGTCTCATTGTAACTTGGTTGGTTTCAAATAAAAGAGATAGTTATATCGAAATTACAATCTGTGTGTTTTCTTTATTTCTTGAAAAAAAATTCGTGCTACGTCAAATTGGTATCATCTCTACAGAATCTCGTGAAAGATTGTTGTGGGCCACAATGAGGAAGGGTTGTGGTGACTATAGTAAAGATGAATTGACAGAAATCAGCTAGGAGGTGAAGGTTTTGGTCCAAAAGATTGTTGAATTGGCTGACTTTTTTGGCTCTGGTCTAAAGGAGCGGTTTGGTGATCATGCTGTGAGCGTTATGATTGGATGAGATTGTTGTAATGGTGGGACTAATCACGAGTTTGATAGCAGGCAAGGGTTCTAGACGAAGAATTCGAGGATTTAGAGTCTACCGATGGCCAAAGGGGTATTGTTGGTTTTGGGATTGCGAGCTATCATCGCTAGAAAAGAGTAATCTGTTGTCGAGTCTATAGTTGTTGGTACATCTAGACTAGAGGTGGCCATTGTTTAACACACAGATATCGACATTAAGATGGTGGAGGTTTTGAATGATGGGAATGCGAAGCCAGTTGGTGCTTCTAGCGAAGCAAGCCATGAAATCGAAATTTACGGCATGAATGTTTCTTTCCAAATAATTAATGGCCTTATGGATGATGTGGAGCTAATTGCTGAAATTGGCCTTTTAGGTCACTTCAAAGTTACCATGGCCGACTCACAAGTTTATGACAATACAAGATTCCAAGGTTTGGAACGCACTGGTATAGGTCAAACGATAATACAAGATTTGATGATGAATCTTCTCCAACCAAGGGAGAATGATGTGGTGGAATTTTTTTTGTTTGATGATTGGGGTATCGAGGGGCTCCACCCCCACTAATTCCACGAGCCCTAGCACTTCGATCATTAGATACCCAGTGGCCCCAAGAAGGAAATACAAGCGAGGTTGATGTCTTGGGGAATCGAACCTGAGATGTGCGCTTAACCACACTTCTCAGGCCTGCCCTAACCGCTGTGTTCCCTCTCGAGGTTATGCTGTGGAATATTGTCCTAGAATATTATTCAAATTAGGGATTTAATTTTATGTTATTATCTTTCCTCAAGTATTTCAATTCAATAAGGATATATGTATCCTAAGTAGGTTAGATGTTATTTCCAATTAGATAGGTTTTCATTATTTCTTTATTTTAGTTTATTTCTTGATTATCAAATAAGTAGTATCTATTTAAATATTAATTAAGTTTTATTGTAACTTAGTTGATTTCAAATAAAAGAAAGAGTTTTATTGAAATGACAATCCACATGTATTGTTTATTTCTTGTTGTAGAGTTGTGCTACATCAGAGAACAAGAGTGTCACTGCAAATGCTCTAAATTTGAGAAAGTATTGACTATTGAGTGTTTTTTAAATTATAAAATCGTTTAGAGATATATTTACACATAATTGTTAGAAGTTTAATTATTTTTTATTTGCACATTTTGTAATATCATGAACGCTATAAGTTGTTCGAAGGATTTGGTGTAATAGTAAGGTATCCTTTACCGATTTATTGCAAGGTTGAGATATCATATCCCACTTATATGACCTCCAATTTATACTTAAAAAAAAAACAATATAAGTTATAACAAGTTGATGTGATTATTATTTTATGATATTATGATTGTAGTGTTTTATATGTCAAGTCATGCCTGATAAATTAAAAGAACGAAAAAGAAAAACAAAAATTCTTACGTGGTTAATGATTCAAATTCAAATATTATAAAAACTGGAAAACACCAATAGTAATGTAAGTATGCTGGTAAAATTAATAATATACATATATGGGGGTCAATTCGCGTTGACCTGATTAAGACGGGACATTGTAAACTGATTAGGAGGAGCTAAATCGACCTAGGCGACAGCGAAAGTGATTAAAACCTCAAAAGAGTCGTCGACTCGTCGTCACAAACTAACTACGCATCGCCACGGCGGACGCGAGACTCAGATTCCATTACAACTTATTAGACATCCATTTCGATTCCGTTCAATAAATGTAGTACGGTACCTACTTTTCCACACTGGATGAAACTTGTCCCCTCTTTTATTCTTTCTCTTTCCCTGTAATCTTCGTCCGATGCCCTTTTTCTCCTGTGTAACATTGCTGAGGAAATTCAAGTTTTGAGGTCAGCTCGTACTCTCGTTTCTGGGTAAACCATTCTCAAATTTCTTACCTTATTGTTTGTGTTCTCGTGTATTTCTGGTCATTAATGTCGTTAATTGTGTTTTCCGGTTATTGTTTATCGCTTGTTTAGTGTCTTTCTTGTTTTTTATTTTGTTGGGGCTTGGGTAGTTAAAGGGTACTGAGTAATTTACTGCTTATGTTACCATATCAATGTCGGGTATTTAAGATAATCGATAATGTGAGATCAGACCTTTACAAGTTACATCAATTAAATGGGTATTTTTATTTTTTATTTATTTTTTAATCTGTCTATGACTAAAGAAAAGGAAGATGGACTTCCAGGGAAAATTGGTGCAAAGAATGCATGATATCTTTGTTGAATGGTGCAAGAATTCAAGGATTATGGAATCAATGGTTCGGTTTGAAAATGTAGCTTTGCAGTTATTACTAATTTGTGTTATGAGCTTGAGAATTAATTCAACAATTAATGGTAACCCAAGCACAGATCGCACATTAGTAAGGAATATTTGATAATAATGGGGCTAATAATGGTTCGTACAAACTGATTTAAACTGAATTGCAAATGATAAATTCGAAAATAAGAGAAGTTGGGGATAGAGGAGAATTAACAGAAAGGGGGGTTAGGGGAGATAATGAGAAGAGGAGGCTGGGGAAGAAGGTGATCTCTTGATCGATTTGAATACTATGCAAGCTGCTCTTCCCTTGTCCATTCACGAGCTAAATAGCATATAAGGCACAAGATAAGTTGGGCTACAATTTTGGGCTGCACAGCATAATATGGGCCCAACTCAGATGAAGCCCATACCCGACATCATAACAATTTGGTCTTCCCTAGTTTCTGATAAATTTACCTAAAAAATAATACATTAATCGCCTAATGAGAATCTGTTATGTAGTGGTTAATAGGCGGAAAGGTTTATATTAGTAGGGATTCTAGTTTTAAATGATCAAAAGTCGTATCTACTATCTTCTTATGTATTAGATGGGTTTACGGTGTTGCTTTATCTTTTCTTTTCATTTAATGGCATTAAAGAAAAAGTTCCATTAATAAATTATCCTTTACTGGCTAAAGGAGAGTAGTCATCGTGACTTGGAGATTTTACTTTTTTATGTTTGGTAGACAGGTTCGTCAATAGTCATGCACGTTTTACTTGTAGAGTCATGATTCTGCTACTAACCAGAGGTTTTCTGATACTTGTCAGCTCCTTTGTCGGGTACTTGGTTAATGATGATCAAAGTTCAATCTTTCTTTTGCAATCAAATGATTTTTTAATGGAGCATGCACTGAAGAAACGGACAGTATGCTTATTGTTTCTTATTCAAATAAAAAGAAAAGAAAAAGAAAAAGAAAAAAAAGAAACGGACTGTATACTTAATAATTCTTTAGGTTTGACTTGAAAAAGATTGAGACTTGGAGAAATTGGGGAAGGGAGACAGCTATAAAACTTCATGGTTTCAAGTGTGTTTATTGGGAAGTACCTTCAGCTTCTAGGATAAATATAGTACATATTAGTTTCTTTAGGCAAGAAAAGTTTTTGCTTTTCAGCCCCAAAGTGGAGTGGATTCAGTTAAATAATTTTCCCGGTTTCTAAATCTTTATCTCAGAGAAATCATCTTCGACCGTTGGCCATTGCTATCTTGAACTTTTATTTTAACTAAAGCTTAATGGACTTAATAAACTGAAAATTTAGCTGTATCTTGGCCCATACATGCAGAAGAGACTGATTTTTCTCCTCAATCATCCGCATTTTCTTTTTGCTGTTTATGTTGTTCACTTTTGGCTTTTGTGGTCTCATCATCTATGATTGATGGAGATTATAGGGGATGATTTTGGCATGATTGATGATGTTTTCCAGTGTGATGGAAGATGGACCTCTGTCGTTGGATGATGGGACAACTGAAGTTCAACGGTTTCTTGTAGAACCCCAAGATCAGCATGTTTCAATGGACAGTTTCTTATGTTTTAATGAAAAGATTCCGGAGAATGCCATGAAAACGGAAGAGGTTTCCTGCAGTTTCGGTATACCCTAAAACACTGAAGCATAACTTCCTCCCTCATCTAATCCAATAAACAAGTGAATATGTTTTTGTCCTTAACTGGTGACTAGTGGTTGGAGGTGTATAAATTTTTTTAAATTGGTAAGGTAATGAAAAGGCATGGTATAAAATTTTACACTGCTGTAGAAGCATTCATGGTGACTAAGTTCTATCAGACAATTCAATAATTAATAACAACTTCGTCATGTTATTAATGTGAAGCAATTAGGTGATGCAAACTTTACAGCTTGCGTCCCTTCTCCTGGTTAAGACATAATTATTGGTATATGTTCTGACTTGGAGCTTGTTTGGTTTGGATTGTTCAAAAAAAACATTTTTCTCGCTCATAATTTTTAAACCACCCTTATTACACTGGTTTGGTAACTTTTTTATATTTTCTAAACCCTTCTCTTTACTTCTCAACTACACATTTGAAATCATTTTTCTATAATCTCTATCAAACATAACCTTAACCTTAAATTTTATCAGTCTTTGGATGTAGTGCATTAGCTCCTGTCCTCGAAATCTTATGTGTTTGA
Organism: Jasminum sambac; assembly: GCA_018223645.1. Taxonomy (NCBI): domain Eukaryota; kingdom Viridiplantae; phylum Streptophyta; class Magnoliopsida; order Lamiales; family Oleaceae; genus Jasminum; species Jasminum sambac. Next base: position 35,688,149 of record CP073646.1, on the reverse strand, counting down.
GTATGTTTCGAGCTGCAACATGACATGCCATTGAACTTTGTGACTTTGTGCAGTTGGATCGAATTATGGTGTTGCTCAAGGAGATGTTCCCAAACAAGAAGTAGGTCATAACTATTTATTTACTTACTTATTTTTCGTTTCCAGGGAAACGTTTGAGCATAGCATCTATGACATTTTAGCATTGAGCTTAATGTTAAGTAATGTTGTAATTTTATTTTCCTTTCATGATCTGAGGTTAACAAACGTTAATGGATAATTAAATATAACCCTGCACTTCGTGATTTTGATTCATTTACGAATGTCTTGTATCAGGCCTTCCAGGTCTTGTTCAACTACCTCCCCAACCCCTCCTGTTTCTCTCATACACACGCATGCACAATCTTTCAAAAAAAAAAAGTATTGTCAAGATTGTACCCGAATAATTTATGTGTTGATACCTGAAATGGACAACACTGGTTTACAACAAGTGATGCGGAATGATCGTCTTCATGTGGACTGAATGAGAGTATAATAATGGTCATATGTTACTCCACAAATCATAGGACTGTGAGACATGAACTGGTTGTAATTTGTTAACAAAGTTGTACGACTATCATAACTCTACCGAAATAGTATTGTATTTTCCAACTATTGTTATCCTTTGGAATGCCATTTTTGGTATGCTGACAATTTCCTTGCATTGCAATGAGGTGCTGTGTTTTCACAGGATGCTAGAAACATTTGAAGGACGTGTTACGTTTAAGAGATAATAGTTAGAATAATGAAGGCTTGTTTAGGAAATACTGAAAAATGTTGTAAAAAAACGTATATAATGAGCAGTGGAGAAGTGGGTTGTACGGAGTGTTTAGATTTTAGAAACATTTTTGTTTAAAACCACTTTCCTAACAAGCCATAAATGATTGTGTCGACAAGTTTGTGTTGATTATTGTTCACATGCAGGTACTTGATGTAATACCAAGCGAAGTTGAAGCTGGTTTTTTTCAATTGCACAATGATTTCTGTGGCATGGGTGAAGATTACTTCTCAGGTTTACATCCTTCTCCTTTTGTGAGTCGACATTTGTTGCCTTGAATCTTCTCTCATTAGCTGTACAATTCAACGAAAATAGCGAAATACACAATTAAGTGCACTAATTCAATGATGTGCAATGTTTTCATTGGATGGGACAACCAACGGGACAGGACAGAGCTGGGCTCATTTTTCCCGATATATTCTACTGTTGTTCTGGTAAATGTTTAAAGTTAACAAGTGCAATAACCCAACAAAATATTTGTTCCATCATGTACAGGTATTGAATTTGCTCAAAGCATTACCAATTTGGATTACGGTCTAAGCGAAGGTTTACATATCCCATTTCCGACCCCAAGTTCTGATGCTAACACTCCTTGGAAGTCAGATTTATTAGCAATAACTAACATGCCAGAATGCCCGAACAACCACGTTAACGCACATAATTCTGACTTAAATGACATTTGTATCCCCCAAGATCCTCAAAAATCGGCTGAGGACAAGAAATTTCCAACACCATCTTCACAAAATCTCAGCCAGTTTGAAAATACAAGAAGCCATTCTCCTCATCACAATTCATCTGAAGAAGATGGTGGAAGTCTATCACCTTCTGATACTACATCAGGGGAGCTGTTCTGCAGTTCAAAGAATCAGAAAAACAAGAAATTGAGTCAAAATGCTGACAGTAAGAGTCCTAGTAATGTCGCCAATCCGGTGACCACTAAGCAAAAGAGATCCCGTAAGCCTACACAGGAGGTACATTGATGAATTAGCAGAGCCTATCGTTAAACATTCTAAGAAAAGACAAGAAGTTTCCAGTTCTGCCCCCAGTGCTAAGACTCCAGTAGTTAAAAACCGTAAGAAATGTCATATAGAAACGAAAACGAGAATCTCCCCCGAGGAGTCTTCTGTGGTCGCCATTCAAGTGCCGTTTGGTTCTTTAGTGAATAAAGAATGTCAAAAGAGTCATTCATCAAATACAGTAAGTTTTGAGACTTTTATGATAATGCTCAATATTAGATAGGTAGTTTAATAATCTGTTTGTATATTTATGTGAACAGGCGATTGGTTCTGATAATGAGAATTCTGTGAATGAGTCAGAAGATACGTGGGTAGCTGCTTCTGTGCCTCAAAAGAGAAGGTCTTGCTATGCTTCACCACCTTACGAAAAGAAATGCAACGACTCAGTCGCAGCTGAGTTACTGAGTCAGAAGAAAAGGGATGACCGAGTTACTGCAGTGAGTCAAAAGAAACGGGACGACTGTGTTACACCAGTGAGCGAGAGGAAAAGGGACGACCGAGTTACCCCAGCGAGTCAAAAGAAATGGGACGACCGTGTTACACCAGTTAGTCAAAAGAAACGGGATGATAGCGTGAGTCAAAAGAAAAAGGATGACTGTGTGTCACCAGTGGGCCAGAAGAAGAGGGGTGATTGTAATTCAGCAGTTAGTCAAAAGAAAAAGGACGATCATGTTAGTACAATGAGGCAACCGGAAGTGAACGGTCGGAGGAAGCATCATAGATTGTGGACTATATCGGAGGTTAGGAAGTTGATAGATGGCGTTTCTCAATATGGTGTTGGAAGATGGAGTCGTATAAAGAAGCTTCTCTTCTCAACTTCTCCACATCGTACTTCTGTTGATCTTAAGGTAAGCATTTACGTCTCCTCTTACATTGAACACAATCAGTTTGAGGTGTCCTTGATGTTTGGTTTATCCACTTCAAGAAAGTTCGATCGAGAGCTTTAGAGACCCCTTCTATTTGGATCACTTTATCTAAAAGTGTAATGGGCGTGTTTGATAGAGATTTTTTTTGAAAAAATGATTATTGAATACTTGGCTTGCAAAGCAAGGAAAAACAGTAGAAAACGGAAAAATAAAAAATAAAAATGATCAAATCAGACAAAATAGCGGGTGAAAATGATTTTTGTCTCAAGTTGTAGCAAACAAACTTTAAATTGGTACTTGTTAGTGAAGGGCCTCGTTTATTATCAATTTTATCACGACCGGAGAAAATGTTAAATGTACGTCTGTCTTTATCATCTTCAAAAAGTCAATTCCTATTCCCTGGTCCACCAAAAATCTCGTTAGCCTCCCTGATTTTGCTGGAAAAATTGTCTCTTGAGGTCGAATTCCACTACAAAAGAGGAGGATACTAATAACTAATAGCTTACGAAATTCTGACGGCTGATAGCAAATATATGCAGGACAAATGGCGAAATCTTCTAAAAGCAAGTGGTATCCAGGAACAAGGAAATAGGCAGGTTAGTCATCTATAAGTTTGCCTGTTTCGATATGATATTTTTTTTTTTTTAGTTAGAGCAAATTCCAAATTTACCCCTCAAGGTTGATGACAAGTTATAGGCAGTTATAGGCACCCCTAACCCCAAGGGGTTGTTCAAGCGGTAAGGGCGGTGCTTGGGATCTCACCAATCCCCGGTTCGATTCCCCGCGAGAGCAGAAAACTTCTTGGGGCCACTGGGGCAGTCTCCCGGTCGAGTCGCCAGGGCCTCGTGGGAATAGTGGGGTGACTGTTAAAGCAGGATCCCCGACACCCACGGTTATAAAAAAAAAAAAAACAAGTTATAGGCACCCCTCGTGTGTAAAAAAATTACCACCTCACCCACATATCTAGGTTTGAGTATCATATTCACCCCTCAATCACTTTATTAGTTGCATCTTTTGAAAGCAGGTTGTCAATACCTAAAATGCCCTTGTATTATTATTTGATAATATGATAAGGTTTGCCTGATCTTATACGAGTGCATGGCAAAGATGTGGTGGTGACATTTGAGATGTATTCAGGGGGAGAAGAAAAGGAATCTAGCATGGCGGCCTTTGCCGAAGCCTATACTACGGCGGGTCTGTGAACTGGCAACCATTTATCCGTATCCAAATGGTCGTAAACCCAAGATTGTTCACTCCGACAAAAGTACAGATATAACCTTGAGCGACTACAAAAGAATTCTCAGAAGCATAAATGGTAACTGAGAATAGCATGGAATCTTAGTTTTACTAGTGCCAAAATTTCTGCTGTTCAATATTATGCGTCTGTTCCTATATAAAACATGTTGTGCACAGGAGTTTGGTTATGGAATATTTTGATCTAATTGTCTCTTGGAAATATCAGTATGCTGTTAAGTATGCTTTTAATGTTTTCGAATTCTGTCAAACAAACAGCAAAAGAATTTGTAATGTGTTGTGTAGATCTAGGAAAGCTTTGATCATAGGGTAATGCTATACGTCCTGTTTATTGCGGGGTGTATTGTGTGTTAGTGTGTCACAGTAGAAAAAGGCAAGATAAGAGGAGGATCAAATAGTTATTTCACTCTCTTTTGTTTAGTTCGGTACAACCCATAGTAAATGGAGCTATACATATAGCATTTGTCATGGACATCCCGTTTTGGTGAAGAAAGTTTGAAGGCGCCCAAATGGCATGTACTGTGCTAGTTGACTCATTGTCAGTTCTAATTAAAATAACCAGAAGGTAGGTATATATATATACTGACATGCAGATTTTAATCCACCCCATCTTCCAAAACCTGAAGTCATAACTTTCATATGCATATTTTAATCCCCCTGACAAGTCTTCCCCTGGTGTTTATGGCCCCCAATTCATGAAGAAAAATGAATTCCAAATGATGGTCCAAAAGGGTCATTTATTAGTCTTTGTAGGAGAATATGCAATCAAAATGACCTTATTTAACTTTATCATTCACTCTTCAAGGTAACTTTGGATCAAGTTGTGTTGATTTAAACACTGCTGGCTCAAAACTCAGAAGCATTACCCAGTGCCTAAGAGTCTATGGCCACTCCTCTACCCGCTTGATATGTTCTGGTAGTGGACGTGAAGAATTATGAGATCGGTGTTTTAAAGAACGCATGAACAATTATAATTGGTGTTCTAAAAAGCACATAGTGTGAAAAGGTGTCGAGGTTAAGCCTTGTGACACAATGCGCTTAAGCGTCACAATGCATGGTAAAAACGCAATCAATATACGATAAGGTGCAAGGTGTGATGAAACTTGGACCCTAAACTTCAAGTTTACACTTGCTTAAGTATATGCCTAAATGTACTTTTCAGAACAACTATTATGATCGACTTTAACTAGATAACCTGATATTCTATTTGAGCGTTTTGTCAATAGACAAGCTCGAAAGAGTTAAAAAGTGAGTAACTGCCCCCACATGGATAACAATGAATAATTATGTCGCACGTGTAGTTTATAATAATATCAATAATAAGAGCAATTCAGCTTCAAATAAATAGATCCCATGCAATAAGCCCATACTGCGTTGCTGCCGTTGCTTCAAAAGTTAGTTAAATCTTGTGGAAAGAAGCCATTCTTACCTCCCAGCCATGAACTTTGGAGAAAGTTCTTGCCTCTGTTTCATTTCCAAAAACGTAGTCAATATATCTGAACACTAATAGCAGCAGCAACTTAATTGATTTCTCGAAGAACCTGTTGAATGTTCAATAAAGAGAATAAGAAATTGGCCTTACGGAAACACTTTGTCTTGGACATCCTTGAAGAACTCGCAGATGAATGGAGCAGAAAGGTTCATTGTGAAAATCTACACATGAATGGAAATATGTAGGGGAAGAAACAGTTTGATTAGAAGGCGGCTTTTTAGCGACAAATTAAAGATGAAATGTCTGAATTTATACCTTGTTTTTAGCAGCTGCATGCTCTGCAACAAGCATTATGGATTCTGGGGAAACTGCAAGAAAAAATCCAGCAATGTAGAAGTACTTGGCCTTTTCAACTGTCAAAATGTAGAAGGTGAATCATCTTCATAGAATGCGTAATACAAAACATAGAGTGGCCAGAATCAAGATAATCACCCAAAGCCCAATTTTCTGGTTTCTTCAAATGATCAGTTTTGTAGCAATTTGCAGCTGACAAATTGGCAACGAGCGATCTGCAATTTATTGCCCACGATTTTGTTAGTGATCCAGTAAATAATGTAAAGACAAAATGTTAAACATAAAAGTTATATGAAAACTGACCTTTCACCTCCAACCACACATACAGCACAAGTTCCTGTAGGAGAATTGTCTTCATAGTAATGAACCTGATGCAACCATGTGGAAGTGAGAATACATTTTCATGGTGAGATTTTACCAACTGAGACTGTGAAGAGCAATAACAACAAAATGTTAACCAAGTATAGGAAGAGTAAAAAAAAAAAAAAAAAAAAAAAATGTCGGTGAAACTAACTTTTTTGTTGACAAGTAAAAATCACGGTCTTATGTCGATAGTGACAATAATGGATGAGAAAACTATATGTGATACAAAGATCTTACATTAACACCAGCTTGTTTTCCGTTTTTCTTCATTTCTTCCCGATATTTGTCCTTCCCAATGGAACCCATATAACTGGTTGCACCAGGAATTTGAAGCATCCACTCTAAAAAACAACATGAAACTTATTCTATCTACAAAAGCTAGAAGCTTGAAATTGCCAAGAGTTCTAGACCCATAAAGGACTTCAGATTACCTGAGCAACTCTGATTGAATTTTGAGTAGCTCCTGCAGCAACAATTATACAAATGACCAAGTAATGCCCAGTGTTAGCATTGGTGAAAAATAAGATTAACCAAATTTTAAGAATCAGATTCTTCAATTGCACAAAAATTACCTCCAGCAATGTACTCCACATTGTATTTTGATGCCATTTCATCATACCTAAGAATAAAATACATCAATCAATTGTTTCCACACAGGACTATGAAAGTTATCTTTATAATAATCAAAAGAAGTCTAGTTCTCTTCTTAACAAACTTTCTTCGTTACATGGTCACTTTCTTCCAATTTATTAGCTGAGCTTTAAGCATCATCTTCTGAGCAACTGAACCTAGCAATGCATTTAATTACATGGTCTGTAAAGTATTACTAGTTGAGATGGTGTAATGAACAAAATAGTGTCAAAATTGGAAACACCTAAATGAAGATCTGGGGTGAGGGGGAGGGAGGGGCAGGGGGTGCGGGGAAGTAGGCTCACATGTCACAGAAAGGAGGCAAGATATATTTTCAAATTGATCTACCAAGCATTAGAAAAAAGTCTTGGAAACTAATTTATAGAAATTTAAATTATTACATCATTTGAGGTAACAATACCCATTTAGATATTCCCAAGTAAACCTGTTCTGCCCTAATTAAATTAAAATGTCTCATTTATCACATTAAAATCGTCATAAATATGATTAATCCATATTCTTTGTGCTCTAAATGATAGATCACTTGTCAACATATTATAAAAATAAAAGTTCGAGGGTTTCTTTCTCAAGAGCACTTCATGTAACCAACTTGTATACCTAAGAATGATTCTGAATCAGTTGTCAGATTACATTAGCCTCTGCCAAGGTCTTTCACTTCTTCTATATGACTTAGCTTTACAACCCAACAAGAATACAGCACTAGCTAGATCTCTTAAACATGCACATATAAGTAAAATAAATTTTACATAATGTAATTGATAGTTAGATTTATAACTCTACATACATATATAAGTAAAATAAATTTAAATGAAAAGAAATTTTTGATTTTGCACAAATAAAAATTGATCGAGATTAGAATGCAAATATATTTATGACTTGTTTGAATTTTTTTTTTTTACAAAAGTATGGATAATTACTTTGATTTTAATTTTAATTTGAAAAGAAAAAGAACATGGGACTAAAATAAATAGTGAGGGACATTTAGAATAAATTAATAAATGAAAAATACAATTTGGATTCGATTGAAGGAAATATTAAAGATTGGGTTATTGGTGAAAAATGTAACATATAAAAACAAAAACTTTTACAAATGATTTTTTAGGACTACCGTGGCTTGTGTAATCATAATTGGCTATTGAAATTTACCTCATATTAAACTTCAAGTCAAGGTCGTAGATTTGAAATCCATATTACACATTTTTTGACCAATATATGATGTTAATTTTTTTGAAAAAGAACAAAAGAAAAGTAAGAAAATGGGAAAAAAAAAAGAAAGAGAGAAAGAAGATGAACACTTTATTATTATTATTATTATTATTATTATTATTATTATTATTATTATTATTATTATTATTATTGAGTTAAGGGTGAATAAGAGATTGAAAAAATATCTAAGGCCAAAATAGTGAAATCAAAAGTTTTCACTCATCCACTCTTTTATATATTAATAATTAATGATTAGTGATTAGTGATAAGTGATTTTTGCTAGAGATGATTTTATTTATTTATTTATTATTATTAGTATTATTATTATTATTTTTTGGTTTTGAGTTGTAATAATAAATTAAATAAATAAACATTAATAATTTTATTTTTTGAAATAACTAATTAAAATGTGGAAAATATAAAAATAAAGATTCCAATATTTTCAGATTGGCGACTGTAAATAAAGATAGATATTCTCTCCGTCCCAATTATATAATTTTATTTTTGTTTTTTGATTGTTCCAATTATATAGATCCCTTTGTAGACATTTATTATTATATATATCATCACTTAATTGATACACTTTAAAGTTATTTTGATAGTTTCAATAATGTTTTAGACTTATAAAATAAGAGTAAAATAGAATAATTGTTTATCTTATTTACTTTTTAAATAATATTTTTAATTAGTGTAAAAGATACTTATATAATTAGGATAGACTCTAGAGGGAGTGATCAATTAATTATTATTATTTTTTTTTTTTGGATTAGCACATTAGTCACAGTGCTTTTTAAAAATAGCATTACGATATGTAGGCCACAATTCCTTATTTTATTTTATCAATTATCTAGGATTGTTTCTATAGTTATTATTATAGTATTCTTTTGTTCATTTACTACCATTTTCTTATTTATATGTACACTTACAAATTTTATTTGGTACTTCTAATGACTCATTACATAAGGGGTACATAACGAATTTTATGCACCGCATAATTATTTTTTTTACAACTAATAAAAAAATGTGCTAGAATTTTATGTTACGTTGGAGATGCTCTCATACTAGAACAACAAAACTCATACATCAGCGGTACAAGACCAAGCGTGTGTTCGTGTGTGCTTATTTTTGTCTAAAATTTTGCTAAAAGTGGAATGTAGTGGTGGGGATCACGAGATGTGTGGATAATAATGAATGATGATGTGAAATGTGTGGTTAATATTGATGTTTGACTTTGACTTTTAGTAATAGGTAATTTTTAGGTGAAAATAAGTGAAAACGAACACTTACCAAAATAAACCGGGAAGATTGTAAAAGGAGCTACGAATTGAGCACGAGCTACAAGGATCACTACGATCCAAACTTGAAAATCAAGAAGTGATTACACATCATTGACTAGGCGTTTCCAAGGATGGATTAGCCAGAAGCCACACCCCTCAAATTACATAGCAAAAAGCGGGCAGTAATCACAGCCGAGTTCAACCTTTCGTACAAATTAAAAGCATCCATCAAAGCTCAAGCCTACAGTACATTGCAGCAGTACGTTTTTTACACAAAAACAGGAGTACCACCCAGTAGAGGCTAGGATTCTGCCGTCAACGAAAACTCAAGATGATAACAATACCATGAACTGCCACACAAAACCCTTTTCTCATACCTAAAAGCCTAACTTCTACCACAGGCAAAAAGCCGAACATCAATATTAACCACACATTTCATATCGCTACTCAGTTATTATCCACACATCTCGTGAACCTCACCACCATCCGACCTAAAACTTTAGTTTTAAGACAAAAGTTTACAACACACTAGGAAGTTTTTGTTGCCTCTCAATTTCACCTGTAAAATTGGAAGGGTGAAGAAGCTCCCACAGGGAAATATAAATATTTCCAGCTCTTTTTCCCTCATGTTTGTCTACATTATATCCTATGTATACATGATAAAAGTACATGGAATCTAAATAAGCAACAAAGATTTAATACAAGAGGGGCGGGGGTTCGCAGAAGCCAACCGTATCTTGAAGCCAAGTACGAGCCATTACACAAAATCAAACGACCCCAACAGGCTTCTGCGAACAGAGAGAACAAAGGTTACAACCCCTGGGAAACTAATGGTTGGACCTTGTGCAGTCCAGTTGGCCCAACTTCCTGAGACCCAACTGGTTTATTTGACAAACGACGCTTGTAGCGTTTGAGTACAGATGCCAAATTTTCTTTTCCCTTGGGGAAAGCCACGTCACCAGCTGCAGTACCTGTTCGACCCTTTCGGCAAGATATAGCAATTTCAACATCTTTGATGACATCTAAAAGTGAAGCTGCAGTTGTAAATTTCCCTCGACCTGGCTTTGGAGGAGGCGGCAAGCTCCCATTTGAAATTGGGGGACTTGACCTTTGCTGGTAGTCTATTGGAAGCTGAAGGCAAAAGCAGGGCACCATTGGAGAACGAGGCTTGGAAAAAGCAAGATCAATGATCCCCTGCAGATACATATAATTTGTGGTATCAAATGTCATCAAGGAAACTACCGAAAAAATGAAAATCTTATCCATGAAGAAAAGAAGAAATTTGAACCCCTTTTCAGCTCTAGCCAAAAAGCACTTCACAGTTTAAATTTTCTTGTGTTCTCTGCTTCTGAAAAATCAGTGAGGATAAAAATGTATAAACTGCCACTTAAAAAGTGGTTTGAAGCACCAAGAACATGATAACCACCAGAAGATGCACTAAATGCCACTTACGTATTATTTTGGATTATGTTGAGCTTTAAGTACAAAAACATGTTACAACTGACTAAAAGGAAAATTAAAAGACAGAAGTGGAAAGACGAAGGAAACTGTAAGAAAGATATTAGTAGCAAAATGTGGTGACAAAAGTAAAAATGTAGCGTATTTACCTGTAGTCGATTAAGTACATAGGTGTATTTTCCCCAAAGTTCCGGTCTGCTTTCCATTAGCGAAAGAACAAGAATCCTATGAATGCACCACACTCCAAAGCTAACAACAATATCTACCTTCCAAACACATCCATCACCACAGTGAGGGATTGACAGCAACTTCATATATTCCGACTCATCTATCTTTACTCCAGAACCAAGCTTCCTATCTAATCCCAGAGTTTCAACTTCATCCAGGATTCTCTCTCTTACAGCAACTCGATCTATAAGATCTTCATCAGCTCCATCGTTTTGTCTAAATAACCAATCGGATCCTTCCAACTTCAGGAGCCTTAAAATGCAACTTCTGAAAGATTGCAGAAGCTTTGCTTCCAAATCAATCGTTGTGGTTGCAGATTCTTGAGTTTTGGAAGGAGATTTATCAGCCACACCAAATTGCTCAAAAGGCTGCTTAGACCACAAGGAACCAGCCCCTGAACTTGAAGCAAATTGTAAAGAAAGGGCGTCTCTGCAGACATTGGAAGGTGAGAGTTCACCAAATCCGAAACCAGTACTGGCCCACAAAGCACCAGTGGAACCGGTTTGCGCAGGTGCTAGCCGGCTAGTGGATTGCCCATATCCAGCCTGGTTCTGCCATTGAGAGAAGTTACCGGATAGAGAGTCTTGCTGGGGAATTCGAAGTCCTGATATATTAGGTAAACTGTAATATTTCTTCACATTGTCTGAGCTATTAGTGTATTCTGCAGGTTCAGGAGAAGAAAGGTCTGGAAATGCTCGTTCTGATTTCAACGAACTGTTACGAGAAACAGGAGTGTTATGAAAACCAGGTGGCCTCTGAGTACTCAAACTGCTCTGTGGCTTCTGTTTTGAGGGACGAGCAAATGAGTCAACATAGTTTGATTTGATCAAGGGTGAGGCCTTCTGGTTTAATGATTCCAACTGAGCATTTAGATAATCAGAATCTTTTTCTTTAGACATTCGACTGAGATAGGCTAATTGATAACCATGAATGGTTTTAGGTTGATGGTCATAGCCAGCCGAAGACGCCGGAACACGCATACTATAATAGCGCCTCTCGCCAGGTTCAGCTGCATCATGGCTGGAATCTTGCACGTATGCATCAAATAATTGCATTTGCGTTGACCATATGGGCGATCCCTGCTGAACCCCAAGAGCAGATTCCATACCACTGCGTCCAATCTGTGGTTGGGGAGAACTGTAAGGGCTTGAAGTTCTCAGGTCAGACCCTCTTCCACCCATAGTTGGAGAAAACACAGAAGAATCCAAATTTGCGCCTTCTACTTTAACTGACGCAAAGGAAGATTTGGGGTCTACCTTTGAATCAATCCCCAGCAAAACATCAAGTTTCTTATCCTTGGCTTCTTGTGTGGCTTGCCCATGGAAATCAAAGAGCTGTCCCCAAAATTCATCGAGAATTACAGTCAACTGGCGCCTCGCAGCACGCCCTAGTCCAGCTAATCGTGATAGACTTCCAGGACCACTTCCTAACTCATCACCTTTTCCACTAGGACTTTTAAACGATCCTGGGCCTTCAGATGCCGGCAACTGGATGCTTTCAGATACATCTTTAGTTGATTCTTCGGGCTCCAACTGTTCTCTTTCATCATCTCTGTCATTCTTGACACTTCCCTCTACTCTCAGTGTCTTTTCCTCTATGTCCTTTGTCTCAGTCTTGAATGTGATGCACTCCACAGGCTCGTCTTCAGGAACCTCGGGTTTAGCCATAGCCGACTCTCCAATGGTTTCAGATGCCTCGGGAGACCATACAGAAGGACCAGCTAATGTGATTTCAGATCTATTCTTCTCAGTTGTGGTCAAATGACGATTACTGTCAGAATCCAACTGCAGATCTGCAGAGTCTAGAGCATCACTTGGAGTTGATACGCTCTTCTGGCTTCCATAAGATTTATCGAACAATGCTGGAACTTGCTTATCCACAGCCTTTTCCGTTTGATGTTGGGTGTCACTAATTTCAATCTGGTCTCTATCTGGAGATGCCTCTGGCACAGAAAATGTGGCCTCCCAGTTCGATATTTGAGCATCTAATCCAGAACTTGCAGACTTCAGAGGAGTGATTGCTAGCCAAAGCATGAAACAGATAAAGACAGAAGCCGTAGCCAGAAGAATAAGATAACAAATTGGCACACTACCCCCGATGCTCCATTTCAAATTATTAACCCAATCGCTATTGCCAAATATCATCTCTATGACAAAAATAATCTTTAGCACCAGCATCCCAATAAAGGAGGCTAAAGCAAAAAACTCAACTAGCTGAGACATTTTATAACCGCCCATAATTGATCTGGATGAAGCAACTCTGAATAGGGGAATAACAGACGATGGTAGCAAAAGAGCAACCATCACCTGTGTAAATATCAGGAGTTGATATATACCTTCTGCTCCTGAATTCCATACACAGTAAAGGGCTGGAATGATGGCAAATATTCTGATGGTTGCACGATGAAGCCAACCAGGAATGTCCATTCCGAAGAAATCGTTAATAATCACTTGCCTACCACGACTCCATGCCAATGCTACTATTTGATTAGAGAAAAGCAATATCAGTATTAAGGCCACCGATGTTATCGAACTCCTAAATACCTGCGTTACCGGGAAGAAAGTTCAATTAGAATGTAAGCAAGCATAGGCCAACTTAACAGAGATGACGATGATAGAAAAGATGATATATTAAATATCCAACCTCAACCTGATCCAGCAATGACAACGCATCCTGAAAAGTGAGCAAACTGAGGCCTGTACTGTAGAACACATTAGCTGCCAAGTTGATTAACAGGCAGTTCACCAGAAAAATGCCACTGAAGATGCATACAGTAGCGACAAAATGGTCATGGCACAAGACGCCTTTAGAAACTGAAGTTCGCCCTTGATCTTGCTGAAAAATAAAATTAACGATGAAAAAATAGCAGAGTACTGTAATTTCATAGAGAGAGGCCAACCAGTGTCAGAAATCAAAAAAGACACAAAGGCAACCCAACCCCCACCCCCACTAACCCCACATGTCATGCACTGTGAAATCTTGATGTCATCGATCAGAAAAGAAAAAAATATTAAAAGAAGCCATTATTGGGGTACTCATACCAGCAACTCAAAGTCCATGGTAGGTAGACACTAAGCACATGATGATATGAACTTGTTTATTTCAAAAGAAATTCTCAAGCCGAAAACTTAATAACAATCCAAAATCACAATGTAAAAATATCCCCTATCCACAGAAAATTAGAAGAACAAAAAAAAGAGAAAAAAGGCAGAACGACAGTTTTTGTAGCGGCAGTGCGGCAGAGAGACAATTCAGTAAAATCATAATCTCTCATTTCCATAGACTAAATTTGAAGAACTAGTCTTAAATGCACACAAGCATCATGGAAGAATAAATTAATGAAGAATCCTCAACGAGGCTAAGACGTAGTATCTAAGCACTGAAAATTGCAGGGTACATGATTCCCAGATAATACAAAAGCTAAAATCAAAAAGTGTACGTACAAGAATGCACCCCTTGGGGGTGAAGAGGGAGAGGGAGAGGGAGAGAGAGACCTGTACAATAGAAGAATGGATGTAAAAATTATGGGGTGTTATACTTGCTCCAAGGAGACTCATCAAGGCGTATGCACTTTCCCCACTCAACTTTGCAAGCATTCCACTCACAGAAAATGAGCTTTCCAGTGGTGTTGTCAAAACTCCAAAAACGTAAGATAGGAAAATTATGCTTGTCAAGCATATAGATAATAACTTTGCCTTACGATTCTCCTGAAACATATGAAGTATTATTTATATTTGAATCTGTAACACTTGCAAAAACAGAACTAGAATGCAAGAAGCAGAGCTTACAAGGAGCACAGCAAGAAATGGAAATAAAATGGCATCAATGCCCGTCAAAAATACACAGTTAAATAGATCGATTCCAAAGATAGCATTAAGTCCATAAGCAGTTCCCAGAACCTATAAGAATCAGATAAATATATAATTAATAAGGCAAATATGGTGGAAAAATGCAAAATCCAACTCCAAATGGTCTTAGGGGAAGAAAACCACCATCATGAGGTCCAATGCAATTATTGAGATCTCAGCTTGAACTCCTAAGAATACACATGTCATGCTGTCATATTCCTCACTGCAAATCTTTGACAACAGCAAGGGCAATGAGTTAGCACATTATTTCAACATTTACACAAAACAAGAACCTCTCAAATAGAATAAAGCATCAAATTTAGAAAATACACAGTTCATTGGACGAAGAGGGGAAAGTTAGGAGTCTGCGACACCAGTTGTACAGGGGAAAGTTGTAACTTAGACAACCTAGTATGTTCACTGACCCTACAAAATAAATTCTAGATAAAACTGTTTTAACAATCACTTCTAATACACAGTCTCATCATACACACTACAGAATTAGTTTTCACGACTATCCATTATTTCCTTACTTTTTTAACCACGCATTCTCACAAAAATTATCACTTTTCTTAAATTTTCATCTATCAGACTCTAAGTCATTTTAAGGTTATAAGCTCATAAAGAACAATGACAATTTAACCTGTCACACCAGATCAATGAACATGTACTGTTCTTTCTTGAAGGTGAGCTTAGTCTCATAACCATGGGTCTGAAAGTTACTCAACAAAAATTTCAGGAAGATAAGTATTTTTCTCAATAATTCATGCAAATTGAAAATTATTAAAAGGTGATGCTGAGTATAAAAAATCATGCATAACTTCATTACAATTCCTGATAGCCCAATACCCACAAATTCTCGATCTAAAGTCACTAAAGATGTCCGGTCAAAAAAGATATGCGCAACCCAGGCACAACAAAATCCTGAGGCAAATGACTACCTGGGCAAGATCTCTGCCAGTGATGATAGCAATACGAGCTGACAGATACTGACACAGAATTGCAACACAGTTAAATAGAAGCATGAGCGACACCACATCAAAACCAAAGCAAGCTCCACCCTCAACAGTTGCAGCCCACTTTCCAGGATCTACATAACTTATAGCAATCCAAACCACAGGTACAGCAGAGTTAAGCACTCGCTGAACAACGTCTGACCGGTGGCCTATGGTCAAAGCCTCAGATTCCATTTTCAATTACTCAAACGGAAAACCTTAGCATTATCCTTTTAGTATTCACACTTCCAGAGTAACCGGAAAAAATGATCAAACATTACCAAGCTCAATAATTACACACTACCACTTGCAAACAGACAATGGATTCCATCCTTCCAAAAAAAACCAGTATTTAGTCAATTAGCAACTCCTGTATTCTAAAGGTAACCAAAACCTATAATCTGCACATCCTTCCAAAATGGCCAGTCAAGGATCTTGCAGATAGTCTCCCACGAAAGTTGCAGTGATATTTCATTATTCACATGAGAACTGCAGACACAACAGACCTTCTGCCACCACTAATGTTCGCCATCAAAACCAACTTCACCACAAGGTAGAACTGATATCACTCCTGCTGAAAAATGACCAATAGTGTCTGAATCATATTATTCTTCTTTGCTTGATAATGAGCAAAGCTTTAGGTTGAATGGTGCTTCTGACTACCAGTTACCCCATTATGTCATGGGAGGCACTTGTGATCTCCACTGAAAAACTTAAGAAAGATAGGTACTGCTTAAATGATCCAACGTCAAACTGCACTTACGCTCCTGATTCAATAAAACAACTTCGAATATGAATATAATATGAAAATGAGAGTTACAAGTCAAGATCTGAGCATCACATGATGTTCATGTCCGAAAAAGTGGGAGTACCAACAATTGTTAGAATTCTCAAATTCAACGGCAACAATATTAAGAAAATACAAAGCAGAATATTAACTTAGAGAAAGTTGAGCGCCCCAATGGTACATCTTAGTAAGTTTCCATTCATGGGCATTTGGAAGCTCAAATTTATCCCTTCATCCTTCAAGATGAGGCTATCAGAATCTTGTTTTTGACCCCAACCCCAAGCCACAAAATATTGAAAAAGGTCGACTGACAAAGATATCAGAAAACGCCACCTATATGAACATATCAGAAAACAAATAGGCAAACAAGAAATCGATTCTAATCAATTTAATGTAAAGTAGAACTAAACGGATCATAAGTTTCAATGCTCCATGAGATTGAATACAAGAGTAAAGCCAACCAATAACATACATTCATCACTTCTTTACTTGCTAATTCAAAGTCGTACGGTAAATAAGATAAACCCCTAACAAGTTAATCCAAAACGAAACCGTTACCTTTACAACATCAAAAATTACAAAACCAAAAGACAAGCAACACAGAAAACAAAACAACTTGAATTTTCCAAAGAAACTCCTATGATGACAAGCCTACGCACGGAGCTGAAACTACAGAAGAAAACGAAAAAGTCCACGGCCGCCAAATTTAATACTCACCCTGATGGATCTGAAACTGGTACAGACAGCAAAGAAGCATTTGAATGAATAAATAACTGAAATTAACGCTTCAACATATAAATAAACACGAAAGTAGAAAACTTATACATATCCGTATAACACAAATACGGTGACTGCACAAGTGGACATAGACTTTTAGGGTTTTTAATCCTTTTTCCAGATTTTACCTTTCTGAGTTCCTCTTTGTTTGTGCTCAGAGATAGATCTGAGCCTTTCAAGAGGGCCACGAGTTTACTGATATTTACTGAGAAAGAGAATGGACTGTAGATATACAAAGAGATAGACTCTGAGCTGGGAGAGTGATAACAAAGTTTATATACAGAGAGAGAAAGTATACATCTATCTATGCGAGTGTGTGCATAGAGAAAGGGGGTGGGGTGGGGTGGGCGTGGGCGTGGGCGTGGGGGTTTCAATTCCACGTCACGAAAATTCATGAGTATTTTAGCGTACATGTTCAAATAGATTTTTATGGATTTTAATATGACATAAGAGAAGAAATGAGTGAAGTTGAATAATAAAGATTTCTATAATATAAATAGGTCCCACAAGATATATAACTCTGAATTAAGAAAGAAAATAACTAGAACTGAAATGAATGTGTAAAAATTTGTTAAAACTTAAAACACTCACTAACACACGCTAAAATTTATGGGTCTCATATTTTCTTTTTTTTCCTCACTTTTTTCACTTTTTTCCATGTTTTCTTCATAAATTCTCGTACCACTTTTATATTCTCACATCCTTCATTATTATTTTTGAATTTATTTCTATGCTCTCTTAATTTTTTTTTCACTTTTTCATCTATTTTTTATAACACATTCTCTATTCTATTTTTAATTAAAATAATTATTTTTTCTCTATCTCTCTCCTCCACACCATTCCCCAATTCACATCCCCAATAAAGATGCTCTTAGAGTATCCAATGGGATCTCTATTCCACGTCCTACATGACAGAGAGAGATATAGAAAAAAATTTGTGGATCCCTATATTTTCTTTTCTTTTTTTACTTTTTTCACTTTTTCCCATTTTTCTTTATCAATTCTCCCAAATCCAATATTATTATTTTATTATTATTTTTTATTTTATTTCTACATTTCTCTTTTTTAACTTTTCCCTCTATTTTTTCCTATACTTTTTTCTTTTTCTCTTTGATTAAAATAATAATTATCTTCTCTCTACTAGGCATCTACATTACAATATGGATGTTAACAAATGATATAGAGGAGAGAGATAGAAAGAAAATAATTATTTTAATTAAAATGAGATAAAAAGAGAGGAAAAGTGAAAACGAGAAGAGCGATAGAAATAAATTTAAAATTAATAATAAAACAATAGTAGAGAATATGTAGATGAACATGCAATTTTGGAAATGGCACGAGACACGATGAAAAAAGTAAAAAAAAAGGATAATTGAGATAAAAATGATTTAAAAATTTTTTAAATAAGGGATCCACAAGAAAAATGTGTCTTTCTCTCGCTTAATAGGCATTGCAATATAGAAAGTAGCATTAAAAATGCTCTTAATTTAGGGTAGACAAAAGATGGAATCGAAGCCAACAAATCGAAACCGAATGGTTCTTTTTAAAAAAATTATAATCCGGAACTGAAAATAGGTAATAGAAAATCGAAAGGTTCCTTTCTAAAAAATCGAAAATCGAGTAAAACATGGATTTGAAAATTAAGTTCACATACTTTTTCTGATAAATTAATTTCCATATAAATGCTTTCTTCGTCAATTCAAATTTATATAGGATAAAATATTGCATGTAAAACATATATATCTAAAAATTAAAACAAATAACATATCATATTTGAAACTTACACTACTGTCCATCATATTTGTGGCGGTATGCCTTATATTTTTATAAGAATTTGGTAATAAAATAATAAATATAAAATACTTAAACCCGAACGGAACCAAACCCGAACAAATATCTTACATGAAAAGAATTGAAAGGGTTCCATTTTTCGTAGAACCAAGATTTGATCCCAAGTAGTTTAATACCCAAAATCAAACCCAGAACCCTCACTCCTGAAATCCTGATTAATATTAGTGCAAGGTTAAGTTATTCCACAATAATTAATTGCATATATTTTATTTAGGGACATTTAAATTTATATATATGTAAATATAAAGAGAGCAAAACGATTTCAAAACGATTAATTAATTAATTAATTAATTGCATATAATTAATTGCTTAAAATAATTAATTGATTAATTAATTAATTAATTGCATATAATTAAATAGAGCAAAACGATTTCAAAACGATTAATTAATTAATTGCATATAATTAATTGCTTAAAATAATTCTAGGGTCAAAACGATTTCAAATGAATAATTTTGAACACATAATTAAAACATGGATAAAAGTTTTAAAATGACACAAAAATATTGTCACATCAATCTTATGGGAATTTTATTTTAATATATATAAAACAAAATAGAGCAAACAAGGTATTACTATTATTGGGCAAGATAAGATTAACTTGTAATAATTAACAACTTGAGTGTCATGACAAAATCTAGAGGCATCTTGTTTTCCTTTTGAACTCTAGAGGAATTTCATCTTCTTTGCGAGGTCATAAAGCCTCGGCAATAAAATTGAAAATGATTTTTTTTTTATTTTTTAGGATTATATTGATTATGTTTCATGATATTTGTTTGAAAATGAATTTGATATCAAGGTTGTTAGATAAAGATCTTAAGGGAATAAAAAGTGAATTTATCGAATAAAAAGTACAATAGCAGGTAACTAAAGTTTATAGAAAAACTTGAACAATAATTTTACTTTTTAAGATACGTGATTCAAAAATGAGAATAAGAAAAAGAAGTTTGGAGAAAATCTTTGTCAAACAAGCTCATCATGTCTATCTATCTTCTCCTCGCATTAGATTGACACGCTTAATAATATCAAATTAAATACTAAAAATAATAGTAGTATAATTTGCCTTTTCTGATGGAACTTTTCATCAAACCACATTGGACTTGCGAGAAAAACATAAAATTTGTTAAAAACAAAGAGAGTTATAAGTGAGAAAATGTTAGGCCCAAAAAAAAAAAAAAAGAAGAAGAAGAAGTTACAATAACAAGCTGTAGGATCAATAGAATTAGAGATAAAGCTAATATATTCACATGAAAATCAGTTCTCAAAGAGTGAGAATGAAATTTGAAAAGTTGTAACTGGCGAAGAGGAAATGTCACAAATATAACGAGTTCAGGTGAATAGGATTGAATACCTTATTAATAATTTTGATAGGCGGACAAATACTGAATACCTTATATATATATATATATATATATATATATAGAAATCGGAAGTAACCCTTACAATTTCGTAAATTGTATACAGAGACTAACTACCGGGTCAGACCCCAATTCTGGCCAGATGAATGTGCAACGAAAGGCACTAAGAGATCTAGAACAATTAGGTTTGAAAGACTGGAGTAATGGTAAAGAAGTCAAAGACTATTTGAAAGAATTCACATTTTATATTTCTAAATCTGGAAACACATATAACACAGAACTGGGTAATAAGTTATTCCATAAATTACCTGGAGCCTTAGGAGAAGAGATCACCAACAAATGGAACCAATATATATATATATATATATAATATAAGGTCATTTTCCCGCCTAAAGTTCCATTTTTCTGAATTAAAAAATTAATTGTAAAATCACGCTTAGACCACGTGCTGGATGAGGACATATATTCACGCGCTGGAGCTTTCCCTTTTCCGTTGCTCTTCTGCCCTAAATTCGGATAATCACAAGTCTGCAACTCAATCTTCCCTTCCTCTTCTATAATTCAAACTCAATCTTTAAAAATCTCAAGCGGATTCTAATTGAATTCAGGCCATTACAAATCTCTTGATTTTATCATCATCAACTTCTCCAACCTTCCCTCACGCAAGCAACAAAAATACTTTTCAGAGTACTCGAACATGTCTTTATTCGGAAACAATTGCAGTCAAGGTATAATGTTCCCAATATTTTATTTTCTTTGTTCATGACCAACAGACTTAATTTTTCCTAATTCTTGGTACCCAATTTCTATTGCTAGAAACCAATTCAAGTAAGTTTCTATATCTGTAATCACGATGTTTGTTGAAATATCACTGAAACTATATAGCATATTTATGAGCTTTTCTACTTTTCTATCAGTTCTTGATTGGTTTTGGGGTTGTTTTTAGGTGGATGAGTCTCGGTATTTGTTTGAGGCAAAGACTATTCAAAGAATGGAGCTTTTGGTGTTATCTACTCTTCAATGGAAGATGAATCCCGCGAACCCAATCTCATTCTTTGACCACATTGCAAGAAGATTGGGATTCATCATTGGCCCACATTCATGGTTTTTGAAGAGGTGTGAGGGCCTCCTTCTCTCTATTATCACCAGTTTGAAGATCATTTATTTGGATAAACATTGTTTAATACAAGTAATCTTTGATTGTTTCATAATATTATTGACTCTCATTGTTTGACCACATTGCAAAAAGTTTGGGATTCATCATTGGCCCACATTCGTGGTTTTTGAGGAGGTGCGAGGGCCTCATTCTCTCTATTATCACCGGTTTGGAGATCATTTATTTTGATAAACATTGTTTAATATAAGTAATCTTTGATCGTTTCATAATATTATTGATTTTGACATTTCGTATACGGTTGGATTTCATTCCTTCGTTATTGTTGTCGCATTAACGATATATATCATTAGAGATATCGAGTCGTTGGGTGAAAACAAACTTGAAAAGTAGCAAAGAAGTGTGCTCAAAATCAGCAAGTTTTTCCTTTCTGACTCTTCCCCTTCTTAATAAGATTTCCATATGTTGATTTTGTGTTTCATGTTTATTGACAAATGACTTTGGGAAACAATTGATGCTTGCAAATTTGCTATGAAGTTATCCTGGACATAATGGATGATCACAACTGTCGAAAGCAATGCTATAAGCGTAAAAACGAGTCTATTCTAAGCAGCATACTTTGGTTGCGATAGCTCCAATGAGTCATGGGAAGTTGCAGCATCTGTTTCATCCTTGCTGGAACCTTTATTTAAGAGACGCAAAGTTCAAGAGTAACCTATGACATTAACTTTGTAGCATGTGTTTATGTGTTTGTTGAAGAAAAATGTCTGTGGAGCCTTATGCTGGTGTTGTTGGTTGTGGTGATATATAAAGATAGATACTCATTGCCAATAGTTGATTAAGTAGTTTGGCTTATATCTTGAGCATATGTTACCCCGTGCAACGCACGAGTAGAAACACTAGTTAATAATTAATGTGTCGAACAAAGATATCTAATTAGCCAAAGATGAATAATTGAGAATTTATAAATATTAATTAATACTCCCATCTTTATCTTTATATTATAATTATCTTTATATTAAAAAATAGAGTGGCTGCGTTGGCAAAGATGCAAACATGGCACATATTAAATATTTTTAAAAATTATAAAATTTATTTTGGAAATAATTCAACATTAATTAGTAGTAATTAGAAACATAATTAAAATAAACCAATATTTAAACCAAACAGTTAATAAGAAAAAATTGGTTTTGGAAATACTTTAAATATAATTTCATTTCTTGAAGTTCTAATTCAAAATATTAAATAATAAATATTTTTAATTTATTTTTATTGTGTTAAAAGTGTAAGTTTTGATAGTTTTTATTGGTTCTGTGAATCAGACTATTCAAAAATAGTGGGTATTTTTTTACTTTTTTTATTTTTCAAAATTAAATGGTGAGTAGTTTAAATTATAACTGGATTTATGTGTAATAATTTATCGATTTTTAAGTAAATAGTAATTTATTAATCTTTATATTATAATTGAAGTGCCACGTTTGGCGGATATCCTATTAGCAAGTGCTAACATGACACACGGTTTCTAATTTAAAAAGTTAATTGATGTTTTGGGCTTTTAATACGATTGATGTGATATGTTCACTAACTGGATTTTGCATTGCATGCGTTTTTCCTTTTCTAAGTATCTAAAATTAAAAATAAAAAATTTATTCTTTCTAAAATTAAAATACACTTTACGTAAATGGAAGGAAATCAAATGAATTATGTAGATACGGAAAGTTATCGGTATTACTATAAATTTAAGTTACATAAAATTAAGTATAATACATCTTATACAATAGAACTAAAATGAAATAGCAATTACAGCTAATTATTAAAAGAATGCATAAAATCATAAAATTTAGAGTGCATAATATCCATTTTCAGAAAGAAAAAATGTGTTCAATATAAATTTGATTTGTACCAACGAGAAAGATAAGTTTTGATAATCAAAGAATTTTATATATTCATTCCCAATGGTTCATTTACAATTAACGAGCACTGTTGTGCAATACGATGCACGCCAATTAGAATTAAAGTTATACATTTTGATAAACTTTTTAATTATGCGATGCACGTGAATTTTTTTAAGAGGCATTAGCATGTATATGCAACATTAGAGTTATAGTTGCAAGAAAGTGAAAGAAAATTTCATTTTGCAAGATTAACAATAAAAAATGGAATCTGACCAAAACACCCTTCAATTTTTTCATATTTCCTCTTCAATCATTTTCCTTCTTCCATTTTCCGATCATCTCCTCCGATGCCTTCTTTCATTTTTTGGTCATCTTCTCCGGCCATACAATTTTCGGCCGACCAAAATTCCAACCCTCAATCTCTCTCATGATATGTAATTAATTTCACCATCAAGAGATAATTACTACAATTTGCAAATGAATTTTCCCTCAGTTCTGCTTGCTGGTTTGCTTCGCCGGGGAACCCATGGAGACCATGGGTGCCATTAGTTTTGTTTGTCGGTTCACAAATAAAAAATCACCATCTGCAATTCGTATTTGGTTTTGGGTTGTCGAAGAAGATGGAAATAATTGAGAAAGATGGTTTCAAACAATTAGTTTTCGGTCTCAGATCCAATTTTTCAGATGTTGAAGAAGATGGTTTAAGTGGAAGTCGCCAGATTTGGAAGTGGAATCTATGGGAGAAGATGAACAGATTTTTTTTCTTTTATTTTTTTTTAAATTTCGTTTTTCTCCACTAATGGAGAATTTCAATGGAGTTTGAAATTCTCCATTAATAGAGAACTTTAACTAGAACCAAAAGGGCTAGTATGCAGGTAAAGGGATGGTGGGAGACGCAGGAGTGGGGTGGGGCGTGGGCGTGGGCGTGGGAGTGGGGGTGGTGTCATGGTGGGGGTGGGAGTTGACCACGATGTTGAAGGTGGGGTGGCGTTGGTTTCGAGGGTGAGGTGCGTAGTGGGGTTTTTGGTAAATTTGATATGTGTTTTTTAAAAACTTGTTAGTTTTGCAAATATAAATTTGATATGTTATTATAGTATTTATGTAATTTTTTGTTGATTTTCTTGATAATATATCTTTTTTTAGTTTACAATTGTGAATTTACTCTATTTTTTTGCATTGACTATAATATACAATATCATATAGATTTCAATAATTGTTTACAATTATATAATTGTTTACAATTATGCAATTTTTTATGCATAAATTACATCAATTATGTAATTCAACATTTATATTCAATATATTTATAATGTTATATTAATTATTTATTGTACATAGATTTAGTTGTGCCCGTGCGTTACACGGGCATGATGCTAGTTGTTATATTATAATTTGTGAAGTGCCACGTAGACAAATATGTCAACATGGCACACATTAAACCGAAATGAGGAAATGGGACATGGAAGTGATTGTTTTCTGTTTCTTTTCTAATTGATTAATTATTCATTATAAGTTTAATTATTTAGCTCTTCAATATTTGTTCTAAAATAATTACCTATTATTTGGACTGCTTAATATATATTATCCGTGAAAACTATTTAAAACTACCATTTTAATGTGGTAAAAATAAAAAAGAGAATTTATTTTTTAAATATGTCCAAAGTTTTTTCTAAAACAGAAAGCTACTGCCAACGTGGCACTGTGCCAAGTTGGCGCTTCAACTTTTGTTAGTACTAGTATTTCCTTCGTGTGATGCACGGAATGTTTTAAAATGATTTATTTACATAAAAAAATATTAATACAAAACAAAAATAACCATAACGGTTTGTAAATTCTGATCTGAACCATTATCTTTGTAAGAAAAAATATCATATCAATTATCATAATTGATGATTTTAAGCAATAACAAAATATTTGGGATCAAAATTTATGCAATATTTTTTGAACAAAAAGAAATGATCCAATTAAAATTTTTGTCAAATTTTTTTCATCAAACATCATTCAAGTAGCTAAGCAATGACGATTTTTTTAGCACTGATTTTTAAATATAAAGGTTTGGAGAATTTATGCTATGTGGATTGTGCACTGTATGAAATGATAGGATATCTATATATACTATTTATAGGTGAAACTTTGTGTGGAATAATTGAGAAAAAAATAAATAAATACTAATGCATGGAATACTAAATATTAAAAATTAATTTTTGATACTTTTAATTTTTTGACAAAAATGAAGAGATGATTAAATAATAATTTTAACAATTATTTTTTTAAGTGACCTACGGAATAATGATACATGAAATTTATTGTTTTCTATTTTTTCTAATTAGTTAATTAATTATTCATTATAAATTTAATTATTTAACTATTCGCTATTTGAACTTTAAAAAATTATCCAATATTTGAACCGTTTAATGCACATTACCCTTTTAAAATGGTAAAAATAAAAAAGAGGTTTTTTTAATCTAATTTTTTAAATATGTAAAAAAAAAAAGAAATCTTGTCACATTTTTATTAATGCATGTAACACTAAATATAAAAGAATTCAAAAATTATATAAATTAATTAAAAAATTATAATTAGAATGCATATAAATAAAATACAATACGTCTAAAAAAGTAAAATAAGGAAAACAATACCAGATAAGGAAAATAGAATAAATTAAATAATGAAACCAATTAATTACTAAAACATAATAGATCCAAACGTGGTACTACCACCTCGGTACTTTGCCGATGTGGCTCTTTTTGTTTTTATATAGTTAGATATATATAAAATATTAATTCTCATTTTCAGAATTAATTTAATAGGTACTATAAACTGTAATTTTGGTCTCTTATCACATTTTCATTAATATATGCAACACTAAATATAAAGGAATTAAAAAAATTTTATTTAAATTAATTCTAAAATTTTAATACATGTAGAAAATAAAATAGATATAAAAAAGTAAAATAAGAAAACCAATACCAAATAAAGCAAGTAGAAAAATTAAATTAGTAAAATAATTAATTCCTTAAAAACAATGACAACCGTAACAGTGCTACTTAGGCGCTTTTGCTTGGGTAACACTTTAAGATTTATTATATAAAGATAAAGATATTCTACCACAAAGTATTACTTCTCATATTACTCATTACTATTTAGAAGAAGAAGAAGAAGAAGAAATTAAGGTGCGTGAGTAAAAAGTAAATTAAAAAATGTTGAACCCAATATATCTTTACGTATGTGATTTAAAATTAGTATATATCATTGTTAAAATGATTATATGTAGATGAGCATCTACTACGTGAAGAAAGAAAATAAAGGTAATAAAGCAACAAACACATTATAATTTTCATATTTGACTTCGTGCTGTTCTTGCAAAGTATTGCTTGTGTTTCTTGTTTGATCATGAAGCACACAATTTATATTAAACATATACATCTAAGATTGAATTATAAATATCTTCTAATTATGCCAAAAGTTCACATAAACAGAGGATAGATGATTCATATTCTACCACAAAGTATTACTTCTCCACATTACTCATTACCATTTAAAAAAAAAAGAAGAAATTGCATGATTAAAAAGTAAATTAAGAAATGTTGAAACCATTATATTTTTACAGAATGTGATTTAAAATTAGTATATATCATTGTTAAAATAATCATGAAGCTGAGCATCGATCTACTACGTGAAGAAAGAAAATAAAGGTAATAATTAAACAACAAATTACATTATAATTTTCATATTTGACTTTGTGTTGGTCTTGCAAAGTATATATTGCTTGTGATTCTTGTTTGATCATGAAATACACAATTTATATTAAAGATACATCTTTCTCAAATGTGAGAAGTGGGGCTTGCACTAAATTTTAGAACTTAAAATTTACTTTTAAAATAATATCTTAATTAAGTAATATTAAATTAATACATTTAGCTTAGCCAACATGATCGTGTTACTAGAAAATTATTTTTTTCGTGATTTTCGAGGTTATATAATATTATATAAAACATACAATATAAAAAATAACCACATTATTAAACTCCATTATGCAAACCATGGAGCATGCATCAATAAGTTCCGAGTCATCACTGACTCTCAAATTCTTAGGAGACCAACCATAAATTTTTTTAAATTAGTCGACATGTATGACTCGTGGCATCATACAATTACTATTCATTCCACCCAAATTACATAGTTCTTTTGTTTTTTTTTGGGTTCCTCTCTTCAGTGGACCACAGTTATATAGGGCTCATATTTTTTTCCTTCTTTAGTGGATCATAGTCATACATGGCTCTTTCTATTCATATACTATTAGACTTATTTAATTTGTATATCTCAAAATCATTAATTGATAGTTCAAATATATATATATATATATATATATATATTTTATGTTAGGGTATGTTTGATTGACAAAGGCGTACAATTACAATTCCCAAATTACATTTTTTTTTTGTTCTTCTCTCTTCAATGGATCGTAGTTATAGGGCTCTTTCTATTCATAATTTCATATGCTATTAGGCTTATTTGATTTGTATATCTCAAAATCATTAATTGATAGTTCAAATAAAAAAAAAATTCTGAATTTTAGGGTATATTTGATTGAAAAAGGAGGAAAAGAAAACATTTTTCATGTAAGTTGAAAAACAAAAATCACATATCTCCCAAAGAAAATATTTTCCATAAAACTGGCCAAAATGATGCTTATAGTGGTTGTATCATGAAAAACCATTTCATTTTCTCACTTGCAATCAAACAACTAATTTGAAAAATAATTTTCAAAATTCCATATTTTTCATAGAAAATTATGGTAATCAAACACTATCTTAGTTCAAATAACTTTTAAATTCATTAATAGGTGTAATTAGGAGAATTATTTTTATTTATTTACTTTTCCACTAAGAGTGTTAATCTGTGTGAAAAATGAAAAGGACATTTATAATTGAGACAGTGAGTTATCTTTCTTAATCAAACACAATGGTTGCACAATTATATGACATGCCCAAATCCTATCCCGCCGAATAAAATGACTATATCACCATTATCTCACTTTGCAAAATTATAATACTTTACATTATATATATATCAGCCACCACATGCATCAACATATAAAAATATTCATATAGCATTATTCTTTTCTAATTAATAATAATGGGTGCTTGTTTTTTGAATCCAAAGTGGTCGATCATCAATTGTCCATATACCTAGAAAGGAAAATTGATTAGTTGACGGCTTCAAAAAATTTTGATAGAATTGAATTTGTATCCTACGTTGCATGTGTCTTCTTTTATAAACTATTCTCTTTTAGTAATCGCCATATTAACTATAATAACTGATATTAGAAATTACTTTAGATAAAATGTAGTTAAGAGACTCGAAAATTTAGAGTTAGTAACGATTAGGGGTCTCAAACTTTTGAGTTCTAGTACTAAGAGTTCCTAAAATTTGATGTGTATCTGTTTGGAGTCCTTTTGGACTATGAACGTCGATATAATTAATAAATTGGCAATGTGAAACACGAGTCGATTTGAAAAGGAAAAAATCCATTCAGCCATTTAATTTTCACACCTCACTTATTTGTAGACAATTTCTGAA
Source organism: Jasminum sambac (assembly GCA_018223645.1). Lineage (NCBI taxonomy): Eukaryota > Viridiplantae > Streptophyta > Magnoliopsida > Lamiales > Oleaceae > Jasminum > Jasminum sambac. The sequence goes on along the minus strand of CP073646.1, from coordinate 35,659,045 downwards.
ATGTTAGCGACATTGAAAAGGACATAAGTTTTTCTAGGAGGAAAATAGGTGATGTAAATAAATTAATGACATGCCAAGCGATGACTTTTGTCATTTTCAAGTTGGCTACATCAGCTGTGTTTGCGAGTTTTATGTTGAGATTAATTAACATTTTCCTATAGGAAAAGAACCTCAAACTCATGAGGTTTAAAGGTTAGAAACTTCAAATGTTAAAGAGTACAAAGGTTCCAAACCTAATGTTATACACCCGAGGTTAAGAATTCCTACTGCAATTTACCCATTTATTCTCTCGATCAGCCATCATTTGAATACCAATTTTACTGACTCAAATAATATTTTTATATTTTTATTTTTTTGAGTAATACGTCTAAAAATCTTTTTTAAGTAAAACATTTACGTGTAAAATATTTACCTGCTAAATAAAAAATACCTCCCCCCCAAAGAAAATATTTACATGCAATTGGTCAAAATCGTGTTTCAAATGATTGTACCTTGCAAAATCAATTCCATTCACAACTTGCAATCAAACAGCCAAAATGTAAAACGGATTGCACAATTTGACATTTACCTGTAAACCAATTGCCAATCAAACACACCCTAAATAAAATCAGTTTCCCTGATGTATCATTTTCAAAACAAACATTTGAAAAGAATAGTTCTCATATTTTTGAAACTTTTTGGTCATACAGTCATTCTTTTTAGAAAATCGTTTTTAATTTCTTCACAAAATTACGGTATCAAACGAGGTCTCAAATTAATGACGTATCAGACATTGAATCAACGTTGTTTATCTTCATAATACTACTATTCATAAAATTTTATTCTACATTGGTCTAAAAATAAAATTTTTTGAAGGGGCACGGGATAGTAATGAATTAAGTCGAAATTGTCTTTGACAATATAATTTAGAGTAACCCATCATACATCTTTGAAGAAACGAGTATAAATTTCGCATACGAGCTAAAAGTTAACATTATAATGTGTTTTTGAATATGAGCTAGACAAGTCAGATAAAATCAGTCGCTTTGCCACTCCATATATAATATATTTTAACCATTTGGTTTCTTTAGTTTAGTTTAAAATACATGTCCATGTCTTCAGTAATACATGACTATGTTTTTAGTTGTTCATGTTTGGATCATTTCTTTATTAATTTTTAAGTCTAGTAATGGCGGAGCTATAATCTTTGTCTAGGGGGTAAATTTTCTTAGTCCGGTCTTAAGAATGGTTGAAATGTCAGGGCATTCTAGCTAAAGTTGATATTCGAGTCCTTATTCTTTCTATGAGTTCGATTTTTGTGGCCCATTTGTATTAATTAAAAAAAAAAAACTGGGGGTCGTAAGCGGCCGCATTAATTGCATGTATTAATATTATATATAATTTAGCAAGAAAATCATAATAAAAACTTACTAAATAATATTTCATGTCGATTTTCTGTTGTTTGGATATAGTACTATTTCTTTTTATCGTATATAATGTATTAGAATTTGGAAATAACGAATACTTCTTTTCCACACGATGAAATTACATTATATTAATTATAGATTGTATGTTCGACGAATAATACAAATTTTCTTGATTGTCATCCACGAGAAAAAAAACACAAATATATATATATATATATATATATACACGTATATGTAAATTGACACAATTAGTTGTAATCAAATTAAAATTTTATATTCACAAATATTTTTATGACATCCAAATAATATTGATCCAAAACTCTAATGAATGTATAGGAAAAAAATTAATGCTCGGATAAGCCCAAAAAAAAAAAAAAAAAGGAAGAGAAAAGATGGAAAAATAGAAAGAGTAACAATAGCAGTTTCACGAGGGAACAGGAGGCACCATCGATGGCATTTTCGGGGCTGATCTGACTTTTATTTTGAAATTCGAGATCAGATCTAGAATCAGCATGGGGAGGGGGAACTCCAACAATATTGAAAATTTTTCGGTGACGCAATGGTGGGCCGTGGCGGCTGGTCAAGGTTTCGGCAACAATTTTAGACGAAAATAATTGCCAAAACTTTGACTGGCCGCCACGGCCCTCCACAGTGTCGTTGGAAAATTTTCAAAATTGTTGAAACTCCCCCCCGCCGTGCTGATTCTAAATCTGGTCCCAAATTTCGAAATAGAGGTCGGATCGGCCCCAAAAATGGCTCGATGGTTCCTTAATGTTCCTGGTGTTTTTCCATTATCCAAATATTGATGTAATAATTATTTACATTTTTTAATACACCTTCTCCAAATTTCAACTTTCCAATCTATATACACGAAATTTGAGTAAACAAATTTTGTTGTGTATAGAATAAGGCCGAAGTGTAGTAATATTTAAACATTTGGGGCCCATTAAGGACAGCTATTTAACCATTAATTATTGTTTTCATTGCGGTGTTAGTGTTATTTGAGTAACAAATTCATATTCATAAGTGTTTGCTCGTTTGTAGGAACATTGACATCTATATCTCTCTTATTTTTACACTACACAACCAAGATCAAACATGATTAATAGTATTAGGTACCTAAACTCAATACTTATATTTACTTACAAAAAATTTATATGTTTTTTGAATGAGAAATGTCATTTAAACAAACAAAATGATGAAAAGGTTAACAAACGAATCGTGTGAATACTCAGAATAGTTAATTTTGAAAATGATATAATATGTGTGAAAAAAATTCCAACATGCATGCATTTTATGCACCCATGCATAACTTTATGTTTTCAAATATCATTTTCCTTTTCGAACACTCCCTCCCGTATTAATTTGAGCAACAACTTGGGGGTAAGGTTATGCAATCAAGTATATAACTCTATTTTTATTTTATTTTTTAATATTAATATTAAGAGTGTTAACCGACCTCTTGATTTCATAAAGTTATATAATTAATTGCGTTTTAGAAAATATTATATTATTGTCAAGAACCCAATAATTTCTCTTTTATTGCACATAATTTGCACATGATGGAATCAACCGTTGGAAGTTCATTGAATCTAAAATAACATTTACTTCACCCAAATTAATTAATTTTTTTAAATCTAATTATAATTTATTATAATTTCGCATCTCAACAACGCGAATATTTTGCATCCGACTAAGCCAACTGAACACATTCATTGAATTCTAGCGCATGTAATCCCTTCAAAAACCAACATAAAATATCCATTCAAGTTTTATATAAAGAGTAACACATTATCATTCAAATAAAAAAGGCAAAGAAAAGAAAAGAAAAGAAAAGAAAGTCAGAATTATAAAAGTCTGTTGTCTGTACGATTTGGCAGAGTCGATTTCATTTATCATTCACAAATTGGGAATTTAGAATATAGTCAAGCTTAACATGGCTTTCTTTCTCAGCACATTGCAATGCCCCTTTCTTCAATTGATTGAGAATCTTGTTCATTCATGCCGAACAACACACACATATATATATATATATATATATATATATATATATATTTTGACAATTGATCATCAGAACAATTCTAAACAAATATATTGTATTTGTGATTTCATTGTTTATTTCACATCTTATAAATCTTAAAATTTTCTAATACATACTACACTACTAGATATTTTCTAATAATATAAAGTTTATGCTACAATGTGATATTTAAAAAAAAATAAAAATCGGGGCAGCAACCCCACACATTTATGTTCCAATCACGCTCCCACTGAGCAATAATTCTGGATCCGCCCCTGCTTTAGAGTACACACTATATTACACTCTATAGTGATATGACATGTCAGCCAGGTTGAGTTGTCACGTTAGTTAGAATGTGTTATGTGTGCTGTCCAAGATGAACCGTATCAATTTCATTTTATTACTTATTGATACGATTTTCCACTACGTAATGGATAAAATTTTTTGGCTGGCCCTTTTATTTGTTAAGATGAAATTAAAGCCCTTAAGCTGGTTATTAGGATCTAATCCATCATTTTCAGCAGTTAAGAATACCGTTAAAAGGACAAATCCCCATACGGACAACATGAATTACTTTCAAGAATCTAGTTTTCTGCTATTGTTAGTTTACTAGATTGCAATTTTTTGGGTTTCGTAGAAATGCGATTTTATTAATGTTTAATCTTTCAATAATTTTGGGATATAGTTGGTTCGTTGTATCTGGTCTTCTGATGCACGTGATTTTACAAATTTATGCAATTCTCACATTCGCACTTCTTGGACTAGTTTCACTATAGTTGAGAAAGGATATTAAGAACATAACTTGATTAAGAATAAAGATGTTATACGATGGCTAAGGAATATATACTGGCAAAGGCACACCGCACGTGATAAAGTCACGTGACACTACCGAATGTTCCAACGAGGTCGTCATCAATTCCCGAATGGGATTTATTGCACATCATTCGAGCAATCAATGTGAAGGCCTAACTATGATTGGTCAGGGTAACGAAGCAAATTATTAATCACATGACAATTAAGACTTCTCTTTATTAGCCTTTAACTATAGATTGACGATTGAGGGGAGAGCATCTCCAATGCACCCTCTAAAAACCAAACTCCAAAATTTGGCATTTTAGAGGGTGCCTTCCTTGAATGGGCCCTTCAACCCTTCAAAAAATTTGAAGGGTGCTGCATCAGCACTCTCACTCCAAAATTTTGGAGTTTCTATTATGCCAATTCTGCCCCTCCCAAATGTATTAAAATTATTTTCATTCCTTTTGTATCGTTTCTTTGCATTTAGTTGTTATTGTTATTGTATTTAAAATAATTAGTGTATTACTATTGTGTTTCACTTAATTAATTGTGTAAATTTTTTTCACTCTAATTCGAATAATTAAAGCACTACATCCAACCTATTTTAAGTATTGCTAGTATTCTAGATCGATTGTGTATGTTTAAGTGGTTCTTGTTTTTGTTACGAAAATCCCCTTTTTTTCAAATTATGGTAGTATTTTATGTTTCCGTATATACGATCATGTGTTGGATTTCAATGAATGAAATATTTTATGTATGAATTTTATAAAATATTTAATGAAGTAGTTAAACTAATGCTAAAAGTTATTACTTCAAATCAAATCAACTAGTAATTAAAATAATGTGAAATAAGAAATACCGCTCATTTGATGTGAAATATTTAGAGTTTTAGGTTGAAAAAGAAATTGTAAAATAGAGGGAAAAATTGTATTTTTAAAGTTTAGAAACTGTAAAATAGAGTATTGGCCTAACTTTTTAAGTAAAACGCTCTTTATTATGATAGTGTACCGGGCTTGGATTCATCTACCTTCTATGGACAAATTTTGTTGATGTTCTACTGGTGCACTGAATTGATGGTTAACTACTAATTGGGATCTTAGGTCACAACTTATACTTTTTGTACGTGGTTTTAACTTTCAATCACAGTCTAATTCTAATTCAGTAGATATTTGAAAACTTAATACTATGTATATATTTGTTCCATATGACCACTACAAACTTTAAGATTATACATACATTATGATATAATTAAAATTTTAAGTTAAAAAATATATATACAGAAAGTTTGGAAAAAGTATATGGTGTAGCCCAACTTTGGATAGCCTATAATTTGGCCCGATACTGCTTTGGGCCCTTTAAGTTTCAACCCAAATGATTTGTCCTTTAACGGCTACCCACTAATATGTGGAAATGAGGCCAAGCCATGCTTTTATGTTTGTTCAAAAACTAATGTGAAACCCATTACAAAATTTTGCATGGTCGTGCCTTTTCTTAATAAAAAACCGGCATGTGTGATTGCGCGGAAAATTTGTGCAATCTCGCAGCGTAGGTCTACGCCCAAATTTTGTGTCATATGATCACATGCACAAACATATGTGACCGCATGGCACAAAATTTGGGCAATGCTCAAAATTTAATTGTCAATCAATTACACAGAATGTGTAATGTGTGTAATACTTGTGTAACACATTTCACAAAGTATGTAATGACTGTGTTATGCATTACACAAAGTGTGTAATGGGTGCGCAATATTTGTGGAATAGTTGTATAATGATGTATAATGATTGTGTAATTATCAAAATTAAATTTCATTGTTTTGGATATAGAATTTGCATATGATATCCGTCTTGGAAGAATGATATATGTTTTTTATGTTTCTCGATGAGCCCATGCTGCTGCGAATATGTCATTTTTCTCGTTTTAGCTTCGTTAAATAGTTATTGATAGTTTTTTGGGAAAAAAATTTGTGTCATGCGACCGCATGGCACAAGTGTATTTGGTTTTATTTCCTGGGCGATCGCCAGGTTGAACCGTGCGATCGCACAGCACGATTGAGTGAATTGGGAATACTGGATTTGCACAATCATTTTCCAATTTTCCTTATTTTTGAAACATTAAATAAAATTTGTAAAATTGTAAAGATTCCAACTAATATTCTATCTTTGTGGGTTTTTTCTTTTTTCCTTTTTTTTTTCCCGCTTCTAATAAGCAAAAGTGCAAAGTTTTTTAGCCTGTTTTGCGAAGTTTATTTTTATTTTTCTTTCTTTTTTGAAGAGTAAAAGTGATTTTTAAATGAATACATAGTTATAATTAATTGTTTGTCACTTTTTCTATCCGGCTGTGTTCACGAGGATTTGATTTAATGAAATTATTTCTTTAATTGTATGTCGATTTCACACTTGTGATTAACGATGAATTAACTGATAACTAATTCATTGTTTTATGAATGGTAACCAAATGATAGGTAAGTTACTAGTTTAGATAACGATGCATTGTGACTTGTGAGTGAACTCCAAATGTTCAAAATTTCAAATCAAACTTATCAACATTTTATTAAGAACTTTGTGGTATGGAACGTCGACGCCATATATTAGAGATAATACAACATCAATCATGTTCACCATTGAGAATGACACATTTACCGACACTAGATTGCATTGGGGTTCAACATACAGTACGTGCCAATTTTGTATCCACACTTCCTCCCAATCAAGAAAAATAACACAACTCCACCCATCGATACATCTAGTCAATAAGTACATCTAGCACTCCTTGGAATCAGTCACTCGGAGTCAATTGTCTAGGAGCATAATTTTGTTTTTACTTTATTTCTTTAAATACTTTTTTTTTTTTTAAACAATGGTAGAGTTAGACTTTTTTACATGAATATGTATACATTATTTTCGCATGAGGCCGGCCGTCAACCGAAATAAGCACTGACAGTAGCAGTAGTAGTAGGCTGACGGTTTTCTATTTCTCATTTCATGAGTTCATGGGGAGATCGACTGAGAGAGAGAGAAGCGGACAGAAATTTGGGAGTGTTTTCTACTATCATTGATAAGGGAAACGAGAGAAAGACGGGATAATGATTTGAGAATATTCAAAAAAAAAAAAAAAAAAATATTCCACCAATTCGAGGTGTGCATGTGCATATCAAGGCATGCCCCCTTCCCTTGACCCTTGTTTTCTAGTATTATTTTTGAAATTATTTGTTACTTTAAACAATATATATACCCTTCAAATTAAATTTTTTCAGCATTCCCTGCCAAGCAAAAGGTACATAGTTGTTAGAATTATAGAACCATCTGATCTAAAAGTTTAAACTGATAGATCGTTTCCAATTTAAATTATTTAATTACTATTATTAACACGCCCCTTCACGTATATTTGGAATTTATTTTCTCCTAAACAAAACCTGACATGTGCACTATTCATTTTAAATGGATTGCGGTGAGATTCAAACCTTAGCCTCCTTTGATACCATATTAGAATTATGAAACTATTTAATCTAAAAATTTAACTGATAGATCGATTCTAATTTAAATTATTTAATTACTATTCTCAATAGTCAACACTAAGTTTGTATTACCGGTCTCCTACAATGAACGAATATTACAAGCACATGTTTGGCCATGTTCATGTTATGAACACGCATACTTATCGATATTTTGGATATATTATTTGGAAGTGACTACTCTTTATTATATGTAAATTTTCAATAAAACTTTTTCACTACTCCTTTAGTTTTCTGTTATGAAAAAAAAAATACTTTATTTTGAAAAACATTTATAAATAACTCGCCAAATTTCCTCTATATTGCTATTATCAATTTGTACCTAAAAAAGCTAGTTTTGATCCTTTTCTCATATAATAATATGAATCAAAGGTCGGACCTGAGGATAGTCCAAAGAGACAGCTGTCTCAGGCCCAAAAATTTGTCTCTGATGCTTATTGAAAATATTTTTTAAAAAATAAATTAATAGCTCTTAGCCCCAATTATTCACGTTGACTATTGGACTTTAGTTTAGATCTTATAATCAGGTGAAGCCACAATTCCATGCACACATCAGTCGGCAAGAGGTAATTGCTCCAATTGGATAAGAATCCAAACCTCACTCAATCACCAATTCTCAGACAAATGGATCCAATTAAAATGAGAGAAAGTCACATATAGCGCTTTTACATCAGCACATGTATTATTTATTCAATGTCAAAGTCTCATTATTATTTTTTTCTGGCAATCAAGCCTCATTATTATTTTACTAGCAGTAACACCCGTGCGCTGCACGGAAAGTCGGGTACATTGACACGTAATTCCTATTGATATATATAAATTATTAGCATTGAAAACGATTATAAAAAATAACACTATAATCTAAAACATCACACGATTTAAGTAAAACATATTCACTTTTAAAAAACAAAAAAACAGTCAACAGAGTTTTGTTTGTATTTTGGTCAATTCCAACCTATGAATATTGATACAACTTGTAACAATAAACATTTCAAAAATCTCCATGAAAAACATAATTTTACATTCGTATCCAACAATAATAATATTCATTAATTATCCACAAAATTATATTAGACAATAATACCAAGCATACTATAAAATTCATAAATACATCAATCTTGAATGCACAATGGACAACATGCTGTAGTCTTTCCTTCATGGCTTTCTCGACACGCAATGCGTAAGGAATTGATGTATGATCGATACACATGGTAACCTATAATAGCACAAGTAAGAACAAATCTCATTAATATTGAAAAATACAAAAGCAATCCATAAGATCTCGATGATAATAAGGTAAATAATGGGTCACAACAATAAACTTAATTAATATAGCCAATAAAATAATTTTATAAAAATTTCAACAGAATTTCACATGTATTTCATACTAATCAATTCTGCAAGCATCAAAGGCGAAACTTACCAAAAAGTACAAAACATAATTTACAACAAATAAAGGTTTTGATAAATATTAATAGTATAAAAATAAAACAACAAAAAATATAAACTGAGAGCTTGTTCTATATACAACAATTTTCCATTAACTTCCATTGGCCTTTTCTCTGTCATCATTTTTAATCACTCATACAATTATTTTATATTTTTTAATATATTTTTTTCAATTTTCAACCACAAATCTAACACGTCGTTCGAGTAAATCTATATTACACCTTATTGCTGTCCATAGAACAAGCCTTGAATATTGGTTAGAGCACTAAATTTAATTAATATAATAGTGAAAGAATTCTATAAAAATTTTGATAAAGTTTCCTGTATATTGAATGGGATAATAATTTGTGATAGAGATTGTGATAATATAAATGCAAAATAAAATAATATTGAATTAAATGCTATAATTATTAAAACAACCAAAATTAAAAACTCTATTAACTTTTGCTAAGCTTGTAGTTTTTTTTTTTGAAATTATTTTGCATTCTATTATATTTGAATACAGCTTCGAGGGATATTAACTATACACCCGTGTGATACATGGTATTGACAATCAATATATGAATAATAATTTCTAAAATTTTATTGTGAAATATAATCAACACATAAATATATTATAGAAATGACAATATAGTAGGTATAGTTTGGCAGACCCAGTACCCCAACCTTCTCCTTATCTTTGTCTAGGCCATATCTTCATTTAATCGAAATCGAGTGAAAATAAAATAAGAGGGAACTTCCCATTCTTCGTCCACCACCTCCGCAAAAAAATTCTCATTCCCATCCATGCCGCATCATGATTATGTCTAAAGCTAACTATTCTTAAGCTAACTATAATTTGTTTTAACTAATTTTGATTCTTAAGCTAACTATTCCTAAAATGAATTAATTATGTCTAAAGCAATTAGTTTAATAGCGGCAGCTTTGAGAATTATATGAATTTAATTTTAAAAATATTAAAAGATATCTTTCATTTTTTAGGAGAAATCTTTCCAACAGATTACAATATAATTAATTTGTAATTATTTTTTTAATTAATACTATTTTCCTGTTTTAGCAATATAATTAGTTTTGATTAATTTTCACCCAAAAACACTGTGTAAATTTCTATCTAATGAAACTGAAACAAGTTAAATCATCACAGAATTAATTTTAATTTTTATCTAATTATCTTAAAAAAGATTTAATTATTTCTAAAATAATTAGCTTTAAATCTATAGTTCTAAGAATTATATAAATCTAATTTTAAAGATATTTTGTAATTTAAAAGATATTTTACAATGTAAAAAATTTATTTCAATTTTAGGAAAAATCTTACTAACTGTAGCAATCTCATGAATTTTAATTAATTTTTGTTTTTTAAATTAATTATATTGCTCCCATTTGAAAAATATAATTAATTTCAATTAATCTTTGTCCATTGAAACGATGTCCAATTAAATGCTAATAAGATAATTAATAATAATTAATTGAAATATAAATAATTTTAAATAATTTTCATTTTTAAACAAACTATTTCTAAAAATAATTAATTATTTCCAAAATAATTAGCTTAATAGCAGCAATTTTAAGAATTGTACGAATCTAACTTTAAAGATATCTTATAATTTAAAAGAAATCTTACAATATAAAAGATATAGATACAGATATAGATATATATATATATATTCAAGTATTCAAGTAATTAGAAAAATTGATGTTACATATTTCTTTTATCATACTAAAATTAAATCTCTCATTTTAATTAATGTTAATTTTTAAAACTATTTCTATTTTTAAAAATAATTAATTATTTATGAAACTAATTAAAAGTTTCTATCTAATTTTTTTATTTTCATGTTGCACATTTCTTTTAATTTTCATGTAAAAATTTAATGAATTATAATTTTGTATCTCCACAAAATTAAATTTTAGCGGAATTGCTAATAATAATTAAATTTCATTTTGTAGCTTATTTTTTTAAAAATAATTATTTATTTCTAAAATAAATTAATGAGCCTAGGGCAATTTTTAAATTTTAATGTTACGTTTTAAAAAAAATTTTGATAAATGCTAATTTTGCATCCCGAAAAAATTAAATCTTAACAAAATTATTAATTTTATTTTGTAAGAATTATTTTTCGGTTCTTAGTAATTTTCACAAGAAAGGGGTAGAGAATTTGGTGGAATATCTAATAAATTATATTGTGTCTAACATTTGTTAAAATTTATGTCTACGTCTGTTTATAATTTATACTTATTTTATTTATAAATAAAATATTTCAATGCATACCTGATGATAAGCTAAAGACAATAAGACGGATATCGGATTCCCAATATATAATCAATATTAATATCGGATAAAAACTGAAGAAAGGAAAGAATCAGCCTCCTAATATATATGGTTAATCATTATTAATCTATATGTAAATATATATTCTATATATCTATTGTAAAATATAATTAATGTATTGTGAGCGGGAAAACCAAATTCAAAAAATGCTAAAATATGAGGGGAAAATTTTCCTCCGAAATCGATCTCTGTTTATTAATGTATATATAGATATAGATTAAGAATAAACAAAAAAAAGTGAATGTAAATAATTTTTTTTATAAATATAGATATACAATATATAATTATAGAATGTAGATAATTATTATGGTAGGATAATCATGTTTATTTAAGGATAATGATGAAATAAGGATATTTGTGTTATTTTATGAGTGGGAAAATAGTCTCCAAAAAATTCAAAAGAGCCAGTATAAGTGAAATTTTATGAGCGGAAAAAATTGGCTCCGACCAAATTTAAAAAATGTGCCTCTCTTTATTAATATATAGATTTCGCAAGATTTTTGATATAGGTGTAAAGAAAGAAACAAATAGTGAGAATATACAAATGAAATTTTTCTTAAAAACATTGACTTTTCTTTAAAATACTGTGTCAAACAAGCTAATTGTTATCAACATGACATTTGATTGTGTTAAGATTCACAGAGTAGACCACGAGGAAACCATCAAACAAGCTAATTGTTATCAACATGACATTTGATTGTGTTAAGATTCACAGAGTAGACCACGAGGGAACACCCCGGCGGCCAAAAAGTTTTTTCTGATGGTATTAAAAACATTCAAACAGGTAAACATAATAAGAAGTGATGTGGTCGGCTTTTGGCTTCATTTTTTTTTGCAAGGATTTTGATCTATTGCCCATAATGGATATCATTATAATACTCACAATAGCTCAGATTAGTAGTATGTGCCCCTGATACGGGGGGTCCATAGTTTGGGACACTTGTTACTGATCCCAATCACCATGGCGATAGATCATGACTATTTTTTACAAAACTTCTTATACTCTACACATTTTTTCTTACCAGTTAAAAAAAATACTTTACATGTGATATGGATCACGTTTTTTACACATGATATTGTGCTAATTTTTTTTCAAAAATAAAAATTAATTATAATAAATTAAGTTAAGAATGAATACTGGATTCATCATATTTATTCATTAAGCCTAATATAATAATTTTGGAAAGTAACTATATTAGATCCCCAACGATTGTAAAAACTAAAAAGTTGATATTAAAGAAAACATCAAAATTTTTTGAAACTTTGTTTCACCATATTTTTTTTCCAATTGGCCACATCCACCATTAAAAGTTAAAACGTGTAGTGATCCCCCATAATATACCATTTAAACTATTTTTTTTTTTTTTGCACAATCAAAATGAAAGATGAAATGAAATAAAATAGAGGCATTAATATAAAAATAAAAAACATTGAAATAAATTTTAAGGACTAAATTGGTAAATTACAAATATAATTTGAATTTGATTTAGCAAAAGATCATAGATTGGTTCTTTTATAGAAAGTGAAAAACATATAAACTAACTTTTACCGTTAATATTTAGTGTCTACGAAAAATTGTATGCTCATAATTATCTTTTTAAGGTGAGCTTGTATTAAACTTCAGATTGATACCTTTGATTTAGTATCCATATTACATACTTTTCATTTACCTATAATGTTTATTTTTTCAACATAAAAAGGTAATTAGAGCAAGAGATAAAAGAGGAAAAAGGAAAAAAGAAAGAAAGGAAAATCAAAGGAGAATGAAGAGTCTTATTTAGCAATTAATGGGTAAAGATGAATTAGGAATTATAAAATATATGTAAGGGTAATATAGGTAAATAAAAAAAACGTCAATCATCCACCATTTTATATATTTATTATATTGGCGATTAGTGATTTTGTCATCGAAGGATTGAATTTTTTATACATTTTAATGTATTTTTTTAAATTTAAATTTGATCCAATCAATCACATTCATATATCCCGCAAGACCTATGTACACTATATAAATCTCTATTCACTTTCTCTTCTATTTCACATAAAAATTTTAAATTATTCAAATTAAAAAGTGATTTCTAATAAAAATAAAATGTGACAATATAAATATCACATTTTATAAAATGATAATGTAAAGTATCACATGAATAAGAGTATAACTTATTATACATTAGTAGGACCGTAGGAGTTTCTCTGACATCAAAGTGTAAAATGTTCATCTGTTTTCAACAAAATGCAGAAGCAATAAAATCCTTCAAAGTGTGTAAAATTTCTTATCTATCAAAATCAAGTCTTATGGTCCAATTCACAGCGAAAAAGCGATATGCTACTTTATTATCATAATAATAACATATTAATAATTGAATTTTCAAAATTTCAAATTTACACATCTTGAGAAAACAAAAATTTTCAAAAAAATAAAAAATGAAAAATAAAATTTGCACCATTTCTCGTCCATGCAAGATAAACAAAAATCAAACCTTAACATTGCTTTCAGCAATTCCTATTTCCGTACAAATCTATCCGATTCAGGTCATGAGAAGAAAAACGCAATAACTGATGCGTTGATCAATGCCACGTCTCGTTGAAACTATACTCTGTTTTGTCAGTTTCAACATTTCAAAACTTGCATCTCTTAACTTGAATATTTTAATCGATTGCAGCTGGAGCAAATCTCTTGTTTGCTTACACGTACAACCTATCAGTGATTTCTCGTTCTTCATTTTAATTGTTTTTCACGATCTTCCAATCGTCGATTTTGTTTTGATCTTGTCAATTTTTGATAAACCGTTGAATAAGAGTTCAATGTTCGATATTCTAACGCAATGGGATTTCTCGGAGGTTTATTGTGCATCATCGGTTTTGGGATCGGAATTCCGATTGGGCTTGTTCTCGGATTCTTCATATTCATACACTTTGAGCCTAGAGATGTTAAGGTGACGCCAAATTTCTATCTGTAATAATTGTTTCTCGATTGAATCCATTTTCGATTATGTTGTGCGTGTCAAATCAATCTGTTATTCTCTAGGGCACGGTTGAGTTGATTTGATAGAATGGTGAACTGATTTTACCCAAAGTGGCAGGATTTTGACACTAATAAGTCACTTGAAGATTATGACTCTAGCACCTTGGTTGATCTGCTACCAAGACTCCCACTATGGGTGATGAACCCAGATTTCGAGCGAGTAAGCATTAAATTCTGTAATTCTGTTTAATCTTTTAAATATCTCCATTCAATTGAAAATTTTCTATTTATGTATTGCGGCAATTTCATTTGTTTTCAAGGTTGATTGGTTAAACAAGTTTCTCCATGACATGTGGCCATCCATTGATAAGGTGAAACAACATAAATATTATCCTTTGTCAATTTAAGCTGCAGGAGGTAGTCTTCTGTTAATTTTCTCTCAAATTCTCTATTTGATTGCATGCTCAATAGGCAGCGTCTGGAATAATTATAAGCACGGCAGAACCTATTTTTTCTGAGTACGTAGGCAAGTTTCAGATAAAATCCATATATTTCAAGAATCTTACTCTTGGAAATCTTCCCCCTAAAATTCATGGTAAGTGAAAATTAAACAAATTTGCTGTGATTGAAGTCTGCTTTCTGCTAGATAACCATTAGTTCTCAGGGAGGCCAAATTTCATAGCCAATAAAATATAATTGATGTGAGATCATTATTTATCGGTGTTAATCTCAAGTCGTGCTTTTCTAGCTTTTTTTTTTCTTTTCTTTTTTTTTCTCCTGATCATGTGAAATTCAATTTTATTTTTTTTTCCAATAATTCAAGTAGCTTACATATAAACACATTGATATTAGATATAGGTAAATAAAAACTTAACTAGAATAGGAAAAGGAAACAGAATTACATCAAATGAACTACACAGAAAAACATATACAAATAAAATAGTAAACTGTTCAATTTGCAAGACCCTGCAATCTATCTAACCTGTCATTTTCCAGGTCTTAAGGTTCAAGAGTCTAATGAGAATCAACTGGTTTTGGATATTCCACTGAAATGGGCTGGAAATGCTGACATTGTTCTAGCGATAAGAATATTATCTGTCGAAATCAATATTCAGGTTAGAAGAAACGTTTCAATTCACTGTTTCACAACCACAGAAATGGAGTTGCATTGTATCATTTTCTTCCCCAAAAAAGTGAATATTTTTTTGAACATGTGTACTTCAAATTGTTGTACATTAGTCTTGAGATGACATGATTTATCTTTGGATGTCAGTTAATAGATCTGCAAATATCTGCAGCAACTCGGGTAATACTGAGGCCTTTGGTGCCAACATTCCCATGTTTCGCAAACATTGCAGTATCTTTGTTGGAGAAGGTAAGTATATGTGAATACCTTATCAAGCGTGTAGTTTTTCAATTTGTTTCACAATCGTTTTGTTTTAAGTGCCATAAAATTTATCCAGAATTGTTGGAATTGTTATTTGCCTGATTGCAGCCACAGATAGATTTTGGGCTGAAAGTAATGGGAGGGGATATTATGGCAATCCCTGGGCTATACCAGTGTGTTCAGGTGCATCTTTCTCGATCTGCGTGAGTGAACTTGCTCACAGACATTTGCTTGTAAATCCTAGTTATTGATTTTTCTATTTACGTAAACATATTTGAATGAAGGAGGACAAAATATGCAGTGACCAAACTTTAATTTAATTTTTGGTTCATCCCCATGTGTTATTGACTTCTTAAAAAGCTTACATATATATTAGGAGATGAGAATTTCTATATGATATCCTAATGATCCCAGATTAGAAAAGTGTGTACCCAAGTTTGTAAAAGGCCATTTTTATGATATTGACATACTAATTACTGATGAAGCTCAGATTTTGGTTATTGCTGGCAGGAAGTTATACGCAAGCAAGTTGCGGGATTATATCTCTGGCCCCATACATATGAAATACCCATTCTTGACTGTTCAATGTAAGTTCCGAAAAGTGATCACGTTGTTTTATAAATTTTGATCTGGTCTTGGATTTCATTTCATCATAGCTTCAAATTATATGAGTGAGTAACTCTTCGACAATCAATTCCGGTTTAAATTGAAGTTGACAAAGAGTGTAGTAATAGTACTGCATGCCCAAGTTTTCGAACCTGTCTTTGATTCAACCATGTTATCCGTAGACCTAAGGAGCCTTCCTTTCTTATGAACAACATGATACTGGACTTTTGTAGTCTTTAGGGTTCTAAAAGATCTTCCACTTGATGGAAATGAACAGAAAGGAGTGCCTAAGAAGATTCATGTAGTCAATCCAACTTTATTTAAAGAAGGATGCGGTTAGTTGATGTTATTTAGGATCAGAGAAATTAATCATTTTTATGGATGTGCCTTTAGAGTCCATTGGTCTATTACTTCTGTCATGGAAATTAAATGTATTTCTAAAGAAGCAAAAGACCCAAATGCTATCCTTCCATTATTTTATAGAGGAGCTGCCAAGAAGCCTGTGGGAATTCTACACGTGAAGGTTGTGAGAGCACGAAATCTTTTAAACATGGATTTTCTCTCAACATCGGATCCCTATGTTAAACTCAGCCTTAGCGGGGAAAGGCTTCCAGCAAAGAAGACTTCTGTTAAGATGAATAATTTGAATCCTGAGTGGTTTGAGGACTTCAAGATGATTGTAAAGGACCCTCAATCTCAAGTCCTCCAAATGCATCTCTACGACTGGGAAAAGGTTCATTACTCTAAAAAATCATCATTTTGTAACCTACTTCAGAAGATCTTAAACTTTCTTATACTTATTATGGAATCCTTCTTATCTGCAGTTTGGAGCTCATGATTATTTAGGAATGCAAGTTGTTCCTTTGAATGTACTAATAGCGTACGAGAAGAAAGAGTTTACACTCAAGTTGCTAAACAGTATGGATCCCGATGATCCTCATAACAAGAAGCCTAGAGGTGACATCATAGTGGAGATGATGTTCGTTCCTTTCTTGGAAGACGGTAAAAAATTTAGTGGGAGTATCGATTATGAGGTGAATGGAAGTTCTCAAGGCAGTTCAGAGAAGATATCTTTGATGGGAACCGGTTTACTTTTAGTTACGATCATTGGTGCTGAGTATCTCGAAGGCAAGAACCACAACAACCCTCACGCCATGATCCTCTTTAGAGGAGATAAAAGGACAACCAAGGTGACTTTGACAGGATCAATCTATTATACAATGGCTGTAGTGTTGTTAGTTAGTTGTTACACTGCTAAATTGGAAAATGCTAGTGGAACAACTGATATGTATAACAAGGTGTACACACGGCCCATTTGATAATCACAATTTAAAAGTGATATGATGTGTGTAAAAATAAGATCCTACCAAGTATATATTTTGTATACCTCGTTGTACATCTCGTTGTAGTGGTAGCAAGGTCCTTGCTAAATCTTACTGTGTACATTTTACAGTCAATGAGGAAAACAAGGAATCCAATCTGGAACGAGGAGTTTCAGTTTGTGTTAGAAGAGGCTCCGGTTAAGGACCTAATTCACATTGAAGTCATTAGCAAGAAAAGACGCCTCATTGGCCGTATGTCTAAGGTTGTCTCATCGTCCTTAATCTTTTTCAAGTTGATTTTCGTGTATTTTTCTAGTGTACGAATTGACTAATTTGTGTGTATGATGTAGGAACCACTGGGGCACGTCGATATAAATCTGTCGGATGTAGTTTACAATGGACATATCAACCAGAAGTACTATCTCATCAATTCTAGAGATGGGATAATACATGTGGACACAAGATGGAAGGTAATCTGATTACCATTGGATTGTAAATTTACTTATTTGAGAATAGGTTCCATCTGAAGAATTTTGCATTGTTTGATGATCTACAAATATGTATCATAATCATATCACACACACATACACACAAAATCTATACACATTACATAAAAGGTGAACAAATCAAATGTATTACTATTGAAGGTCTAAACAAATTTTGACTAGCATTCCTTTTGTAAATTATAATGGCTTGTTTGTGTAAATTAGATCTAATGTTTCTGATCATTATCTATTTTTAAAATCTTGACATTTAAGGATCTATATTCAAGTTTGATTGCAAGGATTTCTATTAATTATCCGTCCAAGATCTCCGTTAAACTCATATGTGATTTGTGTTCTAAAAAACACATTTTACTTTCGTTTAAGCGGTGTCTATGCTCAAATCTTGACTTTGGTACTTTGCACTTTTCCCCGCTTCTGCATGCAAAAGTTTGAATTTTGGTCATGGCAATTCACTCCATTTTACGTTTTTTAAAATACTCCACACGACTTGTATATGACCCGAAATATAAGGGTACAATTGTCAAATCATCATAAGAAAATTGAAGAATGGAGGAAGAGGCAGCCTTGATTGGGCTCGTCTTGTCATTTTACAGACCGGCCAGCCTGGTGTAGCCCATCAGAAATGCATTTCAACTGGAACCAATTAAGAGCTTGTTTGGAGCTATTATTCAGAAAATTATTTCCCTGCACATTTATATTCAACCACAAAGTTAATAATTTGATAATTTTTCTGTCTTTTTAAACCTACGTTTTTTTTCGTTCTTGATAATTTTTGACCATGCATTTAAAGATCATTTTCTCAAAAACCTCCTCTAAAGAGTGACATGCAATTGCAACTATGATCTCAAACCCCAAAAACTTTGACTGAGACATGTATGCGGGGTGTTTGATCGAGTCTAGATCTACCATCCAATCTAATGAAAATAGATTATATCATAGGATTAATTCATTTAGTTCTATATATGAGGCCTTGTTCTATGCACCATGTTTGAAAAGTGTTAGAATTGTGTGTAAATTGTGATTAAAGATGAGAGATGGCGTCACGGACGGAGTCAGAGGTTAAGAGTTGAGGGGGCACAAATATTAGCTCCCGCACAGAAAATTTTTTTTAAAGGGGCGAGCCGATAAAAAAATATTATTAAAATGTAAGAAATTTAATATATATTTAGGTTAATCTTTAATTTAAACAGTGAATTATAAGACTTTTTGATAATAATGAAGAGTGATGTGTGATACAAGATTACTATTAATGACTTTAATTGAATATTATATACTTGAAGATCTAATTTGACATTCATTTTCTTAAAAATCTTTACTAAACATATTCTAATTATCGATTAACACAAAATTGACACATATAATTTTCAAATTCAAAGGGAAGTCATAGATTTATAGAGATTTTTAGAGTAAGAGTAAGTAAATAGACTAAATTAGTAAAATGTCAATCATCATTAAATTAAATGGACTAAACAAACTCTCTTAAATCACATTTGCCATTGCTAAATAATAAAAATTTATTTGAATAAAAAAAAACTGGACAAGTGCGTTTATGAGTCTAATAAGGTATTCAGAATGATTATTATAATAATGACCCCCAAAAGGAAATCACAATGATTCTTTGTGAATAATTATATGGACTCGAATTCATATATTTGGTGCCTTGTGTTTTTTATTTTTATAAATAGAAAAAAATTTTGAGTCTAAAAATTGAGGGGTCACGTGACCCTTCATGACCGCCTTTATCTCCGTCCTTGGACGGTATATTAAAAAATATAAAATAATTATGTATGTAATTTAAAAGAGGAGGGAGAGATTTTTTATGAATTTGTTGGTGAAAATGACAAGGCCTGAATGAAATATCTAACGCGATAGAGAGCCTGTTAGTAAACAAAACAAAATGCATTTTAATGTATTTTTTTCAAATTTCAAATTTGGTAAAACAAATCACATTCATATATTTCTCTACTCGTTAAATCTCCACCATCCAACTCCACTAATTCTCTCTCTTCCTACTCATAAAAATATATTAAAACTCATCCGCTAACACCCTCAGAATTTATGACAGCCGATTTCGACTTTGATTGACCTATTGAAGATTCTCCCATTTCCAATTTTTCTTTTTCTGATAAAGATTCTCCAATATGTTATGGGTACCAGGTCCATATCACGTAGGGCTCGTACAATGGCAGTCTGACATTTCATAGTCCTCCGAATTTCTGCTTTGGGCCACCCATGGACCACTCACATTTAATTGCAAGCCCATGCTTGGGCCCATTTCTATTAATATGACTACGAGTCACATGACATGATTCAATTCGGACAAATATTTTTGGCTTTAAGCAAAGATTTTATTAATGCGATTGAGTTGACAAATAACACGTGGAATCAAGAAATTAAATAATATATTTATTTTTTAAATATGAAATTGCGTTTTTCATTTACTATTATTCAATATGATTTAATTTATTCATCAAATAAACCATTAATTTGTAAGAAAAAAATTAACGTTGGAGTGGGTAGAGTAGTTGCTTTTGAACCATCAAAATAAGTTGATCAGGAGATTTGAAGTGTAGAATGATTTTTTCAAAGTTTAAAGCACTTCTTAAAGAGTAGTAGTGTTTTTAATTAAATTTGTATATGTTTATTTATATTTGATATTTCAATAAATACTTCTGACTATCTATCAAAATAAATAAATAAATAAATACTTCTGACTAAAAAATAGTTTTAAAAAGTTATTTTGGAGAAATCTAAAATTTGAACTTGTTCAAAAACATTTAATTCAAATTTTACAAAAAATTTCAGTTGACATTTTAATTAAACTTTAAAAATAGTAAAAATAATGTAATGCATCAAAAAGCATTATTTATGGGAAAATGATTTAACTGTATACAAATATGCCCGAATGAGGGTACACACTACTAAAGAGTTGACTGAAATTATTATCACCATTTCAACCCATTCTCGTGCTAGAAGGACCCATACCCTTGTACACATTTTGTGTACTTGTAAGTTGTATCAGCACCCTTTGGATTTTTATTCAAATAATCAACCGTTTTTAACCAAAAATTTTATTATCAAAAACTTTAATGGTAAAAATACACTCACAACAACTATGTCAAATATATTCTAAATACATAATCAACCCGACGAAAAATTCCAATATAGGAATTTAATCATAACCTTCCATTGAAGAGATTTCATTTTCCTAGTCATAAATGAGTGGGATGATAATTTAGGGATGGTAATCAGGTTCAGTAATTCGAGAGTTCGAGTATTTGGCTTGACAAAAACTCATATTCAACTTGCATAAATACGGAGTCACATATGAATTGAACCAAAAAAATTGGCCATCGAATTGTTTGAGTCAGGTTTGTATTTATTGTTCATGGATTGGTCGAACAGGCTGATCCCCGAGCGGCTGAGCCTTTGTAAACCGTAGCCCTTATAACGGTCAATTTGCCTTATTAATTTGAAATTTTCAAAAAAAAAGAAGGAAAAAGAAAAATGTAAAAACAAAATAGACAAGCTTGAATTGGCTTGTGGGGAGCCGAGCTCGGCAGGTCTTTGAACGCTCACTAGCCGTGGGCCGATCTGAGCCCTGAAAAATGGGCAATGCTGGGCCAAGCTCAACACATGTCCAAATGAGCCGAGTTTGGTTTGGCCCTCAACTTCGACAGAAGGAACCACTCAATGTCTAAAATAATGTTTATGCTACGTACTTAAAAATAGGCAACGTTCGACACACTGTCTATATTTAAAGACACTGTCCATTAAATTTTTTGTATTAGTTACTTGTATTTTCTTCTTTAGTCAATAGTTGATATACACAAACAATTACTCATTCAATCTAGACTCAAAATTGAATTTTTTTTTTTTCTGCATTTCTATTTATTACCATAGTCAAATATAGATAAAGAAGACAATGTAGCTATTGTCATAAAATGTCGGTGACGTAATTGTCACAAAACTAAAAGTGTGAATTGGATCTTTAAAATTTTACACACAGCCAGCTTTTCTTTGCCTTACGTCGGTACCACACGAAAACTATCACTTTCGTTAACGCAAGTCCAAAACCAAGTTAATCCCAACAAGACAACTCCTAGTGTGCACAGTGCACATGTGTTGTTTATACAGAGGGAATTAGGTGTATATATATATATATATATATGCGCATAATATACTCTCTCTGTCCAAGGGATTTGGCCTAGTGGTAAGATACTTTACTAGTTTGTCTCGGATTCGAGACACCACACCCAACTCCTAAGATCCTAAATATACTCTCTCTGTCTCTTTCTATGTGTGTGTATTTTATCCCCTCCGTCCCAATTATATGATCTATTTTGCCTTTTCACAAGGATTAAGAGTGTGATTGGAAAAAAATAAATCTTATGAATTGTGTTCGTAATTTACCCTTATTAAATGATTAAAGTTTAAATTAATAGTTACAACTATAGTATTAAATAAGGGCATGTTTGTAAAGTAACGCGAAATAAGGTTCGTAATATGGAAACATGACCATATAATTAGAAAAAAAAAAAAACAAAAAACAAAAGATAGACCATCTAATCGGATGGAGGGAGTAACTATTTTTATTATTTTTAGTTGTAACGCATTAATGGTCTTAATTTGTGTTATCACTTCGGTAGAAATCATGGCACAAACTCTGGGATAAAATAGTACTAGTATCACGCCCGTGCGATGCACGGGAATAATTAAATTTATGTACGATAAATAATTAATATAAAATTATAAATATGAATGTTGAATTACATAATTGATGTAATTTATGCATAGGAGATTGCATAATTGTAAAAAATTATTAAAATCTATAATATTGTATATTATAGTCAATGCAAAAATTGCAGAGTAAATTCACAATTGTAAATTATAAAAATTCACGTGCATCGCATAATTAAGAAGTTTATCAAAACGTGTAACTTTAATTCTAATTACCATGCTTAGCGTGGCACAACAATACTCGTGAAGATTAATTAATTGTAAATGAACCATTGGGAATGAATATATAAAAATTTTTTGATTATCAAAATGTGTTTTTGTCGTTGAGTACATATCAAATTTATATTGAACACATCTTTTCTTTTCAGAAATGAACATTACGCACTCTAAATTTTATGATTTTATGCGTTCTTTTAGTGATTAGTTGTAATTGCTACTTAATTTTCGTTATATTGTATAAGAAGTATTATACTTAATTTTATGTAACTTAAATTTGTAGTAACACTGACAATTTTCCTCATCTACATAATTCATTTGATTTCTTTTCATTTACATAAACTGTATGTTAATTGTAGAATGAAAAACTTTTTATTTGTAATTTTGTATACTTAGAAAAGGCAAAAAATATTCAATGCAAAATTCAGTTAGTGAGCATATCACATCAGCCGCATTAAAAACAAAAAATATCATTTAGTTTTTTTAATTAGAAATAGTATGTCATGTTAGCACTGCTAATAGGGTGTTCACCAAACGCAACACTTCAATTATAATAATATAAGGATTAATAAATTACTATTTTACTTAAAAATAAATAAATTATTCTACATAAATCGGTTATAATTTTAACCACTCACTATTTAATTTTCAAAAGAAAAAAATTAAAAATTCTCACTATTTTTAATAGACCAATTCACATGTCAAGCAAAACTATCAAAACCTACAATTTTATCATGATAAAACTAAACAAAAAATAAATAAAAATTATTATTTAATACTTTGAATTAGAACTTTAAAAAATGAAATTATATATAAAGTCTTTTCAAAATAAATTTTCTCATTAAATGTTTGTTTTAGATATTGGTTATTTTCAATTATATTTTTAATTACTACTAATTAATGTTGGTTTATTTTCAAAACTAATGTTATAATTTTCTTAAAATATTTATTGTATGCCACATTTGCATCTTTGCCTACGTGGCACTTCACAAATTATAATATAAAGATTAATGGTATGATAATATAACAATTTAAAATATAAAGATAAAGATCAATAAATTACTCTTTATTTAAAAATAAATAAATTATTCAGTGCAAATTTAATTATAATTTTAGTGCGCACTATTTTATTTAATAATAATCCACTATTTGAATAATCTAATGCACATTACAAATTAAAATTATCTAAAACTATAACATTTTTTAATATGGTGAAAATAAAATAATTCTTATATAATGTTTTTAATTATAAATTTGAAAAATGAAATTGCATTTAAAGTTTTTCGAAAAATATTTTTTTCGTATTAAATTTTATTTATCACATTTAATGATAAATTTATGTTTCATTAAAAAATAATTATATTTAAAGAATTTTCCTATTTAAAACTACTAATTAATATTGATTTATTTCCAAAAATAGAATTTCCTTTTTTTTAACTACAAAATTGATTTTTATATCTTTTTAAATATTAATGAGTGCCACGTCAGCACTCCAGCCAACGTGGCACTCCAGTTTTTATAATATAAAGATAGTGATGTTGGGTGCTGAAAACAAAGAAATTGTTTGCTTTTAACAAAACAACTAAGCTTTGGAAATCTTTCTCTCTCCTTGTTTTCCCCCTCTCCCATGTGCTATTACACCCATTTTATGGTGCAACTGTTTCTTATCTTAAGGATATGTTTGATTGGAAAGCCTGAAAATATTTAGAAGGAAAACGATTTTTCGGTAAATGAATTTTGGAAAAAATTTTCAAGGGAAAATAATAGTTATAGGTGTTTGATTGCATTAATTTGTAAGTTGAAAAATAGTATTATTTTCCTTGTTTTTGTATGTTTTTTTAATGAAATTTGATCATTTTATTTATTTTTATGATTAAAGCAAATTGCCTATTAAAAAAAGAGCAAACTTTTCCAGAAAACCAAAAACCTCCTCCCCATAAGGAAAAGAGCGGATTTCGAGAAAAGTTGAAAAACGTTTTTCTAGAAAAAATGCAATCAAACAGACCAAAAGCCCCAAAAAAGTAAAAAAGTCTGTTTTTCCAGGAAAAAAATACCCAATCAAATACATCCTTAATTTGTTTGGTACATATGACAAACTAAATGTCAAATAATCAACATTAATAAGTAATAGACAAAACTTATCGAGAACAATTTTCACACCATATCATCTATCATAAAAGTCTATTTATTTATTCGTCACATGAGTTACAATCCACTGAATGCATTGAAGATTCTCTTAATAGAAACAAAGTGTATACAATATGTTATTTGTTGATTATACAATTTAAATTTGAATCGTATTTCAGTAGTGTGTCATCCCATTAATAACATTTAAAATGGATACTTAAACATTGACTATGCTACATATCATTATTTTAAAAATTAATGTTTATGTTTATAGAGTGAAACCGAAGCACTAGAGCCGGTTAATTCTGAATTGGTGAATATATACATGGAAGATCAAGTCTTGTGTCACTATTCAAAAAAAAAAAAAAAGTCTTGTGGCATATAGTACCCATGAAGTTAGGAAAAAAGGTAAGGAGTAAACTAAATTAAAAAAACAAGTTAAAAAAAAAGGAAAATTAAGAAGGCGTTGATCCAACGTTGTTTGTCGTTTCACGTGATCCAACTCACGATCTTGTCACCAAATGTACTAGACTTTCGCTTTGCGTTTCTTTGTCGGTCAAATTACACTGTCACACTTTGAATTGGCAATGCCCTTCATAAGGTCCCAAAAATTGACAAAAAATTTGGGTACTTCTAGTGCATAAAAAATCGTATTCTCGACTGTTGAAATATGACTACCGATATAAGGAGACAAATTAATTTACCATTTTAGTACCATCTAAGTATAGATGGCCACTTTTTTGTTTCTCACTATACTCGTTAGGATTATGAAATTCCTTTTTCTTGAGTACTGGAATTGTTTTTCCTTAGAACTAAGAATAAGACAGTTAAAAACACTTGCACAATTTCTCTTATCGTTCTAATGAATGTCTAGTACTTGATGAGTGTTGTGCCTTCTTATTTTTTGTCAATAAGTACTGATCACTTATACATTAAAAATTACATTAAATAGTTACATACACATGTATTAAATTACACAGCTCCAATGGCGAAGTCAGAAGATAAATTTAATGGGAACACATATTAACTACAAAAAAATTTGTTGACAAAAGAATATATTACTATAAGAAGTGAATGAGGAAATGGGAATTAGGGAAGGCAGAAGAGGAAATGGTAAAATAAAGGCGCAAAAAAAAAAAATCAATACAAATCAGTTGAAATTGGAATCTAGCAAGTAGATAATATATGTTTGAGTTAGATTTTGTGGGGTTAAAAAGTGTGATACGCAGTCAAAAAATAAAGTAAAATAAATAAATCTAAATAATTCACTGGGGTTTGTGATATCAAACAATCATAGAATAATTTGTGATCATAATCAACTCAGTGATTGGCGCAATAAGTATATGAGTTGGATCATTTACCCCCAAGTATGATGGTCATGAAGTACTACAATATTTTTCTTGTTTCCTTAGAATCACGTCGTTGTGTACAAAGAAAAATGAAAAAGAAACAGCTCGTTCTTCATAACGCCGCAATGGATGCGAAATAATTAAACTCTCCGCAAGTTAAAATATGAATTTCCGTGGGCCCCTCTCTTCCTCACACGCACGAGTGGCAAATATTTTATTCTTCGTTTAATAATAAATATATTTGTATACACGTACCGGGGAGAAAGGGATATATATTTGCTGATGTTTGCTACACGTCACCCTTTTTGACATTGTTATCGGTTTACAGGGTGTTTATTCTCTGTGTCTGATTCACAAACAAAAAGCTTGCATCCATCTAACTTTTAAGTGATATTTACACTTGAAGTTTAACTCGGTCCTTTACAATTTTATAATTTTCTACTCTTTTACTTCGCTCAACATACATTTGTATAGTATTGACTTGAAGTACAATCTTACTATTTAATCGCGCTTTACGCTTTTTAAACATGTCGTTCATTTTGCATTCAGCGATTTAGCGTAACATGTCACTGCCGTTCCTTAACATAATAATCCTTAAAACACTAGAGTGCCGTCCCTTGACATAATAATCCTTAAAACACAAGATATGTACATCATAATGAATGATAGAGTCGAACTGTACAAACAGTAACTTTCGGTTCTAAATATACATAAATTCCATTTAAATAGGATGACTTCTGACTGTATAGAGAAAATTCATTTTAACCTTGTACAATAACTCAATAAGACGTTGTTTGCTTAGAAGACGTCGACTTCTGACTTCTGACTAATAACATCGTTTGCTTAGAAGACGTCGACTTCAACTACGAATCGACGGACAAAAGCCTACAAAAAGCAAAGTTTAACTTGTTCTTTGTAGTGATTTGTCCAAAAAGCGAAAAAAAAAAAAATGGAAATGGTATGAACGAAAACCCCCAATAAACCTCCAAGCAAGATCTAGACATTGGAAACTTGAAGTTGAATGATGGAATCTCCAAGAGACATCAAACAACATATAAGAAAAAGTTTCTCCATTAACATAGTACCCAACAAGCAGGAATATCCGATCAATGTCTCCAATCAGAGGCCCGAGAATGCTCGGCACGGAGACCATGCTTTAGAGAAACTTCTCGTTTGGGAAAAAGCTTGTTACCAACAAGGCTTTCGTGGTTCGACTGTACAATGAGGTTTAACCGTTTGGTACTGGTTCTACGTTGCTACGTTGTTGCCACTTGAATCAGTTAGAATCTTCATTCTTCTCGCGGTTTTCATGAAGTCACTACAACCACCACAAACGAAACAAGAACGGTAGAGTGAGTCTGGCGAAATTTAGAACCAAAAATTCATATATCATATTGCAAAAGAACTCACCAAAATGGTTTATCACCAAGTTTTCGGACAGACCCCGTGACATCCCAGTACAAGACACGAGTAAGCACCTCCGAAATATCAACACCAAACATAGTTTCCAATTTCCTATGTAGTTCTTCATAAGAATTAAGTAAAGACAGGTCCAATGTTCGACCGACATCCTCGGATTCCATGAAAACCTTGCAATGACCGGTCTCCGAGTTGAACTCACCATCGCAAGTTTTTCCATTTCCATCCGGAGAACTTAAAGAAATCTGCTGCTCAGTAAGAATTTGTCGGCCGAAAAGCACTAATTGGCCCTTCTTGCTATTGTCAGTACTTTTCGTCCCCTGGTTGGAATTTGAATTTGAATTTCCCATTGTTAGCTGACAAGAAACACTCTCCATGTTAATTGGCTTAGGTATGATTAGATTAGAAGCTCGATCGGGTGGTATAAAACCAATGGGAAACAAACCCGACTGAAATTTATTGAGGTGAATCTCTGATAAAGATAAACCATATTGAGCATGCCTGGCTCCCTGCATGCCAGCAGGAGTAGTGTCAGGAAGACAACTGAACGGGTTGCTCGACCCAAGGAGGTGGTTGCCTGTAAACACCGACAATGGAAGTTGCCCGTCGAGGAGGAAGTCGGGGTGTTGTGGTAATCGCAATTTCTTCCTCGGTGGTGAGAATGGGGAGAGATGAATTGTCGGCATGTTCGACACTAATTCTACTAGCCACGGGCTCACATGTTTCACGTTTTGGAGTAGATCAGGCTCGTCCCAGATGACCTGCAATAAGATAAGTCATTGTAGCTTTGATACCATGTTGAACCGCTTAATCTACCAACTTAAGTTGGTAGACCAGTTCCAATTTATATGATTTAATATTACCTGAAGAAGTCGCCAAGGTGAATCGGGCCAGCGAATGGGGTCGGCGACTTGCACAGACGATATGGTTCCCATGAACCAACTAATACGTGAAGAATCCTCTGTCTCAAAGGGCATCTTGAACCTCATACTCGAGCACCAACAAGTTTGCAATGCCGCCATTACGACAGACGCCTTCACACAAAACTCGGGAGTGCTAGCACGAGGATAATAAACCACCTCGAAAGGTTGTCCACTGGCGGCAAGAGTTGCCGCTTCAATCACCGACTCCGGCTTCACCCTTCCCCGGCCAATCATACTCCTCCTGCCATTGCCACCACCATTTCTTGTCAATCTATTTTCCTCGTCCCTCAAGAACTCCGAGAACCCCCCATATGGTACAACACAACTACCACCCGCGGGATTCCATAGAGACGGTGTTTCCGTTCCTCCATCAATTCCCCTTTTTGCCCTCCTAATCCCTATGCAAAGATCTCCATTTTCAGCTCGTAGAAAAACGATTGAATCCCCTGCCACGAGCTTCTTGTGGTTCACAAAAGTACTCCACCCCGTCGTCAACAAATGCCGCCTAGGAGTCCCTCTATAAATATGCCTAAACTTCCAAGTCTCCCCATGAACGTCCTTTGCCAAAATGGTCTGGACAGGAGGGTCGACCGAGTAATCCAGTCGAGGAAATATAGTCTCCGCACAATACCTTGGTACAGAGAAACCCCCACCATTATTCGCATCAGATTGTGTTAACGTCTTTGCAAATGAAGTAGGCTTATCGGGATTTTCCGAGCCATTGATCCCAACAACCCCACCTTCATCAAAATCAGGATTATCCCCACCATTGATCCCGTTAATAGGAACCAATCGGATTTTTGTAAAAACCTCATCCGTCTCATGATCGGCCATGAATTTAATAGTGGAAACCGTACACGGTATATAAGCCGGAATCCGAGGGCTGTTTCTGAAATCTACGTTTCCAGAGGCGTGCTCGGCGTGCCCCTGAGGGAAGTAAAACACCTTCGAATTCACTGATGGCATTTGGACCATACTACCAGCACAAGCATGCCATAGTTGAGAATCTAGACATTTTTCGTTGTCCTTCATTTTCTCTTTAGGCTCAATAGGCTCAATGAATGTAATCATCTCAGTAATTTATCCCAAAACTCAATGCATAAAAACCCCTTTCTAGTTCCAGTTCATAACATCGAATCAGCTGCAAAATCGAGGGTAGATTTAAATTCTTTATCCTATTATAACAAAACAAACAAAAGAAATCACAAATTGAATTAAAGTATGAGAAATTCAATTTCACACCTCTTTTTATCTCCGGTTGCATCCGAAATTCATCTGCAGAAACATCAAAATCTCCGAAACAAAAGAATTCAAAATCGAAAAACCTCAAACACAGATTAAAATCTTCTCGTCCTCCTGGTTTAATTCAGCATAAGAACACCTTAAAATCCAACACAAAATCGAAAACCTCCGACAGTAAATTTATCTGCTCTAACTCATAAGCAGAAGCCCTCAACTGTTTACCGCCAATAGGGAAGAACAAGAATAGATAATTAGCAGAAGAAATGAATAATAACTGATAAAAAGAAACACATAAGCCCTAGCAACACGAGGAACTAACGAAAAACCCGTTGATTTTCTTCGATAATCAATACATACGTATTTTTATTTACACTCAACCCCTCAATTCACTGCTTACAATCTCACTCCTCTCTCCACCCAACTTCCCTCTATATATGTCTTCCTAATGTTGGTTAGGCATATGTATATGCATATATACCAAAAAGAAAAGACACGATGTATTACAATTTGTTAGAAAACATATCAGTATCATTATAATAATATTATTATTATTCAATAAAATTATGAGACAACATCGATATCAACTACGATATGAATCGGTAGCCCCATATGTATAATGTGTGTTAGAAAGTAAATTTTTATAGGATTTGATGTGAAAGAATAGAAAGAATGAGTGGAATTGAATGGTAAAGATTTGTGTAATACATATAGATCTCACGAGATATGTAAGTGTAATTAATTTGGTCAAATTTAAATTTGAAAAAAATATATAAAAAATGTAAAAATTTACTCCCCCATCCCATACAAGATAGGTTTATTTTCCTTTTTCACCCGTTTCAAAATATAGGTCACTTTCTATTTATATCTATTTAATTTTTTTATTTTTCTTATTATATCCTTATTTAATAGATATTATTATTAGTAAAAGTACGTTATTATTATCATTTAATATAGGTGATATATATAAAAAAATATAATTAAAATTTATTTTTTAAATAATATTAATTACAATTTCTTAATCTTTATGAAAGCCAAATTAAATTTGCTTTTACGAGACCGACTGGGTATAAAAACTTATTGGCTAACATACATTATAATTCATAATCTTTTTATCTTTTCACCTGATGGGTTTTTATTTTATTTAATGAGAATCACCTTTTTCTTCGGATCTGAAGAAACTTCTGATGTACCTCCAAAAGTCAGTATAACAGCAAAGATCTTAATGCTAGCTACTTGTTTCCTACTTCTATATGTTTTTTCATTTCTTTAATCGATAAAATAATGAAGAATTAGTTTTTTAATTGGGTTCAAATGATAAAATATTATTAAATTCATTCCCTTTCTTAGTGGGTTTGAATTAAATGATTTTTCTTGATTACGGTAGTTCGAATAGATAAATGGAATCCTCGGGAGATTTTGGAAACATCAGGGTATTGTAGTGAGTGCAATAGTCTAACTAGATTAATTTTAATATTTATATTAATTCGAGCAAGTCAATAGTTAGCTCTAAAAGCAAGGTATTCTTTTAAGTGCACAAAAAGTGATTTTGACAATTTTAACCTTTGTCGATATTGAATTTGACGAAGATTAAATAACGAAGTTAATAAAATAGCGATTATCGAGATCTATCAAAAGAGAAAAAAGACATGTAATTTTATATATTAAGTCATTCAGTATTATCGTTATTTACTCTTTACTAATCCAATTTGCATTTTTATAATAATATGATTTATTGAATTTAATTCCATTAAGTGGTCTTAGATTTTTTAATTATATAAATGTTATGATATACTTAGCGCGTGTTTTCTTACAAGTTTTAACATATTTTTATATATACTATATATTTTAACAATTTCGTGGGACTTACCTATACTACATAAATCTCCACCATTCAATTTCATTTATTTTCTCTCATATATCACATAAAAACACACATCCTAACACCTGCGAAATTGCTAAATCGTATTTTTGTATAAAATCAATTTTCATCTATACAGGGCGTGCAATGCACGTGATGTGTTGCAAGTGGTCAAGTACTAGGTTTGTAAATAAATGCAATGTAAATGAAACAAAAAAATTAATTAATTAGGTTTAAAACTTAATGAGTGTGTCACTTGACTTGGGAACTAAAGTTAGGCAACTAGACTCGTTATTATTGTACTTGTAATTCTATAGCCTTGAATTTAAGCCTTGAAGCCAAACAACCTTCCCAATCGGGCACTTCATTTTTTATTTTTTATTTTAACAGGATGGTTGAGAATATTCTATACACTTTCAAAATTTATGCATTCCACTAGGCACATCGCCTTGTTAATTAATGTGAAAGTAGAATAATAACAATATCCAGTACCATTTTACGCAACATTAGACTATCCATAAACTTAAGCAATGCTAAAAAGTTGACATTGAAGTCGAACTTTTACGACACTATTAAATTGCTTTATATTTCTACTAAATAATTTAATTGGTGTAGAGCCATGTATTATGGATCACAAACTAGCTTTAGCGTAGCAATACATTTTTTTTAAGTGTGTTTGAGAGAGAGAGAGATTATGTGTTCTGGAATTTTTGCAAGACGCAATTGAGTTACAATCGACTCATTTCTCACATTAAAATCAGAAAAAGAGAAAAATGAATGATATAATATATATAAACTAATTATAAACATGTGATTAAAATTAATATTGGACTATTAACTTAATTTTTATGACTTTAATTTCTTGCCAAAAGAATTATGTAAAATTTAGGTATGGTCCAATGTGAAAATATATTCTCTCGTGAACAGAAAAAGATAAAATAGGAAAAAGGGAAAACAAATATTCGGTAGCCTAGAACTATTATTCTGGGGAACTCTGTTGCAGCTCCTCGTGTCACTTGTGGCTAGTGTAAGGCTAAAACAGGATGCCTATATTTTAGAGTGGTCATCTTCGCACTATATGTCTCTATATTTTGAGAAATTCACTATTTTTCAGTTGCCAACCATCTTCAATTTTTATTGAGTTTACTTTAACGAATGGCAAGATTATGAATGCAATTAAAAGTAGTGTTACTGTGTTAGTGTTGACTATATCAGAAATGACACGCACACTACGACGTGTCAAGAATACTTATATCAGGTTGTCACTGTTTCATATGGCTGTATTCTGCACACATTACAGAAAATTATGGTGTGAGAGAGATGAGAAAATATCGAGTATGTCTATGAAAATTGAGAATTCCAATCTAATTATAATAGATTATATGAGGCGTAACTTGAGATGCGAATTGGTCATTAACTCGCATGATTGGTTAAAAAGTTATGAAAAATTAGTAGAATCTTGTTTGACATCCACACAGAAGTCAAACCACACACATTCTCATAGAGCGTGGGCCCCCCCAATTGCCCCCCGAGGAAGTATGGTAAATATATAGCACACTCTATTAGTCTGTGGACGAGTATGATTTGATTTTTGTGTGGAACTTTAATATTATTCAAATTAGTGTGACGATCTTTGTAACCAAAAAAATTTATCCAATCTGTAAATTTATCTTCTTCACCTGTTAGAATGTCATTTGTTAGTACAACCAAGTATAGTTCGATTCGGTTGTAAATATCTGAGACCATTTTCTTGGGATCAACAAAAAGTCCTTCCCGAGAAAAAAAAAAAAGGAAAAACTAAAAAAATGAAGGTTACATTACGTAGGTACATGTACATACATCCAAATTGAAAAGCAGAGTAATATTCTGAGCGATGATGAGGACGTGACCAAGGCCATAACTGGGTCTTCACATTATTATTGTGTCATAAACTATGGCCACTAAGGAGATGGGATGACCCATGTCATTTGCTGCCAAGTGGCCCGACCCTTATTCATATACACACGCGAACCACTATTAACTATTGCCGTGTCACTTTCAAGTCAACGAGGTCTAATTTTCGACCGGTAGAGACACAACACGATTTCTGACCTTGTCTAATTTTTACTTAGTCGAGTATTATTTTGATTCGAATTTTGAGTGATTATTTCTTGACGCTACTACATAGACACACAAATACAAAATATGTGTCGCTATGTCGATGTCAAGTTAGTGCGATACGATTTGAACTGGTTGATCTATGCTTGTCGGTTTTTGCCCCGATATGACTTCTAATCTTATCTAATGTCTAATTGTTTCAATTTAGACACAACTCATGTGATCTTCTATCGTCTAGTGTTATTTGTTTTTTCAGTGATTTATATAAGTTATTACACACACGACACATGGTATGAAGTGTCATCAGTCATCGTATCAATGTCAAGTGGATTAGGCTCACTGAGCCACGTGTCCAAACACAAGTTGTTAGATTGCCTAGACTTCAATTGTTTGGCACATTTTGATTTGATACTTGTAATTAGTCAGAAATTCAATCAATCAAATCCCTGTTTTTCCAACTTGATTATGAGTTAGTTTGATAATTAATGTGTTACTTTTACTAAGGTATGTATGGACTATGGACCAAGACCAACCATGTGCACGGGTTGGTTTGCCCTTAGCTGTCGTTGTTGGATATATGTGTTGGGTGGGACAAAAACCACCAACATTTGACATGGCCCATTTCTACATTAATTCGCAAATGTATATGTTTTTTCGTTGGGGATGAGAGGACCAAATTGTGGGCTCAATTAGAGCATCTTCAATGTAGCATGTACATCTTCAATGTCCAATTTAGAGAGAGATGGATACAATTTTTTTGAGGGGTCCCACATTTTTTGAATTTTCTATTTCTTTTAATCATTTTTCTTTCATTTATTCCATTTTTTCCTAATTTTTTCTTCATCAATTCCCCTTCCATGTCTAAAATCACACATCCATTTACACTTCTTTCAGTATTATTTTATTATTATTTTTGAATTTATTTATCTCTTTCTTCTTTTTCACTTTTTCTTCTCTTTTTTTCTTTCTTATTTTCTATCTCACTCCAATTAAAATAATCAATTTCTTTCTATCTCTTTCTTCCACATCATCTTGGACGTTAACATTAGCATTGAAGATGCTCTAACATTTCAAGAGTTGTTTAGTCAATCCATCTCTCAAGTCTCCTCCAATCCCTCTTATGTTGTATTGCGAATTTGGTATGCCCTAATGATATTAGTTAATCTTAAAATCTTTTTTTTTAGATACAAATTGATTTCAATTTATATTATGTATATTTCTATGACGAGTATTAATGTTCAGTACTTTTAGAGTGTCGACCGTGTAGCAAGTAGGGGACATTTAAGGACTATGTTTTCAGATTTGGAATAGAGCGACTCATTTGAATATACTAGCTGGTAATATGTCGATAAATATTATTAAGGTAATTTTTGCATTCAACCCCCGAACTCTAAGCCTGCAACAAATCTATCGTTAATCTCCTTTTCTTTTATTTATTTATGTCTTTTTTCCTCTAGCTACGGTCCCAATCTCTCAAAATTTGCAAATTTTGTGTTTCCATCCATGCTGATCATAACATTTATATAAGATGATACTTTTCCTCTTACTATAGGTTTCGGAAGAAACTATTACATCAAAATCATTCAACATGCGAATCAAAGTTCCCAAGCTTTTGCCTTAGAAGTTTTCACTGACTTTCTATTAAATTTTGTCACCAACGTCAAATAAAAAAACATATTTCAGCCCATTTTAACATTATTAATCAGAAAACCTATTAAAATTTTTATAACATGTTAGTTCTTTCTCTAATTAAATAATATAAAAAGAAAATTGAACAAAGAAAACAGAAAACAAGCCAAAATTTTGCAATTGACTTAGGTTTTGCTTAATCTTTACATTATAAAAACAGGAGTGCTGCCAACGTGGCGCTCATTAATATTTTTAAAAAATACATAAAAATCAATTTTTGTAGTTTAAAAAAATAAAATTCTATTTTTAGAAATAAATCAATATTAATTGGTAGTTTTAAATGGGGAAATTTCTTTAAATATAATTATTTTTTAATGAAACATAAATTTATCATTAAATGTGATAAATAAAATTTAATAAGAAACAAATAGTTTTGGAAAAATTTTAAATGTAATTTCATTTTTCAAATTTCTAATTAAAAACATTAAATAATAAGTATTTTATTTTCACCGTGTTAAAAAATGTTATAGTTTTAGATAGTTTTGATTTGTAATATGCATTTAATTATTTAAATAGTGAATTATTCTTAAATAAAATAGTGAGTGCTAAAATTATAATTGAATTTGCACTGAATAATTTATTTATTTTTAAATAAAGAACTTGTTCTTTCCACAATTATACAACAAAAAAATTTTCTGTCTCCTATTTTCAATTACACACACATTCTCCAATACAATATTAACCACATATTTTGTACGAAATTACGTGCATGGAAAATAATCTCCCAACCAAACAAGGCCAAAGAGTAATAATTTATTAATCTTTATCTTTATATTTTAAATTGTTATATTATCATACCATTAATCTTTATATTATTATTTGTGAAGTGCTACGTAGGCAAAGATGCAAATGTGGCACACATTAAATATTTTAAGAAAATTATAAAATTAGTTTTGGAAAGAAACCAACATTAATTAGTAGTAATTAAAAATATAATTGAAAATAAACCAATATCTAAAACAAACATCTAATGAGAAAAAAATTATTTTGGAAAGACTTTATATATAACTTTATTTTTTAAAGTTCTAATTCAAAATATTAAATAATAAATATTTTTTATTTAATTTTATTGTGATAAAATTGTAGGTTTTGATAGTTTTGCTTGATTACATAAATTGGTCTATTACAAAATAGTGAGAATTTTTTACTTTTTTCTTTTTCAAAATCAAATAGTGAGTGGTTAAAATTATAATTGGATTTATGTTGAATAATTTATTTATTTATTTTTAAGTAAAATAGTAATTTATTAATCTTTATATTATTATAATTGAAGTATCATGCTTGTGAACACTGTTTTAAGCGATGCCAAATATGACATTATTGTTTCTAATTAAAAAAATTAAATGATGTTTTTTGTTTTTAATACGGCTGATGTGATATGCTCACTAACTAAATTTTGCATTGCATATTTTTTGCCTTTTCTAAGTATATAAAATTGCAAATAAAAAGTTTTTCATTTTACAATTAACATACAATTTACGTAAATGAAAAGAAATCATATGAATTATGTAGATGAGGAATTTTTATAATTTACAATTGTGAATTTACTCTACAATTTTTGCATTGACTATAATGTACAATATTATAGATTTTAATAATTTTTTATAATTATGCAATCTCATAAACATAAATTGTATCAATTATATAATACAACATTTATATTTATAATTTTATATCAATTATTTATCGTACATAAAGTTAATTGTTCCCGTGCATCGCACGGGCATGATACTAGTTATACATAACTTTGTGATCCTCTTCACTATTTAAATTAAAAATAATTGCTTTCCAAAAAATTAAAAAATAAAATAATAATTGCTTAAAGAAATTTCTTCCCCTAAGCCCCTTTTTCCAATCCACTTCATCATGATAATATCTTGGAAGAGGACTTAGAAAAGGTGCAGCAACGTTTGCAGTTGGAGTTGCCACTTGTTCCTTTTTGCAATTGGGCTTCAAGTTTTAGCCCACCTGAACCAGTTTCCGAATATTACAATGCGAAGTGACATAGTAGTAATGAATAATGAGGAAATTACAACATACACCAAGTGTCTGCTTTTGATAATATATTGGGCATTATTGGCAAATTATAATTGACATAGTATTTTGGTAATGTGACTTAAGAAGTCGTCCTGTAACCAAAAGTTCCCATAAATAATTATAAATGAATAATAATAATGATTTAGAAGTAATTCTACCCAGATATATTCGATATTTTTAAGTGACATAATAATTAATGTATTACATTATTTGATCTTTATTAAGTATGGAAAAGAATATTAAATGATAAAGTATGTATGTACTACTTCATCACTCAATGAAGAACTAACAAAACCAACGAGTCACTAAAAATATGAATTAACAATGTCTATGTAATTATTCTGTTAGATGATGAACAATTCTACATAAATATTTAAAATAGGCATCTTTAAGCGACATAGTTGATATGGTACATTTTTATTTTGTTTGATTGATTGATTAATTGATTTATTTATTTGACATTACATTGGGAGCACAGAGAATGAAAATTGAACCCTTAACCCCAAGTGTGGGAAACCCACTTACATGCCACCATATTACAAAGCTTTTGACCTTTGGCGATATGATATATTTTTATTGAATAACGAAGAAAGACGTTAATTGATAAGCACACGAACATCTGTTCACCATTCAATAAAAAAGTGATACATGAAAATATCATTTAAAAATATTTATTTAGAATTATTTTAATATTCTTTGTGTGATGTCTTAAACTTGGTGGATACCCAACATAAGCTGAAAGACACCGGAATTTGCGGTGGCGCGTTTAAAAGTTGTAAACAAACTTCCTCGCTGCTTCATTACCACAAGAATCCACACTAATCCTTGTTTTAAGGTTGTCCAAACCAACATTCTCCGTGTTCAATTTCTACCCCTATATATATTGCTCCTTATTTACTCATTCATCAACAATCTTATAAACTATAAAATTAACACCATTTCCACAAGAGAGAGAAGTCTAAATTAAAGCTTCATATTTTCCCATTCTCTCTTTCTTCCCAAAACCAGGAGGGAAGAGAGCAAATTATTCAAATCTCTCTCATATTATAAATTTTTTTTTTAGCAGTCTTTAGACTCATCAATGGCTAAAAATATTAGAAATTTGGCTCTATGGATGGACGTTGCTCCACCCATCTTCGTCGCATACCCTCATAAGCCCTCGAATATTCCCGAGTTGGAAACTATTAAAGAAGAGATGGACGAGGGAGATGACCAAGATACATAACATCCTTGGTATGAGACCGCAAAGTGGTCCGTTAGATAACAAAATTATGTAGGTTCAACACAACAATTGTGATGTTAACAAATGTTGTGATGCTTAATAGCCATCTCGAGCTATTGAGCTAATTGTAAAGGTTTTGTAATTGTGTACGTATTGAAAGTTTGTTTTGTGATTTTAAAGATTGAGATGTAAATTTTATGATAGATCTTGGTTAATTTATGTTAATTAAAATTAAAAATATATTTGCTTAATAATTACATTAAGCTGTAACTTCTTTGTTTCTTGTGGATTACTCCTATTATAAGTTTGCTTGTAGCGGGAATGTTATGTTAAGAGCGCTGGGAAACGCTGGGAGAAAAAATGTGAGAGAGATGTGGCTGGCCCCCCGGCCCCACCGCATTCAGGGGGGCCTGCAAGTGGGTTGTGAGTAGTTGGGAGAAATGCTGGGAGAATAACGTTGGGAATATAACATTTTCGTTGCTCGTAGTATGACAATTCGGGGAAGAAAGTCTATTCGATGTTCATTGTCTTTAACGCGGGGAATCCAATAGACACCTCGTCATAAAATACATCTTCAAATTCTTGTAAAAGCAAATCAGCTAAGGTTAGAGCGTTTTGCTATGATCAGTAACAAAATCATTTTTAGTTTTTCAAAAGCACCAGTTGGTTAACCTGGCCAATTTTTGTGACAAAGCACTTTTTTTTTTTTGGTCTTTTCTGCTTTCTTTTTCATTTTCTTTTTTCATCAACTTCTATTTTTCAATTTTCATCACTTACCACAATAGTTCCCGTGTTCAACCATCGGGGTTTGATATGGTACCCACTGTGGGTATCTTATAAGCCCCCCATCAGGGGGTAGTTATATATTATTCATCTGACCTAATGTAGATACAAAAAAAAAAAATTTGGTCGATAGCGTGGCGCCACCAGAAGGAGTCACGTGGCGTGGGTTTTGTACCCACATGGGTATCCGATCAAATCCATCAACCATTGTAGCTTATACGACTAGAAATTTTCAAACACATGTATCTCCAACTTATCTGCCAAGTTAACACTAATCAAATTAGTGTAACTCCATCCATTATTTTTATTTTTATTTTTATTTTCTGAGAAATGTAACTCCATCCATATTTGATCATGCCACCTAGTACGAAAATATTTACCCCTTGCTAGCTCTTCTATGTTATCTCCCTTAATATATATAGGTGTAGAGAGCGTCTTTTGTTTAGAGATTCTGTTGGTTGTATCTCATCATCCTCGCTACTATATTAGTCTCTACATCTTCCATCTTCGGTCGATCATCACTAATACACTTGTCGATGCTCACCGCCTCGTTTATTCTTAGTCATTGTGATAACCCTTTCGTTAGGACCTAGAATGCTTTGTCACTCAAACCCAAATAAGTAAAGCATTTTATATCCCAATTCATAAAGGGTTGTTTTTTGTTTTTATTAACCAGACCTCCTCTTTCTCCTTGGATGGTTCGAATTTTCCTCTCAACGACATCATGTCATTCCTCTCATCATTTCCACATGGGTTTCGAAGAATTAGACCATGACAAATAACCCACTCAAGACACTTTTGTGGTAGCTTCTCTCCATCCTCCTCTTAAGTGGGCCCAGATCATTTCCCACCTCTATCTCCTTGTGGAAAATTTCCACACTTTTTTACCATTGGGTAACATTTTAAACCTCTTTTATAAGAATTAAGCTAGAAGTTCACACAATAACTTATCACACGTTTGCCATACCCTAACGGGGATAGTGAGAAATGACCATAATGCCCTACGAAAGTAAGGAACCCACACCCCTATTAGAATGTGATAAAAATCCACACAAAATATGTGTGGACTTCTAGCATTTTCCCTTTGGTAAAACTTCTGGTAGATTTTCTCTATAATGACGATTAGGTACAAATCTTTTCCTTATTTAACCCTTCAACTTTACTCACTTCTATATATTCGTTCCTAGATCCATTGTCTTACTACTCAAGCTCACCACTCGATCTCATGAGATGAGACCAAAGCATAATTTGTAAAATTCATGATTGCTAATTAATTTCACATCTTGGCCTCAAAATAATTATGAGAGTTGTATATCAGTTGAATTTCTTCTCGCACTCCAAATAGACCCGCGATCAATCTTGCCTTTTAGGATAAATATGTGAGGCGATAGCAGTAGTAAGGAAGAGTTATGTGAAAAACAAGTTGAATCAACCCAGTGTTTGTACACAACCTTTAAAGTAGAGTGCAAACTTATTGTTGATGAATCATTACTCCGAAACTAAGGAATACTATATGAATGACTCTTAGCTTTATATAAAAAGTAAAATGTGTGTGTGGGGTGGGGGAGGGGGAGAAAAGGAAAAATAAAGAAGGATTGATAACATTGCAATATTAGTGAAATGATATTACCGTGTGATATATATTTAATCACGTCAATTGAACCAGAAACCATTCACGATTATTAAAAAGGGTTATTGGAAATGCGAAATTATGATAAATGGGTTGTTGAAAAAAGTCAAATAAATTTACGACTCAATTCAACATGGATTGTTGAGAATTATAGACGAAAAAATTTGTTGAAAATGCAGAATTATATACAAGCAAAATGGAAAAGACAAATAATAATAATAATAATAATAATAATAATAATAATAATAATAATAATAATAATAATAATAATAATAATTGTCTCTACAACACTTCAATTGAATTAACCTCTTTCTTTAGAAGTTTTCAATATCTGCTATTTTAGCTAGTTTTCACAAATTGGTCCTTGTGTAACAGTGTACTTAACTGTCCCCTTATTTATATCATGTGTTAATTTCGTAACGAGACCTATGAAGCAAGAATTTATGAATGTGCCAAATTAAATTAAACCTGTAGCTATTTCAACTTCTATCTTGTGGCAAAATATCAATCATGACCAACCAATTACGTATGCATTTGGAGCGCGCAGTATGATTGAAAGAGTTCGTAAATAGGATCATAGTTATTAATATTCAGTATTTTAGTCGACGTGGAATTTGGATGCTTTGTCAGAATCCTTATTATGAATTTGGGACCTTCATGAGCTTAATCCACGCCTTTGTTCACCTGCCCACTGTGGGCATGGTGCCATCACAGGTAGACATGTCAAAACGGCTCGCGAGCCGTTCTGGCTCGCGAGCCAGCTCGAGCTTGCCGAGCCAGGCTCGGCTCGGGCTCGTACAGGTACGAGCCACGAGCCGAGCCCGAACACGATTTTCATGGCCGCTCGGCTCGATCCCGAGCCACCGGAGGCTGAACGAGCCGGCCAGATTTTGCTGGCCGAAGCCGCTTTCGGCCAGACTAAAGGTACGAGCCACGAGCCGAGCTCGAACACGGCTCGGGCGAGCCGAGCCGGCTCGCCGAGCCGTTTTGACAAGCCTAATCACAGGGCACCATGTCATCAGGCGAAATTTTTTTTTATTTTTCAAATTTTTTTTTGGTATCTACGTTAGATGAGATGAATAATACATAATCGCTGACGCATGATGGGATCAGTATCTACCGAATTTTTTTCCTGAGCGTGAAGCATGCCAACAGATTAGATTGAACTAAAGCTTTAATCCAATAGGTTTTCCTATTTATATTATATATGTTGCTCATATATGCTTTCGCAGCTTTGTTTCTGGCCAAGCTTACGAAATTGAGCAGAAGCTATCAAATGGATATCGCATTTTTTTTCTTCTTTCCTTTTATCACGCTCGAAGGGAGTTCCTCTGTGATATAAAAATATTATATGGCTGTCCGTCTTCACCAAAATTCGGAGTCTACAAAATCTCCTATTAATTTATCAAAATTATTCATATCTTCTTCATATTTTTTTGTTCCTGATATCAAATCCACCGCTATAAAATCGTATACTAGTAATAATTATATATCAAGATTACATGCACAATCTATCTGTAGTTTTGCTTTTTTGTAATCCGAACAAACCAATTGGATTTTGTCTAGGTGCCCAATTAATTGATTTCAATCACATGAACCTCTAAGGCCTTGTTCTATTGGGGGTTTAGTTGTTCCGCGCGATATTCCGTGTAAAAATGTGTGGTTAATATTATTTTGGGAAATATGTGTGTGGTTAAAAATGAATATGAGGTATATAAAATTACGTGCGGATTTGGTTAACACCAAATAGAACAAGGCCTAAATTATTTAAAAAGCCTGACCACCCACCCCAAAAAATGGGGTGAAAACAAAATAAAATAATAGCAATCATGATAATAGTAGGTGCATATACTATTCATATTGGTGGTGGATCACATCACCATTCTATTATTATTATTATACATTTGTCCACACAATCCACGTTTTCTTCACCTTCAAAACTTGGACCTTACATTATGAACCCCGATCTTGTCTCATTCGACGTCGTCTGAACTATTTTTTAATTAAAACAGTTAACATTATTAATTTTCATGTGTTAAATAATTAAAAGTGCAGTAATATAGTGATATAAAACATTGTAATTAGAATGATAGTTTAAAAGAGACATTGAACAAAGACATTAGCGCGTGTTCTTCTACGTATTTTTATATATTTTTACACATTCTTTTCAACCCCACCAATTCTCTCTCTTATTTTATATCCACATATCTTATGACACCACTTTTTACTACACAAATTTTCACCATTAAACTCCACTCATTCTCTCTCCTATATCACATAAAAACTCATTTTTCCACATACACTAACACCCGCCTCTGAACTCTTTAATTACGTGTTATAAAGTGTGCCGGAAATTATCCACTCTATATAACCAACTACACCAATTCTTCATGTTTCATTCTCTACCAAGAAATCACCTGAGAAGTCCCTCTGTCTACTCACTCTCAATCTTATCTTATTTGGCACATATAGACACGAAGAAAGCCGTCGACAACCGCTGGTCTGCGGGGATTCTTTCGAACTCCAAGAATCTAGTTTAAGTCAATCGATCAACTAATCGGATGGCAAAGAAGGTAGAATGCTTGAGGAGTTGGATTGAGGTTGCACCACCCCTTATTATTTCCCCACAAAAGACCTCAAATTCTCCTACCCTTGAGACAATAATTGAAGAGGATTCAGCCGACAATTCTGAAGTTGAAGTTTGTTCAGTAAACGTGAATAAATAACTAGCTTATAAGTAGCTTAATTTTGCAATCAAGGGATAGGCTTGTGTTATTGACATGTATGTGTGTTTGGATGCATGGACATATATTTCAGCGCTTTAGCGATTTTGTATCATAAACTTGCATATAAATTTGAAATATTAATCAATGTTTATAGTTAATTTAGAATCTTAATTTGTTTAATTAGATTGGAGAGTGCCCTCTTGGTCTGAAATTTCCTCTTGATTAGCAAATCGTTGGCGGTACTTTCCATGCATCGACCAATTGGTTGTTGCTACTAAAACCCGTGAATTGCTAAGCTTCATCAACGCATGCTCGAGCGAAATTAGATCACAATGTACTCCCAAAAGCTGAGCAAACAACAAAAGGAAAGTTTTATTGACTAGATTG
The DNA here is from genome assembly GCA_018223645.1 of Jasminum sambac. Lineage (NCBI taxonomy): Eukaryota > Viridiplantae > Streptophyta > Magnoliopsida > Lamiales > Oleaceae > Jasminum > Jasminum sambac. The sequence goes on along the minus strand of CP073646.1, from coordinate 35,614,298 downwards.
CAAGTTTTACAAAGACGAGCCAAATATTTCGTATAGGAATGATCTAATTTCAGCAATGGTGCCATTTTTATGGCACCACGGCCGGTAAACTACCTACCCTGGTGCCATAAAATGGTACCGTTTAAACCAGATCATTTTCAATATTACGTATTCGTTGAAAACTTGTTGCAACGAATAACCCTTAAAGAATCTGCCCAAATTACCATACTATTCCCAATTTCAACTTTCAACAGAGGTTCACCTAGTTGGTAATAGCACATCTTTAGGACTCATTCTATAGAAGATGTTGTTGATTTATATTAATTTACTCGAACTACGTGTTAGATATATGGTTGAAAATTGAGAAATGTATATTAAAAATATAAAATAATTGTATTCGTGGTTGAAAATGATGAGAGAAAAAAATTGACGGAAGTTAGTAAAAAAAAGATGGTGTATAGAACAAACCATTAGTTTATTTAATTTGTTCGACAACCTAACCTATAGAAAAGAGGTGGTGTACCATACACATCTAGCATAGATTCTTGATGAATAGTTTGTACAATAAATTACACTAATGGTTCTCTTTACCCTGGAAATGCTCTCCTTCCAACTCTCTGCCCCCTGATTGCAGTGGGGTTCCCCCCATGCGGGGGGGGGGAGGGGCTCTTTCTTGTTGCGAGCAAATTTTCCTCGCACTGGGACTGGATCAGTGCCCCCATTACCCATGATTTTGATGATTTGATTTGTTCCTAGCTGCTGGAAGATTGTTAATCTTCCAGCAACTTACTTGGTATCCACCTAGACCCAATGTGAAACCGGAACATTTTCCCTCTTCTTACTTTGCAATTCGAAACTCTCTTTACTCATCTTCTTCCCTACCAAGTCTGCACCTCTCTTTCTCACTTCCCTAATCCCCAATTTGAAACCCAACTTCCTCACCTTTCTTCCTCTTCTCTCTCACATAGATGAAGGCTATTGCAATTGGACAAGCTGGACCACCTTCTCTAGCTAGCCATGGAATACCACCAAGATTCTCCGACCAAGATGAAGGCTAGTGCAATTGGACCACCTCCTTCCTTTCCCTTTTCTCTTGCTCTACAATTGGACCATTCTCTCTCAACCCTTTCTCTTGCTAGTCGGAAAGAGGACAAGCTGGTAGATCTGTAATTTCCGGCAACTCATCAACTTCCGACCACTGCCTTCTACAATTTCCAGTGATTTTCCGGCAACTCAACTTGGTGGCGCCATCTTTCTCCTCCACCTAACTCTTTCTCGCCTGTTACTGCAATGGTCCGGGTCTCCCTTGGGAAATAAAAAGTAGAGAAAAATGATGTGGCATGCCTAACACGCCATGTAGGCATGCCATGTTAGTGCTGGGACTATTTACAGTGCTGGGACCAGATCAAAGCCGCAACTTCCCAGTCATTCAGTTCATTTGTATTATGGTCCACGACCTTTTATTTGGGACTACATAGCCCCCAACTTTTAAGAAATTGGTATATTTACTCCAAATTTATCTAGTACTAATATGTAATTAGGTCAATTTCATTTTATTCAATAAATAAAGATTAAGTCCGCCTTTGCAATTTTAAATCTATTATTCTAATTTATTCAAATTTCTAACACAAATCTTGGCACCTACCCTAATTCCAAAATCTATCCCCTCCCCATACCAACTATGAAAACCAGCTGTTTTCCCAACGTCAACCAAGGGGTTTCCATTGATTTGATGTTGGGAAACCAGTGTGAGCTATAGTTTTAACGCCAGAAAACTAGCATGGTGAGAACATTAAGACAAGAAAGAAACCTTTGCAATAAACATGCATGGTTTAGGCATTTTCCCATAATAAATACACTGGGGAAACCCCATGGTAACATTACAAAATAGGTCCATCTTTCAGCATTACTAAGGGGTTTCCCATCTAGTAAACACGCTAGAAAACCAACTCATCTAACGCTGGTTTTTGGTGTTAAAACCAAGGAGAAAATCCCTTGCTTTTCTAGAAGTAGCCAGCGAGTTTTCTTTACTTTTCAAGATTGGTATGGGGGCAGGATGGGATTGGAGTAGGGGCAATTTTTTAGGTGAGGTAGGTCGGGGTAGGTGTTAAGACATGTGTTAGAAATTTTAATAACTTAGGAACTTGAATGCTATATTCGTACTAAATTTTAAGTTGTAAATGAGGATTTAATTTTTATTTATTAATAAAATGGTGAAAATAGATCTAAAATTACCAAATTATTTTTATTTTATTATTAAAAATTAAAATAACCAAATAACTAGGTTAACTAGTCAATTTAGACTAATAATGCTAAGTTTTAAAAGGTTGAGGACTGTATGTGGTCACAAAAGAAAGCTAGAGACCAAAGTGCAAATAGAGGAAAGATTGAGTACCATTAACGTACTTTTCCCTAGTTTGTATATGAAAATGGCAAAGATGTTCAAACATCAACGGTGGTGCTATAATTGTGGCACTACTAGGTATTTTTCGATTATATACGATCTCCGTTGGAAAAACTGAGACCAGATCCAAAACCAGAACTGTGAGATGAAGCTCTAACAGTTTGAAAAATTTTCTAACTACACCATTTGCCGCGGGTCAAAAACTTGACAAAAAAGTGACTGACCTTTAACCTGCGGCCAACAGCTTCAGGTTAAATATTTTTCCTTGAGGAATTTAGCTACCATCGAGTTCGGGTTCTCGATAATTCTTCACACTCATTTTGTAAGCATAGCTTAGTTGAAAAGTTTAAATCGCCAAAATCAAGTTCTCCGGCCAGCCAACAAATTTAGAAGAGCAAAGTGTGTCTCATTTGACCCAACAAAATTTATTGTCACCATCTTTGGCTCCCCACCAAAAATTCGAAATGAAGCCCTCTTGAGTAGGGGCGGAGAGAGCATGGGGCTAGAGTTGGCTGAAGCCCACCAGGAAAAAATAAATACTTATGAGTTTGAATTTGTTGCTGCTTAAGTCCTTTTGGTGTAATGTTAGTGTTTGGTAATGATGAGAGTGGTCAAAGATTCAAAACTTGGGATGCACGTTGTTTTATTTTTTATTTTTTGCCTTTCTTTTCAGGTATTGTCTCTTTTTTTTTTAAATAAATATAAATTGGGGATCATAGAGGTGGTGTGGAGCTATCAAATGAATATCAATTTTTTTTCCCTTTCCTTTTATAATAATTATATCAAGATTACATGCATAATCTATTTGTATTTTTCCTTTTTTGTAATCCGAACAAGCCAATTGGATTTTGTCTAGGTGCCCAATTGATTGATTTCAATCACATGAACCTCTAAATTATTTAAAAAGCCTGACCACCCACCCCAAAAAATGGGGTGAAAACAAAATAAAATAATAACAATCATGATAATAGTAGGTGCATATACTGTACATATTGGTGGTGGATCACATCACCATTCTATTATTATTATTATTATGCATTTGTCCACACAATCCACGTCTTCTTCACCCTCAAAACTTCGAACTTACATTATGAACCCAGATCTTGTCCCATTCCATGTTATCTAAACTGTTTTTCAATTAAAATAGTTAATATTATCAATTTTCATGTGTTAAACAATTAAAAGCGCAATAATATAGTAATATAAAATATTGTAGTTAGAATGAGAGTCTAACAGAGACATTGAACAAAGATTAGATCTGAACTCTTTAATTACGTGTTATAAAGCGTAATGACAATTTTCACTCTGTATAACCAACTACATCAATTCTTCATGTTTCATTCATTCTCTACCAAGAAATCACCTGAGAAAGTCTCTCTTTCTACTCACTCCCAATCTTGTCTTATTTGGCACAAATTAATAGATATGAGGAAAGCTGTCGACAACCGCCGGTCAACCGGGATTCTTTTGAACTCCAAGAATCAAGTTTAAGTCGATCGATCAACTAATCGGATGGCGAAGAAGGTACAATGTTTGAGGAGTTGGATTGAGGTTGCACCACCCCTTATTATTTCCCCACAAAATACCTCAAATTCTCCTACCCTTGAGACAATAATTGAAGAGGATTCTGCCGACAATTCTGAAGTTGAAGTGTGTTCAGTAAAAGCCAAGAAATAAGCAGGTTATAAGTAGCCTAATTTTGCAATCAGGGGATAGGCTTCTGTTATTGATAATATGGATATGTATGTGCAATCCCATTCCAGCGCCATCATCCTTACCGTAGTTACGGAACCATCTTGTCATTTTGAGGGCTCATTCGACTTTCATTTTGAAATCCATGACCAAATTTATAATCAACACGGTGAGAGGGAGCTCCAGCAATTTAGAAAAATTTCCGGAGACACCGTGACGACCCGTTGCAACCAGTCAAAATTTTGCAACATTTTGGGCCTAAGATTATTGCCAAAACTTTGACCGGTCGCTATGGTATCGCTGGAAAATTTTAAAAATTGTTGAAACTCCTTTTCACCGTGCTGATTCTAAGTCTGGTCCTAGACTTCAAAACGGAGGTTGAAAGGGCCTTCAAAATGGCCGAGTGTTCTATAGTTAAAAAAACCATCTGATGGTTTTTGAAATTTTTCCCATAATGTGTTTGGATGCATGTACATTTCATTGCTCTAGCGGTTGTGTATCATAAACTCATATATGAGTGAGAATGTTAATTAAATTTTCTAATTAATTTAGAATCTTTGTTTAATTAGATTAATTAGAGACTGGCCTCTTAGTGTGAAATTTCCTCTTGATAATTAGCAAATCGTTCGGTACCTTGGTTTCCATGCATCGACCAATTTGTTGTTGCTACGACAACCCGTGAGTTGTTAAGCTTCATCAACACATACTCGAGTGAAATGAGATCACAATCTACACCCCTAAAGCGAGCACACACCTCAACACCTCAACTAAATCACAATGTGCATAGGTACGTGCACAACACCTCAACACTATATATTTCCTTAGTAAAAATCAATAAAACCCGTTTTGTGTTCACATTTATTTTACGACAATAGTTCAATCATTTTCCACCTCCATCTCCTTGTGGTAATTTTCCACACTTCTTTACCATCGGGTAAAATTTTGAGCCACTCTCCTAAAACTTCCCATATATATATTTCTCCATATGATGATTGATGACTAGGTTCAAATATTTTTCTTATTTAACCCTCCAACTTTCCTCACTCCTATATATTCGTCCCTAGATCCATAGTCTTACTACTCACCACTTGATCTCACCAGACCAGAGCATAATTTGTAAAATTTATGATTGCTTGCCTTCAAATAATTATGAGAGTCGTACCTCAATTGAATTTTCTTCTCGTGCTCCAAATAGGACTGCGATTAATATATCTTTCCTTTTAGGATAAATATATCAGGCGATGATAATAACCAAAGTACTCATGTGAAAAACAACTTGATTCAACCCGAATGTTGTACACAAATGTAAAATTAGAGAGGAAACTTATTGTTGATGAATCATTACTCCGAGATGAAGGAAAGTGAGACTTTTTTTTTTTTTTTAATCTTTATAAACACTAAAATGTACCAAAAGGAAAAAAAAAAATAATCTTGAGGTGCTCCAGAGACGAGATCGTTTCCCTAACAAAGGTGACGTTACTCTTACTCTTGGTCATACTCAACTCACACATTACACTCATGTTATGTAATACATTGAAATTATAACTAGAATAGACTTTACCGCAAACTTGAACTTGCAATCCATTACAAAAATAATTAATGATAAAGGTGTAATGATTAAACAATTTTTAACCATTATAATTGTAGTTTTCAAGTCCATTTAAAAATAATAACACTGTAATACAGTGAAATGACATTACTGTGTGATATTTCAATTATAATCAATTGTCACTATAAATGTATAATATTACAATTTTAGACCAAAAAAATGAACAAATTAAATCACGTCAATGAACCATAGACCTTTCACAATTAATTTAGAAACAAAAAAGTGTGGAACAGGTGAGAAATTTTTTGGATAAAAACACCCCGCCACTCTTATTTAATTTGTATTTTACCTTAATAATTAACTAGTAATCGCACCCGTGCGTTGCACGGGAAAAAATCAATGCACAAACACATTTTTTTAATTAATACGAACCAATTTTATATTGAATCATTTCCATTATATAAAAGAAAAAAGTTCACTAATACTTTATTGCAAAACATTTGCAAAATTTGGAATACTACTTTATATACAATATTTGAAGTTATATTCGTTAGATTCCCATCTTTATCATATCAACTTTCTTAATCATTTCCGACTCGTAACTCTTGAAATTGTGGCATATAATTGTCCATGATTAAATACTGACTTCTTCAAGAAAAGGCAACGTGAGACAATGATTGACTTTTAGCTCTTGTTAATTATCATACCGGCAAACTTCGGCCGTCTTCTCCGACACACTCCATTTTTCCCGCCAAAAATTTTTTTTCCAGTGAACTAAATTCTCCATCTTTGCCAGAGATTTGATTCTCCGACAAAGATGGAGATTTCGACGAAGATGGAGAACTAGACTAGTCGGATGGAGAACTAATTGGTTCTCCATGGTGAAAGGCCGGGGGGGGGAGTGATGGGGCGTGGGTAGGGATTTTTGGTAATTTTTTTATATAATTTAAAAAATTTTGTCATTCTTGCAAATATAAATTTTAGTTGATTTTTTAATATTTTACAAATTATTTTTTGAAATTTTTGCTATTATCTCGTGAATAAAATATTTTCCATTATACAAAATTCTGAGCGTTCCATTTTTAAGTTTTACAAATCTATTGTTGTGTTAGTATGCTGGATTGTATTAAATTTTGAAATTAGATTTGAGCAGCGGTGGTCCTGGATCTAAACAGCTTAAACAGCTACTTAGGATCCTTAAAATATAAGGGCCCCAAATTTTAAGTTTGTAATAGTGAAAATACTAGAAGAAGTAATCTATTAATATTTTATATTATAATGGTTGCAATTTTGAAAATTTTATTTAGTAACTCTTTCTAATAAATGAAATTATTATATATAGTTTTTACAAAAAAATATTCATCAAGGGCCTCTCATAAAATTTTGCTTAAGAACCTTCAAATCTCAGGACTGACTCTGGATTTGAGTTTAGAATTTATTTGATCGAGAAGATATTTTTAGTTTAATAATCCTTTTCCAAAGTATTAAATATTTATTACTAATATCGATAGAAAATTTGAGATTTTAAACTGGACGATTTAATTTTAAAATTAGTTTCGAATAGTCCAAAGAAGGTGTTAGCAGACGAGTTTTAATGTATTTTTATGAGTAGAAAGAAAGAGAATGGGTGGAGTTGGATGGTGGAGATTTAATGAGTGGAGAGATATATGAATGTAATTTGTTTGAAATTTAAAAAAATATATATTAAAATATATTTTTAACTTTACGCTAACACCCTCTAAATTGAGTTAATTGAGTCCTTGACGAATCTATCTTGGAATTTGAACGATGTTAACCCTTGACAAATCTATCTTGGAATAGCGATGTTAACCCTTGACAAATCTATCTTGGAGTATAGATAGGACAAACTGACAAAGAAAGAAATTCTCTAATAGTTATGGGCCAAAAATTGCCACCACGACGAGATTTTGCGATCGTATATATATTTATACAATTTTAATTATTAATTTATTTACAATTAAAGCGGTCTATCAAAATTTCCCGGGGCAATAGTAAGAATAATACTCCCTCCCTCCTATTTACCTTATATATTCACTTTCACTTTTATATAAGGATTAAGAAATTATTGAAAAAATAAATTTTATAATATATATTCTTAATTTACTTATATTTAATAATTAATTTTTAAATTAATATTTATAATTGTAATATTAAATAAATGTATATTTATAAACTAACATAAAATACAATTAATAATATAAAAATATGACAATATAAATAAGATAAATTAAAAAAATATGAACAAAATAAATGAAACAGAGGAAATAATAATAATAATAATAATAATAATAATAATAATAATAATAGCATGAAACTCTACAAAACTTTATCACGTCACATAATTGTTAACAAATTGTAAGCAGACTTGAACAAACAGCATAATCCTCAAAAGAATACCCTGAAACTTCCGACGGTGTCCATACACTTATATGCACACAAAATCGAAAACGCTTTGGCAGCTTTCCAAACAATAAACATACGACAAATACTAAGCTTGGAGTTGCACACTTACGACTAACGTTCTGAAAAACATAATGCGTGAAAAAATATTGAAATCAAGCAATAAGTCTAAACGTATTTACGTACATCAATGCATGATAAAGGGACAGAGCGTGACGAAATGTGATACCTGATCTTCGAATATAGGGGGCTCCTAAGCGTCGTCTATAAGGACTTTTTAAAACACTACTTACAACTGTGAACACCGACACTGTAAAATAATGTGTCCACATAAATATATTTATATTTTAATAAAAAATGAAATAGAATTAACATTCTGTCCTTCTATGTTAAAAAAGATTACTTTATTAATCACCAATGATGCAATGCCAACTAAATTGGCATTATAAAATGTCAATTAGTATTGGATTCGATACTAAGTGGTATCTTATGGCGCCAACTACTTGGCATTAAGGCCTTATTCTTTGTAGAGTAAATTTTATTTACTCTGTGTGTAGATTGCAGTTAAAAATGAGATGTAGTATATTAAAAAATATAAAATAAATATGTGTTTGGTTGAAAATGAGAAAGGAGATTTTTTTTTAATATTATTGTGAATCAAACAAGACCTAAAATATTATTACTTTATTAATATGTGAATATTTATATGTGCATTAATTTGTATCTACTTGTGGCATCTTTCTTTAAATGTAAATATATATATTTTATTATTATTATTATTATTATTATTATTATTATTTATTTATTTATTTTAAGGAAAGAAAACGTTAAACATCACTAGATTCACTACATCCCGAATAGCGCAGAAGTGGACAACCGACCAAGGGACTCCAATTATTGTTTCTTTGATGTGCTACGTGGCAAGCCAGTAGCCACGAGTAAATGATTTAGCGAGTCAATGATCGAGATTTGGACGCACCAGCTGCGACACGTGGACAAATTTGAGTGGCTGAAACTTGGCGGAGTTGGAGAGGGCGGTGGTGATGAAAATGAGTGCATCTCTAATGATGTTGATGGTCAGTGTCACGCCACACCGGATTTTAAAACATGTTTTTCTTCCACGTTTCAAAAATTCGTTTTTATCGATTCAGGCCTTCTTCTGTAACCATTAAATTTCATTAATTTATAATTATTTTTTCTCTTATTATTTTAAATTTAATAATCTATTTATATTTTTTTAATATATTTTTTTCAATTCCCAATCATATTTTCTACACAAATTCGAATAAATAACAAATAATATGTATAGAACAAGGCTTTAAGGAAAGCTGATAAGCTTTAAAAAAAAGTTGATAATAATTTTTTAAAAATTATTATTTTTCCCGTGAGGGAATAAAAAATTATTCTTAAAATAACGTATATCTCCTAAACCCTAAATTACAGTGTCATTCAACTTTTTAAATTAACAAGATAATAACTCACAAATTTTTGGTGAATAATATTTCTTATAAATATAAAATTAAACTTAAGAGTTTGTTTGAAAGTTTATTTCTTCAATAAAGGCACAATGTAAATAATAAAAGTTTGGAAAAAATACGAGAAAATTAAACAATGTTTAATTTCTGAAAAATCAAATGCAATTCAGTAAATAAGTATCATAAACTCGTAACTTGAAAAATAAAAATTTTACATTTCACCAACCAAGCTAATTTAATACTTATAATTAAGGGTGTTAGCAAACCCATTTTAAAATTTTTTTACCACTTTTTACCTTTTTTATCAATTATTTCTTTATTCTAAATCAATCACATCCACATATCTCATTACATCCACAAATCTCCACCACTCAACTCCACTCATTCTCTCTTTTCATTTACATTAAAATCCAGTAAAAACTTTTATAAAATATTCCCTATCACCTTAATTACTACAAAACGTGAAATCAGGAGAATGTTGAACCAAAGAGTGTATTTCATCCTTAATTTTTCCGAATAATACTTTGACGTTTTCTTTAATTCTGTAATTAGTTTGAGTTTACTCATTTTCACAAAGTAATCCTCAAAAAAATCTTGTAAAAGTATAACTACCTTCAAAATGATAGTTTTAAAAGACTGTAGTTAGAAAAAGTTAAAAGTAATAACTGTTAATAAACAAGCTCATATAATAATAATAATAATAATAATATTATTATTATTATTATTATTATTATTATTATTACTACTTTGGAGAGGTTTTTTTCTACAACCTTTTTTAAATCAATTTTTTAAACATCATTTCTAAACCGTCCATTTCACTTATGTGATAATTTCCTCATGTTTTATTATATCTATGTTCGTCTAAATTTTTTTTACTCAAAAATCGCACACCACATCAAACATCACTATGTGCAATACATTTCCTATCATTACTCAATATAATCCATACATCTTGTAAATTTCACAAGTACCCAACTTTTTTTTTTTTTTGCAAGAACATAACTACCCAATTTCGAAATTTAGATTTTAACAAAATAAAAATTTATCGAAACATGCTATACAAATTCTACCAATTTAAAAATTTCTTCCAAACACAACGGAGTAACCATGTATAATCCAAAATCAGGGCTTGTTTTAGACTACAAAGTCAATATGTCTTTTTTTTGGGGGCAAAATACAGACTTTAAATTTTAAAATCTAATGTTGATTTAGGCCTTGTTTGATCCATCATAAATTAAAAAAAAAAAAAAGAAATTGCCAATCCATTCCATTAAAAAAAGTTCTTTATTTTCAATCACACATATTATTATTTTATATTTTTTAATACATCATCTCCTGTTTCTAATCACATAATTTATACACAATTTTAAAATTTTAATTTTATTGTGAATCAAATAGGACCTTAATTGAAAAAAAAAATACTGATTTTATATTACAAAACAAACATCGTTTGATATTTTCAATGGAGCTTTTTTTTTTTTTTTTTTTGAAAAATCAATGGAGTTAATAACAAAGCACGCGTGGCAAACAAAAAAGTCATCCAAAAATTAAGACTGGCATGACAGCACAAGTTAGGGTTGTGTGCAGTGAACGACGGAGTAGATCAAATCATGTCATCATGAGAACAAAAAAAAATGTGGAAAATATTATTGAAATTGGGCGGCAATTATAAGATTATTCTAAAAAAATAATTAATTAACTGTTTCTTTCTACAATTCCCATATAAATACCCCGTCGCTCCTTCCCCAACTCTCTCATCAGAAAAGCACTCTTTCTTTCAAGCTCTGTAAATTCATTGCTTTTCACAACTTCGACTTAAGTAAGAATCTCACTCGAAGTCGAACAATGGCGAAGGATGTTGAAGTTGGAGGGCCTGAATTTACTCCAAAAGACTATCATGACCCTCCTCCAGCACCACTGATCGATCCTGAAGAGTTCACTAAATGGTCATTTTACAGGGCTATCATTGCCGAGTTTGTTGCTACTCTGCTGTTCCTATACATCACCGTTTTGACCGTGATTGGGTACAAGAGCCAGAGCGCCACCGATCAGTGCGGCGGCGTTGGCATTTTGGGCATTGCTTGGGCCTTTGGTGGTATGATTTTTGTGCTCGTTTACTGCACTGCTGGCATTTCCGGTGAGTTTTATGCTCTTATTACCATGCCCATTTATGTCATTTTACTTTTTTACTAGTTCCAGTGAGCCAGAAATATTTGACTTTAGCACGTATTAAGAAATTAAGAAATAATCGGAAAGATAAATTTTAATGTTATATTTCTAAATATATGCTATATTTTAAAACAGAGTATTCATTATGAAAGTTGAGCAATTTGTGATGTTATTGTTAATGGGTTAATGCAGGAGGGCACATTAACCCGGCAGTGACATTCGGACTGTTCTTGGCCCGAAAAGTTTCATTGGTTCGGGCCATTATGTACATGGTGGCCCAGTGTTTGGGTGCCATTTGTGGGTGTGGATTAGTGAAGGCATTCCAGAGGGCTTACTATGTTAGATTTGGCGGTGGCGCCAACGAATTGAACGATGGGTACAGCACCGGTACTGGGCTGGCAGCCGAGATCATCGGCACCTTTGTCCTTGTTTACACCGTCTTCTCCGCCACCGATCCTAAGCGAAGTGCCCGAGACTCCCATGTTCCGGTAAGCAAGATTATGTAATACTGAGATGTTGTGGGTCCTAAACAAAACTTGATATCGACAGTTTTTCATATAAATCTGGAAGTCTCGAGGTCTTTCTATATTAACAATCTTAACAAGTTTAGGTATATAATCCCGAATCATGTCTGATTGGTTGTCTCGTCAATTGAAAACAGGCTAGGTACACAACATTTGTGTCAATTCAATGATATAATTTGTTACAATTGGATGTGACAGCTAATGAGACACAATTTTGAACAGAACATCTTGACTCGTAACAAAAAAGAAAAAAAAAAGTTAAAATTGTGCGTTTTATGCGATTTGTTTGTGGGTTGATCCTTATTTGGGGAAAAAAAATTGAAGGTATTGGCGCCACTTCCGATTGGGTTTGCGGTATTCATGGTTCATTTAGCGACAATTCCGATCACCGGCACCGGCATCAACCCTGCCCGGAGTTTTGGGGCGGCGGTGATCTATGGCAAAGACAAGGCATGGGATGATCAAGTATGTATTTATTTCTCATTGATTATATAATTAAGTAATTCTAAACACAATCATTTGTTAATGTTGTCGATCTGTTATTTATGGGCAGTGGATATTCTGGGCGGGACCTATGATTGGAGCTGCCATTGCTGCAATATACCATCAGTACATTCTAAGAGCAGGTGCTGTTAAAGCTCTGGGGTCATTCAGGAGCTCTGCTTCTGCTGCTTATTGAGAGTCACTCGGAGTTTTAACATGTCTCAATTGTGTGATATTTGAAAATGGCACTTGTTTTTTTGAAGTGTGCCTAAATTAGCTTCTTTTTTTTTTTTTAAGCATCAAAATAAAATTGTACTAGGAATTTGCACCAATCCAATTTCTTTAAATGGATTTGAATCGTCTAGAATGTTATAACAGCGTTATCCGTTCAGTTTTTTCTTCGATTTTTTTAGTGCCTATTGTGCATTGTTTGGAGATGATAAATTGAACGGCTCACATTTGTCCACTAAAAGCAAAAATAAAAATAAAAATAAAATAATAATAATAATAATAATAATAATAATAATGGAATTAATTTCTAACTGGTAAAGTATGGGGAATGATGACCACAAATGTGGAGACAAGGACAGAATGCAGCTATTGTTGATTTCTAAAGTCATGGAGGACAAAAAGCGTCATGATGGACAAGAATAAATAAGTGCAGAATAAATGAACAAGTGCAACACGCCTTTGCTGAATTGGGAACGACTTTAAGAACTGCATGCGCTGAATTGACCAATTGGAGCATCTCGATTGAAAATGTCAATTGGAGATCCTAGAGAGACAGTGATATTAAAAAATAAAAATAAAAAATTATGGATGCTATATTTTCTTCCCCGTCTCTCACTTTTCTCACCCTTTTTCCTATTTTTTCCATTTTTTATGCATAAATTTTGGTACCCTGTTATATTAACACATTTAATTTCACATCCTCCATTATTTATTATTACTAGTATTATTATTGAATTTATTTTTACATATCTCTTTTTTTTCCCTCTATTTTTTTATTATACATCCTCTATTTTCTTTTCAAAATAATTAAATAATTATTTTCTTTCTATCTATTTTCTCCACGTATAGCTTATTCCTCTGTCAAGCAAACAATCTTTTGGCTTTTGGAATGAACCTAACACAAATTGCAATAGTAAATTAGACAATTACTACCGCCGTCCCAAAAATATAGTTCACTATCCATTTTTCATCCGTTCCAAAATATAGACCACATTCCTTCTAAAGATATAATTAAAATATTACTTATTTTTTATATCCTCATTTAATATATATTGTTATTATCAAAATAGAGTAGTTGAAATAAAACATTTAATAAATGAGATGACATATTAGAAAAATAATTTTGGTACAGCAACGTTGCTGAACGTTGCTTTGAAATTTTGAATGCTGTGTTAGACTAGTAGACCTTTGATTAGGATAGAATTTGAAACAATGATATTACACAGGTTAAGGGGTTTGGGTAAATAGGTTATTAGACGATAGCAGCCTTGATCTGTTGCTTACATGTGGATAAGCTATGGTGTCTACACATGGGTGAATGGATAGTGCCACGTGCCCTCCCCACCATTAGGGGGCATACGTGTCGCGCATCGGCCCATGTGGGGTTTCCGTAGCATGCTTACATATGGGGAAATGATCAAAACCGCAGATAATAAATGTAAAATGGGTTATGGGCTTGAGAGGTTAATGTAATAAGTGTAAAGTAGTTTGTGTAAAGGTCATGGTTTGGGCTTGACAGGTTAATGGGTTATGGATAAATGTAAAATGGGTTATAGGTTTGACAGGTTAATGGGTTTGCGTAAATAGGCTATTAGACAACAGTTGGTAATGGTCTGTGTCGGACAAATAATAATTCAAAAAATGTATACGGACTAACGATAATTCAAAATTTAATACATATACACACACGCGCGTGCACACACACACACACATATATATATATATATATATATATAATAATTTTGGGTGGCTAGAGTCGGGTCATCACCGATGTGAACCCGCTTTATCGGAAAGATCAGCACTTGTAGATTCCAAACTAACGCAGAATCGGCCCAACTACGCATGTGGCGCTATATTATTATTATTTATTAAATCACATTCTCTACGCGTCAGCCGCTTTTTTTTGGTCTGGAACGCTAAATTGAGTATTCTATGAGTACTAGAATTTTTTCCATTCTGTTGACTAGTGAATCGGAAAAATTCCGACCCATTCGGGCCGGTAGGTTTTTTTGTCATCCCTAAACTTTTTTGTGTGTTTATTATATTTTGATGATGCTCTATAATTATACGATTGTCAATAGTATTACAGATATCCTTCGAAACAAATCCAATTAAGCTATCGCTAAACCATGGATCTCCTGTTCAATTGCACAAACGATTCTTGACATAATTCATTGAGGAAAATGCTCTTTTCCCAAATCAGTAGCCATGGGAAGAGTAGATTTAAGTCCAATGTCAAGAGCTTGTTGACTTGATGCTTATTTTTAGCCACTTTGTTGTGTCAGATCACTAATCCCATAATCTTCCAAAATCTTTGTTAGTGTGTATGTCAAGAATGTATGTATCAAGCTTATCATCAAGTTTTAGGATATTTGTTGCCTCAAAATCTTTCGAATAAAATACTCACATAAGCGAATCAATCAAAAGCAACAAAAGAATTAGTTAGACACAAACATGCAATTTCTGGACACCAAATCAATTAGAATTTGGCTGCTTTTGCGTTCAAGTTTGTGAGGTGAGAATCTGAAATAGAAACTTTCAAAGAAATTTGTGGTTGTGTTATACCTCAACATTTGAAAACTGAAAAAAAAAATCTAATTTTTTGAACTTAAAAAAAAATAAATAATAAAGAGGGAACCCCTGCCCTGTCACTGCATACTTGCCTTGCGGAGCTTCTCTGCTACAATTTTAAACAAAATTACTTTTTAAATTCCTACTTTCATATGATTGATTTGACAATTTGTTTATTTTTTGGGCGTCGAGAAATGGAAAATGGAAAATCCATACTTTGGCAAATGCAATTATCTTTGATCATTTTAAAAATTGTCATTGTAAATTTGGACATTTGTTACAATTTCCACTTTATTTTTTATACCACATTTTCTCACTTTTCAGCCATATGTAAATATGTTCAAAAGTCTCTGTTAAGTAATGGTAATTGGTAGATGTTTTGAACTGTAAAACACGTTGATTGTGCCTGGTACTAAAATGAATTTGATGGAGGAGTCTAAATTTTACGTTGGACAATAGTGTATTTATCAAGTGTCATAATGTTGTTTTGTGAACGACGATCAAACAAAGAAAATCATGTACTACCTCTGTCACATAAAAATAATCTACAAGTTATTTTCACATATATTAACAAAATAGTAGTTAATGAAGTTGAAATATTGAATTTTACTTTATTTTTTCATATACACCCTCATATATCATTAATTATTTGAAAATACTTTCAATGCATAGGTAGTTAATATAGAGTAAATAAGGTACATTAATTAAAGGCATATATATAAATGAAAAATTAAATAGATGCTCAATATAGTAAGTGACTATGTATGTTTAACTGAAAAAATAATATATTTGACTATTTTTAAAGTGGGAAAGCTTAGACATATGTAAGTTGAATTTTGCAGCTCAAGAAAAAGAGTCATCAAATTTTCAGAAGTCGTTATATTAATTAGCGCTCTCGTAAAAGGTCATTGTCTTGTGTTAGAGTATTGATGCTGGTTCTTGATCTTGTTCTTTAAGGCAACAGAGATGACGTTGATGATTAATGGATGAATTTTCCCAGAATTTGGCCTCATCTAGAATCAGACTTGATCTCTATAGGGCTCAAAGCAAGCTGTATAAATTGGGACCATGCATAAACGAGTATAAAATCATGCTAAATTTTGTTTCGAAAAGAATATCATAAATTTAGAACGGATCATACAATAATTCATGGCCCAAAACGGCTACTTGTTGGGCCTACAGTTATTTTCAAAGGATTTGAATCAATGCAATTGCATCTGAAAAGGTGGCTGGATTTGTAGAGTAACTAGAGTTGATCTAGGTTTGAAATTTATTTTAAGTAAACATAATATCAGGTTTGTACTTACTTGAGTGATTCAAGTAAAATTAAGGGTGTGTTTGATTCAACTTTTTAGGAAAACTCTTTTTCCAAAGATTTTTCCACCATCGCAATGTTTTGACGACTGCTCGGAAAAGGTTTTTAAACTTTTTTCGATTTCCATTATTTTCCTTGTTTTAAAGGAAAACGTTTTCCTTGAGGAGATGTGGTTTTTGTTTTTCGGGAAAAATTTGACTTTTTTCTTTTTTTTAATGGATAATTTATTTAACCATAAAGATAAGAAAAATGATCAAATTTCATGAGAAAAAATACAAAAATAAGGAAAATAGTATCATTTTCCAACTTTCAAATTAATCCAATCAAACACCTACAACTAGGGGCGTAGCCAGGAGTTGATAAAGGGGGGAGCCGAACTAAAACTTACAAAATAGCCTTCAAATCAAAAAGTCATTAAATTGCAAAACAAAAAACTAAACATTCAATAACTAGATTTAAGCTAAAGAAAATTGCGCTTGAATGAAAAAAGATAATCACAAATAAAAAGTCGAAATTGCAAAACAAAAAGTCGTTTCCTTTCTTTATTGGAGGTTGTTGTGTGGCCATTATAATATCTATAAACCAATCCAACAAAATAAATTAACACATAAAACACTATCCCATAACTTATTTAACGGGCAAGCATAGAAAATTCAGAAACAAGAAAACAAATAAACAATCAAACAAAATCTGAACACTACACATTATATCATAATAACAATAGGCAATAGCAGTAAAGAATAATCCCAACTCCCAATCCAAATGATTCAATCATTCAAATATCCAAATTCCAAATAATTTGTTCATAAAGTAAAACAAATCCAAAAATTTAAATTCTCAAATCCCAAATATAATTATAAGAGTATAAATTAAGGTTTAATATTTTTACCTCATAGAGCGAGTAATAGGCATTCAACAGTCTTTGCCTCTTTGGAGCTTGAGGTGAAGCAACAAAATGCCAAATCTAGTGCTTACAACTCTAAAATAAATTATAACTATGAAATGCTCATTATTTATCCATTTCTATTTTCGAATTAGAGCATTAAAATATGAAAAATTACAAATATTGTAGAAATTTTTGAAGATAATGGGAGATAGAGAAATTAGCGCTTCATAGTTGAAACATAGAGAAAATTACAAATATTGTAGAAATTTTATAACTCATCACAAGGTTAAAAGATGAATAGTTGAAGATTATTGCCAGACAAATTAGCACTTCATAGTTGCTCGATGTTTTTGTGAATTGTGGAATTCGCAAAATGGGATGTCCAAAAACCCCAAACAGACAGACGGGTGGAGAGAGCCAGAGAGTTCGTTCAATTGCCGCAGTGGGGTATAGGCTTGAAGCCTTGAATTAATTCAATTGGGTAATGGGTTGCTATAGTTCCACTGGGCCTTTGTAATTTCTTTATTGTTTGTTTACTTTCTGGACCAGAATTGGGGTGGGCCAAGGCCCAGCTTGGCCCACTCCTATCTCCGCCTCTGCCTACAACTGCTATTTTCTCTGAAAAATATTTTTCCAGAATTCATTTACCTGGAAAATATTTTCATTCCAATCATTTTCCGGATTTGCAATCAAATACATCCTAACAGAATTTAGAGGGTTTTGATAGTTGGGGTGAAAGTTAAGTTAAAATGATTAGTCAATTGGATTATGCCTCAAGGACTGTGTTGGTATATTACTTATTTTAGATTTTGACTTGCACAATACCTAATTAAAAATGATAGAGAGAATAATTTTTGGGTTACTAATGGTGTTTTAAATTACCTTCTCGCGTTGGGTTGCTTCTTCGTTAAAGTTTATTGTAGGTTGGATATTTCACTGGGACCTAAACTACAATTAGTGGTGAAGCACACCTGCCCACCAACAGCTCACGTGCTAAACAGTCCAAATGTTCCAATCACCATTCTTTGATTTCTTTCAGACTTCAGAGCTTTGTTCTTATCGAAAAAATTACCCATTTGTCCCGTAAAGATAAATTTGTTATTTTTTTTTTCACAAGAATTAAGAAAATATTAATTAATATTATTAAAAAAATAATGTAAGTATATTTTTTAATATACCATTTAACTTACTAATTATTATACTTTAATTATTCTATTTTATTAATAATAATACACGTTAAATAGGGATATTTAAGGAACATAATATTTTAACTACTCAATTTAAGGAAAGTGGCCTATTATTATGAGACGAACCAAAATAGAACGTAAACCTATTTTTGTGGGACAAATGGAGTATTATTTTGTGCTTTGTGACTGTCTATGCGTTTTCCGTTTTAATGTGTCAAAAAAATTGATCGGCCTTGACCCTTGATTGATTGGGTTTTCCTTTTATTTTTTATTTTTCGAGTTATTAGTTAGTTTATATAATGCTGTTAAATAGTAGTTCCCTACTTAGAACGTGTGAATAATGATTTGTTATTTGTGAACTACCGAAATTATGAACCCAAAATTGATAATTAGTTCACATTGTCTATAAATGATATCATTTAATTTATCATTCATAATTTTTAAAACTAAAATTTAAAATGAATCAAAAATAATCTTTTAACAAGTTTTTTTTTTTTAAAAGCTTGTTTTAATTTTGGTTCAAAATATATATCAATTGATCCATTGATGGAGTTGTCAAGGAAAATCCAAATCTCAACAATTATTTCTCCTCCAATTTCGTCACCTAATTTCTATAACGAAAAAAGAAAGTAGGTCCTATTTTGATAGGTGTGTTTAGATTTGTTTTCGAAAATTTTGGATCCAATCCATAGTCAAATCCTAGCTACCTGCCTACGCCACATGCTCACCAACAAAGTGACAAACTAATCAAAAGCAAACCTCTCTTTCAGACCGATTGCTGGGTCTTCTACTCAACTTGCATATTATTTTCAATTTCTAATTGACGATTGATTGAATCCAAATGTGACCTTATCCTGACGTAATGCAATTTGATAACTGAAAACAGTCATTAACATAGTTGATGTCATAAAGTGTCAATTATATTTGAATTGTGCTACATGTTCCTTGGATATGTATCGACGATTTGGACATAATTAGCGTCGTATGATGCCAACTATATAGATGGGTGATCACTAGTGTACTTCTCTAAGTCCATGTTAGTCTTTTCAATTTATCTCATTTTTATCCATCATTTTTATTCATCTCTATATCTATATTATAAATCCTCAAATATCACCTAGGCAAAGGTGCCTAGATGGTAGTGTCACGTTTAACGCTATTTTTAAAGGGGTTACTTATTTCCAGTATTTAATTTTTCTACTTTCCTTATTTAGTATTGGCTTTCTTATTTTACTTTTTTATATGTTTTATTTTTTACATATATTAAAATTTTCGTATTATTTTATATAAAAAATTTTAATTCCTTTATATTTAATGTTGCATGCATTAATGAAAATATGATAAAAGACTAAAGTTACAATTTATAATACCTATCAAATTAATTCTTAAACTGAGAATTAGCATTTTCTATATATTTTGTAATTTTAATTTTTGGATATTAAATTTTAATTACCTTATACACATTTTAATTTTTGAATTAATTTTACACACACACAAAAGTTAAAGCGCCAACTAGGCATAGTACCACGTTGGCAACGGTTTTTTATTTTAGGAAACAACTTTTTGATTATTTAAAAAATTAAATAAAAATCCTTTATTTTATTTTTACCACATTAAAAGCGTAGTTTTAGATAGTTTTCATGGATAATATGCATTGAGGAGTTCACACAGTGAGTATTATTTTAGATTAAATATTGAATAGTTAAATAATTGAATTTATAATAAATAATTAACTAATTAGAAAAGAAAAAGAAAACAACAACTTCCATGTCTAATTTCCTCATTTCACATGCCACTTAAGAAAATAATTATTAAAATTATTATTTAACCATCTCTTCATTTTTGTTAAAAAATTACAAGTATCAAAAATCAAATTTTTATATTTAGTATTGCAAACATTAATGAAAATGTGATAAGAGATCAAAGTTACAACTTCCAAATTACAATACCAATTAAATTAATTTTGAAAATCAGAATTAACTTTTTTATATATTTTTTAATTTATGAATATATATATATAAAGTTTTATTAAGATGCCCACACATGGGTGGATCAACACCCACCTGCCCCCTCCCACCATCAGGGGAATAAGTGCCGTGCATTTGCCCAAGTGCGTCACATGTGGGCAGCAAAACATTTGCCCAAAAATGTCATGTTATTAGTGTCACGTTGGTACATGTTTTCTTTAAAAAAATTCAAATTTAGAAATAAATTTTATATTTGATTTTCTTTTTATTTCAATCCTATTGAGAAAAATGATTTTATATAATTTTTTTTAAAAGAACAAAGAAACAGAAAATAATTTTGTATTTTTAAATAAATCTTAATTATTTATTTTTTTTGTAATTTTATTCTATATAAAAATACGTTTCAATATTTGATTTACTGATTAATGCTATTTAAATAAAAATAAAAATAAAAATGGACAAAAGGAAACAAAAACGAAAACAGTTTTTTCTCCTGAATGAGAAACTGAAAACTTTTAATAAGCATTAAATGCAAGGTCCACTAAACATGGTCTGACATATATGAATAATTTTTAAATTATATATAATAGTTATTGATTAAAGTATAAGATAAGGACAATATCTGCAATATTTCCTATCCCTAAGATCTGTTGCTCCTCTGTTCCTAACGTCTTGATGCTACTATTTTTACCATTAAATATTAATGAAGACCTGAAATAAAACGAACAAGATCATTATGAGCATGCATGCCACACATACATTATTCATTATTAATTGATATACTTAAGTAATATTCTTATTTTTATAGATAAATTAAAAATTCTCTCTCACTCAGAAGGGCATCACAGTCATAACCAAAACATAAGGACACATGTTGGCTACAAGCCACTAGCGTTTTTTTTTTTTTTCCTAATTCAATAAGAATAATATTATTATTATTTTTGAATAAGATGTTATTCATTCATTCAAATTAGCACAATATATAAAAACAATACAGATATAATACCGCTAAAAGCCAAAATGGTAAATCTGCGAAAAAACTTACAGCACCCAAGTTAAAAATATGAAACGGCAAAATGTCTATAAATGTGAAAAAATCAAAGTGACCGAAATATCCTGTAATGCCCCGCTCAAAGTCGACCCGACATCATGTATATGTGTATGATGTGTTCATGAAATGTTTGGGAATGTATGAGACATGTCGGGAGTCGAAACGGCCGTCGAAAGAAGGAAAACGGAAAATTAAATAGAACTGACGACGTTACAGTAGAATGTAAGGATTACGCCAGAATGTCAGTTACTACCGTAGAAGGGTCGAATGTTACTACCGTGAAATGGTGAACAATGGAAAATGCCAAAAGTTTCAGAGTAAATTACGGTCAGATAATCTGAAGATACGGTAGATGGTTGGAGTTACTGGTAGTAAGGAATGGAAGTTACTAGTAAGCCAAGAAGATGAAATGCAGGGATTTACAGAGTTTATTACTAGTATGATGGTATGATCTGTCAGATTAATAAGGTTACTACCAGTATAAGGTTATGGTGTTCTGTAGTAAGTAAGGGTTCTACCAGAAATGTAAAGTTACTACAGTAATTTTTAAGCTCTGCAAGTGTTATTTTAGAAGATTCTGGCCATTTCTTGGATATTTCTCACCCAAACTCGGTTCCAAAGCTCCCAAAATCCTTCCAAGACCCTCATGAACACATGTGATCATCTCCCACTCCATATATGAGCTATGTAATGTTTGTGTAATCTATGATTACAAGAAGAAGGAAGAAAGAGGAAGGAAGAGGAAGAAGAGGAGGAAGCTTTGGGATGTCAATGCTTGATGATCTTGCAAGTACATGGTGAGTAATGGATGTATCTTTGATATAATATGCATTTATGAAGTATATGTATGTTTATGTATGCCTATGATGATAATTATGATGAGTATCAAGCCTACAAGCATGCTAGGGTTCCTTTGGGTTGTGTTATGCCTATGTGATGATTAGGTGATGATAATGGAATGATGTGGACATGATTTTGTGACTTATATGACCTTTATGTCAAGTCCTATGGGCTAAGGATCTATGTAAAGGAAACTAGTTATGTTAATGAACATGTAGTGAGACAAGAAAGTAGAGTTTATGTGTTTCATGTGATGTCAATGCATGTTATATGATGTTCAAGAAATGGAATGCGTATGATATGTGCCAGTGTAGCGCCCCAAGAGTAAAAGAACCATTGGGGACGGACTTATGAATGTATGAATGCCATGTATGTATATGTATGATTATGTGATATGTAACGACAAGACGAAGTTCATGAGAAAGTACGCTATGTAATGCCTAAGAACGTTATGAGTACGATTATCAGGTAAAGCATGAATGATGCATGACACGAGCATGTATGTAGAATGTAGTTGCCTATCATGTGTTTACAATACGCTTGATGATGATGTGGCGGCCTAACGGGTAAAAGAACCCTTAGGTGACGCGGCTGCCTAACGGGTAAAAGAACCCTTGGGTGACGGCCAGATGTGATGGGCGGTCTAAGAGTAAAAGAACTCTTTAGACGAGTTCCCGCCAAAGCGTAAAAAGAACCTTTGGGGACCTATGCTATGATATGACAAGGTATTCACATGATTCGCGACTAGCCCAAAGAAAGAAAGAAAAGAATGTCACGTGCATTTCACGCACTGCATTGCATTCATTATTCACTGGGTCATTATGACTCACTATGTGTTTATGTTTATGTTTTGTAGATTATGTATGCGGGAGTTGGCGAAGGGTCCTACAGTATGTGATGTTGGTGTGTGAATGGGAAAAGGAATCAGACGATCCAAGAACTACGCGAAGGGTTTTGAAATTTATGTACACGAGTAGCGCTCCCTCCATCCGCTGCAATGTGTTTATGTACATATGTTATATGTGTTACGGGGGCGGGGCGTTACATATCCATACTTCCGAATCTGCAACATTAAAATCCAAATTTGGATTGAATCAATAATAACAATAATATTATTATTAACTTATAAATGCAAAAATTGCAATTAAAAACCTCAATAAGTTTAGCGAGCTCTTGAATTTGCGTGTGTTAAGAAACAATAAATGCATGTTCCATGCACAGGTGATATTACAAATTTTGGAACACACACGATATCCAAATGCACAAAATCGAACACTAATTTTGACTATCTTTCGCATCACGAACAGATCACATGCTGGATAATATACTACTGAATACAAGTGGGCCGACTTAGATCGTGAGATTCAATCATGGAACAGGAAAATAAATTTGGTGAAGATGACCCATCATACATATGAAGATACATCGATGACTTGTTTTATATACGATAAATTTTCATAAATTTTTATTAATTTTATTCTCATTATTTTTAATTATATATATAATTATTTTATATTTTTTACTATCTTTTTTTCTAATATTTTAACTACACATCTAATACGTCGTTCGAGTAAATTCATAATATTGGGTATAGAACAATCCCACATTCGGATTAACGATGTTGATTATTAGTTTTGATTATATATTGAAGTCTTTGCCGAACAGTGAATCCTTACAATATTTTCACAAATTTTTTATGTAACAAAGTTAATTTTTGGTGACCTTTTTTGTATAATAAACTCAAGTGCTTGAATTTAATATGTTTAGCTTCCGTATTTTATATTTATTTAGGTTATGTTTGATAGAAATTTAAATTTAGAGTGGTTTTGAAGTAATTAAAATGTGTTGTTAAAAATAAATAAAAATTGTTCGAAAAATAAAATAATTATCAAATCAATCAAATAAATAATTTAAAATTAAATTAAAAATATAGTTGAAATTTATATTGATTTTAACCTCAATAAAACATACCCTTAATTTGGCCTCTCTACCAAAAAAGTTAAAAATAAAAAAAGAATGGAACTTACAGTTGATGAGTGTCTAGTCACGTTCATTGAACTTTATCACTTGGTGCCAACAATTTAGTGATTGTATTCCCACTATAGTTTGTAACGTATATCATGTTGGATATATATATTCACTGTTTTCTCAATTTTGCTAATATTGTGTTTGATGAAAAGGAAAAAAAAAAGAATAATATTGTTATCTACTTTAGATATGTATCTTAGTTTAGTTGGCACTTTCCTCAACTAACGAAGTCGAGAAGTACTTGTGGCGAGCTAGTTAAAATACAAATGCATATTCAATCTACGGATAGTATTACTAAAAAAACGTTATAAAAACTCAATTTGTGAGAGTTACGTCTAGTTTTTTAAATTTTTTGGTCAAATTAGCCTCCTCGATTGACGTTTAAGCAAAATTTTTTTCCTTACATTGAATGGAAATGAAAAAAGGAAAATTTTGATTTTCTTTAGTGACACGATTGACGTATCAAATCTTCATTTAAAAATATAAAGATATGTGTTATAATATGTCTACACTTCTTCTTCTTCTTCTTTTTTTTTTTTATCATCTAACGAAAAATTAGTAAATTAAAATTTTATTTAAAAATATTAATTAACAATGTGGAACTACAATTATTAAGAAAATTTGGTACAAGAAAAGGACAAGAAGTATGACCAAATAGCTAGTGCCTTCTCCCCCTGAATGGTGAGATGTGATAAGAGGCATGTGCATTATGTCGATAAACCCTAACCAATAATTTTGTTCAAAAATAAAACAAAGCGCCCCACCCCCACCCCCACCCCCACCCCCACATGATTTGTTTTATATCATGTTTAGTAAGGAAAGGTACAGCAAATGGGGATTGGACATTGCCCACAAACAATGCATTTTTTTCTTTATTTTTTTGCTAGTTGGTACCTAAACAAATTGGACACTCCATGCACCCATCAACCTTTTTGTATACAATGGATTTCAATATCATGTCTAATTGGCCAACTACATAATTTAGAATGCCTAATTAGCTTCGTAAACCGAAATTAGTGACATGTGATTAGATAGATTGATTAATTAGTAAAAAAACTGAGAAACGTAGTTCTAGGAAGTACAAAATGTTAAATATAACTCGATCGAGTCAACTTAACTTGAACTTGAATATTGTAAATATTGTTCAATTATTTTCTCTACCAATACTTGCCTGAAGAATCGATGTAGATATAAACATGTCATCATATTCGCGAAAGAATGAAAATGAAAATGAAAAAGCTAAATTGCACTAGGGGTCCTCAAACTATTACGTCGGTCTTGCCCCACACCATAGTTAAACAGCCAAAATTTTAAATCTTATTGAATATTCATAGGGCGACGATAAAGATAGCTTATGCGCAAATCAAAACAAACAATTATGTTACCGCTTATAGATATAATCTCTATTTTTCCATGAAAAATGTTTGCTATCAAATGGAAACTTATCTCGACGACCCATAGCGACTAACTAGCTGAAACTTTCCTTGGACAAAATGTAGAAAAAAGTATGATTATTTTTTATATTGCCACAAAAATCTCACCATGTTTGCAAATATGCATTTCACAGCAGTGTTCTAAAAAATCCGTTTAGGCGATATCTATGCTTGAAGTTTGGATACGATGCTTCGCCACGTTTTGCATTTTATCACGCGTTAATCACGCTTTTCTCACATATTGGTGTATATAGGTACGCTTACACTCAATACTTGGCTTCGATTTTTGTTTTTGTTTTTTTTTTTTTTACATATTGTGCTTCTTAGAATCTTGATCTCAAATTGCAATCAATAAAAAAAAAATGAAAATGCTTGACACTACTAGGCAAAAAAAAAAAAAAAAAACAACTACCAGTGAGTGAGTATAGTTTAAACTTTAAAGAAGAATCCGAGGATCCACCAACAACGGTAAATATGGAAGCCGCAAAACCCACGTTCTGTCCTCGTCATCTCCACAAGTACCTCCCCACAGTCCAAGCTCATCACTGTCCCATCTCACGCATCCCACACTTTCTTCCTCCTGTCTTACTCCATGATCCTTGTACCATTTCGTTCAAATCATGACTTATCCTTCCAAATTCGTTTCTGGGCCGTCGAGACATTCTGTTTTTCTATGTTTTTCAGCCTTCATTGTGCTCATGTTGGTTGATTCTGCGCTTGGATTTGGGTCTATGAACTCCATTTCTGCGTCGTTTGGGGATTATGGGCTTTTTTGTGCCATTGATGCCAGTGGCAAGCAGGCTGTGATATGTTGGGACACGAAGAACGGGAACTCGACAGATACGAATTCCTTACGTTATTCATCCAACCTGCCGCAGATGGTGGCGCTCTCCGGCGGAGAGAGGTTTATGTGCGGCATTTTGGCTAACACTTCACAAGCGTTCTGTTGGGATTCGAAGGATCCATCGTTAAGCTCTGATCTGGTACTGCCAATGCTTCAATTTACTGCTTATTCTCACATTGCTGCTGGTAAGGATCATGTTTGTGCAATTCGAGGAGCTTACTATTCAGAAAATGATTTTGGTAGCGTTGATTGTTGGGACATTATTAGAACATCTAATGACAGTTTAACCTCAAAACAAACTGCTCGATTCTATGATCAGTATATTAGTAGTCTTGTTCTTAGGGAAATTGTTTCTGGCGATGGATTTAGCTGTGGAGTTGTAAGGGATGGAGGGTTAGCATGCTGGGGCCCAAATTCAAGTAGTTTAGGAGTTTCTGATGTTTCTGATAATTTCATAACTTTGACTTCAGGAATTGATACTCTCTGTGGGGTTTCGGAGATCTCCAGAGAGATCAAATGTTGGGGTCTTAATCATAACGATTCATTTATCAATCCACCAATTGGGATTAAACTCGTTTCAATGGCGGCTGGTGCACGCCATTTTTGTGGGATCAGAGAGGACAATCATGGGATTGAGTGTTGGGCGAACTTCAACGCCTCACGAATTCCAAAAGGATCTGGTTTTCTAGCTATTGCTTCGTCTGACTACGTTACGTGTGGTATAAGAGAAAGTGATCTTGTACTGGATTGTTGGTTTGCAGAGGATGTTTTATCGCCCATTGATTATGATCCTCCATTGCAGTTGTGTAGTCCCGGGTTGTGTAGCCCTGGTTCTTGTGGTAATGGAATGTTTGCTTACAATGCTAGCCTTCTAAATGAGGCTGAGTTAACGAACTTGTGTGCTAGAAAAGATCTTAACATTTGTTTGCCGTGTGGGAGCAATTGCTCTGAAGGATATTTCCCTTCTAGTTCATGTACAGAGAGTGCTGATAGGATCTGCACGTCGTGTTCTCTGTGTCAGAACAGTTCTTGTTGGGAGATTTGCAAACTTCACTCATCATTCGATGCACAGAAAAAACACTGGCATCAGTTTCGTCAACTACTGATAATAGTCGCCTCCTGTGTATCGGGTTGCTTGCTGATTTTGATTGGCTGGTGTTTACTACCCCGTGGGGTCGCCCAAGAAAGTGAAGAACGCAAGAATAGGAAATTCACGTTTTGCATTCGTAAGCCTGAGCAAGAAATTGACACAAACGCCGATCAACATCCTCCAGCATCAGTGGCACCATGTTCAGAGGTGGTTCAAGTTTTCCGGCTATCGGAATTGAAGGACGCCACTAATGGGTTCAAGGAGTTTAACGAGCTTGGTCGAGGGACTTATGGTTTTGTCTACAAGGCTGTCCTCCCGGACGGACGACAAGTGGCAGTGAAAAGGGCTAATGCCGCCACAATAATCCACACCAACAGCCGGGATTTCGAGATGGAGTTGGAGGTCCTTTGCAATGTTCGACATAGCAATATTGTAAACTTGTTGGGTTACTGTGCAGAGATGGGGGAGAGGCTACTGGTTTATGAGTTCATGTCACATGGGACCCTTCATGATCATCTTCACGGCGGCCTTTCTCCCCTGAATTGGAGTCTCAGGCTGAAAATCGCACTACAGTCAGCAAAGGGACTTGAGTATCTACATAAGGAAGTTGTACCCCCGATTGTTCATCGAGACGTTAAAAGTTCGAAAATTCTTCTGGATGCTGATTGGGGAGCAAGAATTGCAGATTTTGATGTTCTCACTCCACAAGAAAGGGATCTTAATACAGACATGAGTACTGATGTTTATAATTTTGGGATTGTGTTGCTTGAGATTCTTAGCGGAAGGAAAGCATACGATGCAGAGTGTACGCCTCCAAATGTGGTAGATTGGGCAATCCCGAATATTAGACAGGGCAAGGCGGCTGCCATAATTGATGGATATGTAGGTTTGCCTCGTAATGTTGAACCCCTTCTAAAGCTTGCTGATGTTGCAGAGCTTGCTTTGAAAGAAGATCCCAAAGAACGTGCAAATATAACTGAATTGGTGGTTTTGTTGGATCAATTAGTAAAAGACGGATTGATATTGTAAAGTGGATTTCAGCATCTCTGGAAAAAGAACCCAGAGAGAGAGGAGTGGAGATAGTAGCTCTTGGTGAATATTAATCTTCTTGCAAATGTACATTTCTTATTGACTTCTTGTAAATTGTGGTGCTTAGACAATTCTGCATTTCATTCATTTGAGAAATTGGAAAATAATAATTTTATCTATTTACGTTATTCAACTCAGTTTTGGCGTTAGGCCGTCATCATTCACCATATATAAATGCATGTTAGCTTCTATATGTGCTGCTTACAGGTTCAATTTGAAGACTATTTGATTGCCCGCGTCCTGTGCGATCCAAGAATGTTCGCCATCCATTTTCGACTATGAAGTAGATTCTGGAGTTTCAGGTATTATCACTCCTCAACAGTTCTCTATTTTTGTTACATGCCGAAGAAGGATCTGTATCTGGTTCTTGTTTGGCATTTTTTTTGATAAATTGAAACACCCCCCCAAAAAATAATAATAATAATAATAATTCCACCTACTTTCTCATACTTTTTAAAATTCAAATTCAAATTTGGCCCAACAAATCACATCAGCATATCTCGCAGGGTCCACTTATACTAATAAATCTCCACCATTCAACTCCACTTATTTTCTCTTCTTACTCCTAAAAATACATATTTATGAGTTTGCAAACACGGACTGCTTTTGGCTTACTTTAAGTTCTGTTAGATCACAGAGAAGTCCAGGCCGAGATATCATGACATCATCTGTGTTCATCTCGTGTGTCAGCATCTTCAAGACTGTTGACATTCCAGGTCGAAGACTGGCGATCTCTTGCACACAAAGCAGCCCAATTTTGAAAAATAGCACAGCTTCTTCTTCCGGGAAATCTCCATTTAGCACAGGATCTACAAGTTCCAAAAGCCTATCGACATCGTATGATTCCCACACCTGCAAAGGTAAATGTTAAAAATATTTATCTTCTTTCTGGTACGGTGTTGCTTTTTTTAACTGTCAGTAAGAAAATATTACCTTTTCGACAAGGAATTGCTCTCCATATTGCATGTGGAAATCAACTACAGGGAGACCGCTAACAATTTCCAGTAGCAGTACGCCAAAGCTATAAACATCTGATTTTCGCGTCAAACGTCCACTGGTCGCATATTCTGGAGAAAGATACCCTCTACAACAATTCCAAATAAAAGATACATTATGAGCTACATAATCATGTAAGTAATCAAATGCTATTTCACGAAGCAAAGAGTTTTATTACCATTAGTTTCTACTTACAATGTTCCAGCAACGCGAGTACTGATGTGGGAAACGCTGTCTACAAACATCTTAGATAGACCAAAATCCCCGAGCTTTGGTGAAAAGTTCAGGTCAAGAAGTATATTGCTCGCCTTTATATCTCGATGCACAATATGAGGATTGATTTCTTCATGGAGGTAAGAAAGTCCTTTTGCAATGCCTATGAAGATGTCTCTTCTTAACTTCCAGTTAAATTTCATTCGGTTTTGTCCTCCGCCTGTTAATAGAAATGAAAATCAACCGGGCTAATTTATTTATTTCTTTATTTATTTTCCTCTAATGTCAAAATCGAGTCAAGAATTACCGTGAAAAGCTTGGGCGAGGCAATTATTTTCCATGTAATCGTAGACCAAAAATCTCTTAGCTCCCTCAACACAACATCCTTGGAGAGTAACAAGATTTCGATGCTTGATTTGAGACAATGTCGCTATCTCGGATATAAACTCCCTCTCACCATGCATTGATTCCACTTCGACGGAGACAACTTTGACAGCTACAAGATCACCACCTTGAAGTTGTCCCTTTATTTTTTACCGGCCAAAATGTTACTTTTACATGTAGTAAAAACTCCGTACATGTTTAGTATGTAGTATTAGACAACACTAAACAGGATTTAAATATGTGATGTAATGAAATAATCACCTTGTAAACAGAACCTAGTCCTCCCTCTCCAATCTTGCAACTGAATCCCTTGGTGGCAGATTTCAGTTCATCGTACGAGAATATTCGAAGTTTTTGTTTCGGAATAATTTCACAACCTGTTTTTGGATTTTATTTAAGATTCATTTGTGTTATACGATGATATTGCAGAGATTGAAATGACTGAAGATGCACGGGGGTAGTTTAGGAACATACCGGTTTCATCTTCGCTCGGATTGACAGTCGAGGAGGAAAGCGAGGTAAGTCGGAAACAGCCTAAGAAATAATTCATCCCCATGTTTAATGACGTTCTTTCTTAGTACTGCTGCTGTGCCTTTTGCTGATGTATGATATGAATGTAATGAAGGAAAAAGGAGAGGGAGATTGTTAAATAACAGAAGGAAGATTTTATGACAAATATTTATATTATAGCCCATTAAGTTTGACTTAGGGGTTAGTATTTAAATATTCCTAATTAGTTAATATTCAATTATCATGCATGTTGGCTTGAGGGGCGATCGAAGTCAATGTTTTGCATGCATGAAAAACGAAATAGTCTTGTGATTTGTGAGCGATTATTAAAATGATTTCATCGAACCAACATGGTATATATTAAAATAGATTGAAAAATAGCTTAATAATAATCTTAGGAAAAGACACTGTATTACAAAAGATCTATGGAGCATAATGGAGTATCAAGAAATCTTTTGTTTGTGAATACTTAGAAATTTGAGTTTGACCTTAAACTAGTATAGTGGTTCCAACAGTAGGGTATGCAAGAGAATGGGGAAGACGGGGAGAGGAAAAAGGAATGAAGACATAGAATGACTGACATACGGACGTATATCTGTCTTTTTTTGGTCAATAAGAGAGAAAACCTCACTTCAATCGGTGATAAACAAGAAAGTACACGAGGGCTGAAGAGTAAATAAAAGAACCTCTAGAATGAATTTTCAAAGCTTTGAAATTAAGGGCAAATTTGCAAGTAGCATTTAAGGCCCTAGTTGTCAACTTGCCATCTACCGTATGATCTCGTGCAGTTTACCCGTCTTGACATATGCTTGCTTACAATCTTCATGCTTATTTGTACGAGTAATTCTATTTGTACACAAGAAATTTATTGCATCACGTGACTCTTGATTTTGAAAATCACTTGATGAGGAGAAATAGGATCGTGATAAAGATGCATTTTCTCAACCAGTTTGTCATATTGTTTGTTCAAGTAGTATTGTTTGCTTTGATTTGAAGTGACAAACAAACAAGTTCACAAACCAAGTGACAAAAAGGTTGAGAAAATGTATATAGATGTTGTAATCCCCTTTTTTCGCACATCACATCATTTTTCAAATTAATAACCAATATAACTCCACATCATTGTTTGAATGCTTCAGTTTTGTTCAGGTCTCACGGGTGGCACCATACCTTTATAGTGGCGTGGGTAATTATGCGCCGTCAGAACAGTTTTGAAATCAAAATTGGTAGATTAAATCATTGATGTGGAGCTCAGAAATTTGGAAAAAAACTTTTGGACACCATAACGGCTGGTCAAAGTTTTGGTCAAATTTTGCAAAAAACTTTGATTAGTCTTTGACCGGTCACCACGGGCCACTGTCAAAAATTTTTTTCCAAATTACTAGAGCTCATCCTTGTCGTGATGAATTTAGTCAACTTTTCGGATTTCAAGACGAACCCGGACGAAATTGTAAATCGCCCGGGCGGACCATAAGCCATGGTCCACTCGGTAGGACCAGAAAATTGCTGTTTAATGCTTGTCAACGCAGGCCACTTTCTTTGTTCCAATGATATTTTTCTGATCTAAATACAATGTTAAGTATAGAAAAACAAAATATTATCTGAAGGTATATTGTGTCAACTGTTGTGTCTAATGTGAGCATGATTGTTTTCAAAAACTAGTAATGCTCCGATGCTACTCGTGGACGTGTCGCAATCTGCTCACAAGTGGGCATTTGAGCGCTAGCGTTTCAAATTCTATCAACTATAGCTATATTTCTGCCAAAAAATGCCGTTGACAGTTTCTTTATCTGAAGTGTTCAATTGAGGAGAATTTCAATATTGGAGAGCAGCCGCTGGGCTGCTTTGCCACGCCACATATAATTTCCTTCTTTAAATATAAAATTAAATTTCGTGGATTAATATTTGTCTTTCCATTCAGTTTTACATTTGTTCCCATTAAATTTTTGTTCGCATTTCATATATATATATTCAACAACTGAAGGCTTTGAAGATATGGCAATTCAGAAAGTGTCTGTTAGATAGAGATTATCAAAAAAAAAAAAAAATTGACTAGTGGTTAAAAAGTAAAGAAAAGAATTTAAAAATATATAAAAAACTATCAAATTAATGCAATAAAAAACTAAAAGTAATTTTTTAAAAAGAATTGAATAACAATGTATAAACATTGCAGTTTTAGAACAACAATGTTAGTCAAATTTAGGTAATCTAATTGTTTATTCATTTCTTTGTAAATTGATAACATTGACAATCCTTTCAATCTTATCATAGTTGGGCAATGTCAATCTCGATCAACTTGAACTAAAAGAAATCATTTTTTTTAACAAATTGGGGATCATAGGAATGGGGTTTGATATTTCGAATCCATGACAAATAGGTAAAGGGAATACCTTACCATTAGGACATGCCATTAGACAAAAGAAACGCTTATATATATATGTGTGTGTGTTTGTGTCCAATATTGTTAGCAAAATCTTGTCAGGGACTCAAGCAATTGGGAAACAAACATCCAATGCCTTTAAATAGTGTAAAATTTTAACTGATGTGTTTGTTTCCCTTGGCTTATCAAACTTTAATATTAACAGTAAAAAATGTTATAAATCTAGTGCGGGTTTCTCTCAACACTCATAGCTCACCTAAATGCAGTGGAGTCTGCAGAAGGGTTGTGTTTTGGTGGGAGGATAAAATCTCTTAGTGCTGAATTTGTAACACAGTCGTATTAACAGTTCAATACATCTCTAAAAATGCTTGTGAGGTCGTTATATCGCAGGTCCTAACACTCCATACAGGATTTCAACAAACTGCTAATATGCTCATGATCCAACCTCTCCGAATTAAATAAAAATCTCAAGTGGTCGTCATATTGTTTGTATATATGCAAATCGTATTTGTATATCACCTTGGGCTGTCAATTTGCCACACCACATAACGTAAAATTAAGTACGACAGCGACTCTGACGCCAAGTTGAAACCACCCCCGGCACCCCAACCCCAACCACCCCACACCAAAAAAAAAAAAAAAAAAAAAAAAAAGAGCCCAATTCAGTTAGATCACTGTTCACCGAGCAAGAGGCCAAATTTGGCCTACGTAGCCATAATACCTCACATTAATTACCAAGAGACATTTGACTCCACATTGCGTGAGACTCCTTTTCCAATGCAAATATGGATTGCGAGGTGAGGTGGAGGAGGGAGAAGAAAATAATTATTTTATTTGAATATATGAATATGAATGAAAAGAAGCCTAAAAGGAAAAGATGAGGAAAATTGAAAAAGATGAAGGTGGTGGAAATAAATTCAAAAGTTTTCCCTTCGTTTTACATATATAATTTATTTTTTATTTTTTAGGTTATTCGATTCGATATATATAGTTTTCTTTTTATATTTAATAGTATTTTTTATATTCATTTCCTATTATACTTTACATATATTCATGAAAATATAAAATTATTAATAACTTGTATTTATTTAAATAAGAGCATTATATAACGTTAGTTGTAAAATATATTTTTCAGTACTATTCTTAATCTTTGTTGCTTGAAATAAAGTGACTATATATATGAGACAGAGGGAGTATTAGAGTACTCACTCCGTTCCAATTATATGGTCTATTTTGCCTTTTTATAAGAATTAAGAATGTGGTTGTAAAAATAAATCTTGTGAATTATCTTTCTAATTTATCCTTATTAAATGACTAAATTTTAAATTAATAATTGTGAATAAGGGAATGTTTGTAAAATAACACAAAATAAATTTCATAATATGGAAATAAGACTACATAATTGGGACAAACGAAAAAGAAAAGATGGGACATATATTTGGAAGAGAGAGTAATAAAATAGTGCTGGAAAAATTTTATATGAGTGTTTATTTTTAGACATGGCAGGGAAATTTAGGAAGAAAAAATATATAAAGAAATGAGTAAAATGAGATAAAAGATATCAAAGAAAAGAAATAATTGGAAAAAATATACGACACTTATATTTTTGTACCTTGCGCTTTGCAATTAATGTTTGCATTAGAGATGACCTAAATATGCCTCACCACCAATTTTGCGTGAATCTTTCCAGTAGGGTTAGAAAATATATTCATTTTATCGCTGGTATTAATAAAGTCTAGTCTTTTATTAGATAAGTGTACCCAAGTATATGCAAAATAGATGTACGCCTAATCATCTAACATTGTTCCTCCGCCCCAAAACAAAAAAAAAAAAAAAAACATTTAGAACCAAAGAGCAGCTTCTTTCGTCTACTCTTGGACAGAGTATAGCCCACGCACATGATAACATCATGCACTTAATCGAGGATCTATTGATAAGAGATTGACATTTATTAGGGCTTGTTTGATAGAATTTAAAATCAAAAATTATTTTTCTCTCTTATTATTTTTTTGCCACTCATTATATTACGGTATGCTTGATATAATTTAAAATTAAAATTTATTTTTCTCTCTTATTATTTTTCAATCACTCATCATATTGATTTCACAAAATTTATTTATAATTTTTAATACACTTGTTTTACTTGTGAACCACACAACTAGAAATCATAACTTTTTTCAAATATACCGATAATAGAGTACCAAATTGTTGGCGCTAGCAAAATAATAAAAAGATTTAACATTGTCTGAGGAATGGTTCCACATTGATGGGAGGACGTGTCAATCACCAACATGTGAACATTAGGTCTTTTTAGGCCAAAATAATTACCAAAATTTTGATTGGCAGCCAGGGCTGACACGTTATCGTCGTGAAAATTTCAAAATTGTTAAAGCTGTATCTCGTCGTGCTGATTCTAAATTTGATCTTGAATTTCAAAACGGATAACTAATCGACCCTGAAAATGCTGTACAGTTGATTAAAATCGTTCTACTCTTTCCGAAGTAGCAGACATTATTTGGATCAGCTTATTCAAAAACAATGAAAAAAAATCATTATTTGGATCATGTTATAAAAGTATAGAAACAATAGAGAGAATTTAGAGAATGAATTTAAGAATTCTCGTGAATGAATTTTCATTAATAATCAGCTCTATTTATGTGAAAAACTTGAATGGCACAATCGTAATTACATAATTTCATCAAGGGTATAATAGTCATTCACATATAATAATTACATCTTTTACCAAATTATTCCTCCACCAAATTATTCCTCCACCAAATTATTCCTCATAATTCATAACCACCAAATTATTCTCAATTATTCATAACACTTCAATTATTATTCATAACACTCCTTGAATGACTATTAATACAAATGTCTTCCTGACTGTTTGGAGAAAAACCCGGTGGGAAAAAACTTCCAAAACGATTGCGGATAGCTTGGAGTGGTTATATCGTTTCATCAAAACATTGCTCCCCTCGATGTCTATCGCATATGAGTATTCACGTCTTTGCCTGTTAAAACCTTGTCAAGAAAACCCAAAGGTGGAAAAAACTTGATCGAAGGAAAAAGAGTACAATTTGCTCCGCTTGATTTCATATCTTGAGAACTCGATATCTTTACTTCTGTAAATGATTTCAATATCATCATCGCTTGGATCTAAAGCATTAGCTCCATTATAACTTGATCCAATAGATACAATCAGATCAATTTCTCCTATCGTTCTCAATATACCATGAATATGCCTCGTTAAAACCTTATTAGGAAAACCCAAAGGGGAAAACCCTAATGAAGGAAAAAGAGTACATTATTCATGTGAATACGCTTTAAAGTTGCCTCATTAAAAACCTTGCTAGAAAACCCAATGGGATAAAACCTCGCTTAAGGGAAAAAGAGTGCAACGCGTATTTTATACAAGTATGTCAAGTAAGCATTTCAAAATCTTTCATACATTTGTATGAGTATCATATACATTGATTTTATACTCTTCTGCTCATTTAGAGTGCATCAATTTTCTTACACAACTACAAAACATTCACCATGAACACATGTCTCCAAATACACAATTTAAAGCATATAAATTCATTGTAAAAACATGTAAACATATAAGTAAACCTTCATAACTAACTAACATTTAAAATATATCATTTAACATTTAATACTCACTTAACAGGTTATTTCATTCCCAGAGGCTTAGTTCACCCTTTAGGGTACTCATAAACACGGTTTAGCTCATCCGATCCTTTAATTTCCTTTTAAGACTACACACACGATCGGTAATTTAACTTTCATGAGCATGCAACATATAATGACCACCATGCTTATCTTTAAACTTGAGCATTAGTCATCATCATCTCATCATCTCATAAGTTAAGGATTTCACATTCACCATTTATCATCTTCAATATATCTCAATATTTTCATTATCATTGATCATATGTAGCGCTACATTTTCATATCGTGTCGACACTTTTCAATTTCATTTCTTTCCCCATATCGACATAACTTATCGAGATATCTCATTATCAATCCTCTTGTAGGATTACACAATATAGTTATGTCTATATACTCTTCAAGAGCATATGCCTCCGTTATTAAGACCATCTTTTTATAATTTGCTTTGATATATATGTTTGGGGAAATCTCATAATATCAACGCTCAAGCTAACTTATCAAAGCATCTTAATCGATATATGTGATTGTTCATAGCATCTTTTATGCATCTTTGAACTTCAAGTTCATATTTTAATTGTGAGGATATAACATGATGCATTTCACATATCATTTTCAACCTTTAATACTCCCTCATGCCGAGAAAATTTAGAACACCAAAAACTCATACAGCTTGGTATGATTTTAATCATATATGTTCTCATCATTCAAATTTAATATGGGAATTTAGACCGCTTGCATTCTATTCTCGATATCGGCAATTTATTTGAGGACTTTAAATAATTTGCCATATAATATCCCACTTGTATGCGCATACTCAAATCCTTCAGTGATTTATTCAAGTATTGGGATATACATTTACTAGCTTTATCATTAAATCAAAATCATGCTCATACCGTGAGCAAATATTTCAGAAATTTCAATCATATACACATGTGACTATCTAGTGGATCCATATCATAATATCTAGTAGTCCACGTGGAGGATGAGTGGCCCATATTTCTCATCCTTTATTCCGTATATATTTGGGATTTATTCCCAATATTGGCTAGTAATGATTTCATCATTTATCGAGAACAATCATTGAAGAATTCTTTAATTCTTCACTTGAAATATTGATTTCAATAATTATTTAAACCGGGATGGTCATCAGGTTTTGCAAACGAGTATTATTGAACTTCTAGTTCAAGAAATTCTTATATCGATTTCACTAGTATTCAGATAGTGCTCAACATGATTTATCATAGAAACAATTCACCGACATATTCCATCATCTTTTGGTGACATTATTGTCTACTATCGCTCAAACAGAGTTACACCATACGCATCACATCCGACTATTATTTAATTCAAATCGTAGCTCTTACGCTTTATTTAAAATCGAGTCTTATTTCATACGTCGTATTATTCTATAAATAAATCATCAAAATTATTGCAAAATTCATCCTAACAAGGGTCTATACATTATAATGGATCATATGCTCTCAAATCTTCGAAAATACTATCCATCACTACCGATCAAAATCCTAAAAAGGATTTATCGATGTAGGTCGGAAAGATTAAGGATGCTAATGAATAATGGTATCCCACAAGATATCCGATACTTGATTGAAGCAAAGGTTCGATTATCCGGTGAGGTTTCAATTCCTTCTAAATACATGCCTGGTATGGGTAAAAGTAGTTTTTCAAAGAAACGGAGAGCAAAAGATTATGAGGATGCTACAAGTGTGCTCGGTGGACATGTGACACTCGATGTAAATCTGGGTACTTGTCCGTAAATCGAGAAGATAAAATAGCATTCATTAAGGATGGATTGAGTAAGGAGCCTTTGGATGATATTCAATGTGCTCTTGAGACACATCCTAGTGGACACGCATAAGGTGAGCTAATGGCCTTATGGGCCAAATTCAAAGATCAACAAACGCCAAGCATGCCTTGAAAAACTTACTTTAGAAGATCCTGTTTGTAAATTTAGTAGAAAAATTTAGCATAATGATTTTCCCATATTTATGTAAGAAAGCTCGGTGTAATAACAAAGATCAATATATTTCTTTTATTTGTAAATATCGCTTTTCAATTTTAAGATATATATTATTTTTCAATCAATGACAATTATATGTCATATCACTAAAGAAAATTTCTGCTTTTTTCTTTCATATTTGTCAAAAAGTAAATAGTGCACTCAATTATTGGTTTTAAAATTTTTCTTTAAATAGAGGGATTCATATATCTCTCATGTTGAAAATATAGTGCAAAAAGAGAGATAGGAGTAGAGATGGATGTGGAGATTTTAGAATCATCTCATACAAGTCAGCTTTTACCTCACCATATTAAAACCGTATGTATTCTTGGTGGATCTAATGGTAGGCCATATCCAATATGTGGATATGGCAAACCGACTCAGAAAAGAGTTAGGGAGACAAGAAATCAATATACTATATGGAGGAACCAACAACAAACTTTTAGCTAGACTTATAATGGCCGCACCATCATGGGGAATAAGAGTTTGAGTGTAATACCTTTTCATCTAGTTGGATCTAATACTCGAATTGGAGCCGCTTCTACCATGGGTCCAAAGCAGGGTTGGGGCTACAAGCGCAATCCATCCACAATCGCATGATGTATATGATGAATAATAGTGATGCTTTCATTGTCCTTCCAAAGCGCTACAACACACCGGGAGGAAATATTCAATATAGCCTCGTTGGCACGTGGAACTTTCATGTCAAACCAATAGGTTTGTTGAATATTAACAATTTCTTTGATGGCTTACTAGCGTTTCTAGATCGTGGTGTAAATAATAAGTTTATCTCTCATTCAATGAGAAAAATACTTATTTCTCGCTTAGTACTGTTGATGAACTACTCATCAAATTTCATGCATATGTTCAAGAATGTGGAAGCCGGTCCGTCGATCACAGACCACTTTGGTGTCAGCGAAAAAGAAATTCGGATCCTTTAAATATTTCATTATGAATCCTAATGTTGATGGTGGCAGAGTTACGGAGTATTTATACTCTCGAGACGCATCCCTCATTTATGGATTCAAAGATGTATATTCTTTTGCATTTCTATATTTTCAGTGTTTAATGCCATCTTTTGATATTCTCAATATGTTCCACTTCGATCGCTTTGTACTTTTCCGGAGTAATAATAATATCATATTGGCTTTATTCAAATACAAATCTAGTGATTATGCTTCTTCAAGAGCATTTTATTCTCATATTAATACAATCTCATATCATCGATGAGATTACTTCATATAATTTCTCCATGCGATATATTATCTTTGATTTATCAACATGGGATCTATTCAAAGATTTTACTTTCGTCTATTTATCCAATGGTAACTTCAAGTACCACTTGCTCAATTTTCTCCATTCATATTCGGTATATATGAAGAAGTAATTTTATTCTCATCGCCTATTTCTTCGAGAGTATGATTAGAATATTTGATCAACTACTTTTTCTGAGTAGGATTCGTTATAACCAATCGTGTAGTATAACCCACCACATTGGAAATATGCACACCAATCGTGTGGTATTACCCACCACATTGAAATATACTCAAACTATAAAGTGCATAAATTTAAATTAAATTAAATTTCCTCCAATAGGTGGTCGAACCTACCTTATGGGAATTATTGCAATAAATATAAATCTACTAATTTAAATAGCAAGAATTAAATTGCATAATATTTAACTACTTCTTCAGAGTAGGATCTCGCTAGTAGAAGGTATTACCCATCACTTAGCATATAAAGTGCAGAAATATATAAAACCTTCCGCTTAGTGACGGTTTGAACCCATCATCAAGTAGGAGGTATTGCAAAGAATTAAATTGCAGAAATAAAGTGCGAGAATTAAATATTGAATCGCTTCTACGGGAGCAAATTTGTTCTTCTAGAACAAATACTCATTACTTCTACAAGAGCACACTTATCCTTCTAATAAGTACATTATGTAATTGAACTCTTCGGGAGTTACATTAATATTTCGATCTTTTAACTCAAATGGACTTCAAGCCATTTTATATAATCAATGGATTTAGAATTTTTTCATGAATATTCTATCCATTTTTCAACGTCGTCAAAATTAGGTCGGTTTTACCCTAAGGGTAAAATTGTCCATTCCACCGCAAAGGTAAAATTGTCAAAAATATTTTATCAATGTTTTACGATTGGAAAATTATCTCCTTTCTACTAATTTATCAATATCAAAATATTCAATGACTATTTTGTAACTTTTTCAAAAGTTGGTGTCTTGATTTGTAAATTTTGAAAGTTTGATAATAACATATTTCAAAACGAGTTATTACCCTATCAATGTTTGTGTCAAATCGAAGCTCTCGTTAAATCGAGTATAATGGAGTCGAGAAAATTTGATTTTGATGATGTATACTCCTTATATCTCGATAAAACGAATATTATAGTTTAATATATTATTATATTATAAAATCATATGATTTACCTTTTTCCTTTCTAATTATTCCATGGATGAGATTTACTTGCAATCCATTTACGTGATCGGAAAATTCTTTGGACTCCATTCTTCCAATTTTGGAATTCAGCACATCTCCAAAGTTGCCACAGAATGAGAACTGTGGGAGAAGAATATGAACAAAAGGAATTTTCAATGATGTATTTGCAAAGAGAGAGTTATTTAGGATTGATGAGGATGAATTAATTCATTGGTAATAATCCGCCGATATGTACATCATCTATAAGATGCAATCAGAAAGATACTTCTTTCATATTACTCATGCTGTAGACTCACAATGATAACGTGTTATAAAAGATGTAAACAATAGAAAAATTAGAGAGAATGAATTCTGAGAATTCTCGTGAATGAATTTCATTAATAATCAAACCCTATTTATGAAACTTCGAATTAAGACAATCGTAATTACATAATTTTATCGAGCAGATAATACTATTCACATATAATAATTACATCTTTTACCAAATTATTCCTCCACCAAATTATTCCTCCACCAAATTATTCCTCATAATTCATAACCACCAAATTATTCTCAATTATTCATAACACTTCAATTATTATTCATAACAGATCAGAATATCTCGTGAAGATAGATTTCTTTGAAAGTAGTTGAAAGTGGAGCTTTTCATCATTAGATTCCGGTTCCACTAAAGAACGCGCCATTTCCTATTGTTCGTCCATGCTTCTGCATTTTGCTCTACTTTTCGTCTGTACGCCAAAATCCAAGCCCGCAGAATCAATTTCAACTTTTCAATTTACTTCCCCCTTTCAATTTCAACCGACATATGGACTTCTCATCCAATAACAATAATAATCCACTCACGCGTCTCTTATAATGATCATCTAAGCTGTAAACAGTATCTTTTCCCTCGGAAATTTTGTTTTCCAGTTTCTGTCTCTTGAGGGGAAATTTATTGCTGATTTCGTATAATGGGTAATACTGGCAGCAGAAGGGTGCATGGACGGAGGAGGATTTCGAGTCGGCTGAACCACCTGCCGCCAGCTGCGGTGGCGCAACCGGAGATCGGCGCGAACAGTTACGTTTTCGCAGCACCTCAACCGCCATCGCAGGATCCAAATCCCAATATTCCTCCTCCGGCGGGCATGCGTGTTCCTATGCCTACAGTGCCCACCGCAAATTGGCCTAACGGTAGCTACTCCTCTGGGGTTAGAATGCAGCCTTCTCAGCCCTACGTGGAGCACCAGAAGGCAATAACCATTCGCAACGATGTTAATTTGAAGAAGGAGACGTTGAGGATAGAGCCAGATGAGGAAAATCCTGGAAAATTCCTCGTTGAATTCACTTTCGACGCCACTGTGGCTGGAAGGTATATGAGCTTCCATCTGTATGTCCTTTATGAGAATTTTGGAGCTTCTTGTTGTGTGATGATTCAATGCTGGGCTATTGGGTATTGATTGGATTAAAATTATCATAATGTTGGATTATGAGAAGTTTGAGGATGAATTTGAAAAATTACGTTGTCTGATTTGGATGAAGAATTTTTTGGGGAATAGTAATGCTATGGATTCATGGAAGCTTTGAAATGATTACAAATATTTGCTTTGATTCTTATATTTTATTGATTTCCCTTATGAATTATCTTACAGAATCCATTCAGTATTCTCATAGGGTGTAACTTTTTCAACTAAAATTTTGTGCTTTAGATATTTGCTGGGTTTAGGGATGAAACAAACTGACTAGTGAAAGGGGATACCCATGGAGAACTCACAAGTTTTAGTAAAAGGCTTAGTTGGTGCTTTTCTTGTTGAATGAGATAGGATTTGGTTCTGAAATGGTGTATCAGGATGCATAGGATGCAAGTTTGAGGTATTTTTGGTACAAGAACCCAATAACATTTTCGTACGATCAAATTCGAAACATTCTCTTGAATGAAAAAAGCTCTAATTTCATTTTGAACCCATTTTTTTCTTTGTTCTTTAAAGTTAGCAGGATACTTATTAGTAGTTACACTATTCTTAACTTGTTTTTAGTAAATTCATGACTAATTGACGCAATGGAACATCATAGTATGAAGATATGTGTTTGTTTAAGAGGTTATATTATAAAGTTTGAAATGACCGCAATGTATTTGAATCTTTTGTGTTGGGAATTCTTTCTCATTGCCCAAAAATAGCATGTACAACTTTGATTCTTATGACATTTGGAAAAAGACACAAAGATTTGAGAGTTCTAATATTCATAAAACTGCACCTGAAATAAGTGAAATATTCTCCTTGAAACTAGTAACAT
Organism: Jasminum sambac; assembly: GCA_018223645.1. Classification (NCBI taxonomy): domain Eukaryota; kingdom Viridiplantae; phylum Streptophyta; class Magnoliopsida; order Lamiales; family Oleaceae; genus Jasminum; species Jasminum sambac. The sequence goes on along the minus strand of CP073646.1, from coordinate 35,570,165 downwards.
TGTTAGCAAATGCAACACGCTATTGGTATATACATATTCTGCCTGCACAGCTGTACCCACATTAGTTTCAAGTAACTCTTAGTTTGCCGTAACAAAGCAAAAACATCCTAATTTTGCATAGCCGTATGGCACATATATGATTGCAAAAGAGAGCTGGATAAATAAGACGAAGACAGATGTTCACAAGATTATCAAATTAACTATATGTGTTGTACTTGAAGAGCTATAAGCATAAAATTTTTATGACATTTGTGTATTTTGTGATTCTAATAGAATCATTAGCCAGACATTATAGCATAGACATTAAGCTTAGGCATGCCTAAGTGTACGCATAACCTTGCTTTTTAGAACAGAAAAAGTAAAATTCATAATCTTAATTTTATGTTGAGGTAATCGTTCTCATTTGGGTGCTAGGACCTACTTATGAATGGCTATTATTTGGCATAAAGGATCCTTGTCTGTAGACATTCTCCTTTTTTGTTACATTATCTTTTCCTCTTTCAAGAATCACACTAGTCGTTTTTTGCTGCAAAAATGTTGTTAATTGTTAATCTTTACTTTTGACTTCCCCATTACATGCAGCATCACCACAGTTTTCTTCGCCAAGGAGGGTGAAGATTGTCACCTAATCCCCACAAAAGAAAGCTTACTCCCACCCATTACAGTGCATTTCCAACCAGGTTTAGCCCAGAAGTTTAAACAATCCTCGGGAACTGGGATTGACATTTCAATGCTCAACGAAGCAGAATCACTGAACAGCATTGATGAAGACGTGTACCCTCTAGCAGTTAAAGCAGAGGCTTCCCCAAATAACCAAGCTGAAAACCCCATTGGTGGATCCATGAACTCCCAGATAACCCAGGCCCTCATCAGGAAGGAGAAAGGTGAATATCTGGTTAGAGTTGTTAAGCAAGTATTGTGGGTCAATGGTACTAATTACGAATTACAAGAGATTTATGGGATTGGGAATTCACTTGAGGATGACTTCGATGAAAATGATCCTGCGAAAGAATGTGTTATATGCCTTTTGGAACCCCGTGACACTACTGTCCTTCCCTGTCGACACATGGTATTTATCTAAGTCATGATCTCACTCACTGTTGGGCCAACCTGAGTGTGAAGATTTGAAAACTCTTCTTTTATTATTTTCAAATCTGGGTTGGAGATCATTTTATGTATTGCTCTTTCTGCCTCTTGCACGAATCTCTCCATTGATAAGTAGCATTATCGAATATCCCAATAGGGTGGTTGTTTTATTATTGTTTTTCACATCGTTGGTTGCAGTGCATGTGCAGTAGCTGTGCAAAAGTTTTGAGGATCCGAACGAACAAGTGTCCAATATGTAGACAGCCATTCGAGCGGCTCTTGGAGATCAAGCTCACTGACGAGACGAAGGAACAAAGAGAGTTAGCAGATAGTGCCTCTGTCTTGTAACTTTCTTGTTTGCTTCTCTCTTTTTTATTGCAAGTAAAATTTGTCGTTAAGTGTATTCATTTGTACCAAAGGGTCTATTGTTCTTAATTTATTGTTCAAGACAAGATTATGTTCAATATTTGGCTGGTTTCTCTAGTGTTGTTGAGATTATTGTTCAACTACCTATCAAACAAGATTACGCAAAATATATGACTCGCTTACTAGTAAAATCATGTTAGCTGTACAATTAATTGTGACACTGCAGAATCACGGTTCTGTAGAATAAGACATCTTATATAGTTTTTATATAGCGGTAGAATTAGAATTGTGTAATACTAGCATGTTCCGCGCTGGAGGGATGGTAATTAATTATAGCCCATTATCTAATCCACTTGTCTTTAAAACAAAGCTAAGTTGACAGCAGAATTAGAATGCGCACAAAACACCATCAACTGATGGTGACTAACAATTAAGGATCACACTATCACCCATTAGCAGATAGTCAGACCTCAATAATTGTTTATTTTATTTATATATTTTCGCTGATAGCGACATCCACCTTTACAAAAATCGAGTAGTAGATTTGTAAATTTTCCTTACAGAGTGGTATAAAAACACAATTTTAACTTTTTCGATGAGTTCTAATCATAAATATGTCGTTTTCAGTCATAAACAACAGATGTGTCCTAATTAAGATGAAAATTTTAGTTTTGTAAGGATTCATTGCAGAACATTTTAAAACGATGACAATTTTAAATCTATGAAATGCAAATTTGTTCGAGTTTTTATCCTGAAAATGATGTTCAAGTTAATAAAATAATCTTGGGGGAAAAGGCATTGATGAGATAATTATGATGTAAAAAATTTTCCTTTAATTTTTATACTTATTATCACAGTTGTTGACCTTTGGAGTTCCAAAAGGCAGCATAGAAGACGATGTTTAAAAGGTTTTGCTGCCCTTTTTGTCCTATTTTTAACATGTTTTAGTTCTTGTTCTATCCAGGATCAATTTTATCCCACACTCTTTTCTCTTCTCTTTTCAATCACATACACATTTTTCAATATAATATTAATTATATATTTTACACAGAATACCGCGCGAATAATTTTTATCCCCAATCAAACGACCTCTTAATCTTTGGAGAAACAAATCTCACATCCATGTTTCTCACAGAATAGGTTAATTGGATAATTCTTTTTATTCTTTTTTTAGAAAATAATCACAAAATATATATTTTACATTTCATATTTCAAATAATAAGAAAATACCTATACAGAAACGTCCTTTTTTTTTTTTTTTTGGGTTCTCATTACAACAAAAATTCAACAAGTACCAAAGAAGGACTAACTTTTACCAGCCTCAAAAAGTTGTGTTCTGTTTGCTTAAAATTAAAAAACAAATTTCAGTTTTTTTTTTTTTTTTTTTTGGGAGCTATATATAGAAGAAGAAACAGTACAAAGTGTCACTTTTCAGTGTGTGCCTGTGTGGGTTCTTATTGTGTTACCCGCCAGCCATGCTATCATTATACTGTGTGTAGTTGGGCGTTCTTTGTACCAGAAAACTGTGAGCGGTCTCTCTCTCTCTGTCTCTCTCTCAAACACACACACACAGACACAGAAACACATAGCTGTGGATTATTTTGCTTTAATTCAGAGGATTCAACTTTCCACTCACGTTTTTTTTGAAGCTTGCTTAATACTTAATTGAATTATTCATAAATCTAATCCCGGGGTATCTCAGGTGAATTTCAGGTGCAATTATGGAAGCTTCTGAAGAGAAATCGATAAGGAACAACACTGTTAAACCACCAAATCCTCTAGTTCCCAAGGTATTACAATCAACAGCTAACAGCTCTTTGTTCTGTAATAATTTCTTCGCAAACTATAGCTCTGTAATTTGGTAGGTTATTGTTGCGTTTTGCTTCAAATCTTATAATCATTCTCAACTGCAATTCCTTTTTGTTTAATTTCAAATTGTTTTCTCTCTTTTCATTTACCAATGGATTGATTTGTTTATAGTTTTGATACCAGCGAGTTGAATGATTAGTTTGTTTCTCTTATCATTTTGAATGCTAAAAACTGAAGATAGATTCTTACGGTTTGAATAATTTCGTCCACGAACAAGTTGATTAGCTAACTGTTTACTGATTTGATCTTATTGGAGAGTCACAGCACCAGAAGTCAATTGGGAATAACAAGTACATGTTAAATAGCAATGATTATCTCACTATCTTTGGATTTGACATGGTTGTGAATTTGTCTCAATGACTTGAAGCTAGTGATCTGTTGTGTATATCTAGATTGAAGACACCAGTGAAATAGTCGATGAATGTTCGACCAGTCAACAACCTGGTACAACGAAAAGCCTAATCGCCAAGCTACCCAAGGCAGCAACAGAGGGATCTGCAGAAGATACTGTGATAATAAGCTTGCCCCCATCACCAATGCAAACTCCCAAAAGAGTGAATTTCTCTCCGTTACCTAGTCCTAGTCACGCTATAATCATTGGATCCCCAGATCCCTCCTCGTCCAAGGGAAAATCGACCTTGAAATACCTTCGTCCCAAACTAAGCTTTAAGTTTCGCAACACAAATTCAGACATAGAAAAGGCTGCCATGTTAGCACTCGGCGTCTCCCCTGAGGCAGAAGCCAGAATGTCTATTCGTAGGACATTCTCTCTTAAGAAGATTTTTGGAATGAAAATGAAGAGAACTACGTCTTTACCAGTTAGTCCTATAATGCACTCAAATCCCGAGTCTACTCATGGAGGAAACACAAGCATTGCCATTAATATGGCTGTAAGTACTTTTGGCTACCTAATTAATCTGGGAAATGGTATCCTTTGCCTGTGTATATTTTTAGTCCTCTGATTATGGATGTTTTGCGGTTGTGAAACTCGTGCAACTAGCGTGCGTATTAAATCTGCATGTGTTCCTCTAATTAGATCTTGCAGAAAACATCATTGTGCAGAAAGGGGTGAACCGATTCCCAATACACCGTTCACGCTCAGTCCCCGCATTAAATAAAGATAGAAGTTTAAAGCAGATGGATTATTTAGGCAGTGTATTTCGAGTCATTCCTACTACGCCACAATTGGCTGAACAAATCACCACAACATCAGTTACCAGCCCCACAGTTGACACAGGTAATCCTAGGAAACAGTGTTCAGAATTTAGGTTGTTATCATCGGTTAATGACTTGTGTTTGTCTCTAATATTTCGGTTAAGGTGATGGTGATAATTGTGGTGAAGATATCCCTCAAGAAGAAGCAGTGTGCAGGATCTGTTTGGTCGAACTTGGGGAAGGCTCGGACACACTAAAGATGGAATGCTGCTGTAAGGGCGAGCTCGCCCTGGCCCACCAGGAGTGTGCTATCAAATGGTTTAGCATTAAAGGAAAGTAAAACTTGTGATGTCTGCAAGCAAGAGGTCCAAAACTTACCTGTCACAATTTTACGACTTCAAAATATACATTCTCGAGGAAATGGAACTCATCCTGCTGCTGTAGCTCAATACAGGCAAGTGGATAAATTTTGTAAGAAAGGTTTGATTTTAACTAAATCAAGTTATCAACTGCAGGGTTTGTTTGTGTGTTAATTCATTCAAAAAGTTGAATTGATCGATAAAGCCGTGATAATTCAATCAAGAATAGCGACAATGTCTGCAGGGTTTGTCAAGATGTCCCTGTTCTAGTGATTATCAGCATGCTTGCGTATTTTTGTTTCTTGGAGCAACTTTTGGTAAGTCAAGCAACTTTGCACAGGTATTAATCAATCCGGTTCTTGATCTTGAGGCATTTTTCATGTTTTCAGGTAAAGAAAATGAAATCTAGTGCAATTGCCATATCTTTGCCTTTTTCCTGCATATTAGGTCTCCTAGCATCCATGACATCAACCACCATGGGTACATCTGATCTCACTTTCTTGTCATTTTAAGCGCGATTTTTTCCACTTCAGTTTAATATATTGCCACTCGTTTTTACATAGTAAGGAGAAGATACGCTTGGATATATGCTATGGTGCAATTCGGATTGGTGGTTCTCTTCGCACATGTTTTTTACTCACTGGTAAGACATCCTTCAAGAAAAACTTACAAGGTCAGCCGAAGAAAAATAGAAGCTAAAATGCAACTTGATAGTAGAACAATGAAGATTTAACTTCTGTTTCTTCTTTAATACAGTTAGTACTATCTGTTTCACCTGCCAAACATGCCATAAGAGTTCTAATAAAGAGTTCTTCCAAACCTGATATGCTTTTGTCTGTTGGGTGTATAGCTTCACGTGCAGGCAGTTCTGGCAGTTCTTCTTGCTACATTTGCCGGTTTTGGGTGTGCTATGTGTGGAACTTCTATTCTACTCGAGTTTCTCAAGTGGAGGACAAGGTGGAATGCGTGGTCAATCCTGCGACGTGATTCCACTCAGCCTAATCAGTCTTCGGATCAAATGGACTCACAGCAGCCTCAAACCGGGACGGGAAATCCTGGAAATGACCGTGGTAGCTGACTGCTAAGCAAGGTAATATAACAGTGTCATCATGAAGTTGACTGAAATACAAATGGACTCACGGCAACATCAGTACTTCATACTGTTAACTAAATAATGTGACTATATATATTTTGGTTTTGGTGGGCAGGAATATCGACTCTTTCATAGAGTTGTACTGTAGGATTGTGATTTAATTTGCGAGGTTGAAGTGTTGTGATGGATTATGTTGCCAACTGCCAAGATAGAGCAAGTTCAAGAACCATATGTAAATATGTTCATTTAAAATTTTTGTTTGTGGGTGTGATCATTTATCACCTTGTTCATGTATGTTTATATCAAACCAACTGAAATAGGTAACATTAGCAATGTAATAGATTATTTGAAACTCTGAAAGCCAGTCTTCGCCCAGCTGGGTTTCTAATGGTATACTTGTTGGATGATAGGGAATTGTGTATGTTGGTTTGTCAAACAAACTTCTGGACAGCGATGTAAAGCCCATTGGGCTTGCCTTGACGTTGGCCCATTATTGAAGAGCAATTTTAGACCCTGACAGACCACCAATTTGCTCCATCACAATTCACATGCAATTAGATTGTTTCCTATTCTAATGAAGGCTCTGGCCCATCTTGTCTGATGGGCTTGTGATGAAGAGTGTAAATATAACCTATTTTCACAACCAACTATAAAATAGTTGACAACATTGTTCCAAGACTTAAAGAACCTAATGTGGGAAGATTGATAATTTCTTAGTTACAAGGCTAATTATAACTGAGTCTGTGCCAACCTAGTTTGTACTAACTTAAACTATAAATTTATATGTGAATTTTGAAGTGAAAATAATGCAATCCATTATCACCATAATAATTTATTTTCACTACAAAATTTACTAATAATGTTGTTGAAGATAATAGTTAAATAATATACATTAGATTAGATTTGATCTACTAGTTGAAACGCTTAGATCTATTGGTTCGGCAAAAAATCTCCATTTTTATATATTTAATTCATTTCTCTTTAAAATAACTTAGTGTAATTTATTAATTTCTAAACTACAACTTAATGGTTAAACGGTAAATAGATCAAAGGTATTTGCTTTGTGGCTAGATTGACGGTCCAAAATCTGGACTGGAACTTGGCCCGGAACCGCTTTAGACGTTGGAGCGAGTTCTAGGCCCATACCAAAATTCTTGAGCGACCTCAATCTAGCTACCATGAAATTTGAGATGAGCAGGCCAAAAGTTAATTAAATTTTACCCTTGATAAATTTATATAATGTTCCTTTCATACAAATTGGATATTCTAATACGTGCAAAAATATTTGCACTCAAGTCTTTCTACATATTTTTACTACCAAGGTAATTTCATTGTCTCAATCTTCATAGCGCCGCCCCCCCTTTTTTTTTTTTTTTTTTTTGAAAATAATCTTCATGACTTATTAATTACTTGATAATGGCGATACAATAATGAATATATCAAGGGCCCGGGTATATATATTTATATTTGTTTACTTACAATTTGGTGTTTGTTAATTACAATTTGGAGGGATGAATACCGAAAATGTCGGTCTACGATAGCGACAGATATATAACTAGAAACGCCGTTAGGTGATAACCCAAAATTTATGCACTAGGATCATTAGTTAATAAAAATATTTTATTTATTATATATGCACCTTGAAAATGCAACACTAGAACGCCTTTTAAGGAGCATAGCGATGTCAACAAAAGCTCTCTTGTCCAATAAAAAATGAATAGTTCTAGGTGGATACCATTTACGTCTCATAAATATAATCCATTTTTATTTTCACAAAAATTAAGAAAAATACAATTAATAATATTAAAAAAATAAAATTTAAGATTATTTTATGAATCTGTCATTTCATTCATTAAATGTCTTATTTCAGTTAATCTATTTTGATGATAATAATATATATTAAATAAGGGTATATAAGATAATTAATATTTTAACTACATCTTTAAAAAGAAATGTGACCTATATTTTGGGATGGACAAAAAAGAAAAAGTAGAACATAATTTTGGGACGGAGGTAGTATTATTCATTGAAATTTTTCATCAATATATTAATGTATCATTTATTTTTTATTTTTTGAATAATGAAGTGTTTTAGCAATCAATGTGTTTTCTTTATATCTAATAAAAATATAACACGTTCAATGTATCACTTAAAATTATCATATTTGAATGTAATGTCTCTCTATGATGAAAAAGATAGAGTGATCTACACTTTATGTCCCCAATCTTGATTCAAAGAGCTAGCACCGAGAAATTGAAATTAAATATACAGGAATTAATTTCTCAAATGCTTCACTCAAAAGGGTATGCCATCAACAGTGTTTCAAATTGAAATCCTAAGTGCAGAAAATACGAATACTACAAAAGTAATCCAAAATGAATGTAAAACTGCAAAAACAGCCAAAATTTCTTATGGTGGATTAAACGTTTCAAAATTAACATCATAGATCACCAATAACAGATTCCGTCAGGTTGGACTGTTAAATAGACAAATTTTGCTCACATATTAAAATTACGTCTTTTTTTAAAGTTATACATGTGATAGGGATTATAGAAACATAATTTTTAGATATGTGATTGAGCAAAGTAATAAATTAATTCAATAATACATGGTGAAAATAATAATAACATTTTATTTATTTATTTATTATTTTGAATAAATTATATCGAGCCTTAAAATCCTGTCACCTCTCTCTCTCTCTCTCTATATATATCTCGGATTGTAATAATTAAAAATAAAATCATGTAACCCCCTTCATTATATGAACAATAATTAATAATCTATTTTCTCTCTGAATTAAGGTTGCTGTTACATTTCATTGTAAAAACTAGAATTTGCTATTATTAACTAAGTTCTAAAAAGTATAAAGCACGGAAAAACATCTAGGTAACATTTCTTTTTCTTTTTCTTTTTTTTGTTATTATTATTTCACACAAGCGTGCTATTTATGCTTTTTCGTGTTTTTGAACATTTTTGTTCAAAACTTTTCCATCACAGTTCACGTGTAAACATCTTTACGTATGATTATATTTTTAACATTTTTTACAAAACTAATTATTACAAATAATTTTTTTAACTAATTATTCACTCTTTATTTCAATAAATTAACAATCCATGGCAAATGCTATGGAGTTTAAACCTATCGGCTATCATTTTGGTTGTTTTATCTAATTAAATTATTATTATATATATATTGTGTATATAAAGTATTGTGATTGGATATGGCTGGTAAATGATAGCAAAATAAACAGCAGAAGTAAATCAAATGCCCTAAAAGCAATAAACATGACAACGAATAATTGCATGGAACTGATGATGTCGTATGTGATCGGGCATATCAGATACTGAAGCCACCCCCTACTGTACTGAGGGAAATAATTTAGGGTTTCATATGCGGTGGGACCTACGTAGGCCCCATATGTCCCCACGTGTGCATGTGGCTGTTTATATATATATATATAGATACATACATGCATGTTACATATTATTCATACGCATAGAGATGGGGCCCACCTGGCGTTGGGTCACGAGGAAGAAGAAAGAATAATTCGTATTGTAGTAAGATCCAAGTGCATGAAGCCAAAAGCAGTTATATTTTTTTTTATTATTTGTCCAATACTTTATTTATATATTATTCTTTGCCATAAATAATTATTCATCTACATGACTACATATATAAAACAGTTATATTTTTTTTTAATAAGAAAATTAGGATAGGGTCGGGATATACTAATTATAAGAAAAATGAACCAATTTCAAGGTCCACTCGCCTAGAGAAATTTCCAAAGTCACATCGTTTCTTCAATGATGATGTTTCTTTTTCCCCACCACAAATATTAAATGGATTGAAGTATGTAGTTTCATAATTTTAGATGCTTTAGTTTTAATATTTCACACCTTTTAAATTAAATCAACTAAACTCGAAATTATTTATGGAGTACTTAAGAAGGTTTATCTTGAAATGTTAGTATTATTGAGAGCATTCTGAAATGCTCCGATCTAACAGTATATAAATTTTTAAATTAGTTAGTTCAAAATAATGGCAGAGAAGGTAAAAAGTCCTGAGTTAGAATATCATGGTCACCCATTTAAATGAATTCTCTGAGTGTTAAGTTTTAATGAGATAAAAAAAAAAGGTTTTGATAACAAAGAAAGAAAATCTCGCCATATAGTTGGTCTGATCTAACAACTTAAGCTAATTTTCAATAAGGATAACGCTATACGTGTCACCTCATTTAGATATACCATCCATTTACAGGAGAGTAAGATAAAATTGTCATTTTCTCTCTCATGCGTCTAATAGAGGTTGAAAAATTCACTTCGAACTCACTTAAACTTGAAGCTTCACTTTCGCAATGTGCACGCTTTATGTTTTTTCTACGTTTTTATTTCCCGCAGCATACACTAAGGGCTGTTCTATACATAATATTTTTTATTTACTTGAATAACGTGTTAGATATGTGGTTGAAAATTAGGAAAAATATAAAGTAATTATATGAATGATTGAAAATGATAAGAGAGAAAAAGTTCGTGGAAATTAGCTAGTGAAATAATATTGTATATAGAACAAGCCATTACATCCATTTAAACTCAAAGCTTGGCATTGCTGCTTTGTCACGCTTTACACTTTTAAGAATATTGAGTATAAGTTGATAGACTTTTAAAAAAGAGCAATGTACAAAAAAGGACTCTCATAGACTTTTAAATAATATTATGTGTGTGACGTTTAAAATAATTAGCGTATAACTAAATACAATATGTTATATGAAATATATAAATTGTAAAGAGACAAAAATATGCAAAAAGAGGTAACTATAGTATAATCAGATAAAAAGGCAAAAATGCTAATCAAAATTTTGACAATCTCTATATTTTAACTATTTATCTATCTTTCTTTAACTTCAATTATCGATCTCACTTGCCTTTTCTTTTGCTTAACCCATAGAACTAATAAATATAACTTTATTGTATTTCAGAGACGGATAGGGCCGGGCCTTGTAAAATGTTTATTCTTGGTGATCAAACTATAACTCAAAATTATACTTTTGAAAAAATTAAATTTTTTATTCAAGACAAACGAATTTTATTCTTGAAAGATATTGAAAAGATATATATAAGAAACTTTTTTAACAAACTGAATTGAAAATAAGTTTAAATAGTATTATGTGCATTTTACATTTAAAATAGTTAGCATAAAACTAAATATAATGATTGATATAAAATATATAAATTGTAATGAGACAAAAATATGCCCCAAAAAATTATGAGGTAACTACAGTATAATCAAATAAAAAGACAAAAAATATTAATCAAAATTTTGACAATCTCTATATTTTATGTATTTCTCTATTTTCGTTTAACTTCAATTATCAATCTCGCTTTTTCTCTTGCTTAACCCGTAGAACTAATAAATCCAATTGTATTTAGTTCGAGAAACGGATAGGGCCTTGTAAAATGTTCATTGTTAGTGATCAACCTATAACTCGAAATTATACTTCGAAAAGTTTCTTGATTCAAGATAAAAGAATTTTATTCTTGAAAGATATTAAAAAGATATATAAAAGAAACTTATTTAACAAATTGAATTGAAAATAAATTGCAGATCATTGATATTTATTTCTAACAAAAAATTTTTAATATTTAATTTCTATTTTAAAATAATAAGGTTGATTATTAAAAAATATATATACAATTAAAAATAGACCCTTTTCGGCTGCGCTCGCTTCATTTATCCGAGTTGTCTCTCGTAGCAATACCAGTACACCACCTTGGACAGAGCATCTTCCTCCATTAAATATTTCTATGTTTTAAAAAACATAGTAATAAATATAGTGATGTAAAATACTATTTGTCGTGAGTAAATTTTCTCGTTGTCTCGAATTTTATCTTTAACAGTATCATCAACCGAGCAACCTTCGTTTTCCAGGTAGGACTCACATCACAGAGAGACAGCCAGAGAGTGTCACGGGTGGCTGTAATTGTGTATCGGTCGAAAGCTACCCGCCTGCTCGGGAATTGAAAAGTTATTATTTTTTCCTTTTGCCTTTTTCCCTCATTGGGCCCACAAATGCAGAAACATTTGTCCATTTTTTAGGGCTTCGTTTAATTATGGTGTAATCATCATATTCCTGATCAAGTATGGCCATAAAGGCATTTCACTTTTTCACCTTACATTTTAGTTTCAGATCTTCACTATATTTTAACCATGAATTTATGTATTTTTTACTTTTTTTAATGAGTTTTTATAGATTTTTATATGGAAGAGAAGAGAGAATGAATAGAGTTGAATATTAGAGATATGTATAGTATTTATCGGTCCCACAAGATATGTGAATGATATTGATTTAGGGTAAAAAATAATGGATAAAAATAAATTAAAAAAATTATAAAAAGTTATAAAAATTGTACACTGTCACATGCTATAGAGTTAAAAAAAAACTATTAAGAAAACAACCCGATTCATTGAAAAGTTAAAACTTAGGGTTTGTTCTATAGAGCATCTTTTTCTACTAACTTTCATTGATTTTTTTTCCATTATTTTCAATCATTTATATAATTACTTTACATTTTTAATATATTTTTCACAATTTTCAACCACCATATCTAATACATCGTTTGAGTAAATTAATATAAATCAACAATATCTTCCATACAACAAGCTGTTTTTTTTTATGGTATTGTTTCCATCCTTTACTTGACCTTTCTGTCTCTCAAATTGGGTCCACTACAATTCCGTGACTTGTCAATTTGGATTTGGGATCTCAAATTGATATTTTCTTTCTTATTTTGTACAATTACATAACTAGCTTGGCAAAAGATTCGTATGACTTATTGAAAACAATACTTAAATACTATCTCCATTCCAAAAATATAGTTTACTATTTCTTTTTCGTCCGTCCTAAAATACAGCCCACATTCCTTTTAAAGATATAATAATTAAAATATTACTTGTCTTTTATACCCTCATTTAATATACATTATTATGATCAAAATAGAAGTGTTGAAATAAAATATCTAATAAATGAGATGGCATATTAGGAAAATAATCTTGAATTTTATTTTTCCAATACTATTAATTGTATTTTTCTTAATCTTTATGAAAATAAAAATGGGCTATATTTATGGGACGGAAGTAGTAATTGAAATTCATTCTGTGCGCTCTTAAGTACACATTATGGTACACTCTTACCAATATATGTGTCACTTCAGTCTTATTAATGTGACACTCTAATTGATATACCACATCATCTCGAGAGTGTATTTGAACCGTAGCAAATTAGTTTTGGTTTTAATAATAGTATGTATTTAGATTTTAGATCGATATACCTGTTTAAAATTTTAAATTAAATGATTGAACATGGTATCAACAAACAAAGATCTAGCGTTTAAATCTTAATGTTGTACATTTAAATAGTAAATTGTCCAAGTGTCAGATTTTTCTTTTTTTTTTTTTTTGACAGGCCACGTTAGATTTTGATAACAAAATATAATTTTTGTATACACGTGAGGGGCGTGAATGTTGAACAATATGCATTAAGCTCTGAAAATCTATAATATGGTTTTAGAATCAGCCTCAATTTTATTGAGGATAAGAATAATTTTTTGAATATTTAAAATCCAATATTTTATATATAAATAAATATATGTATATATATTGAAAGATAAATGATTATTTAAAAATATATGATTTATGAATCAGTTATATGAGCTATGACTTAAACTAGAACAAGGAACCTTTCCATCTCTTTCAAGTAACCCTCGCTCAAAATGGTAAACATTTACTATTGAATGATCATTTTATTTAATTAAATTTCAATTTTTACATTTAATAGAATTGCTTATATATTTTTCCTACACTGTATTTACGCTAAATATTATACAACTTTAATTGATAATCAAATGATGTTATTATCACATATTAATCATCATATAATCACATAATAAGATTTTATCATACATCACTTAGTTGTCAATAAATTCTGAATCAAAGTTGTACTTAAATATCATTTTTCAATGAAATTTTCTCAAAACACAACCTATATATATTAAAGTATTATAGTCATTTTATAGGATTTTATCATATCACTTTTTTTTTCTTCTCCAACATGCAACAATTTTAACAAAAAACGCTTTTAACGCTTTTAAACTCAAAAAATAACATAAAAAATAAAAAATAAAAAATAATCCCAAATGCATGCTTGAACAAAAATAAACATTATGTTTATTACAATGTTATGAAAATTTCACGCACTATATATACTCAGTTGAAAATAGATGAGAAGAAATACAGAAAAGGTCGTTGAAGCTTTAATTACATGGTTAAGAGCACGCACCCCCATTGTGTTAATTTTAGCTAGCTAGTTAATTATATTAATCGAAACATTAACATGTAAAATTTAGTTACTATTTGATATCTACAAATGATGTGTTAAATTTAACCATCACTTGCGGTATGTGAACTGTTCATTAGACTAAAAATCGAACGATAAAATTAACAACAAAAAATAATAATTTTTTAAAGACAGGAGTTGTCACTATGTTAGTTAATTTTCTTGTTAAATTTAAATAGTAGCAATTAAGGTAACACATCCACCACTGTGGATGCCACGAGACCACCTCGTTTACAATACCTATTTTAAAAATTCCGTTGCTCGTAAAACTACAAATGACACAAAGCTCTACACATTCTGCAAATTAATTACAAGCAGCATACAGCCAACCTATACGTACAAAAAACAATACTGCTACTCTGTGTGTGGCTGTGTGTGTGAGAGAGATAGAGTGTGTGTGTGTGTGTGGGGCCCATCAGCTAAAATCTATGGCTGACCGAGTTTGAAATGAAAGAGATAAAGAGAGAGAGAGCGCTCACAAAAGAGAGAGAGAGAGAGAGAAAGAGAAGCTCTGTAACTAAAGGGTTAGAAATAGAGAGAGAGAATTATAATATTCTCTTTAGGTAGCTTTGATTGGTTTTGTTTTGGTTTTTTGTTTTGAAAATCAAAGAAAATTAGTCCTCTAGCTAGCTAGCTACCAGATCTCTGTAAGAAGAAACCAAAGTAATTTCAAGATTATTGTTTTTCTGGGTGTTTTTTGTGTTTATGTTTTTGGGTGTTTTCTCTCATCATATATAGTTCTAAGATTTGAATAATACCAAAGATTCATCTGTTTGTATTTGGAGAAACCCTTTGTTTCTTTTGTATTTTAGTACTCCTTTTTTGTGTATAATCCAAAAAAACAAAACAATCTTCCTTAATCTTTCAGTTTCTTATTCAAAATGATGTCTAGTGATGATGTTTTTTCTCTTCCTCCTCCTTCAAATTCCCCCAAACTTTTCTCTCAACCACCAAACCCTAACCCTAAACTTCCTCCAAACCCTACTTCCAGGAAGAGAAGAAATCTCCCCGGTACACCAGGTAATTATTTATTTCATCATAATTACTTTTTTTTTTTTTACATATCTTAAATCTTAATCACCGACTGTGATGAAGTTTTCTTAGCAAGAATATAATCAAAGAGTACTGAAATGACTATCTCAGTATTCTTGATTTTACTAGAAAAATTTTCTATACTAGCTAGTAAACTATATGTGTGTAGCTAGATTCCTATGCGACTATTCTCTTTTTATAGATTGTATGATTTTAACAGATCCAGATGCGGAAGTTATCGCTCTATCGCCGAAAACACTTATGGCGACGAATAGATTCATCTGCGAAATCTGCAACAAAGGTTTCCAAAGGGACCAAAATTTGCAGCTACACCGAAGAGGCCACAATCTTCCATGGAAGCTTAAGCAAAGGGCTAACAAAGATCAGATAAGGAAGAAGGTGTACATATGCCCCGAGAAAACTTGCGTTCACCACGACCCCAGTCGAGCTCTCGGAGACCTCACTGGGGTCAAGAAACACTTCAGCAGAAAACATGGTGAGAAGAAATGGAAATGTGAAAAATGTTCAAAAAAATATGCTGTTCTATCTGATTGGAAAGCTCATTCTAAGACTTGTGGGACTAGGGAATATAAATGTGACTGTGGAACACTTTTCTCCAGGTAGTTAGTTATGACTTATTTAATTTTGGGAATATTTGTTGCAAGACATAATTACTAATCATTAGGTAATAATAATAATTCTATATATGTTTGTATGTTCATTTAATACAGGAAAGATAGCTTCATTACACATAGAGCCTTTTGTGATGCATTAGCTGAAGAGAGTGCGAGAAATAATTTCGACTTCCGAAATGATTTCGGTCGAAATTCGATCAACAATCAACAAAATCAACAAAATTTAGCACATGGGTTTTCTTCGTTTCCTCTCGTCGGAGGTGGTTTTCGACCGGATTTTAACAGTGTGGCCTCGACCGGGATTTCCGACCATCAGCAGAAGCCAAGATTATCACTTTGGATGGATCAAATCAACTCTCAACTCAATCCAATGGATGCAAATTCAAATCTTTTTATGACGTCGAATAACAATCTTTTTGACTCATCGAATCAGTTCCCATTTCTTGAAGAAATTAGAACATCATCAGCCTCTGGAAATCTGTCTCTATTTCCACCACGAGGGCTAAAGGAGGAAAATGAGCAAACCCTATCTTCATTATACTCTGATAAGCAAAATCTTCACTCAAACTCTGCAGCTTCTGCTTCAATGTCTGCAACTGCACTTCTGCAAAAAGCGGCTCAAATGGGATCAACAAAATCCAATCCGTCGTTCATCAACAATCCAACGGCTAATAACGATAGAATCTTTGCAACTACTACTGCAATCAATGGTGTTGATCAACCGGGCTCAACTAACTTGCAATCGGGATTTAGAGATTTTCTCGGTATGGGTGGACAGGGTGGTGGCAACCCATTCTTGTCGCCGGAGCTGGCGAAATTCTCATCAATGAGTTCGTCGACTATGGGATTGAGTCACTTCTCGGGCAACCACTAGGATAGCGTTAGCACGTGTTTTTTACGACATGTATGGTAGGGTGGACCAGACAATATACTAGACAATGTGACATTATGGTCCCCAATCGTTATGTGTAATAATAATGTGAGGTACATGGCGACCTTATCACAAACTAGACGTTTTGAAATATCATGCGGTCCAAATCGATGTAACCGATATTGATTAAACTGACTCGAGTTGTCTTGAGAAATTGCACAGAAATTGCAGGTGACAAATCAAGAACTTGGGAAGAGATAGTGAAAGCTAAATTTAGAAGATCGTGTTTGGTATGTAGGACAAGCGTACTTGAAATGTATATGTTTTTATATTATTATGTTTCGAAATGATTATTTTTCTGAAACTTATGATTATCCCAAGTTAAATTTCAATTTTCATTATAATCATACTTAAAATTCAACCTCGAGCTTTTGCCTTTTTCCTTTTTTTTTCTTTTTTTTTTTTTAAATGAGAACCTAATATCCTCATTTTTAGTTTTTACTACTCCGTTGTTTACAAAAGATTAGATGAAACTAGAAGCAAAATAACTCCCTTGTGTAGTCTATTAGGGCAAGGTGTCATAGAATAGATTATAATGATTTTTAAATATTTTTAATATAAAAGAAGAGAGAGAATGAGTAGAGTTGAATGGTTAAGATTTGTGGATGTAATTGATTTATGGTAAAAAAAAGAATAGATAAAAAAATTATAAAAAATAATTAAAAAAAAAGTAGTTGGCTAACGGCTCTATATATGCTACTGCAGATTAAAGGATTGACTATATAATAATCTGAAAAGTATGGGTTTGACTTGTGTATGGATCGACTTTTCACTTGTACATTTTTTATACTAAAAACAAGTTAAACTTTTTCACTTTGGAATTGCAGCAGAATGTGTTAGGTGTGACTCGAAGACCATAGAGAAAACTTGTTGGAATCCTCATATTTGTCTTATTTGGGTGTTTGTATCTCTATTTTCCATAACCACTTTTTGTTCATTTAGAATTTTAAACGACGAGCTATAGAAAGTAGTATATACAACAATTGTTAACGGGGGATACAGTATATGATATATTGACTTTCGAGCCTTATTAAATTTATTTATGCCGAGGTGCATGTTTTAAGAGTAATTCTAGATAACGTTCTTGAATGATATTTTTAAGTAGTATGCAAATTTTGTATTGGAAGATAAAAATGTGTTTTAATGACAAAATATATATAGACATGTTTATATCATTGAATAAAGAGATGACATATTTACATATACAGTTAAACTTCGATAAATTAATAGTTTGGATTGGCAAAATATATAATTTAGCGAAATTATATTAAGAATCAATAAATTAATAATCTATTAATTTATTCGTTAGTTAATAGCTTATTAATTTATCAAACTATTATTTATTTTCTTAAAAATTTTAATAAAAAATTATTGTTGTACCTTGTTCAATGTACATTATTTTTCAATTTATTTTGTATTTATTAGTAAATGTGTTGTTTTGTTTAACGTATTATATTGTTTAATATATTATATTTGTATGCTATTTGATGTGTTATTTTATTTCATTTTATGAACAATATTAAATCAAAAAAAATTCTATTTGAATCACAATACAATATCATACACGATAATTGTTTCTTATCTCAAAGTGTAAAGAAATCAAAGATGACGGATGAAATGCATAAAGCATCGTGCGAGTATGGCAAAACTAATCCACGGAGCACTCAAAAGCAATTTCAGTAGTGGGTTTTTGAAAAATTTGACTTGCAAGTGAGTCAATGAATAATATGAAATACAATCAAATGATCTTTGAATTATCTCTTAGCAACCTTCGAAAAGACTGAGTTAAGAAAAGTTTAAAATCAGATTCCTTGTAACAACAATTTCAAAAAGCAGCAAGTCACAATTGAGTCATTTTTTATGAAATCATCATAGACGAATAATTAATTATATGTATTAGGACATAATATTAATTTATATATCGCATAGGGCCTATATGAATTTTTGAATTTCTATTATCATTTTTTTGAGCGACTGATTAATTTAGCACGTTGTTTCCAAGTCGGGACCAGCGCAAAAATTATTATTTTAGCAAGGTTATTAATTAATCGAGTATTAAATTATTGAAGTTCTACTATACGTACAAATGTCAATTAAGAATGTCTCTTAGAATTTTTTTTTCTTGGGAACATAATTATTCATGTTGTAAATGGTATAAAGTTGGAATTGAGTTGGAGTTATATTTTATTTATAAGTACAATATATGTTTTGATTGCTTTCCTCGATTTCAGCCTCCATACAGGGCATTTTTGCTCGTTGAGCAATGTCGAGGTCCAGCAAATTAAGGCGAACCAAGTCCCTCGCCAGACTTCTGGTGGACTCCTTATTGTAGCGGATGAGTTCACGAGCCTTGCCATTTACTTCTAAGCTCCGCCGAACCCATCAAGCTCGAGATTTGTCACGCGTATGTCCTATCAAGGATCCATGTGGCAATATGTGAAGCCCGTGTATAACAATTTCCTTGCTCCCTTAGTGAAACTATTGTCTATGCCGAAACCCATGGTATCTAAAGATATGTTTGATTGAGATCATAGATTAAAATAATTTTAAATATATAATAAAAAATGAAAATTAAAAGAAGTCACATAACAAATTGAAATAATTGTACGTGAAATTAATCAAATGAGTTATTAAAAACAAAAATTAAAAAATAGTTTTAAATTGTAGGTAACATGCCCTACGGTCCCCACAAGTACACAAAGCCAAACGGGTAACAATCAATTAATAAAGACTATATTGAAGGACCAATAACGTGGAAAATACTTCGAAAACTCATTTTTATATATGCAATGTTTCCCAAACCTACGTGGACCGGTCGGTCCAACTAAGAAACCCACGAGCCGGCTAAAACCGGGTTGGATGAACCTTAAACCCGGTTGGGTCAAAGACCTGCGTTCCCTTTCCCGATTGGCTTGTGCGACACATTACAGGTTTTTACCCAGGCTCCCCCTTTTTCTGTTCTCTTTTTTTTTTTTTTTTTCTGTCTCTGTTTTGCATTTGCATTTTCTTACTTTTTAAGATTTTATGATACTTCATATTTTAATATTTTTATTATACTATTTTAATCACCGGGTCGACCTTCTAACCCACGACCCAATTCCTCAAGTTTTACTTGCGAGCTGAAACTGTGGTGTGAACCATGTAATGCCAATGTGTCCTCTAAAAGGTGCACATAAAAAGTGACCAAAGTGTTTATAGAACTTTCCCAAACAAGCTCCAATGATTAAAATTAAAATTAAAAATAAATAAATAAATAAAGAGCCCGATGGATGAATAACTTGCTATTACGCATGTACTTGAAGTGGGGAAAGGCTTAAATGCACGTCAAGGTACAATCCAATTATATAACGTAGACAGGTGATTTAATCAACGTTTCAGTTAGTACTCAGGTTATTGTAATAAACTGCGACAATAGTATGCTTTGAAATTCAAATAGCATTAGAGGGTGATGCAGAAAGTTGATGCCTGTATGAGGAACAATGAGTCTTTTAAAGCAAACAAAATATGAATGCAGGAATAAAACAAGTTCCAAAAGGTCTGTAATACAGAGAATCGTACCTGACAATATTAGTAACATCGTAATGCTCTCTACAGATGTAAGTCCTAATCTTAGCCAGATTCCAAGTTTTACTCACAACAAGCTCAGTGCACGTTTAGGGGTTAACTAACTTGTAGATAGGCACACATACCAAGCATGAGTGAACGACAAATGGGCCCCTCATGGAACCCTTGGTTTACTATCCCAGGTCTCTCTTGCTTCAAGTAGATGTGGACAATAACGCTGTGCTAATACTTCAACTTGTTCGGCAAACGTCTTGTTTCCATGTTTACCTATGTGAAGAACCATTTGACTCCAACGCTTTTGACACAAGTCTCCAGATCTGTCATCGAGCAGATTATCCCAATCGACGTCTTCCATGCATGTTGAGTCCAACTGATAAAGCATACTAATTAGGCGATAGTCATCAATATCAGCCCACACCCCTTCAGCCACCATAGGTGAGGTTAACTGCTGGTACCATTTCACACAGCAATTTGATTGAGTTCTAGTAGCCAGTTTATCGCTGATTGCTGTCCAAGCAATATTATCTCGCAACATGCCATGCTTTGATCTCTTCTCTTCGAAAACTCTATGTTGTAGATCGACATTTACTAGATCAAATAAACCCTGATACTCCTCTTGAGACCAGTGTCCTTTTTTCAAATCGGTTAATTTTATCCTTCGCCAAGCATCCTTCACGTGCCAAGTATGTTTTCCAAGTTCATCCGCCAATGCCCTCCACTGGTTCCCATGCACCTTCTGGTACTCGCGAACCATTTCATACTCCTCTTGAGTCCA
Source organism: Jasminum sambac (assembly GCA_018223645.1). NCBI lineage: Eukaryota > Viridiplantae > Streptophyta > Magnoliopsida > Lamiales > Oleaceae > Jasminum > Jasminum sambac. Next base: position 35,548,910 of record CP073646.1, on the reverse strand, counting down.
TTTGCGATGTTCGGACCTTCGAAACAAAATTTGTGCACGGTAATAGATAGCATAGTAAGGTCTATACGGAATGGCAGCCCCTATCTCCCTCCAGCAATTTTTCATTTTTTTACCATACTTTTTACTATTCAAAACCATCTGCAAACCTTCTTCGCCTAAGCCGTGATCCGCTATGTACTGGTAGACAGCCGCTTTCACAATGTTATCTTCTTCCGGTGTGAAACGCTTACCTTGCACCAGATTATCCTCCTCTGCATTTCCTGTCGTGATATTTGACTCATTAGTTAGAGGGAAAACCTCAACATGACTGGAAAATCTCACTTTCTTATTGCTTTTCTCTGTTACAGGACTATTAAAAGCATTTTCATTTTCCACTGATTTTCGCTTAGTTCCTTTCTTTCCATTTGGTGCATCATTATCCAGTGTTTGATCCATGCTGGAGCAAACATTTCCGTCAGCATCTTTTGTCGAGACATCTTGCTCTGTAGCCAATAAATCGTCTGTTGGGTATTCTTTCGTCTTTCTCTTCTTCTTCTTCTTCTTCTTTTCAGTCTTATCCACAACATTGTTGCTCTCAGCACCTAAAGTGTCGTCCATTAGGATAGTTTGCTCCACTGATTTTTGCTTCTTTCCTTTCTTTCCATTTTGAACACCATTACCCGGTGTTTGATCCATGCTTGACCAAACATTTGCGCCAGCATCTTTTATCGAGACATCTTGCTCCATAGCCAATAAATCATCTGTTGGGTTCTCTTCCGTCTTTCTCTTTTTCTTCTTCTTCTCGGTCTTATCCATAACATTGTTGCCCTCAGCATCTAAATTAGCTTCCATTAAGACAGCTTGCTCCACTGATTTTTGCTTCTTTCCTCTTTTTTCATTTTGTACATCATTATCCAATGTCTGATCCATGCTCAAGCGAACATTTGCGTCAGCATCTTCTGTCGAGACATCTTGCTGTGTAGCCAATAAATCGTCTGTTAGTTTTTCTTTCGTCTTTCTCTTCTTCTTCTTCTTCTTCTTCTTCTTTTCGGTCTCATCCACAACATTGTTACCCTCAGCATCTAAAGTATCTTCCATTAGGATAGCTTGCTCCACTGATTCTCCCTTCTTCCCTTTCTTTCCATTTAGAACATCATTATCCAGTGTTTGATCCATGCTCAGGCAAACATTTCCATCAGCGTCAGCATCTTTTGTAGAGATATCTTGCTGCTCAGCCGTTAAATCATCTGTTGGATTTTCTTTCCTCTCTCTCTTCTTCTTCATTTCAGTCTTATCGACAACAACGTTTCCCTGTGCATCTAAAGTATCTTCCATTAGGATAGCTTGCTCCACAGTGGATATCTCATTTTCATTCTTCCCATTCTTCTTCTTCTTTTTCTTTTCAACCTTCTTAAGATCCCCGACTTGTCCCTCCAGGTTAGTATCGACCACTTTCTCACTTTTCCTCTCACTGTTGAGCATTTTGTCTTTGGCGGAATCATCAATTTTGGAATCTACAAAAACTTCATTTACAGCATCTTGTTGCTCAGTGCAATCACCCTTACTCTGTTTTTTCTCTTTTTCTTTTTCTTCCCATCAACGGTATCTTGCCCGCTAATAACTTTCAGCTTTTCCACTTTTTCAGAAGATTTCTTAACCTTCTCCAACTTCCCAGGCTGTATTTCCATCATCCCTTCCTTGCCAATATTACCTTAGTCAGCAGCCACTCTGATCAATCCTGGAAGGACCAGAGAAAACAAATTAGCTGCAGTAAATACAGCCAGAAAAATGCTTCAGGTATCTCTTCAGAATACCAGAAAGAGGCATACCTAACGAGAAAAATGAAGTAACCTAGCCCCATAGTAGCCTTATTTATTTTCATATTCAGAAATTGAATCTCTCTCTGTAACCAAGATAAAAAGACCTTATGTAATTGACTCCCAAAAAAAAAAAAAACCCCAGCTAATGAACAAGAAAATATAAGGTTGAAAAATAACTATGGCGGCAGCGTAGCCAGGAAATTCAATTACTGCTGTCCAAGTTTTGGGAAACAAAAAATGAAATGTACTTAATAATAAAAACAAATACAAATATCATACCATACAATAGCTCTTTAAAATTGTGATTTGAATTGGAATCCTAAATCCAGGATCAAAGGAAAGTTGTGTAACATCCAATTGCTCAACCATACTTGAGCTCATCCCAACCGTATTTGAGCTCTCCTCAACTCTATTTGTACTCTCTGAAAGTATGTTTGTGTCCAATTCAAATCCATTTGATCTTTTTGAAACTCTATTTGTGCTCTACTCGACAGCAGTTTCTTCTACTTTTTTTTTTTCAAATAACTTTCCATAATAAAAAATATCCAACAATAATAATATATCAAATTGCATTTCTAATTTCAAAGCATTAACCATATCTTTTTTTTCCCCAATAAGTATACCACAATTCTACATAAAACCAAACGAAACTACATTCAGCAGAACACGAGAAGATTCAAATTGAGATCTCATTGATCACAAAATTAAAAACCATTGACCCCCTAATTAGTTAATTAAACCCTTTTCTTCAACCTTTTTTTACAAACCATTGATAAACCATTAAATATATATATAAGCAATAAACATGAAAAAATAGGGCTTTCAATATTTATTAATTCAATTGACCATTCAAAATAAATCCGAATTACTAAATTACATATTCAAAAAAATTAGGGCTTTCCCTATCTACCCAAAATGCAAACATATTACACCTAACCAGTGGAAAAAGGAATATTCAAATAGAGTTTAGAGGACTTAACTCAGTTGAAATTTCAAATTGAAAAGGCTGCAACAGTTAAACTGGAAACGAGAGACGAGAGTAGCGAGTAGCGAGTAGCGGGCTGCGCTGACACCGCACGTGGTGGAGAAGGCAAGCCGCGAGGAGCACAGTGCGTCCGGTCGGAGCGTTATGACGGCAACAATCTCAGACGATGAGATGAAGAGCAGATTCGAGAGAGACAGAGAGGTGATTGCTGTGACAGAAGAGTAAGAGCAGCGACGAGAGTAATACGGGATTCAGGCCTTTTTTTTGGGCTCAAAAAATTCCTTCTTCTTTGTGGACCAGATGTTTGGGCTTTTCAGTTAGGTCCAAAAATCCGTTTTAATGGACCTGTTCGAGGTCCAGTGCGGTCCATTGACCACACTGGGCTAATACTGGCTCCGCCCGCCGGCAAGTGAGTGTTCAACACTTGTATTTAACAACCGAACAACATTAATATGAGACATCCTTCATTTCTTGAGAATCCAAATCTAAATAGCATAACAGGCATGCGGAATTCATCATACTGGTCCCGATCTACGGTGCCCCCAAATGGGCAGGATGGGTGCCACATGCCCTTCTCCACCATCGGGGGAACACGTGAACAAGCTTAGACACGATTTCTTTAACTTCTGTGATTGTACATGCACAAGACAATGCAAATACTGCCATGGGAGGAACAAATTAGGGAAAAGAATATGAGCTACAATCTATAGCACCAGACGGGGCAAAAATGAAGCCAAGAATAGTCCATGCAAGTGTGCCATCAACTTGCATTAAATACGGTTTTTGGCCAAAAACTTTGATTTTGAGTAAACGGCATCGCCGAAACATTTTTCGAATTGCTGGAGTTTCGCCTCACCATACTGGTTTTTAATTGGGTCTTGATTTTTCCAACGGATATCGCATATGACCCAAAAACACCCAGTGTGTCATAACTATGGCATACTCGGGGTATTTTGGAATATTGTTATAATATAATATAATATAATATAATATACACAAATTTTTGAAAGTAATAAAAAGAACTAAAAACTAATATTGTTTTGCTAACCAAACATTTTAACTCAATATAGACATCTGTTTTGCACATATACTTTAATAGAGAGCAAAAAATAGTATGAAATAATTGAAAAAAAAAAAGAATTTATATAGTATCTAGTAGTAATTAAAAAAGTTGGGTTGCTTAGTCCACTTGAAGGAATGAAGAGTAGAGGAAAATAAGTTTTTTGATCCAAAAGCTTGTACTCAACTTGATTGTGGTGATTCATGTCAAAGTTTACGTGGATTTTGGAATTGGATAAATATACATATACATATATGGAAGGGTATGAATGGTTAAAGCAGGCCATCTATTTTCACGTGTATTTTAATTAATAAATACAAAGAAATGTCTGAATATGTAATATGTTACAATGAATCGCAACCAAAATTGGGACTGTATGAACATGGTACTATGAATTGCAACCAAAATTTTAGAAATGGAGAGAAATTATGAAATTTAAAATTTTTAAATCTAATAATAATAAAGGTCAAATAAATCATGCTACACCATCTAATTGGACTTTCTGAATGAAACATATATACTTGCATTTGACATGTACAAAGATTGGGATCGATAAGAAAGCAAGGTAAAAAATTGACCACATATATAATATCATCACAGAAAACTTCGAGGACATTAGAGCAGTCCCAATATTGAGAAAAAATAGGAAAAAGTGGAAATGGGAAAAGCGAGAGAAAAAACTTAAAGGAGGGCCAAATTTGGCCCTTTCATTTAGGTTTTTGCCCCCAAATCCATCCAAAATGGATTTTTTTTCCATCCAATGACAAATTGGGATTTTTTTTGGGGTGGGGTGGGGGTAAACCCAAACTAGGATTTCTCTGCACAATAAAGTATTTATAAATATGTGTCTACATTATAGAATGAAATGAGTGATAAATAAAAAAATGTGTAGATAGAAAATTATTTGGAAAAAGGTAAAAGTTTTTTTTTTTTTTCAAAGGAGGTAAAAAGTGTTTATAAACGATTTTCTAAAATAAAATTAAACTACTCGCAAAACATATGCTACTTAAAACAAGTTAAAGTATTGTTATCTTTGCATTTTAAAACTCAGTTTTCATTGATTTTAAATTTTCTATTTTCATATCTAAAATAGAAAATAATGACGTGATATCCATATTTCCAGAATTTTACATGTTGTCTTTATGTTTCCAATGAAAACATTTAAAATGACAAAAACGTATTTTTTGACGTTTCTATGCAATTTCTGCTTCTTCTTCTTCTTCATTTTCATTTTTTTTTGTTTCCGTTTAGAAATGGTGTATTAAAAATACAAAAGTAAACAAGTTTCGAGTCATTTGGAGATTTGAAAATAGTCTAAAACCAACAACAAATACTATATACATGCGTGCTCACACTAAAAGTAAATGTTGTTGGTTTGATGATAATGCATGACTACAAACCTGATTTGGTACTACCACGGTTTTTTCAACTCATTTAGTTCGGATACAAATGATTTTTGGACTTTGTGATCGTTTTTCCATCCCTAAGATGTCTAGTTAAAAAATGCTACTTGTCCATCCACACTGAGCATCTCCATTGTATGTTTTGTTCACATCCTCCATTTGTGCTTATGTGGAAGCAAGAGATAGACAAAAAAAAAAAAAGGTGAGTCCCACAATTTCTTATCTTTTTCTTACTTTTCCTCACTTTTCTCTATTTTTCTTTATAAATTTCCATGCCACCTTCCACATCTAAATCCACGTTCACATCCTCTATTATTATTTTATCTTTATTTTTTGAATTTATTTATACATTTCTCATTTTTTTTTCACTTTTTCCTCTAATTTTCACCACACATCCTCTATTCTATTTTCAATTAAAATAATTATTTTCTCTCCATTTCCCTCCTCCACATCATCTCTTAATATCCACTATACAATGGAGATGCTTAAACATCCATGTGAGATATCAACATCCAAGCGATTTTTATTTTTATTTATTTGTTTATTTATTTATTTATTTATTTTTATTATTATTATTATTATTATTATTATTATTGGAGCAAAGGAAAAGCATATCAAATGTATGTACGTTTTTATCTTTGTAAAAAAAAAAAATTTATTGTTTTATCCCAAAAGATTCCCAATTTTTTTTTCCTTCATTTTGCTGGGAAATTTATTGTTACCTAATACTTTTTCCACTCTCTATATGGTCCCCATCAACCAAAATTCCAAACTTTGCCCTAACTTGCAACTTTTGAATTGATTCTAGACTCCTCCTCCACTTTGTATTTATTTACCCATTTATCTACCCTCATTCTACAATCCACCCACCAAACCCAGAAGCAAGAGGCATTGCGGATTCATTAGTCAACCAGCGAGTCGTGACATCTTCTATCATCAACCGTAAAAGGAGTTTCTTATAAAAAATACTATATAAAATATGCCCTCTTTTCCCAATTTTACCAAAAATTTATCAAATTCATTTGTCACAATTTTACTGGAAAAATTTCTCTCCTGAATTCCAAAAAGTAGTATACTCTACTATATTCGAAAATGTTATATTAAAGTTATTCTCCCAAAGATTTCTTTACTCACATCCCACTTGCGCCTCGAACGCGGTGCGAAGCGCCACATCTCTCTCACATTTTCCAGCTACTATATTATATATATATATTCACCGTTTCGTTCAGGTAATCTCTCTTGGTGCCGTAATCACGTGGTTCTGTTCTATCTGTATGATACGCCGTTCTCAATTATTGATCATTCATCTCAATCGTCCGATCATCGATTTCACGAGGTTAGGCTTATTGTTTTCATCGCAGCAATCTGCTTCTGATTTTTCGGTATTACTTCAATTTTCCGCAGTTTTGTTGTGTATTCGTTGCCGTGCACTTTTCTTATTTTTAACCGCACATCTCCGATGAATTATTTTTAAACTTCTCTGGCTTGCTTAAACTTCCTTTTTTTGATTGGAAGTTGTTAGCATGAAATTTTCAGAACTTTTTGTATTTCGTGCCTTTTTTAAATTACGATCATGATCGCCAATGTGTATGTCTTCGTTGCCCAGCATCAGATTATATATGCAGAAAAAAATACTAGTGGTTCATCGGAAGGTGTTCCGTGCTTAACCTTTTGAATTTGAAACCTGTCATGACTTTACTTGATGTTCTGTTGATGGGCTATTTCTTGGTGTTTTCCCCATCTATAATCATCTATGTTGTTTATGGGCATATGTATTTGCTTCAGTTAAATATATTTTTTTAATTAGTGGTAATGGCAATCTATGTTGAATTGAAATTCATGTGCCTGGATTTTCTTTATCTTTCCATTATTATTACTAAAATGTTTGGTTTGGGTTATTTCGCTCTGGTCTTTGGAGATGTATGAGTTAAAGGATTTTTCTTAATTTAATCTAAGTTGATCATTTGTATCTATTGAGTGATAATATGTATACGCAAATCTGCAATCTGAACTATGTGAGATCTTTTTCTGGAACAGCAAACCGTTGAGCTAGTATCTCATTTCTCACTTAACTATCTTGATCGTTAAATAAACAGTCATGATGTGTAGGTCTTGACCGATGTAGTTACCCATCCTTCATTGGGTAAAAACAATTTGCAAACATCAAACTTTCACAAAATTTTATAACGGTAGTTTCTTTTAAATTGTCATAAAAATTAATTTAGTTTCTGCTTTTACCACCCTATGTTTTAATGAAAGGAAAAATTCAACACCTCAAAGTCTGCACATGCATCAGTTTTTTTGGTTATTTTCTGCTCTTTTAGACAGAAGCATCAGAATATCTGGTTACTACTATTGTTTTAAAAAATTCATATGGACTTGCTTTACTCTGCTTAGTTACCTTTGATCAGTTTAGATTCTCGAAGGGACTGTGATAAATTAAAACTTTTCGGTGAGTCTACTGATGAAGAGCATGTGCTTGCTCATGTACATCCGAAATCAGATGTCATTTTTATCTTTCTATGAAGTATTTGCGTTTTGAATCTTCATATATGCTCAGCTCACACCATGATCCTTTTTGTTCAAGACGATTTGTTCCCTAGGTCTGAAGTGCAGTGCCGTTTCTACTAGTACTTCTCTTTAACTCCGGAACAAATAGGTTTAGATGTTTTAACTATGCAGGAGGGTTGCTGGTGGCTTTTACTAATGAGGATTTCACCTTTGATGTGTATGAATCTATATTTCAAGAAATAGTCAAACCTAGGGCCTCTTCAAGTTCTTGATCCTGTAAATTTGGACCATGACGGTATATCACTTCAGTTCACCTCCTTTTGAATTTATAATGATCATGAGTTAGTGAAGCCTGTGGAGTGAGGGGTATTACTCGCAGGTGAGATTTCTTGATGGTTATCAATCTCTCTTCCACCTGACTTCCTTTTCTGCTGATTTCTTTCACCAAAAGAATTTTCTTAGCTGGGTAAGTTTTCTAACCGTTTTATGTAGTTTATTACTCATGAATAGTAGAAAGTTCTTTGAAGTGTTCTTGAATCATGTCTTAGAACTGCTAGGATGTGGACAAAATATTGAATTTCTGGTTGTAAACATCTTTCATAGCACAGTGACACTTCAATTTTAGAGAATCAGCAATCACCAGTGTCCTAGCCACGTGTAGGATACATATTTAGTGGATAGATACTTAGTCTCACTCACTGATGCGAAGAATCTGAATCACAAATCGTATTGCAGGCACTTTTTTGTTCAATCTGGATGACCGGTGAACAGAATTGATTTCATATCTGGTGTTCCCTTCAAGATATCATTAAATTAACCTTGCCATTATTGGAGTGCCATATGCTTCAGCCTTTGAATTGGACAAGCAAAGTAGGATAATGTGTTTTGTCATTTTTGGCAGGACACTGTAAGTTCTTGCTCTGTGGAATTTATTTGACCACGGAATATTCTGATCCAAAGAGGTGATATTCCAATGCGAATCCCTTGCAACACTACAATTTCTTGCTTTTCTGGTGCAAACAAGAGAGGCTCCACTGCAAATCCCTGCCACTTAATCCCAACAGTGGATTGATAAATTATTTCAGTCCCAATTTGATGTTTGGGGATACCATTGGTGTGAGGGTACTGGCAAAATTGGTCTACTTGTCTCCTGATGATAGACAGGGTGTTGTCGCGAATGTTTTAAAGCATCTCTATTGCTTGTGCATATTAATCAGCTGTTTTCCCAATGGTTTTGGGTAACAGTGAAATTATGTATTGAGTTGGATTCCACAATAAATTTGCAGACCAGAGATGTATATATGGTGATTGTATGGCGGGGGAGGTGAGGTGTTTTGACACCATGCTTCTGGAGACCTATATTTAGAGAAACTGGATATAAGCTATTGAAATGAACACTTACTTCCTCTGCCTGTTGGCAACGGTTACTTGAATTCTGGTTCGTGCTGCTTGATCATCCATTTAGTTCCTCTGTTGAGCTAGTGATGCTTAAGATAAAGTTTATAAGTTGTGATCTTATTTGAGTGGTTACTCAGAATATCTCTAGTAGCAATCAAGATCAATTGACCATCGGTGGATATGTCACTGTTTCATATAAATATGTTTAGTCTTGAAGCTGCTTGGATGTTACCAATTTTTAGGGCATGAGACTTGTTATATAGCAATTAGCATACCCACATGATGACTAGTTAGACGGAGGGCTGCCAATATAGTTTACCAGAGTTCTCGTGTCCACTTAAATCTTTCTGCTGGCATGTTTTTGTTGTGGCCTGACAGTAGAAGACAAATGCTGTCCTTTGGATGTAATCAGAACATCCTTCTCGACATTAGGGGTATTCAAACCTCCATAGTAGTGGACAAGTTTCTTCTTGGAGACAATGATGCATAATAACTTAATAGCTGGAGGTTTCGTTCTGGTTTCCTTTGGTGTGCGAGGATCCCAATTCTCTATGAGATTGGTGAAATTTTGTAATCAATTATCATTTTCTCTTAAAAATATTTGTTCAACTCTTTAAATGACCGTTTATCTCTGGTCATGGAAGACGTATGAAGTTGTATAGTTTACATTTATTATAATTTATCCTACTAGTCACCTTGTCCAACTAACTTAGTACTAGAGTATGATATTATTTCTGGAGTATTTTATGATCTTATGCCAATAACTTTTCGTCCTTCTAAATTTTGAAGTTTGCAAGAATCATTTAATGACTAAGAGTTTGTTTGACAAAGCTTTCTTGAGGGGGAAAAGGGAAATTGTGAATTCAAGGTAGGATGTGTGGATAAAAAGTATGAAGGCTATGAAGAGATGCAAAAATAATTTCTTATTATATTTGTGGAAAATGAGAGTGTGGAAAAATGATTTTGGAAAGAGCTTTGTCAAACAAGCACTAAGCTTTAATTGGCATTACTTGTTTTGATGGTTAATCATTTGGACGGTGAAATGAAGTTGACAGATGTAATCTATGGGGAATTCCTTCATTCTCCTGTGTTATCAAGGTGAGGAGGCTCAGTAAAACTTATCAAGTTTTTTGTAACCTTTTATTGAACTAATGAAAATATTGTCAACTTTTTACAGACTAATCAAAAGTTTTATGAAGTCCAATGTTTGAGTCTGATGGAAACTATCCACCTTGACTTGATTTTATCTCAGTGTGTAAATAAAATGCTGTTTTGTCTAAAAAAGGTGATTCTTTTTTTGAGTGTGCAGTTAAAGTAAAGACATCTATGGAGACATGAAAAATAATTTCTTACTATAAATGTGGTTTAAAATGAGCGTAAGGGAAAGTGATTTTGAATGTAGTTTTATTGAACATGCTATAAGTGATTCATGACAAGAAGGAAAATCCCGTCTCACGCCAGTGATACACTGAGAGGAGATCTGTATTTTCATCAGATGTCAATGGAAAAACAGCCACATCTTGGACTACCTGATGTCGATATGATTCTCCGCTATGATTCTCAAAAAAAGTTGAATGAGAAACCTGGAAATTGGTGACTTGACTAGCCAACGAGCGCCGCTGATGTCTCTTCGTGAAATGAGACACGGCCAAACTCTTGTGACTGAAGACTTCAACAATGTTTTGTACATAAGTAACATGTGAATGTGTGCAGCTGAGACTTAAGATTTGTTTTATTTTTTTCAGTATAGATTGGAGATAAGGCACTTATATAATCGGTGAAATTTAATCAATTGTGGAAGGGTAAAGTGAAGAAGTTATGGAGTGTGTATTTGATGACTCTTACTTTTTTTTGATTCAAAGCATTTCTCTTGAAAAAATTAATCAGTAGAGAAGATGCTGTCTGTCATTATGCCATGTAGCAGTAATATAGTTTTGTCCTACACATTGAAATTGCGGCAAATTTTTGGAGTCCTTTACCAGTTAGCTCTATTTGTTCTTTATTCTGCAAATCAGGAGAGCACTATTAATCAATAGTAATTTAATAAAGGAACTCTTGATTTATATTTGAATCATAAAAACTTTAATATAGAAGTTCAGACTATGCTGTGTTCCTTCTACCTACTCAGAAGTTATTGGCTCCAAAATTTGACTGGGGCTCTTGAATGTGGCACTTGCAAGTTGCTTAACCTAAGAAAAAAGAACACTGTTATAGGTTAATGCTAACACTGGGCCCGTGGTCTATGCTGTTCATTTTTCTCGTTTGAAGTGCAAAGCAACCAAGATATGGGTAGTACGTCAGATGATTTTCTGGACTTTTGCGTAACTTGCTAAACCCCACTACTTAAGATCTGTTGTGAAAACATCCATACACTTCTTTGAACAACTGCATTTCATTTTAAGTTATTCGTTTTGGTTTGCAAATGGTGAATTAGGAGCATGTATCAGTTCAGTCCATGATCATTGTACTTTCTGTTATAAATGTTGAGGAGGACTGCTAGTATGTGCTATCTTTAATACTTCCCAACTCTTGCTACATGCTATGTCTGAGGAGGAAGATGGTTTCTTGGACAGGCCTTTTCCGTAAGGGTAGATCTTTTTATTGAAACCCCATACTTGTAGTTGTGGTCTTATACCATTTGTATGTTCCAGGAGTGATGCTAGGTATCCACACAAAAATTGTGTGGATATCCCGGGGGGGGTGGGGGCGCATTATGGTCATTTATCCATACCCTCTATTAGGGTGTTGATGTTTCAACACACTTTTGTGTGGAGACTTAGCTTTATTCATGTTCCAGATAATGCAAAGGCCTATATTAAGTGATGTAAATATGGTGTGCAAATGTCTTGGAGGTGGGAGTATTTGGCAAAGATCCAAAAGTAATGGTGCACTATAGGGTGCTATTTTCCGTTTCTGAAAATAGAAGATCATAACAATCACAAACATTTTCTTGCTTAATTCATTTAAGTTCTTCCTGAACCTATGTGTTTGGTTAGTCAGATTTCCTCTAGGCATGTGTCAATGTACACTCCTCTCTAGCCTTTTTAAGAATGGCTGAAGAATGTGTCTACATATGAGCCGTTACAAGCTACATGTTCTGGATAAGGTGAGTAAAAGGAATTATTGAGATACTTTCATCCATATTAATTGATATTAATGGATAATTACTGTGGTCTGGAAACATTTTCAGTATTTAGCATGATTGAGATTAATACTACAACATGAGAAGGCTGTAGTTTGGCAGAGGCGAATTTTAAATTTATCTTGTGTTGGGCTTACTATTTTGAGTCTTGACCTTTATTATCTGTATTAGTCCCAGTTCAGCATGGTTATAATGGATTGTTAAAATATCTATCTGATGGATTCGTCAATTATACTTGCGGATAATGCAATCCTCTTCCATGTCAAAAATGGGCTGGCCTGCAATTTAAGTGCTCATGCACGATTAAGATGAGTGCCGTAACACGAGAATTTTGAAGTTTTTAAGAGGTGAACTTTAAATTATTTAGGGTAGGTTTACCTGACTAAAAATATATTTATCTGTCTTAATCAGGGAATAACCTGGTTGTGTCTCATACTAAGATAGTAAGGAGTTTTTAAGTGTCGGCCTCTCTCTCTCTCTCTCTCTCTCTCTCTCTCTCATAACATACTATATTCATGACTGTCATTATACAACGTTTTCGGTTTCGAACCTTGTGATGTATAGGCAGCATATTACAAGAACCTAACTTACTATTACACCCCTGTAATGTAATAGTTCTTCTGCTTCGTGGTCTATTATGCATAACAAAGCAAATTGTGACCACATGCAGGTTCTGGTTTGCTAGATAAATAACATTCTGCACTGTGTCTTAGCTATGGAGAGACACATATTCAACACATCTCATACTTTTGAGACTGATAATGACCAGGGATGGAATCATGCTGAACAATCTTATATTCATACGGGTATAAATATTACTAACCTACTGTTTACCTTCGATGTATTTCCATTGTTATGATTTAGTCTCTTATAAAAGGGATACGAACTTGTTGCTTCATTAATTGATGTTCTTCTTTCACACAAACTGCACGCTAGTTAAAAATCAAGTGTACCTTTGCAAATAGTTATCTTAGAAAATCTATAAATTGATGTCAGTGACACCTGTGACATTTTTCATGGGAAATGATTTCATTAATCTTGCTAGAGAAGTCAGAGCACTGAGTTATGGTTTTGGGAAAGGCATCCATTGCAGCTGTAAGTTTGTGGGTAATGTGACAAATGAGAATTTGGCAATCATGTACAGTCTTCTTGTATGTCCATTATCTAGCATGTTTGGCTTAGGAACCACAAAGTTGTTGTTTGAAACTTAAAGCCAGCCATTTGTACAAGAAAAAGAGGGTTAGCTGCCGTTGTTATAACTCTAGTACCCAGCCAAGTTGTGATTGTACTTGGTACTGGTAAGTAATGGTTTTCGTGGGCTTCCTGTCTGCATAAATCTCTTCCCTCACAGAATTTTCCTGCTCTGTTTTGCAGCGAGGGCTGGTGTGTCTGATACCCATTCTCTTGTTTGTCCCGTGGATAATATGACAATTCCAGGTGGACATTTTGCCTCTCAGTGGAGTCCTGCTCCTAGGTCGAGTGCATTCTCTCCCTCTATTCTCAACGGTGAAATGCTGCATTATCCACCACAGGTTCCTGGTCCATCTCATGATCCATTTCTTCATCACTCTGCTAGCGGAACCTTTTATATGCATCAACAGAACTATTCTCATCATGCATCTTCATCCAATACTGGGGGTCAAGCAGTCCCTGGCGTAGACGGTGGATTTTTTGATGAAAGAATGGGCAATGAAAGATTACCATGCAAGCGAAAAAGCCCTGGAATCCCTCCAGTGTGCCAGAGAGGCAGTATAGGCAGATATTACGAAGTTGGAAGTTCATCCAATCTCTCCTTGCCAAGTGACCCGTGGAAGGAGAAGCAGAGTACAGAATCTCATCATGTGCCTTGGGAGTGTCCACCAGGTTATAGAGGTAACAGCCTCTCTATTAGCGCCGGAGGTATGCCAAGGAATGTGAGAATTAGACCTTCAGTTGACTCGGAAACCAACTTGGCCAGGTCCCATTTTTCAAGCAATCCTTTATATTCGTCGGTTTCTAGCGAGTCTTCTGATCAATCCAGTCCAGCAGATTTCTGGGGACAGAGTTCAAATGCTCCAACTAGGGAATGGAATCATAGCCTTGTATCACCTACTGGTCATGGGATGGCTTTTGTTGCAGGTAACAATTATGGTTTACTTAGTCATGTCAGTAAGACAGTAACACTGTGTGTCTTAGTAAAATATTATCACCTTGAAACTGCAGGTTCCAGTTTCTTGAGTCATGAACCTAACTCTCTGAATGCCGTAAACAGTCATCCTGGTACTCCCATTGAGAATGGCGGGTACCACAATGATGTTAGCTCAAGCAGAAACACTCTTCCTCAAAATGCACACAGTAACTCGGGGCAATCTGTTAGAACACGAAGCAGTTACAGCCAAAGGTCTGGCCCAGTTTTCAGGGGTAGTTCAAGCAATCTCCACCCTGGACATGCGGCTGTGTCGGATGAAGGGCCGCAGGTGGTTGCGGAAAGTTACCACATGAGACATCCACGAGCCGTTTCCTCTGTAAGAATGCGCAACACTGACAGAAATGGAAGAACTTTGTTCTCCAGCGACAGACACAGAACATTTACCGGGGAGGCAAGTCTCCAGGATCCTCTTAGACCTGAGGTATGTATGTAAATCTTCTTCAAGAAATGTGGCTGTTATATACCTGAGACAGGTTTCATTCAATTGGAAGAAAGTTGATTTACTATGGATATCTGCTCACTAAAAATGAATAAAAGCAATGTGGGGCAGTATAAAACTTCATTACTTCTTTCTTTTTACTTGATATGAATTTTCTTTTCCTGTTCTTTTTATCTTATTTTCTCCTCATTTTCCCCCTTCCCGAAGCTACCTATACTGCCTTATTTCCATCTTCTTGTCTTGTATTTCTCTCTTTGTTTATTTCTTAAGGTGCGTGTTGATCATTGTATTAGCTAATTGTTATTTGAACTTTGGAGGCTGGTCCTCCTTAATGGAATATGTTCTATTTTGGATTTACCTTCTCATTTCATGTAAACGACTCGTCCCACATAAGAAATAAATAAAAATTAAGGGAGAAATAAAGGTATAGAAAAAGGAGAAAACTGAACGATGATTTCATGAAGATTCGTGCCCGTGTACAATGAATTTTGTGATGTCAGGTGTCTTCAATTTTTTTGTCATGATGAAAGTTAGTTTAATGGATGATTCGCTTGAATCAATAATTGTACTTATGATGCTTTTCTGCTTATAGTTGAAGTTACAGTGAAATACACAATGTTTAGTCTTTGACTGTTAAGGTTTAAACAAATAGTTCTTGCATGTAACAATTCTTGCAAGACTGCGTTTGTGCTTTACTGCTTGTTTGACAAAAATCTTTCAACAACCAGTTGTATTTGGCACTCAATTTTAACTACTTGCCCAACAAATATTATCTTTTACATTTCCTTTAACTTTCTCTTACTTTCTATCCATACATTCTTCAAACCAACCCCCCACCCCCCAACAAGCCAACAAAAAAAAAAAAAGAAATAAAAAAGAAATAAAAAGGAAGAACTAAAAAAAAAAAAACAGAGAAAGCAAAAGCGAGCTCTTATCAAATTTAGATCCCATTTCTCTCAGCTCAATAAATGCTGAATGCCTGTACTTCTGTATTCCAGGGTGTCATGATTGTGGAGCACTCGGGATTTAATGGATCCAGAAGTATGTACGATCAGCATGGAGACATGAGACTTGACATTGACAATATGAGCTATGAGGTCTTGTTATTCTCTCATTTTGTTCTTTGCTTTTCCTTTGTGATTTATGTTACTAAATATCTTTTGGGATAAGCAGGAACTCCTAGCACTGGGGGAGAGAATTGGCAATGTAAACACTGGCTTGTCTGATCATTTAATGGCAAAGTGTTTGATGGATTTGACACACTCCTCGGAAGACCAATTCCAACAAGGAATGTGTCATATGTCTGGTGAGAACCATACCTAGTCATAGTACAACATTTCTATAATATAGATTTTATATTTTGATGGGTTGGGAGTCATTTCTAGCCTTCTCGCAAACAGACCAATAGAATATGTGATTGCAATAAAAATGCTGGCGGTCCCTAAACTACTATTCATGTGAGTCAGTAGACTTTATTTTGTTCCGAATTGGTTATTTAACCTTTTTCAAGCTGGTCACTAAATGATTAGATATGATTTGGCCATTACTCAATGTCTCGAGCTTCACGAATGGAAGGCTGAGGTGGTTGTCTGGTTGACAGCTTAGTTAGCAAATAATTGCATTCCAATGTTGCTTGTAATCCAACTAATGAATATATGGAGGGGGTGGGCATTGGGCTGAGTTAACCATTACCAACTCAATCCAATTTGATTGTCACAATTCATTTGTCAAACTAATCCGACCCATTTTGTGATTGGATTGAAACCAACACAACACATTTTTTATTTGAACCAAATCAAGTCAGCCCAACTTGATTTGGGTTGGCTTTGACAATTCCAAGGGATAATTAGGGAACATATATGGGGAAAAAAAAAATCATCCTCAGGAACTAAACTATTCAATTAGCCTAACCCAATCCAACCTTATTTGAATTGGGTGGGATCGGGGTTGGATTGGTTCCATCGTTAATTTGCCTTGTATTGAGTTGGTTTCACAAAATGGGATTTGAGCTGACGGAACTGGTTTGGATTATGTTGGGTAAAAAATCTGAAACTCAACACAATGTCCGCCCCTAAATCATGGATTGAATGACCCAATGTTAGGCAGTTTGAGTTCAGTGAAACAAAATGGAAGTTAATCAATCAGAGACCACCAGTATGGAGACTAATCGCCTATTTGGTCCTAAAAGGTTCTTTTCCATTTTGTCTCCCAAACTAATTTTCAACTACCACAAATAATATGCGACCTATTCGTATTCACAGTTTTCAACCACTCTCTAGGTTGTTATTTGCTTAATTTTATAACCTTACTGTGTTCAGTTAGTTAATTGGCCAAACTCTTAATTGGACAATTTGTTTGACTGTCTTTAACAGGAAGAATATAACGACAAAGATGATGTCAGGAAATTGAGTGTGTGCAAGCATGATTTTCACGATGCGTGTATCCGGAAATGGTTGTCAATCAAGAACATGTGTCCGATCTGCAAGGCTTCTGCTTTGGAAGAAAGTTCGAAGGAGAAATTATGTGCTTAAGTTCTCAATTATTTACTTGAACTAATTGTAAATATATGGTTTTAGACATTCCTCAAATGGAGGAAATGGATACTGTTAAACGAGACTTGTTAAGGCAAATGCCAATCTCAGTTTATTTTCTCTAGAAGATCACAATATCACTTTATTTTCTTTAGCCGATTTCTCTATATGCTATAATCTTTATGGTGATGGTTTTGCTGGAGTTGTATTTACATGACGGAAAAGGAGGATCAGCGTCTTTGCAAAAATCCCCATTCGTTTGGGGGTACGTAAGACATCCCCATTTGTTTGGGGGTAAGATAAGGCATATTTTAGAGTAGGGTAAGACATACTTTTAAATGATGTTTTTGAAAATTTCTATCTTTTGCTCCACCCAGGATAAATAAATAAATAAATAATTGCTATTAATTCACATTATTTGACTTTGTAGGGGTAAATGCTCGAATGTGTTTTCGGGGCATTTTGTTATAAAATTTGACATTGGATCAAGATGCTACAAAGTACAAATACTCAACGTTGCTACAGTGTTTTCTAAAACAAATTTTTGCTTGCATAGTTTTCTAATGTCAATTTGATTATTACCTACTAATTACTATTATGTTGTTTTAGTTCTAGAATATGTTAACAATAAGTATGATGTTGTGTTTATCTGTTTCTTTTATATGATTCTATAAATACGTTAAGAAAAAGTGTATAAATCACTCCAAATTTCTTACCCAAAAATAACCATGTTGACTGATGAACACATTGAATAAAGTTTATATTGACAATGTAGCAGAATTTGAAGTCATAAGGTTCCATTTGAGCTGCAAGTTTTGCTATCATGCTTTCTACAAGCCATTCTACCATACGACTACATTGTTCTACTCACTTGATGAAACACGTTGAAGTTTTCGTTAAACAGATTATCTCTTTTTTTAAGTTCATCAGCAATATTCAGTTATGATACAACATAATCATTTGGTCAAATTATGTCATGGGCCTGCTTTTTTGTAAATTCGTTTGCATCATATGTTCTATTGCATCATAACTCATAACATCCTAACTAGTTAATAATCTGTAATTTGGGGTGTTAGCAATTGGATTCAAATTTCAAATAGAAAGAAATGTTATGAAAATACATAATGCAAATTTGTATAGTTTATATAAAATTCTATATGATATGTGGATGTGATTTATTTTACCAAATTGAATTTGGAATTCAAATCCGAGTACGAGTCAGTTTTCTAACTTCTAGTTCTACCCGCCTGGAGAAAGAACCCTAAAGCCACCGCGACTCTCCCTCCACTGGGCCACACCCACACCATTATAAATACAGCCCCATCGTCTTTTATTCGTTCTCAATCAACTAACAGTTATTCTCCTCTCCCTCTCTCAATCGAAGATGCAGATTTTCGTCAAAACCCTAACAGGCAAGACCATTACTCTCGAAGTAGAAAGCTCCGATACGATCGATAATGTCAAGGCGAAGATTCAGAATAAAGAAGGAATCCCGCCGGATCAACAGCGGTTGATTTTCGCTGGAAAACAGCTCGAGGACGGCCGGACTTGATCAGATTATAATATTCAGAAGGAATCGACGCTGCATCTCGTTCTCCGTCTCCGCGGAGGTATGCAGATCTTCGTCAAAACCCTCACTGGGAAGACGATTGCCCTCGAGGTCGACAGTTCTGATACTATCGACAACGTGAAAGCGAAGATTCAAGATAGGGAAGGAATTCCCCCAGATCAACAGAGGCTGATTTTTTCCGGAAAGCAATTAGAGGATGGAAGGACTCTGGCGGATTACAATATCCAAAAGGAATCAACTCTTCATCTTGTTTTGAGGCTTCGAGGCGGGATGCAGATTTTTGTCAAAACTTTGACTGGCAAAACTATTACATTAGAAGTTGAGAGCTCAGATACGATCGACAACGTGAAAGCAAAAATTCAGGATAAAGAAGGAATTCCACCGGACCAACAGCGTCTGATCTTTGCCGGTAAGCAATTGGAGGATGGGAGGACGCTAGCGGATTATAATATCCAGAAGGAGTCGACTCTGCATTTGGTTCTGAGGTTGCGCGGTGGGATGCAGATCTTAGTGAAGACGTTGAGTGGGAAGACTATAACACTGGAGGTGGAGAGTTCAGACACCATTGATAATGTGAAAGCTAAGATACAAGACAAGGGAGGTATCCCAGTACCTGATCAGCAGAGGCTCATCTTTGGTTGGAAGCAGCTTGAAGATGGACGCACGCTGGCTGATTACAATATTAAGAAAGGGTCTGTACTCCATCTTGTCCGCCTGCGTGGTGGTGCATTTTAAGCTGAGAACATACAGTATTCGATGTTCTTTTTATGTTGCAAAGTAAGTCCTACCTTGTTTTCTTTTATGTCAAAACTAGATATGAACTGAGCAGTAAGTAAGTATGTGCCTTGTACATATTTTACATGACGGCACAGCTAAATGCACCCGATATTTTACTTCATACACTCATTTTTTTCCATTTTTCAATTATGTCCCTTGCATTGAAAAAAAAGTGGTAAGTTCGCTCCACAAGGAGCGAACACACATTTGTGTTGTTCGCGAACCCATAAAAAAAAAAGGGAAGAATGATGGATAAAAGAATTTTGTTATCATTTTTTGTATAATTTTTTTACAACTACTTTGATGAAAAAAATTCGAAATTCATTGTCAAATTGAGTGCAAAAAATTTTTAAAAATTTTGAAATTAGTGGGCAATATTTTTTGTACAATTTTTTTGCAACTACTTTGATGAAAAAATTTTCGAAATTCATATTTAAACTAAGTGCAAAAAACTTTAAAAAATTTTCTAAAATAGTGATTAAAGTGATTTCAAAAAATTTAATTTGTTAATAATTTGTATTCAACACTAATTGGATAAAATGATATGATTAATTTTTTATCCATAATTTTTCTTTTTCAAACAAAAAATAATAATCAAAATTAATTACCCGCGAACAATTTTTTTTTTGTCAGGTGGTAACGGGGTATATTAGTCTTTTCATTTTTTTTTATTTAAAAAGTGGGTGCATGAAATAAAATGATGGGTGTCTTTAACCATGCCCTTTATATAAACGATGAGGGCATCTGCAGTGCGCGCATCACTTAAAAATGATTGTGCGTCTGTGCGACAAGAGGAGAGACGAAATGTAAGGAGGTGCTAAAAATCAGAAAGGTTGTGCGGCCTTTAAAACCGCAACACGTTTTATTTCATTTTCAGTGAAAGATATTTAATTTGTTGTTCCTTGTTGCAATGGTGTGTTTTTGAGTTCGATGTGGTAGGTAGCACGCAATCCCAAAAACGCATAGTTTCTCCTCCAAAAATGACTTCTGCGGTCGGGGCACTCTCATAGAAAGAGAAGCTTCGATCCGTATTCCTTATTCTCTATAGGAAGAGGAAGCTGAGAGAGGCTTGTATTTTTGTGTTTTTATGTGTGTGTGTGTGTGTTATTGTTAGTCATGTGGAGTTTATCAAATGGGTGAAAATACGGAGGAGAAATTATGTGTTTAAGGCAAATGCAAATCTCAGTTTATTTTTTAAGCAGATCCAACATCTTAAGTTTATATACTCTCGTTATGTGATGTAATCTTCATGGCGATAGCTTTTTTGGAGTTCTATTTGTTGGGGAAAATTCACATAAAATGTGCAAATTAAATTATATTCCAAAACGTACGTACCTCTTTTATGTGCATGAACATAATATGATTACGACTTACCGAAATGAAGGAACGTTAAAGCAAAATGCATGAAAAGGGTTGGTCGAGGCAAGAGTTCGACTCTTTGTCCTTAAGACGATAAGTTGATAATGCTGCGCACTGGTGCTAACGGTTTTACAGCATTCACCTCCCAAGATACAACGATTACGTCCCGCAATAGGAGCACTCCAAATCACGAGGACCAACAAACCATATTTGTGTTTTGAACTATCTTCATATAAAAGAGTCAAATTTACTCAAAATAAAGAAATGTTATTTGGACATGAGTATGTAATGCAGTATGAATTGGATGGATTCTAAATTCTACAAATAGGGGTCTATAAATAATTGTTGGAAAGACATATTGCCAAAAGATACATCCTTTACAAACAATGCAACCTTTGAGGTTGTCTCTTTTGAAGAGACGCATCTATTCGGAAGTGTCTTTAATGAAAAGACAAAGCTATTAAAAAATGAACGAGTCCAAAGGTTACCTTTAATTTTCAACAGTCCCGTTTTGGACCCATTGACTTTATGGTACCACCGGGTCATTCCAAGGACCCGTTTGATCTCCGTTTTGAAATTTGAGACCAGATCTAGAATCAGCACGGTGATGGGGAGTTCCAGAAATTTCTCGTTTTTTCCAGCGACACCGTGGCCTCCTTGACCGTTGGTCACGGTGTTACCGGAAAAAATCCGGAAAATTCCTGGAACTCCCAATCGCCGTACTGATTCTAAATCTAATCCCAAATTTGAAAACGGAAGTCGAACGGACCCTCAAAATAGCCCGATGGTGCCATACTTAAAAACCACTCGATGGTTTTTGAACATTCTTGCAATTTTCAATTCAAATTAATTTCGACACCATTTACTTGTTAGAAAAAAATGGGGTTGCGGTCTTTGTAGATAAAATGGAAAGTAGTTTAAAATGTTTTATTTTTAGCTTGAAGCCATGAACAATTAATGACGGAGAATAGGAAATGTCAAGTAAATTATGGCGCCATAATGTGCATAATGTGCACTAATGATCTAATGCTCATATGTGAGTATTGGATCTTTTGCACAAGTATCATTTTTTAATTTATTTAAAGTATCATGTTTTGTTATGTGTTCCTTTTATTTGCCTTTTAAACACGTTACAAAAATGTTTATAAATCTCTCGCACGCGAGAATAATCAATGTTACCGACCAACACACTTGAACAAAAATCATGTTTCCAATATAATAGAATCATGAGGCAGGCTCCATTTCAGCCAAAAGCTTTGCAATCGTTTGTTGCCGCGAGCTATTATATCATGCATGCAGTTATTTCATTCTGCTCACTTAGCTAGATTAGTATTTTTAATTTATCTAGGATCTTTTATGTTCCGAATTTTATTAAAACCCAATATTTCTCATCAAGATTCTTGTATTAAATTCAAATTCTTTCTAACATTCAATGTTTTATTGTTATTTTTTATTTCAATTCTTATCTAAGATCTTTCTATGATTTCTTATTCTTATTGGACCTCAAATTTTTTACTAAGATATATTAAATTCAAATTCAAATTCTTTAAAATTCTTGTAACACTTCAATTTTTTTTTCAATTTTTGTATAAAATATTGCCGACTAAGATTTTTTATTGCATTCAAATTCAAAGGACAAAAAGAATTTGTTTCACTTTACAGAGGAAAAAAAATGAATCTGTAGATCTTTTTAGTTTTATTTAATTTAATTTAAATTTTATAAAGTAAGAAATTGAATTTTTCCATGAAAAAAAAAGGAAAAATGGTTAACATTGTGCTATTATTTTGATTTTTGATTTTGATTTTTACTTAAGATTTTGTCAACTAAGATTTTCTATTACATGCAATTAAACATGTTTGGCATGAGCGATCATTGACTAAGCTTTAGTTCTCTTTTTAATTTGTATAGGAAGACAGAACTCACGCAACCATTGAGCAAAGACCATATTCCTTAATTTAATTAATTAATAGCCAAATTCAAAAGCAGGGTTTTTATGCCCGTCATCAATTTCTTAAAGTTCATATATGCCTTTGAATGTCTTGCAGACATATTCACTTTTCTTAACCCATATATGTGCAACGCATGGATGATGATCTAGTTACAGTGAAAGTCACGACTTACAATTATTTCTACTTCCTTTTTTCTTTCACTTGGAAGTCCTCAACTTCTAAATGTAGTTTATTTGTTGCATCATAAAAAATATTATTATTTATTTTTCGTCCGTCTCTCTGTCATTCGTCTTATTCATTTGATTCTTTTCAAATCTTGTGATCGGTTCCCTTGACGATATATATATATTCTAATCGACTAATCTATTTGTTTACTAGTATCGCGGAAATAATAACTGACAATATTGAACATAAAATGAAATCTTAATGCTTGAATTATTACATACATGAAACAAAAATTATAAACAAAAATTATAAATACACATAAACGACTCAAGCATTGATCAATAATAATCTATATATTAATAAAATGAGCACGTTTTTCCGCTCAAACTATCAATTTTTAGAATTAGAAAATTAATTACAAAATTTCATTTCCTACCTAATCCCTATATATTTATTTTTTAAGATTAAATGGTATATTTTGAGATAAACCCGAATCTTTTATCAAAGAAATCTCCCTATATATAAGATTAAATGGTATATTTTGAGATAAGCCCAAATTTTTTATTAAAGAAATCTTACATACACGGCTATTTCCTTCTCATCTTTATCACTAACAGTTCACGCACGTCAATTGAGTATAAATTTTCCCGTACAACGCGCGGGTGAAAACACTAGTAATAATAATAATAATAATAATAATAATAATAATAATAATGATAATGACCTCTCGATCAGCACATACAAACTCCAAAGCGTTGCCATGTTTGCATCCGATATTAAAAAGAAAAAAATAAAGATTTGTGTTATTGTTATAAAAGTATAGAAACAATAGAGAGAATTTAGAGAGAATGAATTCGAAGGAATTCTCATGAATGAATTTCATTAATAACTGAAGCCCTATTTATAGGAAAACTTCGAATGACACAATCGTAATTACATAATTTCATCAAGGGTATAATAGTCATTCACATATAATAATTACATCTTTTACCAAATTATTCCTCCACCAAATTATTCCTCATAATTCATAACCATCAAATTATTCTCAATTATTCATAACACCTAATAATTATTCTTCAATTATTATTCATAACACTCCCTTGAATGACTATTAATACAAATGTCTTACGGACTGTTTGGAGAAAAACCCATGGAAAAAAACTTCCAAACCGATTGCGGATAGCTTGGAGTGGTTATATACTACTTCATCAAAACATTGATCCCTGATGTCTATCGGCATATGAGTATTCACGTCTTTGCCTCGTTAAAACCTTGTCAAGAAAACCTGGGAAAAACTTGATCGAAGGAGAAAGAGTACAATTACTCAGTTTGATTTCATATCTTGAGAAGCTGATATCTTTACTTACGGTAAATGATTTCAATATCATCATCGTTTGGATCTAAAGCATTAGCTCCATTATAACTTGATCCAATAGATACCTGTATCAATTTCTCCTATCGTTCTCAATATACCATGAATATGCCTCGTTAAAACCTTATTAGGAAAAACCCAGTGGGAAAAACTCTAATGAAGGAAAAAGAGTACATTATTCATGTGAATACGCCTTTAAAGTTGCCTCATTAAAAACCTTGCTAGGAAAACCCAATGGGATAAAACCTCACTCAAGGGAAAAAGAGTGCAATCGTATTTTATACAAGTATCTTTAAGCATTTCAAAATCTTTCATACATTTGTATGAGTATCATATACATTGATTTTATACTCTTCGTTCATTTAGAGTGCATCAATTTTCTTACACAACTACAAAACATTCACCATGAACACATGTCTCCAAATACACAATTTAAAGCATATAAATTCATCGTAAAAACATGTAAACATATAAGTAAACCTTCATAACTAACTAACACTTAAAATATATCATTTAACATTTAATACTCACTTAATAGGTTATTTCATTCCAGGGCTTAGCTCACCCTTTAGGGTACTCATAAACACTGGCTTAGCTCATCAGATCCTTTAATTTCCTTTTCACTACACACACGATCGGTAATTTAACTTTCATGAGCATGCAACATATAATGACCACCATGCTTATCTTTAAACTTGAGCAATAGTCATCATCATCTCATCATCTCATAAGTTAAGGATTTCACATTCACCATTTATCATCTTCAATATATCTCAATATTTTCATTATCATTGATCATATGTAGCGCTACGTTTTCATATCGTGTCGACACTTTTCAATTTCATTTCTTTCCCCATATCGACATAACTTATCGAGATATCTCATTATCAATCCTCTTGTAGGATTACACAATATAGTTATGTCTATATACTCTTCAAGAGCATATACCTCCGTTATTAAGACCATCTTTTATAATTTGCTTTGATATATATGTTTGGGGAAATATCAGCGCTTACAAGGCTAACTTATCAAAGCATCGTAGGCGATATATGTGATTGTTCATAGCCTTTCATGCATCTTTGAACTTCAAGTTCGTATTTCAATTTCGAGGATATAACATGATGCATTTATTTTCAACCTTTAATACTCCCCCTCATGTTGAGAAAATTTAGAACACCAAAGCTCATACAGTTGGTATGATTTTAATCATATATGTTCTCATCATTCAGCCTTAATATGGGAATTTAGACCGTTTGCATTCTATTCTCGATATCGGCAATTTATTTGAGGACTTTAAATAATTTGCCATATAATATTCCACTTGTATGCGCATATTCAAATCCTTCAAGGATTTATTCAAATCATTGGGATATACATTTACTAGCTTTATCATTAAATCTGAAAATCATGCTCATACCGTGAGCAAATATTTCGTAAATTTCAAATTACGAATCATATACACATGTGACTATCTAGTGGATCCATATCATAATATCTAGTAGTCCACATGGAGGATGAGTGGGCTCATAATATCATCCTAACAAGGGTCTATACATTATAATGGATCATATGCTCTCAAATCTTCGAAAATACTATCCATCACTACCGATCAAAATCCTAAAAAGGATTTATCGATGTAGGCTGGAAAGATTAAGGATGCTAATGAATAAGGGTATCCCACAAGATATCCGATGCTTGATTGAAGCAAAGGTTCGATTATCTGGTGAGGTTTCAATTCCTTCTAAATACATGCCTGGTATGGGTAAAAGTAGTTTTTCAAAGAAACGGAGAGCAAAAAGATTAGGAGGATGCTACAAGTGTGCTCGGTGGACATGTGACACTCGATGTAAATCTGTGGGGTACTTGTCCAGAAATCGAGAAGATAAAATAGCATTCATTAAGGATGGATTGAGTAAGGAGCCTTTGGATGATATTCAACAGGCTCTTGAGACACATCCTAGTGGACACGTACAAGGTGAGCTAATGGCCTTATGGGCCAAATTCAAAGATCAACAAGCGGCGTTGAGTCTTGAAAAACTTACTTTAGAAGATCCTGTTTGTAAATTTAGTAGAAAATTTTAGTATAATAATTTTCTCATATTAATATAAGGAAGCTCGGTGTAATAACGAAGATCAATGTTTTTCTTGTAATTGTAAATATTGTTTTTCGATTTTAAGATATATATATATGTATATATATATTATTTTTCAATCAACGACAGATATATGTCATTTTCACTTAAAAAATTTCTGCATTTTTTTCTCTTTCATATTTGTCAAAAAGTAAATAGTGCACTAAATTATTGGTTTTAAAATTTTTCTTTAAATAGAGGATTCATATATCTCTCATGTTGAAAATATAGTGCAAAAAGAGATAGGAGTAGAGATGGATGTGGAGATTTTAGAATCATCTCATACAAGTCGACTTTACCTCGCCATATTAAAACCGTATGTATTCTTGGTGGATCTAATCTGGTAGGCCATATCCAATATGTGGATATGGCAAACCGACTAAAAAAGAGTTAGGGAGACAAGAAATCAATATACTATACGGAGGAACCAACAACAAACTTTTAGCTAGACTTATAATGGCCGCACAATCATGGGGAATAAGAGTTTGAGTGTAATACCTTTCCATCTAGTTGGATCTAATACTCGAATTGGAGCAGTTCTACCATGGGTCAGCGGGGTTGGTGCTACAAGCGCAATCCATCCTGGCTGCATGATGTATATGATGAATAATAGTGATGCTTTCATTGTCCTTCCAGCGCTACAACACCTGGAGGAAATATTCAATATAGCCTCGTTGTACGAGTGGAATTTTCATGTCAAACCAATAGGTTTGTTGAATATTAATAATTTCTTTGATGGCTTACTAGCGTTTCTAGATCAGGTGTAAATAATAAGTTTATCTCTCATTCAATGAGAAAAATACTTATTTCGCTAAATCTTTGTTGATGAACTACTCATCAAATTTCATGCATATGTTCAAGAATCTGTGGAAGCCAGTCCAGTCGGTCCACGGACCATTGGTGTCAGCGAAAAATAAATTCGGATCCTTTAAATATTTCATTATGAATCCTAATGTTGATGGTGGCGAGTTACGGAGTATTTATACTCTCGAGGCGCATCCCTCATTTATGGATTCAAGATGTATATTCTTTTGCATTTCTATATTTTCAGTGTTTAATGCCATCTTTTGATATTCTCAATATGTTCCACTTATTGCTTTTGTACTTCTTCTGGAGTAATAATAATATCATATTGGCTTTATTCAAATACAGAAATCTAGTGATTATGCTTCTTCAAGAGCATTTTATTCTCATATTAATACAATCTCATATCATCGATGAGATTACTTCATATAATTTCTCCATGCGATATATTATCTTTGATTTATCAACATGTGATCTATTGAGCATTTTATTTTCATCTATTTATCCAATGGCTAATTTCAAGTACCACTTACTCAATTTTCTCCATTAATATTAGGTGATATATGGGGAAGTAATTTTATTCTCATCGTCTACTACTTGAGAGTATGATTAGAATATTTGATCAACTACTTCTTACGGAGTAGGATTAGATTATAACCAATCGTGTAGTATAACCCACCACATTGGAAATATGCACACCAATCGTGTGGTATTACCCACCACATTGGAAATATACTCAAACTATAAAGTGCATAAATTTAAATTGCAGAAATTAAATTTCCTCCAATAGGTGGTCGAACCTACCTTATGGGAATTATTGCAATAAATATAAATTTACGAATTTAAATTGCGAGAATTAAATTGCATAATATTTAACTACTTCTTGAGAGTAGGATGCTAGTAGAAGGTATTACCCATCACTTAGCATATAAAGTGCGAAATATATAAACCTTAGTTTAGTGACAGTTGAACCCATCATCAAGTAGGAGGTATTGCGATAATTAAATTACAGTAAATAAAGTGCTGAGAATTAAATATTGAGCTGCTTCTCTGAGAGCAAATTTGTTCTTCTAGAACAAATACTCATTACTTCTACAAGAGCACATTTATCCTTTTAGAATAAGTATATTATGTAATTAAACTCTTCGTGAGTTAAAATAATATTAGATCTTTTTAACTCAAATGGAGTTCAAGCCATTTTATATAATCAATGGATTTAGAATTTTTTCATGAATATTCTATCCCATTTTCCTTTGTTGTCAAAATTAGGTCGGTTTACCTAAGGGTAAAATTGTCCATTCCAATTAAATAAAGGTAAAATTGTCAAAATATTTTATCAATGTTTTACGATTGGAAAATTATCTCCTTTCTATTTCAATTTATCAATATCAAAATGTTCAAGGACTATTTTGTAACTTTTCAAAAGTTGGTGTCTTGATTTGTAAATTTTGAAAGTTTGATAATAACATATTTCAAAGCGAGTTATTACCCTATCAATGTTGGTGTCAAATCGAAGCTCGTTAAATCGAGTATAATAGAGTCGAGAAAATTTGATTTTGATAATGTATGCTCCTTATATCTCGAGAAAGCGAATATTATAGTTTAATATATTATTATATTATAAAGTAATATAATATATATACCTTTTCCTTTTTCTTAGGGAGAAGCGATTGAACATGCACGTATTTCCTCCATTTGCCAATTCTTGAATTGCCCACAACTCTTTGTCTCTGCATAAATGTTTTTACGTGAGTGATTTGGAAGATAGAGAGAGAGTGAGGCGTGAGAAAGTGGGAAAAAGATAAGAGAGAAAAGAAAGATAAGTATTGATTGGAGATGGATTAGGTTATTTATAATAATTAGGTTTACGTCTGAGAAGATCATCTATAAGATGCAATTGTAGAAGCATACTCCCTTCATATTACTCAAATGGCTAGAGACTCGTCTTTGATAACGTGTTATAAAAGTATAGAAACAATAGAGAGAATTTAGAGAGAATGAATTCGAAGGAATTCTCATGAATGAATTTCATTAATAATTGAAGCCCTATTTATAGGAAAACTTCGAATGGCACAATCGTAATTACATAATTTCATCAAGGGTATAATAGTCATTCACATATAATAATTACATCTTTTACCAAATTATTCCTCCACCAAATTATTCCTCCACCAAATTATTCCTCATAATTCATAACCACCAAATTATTCTCAATTATTCATAACACCTAATAATTATTCTTCAATTATTATTCATAACAGTTATAAAATTTAATGTAAGTATATAACTAGTATCATAAATGAAAAACATGTGCAGTAATGACTATCAGATATTCAGATTAGATAAAAATAATTTGAATTTGGCTATTAAAATTAGCTATTGTTATCTTACTATTAGATACTAATATTTTCTCCCGTGCGTTGCACGAAGAGATTTATGGTCAAGTTATAATTTAAAATATGTGTAAAATAAAAATTATAATAACATATTTTCATTTTTTTAATGGTAAATAGTATAAGAAACAAAATAATAAAACCAAGAACTTGGATCGAAATAATGTGTGATATAACATCTTTAAGGGAGATGACGAAACTATATAAATGCACATTCGGTCAAAAAAGTATAAAAGCACATTATTTCGTCCCCGTTTGGTAATAAATTTTTCTTTGATTTGCGTGATTTAATGGAAGAGATATGGATGAGAGATTTAAAAAGATCACACACGATAATAACACGGATTGGAGGGATAAAGAGTGATTTTGTCACAAGATCAGGGGTGATAATAACAGGAGATTATGCATGAGTTTAAAATTAGGTATTTGTGTTTGAGTGGGAAATATAAATAAAATATTATTTTTTAATTCTGAAAATTATAAGATTGAGCGGGAAACTAACATCATTTTATTAATATAATAATAATAATAATATAGATGGTTAAGATAAAGTTGTTCTATTTTATATGCATGCGTTAAATTTGGTGTGCAGGTGAAATTATATATATCAAAAAGAATTTTATTTTTTTATTCAAAAAAAAAAAATTGCTTGGTCAGGCCTTGTTCTATTTGGTGTTAACCAAATCCGCACGCAATTCCGTATATCTCATACTCATTTTCAACCACACACACATTTCCCAAAATAATATTAATCACACATTTTTACACGGAATACCGCGCGGAACAATTAAACCCCCAATCAAACAAGGCCTCAGTGTCATAGTCTTGTGTAGTTATTCAAAATTTAATGACAAATCAATGTTGCTTTTGTTTGAATAAAAATCCAAAGTTCCTTGTCCTGTGTAATTATTCAAATTTCTTAGGTAGTGTCCTTTTTTTTTTTTTTTTTTTTCCTTTTTAGGGTTGTGAAATATACCTCAAATATCCAATAAAATTAATTTATTTTAATTTGCTATTGTTATCATTTTTGAAAGTATTTGCTATTGTTATCATATCACACGTTGCTAGGATATTTAATTATATATTATTAAATGCTAGGGTATTTAATTATATATTATTAAATTAAATAATTGGATGAAATAAAATCTCAAACTCGCTTAGTATTGTAGTTATCCCATCCCATCCCATGTAATTATTGAAAATTCAATAACACAAATTAGAAGTTCGACCCTTTCTCATAAACCATTCCATGCAATTTGACCCTTCCCTAAACCATTTCTGATTTCTCACCAAGAACAGAAGCTTCTAGAACTTTCCAACCACCACGAGAAAGATTGGCTTTGACTCCTTCTTCCACTCAGCTACGGCTTAAGCAATTACTAAATAAATACATGCAGCTCCATCGGTTCCTCTTCTAAACATTACATAAATAGTTTGTACCAAAATCATCTATTATTCGTTTTCAACCAAATTACTGTTACTATTACCAGTGATTCTCCTCTCCCTCTCTCGATCGAAGATGCAGATTTTCGTCAAAACCCTAACAGGCAAGACCATTACTCTAGAAGTAGAAAGCTCCGATACGATTGATAATGTCAAGGTGAAGATTCAGGATAAAGAAGGAATTCTGCCGGATCAACAGTGGCTGATTTTCGGCCATAATAAATAAATAAATAAATAATTCCTATTCATCCACATTAATTATTTGACTTTGTAGGGGTTAATGCTCGAATGTGTTTTCGGGGCATTTTGTTATAAAATTTGGCATTGGATCAAGACGCTACAAAGTACAAATACTCAAGGTTGCTATATTGTTTTCTAAAACAAATTTTTGCTTGCATAGTTTTCTAATATCAATTCGATTATTACCTACTAATTACTATTATGTTGTTTTAGTTCTAGAATATGTTAACAATGAGTATGATGTTGTGTTTATATATAATGTTTCTTTTATATGATTCTCTAAATACGTTAAGAAAAAGTGTATAAATCACTCCAAATTTCTTACCCAAAAATAATCATGTTGACTGATGAACACATTGAATGAAGTTTATGTTGACAGTGTATCAGAATTTGAAGTCGTAAGGTTCCATTTGAGCTGCAAGTTTTTCTATCACGCTTACAAGCCATTCTACCATACGACTACATCGTTCTACTCACTTGATGAAACACGTTGAAGTTTTCATTAATAAATTTAACAAATTATCTATTTTTAAGTTCATCAGCAATATTCAGTTATGATACAACATAATCATTTGGTCAAATTATGCCATGGGTCCCCGATACTGATTTTTCTACTGGTTGGCCCCCGATACTGATTTTTCTGCATTTTTAACACGTCTGATCATTTTCTTTTGCATTTTGGTTTCCATTTCTACTTTCTAATATGGCGATATGAACTAATGTGGTTTAGGATACGCCAGAGACTCATATGGCGAGTAATGAATCTCTTGAAGTTTGAGGATATATTGCTAGCGGCTGAAACAATCATTCTTTTGTTTGTCTTGAAATTATCTGCCTTCAATTTGTCAACCATTATAATATTCATTATGGTAGTCTAGCATTTCCCTTGTTTTTAAAATAGCATTTCACGAGATGGGTGCTGAAGAATCATTTGAACATAGCATTAAATTTTTTCATTGTATGCGGGTTTCAAAGTAAATTTGGGTTGAAACGATTATACCGTTGGTGCTATTGGCTAATTATATTTGCATTATAACTTTTAACGATTGCACCACATGTCAATTGTAATAGAATTCCTAAGCTTTCACTCATTTTGTATTTGTGTCTTCAATCTTTTTCATTCACATTCTTATTTTTAAATTTTAACAAAGAAAGTACATTATGTCTCAAATAATATTTTTCTACTAAATATTTTTTGAATATGCATTCAATGTAAGTGAAAATAATAGTTTTATGTTGATTATTTATTTTTATTTCAGAAAATTACAAAAAATAAAATAAGTATATTTATGCCTCCTATACTAATTTATAATTAGAGATTTTCCCTCCAAATAGTTTGTACAAACTAGAAAAAAGTCGATAATAAGAATTTGATTTAAAATTTTGGAGGATACAAGTTAAAAATGATTGAGGATATTCATTGCAATTAAAATGTGGTGCCTTCAATAAAAATGGTAGTGTATATATAATTACTACTCCGTTTGTCTTACAAAGATAGTCCATAAGTTATCACACATATTGAGAAAATGGTACTCCTTTCGTCCCACAAAGATAGACTTGTTGATTTTTTCACACAATTTAAGAAAATATCAATTAATGTTGTTGAGAAAGTTTAACTTAAAAGACATTTTTTTTAAATACTCCCTTCGTCCAATATATATAAGCTTATTTGACTTTTCACAAAGATCAAGAAAAGTATTGGAAACATATATTTTGCAAACCGTGTCCCCAATTTACCTTTATTTAATGAGGAGAATTGAAAATTAATACTCCATCCGTCCCACTAAGATATGCACCCACCATTTTTCACACATATTAAAGAAACATATTAAATATTGCTGGAATTATAAAATATTTCTATATTGTTCACATTTTACCCTTACATTAAATGATAAAAAAGTAGTGTGAGCATTGTTAATATCTTTAGAAAATGAAATAAGTAGTTGATTTTTTAGTATTCTAATAATATTAAATAGAATACTTTAGTCTACTAGAAAATAAACCATATTCTTAATAAAGAAAGTAGATGATAATTTGAGACAAACGAAAATGGAATGCAAGTCTACCTTAGTGGGACGAAGGGAGTAATTATAATTAAATATTAGTAGGGGTACACAAGTAAAATATTTTAAATTAAACTTCTTAAAAAAGAAATAAATCTATATATTTGGGACATTCGAAAAAGGAAAACGAGCTTATATATATGGGACGGAGGTAGTATCCTTAAATCACTAATTATTACACTTTAATAATTTTATGTTGTTAATAACAATGAATATTAAATAAGGGCATATAAGAAAACTACTCCCTCCATCCCAATTATATGGTCCATTTTATTTTTTTCATATGGATTAAGAATAGTATGGGAAATAACAATTATACAAACAAACTTCCTAGAACACCCTTATTTAATTAGTAGTATGTATTAAAAGTAGTATTGAAAAAGATAATATAATGATATAATTGTAAATGAATATAAAATGGAACCAAATAAATGAGACTTTCCAAAAAGGAAAAGTGGACCATATAATCGAAACGGGGGAAACAATAATTTAGAAGGAAATAGGACTATATTTGCAGGACAAGCGAAAATAGTAATTAAACCTATCTTTGTGAGATGGGGAAATAGTTAATTAAGTTGAAACATTCAATTTTACATTATTTTTACAAATGTGCCCGTATGTATCATTAATTGCTTTTTCAATGTATAAATAGTTGAATGTACATTAATTAGGGGTATGGATGGAAATGAAAAATTAAAAATATGTTAGACGTGGTAAGAGAACGATCTTTTTGAGACGAACAAAAATAGTATACTAAACTATGTTTTTTGGACAAAGGGATTAATTTCTATAGCACAACATTAACGGAAGAAATTACTAAATTGGACTTCGCTTTATGTATAATATACATAAATAGAAATCATACGCTTCACACTAAATGGATTCCATTGCAAGTACAAGGATTACAATAAGTTTGTAATTAGATTACAGAGAGTTTGTAACAAAATACAGGAAATATGTAGTGGATTATAAATATTCTGTAATACATTACATAATCTAATTAATGAATTAAAAATGAGTGTAATGGATTCCATTACGAGTGTAACAAATTTGTAATGGCTATTAGTTTATTACAAATTGCAAAGTATTCTTACTACATTAAAATTGGATACATCGCATTACCATCTAACAAAAATTGTTAAAAATATGGTATTAATATTATGATGAATTGAACATAGACAATTAAAATTATGAAAATTTTGTTCAGATGTTGTTTTAAATCCACTTTACATAGTATCAAAATTTTCACCAATTCGCCATTTACCACTGCCTTCGATACGGGGTCTCAATTTCACTTATCCAATAGTAAATAATGATATTCTGGTCTAGTTTAGGATCATAATGAGACACAATGTTGTGATTACTTTAAATTAAATAACATAATAACGTATTTTGTTAATGGAGAAGAGGAGATGATGATGATGATGATAATATATTCCCCACTAAATATTTTATGAACATGCATTCAGTTTAAGTGAAAATAATAGTTTTATGTCTCGATTATTTATTTTTATTTTAAAAAATGACGAAAAATAAAATAAGCATATTTATGCCTCCTAGGCTAATTTATAATTAGCAATTTGACCACCAAATAGTTTGTACAAATTAGAAAAGGTTTGATAATAAGAATTTGATTTAACATTTTGGAGGATACCAGTTAAAAAATAAAAAGAAACAGAGAATATTTATTGCAATTAAAATGTGGTGCCTCCAACAAAAATGGTAGTTTATATATATTTACTAATTTCTATAACACAACATTAATGGAAGAAATTACTAAATTGGACTTTGTTTTATGTATAATATATGTAAATAGTAATCATAAGCTTCACAGTCATAATGGATTCCATTGCAAGTACGAGGGTTACAATGAGTTTGTAATTAGATTACAGAGAATTTGCAACAAAATACAGGAAATATGTAGTGGATTATAAATATTCTGTAATGCATTACATAACATCGGTAATGAGTTAAAAAAATAAGTGTAATGGACTCTATCGCAAGTGTAACAAATTTGTAATTGGCTATTAGTTTATTACAAATTACAAAGTATTTAGAATGCATTAAAATTAGATACATCGCATTACCATCTAACCAAAGTGGTTAAAAATAGAGAAGTGACCAAGTGTTGTGGTGGTGACACCCCGGCTGAACCTCGGGGTAAGCCCGTGTTTGATTTTCACCCCCGCCCTGAGAATGGCTTTGAATTTGTGGATTTAGTTCCAAACCCCCCCGCACACAAACCAAAAAAAAAATTATTGTTGTCGAAAATGTCATACTAATATTATTATGAATTAAACATAGACATTGATTGTGGAGACAATTTTGTCCTCGTTTTTTCTAATTTATCAATTGAGTTGTTTGGCAAGATACTAAAAATTAATAATATACTCTACTTCAGACTTTCATTTTAGATTTTAATTGAGTTGCCTCGCAAGACACTAAAAATTAATGATATACTCTACTTCAGGCTTTCATTTTAGATTTTATTTGAGTTGTCTGGCAAGACACTAAAAATTAATGATATACTCTACTTCAGACTTTCATTTTAGATTTTTATCGATGACAGTATAATCCAAACTATGCCACAAAGATTGTAAAGCATATCCATGCGTGCTAAGTTATTCCACTCGGTTAATTTTTTTGAACATTGTAAAGTTTCTTGATTATTAAATGCTTGTTAGGCGTGAACGTACTTTTTGCTTCAAGATTGAGATCCACTACAGAATGCAGGCAGAGCTTTTGAATTTGACTCATTAGATATTATTTTGCAAAAAGAATTGTGCACTGTATAAAGTTTGACATTTTCTTTCATTGAGGTTTACAATTACTTGCATAGGTGAATTCAAGTTTTCAAAATAAGGTAAGGACCTTCTCAAACTACATTTTTCCATTCATTTCATCTCTATCATATCTAACACTATCATATCTAACAGAGTAATATAGAATAGTTTCAAAATAATGAATCGGAATCACGTGCGTGTTGCCCACTAGTTTCTTAAAAAACAACCAAGTCTCTCTCTACCTCTGCAATTAGATCTCCCTCATCCTTTCCTGCTTGGTCATCATTCCCAACCTCATCCTTTCCCGTGTCTTCATCATTCCCACCTCCCTCATTTCCCGCTTCTTGATCGCCACCTCCCTCTTCTATTCCTCCTTTGGAGCTTTCCCCTTCAATTCCTCTAGAGATTTTTCCCTTTGCCTTTTTGTTGACAGAGATGACAGCCAAGATCCAATCATCCTTCCAAAACAAAAACAGAAAGCATATCAATTTCTTGATTTAGAAAATAATAAATAATAATAAAATAAAATAATTACCACCTTATCATCCTTCTTCAGAAGTATCTTCTTGCCCTTCTATAAGGATTTCTGTGCTCCCATGAATTCCTTCATCATATACTCATTCTCGACTTTATCAGCCCCTTGTAGGGGTAGATGGCCTTATGACCATGCAGGTCTCCGTCCGGATTGATAAACCTATTGTCTGTCCTCTTCCACTCTCCGCTATTCCTTTCTACCTCTCTATTTGGTGGTGGATGATACAAGAAGTGCAGCTTCGCTACACCATCACAACCATACCTCTTTGCAAAATGCATTACACTGTCAAAATGGAATAAAAGTGAAGAAAATTTAATATTAAACATCACTACACACTTACCAAACAATGACATCGGTGTTTCCTTGTAAGAATCGAGGACATGGAACCACTCGTTGTTACAACTTCCTTTAGATTTAGAATGAAGGTCGAAACCTGAGATACTCAACTTCTTTCCAATGTTTTGGGATTTCCCCCCAATTTTTTTATTGCACGTGTCGACGTCCGGACTTTCCTCGAGCAGCAGCAACTGCTTAGCTCTGTCCAAAGCTTCTAGAGCCTTTTTCAGAGCTTCCTCCGTGACAGCAATATAACCCTTGATCTTTTCCAAGTTTCCCATCTGCATACAACAAGTCTTTTCAAACACCATCAAAATTAAGAATCTGCTTGCCGCGAAAATAGACAACATCAAACTGCTACAGCCTTGCCGTAAGTCACAAAAAACTAAAGAGAGAGATGTGTTTTAAGAATCTCAATAAAATATATTTGATCTCACGAAGCCATCCAGTATCCATCGAAATGAAATTATGATTACAAGGACCTTGCATCTTATAGTTTGCTGTTGAATAAATATACACATCATAATCTTATAGATTAAATGGAGTCCCAAGGTATTTGACCCATTGAAACCTTCATGATCCACATTTTTCACTCAAAAAAGAAGTGACCTTTCGAGACATTCGAAATGATAATCGAACAGAAACTAAGCATGCGCATTCAACTAAACTGCACAAAAATCAAGTCTACATGTGATGATAGAAGTGTACAGATTAACAACTTCAATAGCTGCATTTGGAAGTTAAAACATTTTTAGTAAACTATAGAAAGCAAATATGTGTATACACTATGCTGGAAATTTCTATTTTCTTCTAAAGTAAAGTAATTTCCTGCTTCTTTTGTTCTTTTCCAGTAGTTTAGCTTAGATCTTGTGCAAATTCAAATGGACAGGTGCATCTGATTCTCAATAGTTTCATCATTTAGGTAAGGTTTGTGATATGAATCATAACTCATCCATTCGCCTCCGTAATTTGTTCGCTGACAAGTGCCAGTGTAATGGTTGAAACTCACTGTGATCTCAATTCAAACACTCAAATTTCATCAGTGGGTATGTTTGGATGATTTCTATCAGTCAAATATAATCCTTAATTAGAATCCAATTTATATATACATTACCACGGAGTACCTATTTGTGTTCACTACACCAATCATAATCATAATCATAATCTATTTATTGTAGTTCAATGCCATAACAAATTGAATTTTTCTAGTTCCTGCAATAACACAGTTGCAACAATATATACAGCATACAGAAGAGGAGTCAACGCAAGGAAAGGGGAAAAAAACCATGGCTCTCCGATCCGTTGACAAGTTCGAAAAGTTATGGCAAACATGGAATTTGCGGGGCATTGTTCTTTTCAGTCTTTTCTTGTGGGGATTTCCCCTACCAACTTCTTGATTTCGCCCATTGGCCTATGGACTTTCCTCAAGCAGCAACTCCTTAGCATTCTCTAAATTCTCTAAAGCCTTTTTCAAAAGCTTTTTCAGTAACATCAATGTATCCTTTGATCTTTTCCAAAATTTCCATCTACATACAATAAATTTTTTCAAACAATATCAAAATTAAGAATCTGCTCATCGGAACCTGCACATGCCTTGACAAACAGAGAGGTTCACCTAAATTCGCAGTTCTCCGGAATGAATGCAATAAAAAATTGAACCTATAATTCAGAGTTCACTGGAACAAATGCAAAGTTTTCTTTACTGAACTACAAAACATAAAAAGTTCAGCTATTAAATTTCTTAAACATCATCATCATCATCAATATCTATAATAATATCATTGACATCTTTGAATGACATAGCCTCCATCTCCGGTTCATCTAAAGAAAGGCTTGTAACATCAAGTCTACCAACACCCTCAGAAGTGTCGAATTGGTCTCCAACTATATATCCCACATTTTAATTTTTCACACGTAGTATTTTGAGCTTCTCCTTGGGTGGAAGACTGATGTTATTATGAAAAAAAAAACACTTCATATTCAACATAGATGTAATTATGTAAAGTTGTAGTCGATTAAGTAAGTTAGTTAATTTAATATCATTATATTTTAATTAATTACTCAATTAACCTTTTAAGTTTTAAATGTAAATTATAATTATTTGTCTTTTTTAATTCTTAAAACTTTGATTTTTTGACGCAAAATTTCCTAAAAGTTTAGTTAAAGTTTCCATGAATTGTCTATCAAGTTTGCATAGAATTTCAAATTTTATTAAAAAATGATAGATAGTCTTATGACCATGTAGATCTGTGGAAGGGTTGATAAATCTTCTATCAATCTTCTCCCACTCTCCACCTTTGCCTTCTATCTCTGTAGTGGTTGTGGATGATAGAAGAAGTGTAGCTTATCTTATCTACCCCACTACCACCATACTTCTCTGAAAAATGTATTACATAGTCAAAATAGAATACAAATAAAGGAAATTTAATATTACACACTACTACACAAACTTACCAAATAAGGTCGTCGGGTTACCTAGTAGGAATCAAGGATACGGAAGCACTTGTTGCTACAAGTTCCTTGAGAATGAAGGGTGAGAAAATTGAGATACTCTCGTTCTTTCGAAATTTTGGGGATTTACCCACCAACTTCTTGATTGTGTTGTTCTTTCGAACTTTCGAAGACTTTCCCACCAACTTCTTGATTGTGTTGTTCTTTCAAACTTTGGGAGACTTGGCCACCAACTCCTTGATTGTGTTGTTCTTTCAAACTTTGGGAAACTTGGCCATCAATCCTTGATTGTGTTGTTCTTTCAAACTTTTGGAGATTTTCCCACCAATTTCTTGAGTGTGTTGTTCTTTCAAACTTGTGGGGATTTCTCCTACCAACTTCTTGATTTCGCCCATTGACCAATGGACTTTCCTCAAACAGCAGCTCCTTAGCATTCTCCAAATTCTCTAAAGCCTTTTTCAAAAGCTTCCTCAGTAACATCAATGTATCCTTTGATCTTTTCCAAAATTTCCATCTACATACAATAAATTTTTTCAAACAGTATCGAAATTAAGAATCTGCTCATCGGAACCTACACATGCCTTGACAAACAGAGAGATTCACCTAAATTCGCAGTTCTTCGGAATGAATGCAATCAAAAATTGTACCTATAATTCAGAGTTCACTGGAACAAATGCAAAGTTTTCTTTACTGAACTAGAAAACATAAAAAGTTCAGCTATTAAATTTCTTAAACATCATCATCATCAATATCTATAATAATATCGTTGACATTTTTGAATGACATAGCCTCCATCTCCGGTTCATCTAAAGAAAGGCTTGTAGCATCAAGTCTACCAACACCCTCAGAAGTGTCGAATTGGTCTCCAACTATATATCCCACATTTTAATTTTTCACACGTAGTATTTTGAGCTTCTCCTTGGGTGGAAGACTGATGTTATTATGAAAAAAAAAACACTTCATATTCAACATAGATGTAATTATGTAAAGTTGTAGTCGATTAAGTAAGTTAGTTAATTTAATATTATTATATTTTAATTAATTGCTCAATTAACCTTTTAACTTTTAAATGTAGATTATAATTATTTGTCTTTTTTAATTTTTAAAACTGTGATTTTTTGACGCAAAATTTCCTAAAAGTTTAGTTAAAGTTTCCATGAAGTGTCTATCAAGTTTGATAGAATTTCAAATCTATATATATATAAAAGGAATATTTTTTCCCGCCTAAATGCATCCTCAATTTTTCCCGCATATTAAATTTTCCTAATATAATCTTCTATTTATATATAGAATAATTGATCTATATATAGAAAATGATGATTTTTTCTTATTATATTTTTTATTGTCTTAAATCCGTCTTCCCATTAAAAAAAATCTCTTTTTATTTTTTATTTTTTATTTTCGAATCCATATCGATCTTTCTTCATTTTTTCCTTCCCTAATATATTAATATTAATGTATATAGATTTTATTTTATTATTTCTACCCGACTATATCCAATCTCATAACATCTAAATACTTTCTTTATCATTTTCTCTCCTTTTTTTTCATTTTCTACATATAAAAAAATTGTAATTCAATTTTACTCGACTTGATGAGAGCTTTAAAATAAGTATGCTATTAATACATAAATTTTTATTTTTTGAAAAATTAAAATTTACCACAAATATATAAATTAGTGTCCAACTTAAATATAAATTAATAATTTGTTACGACGCTTAATCGATGTTTGTGTGTAAAATTCAAATATAATGAATTATATAAATTGTTTTAACTTTTAATTCTATTCCATATTTGATTTACCTTGAAAATAAATTAAATGAAAAATAATGCTTCAATTTGTTTATCTTGCAAATATATGGTAAAGCTAGCTTTATTTTATGTTTGAAACTAGATGATTTTTTTCCTAATAAATATTTAATTTTCCAAAATAATAATTTATATATTGATATAGTACTTAAATACAATTTCTCGTGTAATTACACAAAATCAACAAATATTATATATGTGTGATAAATTTTAATTTTATTTTGAATCAGTAAATCTCAAAATTTCTTATTTTTTCTTTCACATCTTCAATTTATAAGTTTATGTCTTGAACAATATACGGGGTGTTCTAGGAATTGGAATGAATTTTTGATTGATCGTTTTTTCATAATTTCCGCATTTAGAAAAATAAAATTATTTAAAATTAATAATTTCCACTAAGATTTAATTTTTATGCCATACAAAATTCCCATTGATTAAATTTATCCACAAAAATTCAAATAAAAGTTTAACATTAAAATAAAAAAATAAGATCAGACCCGTTACCTGATTTTAGAAATAATTAATTCATTTATAAATAACTAGCTAACAAAAAAATTAATTAAAACTAAGATTCAATTTTTTTGCGATACAAAATTAAGATTCATTAAAATTTTACACAAAAATAAAAAGAAACTTACTGGCAGTTGGCCCCAGTTTGAGACAAAATCCCACCACTATAATTCCGAATTTGCACTAAAAAACTTAAAA
Organism: Jasminum sambac; assembly: GCA_018223645.1. NCBI lineage: Eukaryota > Viridiplantae > Streptophyta > Magnoliopsida > Lamiales > Oleaceae > Jasminum > Jasminum sambac. The sequence goes on along the minus strand of CP073646.1, from coordinate 35,506,564 downwards.
ATTAGGTTGAACTCAATAACTAATTTTAGAAATAATCAATCATTTTTATAAATAATTAGTTAAGGAACAAAAATTAATTAAATTTTCCAATTTTTGTAAGATTTAATTGTTGTGTGATGAAAAATTACAATTCATTAAATTTTTACATAAAAATTAAAATAAATATTTATCGTGAAAATTTAAAACTTAGCTTGGACCCTGAAAATAATAATTAGCGAATAAATGAAAATTAATTAAAATTAGCGATTTCGCTAAGATTTAATTTTGGTGGGATAAAAAATTATAATTCATTTAATGTTTGCATAAAAATTAAAAGGAACGTGCAACATCAATTTTGTTTAATTAATCATTCGAATGTAACATTAATCGATTTTTTAATTAATTGAATCTATATCTATATCTTTTAAATTTCAAGACATCGTTTCAATTACAAGATATTGTTAAAATTAGATTCATATAATTATTAAAATTATGGCTATGAAGCAAATTATTTTGGAAATAATTAATTTTTTAGAAATAACTAAATTAAATAAAAAATTAACTATAATTATTTTAAAAATAATAAATTAAAATAATAAATTCCGTTGCTAATATTTTTCTACACATGGTGTTCAGTGGACAACGATTGATCCAAATTAATTACATTCTTAAAGGGGAAAATATAATTAATTTTTTTAAAAAAACGTTAAATTGAAGCGGGTTTTCCCTAAAAATGAAAGAAAAAATTAATTGTAATATATCTTTTAAATTTATAAGATTTTTTAAAATTAGATTTATACAATTCTTAAAAGTGTAAATGTTAAAATGATAATTTCAGAAATAATTAATTATTTTCATAAATAATTAGCTAAAATGAAAATCAATTAAAACAAATTCTCACACCATTAATTAAAATTAGTAATACTATTATTATTTAATTGGACTTGGTTTCAGTGGGCGAAAATTGACATGGTTTCGTTGGACGAAAATTAGTCAATTGTATCGTTAAAATAGAAAAATAACATTAATTAAAAAATAAATAATAATTAAAATTAATTAGATTACAGTGGTTAGCTAGATTTTTCTTTAAAAATAAAAGACATCTTTTGACATGCAGAATATCTTTTTAATGATAAAATATCTTTAAAATCAGATTCATACAATTCTTAAAACTATAGTTGAAAAACAAATTATTTTGAAATAATAAATTATTTTTATAAATAATAGCTAAAAACAAGAATTAATTATAATTAATTATATTACAATTAATTATATTTATTAAATTTAATTGGATATATTTTCATTTGACGAAAATTGAGAGAGTTTTATTAGACGAAAATTAATCAAAATTAATTAAATCGCTAAAAGGGGGGAAATTAATTATTTCAAAAAATGAAAAATTATTAAAATTAATTAGATTGCTACGGCAAAGAAAAATATGCTTACGAAATTAATTTATCTTTTTACGTATTTTAAAATGAAGTTAAGTTAACACCCATAAGATTCTGGATTCTTAGAATTTTTTATTCTCATGTGATTTTGTATTTTCTATGATATTTTTTTTTGAGTTACAGTTGATGACAAAATATTAATATTTCTTTTTGCATAGTTACGGGTGTTTCAAAGGATCTGCTCTTTTTTTAAAGTAACAAGCTCCAAAAATAGGTTTTCAAATAGTATTATTTTTTATTTTGGTACTACTCGAACCAACAATTACATAATAATTCTTTGGTTCAATATGTTGCTTTTGCTAGGGAATAAGTCTAAGAATTCTTGCTAAACAATTGGTTACCGACTCAATCAATTATTGGAATTATATGACTCAATTAGAATATTTTAACTGGCTTTCAACTATGTTAAATATTTATCTAAGTTTCTATCTCATAAATAAATATTAAAAATCCCACCTACTTTAAATTATTTATTTTATATCGAATTTTGAAAATTGAGATTTTATTTAATTTTTAAATATCATCAAATAGATTGTATATTTTAAGTATTAATCATATATATTTCAATTTATTTGTCTTATCCAAATTAATGTAAATGTTATATCAAATCATTTAATATTTAATATGCCGAATATGTTAAATTAGTAAGTTTGTACCTAATATGTTAATACACGTGTTTAGTATATTTAGAAGATATTTATTGAAGAAATAAAATATCGAAATAAAAGTCTTCAATTAAACCATCACGATGGGGCCTCAACGGGGATGAGAATTTCCTGGCGAGGCATGAACGAGGAATGAAAGTTTGTAATTCTTATATCATCCTCGCTTGCCCTAGAGTAAGTGAGGATGAGCTGGAATGAAGATAAGTGTTTCCCAACATGGTATGAACGGGGTGTTAGAGTCTGTCGGATATTACTCACTACATTATTATTTTTATAATATATCTCTATACTGATTATATTTCATAATTAAAACTTAAAAATCATTATTTATATATTGATTGTTAATAATGTACATCATACTGATGTATAATTAATATCTCTCAAAATTTATAATTTCATATAATAAAATATAAAACAATTTAAAAAAACAATGAGCTCTATTAATGTTAATAGAGTTATTTTGATAATTATAATATTTAAGGTTATTTTATTTCCGATGTATATTAGTAGATTAATCTTGCAATGAGAAAAATATTATATATTATCACAATCACTGCTACAAATTATCATCTCGTGCAAAGCATGTGTGTAAATACTAATTAAGTTGCTATTCTATTAAGAATAGTAAATTAAGTTGTGTGGATTTTCGTGAGTTATTCATTATATATTGATAAGATGGATTAGTATGAAATATAGAAGAAACTCTTTCGAAATTTTTATAGAATTATTTCAAGTTAAATTATTTAAGTTTATTGTTGTAACTCATTCTTTATTTTAATTTTTTTTATATTTTATGTTAATATTATTAACATTTATCAATATCGTTATTAGTTGAAAAATTTATCTCTCGTGTAACGCACGGGTGAAACAGCTAGTTTTATTAAAAATAGGAAACCTTCTTAGAGTTCCTGAGATTTTTCCATGGTGTTTCCACCAAGTTTCGGTTTTCAAAACATTTCCAATATGAAACACAAGCCCTTTAGGAGTTTTCGTGCTTTAGAGATTCCACTCCATTCCTTCAGTCTTGAACCTTTCTCCTAAAGTCTTTGGTTGTGTCTGCTATGTTCATGTACACTCCCACTTTAGAGATAAAATGGATTTTCGTGCCCTTAAATGTGTCTTCTTGGTTATTCTAACTCTCAAAAGGGTTTATAAATGTTTTCATCCTTCCACTGGCAAGTATGTCCACGGATGTTCAATTTTGTGACTCGAGTCTTTTTTCTCTGGGAATGAGCAATTAGTTCCTCTTCGAGGAGATATTCATAATAAGGAAGAGAAACAGTGTGGTTGGGAGAGAAAAACGTTTTGTATTTCTAGACGACAAAATGAGGTAGAATTTGAGGATTGATATGAGATAGAAGTAGATGACGTAAGACAAAATGAGGTTGAAGTTGAGGATCAACATGATAGATCACCTAGATTGTTCCAAAAGGTCTCTACCAGGAGAACTACTGGTCCTACTCCGTTAGGTGTGAATATCCTATGACTCATTGCGATACCTTTACCGTGCCATCAAATGATTCTTCTAAGATTGACAATGAGGTACGGAATTCCTCTCCTAATTCTTTTAATAATGCAACCTTGAATCTTCCAACCGAAGCTCACAATAAGAGATATCCCATTCATGATTGTAGAGAACCAGATATATAGGCTAGCTAGGTTTCTCAAAGCCTTTCTTGAATATTGTCTATGACATGTCGGATTATATATCTTATCATCACTTATCTAAAGCTCACCTTTCATGCCCTTTAGTTATCTTCTATACCTATTCCTAACCATTTTCATGAAGCTCTTGAAGATTCCAAGTGGAAATATGCTATGGTAGAAGAAATGAATGTCCTCTAAAAGAATCTTAAAAAAAAGAAAGAATTGCAAAAATTAACTATTAATAAAAGATAAACTATAAAATTATAAAAACTTAAAAAGATCATAATTGTCCAAAAGTATTCATTTCGCTTTTTACGCGGGCTGGTAGAAAGTTAAAATGAAAATGATTATATTTTATATTATTGTCAAAATATTATTAATGAATGACAAATAAAGAATCTTAAATACTTAATGATGATTACAAAATAATTTATCTACGTTTTATATATTATAATGTTTTATATATTATAATAAATATAATGTACACGAAATCACAAATTTATCTTCCAATCTTGTTTATGCCGCTTGAGGTACTTCTTCCACCATGCAATAAATTTGACCATTTTTTATTCCAGAAGATTAACGCCCACGCTATTATTCGTTCTTGACCTCATCTTACAATCTTCCTTTTTCCCCCTTTTTCTTTTTTGTTATACAATAATTAGGCATTGAAATATAAATAAGGAATTATTATGGAAATGCCAAGTCATACTTGCAATGGCTACGTGATGTGGACGTGCAGGCATTGGTCACGATGCGGCCTCAAAAACCGTAACACATTTTTTTCGTTTGTTGCTCTAAACTTTTTTTATTTTTTTCAAAGAATCATAATATATTCAATTAATGCAAAAGAAATTGTATGGTGGTACATTTTAAGATCAGTGAAAGATATTTAATTTGTTGTTCCTTGTTGCAATGGTGTGTTTTTGAGTTCGATGTGGTAGGAATTATGCAACTTTGCTGGTTATTCCCTTTTGCAAAGTATATTGTATTTTTGCGTTTTTTATGTGTGTGTGTTATTGTTAATCATGTGGAGCTTATCAAATGGATGAAAGTACGAAGGACAAATTATGTGTTTAAGGCAAACGCAAATCTCAGTTTATTTTTTAAGCAGATCCAACATCTTAAGTTTATATACTCTCGTTATGTGCCGTAATCTTCATGGCGATAGCTTTTCTGGACTTCTATTTGTAGGGGAAAATTCAAATAAAGGGTGCAAATTAAATCATATTCCAAAACGTACCTCTTTACATGCATGAATATGATATAATTAGGACTTACCGAAATGAAGGAACGTTAAAGAAAAATGTATGAAAAAGGGTTGGTCGAGGCAGGAGTTCGACTCTTTGTCCTTAAGATGATAAGTCGATCGATAATGACCCGCATTGGTGCTAACAGTTTTACGGCATTCGCCTCCCAAGATACAACGACCACGTCCCACAACCAAATCACGAGGACCAACGACCCATAATTGTGTTTTGAACTATCTTCATATAAAAGAGTCAAATTTACTCAAAATAAAGAAATGATATTTGGACGTGAGCATGCAATGCAACATGAATTGGATGGATTCTAAATTCTACAAATAGAATAGGGGTCTATAAATAATTGTTGGAAAGATATGTCGCCGAAAGATACATCCTTTACAAACAATGCAACCTTTGGGATTGGAAGATTCGGAAGTGTCTTTAATGACAAGACAAACCTATTACAAAATGAACAAGTCCAAAGGTCACCTTTAACTTTCAATGAAATTTTACAACACGATTTCCTTGTTAGAAAAAAATGGGGTTGCGGTCCTTGTAGATAAAATGTAAAGTAGTTTAAAATGTTTTATTTTTAGCTTGAAGCCTTGAACAATGATGGAGAATAGGAAATGTCAAGTAAATTATGGCACCATAATAATATGCGCGCACTAATGATCTAATGCTCATATGTGCGTATTAGATCTTTTGTACAAGTATCATTTTTTTATTTATTTAAAGTATCATGTTTAATTTGTTATGTGTTCCTTTTATTATTTGCCTTTTAAACACGTTACGAAAATGTTTATAAATCTCTCGCACTCAAGAATATATAATCAATGTTACCGACCAACACACTTGAACAAAAATCATGTTTAATTCCAATATAATAGAATCATGAGGCAGGCTCCATTTCAGCCAAAAGCTTTGCAATCATGTGTTGCTGCGAGCTATTATATCATGCATGCAGTTATGTCATTCTGCTCACTTAGCTAGATTAGTATTTTTATCTAGGATCTTTTATGTTCCGAATTTTATTAAAACCCAATATTTCTTATCAAGATTTTTGTATTAAATTCAAATTCTTTTCTAACATTCAATGTTTTATTGTTATTTTTTTATTTCAATTTTTATCTAAGATCTTTCTATGATTTCTTATTCTTATTGGACCTAAAATTTTTTACTAAGATATATTAAATTCAAATTAAAATTCCTGTAGCACTTCAATTTTTTTTTCAATTATTATATAAAATTTTGCTGACTAAGATTTTTTATTACATTCAAATTCAAAGGACAAAAAGAATTTGTTTCACTTTAAAGAGGAAAAAGAAATGAATCTGTAGATCTTTTTATTTTTATGTAATTTAATTTAAATTTTATAAAGTTAAAAATTGAATTTTTCCATGAAAAAAAAGGGAAAATGGTTAACATTGTGCTATTATTTTGGCTATTTCAAACACATAATTCAGTAGTATATGAAATTTCAGCAAAGATAATTGGGCACGACATGATGTCAAATATTTTGGAAAAAGTTTGTGGCATCACACGTGGCGTCTAAAACATGAACGTAAGAATAGTAGTCATTTTTAATGGTACAAATAAATTAAGTTTGATATTTTTTGTAATTTTTAAAATTGCGTTTAGAAATTTTGATCGATCTCTTTAGTTTTGGTTTTGGAAAATGGGAAATTCGAATACATATTGGTTCTCATTTTATTATTTCTGGGGATTTGAAATTTCAGTACTATTTTAATTTATCTAAGATTTTCTATATTCCTATTTTTATAAAACCTAAAAGATTTTTATTTTTTTTTTTTTTTTGTAAAAGATTCTTTTGTTAAATCCAACTTCAAATTCTTCATAACGACAATGTTTTATTTTCGATTTTTATCTAAGATCTTATCAAAGATTTTCAACCTAATATTTTTTTTTATTAAACTCAAATTCAAATTCAAATTCAAATTCTTCTTAATCTTTGCTATTTTATGTTCGGTTTTTTATGTCGATTTTCATCTAAGAGATCTTATCCAAAATTTCCAGTTTTTATTAGGCCTATGATTTAGTACTAATATTTTTTTTATTAAAATTAAACCCAAATTCTTCCTAATCTTCAATGTTTTATTTTTGATTTTTGATTTTGATTTTTACCCAAGATTTTGTGAACTAAGATTTTCTATTACATGCAAATCCAAAGGAGAAAAAGGATTTGCTTCACTTTGAAGAGGAAAAAGAAATGAACGTGTATCTCTTTTTCTTTTTATTTATTTATTATTATTTATCTAAGATTTTGTCAACTGAATTTTGCCATTAAAAAAAAAAAAAAAAGAAGGCAAAATGGTTATAAGAATTAAACACGTTTGGCATGCGCGATCATTGATTAAGCTTTAGTTCTCTTTTTGTATAGAAAGACAGAACGCACGCAACCATTGAGCAAATACCATATTCCTTAATTTAATTTAATTTAATTAATGGCTAAATTCAAAAACATGGTTTTTATATATGCCCGTCATCAATTTCTTAAACTTCAGATATATATGCTTTTGAATGTCTTGCAGACATATTCATTTTTCTTAAACTATTTTGTATTTGAGTTTACTGTGCAACGCATGGGTGATGATCTATTTGCAGTGAAAATTACCGACTCACAATTATTTAGACTTCTACTTCCAAATTTTTTTCACTTGGAAGTCCTCAACTTTTAAATTTAGTTTATTTGTCTAGTCATAAAAAATATTATTGTTTGTTTTTTCATCTGTCTTTTATGTCATTTCTCTTATTCATTTGATTCTTTTCAAATCATGTGATCGGTTCCCTTGACAAAAAGAAAAAAAATTTATTGTATTCTAATCTATTTGTTTTCCAGTAGCACAGAAATAATAACCGACAGTATTGAACACAAAATGAAATCTTAATGCTTGAATTATTACATACATGAAACAAGAATTATAAATATAAATTATAAATACACATACACGACTGGAGCAATATTGATCAATAAGCAGTTGAATAATAATAATAATAATAATAATAATAATAATAATAATAATAATAATAATAATAATAATAATAATAAGCACATACAAACTCCAAAGTGTTGCCATGTTTGCATCGGATATGAAAAAGAAAAAATCAAGATTTGTGTTATAAAATTTAATGAAGTATATAACTATCATCATAAATGAAAAACACAAAACACGTGCAAGTAATGACTATTAGATTAGATAAAACTAATTTGGATTTGGCTATTTAAATTAGCTAATGTTATCTTATTAGACATGGTTAAGATAAAAAAAGTTGTTCTATTTTTATATTCGTGGGTTAAATTTGGTTTGCATGTGAAATTATATATATCAAAAATAATTTTATTCAAAAAAAAAATTGCTTGGTCAGTGTCATAGTCTTGTGTAATTATTCAAATTTTAATTTAACTAGTATTTTCTCCTGTGTGTTGTACGGGGAGATTTATGGCCAAATTATAATTTAAAATATGTGTAAAATAACAATTATAATAATATATTTTCCTTTTTTTCATGGTAAAAAGATATGGATGGGAGATTTAAAAAGATCACACATGATAATAACCCGGATTGGATGGATAAGGAGTGATTCTATCAAAAGATCAGGAGTGATAATAACGGGAGATTATCCATGGGTTGAAAATTGGGTATTTATGCTTGAGTGGGAAATATAAATAAAATAGTATTTTTTAATTTTGAAAATTATAAAATTGAACGGGAAATTGATCTCATTTTTTTCTTCGTGTCCTTTTTTTTGGGTCCAATAAAATTAATTTATTTTAATTTGCCATCGTTATCATATCACATGTTGCTAGGATATTTAATTATATTATATATTATTAAATTAAATAATTTGATGGAATAAAATTTCAAACTCGCTTAGTAGTGTAGTTATCTCATCCCCAAAGCATGTGATTATTGAAAATTCAATAACACAAATTAGAAGTTCGACCCTTTCATAAACCATTCCCTGCAATTTGAACCTTCCCTAAACCATTTCTGATTTCTCACCAAGAACAGAAGTTTCTAGAACTTTCCAACCACCAAGAGAAAGAAACCCTAAAGCCACCGCTATTGACTTTGACTCCTTCTTCCACTCGGCCACGGCCTACGCAATTACTCTATAAATACAGCTCCATCGGTTCCTCTTCTGAACATTACATAAATAGTTTGTACCAAAATCATCTCTTATTCGTTTTCAACCAAATTACTAGTACTATTACCAGTGATTCTCCTCTCCCTCTCTCGGTCGAAGATGCAGATTTTCGTCAAAACCCTAACAGGCAAGACCATTACTCTAGAAGTAGAAAGCTCCGATACGATTGATAATGTCAAGGCGAAGATTCAGGACAAAGAAGGAATTCCGCCGGATCAACAGCGGCTGATTTTCGCCGGAAAACAGCTCGAGGATGGCCGGACTTTATCAGATTATAATATTCAGAAGGAGTCTACGCTGCATCTGGTTCTCCGTCTCCGCGGAGGTATGCAGATCTTCGTCAAAACCCTCACCGGGAAGACGATTACCCTCGAGGTCGAGAGTTCTGATACGATCGACAACGTGAAAGGGAAGATTCAAGATAAGGAAGGAATTCCTCCAGATCAACAGAGGCTGATTTTTGCCGGAAAGCAATTGGAGGATGGAAGGACTTTGGCCGACTATAATATTCAGAAGGAGTCGACGCTTCATCTGGTTCTCCGTCTCCGTGGAGGCATGCAGATCTTCGTCAAAACTCTTACTGGGAAGACGATTACTCTGGAGGTGGAGAGTTCTGATACTATTGACAACGTGAAGGCAAAGATTCAAGATAAGGAAGGAATTCCCCTGATCAACAGAGGCTGATTTTCGCTGGAAAGCAATTAGAGGATGGAAGGACTCTAGCGGATTACAATATCCAAAAGGAATCCACTCTTCATCTTGTTTTGAGGCTTCGAGGTGGGATGCAGATTTTTGTCAAAACTTTGACTGGCAAAACTATTACATTAGAAGTTGAGAGCTCAGATACCATTGATAATGTAAAAGCAAAAATTCAGGACAAGGAAGGTATTCCACCGGACCAACAACGTCTGATCTTTGCCGGCAAGCAATTGGAGGATGGCAGGACTCTAGCGGATTATAATATCCAGAAGGAATCAACTCTGCATTTGGTTTTGAGGTTGCGGGGTGGGATGCAGATCTTCGTGAAGACGTTGACCGGGAAGACGATAACTCTGGAGGTGGAGAGTTCAGATACCATTGACAATGTGAAAGCAAAGATACAAGACAAGGAAGGGATCCCACCTGATCAGCAAAGGCTCATCTTTGCTGGGAAGCAGCTTGAGGATGGACGCACGCTGGCTGATTACAATATCCAGAAAGAGTCTACTCTCCACCTTGTCCTCCGTCTACGTGGTGGTGGTGCCTTTTGAGCTAAGAAGACGTTTGCTGTTCCATGTTTTTCCTTCTTTCCCCCTTAAGAATTTATTGCAATGTTTACTCTGTTTTCTTTTATGTCAAAACTAAGTATGAACTAAAATCAATTTCAGGTGTGAATAAATTCTGATGGTATGAATAAAGTCTGATCATTTTTTCTTCGTCTGTTGGTTTTTCCTTTTTTATTTTTTTTCCCTTCCATTTCTGCTTTCTAAACCTTTAAAAGACATAATCATGAATGATATATGGGATGAGACGCTAATGATTGTCCTTTATTGGGTCATTGGTACATACCTCCAGGTTTCATCGTTCTTCTCATTGAACTGCACACTAGAGGAATTCCTTCTAGTAACAGTTGTGAAAGTTGTGTTCTTGTGAAGTGGGTTCAATTTTACTTGCCTTAGTCACAATGGTATTTTTCGTGTTTAGGCATATAAATTTATGGACTTATATACGAGCAGAACAAGGCGAGGTCTGTCTTTGAGTCATTTGTGCTATAACTCACCTTTCCTGGTTCTTTTCTTAAGTTCTATGTGTTTCTAGTGGAATGGAAGAGCACACGAATTTGGTGACTTGTGGCTCAGGCCTAAACCCTGATTACAGTCTGGGAGTATGTTATTTCCCCATGAGCTACTTGAATTATTTGTATGTCTTTCATCAGTTAAGGCAAGCGTCTTTAATCAGTTAAGCATCACCATAACGGAATGACGCTGAAGAAGGTTTCAATTTGAGTTTGAAAGACTGATGCCTAGTATGTTTATCCTAATGGGTTCAGTTTGTTTAAATGTCATCATGACAACATTCTTGTTCAACAGATTGTGCTGCTAGTATCCCATTTTTTGTGTTTGTGTTCTATCTTCTAATTGAAGTGCGGTCCAGTGGCTTTGATGCCGTGGTGGTTGAATAAATATTCTGTCTGATCTATGTTGCCTGAATGTGGCACATATTTTTCTATGTTCTATAGATTGGCAACAATTGGGAGTGGGTATGGAGTGGCATGCATGATAACATCCAACCTTGATCCAACTTGCACAATCTTATGTTATTTGGTCCATGTTGCAACTGAGAGGAGCTTGGAAGTTGTTCGCTTCCCATTCTTTTACTTCGGGGATGATGGTCGGTGTAACTTTTAGCACACATCTGTTATGGCTAGTTTTTATTTGCCAACCACGCTGTATTTTTGTTCTCGTATGTGATTTATTGTATATAAACTAGAGTTGCTTGAGTTAATTATAGTTGTTATTGTGAGGAGTTTATCATATGGCAATCTCTATTTGGTTAAAAGAACATTTTTGTCGAATCTCTGGGTGTCGTGCTTTCTGTGCCTCGTACAAATCTGAGGCGTCTAAATGAAAACTGAATTTCTTACAGGATTTATGTTAAATTCATTTACCTTCTGTGGCTCTTCCCCAATAAAATTCTAGTGAGATGCTTTCTTGAATTGAACTACATGACAAGTGTGAACACATGAGAAAGAGGAATCTACTGGTTGGTCCCCGATACTGATTTTTGTGCATTTTTTAACTAGTATGTGGATGATATGGTTGCGTAGCAATTTCGTCAGAATTTATTTGTGACATTTTCTCCCACATTTCCTCACGTGTAAATTGACTTTGGCTTTCTTAGTAAGGTGGAAGTAAGATATATGTTTGAAATACTAGGAGAATAGAGAAGGTACACAAAGGGGGGAAATCATAAAAACTCTAGATATGAAAAAGCGTAATGCCTGCTTTATGCTTCGACGATACAACCAAGTTTTGTGGCTATTCAAAGCCTAGTTAAGCGTTTTAGATTACTGTTTGTGTTACCAATTGCTACTTACCCTTTGCCCATAGCATTCTGAGACTTTACTCTGAACGCAGTGCTACATGCCTGATCAGCTTAGAAAAGTTTCCATTTCCACGTTGGTAAGTTAAAAAAGGCAAAAAATTTAGACTGTTAATCTTGTATGTGGGACTGAAAAAGTCATCTGTTATGTATGACGAAAGAATATTCTCTTGTATAGCCTTGGGACTTCAATTGAAAATGGTGATTATGTGCTGGCACTCGATGGATCTTTTTTCTTGGAGTGGTTTATGGCCTCTCCATTAAGGTAATTGAATTTATTTTTCTTTCCCAAATTAGACTTGTGGTCCATGCTGCCTTGTGAATTATCATGTGGGTTTGGTTACAGACGGGTTTGCAATAACCTACAACAAGATCATTGTTGGAATATTCTTGCCGGGAGCGATTGATTTTGGTTTTCATTTAACAATTTCAAAATTGCTGAAATTTCTATTCATAATATACGCAAGAGCTGTAGAACAGTGTCTTTGGATCCTATACTACTTATTACTCCCCCAGATGGTGCTTTTTCATACACAGTGGAAAGGTAAGTTTGTTAATCTTGTCCTTACTTTGGAAGCATGGACAAATTGGTCCCATTCTGCATGTGAAAGACGTGGGGAAGAAAATTCCATCTCTCATCACCACATTTAGCACTCTGTGAGGACCACTGCACCCCACCAAAAACTCTCTCTGAGTATTGGTTGTTCTCATTCATCGATTCATTTTAACCACAACCACATGATCTCATATATTACATCTTCTTGTATTCTCTTTGCATTATTATCCTCCATATCCATGGCAGCGGAAAACTCCATGATATGTCTGTTAGGGACCATGGATCGTCTCTGGTTTCACCAAATTATTCTTTTTTCAGACCCTTCTTTAATCCTCGTCCCTGAAATTCCCACCACAATCTTCCCCTACACGGAATCACCTAAAGACTCGTCCGAATGTCACTCTGAAACTTCATTCATCACCAATCAAGAATCCTCGGGGATATCAGAAAAAACTGCTTCACAGGTACTATTCATAATCTCTCACTTCTTCGTCCACAGGGTGTGGTATGTTAACTGACTGGTTTTTGCATTTTAAGTCGTTTAAGGATGAACTCAGCATCCCAGAAAGTGAGACTGCAACTACACCGAAGGAAAGACTCTCGACGTTGTCTTGTCCACCTTCACGGTCTGTTGAAAGATATCAGAGAAATCTGAGAGGCCTTGATTCTGGTAGGAGACTGCAGAAAACTATGAGCTGCAAGAGCTTGGGAGAGCTTGAACTTGAAGAAGTAAAGGGATTTATGGACTTGGGTTTTGTTTTTGAGAAAGATAAGGTGAGTAAGAGGATGATGAGTTTAATACCTGGGTTGCAAAGGCTCGAAAAAAGCGAATCTAAAGAGAGAGATGTGTTTGATGATGATGAAAATGAAGATGAAGATGAAGATGAAGGAAGTAGAAGAATAAAGCGACCATATTTATCGGAGTCGTGGTTGATTAGAAGACCTGATTCTCCATTACTGAACTTGAGGGTTCCCAGGTCCTCTACAGCTGCTGACATGAAGAAGCATCTCAAATACTGGGCTCGAACTGTTGCGTCATACATTCAGCAAGAATCTTGATCTTGGGAGAGAGATCCCTCATTTTTTGGAGCATATAAACATGATCTCAGAGCAATGGTAACTGTAAATGAATTGAATTGGAAAATAAGTTGTGCACATATATAAACTTTCTTGAAGTTTTATGTGAAATGTTATCTTTGCTAAAAAGAAGTTTCGTTTCATAACAAAAATTACAGGGGATAATTTATCGAAAAAATTGGGGCAATGCACTCACTTTCAAGACATGAAGATTAAGGACTATGTTTGCTGTGACAATTAGCTCTACAAAATTAAGTGGTGTTATAATCTCTTTGTGATACTTCATGGTGACATTTGTAGTAACATTTCTCAGAAGGGCGAGCTTAGGCTTGAAATCTAAATAAACCAAAAGCTACTGTGTAATAAAGAACGAATATGCAATTTTTATCTCCCAACGCCTCATAGTTATTACCATAGGTGCGTGTGCTGTCGTGCTGATATGGTGATATGGGTTCCAAGGAGTATAGTAAAAAGGAATAAAAAATAAAACTGAGTTGAGATTTCAAGTGAATAATGAATATATTCGAAAAAATAAGTTTAGTTTGATTTATTTATTTTTAATTATATTTATCCTAGCTGAAGTCAGCGTCGGTATCCGCACCATAGGTGACAAGTGTGAAATTCCGATCTGTATTCTTTTCTTTTTACAAACAAATTATGAATTCTTGGTTCATTAGATTCAAGAGTTATTTATGTTTTTATACTCTTATTATTTCATAATTTCTCATATTTTTTAAAATTTAAATTTGATGAAACAAATCACATTTACAATCTTATAGGGTTCACTTGTACTATTAAATTTCTATCATCCAACTTCACACATTCTCTCTTTACACTCATAAAAATATATTAAAATTTGTATGTAAACACCCTGAAATCGTTTCGAGAACTATTTCTGAAAATTTTATCATTTGTATCTGTACGAATGACGTCATCTTTTGTACAAATGAGGATCCATTATTCCATTCTCCTCATCCAGAAAAAAGTACTCCCTCCGTCCTATTTGACAGGTATATTTTTTATTTTGGTCCGTTCCAAATTATAAGCAAGTTTCCATAGTGAGAATTTAATTTATAATTTATTTGACTTAAATACTCCTATTTATTAGATGGCTTATTATTATATTTATTTATGGAGATGATATTTTAGGAAGATTATAGAAAAACCAACTATAATAATTATATCTTATTATTATTAATCTGTGTGAAAAAGTAAATATGTCTTTTAAAATTGGACATAGGGAGTACCGACAATAGTACAAATCAATATAAACTATTAAATGTTTTGCGCAATTTATATAATAATTATATCTTATATCAGGCCTTGTTGTTGATACAAACATCTTACATCATAGAAACAACTACATATATATTATGAAAAAACACAATTTTGTGTCTATCAAAACAAGAACAAGCCCCCCAAAAATTGCATTTATAATGGATTATGTAGTTATTTGTCTCATGGATAGATTTTTAAGTTAGTAATTAGTTCAGTTGATTTCACGTAAGATGCAACTAGTTATATGAATGCTAAATAGTTACGTAGGCGTAATCTATTAGCATATTTAACGTTATTGGGTCAACGAATGGAAAATGCTAAATAGTTTATATTAAATAAAATTTGGTGAGTATTTAATTATATTTTAAAAATTAGTGAATAATTAGTTAAGTTGATTGCCATTGGTCATTGCCATTGGTCATTAAAAAAAGGAAAAGAAAAAACTACTTTAAAATTGAGTGAGTGATGATTGAATTAGCCAACGACTGGGAATTCGTCTCTTAAAATGAAATAAAATAATACAATAAAATCAAATAAAAAAGAGAGAGAGAGAGAAGGGGCATTCGACAAGAAAACCGTGGCATGACTCTGGAGCAAAATCAATAATGATGAAAAGAATGAGGACCTATCGTAAAATGTGCACCTGACCGCTTCGCGATGGAGTCCAATTGAAGTCCCTTGAATCAGAATGTCACTTCATTAATTTCCTCGTTTCTCTCCGAATCGAGCTCAACTATTTTATTTTAATCCTTTTCTGTTAAGGAACTAGAGATTCCTGATCGTGCAAAGGTTTCGCTCCTGAGCGATTTGGACGCATGGTACGTTATTTTCTCCAGATCTCTAATTAGATTGGAAGTTTTTAATCTTCTATTTGAATGTGTAAGATCTTCTCTGTTTGAATTGATTTTATGATATGATCTAGGGGATTTTTTTTTTTTTTTTTGTGAAAAGTGATGAAATGGTCCGCCTTGTTTTGCACTTCTCAGATTTGGTTGAAATTTTGTGTATTTTGATATGTGTATATAATTGTAGATTTTGGTTCTCGTTGCACGGGATGCTAGATCGACGCTTCCATGTCATAACGTGCATTTGATTTAGACAAGAAAATTATTTATTTATTGAGTAATCGCTAAAATTTAATTTCTGTGAATCGTGGGTTAGTTCGATGAGGATGTGGAGAGATTTTTTTTTAGTTTATTGAGTAATCACTTAATTTTAGTTTCTCGGATCCTGTTGGGTTTTTCTATGAGGATTTGGAGAATAGCTTTTCTAAAATTAGGAAAAGCACATAATATTGGCCAACAGGTTTTGTGTTTCCAACAGGTTTTGTGTTTCTCCAGTTTTGACATATACTGAGTAACTGAGGCATAGATAACTGATGAGGAAGAGACAAGTTTGAAAATTTCGGTCTTGCACAGATTGAAGAGCGGTTTTTGTTTTTGAAATTGGATAATGTTTTTAATGCTGGATTTTCTAGTTCTGTTGGATTTGGAAAATTTTTTAAAATTATGACCTGTCCATGATTGAATCGAATGAGTTCTTTAGGTGTTATATCCATTTCAGTGCTTTTCCCTATCATATCAACATTGGTAAAATAATAGCAGTTTCTCTTGTCAAAGCTAGTTGTCACAAAGCAAAGATGTTTGTGTTGGTTTGTGATGTTTTCAAGTTTTTAACTTTAGTCAGTTAGGTGAACCATTTTATATACAGCATTTTGTTGTATGTCATCAGCATGGAATTAAGGTCTTGAAATTGGCATTTTTGGATAATATGTATTTGAACTGAAAACTTTGCAAGTCCATTTCGGATACTCCATTCTTTGCTACATAGCTCAGCTTTGCTTACACTAGCTGTGCTTCAATGAAGTGTTTGTTTTGACCGAGGTGCAATGGCACTGTGAACCTTAGGCTGTCAATAAGTTTTGCAAATACTGTTGTGCGAACCCATTAGAGATAGGTAGTACTCGGTAATACTTTGGTCATGCTTTAATAGCAAGACAAAACAAACTTGACGATGCTGATTAACATACAATTTTCAATATTATATATTTCTGTCACTAGATTAGTCTTCTACAGAACATTTGATTACACAATACATCTATAACAAGTTTTTTCGATCTATTCTTAATGCTCTCTCTTTTCTTTCGTTTTCTACTGTATTATATTGTGGGAATCTCATGCAGTTCTGATTTAAAAATGGCCCAGGATGGTGAAGCCAAAGGGTTCAACCCGGGATTGATTGTGTTGCTTCTAGTAGGCGGCCCACTCTTGCTTTTCCTTGTTGGAAATTATGTACTCTACATGTATGCCCAGAAAACCGTTCCCCTAAAGAAGAAGAAGCCCATCTCCAAGAAGAAGATGAAGAAGGAAAGACTGAAGCAAGGCGTTTCAGCTCCTGGAGAATAGATTTTCGATAGATACCTGTTTCCATGTGAGCTGCTGTGTTAGAATCTCTTAATGTTGGAAACTTTTGTAGAGATTGTTACAACTTTTTAGGAATCATTGTCTCCTATCATCTTTGACACAACTTCACTTCAGAATTTAGATATTTCTGTTGTTTTACTATCACAAACTGGAAGAAGAGAAACTTTTTGTTTCATTCTGTGTTATTGGATAGGTTGTGGAAGCTATGTTGTTCGATTTTGCACTAAAATATACCCCTGTGGTTTTGATAATGTTAGTTGTGAATGTCTTTTCCACGAGAACGCATTGTTTTCCCTTGTTTCTGCTAGTGTAAAAGCCTTGCTCTGGATTTGTGCAGTCTCTGTTTGTAATAGAACTTTGTAGAGACCTCTAATAATCTCATCAGCAGATGATGAATTACCAGTGCAATCATGAAATTTTTCTTCTTTTTAACCATTGGAGACAGTTTAGATAGAGGCACTGGCATGAGTTGTATATAACCTTCTATCTATGATTAATTTAGTTACTCTTCAAATCTTAATTACAACGGCAAAAGAAGTCCCACTATTCAAACGAATGAGGACTATGGGTATTCAGATTATGTAACTTCATCCAAAATGGGAAACCCAAAGCTTGATCATCCATGAATTTGCTTTCTGCGACAACATTACATTGATGAGAAATTGAGCCAATGCGTGTGTTGGGGGTGAATTTTTTTTATTATTATTTTTTTTTTTTGAGTAGTAAAAGTTAACTTTTAAATGTAAAAAGTTTTAAAAGTTAATTTTTAATTATAATAATGTTTAAAAGAACACTAGGAATGAAAAATAGTAACATAGTTCCTCAAGATAGAACAACATAAATTCTTTTCCAATCTATAATGTAATATGTTTTATGATTTGTTTGACGAAATTGTAATTTAATATGACGTCAAAAGAAATATTACCGCTCCAAATTTTAATTTACACACCACATTTATAGTTTAAAATTCTTTGTTTACTTCCCTAAGTTCCCTTAGGCCTTAGTGATGAATGTTTTGATGAGTTATAAATTGAATGACACAAACTTCATCCCAGTTGACAAGATCCATTATATTGAGAAAACTTTCTTGATCCCCACTTGAAAGGTTTAGGCTTAAGATCGTTTACTATAGTAGAAGAAAACAAAGACTCAGATGCCCGAAAGATAAAGAAACTTATAGGATCTCTATAAACCTATGCAGAGCCGGACTTTCCACGAGGCTCGAGAGGCCTCCGTCTCGGGGCCCGAAATTTAGAAATTTTTTGGGAGCCCAGAATTTCCAAGATGTTTTTTTATATATATTAAAGCACATAGAATTTAGTAACATAAAGCTTGGTGGTGTGGTGGATGAAAGAATACATGCTTTCATTACCCACCTGTGCTCAAACGCCTCGCCAACTATTGCAGATTTTTTCAAAGTGATTTTAATGACTAACCTACTGCAGGAATTTAATACTAAATGAAACAAGGGTATTACGATCCAATTCAAATTCTAGCCAAGAAACCTATTCCTATTACAAATTTACAATAGTAATTCACGATCTTTTATATGGCTCGTCTTCAGCAGTTCAACTCGAAAAACAAGGATATTCGTGGCGCCATAACCATTAATTGCCGGTGTCGTTCAATTTTTGAAGATTTTTGAAGGTTCAGATTTTCTCAAAGATTGAATATTTGATATTACAATTTATATCCTAAACAATAAAAACTATAGTATATTTTTACTCAGTAAATACATAAGATTGACTGTAATTCATTATTCATTCTTTAATTCTTTATGATACAATTTTTCTTCATTTTATTTCAAAATTTAGTATTTTATGTGTATTTTAATTTAATTGGAGTTTTTCGCTTCAACTTTAGATTTTTAGTTCTTGATTGTCTACTGGAATACTTTGTAGTTGACAAATTGAATCATTGGAATTATTATGTAATTTATGGTGCATCTAAAATGGAGAGGTCTAATTGAAAATACTCGGAAAAAAATTCTTTCTAGTGATTTTTTTATTCTATTTTGGTAAATTTATTATTTTATTAGTATAGTCCAATTGTCCGAATGAGCTGCTAACATAAAAATGCTATAAGAGTAGGAGTTTTTTGTTGCTTGAAATTTGAAACACCGACACAGGTACAACTAGTTCGGATATTCGATTACAATTTGTTGATGGTTTCTATTGTTTTTTGTAGAACATTTTTGACCATGTAAAATTCGAATCAAATGCCACCAAAATACTTGTCTGGAGCTCAAAAAAGGAAAAGAAAGCGTAATGAAGACGCTGTAGACACTAAATTTTTTAAAGTGTTTGGACCAGGTCGATTTCAATTAACTGACCTTTTAAATTAATGGATCGGGTTGATTGTAATTAATTGACCCATTAAATCCTCAATCACAAAGGTCCACTAAGCCCAATTAAATTTAATTGGCAAAGGCTCAACAAAAGCCCATCCTACTTTTATTAAATATAATTGGAATAATATTATATTTAATTCAACTATTTAATTTAATTTGGATAATTAAGGATTTATTATTCAAATTCAAATAAAATGGGTTATTGATGATAACCCTATCCAAACTTCTCTATAAATAAAACCCTTGGGTTCAGTTGAAAAGGAGGAGGAAAAAGGAAGAAAGAGAACCCTAAGTGCAAAACTTAGAAATTCTCTAAAAAATCCGAGAGAACAAACTCTCTCAAATCAAAACCAATCAAGAAGAACAAAATCTTCTTGAGCCTCAAACTCAAATCAACGATTTGGAAAACACAGTCTTTTCCAAATCGAAATCAAATCAAAGTAAAGTGGATTAGAGAACACAGTCTTCTCTAATTCAAAACAAAAGTCAAAAGCAAAGCAAGAGATTAGAGAACACGTCTTCTCTAATTTGAAATCAAATCCAAGATCAAAACAAAGTTTTGGAGAACATGATCTTCTCCAATTCAAAGTCAAATTCAAGACTTTGTAGAACACAATCTTCTACAAAGATTAAAATCAAGTCAAATAAAATCTTTGACGTTTGGAATCAAGCCACGTGGCCCCAATACTCACCAGCAGATCGTTAATCAGAGGATTGGCATTAAATCGCGATCAAGAGATCCATCCCTTTGTTAATTTCCCAAATTCAGTTTGTAACAAAATTTCATTGTATTATTTCTTATTAATACGAGGAGAAATTTTTGTTTACAAATTTCCTTGATGGGACCCTCTTGCCTCTCATCTTCGATCTACTCAAGAAATCTCAAAACCAAAACACATCACTAAGATGTCAAGTGGAATAGTGAAAGACACTGTTGCCAATATTGAGGAGACACTTGCTGAACTCCTCCATGCTACCAGAGCAAAAACCAAAGCTGGGAGTTCTCGACTAGTATCACCGTTGAGAAAATTCTCCAAGAGAGGAAAGAAGAAAATCCTTACCCTCAGGAAAGCTAGTTCTCCAAGAAAGGCCAATCTCCTTCAAGAAAATCCTCTTTTTCAGGAGAATCCTCGATCAAGCTCTGCCTCAAGTGAGGGGTTTGAAGCCAGATCGATCAAAGCTATCTCTCCGCGAAAGTGGGGAGATTACACATCTTCTGATGAGTCGCTCGAAGATGTGCTAGTCACTGAAGCGGGTCCTAATTCGGATGAAAGGATCCAACAGATGGCTTTGGCAATCGAAAAATTGTCAAAGTCTCTGGAACAAAAGGACGCCCAAATAGCTGCTCTCATGAACAAATTAGAAATGAAGGAGTCAGAAAAGGAAGATAGCCACAAAGGCGAAGGCTCTTCTAGGGGCAAAGGTCCCGAAACTCATGAGGATGAGCAAAAGCACGACATGCATGATCGAACGGTACTAAAAAATATGTTCCGTGATGCCGCGCATGTCTCTGTTGGTTCTTTATCAGTCCAACAGCTTCAACATATGATTGCTGATACCATACGTACTCAGTATGGTGGTTCGTCACAATCCTCCCTCGTCTATGCAAAACCTTATAGTCGACGGATTGACGAACTGAGGATGCCCATGGGCTATCAACCTCCCAAGTTTTTGTGCTTTGATGGAAAGGGCAACCCAAAGCAACATATTGCTCATTTCATTGAGACCTGCAATAATGCAGGTACTTACAACGATATGATGGTGAAGCAATTCGTACGCTCTCTTAAAGGTGCAGCATTCGAATGGTATACCGATCTCCCGGCTGGGTCAATTGACAGTTGGGATCAACTTGAACGCGAGTTTCTCACTCGCTTTTATAGCACTCGTGACGGTTGCTTTGCGAGCTTGCGAGAACAAAGCAAGGCAAAGAGGAGCAGGTGGTAGACTATATCAACATTTGGAGGAACCTTGTCCTAAGTTGCAAGGAGAAAATCAATCATCCTCAATCGACATGTGCGTCCGGGGCATGCATTGGGGATTACTCTATAATCTTCAAGCAAATATGCCCCACTCATTTGAAGAGTTGGCTACACGTGCTCATGATCCGGAAGTTGATTGCAAGGCACGGAAGTTACTTCTTAGAAGCGATCCACGCGATAAAAAGGAGCCAAAGAAAGACATAAAGAAAGACGTTAAGTTGGGCAAATCAAAAGATGTCATGACGATCTCTACGGCTCCTACGAAAATCACATTCCAGAAATCAAGCAAAGCTGCCAATGCCAAGCCAGCATACAAGCTCAATATAAAGTCGATAAAAATAAAGCCCAAAAGAGCAACTTCCCTTCATTGAGGGAATTGGCAGAGAAAGAATATCCTTTCTCAGACTCTGAAGTGTCCGGAATTCTGGACCAACTTCTTGAACAAAAGATAATCGAGTTGCCCATACCAAAGAGACCAGAAGAGGTTGGGCAGGTTGATAATCCCAAATACTGCAGATTCCATCGGATCATTAGTCATCCGGTGGAGAAATGTTTTGTTTTAAAAGACCTTATCGTCCGTCTAAGTAAGGAAAACAAAATCGCATTCGAGACCGACGACAATCAAGCTGCAAATTGTTCAATGGTCACATTTGGATCATTTGATCCAATTTCAATTGCTGAAAATACAACGACTCTCCCTTTCACTTATAGTGTGAGGAAGTCAACACCAACCCCAATTGAGTTTGGGCCTCAACTTCCAGAAGGAGCGAGGCTAGTGGAATTTTGGGTAAATGGAGAAGTCACTACTGAATACATCTACCCTGAGATGGATAGACCCCGCGCTCCTAATCGTCCCTCTTTTTATGAAGTCATGACTGATGACTTAGATCTTTGGGAGTCTGAATTTGAAATTGAGGACGAGGCCGACGATGGGTGGTCTGCCTTCACTAACAAGAAAAAGAAGCATACAAAGAAGTATAGAAAGTCAAGAAATACAGGTAAAATATCATCTCCCGCCCCTTTAGCAGCACAAGCGCTGGAGGCATATGGAGAAATTCAGCCTGTCAAGAAGACAATATCAAACGATGATAAGGGGGCATGGACCCTTGTACAAAGAAGACGTCGGAAAATTCAACGACCTCCACATCACGATGTTCAAAATCAGTTATCAACACAAAGAAAGCCACCAAAAAGCAATCAAAAAAGAAAGTCAAAGATCAAGGCAAAAATCCTTGGAAGTCCAAGAAAAATAGAGGCTGCGGCAAGACTCTCTCCAAAACCAGTTACCCTAGGAGAATTTTTCCCCAGGAGTTTCCTGGAAAATGAATGTGTTGCTACACATATGATCAACGTAAAGGGAAACGGTGGATCATCAAGCGCCCCAAAAGGTGACTCAAAGGTAGAGAAAACAGTTTCAATCCTTAACAACATTCCCTCCAATACAAGGCTAGCAGAAATCCTGCATCTTCCGTTCGATGACCGTATGGCCTTGATTGCAGCACTAATTGACCCCGAAGAATATGAAGACAAGATCTTCATGTCCGACAAGTCTACAAATCACCAAGATTGCATGGCTACCATTACCTTCAGACGATGACTTACAACTTGGTTCTCGCTCACACAATAGGCCATTGTATGTCGGGCCGTTATGTCCGGCGATCGTAAGATCAATCGTATAATGATTGATTGTGGGTCGACCATAAATATTATGCCAATCCACATAATGAAGAAGATTGGCATTAACCTACGTGACTTGTCTAAAAGTAAGATCATGATACAAGGGTTCAATCAAAAGGGTCAAGAAGCCATTGGCATGATCCGCTTAAAGATCCGCATGGGAGAATTTGGTATCTTCACGCTCTTTCATGTTATTGATGCGAAAACATCGTGTGAGCTACTACTTGACGAGTTTGGTTGCACGAAGCGGGTAGTTCCCTCCACCTGGCACCAATGTTTCAAATATTGCCGGATGGAGAAGTCAAATGCGTTGTGGCGAAACGAACCCATTCCGTAAAGAAGAATCTTACTTTGCAGATGCAAAGTTTTACATGGAAGGAGTCGATTCTCGATTAGCAGGATTATCTGCATCTGGGTTCGAGATTAAGCACAACAAGATCAAGGATGATAGTTCTATTGTACAAATGGAAAAATCAATTCAAAAGGAACCTCTTGCTAAGTCGCCAGAAGTATATGTAAATGGATCGAAAGACGAATTGATTTTTCCAATACGAAATATTTCAAGAATTCTGCTACCACACGAACATTTCAAAAGTTCAGAAGCTGATCCTTCAACACTCATCTCGAGTATGCCGAAGCTTTCCATCTCGACACCTCAAGAAGCTTCGAGCTCCAAGACTACCGAAAAATCGAAGCAAATCTTTAGAGGACATTATAATGCGAAGCCCAAAAGCTTTTGGAAAATCTTTGGATATGGAAAGGGAGAACCCCGCAAAATGGGAGATCTTGACCCTGTTCTCTCCAGTGGACGCCCCGCCTCCGATGGGAAGTATGGATTGGGATATGCCCCCAATCCGCCAAAACGGGTCATCAAAGTTAAAAAAATCTCTTCGAATCCGATCATGATTCAGATATTTGAGGTCGATGACCAGAAAGAAGAAGAATCAAAGACCTCAGTATTTGACCGAATCCAAAGTGAAAATACAAGGGTCTCGGCATTTGAAAGACTAAAGGTTGAACCTTCCACTCCAATCGAGCCTCAAAGTAAAACATCCGTTTTTCAAAGGCTAGGTGGTGGCACCGCTTTACCTTCTCAGGTAGACCAAGGCGTGTCCACTCGGGCAGGGTCCTCCCAAAGACGATCTGTGTTTTCTCGGCTAGGAGTTAAAACTGTCACTCAAAGCCAGAAGCTTAAACGATCCACGATTTAAGACGCCAAAAATGGAAAGAATACTTCAATTCAAGAAGATAAAGATGATGAAGAGGTTGCCTCAATGAATCATATTGCGTTTGAAGAAGGATCAGACCCAGAATCCGATTCTCAAAGTTCTGCTACCGTCGACGAACCTGAGCCAGCTCCTCCAACATTCGAGGATGGGGCGGGGCATCGTGGGCGAACTCAAACAATTGGACTTGGGGACCAAGAAGATCCAAGACCAATATTTGTTAGTGCTCTCCTTAGTCAAAAAGAGGAGTCTGAATACCTCAAATTGCTACACGAGTATAAAGATGTCTTGGCGTGGTCATACAAGGAAATGCAGGTTGGATCCCAAAGTCGCAGATACATCATCTTGCGATGAAGGCATGGTGTTCGCCAATCAAAGCGACCTCAAAGAAAATTCCGTCTGAATTAGTCCCTCGGATAGAGGTTGAAATCAATAAGTTAATTGAAGCAGGATTCATACGGAAGTCAAGTATCCACGTGGATCGCTAATATAGTCCCCTCGTTAGGAAGAAAAATGGCCAAGCTGCGAATGCAGTGTCGATTTCAGGATTTAAATAAGGCTTGTCCCAAAGATGACTTCCCACTACCAATCACGGAGTTAATGGTGGATGCAACAAGCGCTCTGAAGCCTTGTCCTTCATGGATGGATTTTCCGGTACAATCAAATTCGCATGAACCCAAAAGATGAAGAGCTATCGCATTTAACTCCAAAAGGCGTGTTTTGTTACAAAGTGATGCCATTTGGCCTAAAAATGCAGGAGCAACATATCAACGTCACGATGCAAAGGTTTTTGACGACATGATACATAAGAAGGTCGAATGCTACGTAGACGATCTAGTTGTCAAAACACAACAGAGACCAAATCACCTACGAGATTTGCGAAGTTTTGAAAGACTTGGCGCTACCAAGCGAAGATGAATCCACTCAAATGTGCATTCGGGTCACTTCAGAAAATTCTCGGCTTTATTGTTCGGCATCGAGGCATTGAGATTGACCAATCCAAAATTCAAGCCATAATTGATATGCCGTAACCAAAAGACTTGCACGAATTGAAAAGTTTGCAGGAAAGTCGTGATACATTCGGAGATTTATCTCCAATCTTGCTGGACGTTGTCATCCTTTCAATAGGTTATTGAAAAAGGATGTGCCGTTTCAATGGGACGAAGCATGTAAAAATGCTTTTCAGAGCATAAAACAATATTTGTCTCATCCTCCAGTGTTAACGGCCGACTCAAGGAAACCATTGACACTTTATGTGTCGGTAGAAAAATTCTTTGGAGTGCGCTCCTTGCACAAGTAAACGACTTAAGGAAAAGAAAACGCACTTTACTATCTAAGTCGAACTCTTGTAGGTGCTGAATTAAACTATTCCCCAATTGAAAAGATGTGTTTAGCACTAATCTTTGCCGCTAAGAAATTGAGGCATTATATGCTATCACACACAATCAATTTGGTCTCAAAAGTGGACCCGCTTAAATACATAATGTCAAGACCTATTCTCTCGGAAGAATAGGAAAATGGGCACTCCTTTTATGCAATTCGACATTAGGTTTGTCTCGCAAAGGCAATCAAAGGGCCAGTGCTGGCGGACTTTTCTTGCAGATCATCCGATACCCATCGATTGGGAATTTAAGATCTTCCGCACGAAGAAGTCTTTTCTGTTAAATTGTGCCTTCATGGAGATTGTTCTTTGATGGTCTTTGCTCGAAAGTATGGTGCGAGGCGGGGTTGTGTTTGTAACTCCTCACGATCAAGTTATGCCATATTCATTCTCTTTGTGAAAGTTGCTCAAATAACATGGCAGAATATCAAGCACTCATTATCGGCCTCGAGGCAAAGACTAGACATGGGGATTAAACAGCTTGACGTCTACGGGGACTCAATGTTGATAATTAATCAACTTTTGTCAGAATATGAAGTCCGGAAAGTAGAGCTACTGCCCTACCACAAATATGCATCGGCTCTCTTGAGACGGTTTGATTCCATCAAAATCAAGTTTGTCCCAAGAAATGAAAACAGAAGAGCCGATGCTTTAGCAAACCTGGCTGCTGTGCTAGCAAGGTCAGGTGAAGACTTCACCCATCCAATATCGGTTGTTCAAAGATGGGTGATTCCACCACTACAACCCGAGGATTTGGAAGAAAACAATATCGTTGAAGTTGCTCATAAAGAAAAAAGGGATTGGAGACAACCTATTATTGACTACCTTCAACATCAGAAATTACCTGACGACCCAAAGCGAAGGACTGATATTCGAAGGAGAGCATCACGTTTCATCTTCTACAAAGACACGCTCTATAGGCGTTCTTTTGATGGAGTTTTCCTCCGATGTTTAAATAATGAAGAAGCCATGCATGTCTTGGAAGAAGCTCATTCTGGGATATGTGGAGCTCATCAGTCTGGGCCAAAGCTCCATTTTCGAATCAAAAGAATGGGGTATTACTGGCCGACCATGGTGCAGGATTCTATGGGCTATGCAAGGAAATGTGAAGCTTGTCAAGTCCATGCGAATTTCATCCATCAACCACCGGAACCATTGCATCCAACGATAGCCTCGTGGCCATTCGACGCATGGGGCCTCGACGTCATAGGGCCTATAACCCCTAAATCTTCAGCTGGACATTCGTATATCCTTGCTGCAACAGATTATTTCTCTAAGTGGGCCGAAGCTGTACCACTAAGAGAAGTGAAGAAAGAACATGTGGCGGATTTCATCCGCGTTCAAATCATCTATCGGTATGGAGTCCCTCGACATATCATCACCGATAATGGAAAGCCCTTCTGTAATAGCCACGTAAATAATTTGTGTGCTAAGTTCGGCTTCAAGCAGTACAACTCCTCCATGTACCATGCACCAGCCAATGGGTTGGCAGAGGCCTTTAACAAGACTTTATGTAATCTCTTGAAAAAAGTTGTGTCCAAGTCAAAAAGAGACTGGCATGAAAGAATTGGTGAAGCACTGTGGGCTTATCGCACTACATATCGAACCCCAACACAAAGCTACACCTTATGCCTTGGTTTATGGTGTTGAAGCAAAGATACTTCCACCGAATGTCAAATTACGTCCCTTCGAATGGCTATTCAAGAGGGGTTGACTACTGAAGACAATGCCCGTCTCAGGTTGGAAGAATTGGAAGCGCTGGATGAAAAAAGATTGGAGGCGCAAATGCAGTTAGAGTGCTACCAAGCCCGAATGGCAAAATCTTTCAATAAAAGGGTAAGACTGAGATCTTTCCAAGAAGGAGATCTAGTACTTGCAGTATGCCGCCCAATAATAATTTCAAAGAAGCCTGCGGGCAAGTTCCAACCTAAGTGGGATGGTCCATATGTTGTGGCTCAAGTTTTCAGTAATGGAGCATACAAAATCGTGGACAAAGATGGATTACAGATTGGACCAATCAACGGAAAATTTTTGAAGCGGTTCTATGCTTAAGGAATCCAAATTTCTTTTTCTGTTCTCCATAAAATTCTTTGTACCACTCCTGGCCCGCAAGAGGATAAACTGTGAACGGCACAACAAACTCAAAACAAATTCAAAAAAAAAAATAAAATCTTTGTAGTGAACTACGTTCGGCTTGATCCCTTGTAAGGGTACGTAGGCAGCTTGGATGGAAAATATAAATCTAAGTTCAGTCATGAAATAAAAAAAAGAGATTGTCCAATCATTCCTACTTTGTTTGGCGATTACGATGTTAGACAAGATCGAAAGCGAGAAGGGTCTAATCCTTTTATTCACATGGAAAAAAAATGAAAATTTGACTTTAAGTCATTACAATTGATGAAAAAAATGATAATGAATAAAGCAATAAAAAAGGAAATGATGTCTGCAAATACATCAGAATGTAATGTCACTGATCAATTGTTGAAGTTCACCCTCAAGGGTCTTCCGTTGCTGGTCAAGTGACTCCACGATGTCAGTATCCTTGATTGGCAATTGCTCCAGTATGGCTATTGAATCTTGAATTTTAGCCACTTCCTCCTGACTGATCATGAATTCTAATGTGTCCCTCGACCTTGAGTTATCATCTTTGCGTTCCCCATGAAAAGGGGATCGCGGCACTGGATCCCAACAAAAGTCTTCAGGGTCCATCTGCCCGCGAATAAAATTTCGGCAGTCGACTGCTCCCATCTCCCATGTTTGGATGGCATTTAGAGGTCCACCATACCTTTTGATGGTCGGACGATCATAATTCCTCTCAATGAGAGAATAAACACCGTGAGTAAAATAGGTAGCGGCCCAGGCGTAAAGAAAGTGCCCCGGAAATCCATGAGTAAGTTGTCCAAGGTCCGAATTGGCTTGGCAAGTTGCAGTTAAGCCTCTGTAAATGTTAGCCAAAATAGGAGGGACGAGACTATAAGTTGAGCCCGCAGCCATCATAGCGGCAACTTTGAAAGTACTTGGCCTCATGGCCTCATCTCCTGAAGGAAAGATGAAGCGACATAGCCAGAGGGAAAGGTATGCTGCTATCTCTAACTCATCGCTCTCCTCTCGAGATAAGGTAAAGGGTATATCATCCCAATGCTCGCGATTTCGGGAAGAGATCAACCTCGGCCTGTCCAAGATAAGAGGCCTCAAAATTGGCTTCGTGGCCACTTTATATTTCTTGCGATATGGGTTTAGACTTATAGCGTCTTTAAATGATCGTGCTTGCCTAGGATTCCGCGCGCAGCCATCCTCTCGAAACCAAAACTCAACCCAGTCAGTGTGAGTAACACGGTCAGAAGATTTCTCGTCGGCAATCATCGAGAAAACGATGAAGAGATACTCACAAGACCTTGGTAATAAATCAGTCAACTCCACATGACTGGGGATCACCTCCTCATAGTACTCTCCCAAAGACGAAAGACCAGTGATCTCCGCAATATCCCAAAGGGAAATGCCAATCTCGCCTTTAGCTGTCACGAAGGTATTGGTTTCCGGGCACCAAGCCTCGCAGAGAGCTCTGTAAGCCGAGTTTGGACGATGGTAGTCTTTGGAGGCGGCTCCAACGGCGAGTGATAGGTCACGCCTTCCCTTTTGGGAAAGGAGCCATTCAGTCCATAAAGACCATTCCCAAAATTTCGAAAGGTAAGAAATTTCGCCACGGTTCGCTAATGTGCCGCCCCAACGTATTTCCCTTTTAGCTATCCTCTCGGCGATGCTAGCGTGTGGGATGAAGTCCACGTTGCGGTTATGGGTTGGAGGGAAGCATAAAACTGGGCACAGCTTCTTTGGATGCTCAGGGGCATCATTGGTTGAGCTCTCAGGCATTTCGCTAAGAGAAGACATGTCAAACCCTTCCAAATGCTCAGAAACGGCAGAAGGAAGAGTGTGGGTCACTGCCTTCTGGATGTAGAATCTAAGTTCGCCCCGTGCTTGCGACCCATAATATTTCACATTAGTACCAATGAAAGTGAGGTAGACTTTATTGCGGTATTTGGTCTCCCTTATTTCCGGTGGCTCACAATACATCTTGCCTGATTTAGCCATTCCTAAAAAGAAGAAAAAAGAGAGAACGGGTAAATTTTTTTAAAAAAATTTACTATGAAGACAAAAAATTGTCAACATTCCAAATACAAGGTATCAAACGGCTTTGATTTTATACTCTAAAAAAATGGAGAAAATCAAAATATGAAAATTTCAAAAAGGATCAGATCTTAACCCTCGACACTAAACGTCTCAGGGCCCTTAAAGAAATGATCCTTAGCCAAATGCAAAAAAAAAAAAAAAAAATACATATATATAATAAATAAAATAAAGAAAAGGAAAAAAAAGGGAGAATACTTTCTAGTAAAAGGGCCAGACCTTAGTTCTCGACACTACTCGCCTTGAACTTTTGAAAGGGCTAGTCCTTAGGAAAATAAAGAATTTCAAAATTTTCCTTTTAAAAGAACGAAATGAAAGAACCAAGTCCTTGGTCCTCGACACTAACTGTCTCGGACTTTTGAAAGGGCGTGTCCTTAGGAAAATATAGAGATCTCAAAATTTTCCTTTTAAAATAAAGGAACCGAGTCTTTAGTCCTCGACACTGATCGCCTCGGACCTTTGAAAGGACTAGTCCTTAGGAAAATAAAGAATTTCAAAATTTTCCTTTTAAAAGAATGAAATGAAAGAACCAAGTCCTTGGTCCTCGACACTAACCGCCTCGGACCTTTGAAAGGGCTGGTCCTTAGGGAAATAAAGAGATCTCAAAATTTTCCTTTTAAAATAAAGGAACCGAGTCCTTAGTCCTCGACATTGATCGCCTTGGACTTTTGAAAGGGCTAGTCCTTGGGAAAATAAAGGATCTCAAAATCTTCCCTTTTGGAAAAAAAAAAAAACCATGGTACTCGGCACCAAATGCCTAGAACCTATAAAAGGATTGGTATATGATCGTAAAAAAAAAAGGACGTTTCGAATTTAAGAATTAGCCCTTAATCCTCAACACTAAACGTTTCGGATTGTTTAAAGAGCTAATCCTTAATTGTCACGAAAAATCACTTTAAAGTTTCTTCGCAAAAAAAGGGAGAAGAACTAAACCTTAGTCCCTTACTCTAAAAGTATTGGACTTTAAAAAGATTTAGTCCTTATTTTGCGATGGATCTTAAACTTTAAAGCGCCTGACCTTCTCAAATCTTTGGGCGAGTTAGGTTGGAATCAAAATCTCTCGGTCTCTTATCCACTTCAAATCCTACAAATCAAAAACAAAACACAAACCTCGCATCAAATTGATAACAACAAAAAAAAGGAGCAACAAAAAATAATAAACCAATAAACTTTTGGAAATTCAAAAGGCTATAGCATGGCCACTGCCCTTTGCCCCATGATCCTCCCACTGTTTTTTTTTCCCTCTGAGATGGCATCTTACATTTTTGTTATCCCATTTAAAAAAAAAAAGAGGGAAAAATGGTGGCAGAAGACAAAACACCCCCATTTGTCTATTATTATTATTATTATTATTATTATTTTTCCCTTCTTTACATGAGGACAAAAATGGGATGATTGGGAAGTCAAAGCCAAGACGAAACCATTCACTAGAACAAACTCAAGGCTACTTCACGAGGGGTGAGAGTCAGATCACTACTTTGAAGCCAAATCTACTGCTGCTACAAGTCCATTACAGTTGCACCGTCTATACAAGGTTGATTAGTTAAAGCAAGGTTCAAAGTTCAACTAACAAATTAGGAACTTCGTCCAGCAGCAGCGGTGATAAAACCAGTTGCACCGAGAGATTAGTTGATTCATTAAAAGTAGAGTCGATGGCTGCACTTGTACGTCACCCAAATCTCAAAGCCCAATAGCGAAAGAACAACTCCATAGAAAATAAAGCAAAACACCAATCCGTTCGAGTTCTCGACACGGTAAGATAGACATAAACACGATCCGGATGAGCTCCAGTTTAAAGCATCATCAAGTAAAACATGAAGAGGAAAAAAAAAAACAGAAGATAATGGCTCAATTAGGAAGTACACAAATGCATAGAATGACGAAAGTTCAACCAACGCAGATCCCCCACGTCAAAGTGCCAGGGAGCCAATCTCCGCAATAGGTGGTGGATTAAATATGTGTAGGGTAATTCTACAATGAAAGAGGTCTATGGAGAGCAAACTGACATTACAATTATCATAGAAAAATGCCTTACCAAGATGAAAGAAAATGCCAGCCACCTTGAATCTCCTCAAGTCAAAGTGGAAACTTTCGAAAGCTTCCAAAGTCGTATGTACATAAGAGATCAAGAATTGAGGCTATATGAACTATTAATGGCAGAAGATTTATTGAATGCAGTGGAAGCAAGACACTAGCCCAAAGCATGGATCTAAGAACTCGAAACAATGCAATTAAAACATCAACCAAGTCTTCGTTTGTGAAATCCGACCATACAAAGACGGTGAAAGTATACCTCGATTCTGGTGGTTAACTCCGAGAACCCACAGGTCGATCAACTTCGCAGGTGTCGGGTGTCAATTTGACAAGCTCCGTCCTCCTTTATGTTGTTTTGTCATTTGATTACACCGGGGAAGCCTTAAAAACGCTCTGGGTATATTAGCTGAAAAGGAAAAAGAAAAGGCCATTGAATCTTGTTTGCACCACGAGAATGGTAGCTTGAATAAAAACGTCAATGTCATAAAAAAAAAAAAAAGAGGCACAAAGCAACATAAAAGGAGATTGTTTTAAATTCTCAGGAAGAAACAAAAAGAGCTTGTTCCG
This sequence comes from Jasminum sambac, assembly GCA_018223645.1. Taxonomy (NCBI): domain Eukaryota; kingdom Viridiplantae; phylum Streptophyta; class Magnoliopsida; order Lamiales; family Oleaceae; genus Jasminum; species Jasminum sambac. The sequence continues at coordinate 35,473,591 of CP073646.1, read as the reverse complement.
AAGTTTCGGATTCTCCATCGCAAATGCCGACGTGCCAACTCAAAGCATCGACCGGGTCATTGTTCTTTGAAGAAAAAAAAACGATACTCGACTATGGGTGGTTGCCTTTAACAACTCGCATGTGGATCTAGTTGCGTGGGTGAAAGATTGCAAAAAGAAGATAAAACATGTCAGTTGGTTAGTAGTTCGAAGGAGATGAAAGCAAATAGCAAACCTGTTTCGAGTTCTCGACAGTCGACAAACAAGAGCGCAAGATGAGTTGCAGGCGAGATTGGAGTGAACGTCAACCCACTCTCATTTTTGAAATCAAACAATTGAAAGCGGGTGAATGCATACTCAACTTGACAACTCGATCCCGTATTGGCTGCCGGTGGAGATAAGTTAAAATCTAAGATAAAGTCTCGAAGGATTGGATATTAATTTGTATGTACCTTGCTTGTCGAAGATGGCGAGATATACGACCCAGTTTAGTTCATGGTGAAAAAAAAAAAACTAGTGGCTATATATTCCAACTGCTACGTGATGTAATTGATGGTGGTAGAGAGCCAAGAGAATTGTTTGACTCTTAGGAGTCTAATTCCACGTGGAAACAACTTACCAATGGAGTGCATGGATTTTAAAAGTTTAAAGATGTGTTTAATCCGTGCACACGCGTGTGAATGACAATCCTAAAGGATGTTGGATTCTCATACAAATTGAGCTGGAGATAGAGATATGCACGTGTATACAAATTCCAATTCTCAAATGATATGATTTGGCTAAAGACAATAATTCCAATTAATCCATATCAAGCTCACTTCCGATAAACTCAATTTGGAATTAATCCATATCAAGCTCACTTCCGATAAACTCAATTTGGGTGTTGGTCAACGGAACTTCTTTTAAACCTATTTGGTCACTATCCTTTAGCCATGAGATACACTTCAAAAAAACTCCAAGTTAAAAAAAAAAAATGATTGAATTTTAAGTGGTGAAATTCAAGCATAGGTTGAGTTTTATTACTTTGGCAAGATCTCGAATTATGATTGGATTTTACAAGATTGACCAAGTCCGGATGTGAGATTCAATCAAGTTTTAAGAAAAAAAAAACCTTTTACCTTGACTCAAAAAAAAAAAAAAATGAGAAGTCACTTTATGTCTTGAGCAAACTTCAAGATGAAGAAAAAAAATCATTTTATCTTGAGCAAAATTCAAGATTAAAAAAAATCATTTTATCTTGAGCAAAATTCAAGATTAAAAAAAAAATCATTTTATCTTGAGCAAAATTCAAGATTAAAAAAAAATCCTTTTATCTTGAGCAAAACTCAAGATTTAAGGAAAAAAAAAAAATTGCTCAAGCAAAACTCAAGATAGAACGGAAAATGTTTTCGATTTGGAGCAAAATTCAAAATTTTGAAAAAAATCTTTTTATCTCGAGCGATTTTTGAGATTAAAAAAAAAATTTAATTCAAGATTTATCTATTTATTTATCTCAAAAATAAATAAATAAATCTTGAGGGGGCATTTGTAGACACTAAATTTTTTAAAGTGTTTGGACCGGGTCGATTTCAATTAACTGACCTTTTAAATTAATGGATCGGGTTGATTGTAATTAATTGACCCATTAAATCCTCAATCACAAAGGTCCACTAAGCCCAATTAAATTTAATTGGCAAAGGCTCAACAAAAGCCCATCCTACTTTTATTAAATATAATTGGAATAATATTATATTTAATTCAACTATTTAATTTAATTTGGATAATTAAGGATTTATTATTCAAATTCAAATAAAATGGGTTATTGATGATAACCCTATCCAAACTTCTCTATAAATAAAACCCTTGGGTTCAGTTGAAAAGGAGGAGGAAAAAGGAAGAAAGAGAACCCTAAGTGCAAAACTTAGAAATTCTCTAAAAAATCCGAGAGAACAAACTCTCTCAAATCAAAACCAATCAAGAAGAACAAAATCTTCTTGAGCCTCAAACTCAAATCAACGATTTGGAAAACACAGTCTTTTCCAAATCGAAATCAAATCAAAGTAAAGTGGATTAGAGAACACAGTCTTCTCTAATTCAAAACAAAAGTCAAAAGCAAAGCAAGAGATTAGAGAACACAGTCTTCTCTAATTTCGAAATCAAATCCAAGATCAAAACAAAGTTTTGGAGAACACAGTCTTCTCCAATTCAAAGTCAAATTCAAGACTTTGTAGAACACAATCTTCTACAAAGATTAAAATCAAGTCAAATAAAATCTTTGACGTTTGGAATCAAGCCACGTGGCCCCAATACTCACCAGCAGATCGTTAATCAGAGGATTCAGCATTCGTCGCAGTCAAGAGATCCAGTCCACTGTTAATTTCCCAAATTCAGTTTGTAACAAAATTTCATTGTATTATTTCTTATTAATACGAGGAGAAATTTTTTGTTTACAGACGCATTAATTAAAAGTCAGGCTGGCGATATTGTCAAATACTTTAAGGGCAACTTAAGTACAGAGAGGGAAATAAGAGTTGACGATGTAGCTTTTAAGTAATCATTTAAGATGGAGTTTGGCACGATATTTTTGATATTTTAAATGTATTCTATAATTATATTAGTTTTATTGATAACACTTCTTGAATTTATGATATGGTATGAGGCCCAATTTTCAGATCTCGACTCAGGCCCCCGAAACCCAAAGTACGGCACTGAACCTATGAACTAATCCTAGCCCAATCAAAGGAAAAAAAAAAGTGAATTGCTTTAAACATTGCTAAGGACGAACGTTATTTTCTTTTTTTTCTTTTTTTTTTTTGTGCTAAGGAAGAACTTAGTGACTCTATTGATGACAAGAGCTTAGATAAAATGAATCACTTGAGAAATTCAAAAAAAAAAAAAAATATTGGAATCTTCAACATATTTCAACAAGGCGACATTTCGTGCGGGAAGAACATTCAGCACTTGATAGCTATTCTATATAGACCTCGCTTGTTGGTATATCAAAGAATTTAGAGTTCACAAATATCAAATGCAAATAAATCCAGTCCGAAGCATTCGAACTATAGATGCAACACGCGTTGATGCCGGTACCCCTAGATCCATTTGCACAATCAAGATAGACTGGCCTATTACAATTACAATATGTAAAGTGCCTTACTCATGGGCTTGGATAGAGTATCAATTTCTGTAAGTCAATCCGAAAACAAAAGTTTTTGATCGAAGTGTTGAGGTTATATCTTCTGAGTGATCCAAAACCTTTAGATGCATGAAATTGATATGTTACCAGAGTTTGGACAATTTTGTTGCCCCAATGCTGATGTGGTGCACCCCCCAACATGCTGCATGATGCGCCATATCAATGTTGGGACAATGAAATTATCACAACGGTGGCAACATATCAATCCTCTTAGCTCGAAAGATTATACAATAAATTAAAAAATAGTTTAATTAATTTAATCAAAATATCAATTTACAAATTATCCTAACAACAATGACTACTAAACTCACTGTCAAGTTCTATACTCTACGTCAATAAGGAAATGTTACAATGCCAATGCCGGGAGAAAAAATTTCTCCCAGCATTGGCCAAAATAATTGCTCCCCACCCCCGACGGGCCTGACCGGAGTGGGGGAGGGGGGGCTGTGAGTGGGATGGCCAGCGCTAGGAGATAAAAATTTCTCCCAGTGCTGGTATTAGAACCTTTTCAACGTCAATAATGTCCAAACATATGTTAGGTTGAGTGGTTCAAGAAACATTACCATGGCAGCACTAATCCATTTTACTCTATCACTTTATATACACATATTTTGCGAAATAATATCTCCACCTCTCGTTCGTCCCTATTTATCAACACCCAATTTACAAGTATGAATACTGTTGGATGTAGACTCCGTCTTGTTATTTTCATTCGGCTATGAACTATGTCGAGGGACAAAACTAACTTTTTAACCAATTAATATTACATGTTTTGTATAGCTATATACCGTCTATAATTTCATCTATTAGATATATGTTTTTAGTAAAATTAACATTTCGATGCATGGTTACATAAAAAGTAAGCTAATTAAGCAGTAAAATTTATTTTCAAGTTTTCACTAGTTTATGCGCGTATAACGAATAAGTAGCATGAAAGTAAAAGTGCAAAACATCATAAAATGTGTAATTGACAAAGTAAGACTTCATACTTAATCATCGATAAAATGAGGATGAAGCGAACTTTTTTAGAAGAGAGATTAAAATGTAGGTTACAAACATACTTTAGTGGTACCTAGCTAAACAAAACGAAACCGATAACTTCAAAGCTCCACTTAGCCAGTCTTTATGACAATGGAAGGTCGGAAGCACTTATCCATGTCAAACTACAAAAATAGAATCGAAACATTGCTTATAATAATTAATCCAGATAATTACTAGCATTATGCCAAATTAAATCTGCAATGGGAGATGCGAATATTAGTGTTGTATTGAAAATCGAGGCTGTGCAACAATACTAGTTCCATAACCTCTTTTTTCTTTTTCTTTTTTTTTTTTTAATAAACAATTTCGCAGTATGTTGACATAAGTTGAGCCCTAAGTAAATAATATGACATGACCTATTTTCAGATAGACAAAAATTTTCAATATAAAATGAAGTTGTCCCTCCATCCGACAAAGATAGTTAGATTTTCTATTTTTGTCCGTCTCAAAATATAATCTCATTTTCATAGTTAATTTTTAATTTTCTTATATATATATATATACACCCCATTGAATGTGCATTGTGATCAACGTATAAGAATTACTAAAATGAAATACTAATAAATAAATAAATGAAATGGTACATTAGAAAATATGTTCTGAAACATTATTACTTTTCCAAGATTATTAATTGAAATTTCTTAATTTTTTGTAAAAATGAAAATGTGACTATCTTTGTGAGATGTGGTGAGTACCATACAATTATTGGAGGTTAATTACGATCAATTGTTAATATATGGTCATTGATAACATATAACCAGGTGAGATTGTATTCAACACAACACAATAACACAAGCACGATGACAATACGACTACTATGTGGTACATGGTCAGTTCGATTGAGATATTATTAATATGATGATCGTTAACCGTAGTATGGTATGATGACTGTTATTATAACATTTGCACGACCTCAAGATCATTCATATGATAATTGATCGTATTGAAAACGAACATGAAGATGTCATTAATATCAACAAGGCACGTGTCATCTTTACCTTTTACCATTTGTGTGTCATACAAATGTGTGATTGTGTAGTCGATTATTGATAGAATTGCTATAAATAACCAAAACCAATGAAGGAAAAGAACGATAAATTTTACTCTTAAAATGACTTTTAAAAACCATACATTGAGACAAAATTGAATCCCAATTGTAATAATAAGATCTATCTCGATCATAAAATTTCATTTGGCATCAATTAATAGAGGCAAGTTAAGTCTAATAGACATGACTCGTAAGCCACACAAGGTGTTTGTTTGACAGTTTTTAGAAGAATAGTATTTTTTTTTGAAGAAAGAAGAATACTGTTTTGAGTATGTGGTTTGGTGGAGAAATTGAAAAACGATATTTTTCTTTTTAAATAATGCACAATAGAAATGAGTGAAGAACTATTTTGTTTATTAAAGTTTTTCCAAAGAGTTTTCTAGTTTTGCCTAGAAAGGAATTATCTATTGTCAAAAAATTATTTTTCTTTATTAAAATTTTTCCGAAGAGGTTTTCTAGTTTGCCTAGAAAGGAATTTTTAATGTTGCTTTTCTAGTCTTGAATTTACCATTTATGAATTTAATCGGGAATTTTTAATATTGTTGTGCCCAATATTGACATCTACCCACACAATAGACTAAGTATATAGGTTCAATTGGACAATGGATTAAATTCATAAATGGTAAATACTATACTAGAAAAACAACATTAGAAATTCCTTTCTATTCAATTGTGTATGTTGTATGGAATCATTAATTCAATTTTATGATAAATCAATATAATAAAGGGGTGGGCTAAATGCACCCACATTTTTTCTGAATACACCCCAAACAATCTTATTCCTATTTTATCCTTCTCCGTCTCCTTTTTTTCCTTTTTTTTTTGTTTTTTGTTTTTGGTGACCACCATTGCAGGTGGTCGAAACCCACCTGCAATGGTGGTTCAGGCTGTTTGGATTGGGTGGCCGAATAGCGTTGTTGCTGTTCGGCTAGCTGAATAGTCCATTTTGGCGGAACAAAGAAAAAAAAAAGAAACAAAGATTGCAAGAGCTTGTTATGCCAATGTCTAGATTTTGCAGTTTCTTTTGTCAAGCAGGATGCCAACATCCTGCCCATGAGTTACTTAGATCGTCTAGTGTAGGAGTCATGTTAGTCCTTCTATGTGGAATGAGGCTCCCACATTCTTAAACGTCTCTTTTTGTATGACTATAATATTTCGAAGGAGCAATAAATTTATTTCTTTGAAATGAAAATTGACTAGTAATAACAAATTGAAAGAGTCATCGCTAAGAACTGGGGCTAATGACACCGAATCTCGTTGCCCTCCGAAGATTAAGCCTTTCTCCTGTTTTTGCTGGTTCCGATTTACACCTTGTGAGTACTAAAGGATGCACTGTTGAACCTTCAACCACATTATTCACCGAATTTTGTAAATCATTCTCTGATTTTGTTTCAATCGTCGAATCATTCTCTGTTTCTGTTTCATTCTCTGAGGAACCCCAAAACTGGCCAGCTAACGACGAAGATCTGTACGGAGCAGAACGACACCTAGTCAACAGTAAAGCATTTTTTGGTGGTGAAGAAGCAGCAGCAACAAATTCCCCTTTAACAAAATCCTTTTTATTTGCTTCAATTTGGGCTTCGAAATTTCGATAAATTTTCTGCGATAGGTTGATTTGCGTAGCTGGATTAGATTCCTCATCCTGCCTCCGCCGTCTTCTGAGGCTGTGGCAGCAAAACTTGAGCCACCGGTAGGGGCGGTTGTTCGCGGGGGCGGAGGCGGAGGCTGAGGCCTTGTTGGTTGGTTTGGAGGAGGAATTGCGAACTTGGACTTGGCCGAAACAAGTGACTTTTGGGGAAGATGGTTCAATAACTGGCGTAGCACCCTTTCTGCTACGCATGCGAAACAATGGACTCGAACGTGATCTTCCTCTGCTTCTGCTCCCCGTATTGCTCCGAAGGAATCTCATTAATGGCGGCGGGAATTTATCGGCTCTGCTTGGACTCGATATTGCCTTTGATAATCCTTTCATCGTTTATCTCTCTCACTTTCTCTCACCTCACCCCTATCTCTATCTCTCTATTTATATAATATAAATGCAGGGAGACAGAGTCACTGACAGAAAACAGCACGCTGTATCTACAGCCAAGAAATCACACGATTGAAGTGACGCCGTTCTCTATTTTCCTCAGGATTTCCTGTTTTATCGACATGCATCTCTTTTTCTACTGAAATTGAGTGGTGCCAGTTCATGAATTAATTTAACAGTTTAATTGTCATCTTAAGTCTTAAGAGTGATTTTCTAGTGCCCACACTGGGTATCTTATATTACCCACAATCTGGGAAAAAAAATCGTAAAAGTTGGGTGAGGCCCCCACCATCAGGAGACAGTTATGCATTATTCATCTAACTTAACATAGATATCAAAATTTTTTTTTTTTTTAAATTGGGTTGATGACATAAGGCGAGAAGGCACCATATGGTATGGGTACCAAACCCACATGGGTGTTTGATCATTAGCATAAATCTTAGTGCTCCAGGAAGATTTAAAACCACAAATTAGCTACTGCATCACTCATCATTGCTCATTGGTTGGTGTTGCTTACAAGGGCTTCTTGCCTTCTTCTATGCAAATTAAATTTGATGACATTAAATAGTAAATTTAATTTAATGAAATTTAACGTGAATAGAACAAGTCCTAAATTCACTCAGTTAATGTGCCACTTCTAACTTCTTCATTGAGTATGAACAGGTGGATTAAAACATTCAGTGATGAACTGACACATGAGAGTGTCATATGAAAATGTTAATTAATAATGTCCACGTAGACAATAAATTATCGTCTTTTAATATATATTTCAAAAAATATAAATAAAAATTATTTTTTCAATAATATTAATTACAATACTTTAATCCATGCGAAATCAAATAACTATGTCTTACAGATGGAGTATATATATAAAATAATAATACTTCAATGACAAATAAGCATTGATCGCCAAATAAGGTGATAATTTAGCATTGGTCCAGAAAATGAAAGAACTGGATTGCAGTGCCAAAGTTTCACGATTAGAGTCATATATAGTGTCAAAATTCTGAGTAATATATCGCCGTTATTGTTATTTCACATAATAAATTTTGCAAATAGGATGAATGTGTAGCCAATAGTAATAGTTTAAACAAACATCATTTCACAAGAGTCAATGTCTATCTATTATTTCACAAAAAACGTCGTTGTATACAATGGTGAAATTAAAAGATTTGAATACTTAATGTCTTAATCATTACATGCAGATAATATCGTACAACATACATTAGGTGTATTTAAAAAATTTTTGGTTCTCGTATTTTTATTTATTTATTTATTTATTTTTGGAAATTAGTACTCGTTTTCATAAGAAAAACGTTACGCATTTATTGAGCGTTGTTTTACAAAGATGCCAAATCATGTCATTTGGTATTTTCACTTCAGTATTTCTGTGATGATTTTAGGACTTTTTCTTCTTTGTCTGTCTTCGTTATGGGGGTTGGAGGGGAGCATTTGTTTTATTTATTCATCTTTTTCTGACTTTTTGAGATGTCGCAAATCTTGAATTTTATTTATTTATTATTTTAATTTTGCACGGGTGGGTGGAACAAATACCCATGGACTTTTTATTCCAAGATTGTATGGTAGTGCTTGGCTTTACAACATCAGAGTGCTTAATGGGATCTTGAAAGTCTCCCATTTCTCACACATTTCCATGTGAGTTAACCACACAGTAAATTTCATTTCATTTTACCGTCGGGTAATTAATAGTAATGATATTTGCCGTGACTGTTGACGATTATCAATTAACGTGAAAATGAATAGATCGTCTTAAAATATCTCTAACATAATAATATTTACCATACATAAATGACAAAAAAAAAAAAAACAAACAAACAAACAAAAAAGGCAACAACATTCAATATGTAAATGTGATTGGGTGATATCCTCCCGACGCTCGGAGGGAGGATATTCTCCCAGTAAGACACAATCCCCTTAAATGTAGTGGGGCCGCAGGGGGCTATCTCTTATTGTGATGAATTTTCTCCTCCAAACACTGGGTCTATAACAACCCCGTGTAAATGTGACAAATTATTAGGAATCTACTCTTCTTTTCAAGAATGCTTGAAATGGGATTTTTATGAATGGTTAGTACATTTGGGATGGCTATAAAGCAATTTGCCTATTTCTTAAGAATAAGGAAAAAGTACAACATCTACTTGAACAAAAATTAAACCGGCGGTAAGTTCATAGAAGTGATGAAACTAGGAGATAGACAAACATATTTTAATGAAACACTTGAATTTTGTTAAATTTTATATTTACGAAAATGAATTTTTGAAAATAATAATTTTACAATGAGAATTCAAAATAAATTTTTGTTTTGAATATTTTCAATAAAAACATGTCAAAATATTGAAAACATGAAATAGACCGACTGTCTTCACTCTTCAAACAATTTTATTTGAAAACAAAAAAAAATGAAAATAAATTAAAAACTCAAATTTAAATGAACCATTAGATTTTCCTTTCTAGAATGCTGAGAAATGTCTGAACTAGTGTTGAAGACAGTCCAATATTCGTTGTTTAGTTTAACATTAACACGCATTAAATGTCCAAATTCAATCATCATTATAGAATGATAAGGAAGAATACAGATATAAGAATTTTGTGAAAAGCAATTTTTCTAAATTTATGAGAAAAAAGAGAAATTATTTTAAAAGAGGGAGCAAGAGTGGCCTATTCACTTCATCTCAAATTTGAAAAGCCAAATCCAATAACCTACCACGGCTCCACCTCTGTTCTTACCTTTTTTATTTTGACAAGCAACCACCAGAGGCCAAGATCTGAATTCTGAATCATTTGATTTATGCAAACTACTTTACAAATCTGCCCTTAGAATTTTGGCCGCTGATTTGATAGTCACATGCAGTATTGCATTGGAGTATCTCTCTGATCAGCAACATCCGCAAACAACAAGGACACAAAAGTCAACCGAGGTTTTCAGAAATTTCTTTGCTGCACTCAAAAAGTTTCTTGACCATAGGTTGGCAATAGGTACCTTTCAATGTTGCCAATACACAACCCAGAGTTTATAACTCAAAATAAAATAATAATAATAATAATAATAATAATAATAATAATAATAATAATAATAATAGTATTTCAATCTTTATGTCACATCAACTAAAAGTCTGATTGGGAACAAATTTTTCCATTTTTTTCAATTTTTTTCTCTCTCCTAAATCAATCACATCTACATATCTTATTACATCCACAAATCTCAACAACTCAACTCCACTCATTCTCTCTCTCTTTTACATTAAAAACTTTTAAAAACCATTATAATCCATTCTCAATCACCATTTAATATTGTAATTCTGATAACGACAAATATCAAATATCATCACTCTCAAGTGTATTCGTCACCACCCTTAGTTGGCTCAAGCAACATCTGATCAAATGTTCGACTCACCTAGTATTGTTCCTGCCAGCGCCAGTCCTGAGGCTATGCTTGGCCTAGGGTTTGATTTAAACTTGTGTTGATTAATACAAAAAGGATTCCAAAACATCAAACTCATATAAAGAAAAAAAATCTCTGAATATCTAATTTCGCTTAGGACCGTCAAGATCTCAAAGCCACCCCTAATCCCCTCTTTTTACTATCGGTTTTAGTCGATCATGAAGCACAAACTGAAGAAGAGAGTTATAAGATCCAAACAGCAAGAAAACAAATGCAAAAGACAAGTACATTAGTGTACTACTGCAAAGATTAGAGCTACAGATTACAATATACATGTAACATACTGTAGAGGGTAGAGAGGTGGCAACAAGAAGTTACTAGGCAGAACTACAATGTAAACTTTCTAAATGAAATGTTTTAACCTCAGGGCATTGGCATCACAAGATTTCAGAAACTACTACTTCTAGATTGTTGAATTTTCTGTGGAGGAAACAGTTCATTCTGTGTGACAGCTGTATGGTTCGTACTTCATTGGTCGTTTCATCCCAACGATTGATTGTCTCGACTCAAATCCCGTGTTCCCTTGTTCCTCATAGACAGTTTTCTCATCCTCCGAGTGGCCATTAATCTCATCATCTGAAAATAATATCAGATGCAACAATGTGTACATTAAGCTAGTTAAACTGAAATTAACTTGTTAGCAGAATAAAAGTACATCCAAACTCACACTAAGATCAAAGAACGAAATTTCAAGAGAAAGAATAAAGTTCCTAGTGAATAAGAGAGAGAGAAGTTTTCCTGCCTGAGACACTAGCTAGTGAGAATTCCGTGAGACGCTTGACACAATCCTTGAGTGCTTCAAGCTCGGCTTCCTTTTCTTGCAGCTTTGAATGTGTCGACTGCAGCTCAGTCTCAAGCTCGACTATTTGGCTTTTTTGTTGGTCGATGAGCAAATGAGACAGTTTCTTATCCAGTTCAGATGGCAATACTCCATTGCATTGCATAGGATTTGAATCACAGTGATCTACTTGGAGATGTTCCTTGTCAAATTCAATGGTTTTCTGAGAAAGCCAAATGGAATTCTTGAAAAGGAGAGAGATTCAGAAAAAATACAAAGAAAAACGAGATCTTACTGTCCCATTTTTACTCGCTGTCTTTTATGATTATCAGTGACTAAACCAAAAAAATTTCAACCCGAAAAAGAAACCCATGTATGCACCCTATGCATATACTGATCAAGATCAAAAAATATGAGTATATGATTTAACTATCCCAAACCCATTATTGCCATTCCATGAATACAACCTGTATAGCGTCAGAGTTATTGCGTTCATAACAAATCCCAAGCATACACATCCTAACACAACCATCAACAAACATGGTTTCTTGTTCATCCTTTGCAAAACAAATATAAAAGATTGAGAGTTATTTGTAAGCCAAATATATTACTTTGCCAGGGGACAAATCTGTCATTTTACATGATTTATCTCAAAGAACTAAAAGGGATCATGTATATGAAAGTTTGCGCGATAATACTCACATATGAAGTATCTGTTCGTCCATCAGAACATGAACCTTCTGTAGCACACCAAGGAAGCTTTTGCAATTCAGACTCAAGCTCAGCTTCTAGCTGATCCATTTCCAGCACCTCAGGCTGCTGGTACTCCCTTGTTGCATCTTCATCTTCCTCAGTTAAAACAAGAGCTTTAACATTGTGCATTCTATTTGCTCCAACTTGGTTTTGTGAAATTGGATACTGCTGATGAGGTGAGGTTTTTCCTCTTGATATTTCAGCTTTTAATTCTTGAACAATTTTCGCAGTCATATCCATTGCAGAGTTGAGCCTACTGATTTCAGCTTTTCCACTTGACATCATATACATTATTCCAATACCAACTCCCCAGCTAAAGGAGCCATCTAAAAAGGAGGGTAAAATTTAAATGTGATCATTTTGAGCCTTGTAAGGTATACACCAGAAACAAATGGACAATGCTGAAGATGATATATAAATCATATACATTTGCACTCATCTATCAACTTAAACTTTATGATCAAGTAGCTCAACACAACACGAGATCAAGCAAAGGTTCACAGTTCAAATCTCACTGCCCATCATCTAAACGATTTGTGCTTGTTGAAGATAATATATATATATATATATATATATATATATATACATATATATATATATATATATATATATATGTATATATCATAATTCATATACATTTGGACCGATATATCAGCTTAATTGAACCATTAGATATTTTGCATTTGCAGGTACATAGATATGGCTATACATGATTCAATAATGATTCAAAGGTAAAATAAACTAAACCTTTTGAAGCGCAAGAGTCGCATTTCCCTGCAGAATTTTTTCCGGTTCTTCTTTTCTTCAAGCAAACAGAGAATCTTTTTCCACTCCAATTCTTCCTCTGAGCCACCCACAATCCTTTTGCCCTACTTTCTACGGGCGAAGCACATTTTCTCCCCATTTTCTCACGGCCATTTTTCTTATATCCACCTCCAATTTTCTTCTTAGATTCGTTAACTTCCCTTTGGCGGCTTGAAAATCTGAAGATTGATCCACCATTATCAACATCCTCGCTCTGCTGTATGCTAGCATTGTTGTGAAACACTATGTCTTGGGGGTGTGAATGTTGGTTAAAACTATGGAAATTTTCGGTTTGATCTGAATTTTCGGGATTTTGTTTGGAATCATAAACGGGTTGATTGGGGTTTATGAAGTTCTTAGCTATAATTCCAGATCCTGCTGCGGCAGCTGCTGCCAACAAAACTTGCCACATTTTCAAACACGAACAAGGAGACGAGGAAAGGGGTCCGAATTTTGAAATAAGTGACAATGGCGGTAGAGAAATACTAGAGAGAGAGAGAGAGCAATAACTTTGCCAGATTCTGAGGGGAAGAGAGAAAACGAAGCTCAACAAAGTCGTATGAATGCACGTGACTCTGTCATAATGCACGTGACCCAGATCATGAGATTCCCGCTTTTGAACGCAGTTCAATTAGGGGAAACTTTTGATCTTCTTGCCCTAATTTGAGGTTTGACAATTGACCTATTAATTTCTACTTTTTTTTCTTCACATGCAATGATCATTTTTCACCCCTCGAGTGCTTATATCTCCATTCTAAAAAGTTTGCTTCAGTCTTGTTTAAGCAACGTAATTTGATATTACCTCTTTATAATAATGCTGCATAATCAAATTTTACTTTCCAAGATACACTTTTTAAAATACTATTTTATATACACTTGAATGGTATGTGATTTTATGTACTAACCGGGAAAAGAAATTCAACATTTACTTTCTTGATCATACACCATTTAATTTTTTTTTTTTTAAAGAAGAATGACTGGATCATTTATGAATTTCATATTAATGTTTTTAAGTTCATTTTTATTTATTCAAGAAAAAGTAGAGAACAAAAGAAAAAGAATGGCCAGACAAATCACTCCCGTTCTCCTACCAACATGTAAGTAACATAAAGTACCAACATACCATGTGGTGGCTATATATTAGCCAAACATAGGTGCACAGTCCCCCCTTCCATTCAGGGGAAGGGTGACGCATGAAATTGTTGGCACCATAAGGTGCCAACATGTTAATAGGTGATTGCCTACCCTAGACAAACATGTACAAATAAATATCCTAACACGAGAATCGCCTCTGACAAACAGATGGACCAAATGACTTGATCAAAACAAAAGTACAACAATGCAAACCTCAACCTTATAAATGTCTCATCGTCTCTTGCCAAATGAAGTAAAATGCAATACATCACTCAACTTTGACCTCTGGGTTTAGATTGTAGATGTAGTTTTAAGCATGATTGGCATTGTTTTTTTAAAAAATTTCCCACTTTTTTTTTTCACTTTTTTATACATTCTTTCTTTATTCTAAATCAATCACATCCACACATCACGTCACATCCACAAATCTCCACCATTAAATTTCACTCATTCTCTCTCCTCCTTTACATTAAAAACCATTAAAAACCATTAAAAAACACTCTCAATCACCCTTTTTGTCGTTAACTGAAAATGATTACAATTGAGAAGGTCCATACAGAATCCTGTAGTTACCCAAACTTAGTACCTGAAGAACATAATAATATATGTAAATCTATATATCTATGTCATTTGGGTCCTCGCTCCTGTGGCAACTCTGCTGAAAATAGAGCCACCAGCCAGCCAGCGGCCTTTCCGAGAAAGACTTTGTGTAAGTGATCCCAAACAAGTTGCTTTTATTCTTCTGTCCTCCTGAAAAACAACAATAAAAACCTAGGTAAGTAGTTACCATGGAACAACCAAGCCTTTAAAACTGAGTATGAGATACAAGTCTTCTTTGTGAACTGATAGAAGAGATAAATTTGACATGGTCATGCACAAATCCTGCTATCCGTAATACGTGTCATCTTTTTCATCTCCAACCCGACTCTAAACAATCATCCGATGATATCTAAGAAGTTATAGAAACATCCTTTTCTGTACATTTACTAAAGTTTCAAATACGCAGTTGCAATTCAAATCACTCCAAATCAGTGATCCAATCAATACTCATATCCAACCAATTCATCTCTTGAAATTTACTCAAAGCCAAAATCATATTCAGCTAGAAAACTGTTAACATTGTTTTTCATGAGACAATTATGTGATAATGGAGGGGGGAGAGAGAGAGGCACTCAGTTCTCAACGTATTTTTTGAAGAAATAACCTTACATGGCGACTAAATATCTAGCAAAAAAAGGAAAAATGCTGAAGCAAAAATGGAAAGGAAAAAAAAGAAGTAGAAATAAATACAATGGCACAGAGGTGTGTCGGTTGAAGCAGAACAGTATATGCAAATGACAGGTTGGAGGATGCATGAATATTTAATATGGAAAAGAAGTAGTCCAAGTAGTCCTTCTGTAGAAAAATATTCCTCGCTTCCTTGTCTCCACCCTCGTAGAACGGCCACTTTCAAACATTCTGACCAGCACTTACAAATATTATGAAGCAAAAGAACAGGAATTAATTTTTTTTTTTTTTTTTAACCGGATAAGCTGGTAAACAAATTACAAAGTAGATGAGCATTCGAGAGCCTCATCTCCCTCCCAATTTTACACCCTAGTTCCTGCCTACCTGAGTGAAATGAGTACCCTAGTTCCCTTTTAATGTTTCCGCATCAACCAATTATTCTGGAATTACTCACATTACCCTCTTGATAACTAAGTAACCTATGGGGGCCAGTCACCCCTGCCCTTATTTCATTTGAGTAAGGTTAAAATTAGTTTTGATGAAACCTATGCATAATATTGAAAATCCGATTATTTAAAAGCCTAACATAGTTTCTTCGGAGAATTTATACTTTTGCTCATTCTCCAGCAACATAAATGTGCTTTATGAACTCATGTCTAACATTTTATTGTGAACTCACTTCATGTATGAATTATGATCTCATTCTTTTGGCCATTTAGTTGTTAATGTCCTGTTGCACTTGCCCATGGTGTTCTCTGCTCATCCTAGACATTTCTCTACCTCCCAAAAGTTAATTATTGAATAACAATGCACAAATAACAGTCAAAGAGAGCAGGAACTATGCAGAAAACTTGTATGGTTCCAATGCGATAGCACCAAGAATCACGCCCATAAACTTCAACATATATGCCTACGAAAGAGGGTCAAAGGAAGTACACATGTTACAGTAATAAGGGCTTGATGAGAAACAGTTTTATTGGCACCCTTTCTTGAACCTGTTTCCCACCACACATTATCCGCAAAAAGACAAAAGAAAGTAGTTTGATTCTCACCTTTTCTTCATAACCTCTTCTTACTGTTTAAAAACACATTCTAAAAAATTAAGTTTCTTTCTAGAAGAGTTTTATTAAAAAAAGCCTAAAGTAAAAAGGTGGGAATTTTAATGCAATAGCAAGAATCATATGGAACACGCTTGCAGAAAGCATTTTAGTTGTTTGGTGTACTTAGCTGTTGGGCGTCCACGAAATGAGAGAAAACTGGTTTAGAAGTCCAGATGACTCAAGATTTTTACCAGT
Organism: Jasminum sambac; assembly: GCA_018223645.1. Classification (NCBI taxonomy): domain Eukaryota; kingdom Viridiplantae; phylum Streptophyta; class Magnoliopsida; order Lamiales; family Oleaceae; genus Jasminum; species Jasminum sambac. The sequence continues at coordinate 35,456,865 of CP073646.1, read as the reverse complement.
TAAGCGGCATGTCATCAGCACATGTCATTACGTAAGAACCTCAAACTAAAACCATCACATTGCCTCAATAAACATATATAATCCTTCACATTCTAAACCGATTTACAAGACAACTCTAGTCATTAACCAAACCAATTTGGACATATCACAAGTCACGATCTCAATTTTTTTCCCCAAAAAAGATTCATAACTCTCAACATTCTTAACAATTCAATCATACAATTCTAATCAATTCCATTTTTTAAAATGCCAATTTTAATTGAAGGCTCAGGAAACAAGTGGTTTCAACGTTGTAGAGTGGCACAGGTAAAGCTTTATGTCGTCAAAGCTATATTCTTCCTCATGGAAATGAGTTTATTCATGATCCAAAGAAACACTAGCTTACAAAAGTAAGGAGGCAGAATATCGGCACAGCAGTGAAAGATAGATTTCCAACCTAGTTACACCTTGTTCAACAGTTCGACAACTTCGGATCCCTTCGACATCTAATACCATGCATCCTTATCAATAACTATCAACAGCTTATTGGAAAAGGCTTCTATATAATATATATATAATACGTGAACAATGCCAAAGCAAAGCCATTTTTTAAGTTATTTGCCTTAACATAAGGCCATAATAACTTACAAAAACAAATTATGTCAAACATGCCAAAGAGAGACCTTCGTATCTATTCGTTTGGTATTTAGGAGTCACGAACTAGTCGACAATTTGATTGAGCACTTTTTCCTTCAATAAAAGACTGTTACTCTGTGAAAGACATATTACATCGGACCACTTAAATGGTTATATCAGCCCCAATGTATATCGCTTCCCTATAATCTTCGACAACTACGACGTCAAATCTTATGTAAGGAGCTGCTAAGAAATCAAAGAGTCTACGTGATCTAATAATTCTACAGAACGAGGTAAAAAACTCCTCCATCAGTGGCATCTCCAGAATGAACTAAGAAAAATCTAGCATACCTAATCAATGATTTCTCAACTGGATCGTTTGTAAGAAACGTGTTGTCTGGCAGCCCTCGCATTTTCATACTCAAACCTCAACACATTGGGGATATGAGATGTATCCTTAACGTAAAAGAATTTTCCCAAAACCACTCTCTTCAATGGCCGGAAAATAGCACTTGATAAAATTATTCACCACCCAAAACCACCCTCCACCAAGCACGGCCCCAAGTGTAGCTCCGGCGAAGACTTGAGCCACCGTGTGGTACCCCAAATACACCCTCGAATACATAGTCAAAACCGCCAACGGCCACACGATAAGTCCCACAACCCACATTTGCTTCCTCGCTAGTGTCCCAATCTTATAATATGACAAAAGCGTGAGATAAACCGCAAAGAAGAACATGTACTGTGAGTGGCTAGAGGGCCAGCCATGGGAATCGCACATTTCCAGAAGCGCACAGGTTTCCGGTCGGGCCTGCTGGACCGATGTCTTTATAATTTCATTGACGAATTGAGAAATCAAAAGACCTAGCGCGAAGAACATACCCTGAAGCTCGCGGCGAAACATGAAATGAGAAACGAATCCACCCAAACTGATGAAAACTGGAACTAGAGAAATCCAAGCCAAGAAATGCCCCAACTGATCTCCTTTTTGGTACCTCACATGGGTCAAGGTCACTGCTTTCAATGGATGCGCTTGTGGAATCGACATGATTTATCGAGATACTTTCAGAAAAATAATGATTTTAACTGTGGTAATCGGATCTTGGAGTTCCGTATGGATTTCTGGAAGAATTCTGGTTTTAACAGTACTGAATTTTGATTAAATAGGACCTAAACATCTGAGATTTCGTTTTGCAGAGGCCGTTGACGGAGGGAAAGGAATGTGGGCAGGGAAGGAATGAATGCGTGAGAATGGCTTGGATGGGCAAAGTGACCAACCACGTTGAACGCGATACTTCAACCGTGCTTCGTAACGTGGAGTAATGATGTCCTAGCCACTGTGAGTAGGATATTCTACCCACAATAGGTAGGTGTCACCTATTGATTAGTGGGAGGAGTACCACCAGCCCCCCACTAATCAGGGGAGAATAATGTATCCATTGTGAATAGAATATTCTACCCACAGGAGATCATTTTCCACGTGGTTGTTATCTCGCCATTTTCAATTACTAATAGGGTACAGCTAAATACAGCCGCCCAATTTCCTACGTGCACCTATTTTTCACTATTTTCCTATTTTATCCTTGCATCCTTTTCATTCCTTATTATCTCTTTTTTTTTTTTTTTAATATGTTCGCTTCGCCCCAAATGGGGCAAACAGGAATACTCTTGTTCGCCCCCACACCCAATTTCGTAAGTGTCCTCATTTTTCACCATTTCCTCATTCTACTTTTCTTTCCTTTTCTCTTTTTCTTTGTTTACCTGTTCGCTTCACCTCAAATGGGGTGAACAGGTAAAAAGAACAAAAAGAATTACAAATGAAAAATTCAATTTTTTAGCATCATTTTTTGTTCAAATTTTTGGTAACAATTCAAATTTTTTTTAATAATTGTATTCAATACTAACCGGATAAAGCTCGTCAAATAAATTTCGAAATTTATCATCAAAATGATTTCAAAAAACTACATTAATTGGATAAAACTAATTACTGTATCGTAACAAAAATTCGAAATTCATCGTCAAAATGGTTACAAAAAATTTAACAGCAATTTCGAATTTACTCATCAAAGTGATTGAAAAAATTATAATAAAAATTATATCTAACAATGAAAAATCAGATAAAATTGTGTATTTTTCTTTTTTTTTTTCCTTATGTTGTTCACTGCATTGGCCGTGAACAGCATAAGGAAAAAAGAAAGAATTGGTGCATTTAGTATCGGTAACTTGATTTTTTTATTATTTTTAATGGTTGCACTCAATAAAATGCCAGATGCATTTAGCCGCAGCCTTACTAATAATATAATTATTTTTTATTTTTTATTTTTTTTCAATTTTTAATCACACATCTAAAATATACTTCAAATAAATAAAATTTAATATACAGAGAACAAGCTAAATCTATCGAAACAAAACATAATTAAAATGAGAATTGATTCTTGATTCAAATTATCGAACATATAGCACGTGTTAGTTTATATATTTTTATAAAATTTTACATATTTTAATTCATCATCAATTTGATTAAATCAATCACATCACATATTTTATGGGACATATATATTACACAAATCTCCACCGTTCAACTACATTCATTCTTTCTCATATTTAACATAAAAATATCCTCCCTAACACATTTAGTATGTCATGCTAGTATACAAGTGATCAACATGTAACTATGTAAGATGTCATGCTAGTACTAACCACATAAATAACACCTCGTGGGTCAACACACGTGAGTCAACCTAACAAAAAAGTAAAAGCAAATTTTCAGTGGACAAAAACGTCCTTATGAAAATGGAGAAGATAAGGTTCCAAAATAATTATCACTATTGAAACAAGATAATTATTTTAATGTTTTCATAGTGTAGATTATTTTTATTTTTTCAACAATAGTAATTATTTTGGAACTTTATTTCCATTTTTGAAATTGAAACCGTGAATGGACAAAAACACCCTTATTACAATGTAGAAAATCAAACACAAATTAGAACCAATGATAATTTTGCAAAAGAAATATGAATGTGAGGACGAAATTACCAAAAAAACCAAAGGGAGGAAATTAATATATATATATATATATATATATATATATATATATCAAATAGAAACAAACACAACTTATAGTGTGCTTGGATATCCTTTACTTTGTTGGAAATTAAATTTTTAGGTTGCATACTGGTGAAGTCAACAAAATGTATGAATAATAATGAATATATAAAATGTATAGTCAATATTATGATATATTTGATGAAAATTACAAATTAAAGTAGTTCAAAATATGTAATTGAAATTGAAGGAAAGTAGTATAAAAATTAAATCAATCAAATGAATGAATGATTTAGAAACAAAGTTAAAATATGATTTTGGTTTTAAATGGTAGTAAACAAACCCTTTAGATGCAAAAAAGTTTAAACGAAGCATAGGCTTAATTGCTTGTTTTGCTACAAATTACATTAAATTAAAATGATATTTTATCTGTCATCATTTTTAATTGCTCATACGTTAATTTTACAATTTTCTTAAATATTTAGGCCTTGTTTTTTGTGGATGTAATTTTAATTTTTTCAATTTACGTATTGCATATGTAATTAAAATTGGAGAAGAATATATTAAATAATTAAATGAATGATTAGAAATAAAAAGAGAAAAATTAATAAAAATTATAGTGAATGGAACAAGACCTTAATACTCTTCTTTATTTTTTAATCATATATATCTAAAATCTATTTTTAAAAATAATTTTTTATCAAACATATCCACTACGGCATCATCTAGCCGTTGGGCGTCAATGTACAAGTGTCGGTTGTGAGGACAAAAATATTAATTTACATTTTTATAACCTAAAAAATTGCTGAAACCAATAACTCCTGCTGAAGCTCAAATAGTATGAATATGACATAACACCTAACTGATTGAATAACTCTTTTTCTTGGTTTCTTTTTGGGTTTACCAAAGTAGTTAAATATTATAATCATTTCTGCTCTACTCCTAAGCCATATTGTATAATGATGATATTAATAAATTTTTGACATTTCCCCTCTGATTATAACAGAACATGCACACAGCACACTGTTACAAACGTATAGTAATATTTTTCATCGTTAGGAGGAATGTCATCATTTTACTCAAAATTCATATATTAATTATGAAATATGTGTCACCGTTTAATAATTACAAAAAAAAATTAATACTTTTAGTCCTAATATATTATCGTCATTCCATGTTGATCCTTCGAGGCTTTGGAAGAAACGAGTTAAATACATTATCCACCATTTTCATTAAAATAGCAATCTTTGCGACATTATGGCGTCATTTATGATAATATTTCAAGCTCGGAAATTTCTATGCAAAAATTCCTAATGCTCTTAAGAGTACAATATTTTGTAGGGATTATTGAAAAAAATTCTTTTCTTTACCTATTATTTTTAACCACTCCTCACATTGATTACAATTTTTATATATTCATAAACATTTTTCTTTAGTTCTCGATCATATGTTCAAAAAATCATTTTTCCTATAATATCTCTCAAACATACCCTTGCACTACGGTTACTCTCCTGTACACTAGTGTGCAGGAGAAGCTGCACACTCGATAACGCGCCTCACAGGGTGCCACGTCATCATTTTTTTTAAAATTAGTATCTATATTAGATGAGATGAATAATACATAATTATCCCCTGATAGTGGAGGGACTCATGTGACCCTGCGCATTTTTTTATCGAAGAGTGCGTGAGTACGTGCATGAAAGAGTGTGTAGGAAAGCAGGAGTGACCTTGGACATAGGCACAATTGTATTACAACTTTACAAGTCAAGAAGCAAAAATTGACTTTTGAGAATTCGCCTAGTTTATCCTTTCAAAAATTATTTTTCTCCAAAATCATTTTAAATCACAGATATTGACTTATAAGTTTGCGCTCTCCCTCTCTTTTTTCCTTTTTAATTTTTAACTACATAAGAAACAAAAAAAAAAAAAATTTGCACCATTCTTGTATACTCACGATCCCAATCACGCCTATATATAAAGCGTTATTCAGATCTTCACACATAAAGCAGATGGCACTCACAGTGTCTACTCATCATTTACATAACAACAATGAAACATTAGGGACCAACTGTTCTCATTCAAAGATAAAAGAACCAATCTATTATGGTTTTTTAGCGCCATAAGAATCCGAACTTTGAACTTGCTGCGCACTAAGGACTTATATTTTTTTATTGCCAATTCAGTACCACACTTGATATTTGCTGGGCCATAAGGACTTTCATTAGGTTTCCACCGTTAAGTCGCCAAGTCGCCCCATGTACTCCTCACGTGCGATTTTTCAAGTTCAAAATGGTCCAAAACTTTGGATATTGTAACAATCAAGTCCCAAATATTTAAAAATGTATATTTTAGTTCCAAATTTAATTAAATTTGTTGAATTAATTTGATACTGATTAAATATTTTTTATCAATAAATTTCAACACAGTAACATTTGTTCGGAAATATAAATAATATTACCAGTTTTCAAAATCTGCTTTAGTATTAGAGACGCCTACATTTTGATTTTAACCTACAAAAATATAATTATTGTACATATATAAAATTTTATTATGAATATGATCTATTACTGCAAAAAAATATATCGAATGCAAAGAATTAATCAAATTAAATCACAAAAATATAAAAAAAGAAAAATAATTCAAATTTTTCTTCAACATTATGACGCACACATTTTGATTTTAAACAACGGTTATTAATGATAAATGTAGTTATTATACCTATATAAAATTTTATTAGTAACATATTACAGTAAAAAACTATTTCGAACACAAAAAATGGATCAAATCAAACAATTTTTATCAAAAAAAAAAAATCCTCCCTACCTACCCCACCCCTTCCCCAACACCACCACCGAACTGTTGGTGGTGGTGGTAGTTCTGCTGGTGGTTCGAACAACCAGAATTTTTGAATTATTATTATTTTTTATATATATTTTTGTGATTTGATTTGATTAATTCTTTGCTAGATTATATTTATAATAAAATTATATATATGTACAATAATTATATTTTTGTAAGTTAAAATCAAAATGTAGGCGTCTCTAATGTTAAAGCAGATTTTGGAACCTGATGGTATTATTTATATTTAAGAACAAATATTACTGTGTTAAAATTTTTTAATAAAAAATATTTAATCAGTATCAAATTAATTCAATAAATTTACACCTTGTTATAGTGTATGCAGATTTATGAAAGATTTGAGTTTTGATGTGAAATAGAGCAGAATGAGTGGGATTGATGGTGGAGATTTAGTAGTGAAGATGTTAAAAATATGTGGATGTAATTGGTTTGACTTTTGATGTGAATGTGTTAAAATGTGTAAACATTTGTTAAAAGTTATAGAAGAACGGGGGCTTAATTACATTTGGGACTAAAATTGACTAAATTTGGGACAATTTAATCAAATTTAATTAAATTTGAAACTAAAATATACATTTTTCAATATTTGGGACTTGATTGTAATATTATCCAAAATTTCGGACCATTTTGGACTTAAAAATCGTATGTGAGGAGCACAAGGGGCGACTTAACAGTGGAAACTTGACGGAAGTCCTTACGGTATAACAAATATTGAGTTTGGGTACTGAATTACCAATAAAAAAGTATAAATTCTTAGTGTGTAGCAAATTCAAAGTTCGGGTCCTTATGACGCTAAAAATCATCGATTATAGATTGGCAGCTTAAGGTGCAATTTTAGATTTTGTGTATCCTGATAATTAAGTGGGACCCACACGGGGCAGCTCAAGAAGGTGGGACCCACACTACAATACCCAGCTGTTACTCGTTGCTCTTCATGTTCTTTCCATCGTTGAATTGTTCTTGCAGATCTGGTTTTGCACTGTCTCTCTTCCTCTCACACATAATATCACACACTTCGAAATATGATCGCCAAGTAAAGGTAGAGAGGGGTACAACTTATTATCTTGTTCGTTTCTGGTTTATATAAGACTACAACAGTCGAGATACTGATTTGAAACTGCGAGGGAGATGACGCAATCAGTATAAAACCTTTTCGAAGATCCGATAGAGTTCCAGTTTTCACGTAATTTGCTGATATATTTAGTCTATATTTTTCTATCTCTTCGTTGGCGTTCAAATACGAGTATATTTTGCACGAAATTTCGCTGTTTGACTTTTTCGCCCATTCCGCATCTAATTTACTTTGCTGCGAAGCTAAGTATCTTCATAATTGCGGAGAAATGCAGCTGAAAGCTGAAATGGATTAACGGAAAATACGATTTTTGTAATGGGTTCATGATTAAAAGGATGGTTCAGAGATTATGGTAGTGTTCAAATTTCACACTTGTTTGAGAATTTACTGTGGATTTTGGTTTTTCATTATGTTTTAACATACTTACGTATCAATTTACGGCTACTGCTCATGGTAACTATTTGCAGTTTTGTCTTCAGATAGGTCAAATTGAGGAATGATAAAGAAATGGGGAGGAAAGGAAGCTGGTTTTCTTCAGTAAAGAAGGCTCTTACCCCAAATTCTAAGAAAAAGAAAGCCCAGGTTTGTTTGAATGACTACTTGGTTCCTCTGGCTAGAATCTAAAGACATATTTAAATAGTAATGTTGGAGCAGACATATAACCCATTTTTCAATTTTTTTCTTCTTGTTTAGAGCTTGTTTGGTGGATCTTAAATTTTGAAAATTCTGGTTAAACTTAATCATTGACCACACATTTCATTTCGTGCACAGCTGTTGATCAATTTTTAATCACGCATTCATTCCATCAACCAATTTTGTTGATATCTAGGTTCTTTTTGTGTTTGATATTCGATATGCAATTTCAGTTAGCAAGTAAATCAAACAACAAATGTGTTGAGGAAGACAAGCCATTGGTCCCAGGTGGTCCAAATCCAGAGATTATCGGAGTATCAGATTTTCATCCACTTCCTCCCGTGGAAGATGAGGAAGACGTGAAATTGACAGAAGCAGAGAATGAGCAGACAAAACATGCTTATTCTGTTGCAGTCGCTACTGCTGCGGCAGCTGAGGCGGCTGTAGCAGCGGCACAGGCTGCAGCAGAGGTAGTCCGTCTGACTACGGTGACTCAATTCACAGGAAAACCGAAGGAGGAAGTGGCAGCAATCAAAATCCAGACGGCATTTCGAGGTTACCTGGTAAGTTACTGTATGAATGAATGCTTATATTTCTTTTTCCTACAAGTGAACTTGACAGGATATAAGTAACATTTATTACAGTGGAGAAAGATACGAATTAATTGATTATATGGAGGGAAAGACATATGTGTATTGCATCGTATGGACCGAAAGATACTCTTGCTTACAAGAACACTCAGTTCTGTTTTCGGGGAAAAAAAAAAGAGTGATTTTTAAAGAGAATGCAGGGTTAAAAGTAAAAAGATTATGCAGAAACGTGCAAATAGACACAGTTTCTTATTGTAGAATATATGATTGAAGATGAGTGAAAGAAACAGCGATTTTGAGATTAGTTTTGTCAAACATGTTGTAATGTTTTGTCAAACATGCTGTAGAGCTCAGCTATGTAAAATTATTTGTTTTTCTGGTCACAGAATTAATGGTGAGACCATGTCATCTAATTTTTATGTTTTAGTTTTTATTTCAGACATTTCATGTGGATCTTGTAACCATTGACTACACTAGTAAAAAGCGGTGATTGCACTCAATCTAATTAGCATCAGCTGACTTCTAGCTTTTGCATTTGGTTTTCCCTTTTCATTGTTAAAGACAAGTGACAGTATCGAAGGCAATGAAATGTGAGTTTGCCATTGATGTTTCTTAACTTCCAGGCAAGAAGAGCATTGCGGGCACTGAGAGGACTTGTTAGACTAAAATCACTTGTTGATGGGCATACCGTCAAGCGTCAAACTGCAAATACTCTGAAATGCATGCAGACTCTATCCCGTGTTCATTCTCAGATTCAGTCGAGAAGGCTCAAAATGTCAGAGGAAAACAGGGCACTACAGAGACAGCTTTTACAGAAACGTGCTAAAGAACTTGAAAGCTTGAGGGTTGGTTATCTTCTTTATAACATTATCATTAGTAAAATCCATAAAACAATAGGATGTTTAATTAACATAGACGTTTACATTTCTCAAAGAAGAAAAAAAATATATATATATATATATATATATATACACATATATATATTCAAAAAATAAAAAAAACATAAAGTACTTGGACAAGGTTGAAATAAGTTATTTATTTTGATTATGAAGTACTAGGTACTGCTGAAAAAATTTTAACATTATTTTTTCAGTTGAAACTGAAAAGTTAGCTATTGAAATGCTTGAAGAGGACAAGTTACTTAAAACTTAAAAGTATCCTTATTCTTAACCTGACCTGCTATAAGAATCTTCTGCATTTATCTTGTAAGAATGCTTTTAAAGTCTTTAACGCATCTATACTGCAAGAACTACTTAATTCGACTCCATCAGTCACGAGTTGTCATAGCAAATTACCTTCCTTGCAGTTGGGTGTGATATTATTTGTTTTAGATTGACTGCAATGTCATTGCTTTTATTTATTTATTTATATTTGAGCAGTCCCCTATATTTTGTTTTTAGCCCTTCATTGGCTACTGTTTGTAAATTGTTCATAATGGTCAAATTACCTTCTATCCTCATGCCTTCAGACCCACAGGTACCACCCATTTATTCATCACTAATATTTATCTATTTGTAATTAAACCATCTAAAACAACTCCAAAACAAGCTCTCATAAACAATTTGAGTTCCTTCTAAAAATTGATAATTTCAGGAACTTTGATGCTGAACTGTGTTATAGTCCACATTCTATTCCTTGTTGTGTGTTTTACACGTCTTACATGGTACAGATGAACTCTTGCTGAAAATTTCCTCCAAACAAATACTGGAAAAAAATTTATGAGCTTAGGATCAGAAAATCTTGTAATTGTTTAGTCAAAGACAAATAAAAAAGTAGAGAAGATCCACTGCTGATATATATCTTCCATTGCCTATGATGTTCTGTACAAGAAATGAGAAGATAACAGAAGTACATAAATACATTGTGAAGAATTACATTTGTACCCCTACTGAATAAACAAACGTAATATTTACAATCGTACACTTCTAAATATATTATTGTATTCTGATGAAGCTCATCGATTTAATATCCAAATGTTACTGCAGATGGGAGAGGAATGGGATGATAGTCTACAATCGAAAGAGCAAATAGAGGCAGGTTTGCTGCAGAAGTTTGAGGCAGCAACGAGACGAGAAAAAGCTCTAGCTTATTCATACACTCATCAGGTTACTTAACTCTTCTTTACTTGCTTAAAGTCTTTGCAAGAAGAAATTTTAAGATCTTTGGACAAATAGAAAGGTACAAAACCAAGAATAAAGATTCATGGCATTCAGTCATTCACCTTACCTTCTAGTGTTTAAAAGCAATTTTTCCTCATGGCTACTCTTCACATTCTTCATTTAGATTGAAAAAAATGCTTCTCTTGCCGCATTCTTCACTTGGCCTCTATCATCCCAATCCAGATTGTATTTGTTTCTTATAAGTGCCTTTTTGTTGATGTTTTACACTGTTCGCGATCTCCTTTTTTTTATGCTCATAGTTGATCTTGCATTTTATTTGTACACTATTTACTTGGAAATATTGTCTTAACTGTATTGTATTAATTATGCACGTTCCAATATGGCAGCAAACATGGAAGAAGTCTTCAAGATCTCATAACTTACTGTTCATGGACCCAACAAATCCTCACTGGGGCTGGAGCTGGTTGGAAAGATGGCTGGCAGCCCGACCCTGGGAGTCCCAAAGCACCGCCGAAAAAGACCTAAACAGCGACCGCTTATCTGTCAGAAGTGCAAGCATTGGAGGAGAAATTACCAAGTCTTTTGCTCGTCATCAGCTAAACTCAGATAATAAGCCGTCTTCACCGGTCAGCCAAAAGGCCACTTATTCTTCTGCTAATCACTCCCCCGCAACTCCCATTTCAAAGGTGGCATCTTCAGTACCTGCAAGAAAATTGAAGCCAGCAAGCCCAAAATCAACCGCCATTAGTCAAGATGATGACTCGAGGAGTATGCTCAGCATGATGTCAGAGAAGAACAGGAGACACAGCATTGCGGGGTCTGTGAGAGATGACGAAAGCTTGTCGAGCTCTCCATCAGTGCCTAGTTACATGGCGCCAACTAAGTCTGCAAAGGCTAAGTCCAGGTTGTCAAGTCCGTTGGCAGCAGAAAATAATGGAACTCCAGAAAAGGGACCACCAGGTTCTGCCAAGAAGCGCCTCTCTTTTCCAGCTTCACCTGCCAGACCTAGGCGGTATTCCGCCCCGCCAAAGGTGGACAACTCCTCCATTGCCGACAGTGAAGCGAATGGAGTGATCAGTTAATTTATCTCCTTGTTTCTACATTCAGCAGACGCAGTAAGCTGTCTGGGTTAAGTGGAAGACAAGAATAAAAGGACATAAAGGGTCAGTTTAATTTGTGAAGTTCCACTTAAATTTATTTGTTCATTTGCATTGGGGCGTGGTTTGAGTTGATTCCAGTGAGTCTCCTGGGTGATTCTTGCTATAAAGTGGTTTCTTATTCTTTTCTCACAACTGTTGTTAACGTTGCCATACTGTGAATTATTATATCATTGATGATTGTGTGCCTGTAATTTATTGTACTCTCTGCTAGTGGAAATTTTATTTTATTTTATTTTATTTTGTATAGTTGTCTCTTGTTTTTTTTTCCAATATAAATTTGGTTAGGCTGATATTCGTGTGCTGGGGCAATAGAAATATACTTCTTTCATCTCGGTTCTAATTATATATGCCTCTTTTCTTTTCTTAAATGGATGAAGAATGATGTTTGAAAAGTAAATAATACTCTATAAACTATTTTTCTAGTACAAATGATAGGTATCAAATGACTTTTAAGTGTGCAAATTAAGTGAGAGTATATTAATACATGAATATAAAGACGTGCTTTCCCATGTCACTAAAATAGACACCCATCATTTTTCACATATATTAAGAAAATATTTTAAATATTATTGGAATTATAAAATATTTATATATTCTTTTTATTTTATCTTTATATTAAATGGTAAAAAAGTAGTGTGAAAATATTTTAAAATATTAGGAGATGGAATACATATTTTAATGTTTATTATTCCAACTCTCTTAAATATTGGTATTTTTGCCAACTAAAGAATATATAATACTCACAAAATATAAATTAGACTACAATTTGGAACAAATAAAAAAATAAATAAATATCTCAATGGGACGGCAGTGGTATATAATTGTTATGATAAGACATAAGTGCAAACTTTAGGTTGATTATCTGCCTTCGACTGCTAGAAAGTAGGGTGCTTTTCCGTGTACACGAGGACGCCTTCAAGAAATGGTAATTTACGGAGACACAATAGCCGAACATCATAGGAATCCTACCATCGTGTGTTGTAGCCTTGTAGTTGATGTTGATGTTGATGTTGATTATCCATATGGTTTTATCTATAATGATAAATATCAATTCATTTACTCTCCCAAGAGTAGTCTTGATGGCTGATGCACGATTCTATTCAATGTTCATTGAATGGAGGGATGGATTTTTTGTAATTTCCTTTTATTTTTTATTTTTATTTTTTCCCCTTTCATGGAATAAGGTTTTTTTTTTTAAAAATCTTTTTTTGCATATATATATTGCATCGACTAAGGTAATATTTGAAACGCATGACTGAAAATGGTATATTGCCTCAATAACCAAAAAGGTTTAGGATTTATAAGTTTTTGACCAACTTACATTGGCTTGTTTAAGAAAATCACAATTTGATTCTTTTCAAAATGTTTTGATTCTTTGTAAATACTTTAGCGTTCAAAATTTTTATTATATTTGTCATACTTCAAAATTTTTATTATATTTGTCATACTTTTTGTTTTCATTGTTATATTTTTACCATATAATAATAACAATCAATTTAGTCATTTAGACATAATATTTGATAGTTTTCAAGGAAAGGGTTTTTTAATATAATTTTGTAAAGTAAAGCAACAATATTTGAAAGTATAAATTCAAAATGTTTTAGGATATTTTTGGTATGAATTATTAAAAAAAAGATTTTATGCATGCGATTGAAAAACAAAACAGGCTTTTAGATTATATATCAAATGATCAAATATATATGTAGTTGAAAAATATTTTTAAGAAAAAAATTAACTCAAATTCAATGTTGTATCAAACCAGCCGTATATTAAGTTATCAACGGTGTTTTAAAAAGCACGGGTGAGAACTGAGAAGCGAAAGTGCGAAGCGTGGGTAAGATTCTTTGGGCAAAAATTAAATAAATAAAAAAATATAAGACAGGGAAAAAAAAAACGCTTCAAAAAAAAATAAAATAAAATAAAGCGCGCTTGACGGTGTCCATACGGTACAAAAGCGCGCATAAAAGCCGTTGACGCCTTTAACAACCTTGCCCTTTATCTGCGTTATTTTGCTTCCTAATCCTGCCATGACATGACTCTAAGAAATTAAACTCAGCCATCTCCATCGCCCGCCTCGGTTGTTCTCCTATTTTTTGATTTTCCTGTCGTTATAACTCGTAAGTTTTATTTATTTATTTATTTTTTGCTTGCTTATTACTTAGCTTAATAGCTTACTGCTTCTGGTTATAGTCCAGAGGCGGATATAATACGCCTTTTTTAATTTCATATGTTTGTGAATTTTGGGGAAATTGAGTAAATGGAACAATGTGGAATGAGTGTCGACAGTCGGGACTTGTTAATTGATCGATGGAAAATTGTATTTCATTTCTATAAGTGAATTTATCAATCAGTTGTGATTTCTGAGATCACAGAATCTATTTGTGGTTATCTATGAGAAATGGAAAATGGCATTATTAATTTCTTTAGGACTCCTCATCTGTGGATATACGGCCAGGCGCCATCTGCTTTGACCAGTTTGCACTTTGCCCATGGATTCTTGATTTTTTTTGAGCTTGAGGTTAGGAGACACTGGACATTGCTTCGTTGTTATGACTTGTGTAATTGTTAATTGTGTGGCATTACTACTTACTGCTCATCTGTCAATCCATGATAATTTGAGAATTATAGCCTGTTGAATAATTGATATTCGTTTAGACTTGAATTGATGTGCGGTGGGGGATTGAGATTATCTTGTTGACTACTGAGAATATAGAATCGAAACAGAGAATTTGAAATGATTTTGGGAATTAATCTGATTGTTCATAGTTGATGGAAAATTTTAATGATTGAACTTTTATTGACTTGTTTTTAGTTTAGAACTAAACATGGAACCTCAACAGTCAAGCAACTAGATAGAATTATTGATGTTTTCATTTTTAGAAAAGAGAGACCACTAGTGAAAACACTTCAAGCCATAATGAATATCATCAAACTAGTCATCCACCAGCTTGAGTTCCTACCATGCAAACTCCTGCAATATCCTATATCTCAAAATGAACATATCAATTATGAAAAAATTGTGAAAAAGAAAGAAGAAGAAAAAGAAACCTTTAGATGTAAAGGACAGTAAATTCACAGTATTTTCTACATCTCGTGCTGTAATTATTCGTCACTAACAATTAAGTCTCAAGCCTGAGGCAAGGCTAGATAAAGATAATTTATATTTCCTGAACCTGAATTATGATATCACAGATGCATGTGGGATTATGGTCATTGTCTTATCTAACTTTGGTTAAAATGTTCTTTAGGTTTTTGTTTAGCTTCAGAATATGATTTGTGATTTTGCTTTAGTATGTGATTTTGCAATGATTTGTTTATTTAGTGGTAGTGTCATACTTAGGTTTGACTTATTATTGTGCCTTGAATTCCCAAACTTTGATTTGTGATAGACCATATGTCTCTTCATTTTGCCCAAGGGGTTCACTTTGATAAATTTTGTGTATTTTAGGAAAAAAATTGAACAGTAAAATTATGAAGAGAAAGTAAAAGCACTGATATCCTCCTTTAAAAAGAGAGATATCTGCCACTGACTTCATTGACAAATAAATAATTTACTGAACTTATTGACAAAATAAAGCAAGAAGTTACTCCAAGCATTTCTAAGAAAGTCGCCTTTAGAGCCAGATTTCAAAGAGAAGTAGTAAAGCCCATTTAAGGCATATTAATCATGAAACAGAGGATACTATTTCTGCAAAACAAAATTTCACTGCCATTGATGTTCTCTGGCACCTCTACCTTCCAATTTACCTTCATTCGCCTGTTTGATCTCTCTTCCAACATCTTCCAATTCCTCACTTGTAACCGCTCGATGGTCAAGACTCTTCAATTTTTAACTTCACTGCTACCAAGCCCCAAGGTAATCTCTTTGTTCAGTTTTCACCAGTTTCTGTTTTCCTAGAGCCTTTATTTCCCCAATATGCCTTTTTTTTTGTTCCCAGGTATACTGGCTTTATTTTGCATCTCGTTGACCTTTTATTTATACTTATGGTTTGACAAATTTGGTTAATACATTCATTGTTTACATGAAATTTTGACTCCATTTTTCTGTTTTTCTGCTTTTGTCTTTTATTTTTATTTATTTTTTGGGACTTGTTAATATTGTCTTCCTTTTTTCCCTCTATCATCTTTCTGTTAAAATATTTCCTGGTTAGGTTAATTCAATTGCTATGCCAAAATTGGGTGGGTTCTATTACTTGTTTATCAGTTACGAAGTTAGGTTAATTTAGTTTGTTGATTAGTGATGATTTTGATTAGATTACTATTGAATTGAATTGCATCTTTATGGAATGAAGTTCTTAACCTTGACTTCTGGAGTGACCCATATGGAGTAATGATGCAGATTTCACTATTCTGGCTGCACTGCTGCAGTCACTCAGAAAATAAAGTGGTTGAACTGTGGAATGAAACAATCGTAGAGTATAAAAGGGCCAGTACTGTAAAATGGTCTTGCAAAAGCTTGTTACTTGTCATTGAATTTGAAGCCGAATCCTAACCCTCTGGTCCCACTGGAGAAGTGGTATACTAGTCGAGACTGAAACCTCAATCGAGCGAGGCATTTCTATTGACACAAAAAAACACTGTAAAACCTAGCAATTACAACTACTGAAGGAAAAGGGGAAATCCACTTTCACTTTTCTCAATGGAATCCCCCGAATCCAATCTTCAAAGCCCTATCAGAACAATGTCTCCACCAACACCACAACCATTAACGCCGTCGCCGCTGACTCCATCATCAATACGGCTGTGGAAACCGGCGGCTCAGCGAAACCTCAGGAACCAATGGTCTAAGTTGCTTGCCCTTTTCCAAGATTGGTGCTCTTCGTCCTCTGCTGCCTGCTCACATGCCACCTCGCTTGTCAACTCATTTCTGTCTCAAAAGTAAGTGTACACTCATATATAATTTGAATTTTATAGAGTAAAGCAACAGTAAATGGTAAAAGCTTAGGTTCATATACTCTGTGTTTTTGAGTTTCCGGCAGATACATGCATGGGATGAACTTGGGGGTCTTGACTGACATGCCAAATATTCGAAAGAAAGCTCAACAGAAATTGTTCAAGCAACAGGTTTTGCATAAATTTTCCCCCATTCTCTGTCTTTGTCCAAGTCAAAAACATGTTCAGGCCATCCCATTTTTTTCCCTTTTTCTTTTCTTTTGAACAATCTGTG
Organism: Jasminum sambac; assembly: GCA_018223645.1. Classification (NCBI taxonomy): domain Eukaryota; kingdom Viridiplantae; phylum Streptophyta; class Magnoliopsida; order Lamiales; family Oleaceae; genus Jasminum; species Jasminum sambac. The sequence continues at coordinate 35,439,604 of CP073646.1, read as the reverse complement.
CAGATTCAGAATTCACGAAACAGTTAAAAGTATGTTGCCATATTAGAATATGACTGGAAAATTGTTTCATCAAGAGAAAATTCACTTTGATAATTATGTATAGCATAAAATGAAACTGTATATGTTGTTGGTCTTGGTGCCCCTCGTAGCTCTGTCCTTTATTACTTTGATAATTATGCATAGAATAAAATGAAACTGTATATGTTATTGGTCTTGGTGCCCCTCGTATCTCTGTCCTAAAAGTAATATTTATTACTTTGATAATTATGTATAGAATAAAATGAAACTGTATATGTTATTGGTCTTGGTGCCCCTCGTATCTCTGTCCTAAAAGTAATATTTATTACTCCCTTAGTCCCACAAAAGTAGTCTTTTATTTTCAGATGGATGAAAACATTGTAATTAATATTGTTGGAGAAATAATACCCTCTTTCATTAAATTGTGATGGTTCCTTTTGATTAGTAACAATTCACATTAAACAGGGCACATTAACATATGAAGAAATCAAATGCAAACCGAACCAGATAAGTGCCTTTAAATTGGATGGATAAATAAGTAAAGCAATCCTGTATTTCTGGGATGGTGGGGAGTAGTTTAGCGAAGAACGAAGCAAGCAATACCAATCATTTCAAAATCATAAAGGGCATTATATATCTTTTGCACAATGCTGTTAGATAATGTATTAAGCCTGCCTTTCAAAATCAAAATTAATTAATGGTTTATAGATTCAGTCAATAACTTGTGCCAGCATTCTGGAGTGGAAAAATAGATTGCTCCTCACCAGATAATTACATACTCCAAGTATGTCCAAATAACAAATTTGTGCCGAATATGATGACCTTAGCCATAGAATAACTCAGTTGTGAGAGCCTTAATTGGAGAACAGGCTTCTATACAGAGTAAGCAAAAAGAATCAGAAAAAGACAATGTGTATATTATCTAAATAACTCTTTAAAGGTCAATAATTGTTCCATAACTGTTGAAGGTTACTTTTCTACTCATGCTTGTGAAAGTTTATATTGGTACTCGAGAAGTACTTGTCACTCTTCTGAGAAGTATTATTCTGAGAGCTGAACCACATAACTAACAGTTCATCTTGTGAGATGTGTAACAATAAATAGATAAGTCTAGTTTATGATGCAATTTCGCTCTATATTATCTGATATATCTTCTCTTCTCAGGTGCTTTACAGGAGCAAATTGATATCTTGTTACAAAGACATGGTAAATCATTCCTTATGTTTTTCATTTTTGTAATATAACCAAATGTATATGCTGCTTGTTTTGTTTTATCTCTATCTTTGTTCATTTATATGTAATTAAGTGTGGTAAGTAGATGTATTACTGTGCATGATCTTGATGAATTTCCTCAGTACCACTTGAATACACCCTTGAAGATACTCTTGATGGGGCGGGTTCGGGTATTACTATATTTGCCTTCAAATGGGGTAATACTTACTTTAATTAAGAGTGGCAGTGTCAGAGAGCATCTCCTCTCTGGGTGGGTTCAAGGGATGGGCCGCCAGGAACTACCTGACCCATTTTGTCCACGAACCTTTTTTTTTTTTTGGTGAAAGATATAGATTATGAATTTGGACATTTGAACTTAGATAATGTGTTAAAATATGACAATCGAATGTTGGATGAGAAACTTTCAATTTTTGTTTAAAAAAAAAGAAAAGAAAAAATCAACATTAACATATGTTCGTACTTTTACATTTTGTTTATGCAAAAGTGTTTTGACCAAGCAAAAAAAAAAAAAAGAATTTTCTTTTTAATTGAAAATCCTATGGGGTGGGTCAGAGTGGGGCAACCAAAACCTGCCCCCGATTGAACCTTCCACCAGTCGCAGGGCCAGCTTTTTGTCCCATCCAGGTCAGGCCCGGCCGGTGAGGGTTATTTTGCCATTGCTACCTGGTTTAATATGTTTTTATGTAATTTCAAGAATATGAAGTTTTCTATTTGGTTGGATGCCTTTGTTTTCATGGTCTTGCAGTAGCATTCAGCAGAAGACATATTTATATATCAACTAGAAATCATTTACAGGTAGCTGTTGTGACTCGAATGGTCAACGCTAGTGCATCCATGAGGTGTTATTTGAAAGGTCCAAGGAGTAACCCATTAACTCAGTTCTCTTGCTCCTCTCAGATTGACAATGATAGTGGTGATTGTGGTGGAACACCAGTTTTCATATTTTGGTCAATTGCTGATTTTGGTATGTTATTCTTGTGACTTACTCATTATTCATTTTTGCTAGTTTACCATCATTGTTTTACTTGTTTGGAAAATCAACAAGTTAAGAGAAAAACCAATGTGGAGCAAAAACGCAAACAGGAAAAATGATGAGGGGAAAAAATTAGAAGAAAAAAGTCATTCTCAAATAATATTAGAAGGAAAAATTAGTGGGGGAAATGGGCCAAATTGTTAGCCAAATTAATTCTAAAAATAAATAAATAAATAAATAATGAATTCATCACTAAAGTTGAAAGAGTAACTTTTTCCTTGTTCACATGTCATTGCATTATTGGTTAATTTCAAGTTTTGTGGGGTTCATAGCGGGGGCTATTCTCTGAATTTTGGCCACAAATTTAGAGAATTCATACATGGCATGCAATGTGGAAAAGCGCCACATTGGTTTTGCTCTAATAGACGTTGAAGACATGCGTTGTATATGCAATAAATTAACACTTGTCTATGAGAACTAAAAATGTTGTCTGGAATCCACTGTTCTATTCAGTTGTAGGCTATAATAATAATATGGATATCCGAAAATTTATATGTTTATAGCATCAAATTGAACATTACTCTGGAGGGGATGCTTTTACTTCTGCATGCTCTGAATATATCAAGAAAAGGTACAGTGGGTCTTGGTGCCTTGAATCACTTGAGAGGTAAGAGATTCAGTGTAGCATCGGAATCATTTGACCTCCAAAATCAAGGGATTACAAGTATGGCAAAATAACAATATATTTTGTCAAAGAGATTCTAACAGAATGGGTGTTGAGAAATTTTCTATCAAATGCTGATGAAAAACTGTTTATTTAATAAATTTTTTTGCTGTCTTTGATGTTTGCATTCATTTAATAAGGCATTTGCATGTCCATATTCATTATTATCCACACAAGATAGGGACCCTGGAATGACTTGATTTTATATTAAATGTATGCCTAATGTACTCTTTTCTACAAGGTCTGCCATTTACCTTATGAACATTGCTTGTTAACCTTTAACTGGTAAATATTTACATGGCAATATGAAGTGCTTGTTATTTTCATCTGTGTATTTACATTATCAAATTTCCAATGATGTCAGAAAAACAAGCATCAGAGGTGGTACAAATGTTCATATCAGAACTAAATTTAAAGGTAAACGGTAAGCCTGGTTGGCCTCTTGAATGACATTGTCATTAATTTTACACAATTGGTATCACTTTTCTCTTAATTGCATGCACTGATTGCTGTTTTCCACTTTAGCGGATGCTTGTGATGGAGTTGGTAACTATCTCTGATGAAAAAGTTGAAGAACAGATTCAGTTGCATTGGTCAAATGAATTCTATGGGGGAGAATTTGATGATCTTAGCATATGTAAATTGTACTCAAAGGAAGCTTGTGAGCCAGTATTTCCCAGACTTAATAGCAGCCAATCTAGTGCTCCCATAATTCAATCTGTACACCAGGCAGATCGTGATGTTCTACAGGTACTTGGATATGTTTTGACTTAAAAAGTATCAACATATATGTTTGTGTATGTGTTGGTTATACGACTATCTAATATTGATTTATTTGAACTGCAGGTTTATTTGACAATGTGGCTTGTGGAAGTGAATATAGATCGATGCAGGTAATGACAATAGATAATATAGTTTAGATAATTTGATGTAATAATTTGCAATGAATGCTCGCTGCCATGATTTTAGAGGACATATTCTTATAGCCGAGTCTATCACAGGTTGGATGAAATATTTGCAGTTGTAGGGGAGGAAATGCATGTTAGCCTTTCTTGAAGAGCCAGTAAGTGAAGATGTCAGACACATATCTGCAGCTTCTTGAAACAAGAATTGGGTCATTGCTTAGACCGAAAATACATGTAGAGGTAGATGTGGATCTAAAAAAGAAATCGTCTATTTGTATTGTTTTTGTTTATGGAAGTTTCCAAAACTGAAATATATATTAAAAAAAAAATCTTAAATTATTCCCATTTCCGGAAATAAAGGAATTGAATTGACCTGAGACTCCGTTACTGGTTTCTGGGACCATTCTGCCTGATATACATTGCAATCACATTATCGTTGGATTATGCTCATGCAATCATGTTTTGAACATGTTGTGTCGATCGTTGCATTTATCAGATGAAATTTGATTTGATTGGAAGGTTGACTAAATGTCCCTTACAATAGAAGTGTTTCAAAAGAGATAACTAAGAACTTTGCGATTGCCAAAAATCAACCAAAAAGTCTTACGCACAAAGGAAGGTCACCAGAAGAAAGAGCATAAATGCCAACCCAAAACACAATCCTGCAATTGCCAGGAATGCCTGGAGAAGAGAAACAGTAAATGCAATAGTATTAGTTAAACAGTACAAGCATCACCCCCACTAATGTAAATTTAATTGATTTGTCATTCTAAATGGTACATTTGATATGATATTGAAGATGACAATTAAATTACAACCATCTAAGCATCACATCACACCATCTACCCAGATGAAGAATAGCTTTATTCAAAAACTTATGTTTACCTTTCCTTGAGACTCAAAGTTGAACTTGATGGTGAACCACGATAATCCTCTATCAACAACTGGAGCAAGTGCCAAAGCTCTAGCACAAAGAATGACACAGAGTCAGTATCCTAACAAGCAATCATTAATTTCAAGAGATACAATAACCATATCTATCCATTCTGTACAGCTTACCCTCCAGCTCTAATGAGCTTAGTCACTTGGCTCCCAGCCCACACCATGGCCATTATTTTGAGAAACCTGCAAATTTAAGTTTCACATTAACTTCTTTCCCCTTGCAAAGAATTGCAATCAAAATCATACCTTTCAACTGCTGCTAAATAGCCCATCTTCGCAGGCGCCGGAGTGACATAAAACCTATAAGCCAAAATGTTGATATAATGATTCCTCGTATTACACTAAGTAATTGGTTTTCTGTTTCTAGATAACATACTCAAACACTTACCAGACTACAAGGAAAGTTGTTAGATAGTAAATAGTGTTGAGTAGGCCGTAAGACAGTATGCCCGCAATTCCATATCTCTTCAATTTCTTCATAACCCTACACAAGTTTTAACAATTAAAATTAAAATGACTATTACAGCAACAAAATGCAATCACTAACTGGGGAACTGGATAGCAATAACAAACACCCTATTATTTAATAACTGGTCATCTTCAAGGCAAGTAGTAAGTACTCATTGGGTGAGAATGCTTGATGACTTTCATCCTTCCCAATCGAACCTAAGACATAATTTGATCATTTAGGTTCTTGTAGTTTAATTCATTGCAAAGATATACGCGATGAGCACAATTCAATTTTTCAATTTCTTCCATGTGTGATATAAATACCTGGCCCCTCTACAGAGCTGTTTCCATCATCTTCTGATTTATGGACCTGTCATTGAATCATCAAAGAGTTAAAACTTAATATTAAAAAAAAAAATCCTGCATTTTAATGATTTATGTAGTTGTTTGTGTGATGTGACTGAATTTCTTCAGTCAGCAGTTCATCCAATTGATTCCACTATTTAAACACTGGGTTGACGAATGGTTAATGGTAGACATTAAGCAAAGTTTGATCGGCTACGGATGACTAATCAGTTACAAAAAGCAACATCAATTTTCACATAAAAGACTTAAATATTGCTATTTCAAAAGGAAAAGGAAAATTCCAATCAACAGAGAGGCAAAGGGAAAGAATGAAAGGGAAACTCACAGTGTTGTTGGTGCTAACAGTGCATATCCGAAGCAGGCGTCTTCGCGCAAAGGATTGTACATTGAACATTCTGCATAATCGAGTGCTTGCCTTTCGACATGAATAAAAAGGAAAATTATCTTCATGAACTCTAAATTCAACAATGCAATCAATCACATTTAACGAACTGCTGAAAAATAAAAAATAAAAAATAAAAATAAAATGAACAAAAAATAAAAAATCCGCGGATGATTTATACCCTGAGAGGAGGATGAGAAGGATGAGGAGGGGGAGAATTGATGACAGAAGAATATAGTGGAAACCTCATCGTGGATGACATGATAATGCGAGATCGGACAGTGTCAATGGTGAATATTTGGATTAAAACGAATCTTGGTTTGAGAGTAAACAGGAAAGGACGTTTTCTAGGAAAATTGATTTTTTTGCTTTTCAAGGAGAACTCTTGGTTTTTCGGTCAGGTGAACACAAGGAAATTCTTGGAGGATAGAGCATTTCTATGTCAGAATCTGCAACGTACGGCTTGAGAAGCGCAGGGATGGGTTTGTGCGAGAGAGATGCAACTAGTGTACGCGTGACCTGTAAGGCTTGCTTGGCAGATACTAGATACATGGAGAAAAAAAGTAAGGTTGGGAATGCACCCACCATTTTTAAAACAAAACAAACAGACCGATATACCCTTTTTTTTTTTTTTTTGGTTTGCTGAGAACACAGCGAACAGGTTTCTGTTTGTTCCGTTGTGAATGAAGCTAACAAAAGTAAAAATAAAAAAAATAAAAGAAAAATAGTAATTTTTATTTAATTTTTCGTTCGTAAATGTAATTTTTGTTGTAATTTTTTGTTCAAATTTTTTGCAATTGTTTTAACGAGTAATTTCGAAATTTTTTAAAGTCTTTTGCAACCACTTTCATGATGAATTTCAAATTTTTTAATGATAAAGTAATTGGCTTTGTCAGATCAGTGTTGAATATAATTATTAAAAATTTAAAATTTTTACTACCACTTTGAAGACTAATTTCAAAATTTTTTTAATGATAAAGTAATTGACTTTATCCGGTTAGTGTTGAATATAATTATTAAAAAATTTAAAATTTTTACTACCACTTTAACAACTAATTTCGAAATTTTTTTAATGATGAAGTAATTGCCTTTATTCGGTTTGTGTTGAATACAATTATTAAAAAATTTAAAAATTTTACTACCACTTTAACGACTAATTTTGAAATTTTTTAATGATAAAGTAATTAGCTTTATCCAGTTAGTATTGAATACAATTATTAAAAATTTAAATTTTTTACCACCACTCTGACGACTAATTTCTAAATTTTTAAAAGTTTTTTGCTTCCACTTTAACGATGAATGTCAAATTTTTTTATGATACAATAATTAGCCTTTATCCGATTAGTGTTGACCAACTAGGTGTTTGCTCCATTTGGGATGAACACCTAGTTGAGGTGTTCGGTCTAAGTGGAGCGAACAAATTTTTTTTTTGGAAACGAGAGTGAAGGTATATTAGTTTTTATTTTTTTAATGGTTGCATGAAGTAAATGGTTGGGTGTATTTAGCCACAAGCAAAAATTAATTTAGGATGTGTTTGATTGAACTTTGTTTTCCTAGAAAAGAGAGAATTCCAGCCATTTTTCCAGCTTAGAGATGTTTGATTCACTTTTTTTTTTAGGAATTGATTTTTCGGATTTTCTCAAAATTCGTTCTTTTTCTTGTGTTTGATTGAGCTTTGTTTTCCTGGAAAAGTGAGAATTCATGCCATTTTTCCAGTTTAGAGCTGTTTGATTCACTTTTTTTTTTTTTCAGGAATTGATTTTCCGGCTTTTCTCAAAATCCCTTTTTTTCTTTGTTTTGAAGAAAAATATTTTCCTTGATGGGAGGAGGTTTTGATTTATAGGAAAAGTTTGCATCTTTTTTTTTAATGAACAATTTGCTTTGAGCCATAAAAAATAAGGAAAATGATCAAATTTCATGAAAAAAATGAAAATAACACAATTTCCCAACTTGTAAATTAATGCAATAAAACACTTAAAACTACTATTTTTCCTAAAAAATCTTTTATGGGATTCATTTACCTGGAAATCGTTGTTTTCCTAATTAAATTATGACTTTGCAATCAAACACACCCTTTAATGAGGTATAAAACAAAACTAGCATTCCCAATCCCATATTCATGTTCACGCTCTAATATGACAGTTTAGTAGACATGGTTTATTTGACTGTAGGGAGAGATTATGAACATTTTTGACAGATTATAGGAGAAAATTTGAATGAATTTTGCCGATTTTGAGTTTTGTTGAAAATGGATGAACATTATTTTTACCACACAAAGATCTCATGCGGTCGTGATTACGAATTGGAGGGACAACCATTGAGGCTATATACTTATATTGTCTTTTCACAGCGGATCATGATTGTAGAAATAATGTTACTGACAAAACTAAGAAAATTAAAGAGTTTTGGGTGAATCACAAGACGAGAAAAATATTTTGAAAAAGTAAAGATGGACAACAATTTTATTTTTCCTTCTCACATTCGACTATGAGCATTACACGCATGTAATAATGGATGAGAAAAAAATTACAAAAGATAATAAAAATATATATTTTACGATCCAAATATTATATTATAAAGTATTTATCTAGACTTAAAATTATAAATTGAAAATTATACAATTCTAACATATATGAACAATAAAGAACAGTTTTAAAAATATTTCAAAAGGAAAATTTGAAACCTGTAATAATGCCATGTGTAGTCGTGCACAAATGGGTTAATTTCACAGTTTGGAAAAAAAAATTTTTAGATAAACAATTTAAATTTTAAATGGACATTTTAGGGCTTGTTTTATACACCATTAATTTTTACTAATTTTTTCTCTCATTATTTTTAAGCATTCATAAATTATTTTATAATTTTTGATATATTTTTTTTTCAAATTTCAACCACAAATCTAACACGTAATTCAAGTAAATATACATTCTCCGCAATAGAACAAACCCTTAATTAGGACATGTTCTATAGGAATTTATTAATTTCTTTAAAATTTATTTTTTTCAATTTAAAAAAGTACTTTTTTATTTTTTATTTTCAATCACTTATTTAATTTATTTGACAATTATCACGATTATATAGAGTTTTTTTTATCTGAGACCAAAATATAAAATATCTATTTATTTTCAACAAAATTCAGTGCAAGAAAATTATTCAAAATCTATAAAATCTCTTCAACTTCTCTATTGTAATTTGCCAAAATCAAATTCTATGGTTGATAATTTTAAAAAATTACTTTCCTCAACTTTCGAACGCATATATCAAACATTCCCTAATTTGAGGGTGTTAGCATAAGTTCAAAAATGCATTTTAATATATTTTTTTTAAAATTTTAAACTTCACTCATTCTCTCTCTTCCTACTCATAAAAATACATTAAAATTCATCCGCTAACACGCTCAAATGTCTCTAATTTATTGTTTTTGTTTTTATTTTTTAAAAGACGAATATCGGGGCAGATTTCATTTTGCCCGCCAAAAGCAAAGCGAGCAAACAACTATTGGTCGTACCACCACCGCACCACGCTGCCGTCAATATGTACGTAAATACGGTTGAGATCAAGAAGGAAAAGAGTAAATTCCGGTCGACGGTGGCGTGCGACCTCGGGAGCATCCTTGCCCTTTATTTCCCCCAAAACAACACCTCTGCTGAAGACTCCGATCTGATATTCTTACTGACCTCCGATCTCTTTCAATTCTTCTCCTCTCCAGCAGGACAAGAATTTGTCTCGCAGGTTTTCTGTTCCCCACTCTCTCTTTCTCCGTGTCTTCATTATTGGGAGCAATTATGCACGAATATGAACAAACGTTTACAGTATGTGCTAGTGTCGAGTACGCTTGTTAGTTGTTTGTATTGGCTCTGTGTATTTGCGTACACTGATGCTTACTCACTTTCCCGTAACTGTTGATCAGCTGATGAATATGAATCGTGATGCAGTTTTGAAACATTTGGTTGCTCTGAACGTGTTTGATTTTAGTTTAGTTCTGTTTGGACATTCAATGTAATTTTCTATGTATATTTGCTACAGTGATTTTAATTTCTGGCCATAAACTATTAGTGGTCGGAACCGGGTGAAGTTATAGTGGATATCTGGTACAAGTTTGGACTACACAATTGAGTAGGATTTTTAGCTTATGCGTATTCTTTAATCTGGTCAAAGCTTAAGTTCCTGAAATTTTGGTGTAATGACAGGCAAAGGAGGACGATGGGGTACTCATTTTGCTGCTTGACTTTCAGAAATTTCGGAAAGTATATGAATCAGTGGAGTTTTATGCAACCATGGAGGAAAGACCCAAAGATGCACTGTTGTGCATGAAAGCTGCATTGCACAAGGTAATAGAGAGAAAACGCTCAAGATTTTGTGAACCGTTTGTGTTTATGCACCTGATGAGTTTTGTGCCTGGTGTTGACTGCTGATTTTTGCATGTTTTGAGCAATGCAAGTAGGTTTTGTTTAGCAATGAAGAGAATGACAGGATGGGGGGTTGTGCAAAGATTAATATCCGTTTACACAATTACCCTGAATCGGTGATTGCTTTAAAGAACCTGAAGGCTGCTTACATTGGTTAGTTTGAAATTTCAGCAGAATTTAGTGTTCGAAGTGAATCAGCAAATATCAAGTTTTCTGATGTTGCAAATTAAGTAAAATTGCATTATTTGTGTTGTAACAGACAGGCTGGTCTCTGTACATGGGACAGTAGTAAAAGTTAGTACAGTGCGGCCTTTGGTAATGCAAATGATTTTTTCATGTGGCAATTGTGGGACAACCATTACATGTGACTTTCCAGATGGAAAATTTTCACCTCCAACGAAATGCGAAATGCAAGCATGCAAAAGTCGGATTTTCAATCCACTTAGATCCTCTGCTCAACCTGTGGATTTCCAAAAAATAAGGTATACTCTTCAACGGGGTTGTATGAACCATATTTTAGAGTCTTCCTATTCGATGTTTTTAGCACAATGCATGTTGTTTGCTTGATTGTTGCTTCTACATCTTACAACTTTATTGTAACCTATCAGGATTCAAGAGTTACTGAAATCTGAACATCATGAGGAAGGTCGGGTGCCTCGAACAGTTGAATGTGAACTGACTGAAGACCTTGTAGATGCATGCATACCCGGAGATGTGGTGACTGTCACGGGCATTATAAGGGTTATTAACAATTACATGGATATTGGAGGAGGTATGAATTGAGTGTTTTGTTCAAGAACAATTTGCAGTCATAACTTCACATGTTTTCTCTAGATATCTGATGGACTTGTATGCAAAAGATAGATTCTGTGTTCTATCATTTGTGGAAGGTTGCATCTTGCCATGCTAATGAACCTGACCTCTCTCCGAAAGGCCAGAGCGCTGATGGCATAGTTTAAGGTGTAAATAATATCATAGTAGAAAGAAAGAAACTTCGAAATGCCAGAGTGTTGATGGCATAGTTTAAGGTGTAAATAATATCACAGTAGAAAGAAAGAACCTAAGGATTGTTTGAGAATGGGCTAGTGAAATGGGCTGTATTATCTGGAAGAACAAATATAATGTACTAGGTTTGAGAGTTTCCATCCTTTATTGTCCCTATGTGAGTCAGTCATCTCCAACAAAGACAAATCTAGCTTTATCATCATTGCTCATGTCGTTCGTCATTCAGTATTTTAAGTCTACATTCCCTTCATTCTTCTTATTCAAACTTCAAAGGGTCCTTAGTTGAAAGTTTTCATTGTAGTGATAGTGAACTTGCTAAACGCAAGCCCCAATGAGTAATAGTAAAAGTCCCGCCCCCCCCCCCTCCCCCCCTGCTACACACGCAAATTCATAGTGATATTCAGTGTGTCTGCAGCACCTAGTGCTAAATGGTTGTGACAAATTTATTTCAATGGAAATTGAAAGTTTGAAAGATTTATTGTTGGTGAGCAAGAGCAATTGCACCTATTAAAGCAACTAAAAGAATTATTGAAATGAGTTCAAATGGAAGAAAAAATCTGCTACTAAGTGAATGCCAATTCGTTGACCTAATACTTACCAAATCTTTCTGCATATCTGGTTTGATTTTGTTGACCTATTAAAGCTAGAGCATGTTATCCTTCTCATTTTAATTTATTCTCTTTTGAATTTGAATTTGGTCAAACCAATCACATCCACATATCTCGTTGAACCTGCATGTATTACACAAATCTCCTCCATTCAACTTTATTCATTCTCTCTCCTATTTCACATAAAAATGAATTTTTATGTGAATGCATGTGGGCGCTTAGCAATCACCACACTATGAATTTCAGGAAAATCGAAAGGCAAGAATCAAGCACTGTTTTATTTGTACCTAGAAGCAATTTCAATAACAAACTCCAAGTCCCAATCTGTTGCTGAGGATTTGCCAGATACTAACTGCAATGCTAGGGCTATGGAGCTTTCTGATTTGTTCTCATTTTCTGCGAGAGATTTAGAGTTCATTGTAAAATTCTCTGAGGAGAATGGTTCTGATATCTTTCGACAAATACTTCAATCAATTTGTCCATCCATCTATGGTCACGAGCTTGTTAAAGGTATATTTGTGTTAATTAATTATTAGCAAGTTAACAAATTTGATGCCAATTGTCAGTATGTCTATATGTGCAAATATTAATAGACTATGTCTGTATGTGCAAATATTAATAGATAGTATGTTAAATTTCTCATTAAAAACCATTTCTGAGAATGTAGAATGGTTGGCTTTGTTGGTGCCTGTGCTGTAATTATTTTGGTTCTGATGATTACAATTGCTTGGAATTACAAAAATGTGTATCTTCTTTTCTACCTGAACTTTTCATCTCATTAACTGAGAAATTTATGTGTTACCTGGTACTGAAAATATGCTGCCCTAAAAATGTCCCACTGGCCTGTGATGACTGACCAAACATACGGTAAAGTGAACAAGGCTCCTATTGAGGAAGAAGCTTCTTACTTACCATGCCTTATGAAAGGAAAAGTAAGATGAAGTACCGCCTGCATTAATAAGTAATGTAAAAATAGTGTTGGAAATATACATTTCTTGGATTTTGATATTTGACAGTAAGCATAATCTTATCACAAAGATTTAATAATTATGCATAAAGTGGGAGCACATCACTGATCTGCTATATGTACATGTCAACTGTTTCTCAGTGCATGTTCATATGGTGATTGTTCACATAATATATAAAATTGATTTGAAGCTCAGAACATGATACACAGACAGGCTAATTACTCTTATTTCCCAACTTACTCTTCGTGGGTCAACAGCTGGAATTACACTAGCACTGTTTGGTGGTGTTCGAAAGCACTCAACGGATCAGAACAAGGTACCAGTTCGAGGAGACATCCATGTAATAGTCGTCGGTACAGAAGCTCTCTGCCCTCTCTGAAATTACTATTGACTTCATGATGGAGTGAGTATATTTGTTAAGTAAAACTTGGAGGAATTAATGTTAACATTTTGTTTTACTTATTTTCTTTAATATCATTAGGCGATCCAGGACTGGGTAAAAGTCAGCTACTTCAAGCAGCAGCCTCCATTTCTCCACGTGGCATATATGTATGTGGTAATGCAACAACTAATGCTGGCCTAACGGTTGCCGTGGTTAAGGATCCTATGACAAGTGACTATGCTTTTGAGGCTGGTATAACAACCCTTATTTTATGTTTTTTAAAAATGTTGCATCTATATCGGACATGTGTGCTGTTCTCCTTAAAAAATTTTTAGCGACATGTCAAGTTTCAATTTGCCAATAGTAAGGGTCAGTTTGGTTAAGAAGTCCATTCTTCCACCCTCACAAATCACCACTGCCACTTTCTTATGTCTCTTGGCTTTATTTTTCTGGGTTTCCAAATTTGGTTGTATGCAATGTAGTGACATCAAACACTACTTATCCTTATGCATGTGCAATTACATAACAAGTTGCAGCTCTTAAAATGAATTGTTCTTTCATTTTTGTTTAGAGTAGGTCTAATGTGTTCGCTTTAAATTGGATATACTTTATGCCTCATCTGGACCCAGCCTCGTCAGTCCTATAGATTCACATTGAATTTGCTCTGTGCCTTACAAGTTTGATCCATGTGAAGAGAAGAGAACAAAGATATTGAATAAGCAGTACGATCGCATTTGGTATTTGGTATTTGGTACTTACTAAAAGCTGAATATCCATATGTCAAAAGGCCTCTGAATGGGCTAATCAAAGAGTTCCAATTGTGACACTCTTCCAACTAGTTTGTGATAGTTGTTTTACTTCAGTGAAGTAACTCCTAGTTCTTTTACAGTTCAATCATCAGTCCCAATATTACTTCCTCCAAGTGTTCAATGAAACCCCCTGGGACATGTGTCATATTGACTTCATTTATGCATTTTAAGTGATGCAATTTAAAATTTTAAACGTCATCTTATCAATAGGTGCGATGGTACTCGCAGACCGTGGATTGTGCTGTATTGATGAGTTTGACAAAATGACTAATGAACACCAGGTTTTTATTAAGCTTGATTTATTGCTTACCAACTGTTTGGTCTCTATATGAGGAGCCAACTGAATTGGGATTTCTTCAGGCCTTACTGGAAGCAATGGAACAACAGTGTGTCTCTGTAGCAAAGGCAGGACTTGTAGCCAGTCTATCGGCAAGAACATCTGTTTTAGCAGCAGCTAACCCTGTTGGGGGACATTACAAGTATTAAGTCTAAATTTCACCTGCCATTGCGATTTACTCTCTCTCTCTCTCTCTCTCTCTCTCTCTCTCATGGTGCATGACTTTGACATGATTTTTCATCCTCCCATTATTAAAAATTCTCTCTTAGTGGCCTATGCGTCTCGCCATAAACCATTATTGCAACTGGAAAATGAACAAATATCTCATGTGAATCGACTCTCTCTTGTCATGTTGCAATCAAATACTTAAGAGCTAACTATCAACTTCTATATATTTTCTTGAAATTTTGGTAGTTAGAATTATCCAGGATTGATAAGCATCTTTTGTAAAGCTAGTTGTTAGCATTAACTGAAAATTGGCTTTAAAATGATTTTTGCACCTCCAAAATTATTAAGATATTCCTGTGTGGTGATCTATGCCCTTCACTGTATCCATTATCTTGCAGCATATTCCACAGCTAGAAAATGACCAAAATACTCAAGCGAATTGAAATATTCTTGTCATACTGCAATCAAATATTTAAGAGTTAATTACCAAATTGCATCTATTTGTTTACCTTCGACACACAATCTAACTGGTCTTCATCATTAATTTTAATTGCAGTCGTGCAAAAACGGTGAATGAGAACTTAAAAATGAGTGCTGCTCTACTGTCAAGATTTGATTTGGTTTTCATTTTACTTGATAAGCCTGATGAGCTGCTTGATAAGCGACTTTCGGAACACATCATGTCAGTAAGTATCCTGCCTGCTCGTCAGACTTAGCACTAGGAAATGGTATTCTGCAGGTACCAACAAGATGTATGTACTTGTCCATCAAGATGACCATTGAATGAGAGCACATTCAGCATTATTTTTGTCTGCCATGAAATTTTGATGATCAATTTAGGCAATTTCTTTCTTGAACTTTTACAGACAATACAGATTGGCAAATATTTTGCTTATGGACTAGGTACAGAAAACAATTTAAATGCACTATTGCTTATTTAACTCTTAAATACAGGCTAGCATGACATGTCACTATCATAAAGTCCGGCAAGTGTATATCAAAAATAACTCTTGCCATGCTCCCCAAAGTGATATCCAAGCATCCGGAGTATAGTTCAATGAAAAGTTATGGTTCGTCCAGGAAATGAAATTCTAGCATCCATTCATTTTATCAGCATATGAAGCTTACCTCTGCTCATTCCTGATCTCCAGTTATACAGTGGCAACCACTATAGTTTTGTTTTTCTATTTATTTCCACTACTCAAGAAGATTTTGCAGAACTTGCTCACAGCATTTTTGAAACCTTTAGAAGTCTGTTGACTTCGTGCCTGATTGATGTAAAGACTCCCATTCTTTACCGTAACTTTTTCCATGCAATCAACATAACCACTATAAATGGCCGAATTAAATTGCTAGACTGCACGTTTCCCTTTAGTGTTCTCCTCCTAAATCTCAGTCCTGTCTTTCTGGGGCCACACATCTCTCAGTCTGCTGAGAATGGGAGGTAGCATGGCATACTTGTACAGTTGTATGCTTGTGCTGTTAAGTGGAACCTACTTGTCATTATGAATTACTTCGTCAAATAAAAAATTAATGAAAAAAAGAATTATTTTTGCAGCTTCATTCTGGTAAAGGGCAGCAGCAATCACCAGCTGTGAAGAGATTCCGTGCAGGTGATTCCTATATTTTTCATATTGTTATCTAGAACAGTTCATTCTGATTGATATTTGGTTTACTACCTGCAGAATCACAGGACTTGAGGGGAATGGATATGAATGTAAAAACTGGTTCCCTAGTTGCAAGGTTGAGGCTTGATCCACGAAATGACGGTGATTTTGTTCCATTACCTGGTCCTCTCATCCGTAAATACATTGCTTATGCAAGAACATATGTCTTTCCGAGGTGATTTGGTGCTCTTTCTTATATATCAAACCTATTGTCGGATACTTTGGCAACTACTTATTCACAATTTGTTTATCTTATTTTATTAAGGATGACAAAAACAGCAGCAGAAATCCTGCAGAAGTTTTACTTACGACTAAGAGATCATAACACTTCTGCTGATGGTACACCAATAACAGCAAGGCAGTTAGAGAGCTTGGTAAGATTGGCAGAAGCTCGAGCTAGAGTGGACTTGAGAGAAGAAATAAGCATGCAAGATGCATTGGTGAGTTGTCCAAATAAGTGGCTCAAGGACAACTAGTTTGTGCGAAGTAGTTACGCTACCCTAGTCCAGTCATTGATTCCAATTTGGTATCTGGTCTTAGTTATTTCCTTGCTTTTCATTTTTCCCCCGAACTAGCATTTGAAAGGTTCCACATGGGTCAGTTGACTACTCTAAAGGACATGAGGGAGGGAGGGAGAATGCTTATGAGAAATAGTGTATAAGTATACCAAAATTGTTAACAGTATATAAACCTAAGAATCCTTGACAAACCAGAATTAAACCAGAATTATCAAATGGATGCCTATGCGAAATACACGTAACAATTTCTGTAATATCGTGGTTTTGGAAAGAGTAATTAAAGGTCAGTGATGTTGCAGTGGAGTTCCTCCAAAGCAATGTAAACTAGACAAGCTTAGCTCGTCATATACGCTTGTAAACATGCCAAATTTTTGTTGTTAGATTTTGCTCAAATCTATGATGTACTTCTAATTCTGGCTATATATTTTCATAAAACATAAGAATTGCTAACAGTCAAACTTGGGAAAAAGAACCAATTTTATGGGAATAACCCCCCTAGCCATTAGCTTTGCGTTATTTAATAATTCAAATTATTTTGATTGATTAGGGTGGTTAAATCTTGCAGGATGTTGTTGAAATAATGAAAGAATCCTTGTATGATAAATATGTGGACGAGAATGGTTTTGTTGATTTTGGGCGGAGTGGCGGAATGAGTCAACAGAAAGAAGCAAAGCGATTTTTAAGTGCCCTGAATAAGCAGTCAGAGTTGCAACAAAAAGATAACTTCTCAATTTCTGTAAATACCCTTTATCCCTTGATTTATTGCATTGGTCTGGATTCAACAAAGTGATGTATATATCCAAAATTTCTATTATTTACTCAGGAGATGTACAGTTTGGCAGATAGGATTGGTTTACGGGTTCCAGATATAGACACTTTTATTGATAATCTGAACAGTGTTGGTTATCTATTAAAGAAGGGGCCAAAGACATATCAGGTACTGTATCAGTGTGGCTTCATCTCCGCACATCAGTTTCCAATCCTTTCTTACAAAATATTAAAAGAAAAAATGAATGTAAATTTTCAGGGATGAATGAAATTGTTACTAGGTGTCAGCTTAAAGTTAAATTTGATCTTTCATTTTATATTAACTGATTATAGATTCTGAAATAAGTCCAATGTGTGTATACACATTAATGGGCTTTCTTACTCTCTCACAACCAAGGAGATTTCTGAGTAAATACCTGATGATGGCATTTGTGGCTCTTAATACCCTAAATGAGCATCTAATTTTTTTTTTTTTGGCAGGTGTTATCATCATCTTATTCACGTAGTCAATCATCAAGGTCAAAGTGATGACTCTAGCTAACAGGTCAATTCTAAACTTTTGTTTGACTTGCCGATCTCTTCTATTAAATACTCTAGCTTGTTTAGTGATAGATAAAGATTCTAGATCTGTTTGAGTACTTCCAGTCCTGAAGGATAGTAAACTGTGGGTCGTAAATTAGCCTGTGCTAAGCATTATTGCTTTTGAAGCAAACCGGCAATATGAAATAGAGAGAAAAGGCTAATGAAAGTGTGACCGATAATTCAACTCTTTTTCTTTCAATTTTCATTTGTTTTCTTGTCATGTGGAAGGAGGGAGAGGGGTCTTGTGGCTGGGGGGCAACAGTTGCGTATGGATCCCTGTTCTGATGTTTTAAAGGTAAGCATCAGTTGCTCTTACTTTCTAGCTGAAGCGTTGTTTAGTATTTAAGCGACTTTGATTCTGTCTATGGTTGGTTTCGCTATCGTTCAATCAATGGTTGAATTCCACTGCTTCCTGGGCGTGGCAATTCCTCTGGTTGCAATACTCTTGCAGAAATGTCAAGTCATTCCATGCAAGGACGGCAGAGGCCCTTCTTGTAAGTTATAAGCTGTTAAATGAGCCGAAATAGTAAACTTACAAACTAATCTTATTTTACTTGTAACTGCTATCTAAATAATTGATGCTTAGTTGATGATGATGAACTTTTAAATGATTTCTTTATTTTGATCTTCTTTCATATTGATCTTAATGAGTTAGATTCATTAAATATTAGACATCAATAATTTAGAGAAGTTGTGTATTAGTTTTAGATGATTCTGGCATGAGGACAAAGTATTTCACAACAGGTTCTCTTGTAGTAGCCTAATCCTTACAAACTATAGTAAGCCATGTTTTAAATGGTACAGGTCTTAAAATGTAATAAAATAGATGTCAGAGAAAATGTATAATAGACTTGATATCCAATAGAACAACTTGCTTAGCTATTCAACCTTTAGTTTGATACAGTAAACTTTTCATTTACCCCTACATAAAACAGGATTGCACTTTGTAGTGTAGATTTGGTTATCAAGCAGACTCAGTACTCTATTAATCTTCGTCTACCCTCCACTCACTTCCATAATACGAATTAGGCAATCCCAACCAGAACTTGAAAGCCTCAGCTGCTCTTTTCCTTTCCCTTCTTCTGTCCTGTCTAGCTCTTGAGGCGTGCTTGCTTGTAAACATCCTCGAATGCATTTCCACATAGATTCTCTTGTACTTAGTCTTATTTGGGGGTATTCCATACTCTTCCATGCAAGCAACAATCTCCAAAGCTTTCCCAAAGAAAGCTGCCCTTACACAAATATCAGCTAGAGTATCCAAGAGTCCTTCATCGGGTACCAAAGGCGGAAAAACTGAAGAGGAATTAGACTCTTCTCCTTCCTTTCCCATTCCACACCTTTCCTTTATTTCATTCCAGAGAAGAAGGGCTTCTCCCGGCTTTCTAGCCAGTGCAATCCCATTGGCAAGGCTTCCATATGTTGCAACATTTGGATAGATCCCCGTGTCTTTCATCCACTGAATTATACTTTTCGCCTCTTCAATCAATCCCAGTTTACAATATCCTTCCACCAACATATTCCAAGCAACTAAATCCACTTTCACTCGAGGATCATTAAGCATTTCATCGAACACCTTGTTGGCTAGCTTTGGCTGACCAGACAAGGCAAAAGCTTTCATCAATGTAGTATAACTGATTTTGGTAGGTGCAATGCCTCTCCTTCGCATCTCATTGAAGTAGTCGAATGCCCCAGAACTGTCATCAACCAGTATACATCCATCTATCATTGTGTTATAAGAAACCACATCAGGTTCAATCCCTACATCATTGATCATCTCTTGAATCAACTCCTCTGCCTTGTCAATCTGCAACTTCTGACAGTAACCTTTCAGAAGAATGTTATATGTAATCAAATTAGGAGGCACACGAATTCTAGCCATCTCAGATAGCACCTGTCGAGCTTTGTCCATCGACCCATTCTTCATGAATGCAGAAATAATGGTTGTGTAAGTTACATGATCTGGATGGCCTGTTTTGTCTTCTTGATGCCTCATGGCTTCAAGCATCCTCACCATGTCAGTAATACGCCCCGCTTCCATATAACCTTTCATTAAGGTTGTGTACATTCTTGAATCTGGTGCACACACTTTAGGTAGTTCTGGAGGTTCACTACTAGGATCGCTCGAATTGGGAAGTAATTTCTCAAACACATCACTCTCATTTCCCAATTCCCTCAATTCACCATCGTCATCCTCATCTTTGAAATTTGATTCCCTTAGAATCCTGCAAATGTCTTTCTTCCCTTCTCTCATCGCCTGAATCATTTGCTCTGCAGTCTCCAAATCACCAAACCCAACATAAGCTGAAACAAGAGAATGCAGTGTTGTCATACATAAAGGTATCTCCTTTTCTATTATCCTCTCCAAAACGAATACAAGCAAATCTATCCTTCCTACTCTAGCACACAGCTTGATCATCACATTATATGTCAAGGAATCTGGCTCACATCCAAACTCTGGCATTTCTTCAAACAGTTGCAGAAATTTCTTAGCGTCACCAAGATTAGCACAGGCATTCAACACAGCATTGTAAGCACCTGTATCTGGCCTAGAGTCCTTTACCATCTCTGAATCTGCAAATCTCCTAACCCTTCTCGTCACCGAATTGAAGAGTTTTATAGCTTCATTGGGGCCATCATCACCAGCACCAGCAAGGCGGCTTGTTACCGCACTCCATGACTTAACATGGGGTAGATACCCTGACTTAAGCATGGACTTGATGATGGAGGTGGCATAGAGGGTGTGTCCGCCTTTGGCAGCAGCCACCGCAAGGAGGCCAAGGGAATTGGCATCCAGGCGGTGAAGCTGCCGCTCCTGGCGGAGGCGTTGGATGATGGACTGAGCTCTGGTGAGTCCCTCGTTGGTGTTTTGATACGATAATTGTGACACCAAACGACTAAGGCAGGTGGGACCAGGGAGTTCTGCACATTGTGTATATGCTAGCCAAGCTTCCTCAGTCTTCCTTTGTTGAAGAAGCTTGAGGAGTGTTTCCTCGTGTGAATCGGAAAACCTTTTCTTGCCGGTGGTGGTGGTGATAGAGGTGTTGGTGGTGGTTTGAACCCGAAATAAAGGAGGTTTGGAGGAGGTGCCGGAGAAATTGGTGGTGGTTATTGACGAAGATGGCGTTGGAACCCAGTGGAAAGTGAAAGTGAGACTGGGGGTTAGCGAGAATGGGGTAGATGTAGACGGTGACAGTGGTGAGGGTGGTGAAGAAGTGATCATGGTTTGTCCATTTGCGTCAAGGGGAAATGGTTGAGGGGATACGGTTTTGTTCAAATTTCGGACAGCGAGGGATTGGGTGAAGCGATAAGATATTATTAGAAGAATTGATATTTTGTGAGGACGTACTATCTCTGTTTTTGGGTGGAGAAGGAAAGTGCTACGTCTCGTTGTCCGGCACAAATCGCTGTGTGGTGGCTGTACTTTTTGCCTTGATAATCAGTATCTAACATTCAATCTTTAAAAGTTTAAAACTGTTAAATTGTGTCCTGAATAAGGTCTTCAGATTTAACACCGTGTCATGTGAAATGCGCTTCAGCACTTGTTTTCTTTAAATTAAAGGGTGCGGCTAAACACTAGATCCGATATGGTATTCACTGTTGATATTATAGTCGGGAAAAAAAAAATTCGTGCGGACCGATGGGGTTTTCCATCATTAGGGGACAATTATGTATTATTTATTTTATCTAATATAGATATTAATTTTTTTTTGAAATTGGAGAGTTGACATGGCGTCACCACAGTGCCTACTTGAATAAAACCAGGTTAAACACACCCAATTTTTTAATTTATACACCCATCTTTTTTTAAAAATTAGGTTAACGGATTATTTTATCCTTTGATTCAAAAAAAAAAAAAAAAAAGAGGAACGTGAAGAAGCTTTGCCGGTGAAGAAGTTGCACAGTTGGCAGCTTCTTCAACTGTCACTTTTGGCAGTTGAAGAAGCTGCCAAGGCAACAAAAGAAGTCGCAAATATATATATTTTTTTCTTAAAGGTTTGTTCGGCCATTAATGGCCGAAGTCCAAATAGCCATGGGGTTGCTCGGCCAGTGTTGGGAAAACGGTATTTTCATCCATTTTTGTAGTATTAAGAAAGGGTGGGTGTAGGGATTAAAAAATAGAGTGTGTTTAGCCGCACCCTAAATTAAATTTGGAATGAGATGTGTGATTAATAATTGGAGAAAATATATTAAAATATATAAAGTAATTGTCAAATTTATATATTGAGTGGTTGAAAAAAAATGAGGGAAAAATAAATTTAATTTAATAAAATTTACAAGCATTGTTAATGCAGAAGAAAAATGAAAGGTGGAAAATGTAAAACAATAGGCTATTAGCACCTTCTATATTTTTATCTCAAAAAGTGACATTTTCCACTTCTTTTTCCCAAATATTATTTGGCCATATTTGAACCCTGGGGGTGGTGGTTTGTTTGCGGGGTTGCTATTGATGTTGGGGCTAAAAATCCAAGTATAAGTTTTTCACCTTTGTTTAAGTTCTCCACCAAATTATGTCAAGGGGAATAATTCTATTTCTGGGTTTTTTGCCCCTTCAACCAAAGAACGCAAAGGAAAATAGGTGGGGAATAATGTCATTTTTATAGGAAAAAGGTAGAGCGAGGCCAAATTTGGCCCCATTTTTATAGCATCCACCTTTGATATGAGATTTTCTCCCTGACTTTTCTTTCATGTTTTAAAATAGATTTTGCCCTCTCATTTTCCACATCGCGTTTTCCCCCGCCCCCCCCCTCCACCTTTCTCCTCTCTCTTCGCTCTAATGTGGATAGAAGCATAGAACAAGCCCTCAATTAGAGCAATATTAATGTTGGGTGAAAAACCAAATTTAGGTATTTCCACCCAACAAAATCAAATAATGTACAAAATTAAAAGGGGGAAAAACCCAAATTCAAGGGGGATTCTATGAAAAATAGGCTAAATTCAGCCCCTTTTTTATAGAATCCTCCCCTCACTCTTAAACCAATAGATGAAAGCCATGTGGAATTCTTATTAGAAAATTTAGTTAGTTGCATTTATTTATGTATTAAATGGTAGAAAAATGTATTTTCAGAAATAAAAAAAAATACAACAGTATGCAAAAATAAAATAATATAGTGTGTTTTATTTTGAAATTAATATATATAAAGTTAAATGAAAAATAAAAATGATAATGATAATTATTCTCTCCAATTAATGTTCATTACATGTCAATCAGAACAATAATGCATCTACATTTTGATAAATTTGAAGTTGATGTGCCAAGAATGATTAACCCAAGTTTTCCTCACAGATTTTCCCCTGCACATTATTTTAAGGCTTGAGTAATCCCGAAGTTAGTTGGCGATGAACCCCACAAGCAATATCAAAGAAGAGAATGGGCATTTCGTGACAATATTTCCAACAATCTAAAGCAATAATCTGGTTCAATGAAATGTGAAATTGTTAAGGAAGTGTCACACGCAAAATAATCATTTGAAGACTTGACGTGTAAGACACAGAAGATCTCGTACCTTGTATATGATTACCTTGCATAACTCCATTAATATATGCAATGTTCGTTTTGTAAATACGGAATAATTAATCAAAGAAAATAAGACAGTCCCTCGTCTATTTCTTCTCTACAACCCTCGTAACTTTTTCAAGTAACCAAATTATATATCAACTTATATATTATTATTTTTCTCCCAGTCATCTTACATATCTTCTTTGCAAGTAGTTTCTTCATCTCCATTAATTTATTCATATAATCTTCAATTCTTCCATTAGTTTATTCATATAACACTCAACACTGAAATTTTATTCTTTTTCTTTGACTGGCACTTTGGCAGTATATATGTTAATGACCATCATTAATTGTAGCACTGAAATGTCACAATTAAGTATTAAAAAAAAAAATCATCTGAATCACGATAATATTTCTTCATATCACTTCCGCTTTATTTTGATCGGTTGTCTCGCGTTCACGAAGTCGATCAAAAGCCTCCTAAATCGGGAGAAACTGTTCCTCTGAAAAAATTTTGAATTAACACCACCGAATGACGCAAGTGACAGATCCCAAAAGAAGAGACGGAGCTTGAGGCAAGTGATGTGATACTCGAGCTTCCAAACGAGTTAATCTCAAACTTGAGCAAAGTTCTACGAGAAAGGGATCTAACACCAAATCTATTTACCAATGAGTGCAACATCGACCCTATTCTTTGTGCCTCTCAAAGAAGTACGTTGGAGGTTCAGTTCTCCACAAATGAACTTAGAACCGCCACCTTCACTCGTGAAGGTATACTCCAAGTGGAACCAGAATTCTTGACAAGCTTAGTAAAACATCTTACTCCCTCGAATTTCTCAAGCTTAACTCTATTTATTTTAGTAGTTGACAATGAATGAAGCAAGCAATTTTTTTCCTACAAAACAACTGGGGTTTTGCCTTTTCAACCAAAGAAAGAAATTACTAATGTTTCTGATTGGGAACTATCACCATCCATTTGTCAGATTCCAATGATATATAGTTCAATTCAGCATCCATTTGAATATTTGAAATTCTAAAATAAATATATACAGATTAAACAAGTAAAGATCTTTGTACATAGAGAGAATCCTAAGATAAGAAGCTGAAGATATCAGCATCCTGTGCCCGATAGAATTCACCTTCCCTACCGCTCCCATAAATATAAACCCATAGATGAATATTTACAACTTCCATTAACTAGAGTTAATGCAGCAAAAGTTCGTTTTCATCCCAGAGTAGTTAAGTTTCTTAGGGCACCAAAACGACTGACTTCCTAAACCGTAGCCACTTTTATGTACACCACTAACCTGATAACTTCATATTTACATGATAGATATGCGCAGAGATAGGCACTAGGAAAGGTGGAATGACCCTTGCCCTTCTGTTATGGCATACAAGAGCTTCTCTTTCATAATCTCCTGCAAAACAAAGATTGAAAATTTGTTCAAAATTTTTCGCCAAATGAGTAAGGATGAAAGATTACATAACAAAATGAAGAGAGATTTGAGACAACTTTTGAAGAGTAAGGTGGGAGCTTCAGATAATTCGCACAGGTCATCACACTCGGAAGGTCATCATCTACCCGCGTGCTACAATGCTGTAAAAAACAATAAAACATAAAACTCTTTTATGGGCCACATTAAAATGAAAAACAAAAATAATAATAATTGAACATCAAAGCATCATAATACTAGCCTTTCGAACAATTGTCAATTTAGGGTTGAGAGAAGCCAAACCCCCAGTTGGAAGCCGTGGTGCTCCAGTCACAAACTGCAAGAATGCTCTTTGCTGCTCGTTATTAAGCTCTCGCATAATTTCCAGTAACTGCCAGTTAAGAAGATTGCCATTAGTTGAATGCAAAATTTGTTGAGATCTAAATCCAAAGTCCCAAGCAAGCATAGAATGGATACTAACGTTTACAACCGGGGGACTGCCAATAGTGTACCCATGATCGAACTTGATGTGATCCAGAAGTTCGCTCGACTGTATCCAAGAGGAAAAGGAAAATAAGAAAATCTGTCACATGCTAGATGAAATGTGCATTCGTCCATAGTGTGAAGATACATACACTCCACAGCTCGTGTTCTCCACATAGCAAGCACTCTAATTCATCTTCAGTGAAAACCTCGAGATGTCGTATAGGGAAGACCTGAAGTGAATAGTAAACAGACGGGGAAAAAATCTTTTCAATATGATTAATGAAGGGGACCATAAAACAGAAATAAAAGAGCAGCATGCTGATTGAAACAGGAGACTATTTTCAGAACTTTCCAAGATGCTCAAAAGATCATCCGTACAAGCAAAAGAATCTTATATCCTCGGAATGTCATCTGATGAAGGATGATTAAAAACTCATTCAACATGCCACAATTATCATAAATAACATAATCAAGACACATATTGCAAGTTACAGTTATTTCATATTTGAACCTAGCTTATTTTATTTCTGAAAGTATTTCAATGAAGAGCCGACTTTTGATTTTTATTCTTGAACTGCTTCGCGATACAAATGCCAAGTCTTTTATGTACAAGAATGAGACATCCAGGAGTGGTCAGATCAGTGAGAACACCTCATATTTTCCAGCTTAGACATGTACATTGATAATAAAAAGTTGCATTCATTCTGTAAGATCCCACACAGAAAAAGCCACAGAAACACTGGTGTTAAAAATGATATCTAGCTAGCAATCAGTGAGAACCCCTCATCTTTTCCAGCTTAAACAGAATGACGTAAAAAAAAATATATATATATACAGATTGTGGGTGCTTACCTGATCAAAACCTGACTTGAATGCTTCCACTTGTCTAGAGATTCCAGATTTTACCGTTGCATCTACGATAAATGAGACATACTCTTCTAAATTATACAGATTTACCTAGCAATTCAAGTGCAAATAGAATTATTTAAGTCTCTGAATATATCCAAATCTCACAACCACATAGGTAAAGATAATAGCAAAGGCTCACCATCTTCGGATCAGAGACACAAGTGTGAACATAATCTGGATATCCGGGTAGGGTAAAGTCAAGGCAAAGATCCTCAATTCTTGTATTGCGAAAGCATATATCAAGGTTACACGATTTTCCATCACATAGGGATTCCAAATACTTTTTCCTTTCAACAAGAGCACAAAACTCCAAGAGCGCCCTACCCAATCCCGGATCAAACAATTGGATGTCATACATGGTAAGTTCCTGCAAAAATGATAAATGAATAATAAGATGGACAGAAATAGCACAATAAAAATAAAAGATCACCCGCTAAACAACAATGGCCACACACCTTCCCCAGAATGA
Organism: Jasminum sambac; assembly: GCA_018223645.1. Taxonomy (NCBI): domain Eukaryota; kingdom Viridiplantae; phylum Streptophyta; class Magnoliopsida; order Lamiales; family Oleaceae; genus Jasminum; species Jasminum sambac. The sequence continues at coordinate 35,412,596 of CP073646.1, read as the reverse complement.
ACTTATAGAATGCCTTTGAGAAAGGAAGATCTAAAATTCTCCCGTCTTGAAGTGCTTTTGCAATGATCTGACCCAAAAGGACAAATTTTTTAATCACTTCCGAAAATTCTATACTACTAGTTTCACTCAGCGAAGGTGACCAAGGACGAGGGAAGAGCCCAAAATGAGACGCTAAAAATTTAGAGTCCTCAGCCTCTAAACTCATCACACAGTCGAGTGAAATGTGGTCATCCCTCCACATACCCAAGCCACTTTTCTGAAACTCATGACAAACCATTGTATAGAACTCCAATGTTGGACCAAGGCCAGTACCCACCTCGTCATTATATTCCACCTCCAGGACAACCTTCTGATGGGCATAAAGGTCCATCATCTGGGCAGCAGATTCTAGAATCTTATCTCGATGAACCAAAAACTTTTTGCGAGGATTATTTCCATTATTTTGCTGCCTCCCACTTGAAACTCCCATGTTACCATTAGACAATGTATGCTTTTGAACTGGTGATCGACCTAAAGCTGCCAGACGGAAATATTTGCATCTTGCTTCAAAACTAAATAAGAAAGGATACCAAATCATTAACTGTGTACACCATGATGGCATGCCACCAACAGATACAGCCATAGGATCCCGAATCTGCTGTTCTAGTTTTTCCGTTAACTTACTGTTCACGAATTCATTTTGGGATACTCCGTGAACTGCTATGTTTAATGTGTCAAAGTCATCAGTTCTTCCTTCTGCAAAAGCCGATATTCTTTCAGAATACATCATATCAAACCTGAACCTGTTTATCCCTTCCAAACATCTAAGAAGAGACAATACATCCCAAGCTGCACTGGACCTATCTGCCTCAACTTCTCTGACAAGCAGCCCAGAGAAACAAGGAGTGTAATTACAAGCTGAGACACTCGTAGACAAAGAAGATTGAGCAACATCATAACGATGTCCAGAATTTACAGCTCTTCTATAGGTTATTTTATATTCACGATTCCAGAATTTCGTATTTATGTTAGTATCAAGTTCCACTTCAATTCGCCGTTTAAGGATTGATTGATACAGTGACAATGTGCAGTCCAATTGCTGCCCTTCTAAGTAGAATAACAGCTTTGGCGAAGCATCTTTATGAAAGCGTGGATGACCTGTGTTCGTACTCCCATCCTCTTCGGGAGGGCAATGCAGTTCTCTCTCGACAGGTTCCTTGTACACAATAAAATTAAAACATCTAAGACTACGGTAATATTATAAGACCAGTTAAAATGAACAAGCAGTGAGGAAAAGTGCATAAAATGATATAAAATTTCTCAAGTTGATAACAATGAGAAAGAGTTAGAAGATGAGTCAACTGATAAGCGGCGCATCTAAAGAATAAGCAGTGCATAGTAGAGACAATAAAAATCAACTCACTGTATGAATATCAGTTACATGTCCCGTGCCTACACCGTGTTCCGGACTGCCTGGTCCTTCAGGTGCAGACAGTGGTAAATCAGGCTTTTCTTCCTGCAAAGTGCACAAGTTGATGAAAAGATGTGATTAAAGGGTAGGGAGATGGGTTATAATAGCTTCTTTCATAGGCAGCAGCAAAGGCAAATATATCAATCTAAATGAAAAGATGATTACTAACTCCATCTAGCACTCACATTAACAAGAATGTTATCAAATGCCATAAGATCTGGACTTTTGTCTTTGGAAAAGTTTGAATCTGACGGAGGATGAGAACTTGAGCTTCCCTTCTCCAAAGTATGAGAGCTAGGCTTTAAGTCTTCTGTTTTGTTAGTATTCAGTTTAGGCCACAGACATCCTTCAATGGCATCCAAAGGTACAAAAGGGTCAACATTTACAACACTTCCAATATAATCACACAGTCCAGTTTCCCCCTCTTCTTTCACAAACTGTATTTTGAGACATGGGTACGAAGTGCAACGCCCAAATGGAACAGTGGCATATGAGTTCCTCAGTCTAGTCGTATGGCTCAAGAGAATGGGGAAGTTTTCAACAGAAGATAGTGCACTTTGTAATCTTCGCACTAGAGTCAAGAGTGGGAATTCCTTCAAAGATGGGTCAGAGAAGGACAACAATAATCTTCCAAACACCTCAAATCTTTTTTCTATGATACACATTTGATCGACTGTACAGTTATCCACTTTACCCCTCAGATGATGGCCATTTGTTAGGTAATTAACTACTGCCTTTACAATTCCACTCTCAACAAACTCGAAAGTGGAAATGGGATCTTTCCCATTAAGTACTAACATAATCTCATGCAGTATATTGTACATTTCACCTTCCTCTTGAGTGGGAGAAATATCATTCAGGGATTTACTTAACATAGCTGTTAATGCATTTGATAGAGTCCTGAGCTTCTGTAGAATATCGGTGAGTCCTTTCTCTAAGTTTGCTGATTCCAGTGAAAAATGATCAGTCCATATATGCTTTGCAAGACTTTGAATGGCATCTTTCTTAAGCTTGCAACCTGTTTCAGGAGATCTTGAAGACTGACCGCCATAAAAAGTAAAACACAGACACCTCTGAACATCAGATGGAGCAGCTTTTTGACGTTCATCTTTTCCAAACCTCCTTTCATCGAACACTGGTGATGCGAATTGTGAACACTTGTCTGGTGAAAATAGACTATAAATGATGAAAATGACACCTTCCTTGGTAAAGGCTTTCAGGAAGACATGAGGAAGCTTCAGCAAAACTGTATTGACAATTTGAAGTGCTAACAGGATCACATGAGGGTCCTTCCTCGTAAAAACTCCAGCCAAAATGCTGTCATGAAACACAGAAACAGATGCAAGCTTTAAGAGTAGAGAAACTTAGCAGCACATGACTAAATTGTTAAAAAGGAAAACATCCTTTCACCTTGAAAAGTTGGCAGTTTGCAGGAGCCCAAGGAGTACATCAGGTTTGCTCAAGAAAACTAACTTGTTGATCATAGATAGGCAACCATAACATATACACATATCCACACCAGAATGAACCACCTGTTCAATGATGAAAATAACAAATGAGAGCTGTTAAGTGAGAACAATAATGAAAACAGTTAAAGAAGCACATATGGAAACACCAACCTGAATCAAAACAGGAAGCAAATCAACTCCGAACTTCTCAACTATATCGGGTCGCTCCATAAGAAAAGCTTCCTTGTCTGATGATAGTTGAACTTCAACATCCTGCTCTCTGGCTATTGTGGGGAGAAGCTCGTTCAACAACTTCAGGACTTCACGTATCTGTGGAGGAAAACAATTAGCTGTTTGCATGCTAACAATAACAGATTATTCAAGCATTATATAGCTTTTAGCTGTGTAGTTTCTAATTTATTGTGAAAGAAACTGGAGAAAAATAGAGCATGAAAACCAGAAAAAAGGGCAATTATACACTTCACCAATCAGCTTATTTTGTACCTCACGCAGAAAACACAGAAGATCTATTTCAGATAACCACTTCTATTTACCTCAGGGCTTGCTTAGAAAGTCAAAAAGGTTTCTGAAACACTTCGACTACCCACTTTCCACCACTTATTTCTATATCAACAAACATTTATTTAACACCAAACAAAAAAAAAAAAAAAAAAAAGAAGAAAAAGTTCAACTGCACAGTCCACCAATCAGGTTATGTTAAACCTCATGCAGCAAACACAGAAGCCTTGTTATTTTGGATAACCACTTCTGTGCAAAAACCGGAAACAGCCCAGGGCTTGTTCAGAAAGTTGTTTTTAAACAAATATTTTCCACTCCTTGATTCTTTATGTTATGTTTAAAAAAAAATAAAAATGAAAGCATTTATGAACACTTTCCAAAGAAGCCCTTATCTATTGGTATTGACATACTACATATTGTCGACTCTTCCAGTTTAGAGGAGTTAATGGCTTCTCATCAAGCTCCCTAAAATATTTAACTAAAAATCATAGACTGATATCCTTAAAGCCATTTTCTGCAAAGAAGTCCATTTGGAAGCTACTTAAGTGCAATCGCAGAAACTTACAAGCATGTATATCCAGAGATGAACAAAAAAGGAAAATTTTATGTCCTAGATATACCCTAGAAATATAAATGTCTACATCAAAATGAACAATCATCTTGTATACACAAGTATAAGTGCATGCACCAGCACCAGTGCGGGAGCATGAATGCTGTGTGTGCTGAAGGATTGTGTGAGTTCATGTTAAAAGGTAATAGCACCATTGACCTGATTGCAATGACCATCCACTACAGAAGTAGACAGCATTCCATGTGGGAGGTCGTATGTGGATAGCATGTCCTTGAGAATGCTGCTTATATTAAGTTCAAGTAAAGTTCTGTAAGCAACAGCGGAGCCCGAAGCCAACTTGACAAGTAATCCTATCAAACCCTGAAAAACAATTATTGACAAGTACACTGATAACTAAAAAATACATCCTCCTAGAGGGGACAGACGCCTCAAACTTTGAAGGTTATAAATATTAAAGATCAGCTTACAACATATATTGGTTGACTAATGGTAGTTCGACTATTCAAGTCTATGTGATGCAGAGCTTGCTTAATCAGCCCGTGTCGGCAAATTTCATCCAGCATATCTGACGAGTTACAAACTTGTTCCCCTATTTTAATCAAGCAGGTGGCCGCACTTTCAACTAGCTGAAAGAAAACGTACACATGGCAATGAACATCAGTTAAGGTTAAAAAAGATGCTTTTATGGACTGAAGTTCCACAAAGGTGCTCTACTACAAAAAATACCTGTCTGTCCTCGTATTGAAGAAGATTACATAATGTAGGAATGGCCTCCATGAAAGGCGACGGGCTTTCAGCAGTGGATTTTTTGCATACATTAACCACAGTTGAAAGTGCAACCCTCTAAGAAAGTTAAAAATAAATAAACAAAAAGGGATAAAGGAAAATGTTGTGTGAGTTTCAAACATCAGCACAACGAATATATGCCTGAGAGATCTAGTATATTAAACACATCTGATATATATCAGTACCTGCACACTTGTGGAGAAGAAATCAATATAATTTAGAACAGCCATGACTGCACCAGATTGCAAGCAAGCAAGAGGTTGTTCAGCAGAAATTTTCTCTAAAGCTTGCAGACACTAGTTCAAGTATAAAGCAACAAATAACTCAGTTAAACGAGAATTCCACACAATATGCTACAATAGACATGTGGAGAAAGTTTCACAACGTACTTGCTCTGCCACATCCAAGTATTCAATCACCATTAATTTTTGACAAAGCACAGGAACTGCATTGTGTCTGACAAGGAAACCTGAAGAACGAGAATTGACATCGCACAAATAAGTTATTGCTCTTGTTGCGAAGAGCATTATATCAGCATTGCTGTCTTGCGCAGCCAACTTCACAAGTATAGGAGAAAATGAGTCCGCCATTAAGCTAGATAATGAACTATCAGTAGCAAAGGACAACAATTCACAAAGCTCAGTAAGCGCAGCTAGTTGCCCAGATTCCTCCACCTCCTCACTCAGAGTTGTCAGCACCTTCTTAAATTTGCTTTGATCACCCCATGATCGCCTTCTGTAGTAGTCGCGGATGCTGCTGTCAGAATCACAAGAACCATATGTCGAGTCCTTCTCACCATCACCCTCAGATCGAGTTGATCCAGAAGTTGATGATGAGGTATCCATGTCAGCATCATGGGCTGAGCTCATTGGAGTGTGGACAGATGAGTTTGAGGTACTAGGCCTAAATTCCGATGAACTGCAAGCTCGCTTATCAGCTGGCCATTCATCTATTGCATCAGTCCTTTTCTGACCTCGATTTTCCATTTTTATACACTCCTGTAGAGTGGAAACACATCTAATTTATCCTCATCGATTTTAACCACACAACATCTTGAATAAAAGAACAAACTGATCATACAATCATTGAAGAAGCAAAAAACTAACCAGCTTTTGTTAATTAGAATGCAAAATGGCAACGAAAAACAGAGGCGAATCGCAGCTAAGAAACTAGACTGAGTAAGTGTATACCCCAGTTAATAATTCCTTTTTAATAATTTTTTGGCAATAACGTATAAAAATCATCCAAATGTTGAAGTAAAAACAAATGATCGAACAACCAAAAAATTATTCTTAAAATAAAGATTACAAATTTTCACAAAAAAAGAACAATCTAAAGCTAAAAAAAGAAACGGAACAAACTCATAATCCAATCCAAACACAGAGTCAGAATTTCCCGAATAAAACACGAGATAAGGCCATAAAAAAGTTCAGATTAATGTGTTGACTGAAAATATAATCAGAGACGCATTCAAAATTTAGGTACCTAAAGGCAGAGGTTCAGTGATTGATCCAGCCAGTGTTAATGAAATTCTAGGATTTTTCTGAATTCGAACGGAAAATTAGCTGATAATTTCGACATCACATTAAAACACCGTTTTATAAACGCATATATACATACACATAGATATATGCCACCCGTATGTATTGTATGTATACGGAAACCGATGATGAGGATGAAAGAAACCGAGTTGAGAAGAAATAAACAATTTTACCTTATTAGACTCCATAGAGGGTACGTTAGATTGTCAGTCAGTATTTCATCAATTAACTAAGGTCGGTTCTAATGGACACGTGTAGGGTCCAGATGTAATGAGGTTGGGTTAGGCCTCTGAACAATTGAACAATCGCCGCTGATCTTTGGATGGATGGGGATTAAACCAGTTTATCATTTGTTTGTGATAAAATTTAGTAAAATCAAGGTAATTTTTGGTGAATCAAGTGGAAGAAAATTTTTATTTGTTTTAATAACGGATAATCATCTCATTTTCCCATAAAAAATTGTTGTTGATTGATATATAACCTATACAGCCTGTTTATAGCTAGTTGTACAAATCATTAAATTATTTATATGTTACATTTTCACATTTTGTTTTAATTTATTCACAATATATATATACACATATATTATAGTTGAAAATTATTTATTTTGTTTTAGTTTATTCACAATATAGTTGATTTGGATGATGAAGACCATAGGGGTGAATGAGAGTAACTTTTAATGATTTTTAATGGATTTTAATGTGAAAGAAGAGAGAGAATGAGTGGAGGTGAGTGGTTGAGATTTGTGGATGTGATGAGATATGTTGATGTGATTGATTTAGGAGAGAGAAAAAAATTGAAAAAAGTGGTAAAAAGTGGTAAAAAGTGAGAAAAAGAGGATCCATTCATGCTTCATATGTGAAAAATATACTTGTGTTTTAGCATGTTTCACATTGATGAAATGGAAATGTGCGAACAAAGATCAATTATTGATATGTGTTTTTATGTGATTTGATATAATATAAGAGAGAGAATGAGTAAAATTAAATAGTGGAAATTTGATAAGACAAATAGATCCCACGAGATTTGTGTGTAAAAATATATAAAAATATATTAAAATTTATAGGAGAACATGAGCTACATAAAAACTAATTTTTTACTTAAAAAGTTAAATAAATAAAAACTAATTTTTTAATTAAATAATGGCCAGATCATAAAATGTGTACATAATAATAATGTAATGATGACCGTTAAAACAAACTTTTTTGAGTTGGAAGGAATACTAAAATTTACTTTTCATCACATTAAAAAATATTGGAACGTGTTAAAAATCTAGTACAAATATATATGCATTTATCCATGCAAACACACTGCACAAGTAACACAATCCACTTATCACACATCACGCTTGACACTACTCACAAAACTCAACACCTATTAAGAGCCTTGTTCGGGTACCCACTATCTCGGTAAAAATAATCGTGTAGCGCGATGAGACCCCAATAATCGTGTAGAGCGATGTGACCCCGACCACGAGGAAGCACGTATACATTATTCATCTGATTTAACATAGCCACAAAAAATTTTTTTTTTTTAACTTTCTTGGATGGTGTGATACTCTCACAGGATGACACATGGCTTGAATTTGACATCAACGTAGATTTTTTGTACGTGTGTTTTCATTTGCTTTCGAGAAAGACTTCACCACACAGGTACAAAACAACAGCATACGATTCTTTTTCTTTCATAAAAATGCCAGTTGGCAGTACTACATTGTAGAGTTAGTACTGGGTACTAGAAATTCTTTCGTCCTCAAACAAAGTATTTCAACCAACATTGCAGCTATTACATATTCATTATCACCATTACCGCATAGCAATTGTTGAGGATAAGGTACACTTTGGATCTAATGCCTATATAATTGGCAGTATAAAATGTCAACTATGTCCAGATAGTGACACATGCCCTCCCACCATCAGGGGCTTCGGCGGACACGTGTCGACGATCTTTATGGTATCAACTAATTAGCGGGTGATCGGTAGCACGATAAGGTCACATGGTATGGATAACAGTAAAAAAATAAGACACAAGCAAACTTGGACGACATTATGACCAGAAGAGCAAGTAAACAAGATTCACTGATAACATGATAGATATACTGTAAAATCCTTTAACAAGACCAAATCAAAATTTCTCAAACTAACCAGAGTAAATTCAAGAGACCAAATATGGGAGAAAGGATATCTGAGTAATTAAAGAAATTAACGCTTCGACTCCCTCCCATATGCACCTTAATGTCTTAGAATCCGAAACAAACAGACGACCATAAAACAAACAAAAGTTAACAAAATAAGGTTCTAAGAAACTTCAAAAAGAGACTAAATTACTCTGAGACACCCAACCACTTTGAGAAGTTCTCAAATTCAGTGTAATCGCTGTCTGAGATCATAGTCTTGTACCATGACTTGCTTGCAGCCTTAATTGCAGAAGCCTCCTCCTGCAGATATCAACCAGTTGCACACCATTACAAGAGCAGTTGAATAATGATTAGAATTTGCAACCATTTTGAAGTGTGTTTTAAGAACTTATAAATTTAAGACGAAACCTTTATTTTACAGATGTGTTAGGTAAAACGCTAATTTTGAGTAAGACCTGAAAAGCAAAGAGCAAGCTATGCCTATCGTCAAGGCGTTGCCCAAGCTGGCGTTTCGGTACGATTTTAAAACAGAGTTTTCAAGTAAATAAGTTAGGTCAAAAGTTCTGGACAAAGAAAAGTCTGTGTCTTTGGAAGTTTCCATCCCCGGGATGTGTGAATTATCATGATAAAAAGATAATTCTTAGTTGATTTTTAGCTTTACAAGTGGGAGGAAAAATAAAAAGAAGAAAACAAGCATCCAAGTATTTAAAAAAAAGGACAAACTCCGTGCATAACTTGTGTTTGACACAACTCGAGGAAAAGATAAACAGCGCCTAGTTAACATAGTCCTCAATATAAAGAAAATAAAGCCACACAAGTCTCAGCAGCCAAAGGGAACATTTTGGTGAGAGGAAACAGAACAACTAATATGATTGTATAAAGAATTCTACAAAATTCAATTGACATTTCACAGTGCAGGTATCTGAATTGAGGACTTTGAAAGAGTTCCAAAACTATCTTTAGACGCCTACACGAAATAATAGCAGCAATAACAATCTTAGTATTATTTAAGCTACAACACCCAACATAGGCAATTTGATTTATTTACATACATTCTTGAACTATATTCGTATTAGAGCACAATTAGTCCCCTCGTACTTAATTGATCATTATACCTTTGTTATCTTACTCATCGGATACACATTAAGTAAGCAAACTTAACGATCAATATTTAAAGACTATATCGACTGCGTTGTGTAATCATCAATAGGTATCATCAATGTCTAATTATGCGTAGCGGTAAAAAGCAATTATTAGAATTATTAGAACAAGGAAACTGAAATGTTAGTTGCGCACTAATTAGTAGCACCCATAATCCATAACAAAATAAAAAGTGCAGAAAACAGTACCTTGGTTATTGGCTTCCTCTTCTTCTCGAGTTTCTCCTGCTTAGCCTTCACACGCTGAGCCTCGGCCAATAGAGCCATCCTCCTAGCAGCCTTAGCATACGGGTTAAGCTTCAGCATCACATTCAGATTCTTCAGTGGGTTCTTCTTCAATGGAGCCCTCTTGATCTCCTTCTTGATCGGCTTCACAACAGACTGCACCTCATCGGAGTTAATGATCCTAGCCAGATCAGCATTCACCATCTTAGACCTCGGCAACAGATATCCATTCTTCTTCTCAGATGGCTTGTCGAAAGTTCCATAAATCTCATCCAATTTCTCAAAAGCAGATTTGGTCCAGATAATGAACCTCCCAAGATGCCCTCCAGGAGCCAATTTCAGAAGATTGAGCCGGGAAACATGAGCAACCTCAACACCAGTGATATTGCGAAATGCCTTCACGAGCTTCGCACCTTCTGTGCCATACACAATGAGAGGGCCTTTCCTGGAAATATAGCGTCGATTTCTCATTTTACCCTTTCCAGGGCGAATACCGAGGCTATCCTTAGCCTTCTCAGCATCAGGATAAGCTCCGATTTGCTTAAGAACTTTAATCGCCGCATTTGTTTTCTCGAGTCCCTCAGCGGAATCGGAAACAACAAGAGGCAACTCAGGAACCTTCTCAATCCGGTGTCCACGGGCAAGCACCAGCGAAGGCACGGCAGATGCGGCGATCGCGGAAACCACCGCATGGCGCTTCTGTGTAACATTCACCGCCCTATGCCAGCGGCGCCAGATCTTGGTAGGAGCGAACATGCGACCACCACGGCACATGTTTCCGAATGCTCCCTGTCCTGCACGATGAGTACCGCCACCGGGAACACGGGGGATACGAGACACGGCACGACCAGTGCCCCATGACTCAGCCGAGGTTTGGTGACCGGCGCGCTTAGAGACGGCGTAAGGCTGACGAGCATTCTTAGAGATTTGACCGTGAACAAATGTCACGATATCGGGGCGGATCGACGCCTTCATGACGTCAGGAAGAGGCAATGAAGCTCCATCGGTGGCCATGTCATTTTCCAGAGTTTGCACGGTGACGAGGGGACGGGCGGCAGCGGCCATTTCTCAGTACTGGGGGAAGAGGACGGGGGGAAGGGTACAACGCGATGCTGCGTAAGAAATTTTAGGGTTTCCACTTTCTTCAGTCGTTTCTAGGGCTTTTATCCTCTCTAACTTCTAATGAAACACTGGGCCTAGGCTTCGGCCTGTAGTCAGATGGAATGGGCTCTCAATCCAGGAGAACGAAAATGTGATGCTTACGATCAATGGGAGCTCTAACAAATTAGCGTTTGTTATTTGCACTATAAAATCTATTAATTTATATTAATTTTTTCTCTCTTATTATTTTTAATTATTTATATAATTTTTTAATTTTTAATATATTTTCTCCAAATTTCAAGCATTTAATCTACACAAATTTCGAATAGACAAATTTCATTCTGCACATAATAAGGCATTAATTAATTAATTGACAATATAAATTTAAAATTTGGTTAGAAACATCTACCCCTACAAAGGTGGTGTTTTGGGTCGAGCCACTTCATTTCCCAATTGGTATCAAGACCTAAATTCGATATTTGACCTATATTCTTGCTTTAATTCATATTGATTACTTTTCTTATTATTTGTTGATATATATTAGAACATCTCTAGTGGGAGGTGTCCCATGAAGATGTGTGTTAAAAGAGAGATAGAGAGAGAAATATTATTTTAATTGTAGAGGAATGGAAAGATATGTAGATAAAAAAATTAAGGGAAAAGTGTAAAACAGGAGAGAGGTAGAAAGATATTCAATAATAATAATAATAAAATAGTAGTGGAAAATGTAAAGTTGAATGTTTGAATTTGGACATTACGTGGGAAATGAGGAAGAAAAGGTGGACGAAAAGTGAGTAAAATGAGAGAAAAGTGATTAAAAAAATTGAAAATTGAAAAATTACGGGACCCACACAAAATTTATGTGAGCGTATCTCTCTAAAATTGGATTTTTGGAAAGAGACATGGCATTGGAGATGCCCTTGGAGATAGACTTTTCATGTCTGCACCTATGCCGATGGTGACAACTATGCATTCTGAAAAGGTGAGTTTTGAATGCATTAGATGTGTGATGAGAGATACTACATGTACAAACTAGTGTCAACATGCTAACAAACACAACATACATAAAGTAAAATGATCATTTTATTCCAACTTGTATTCGTGTGTCTGTATTTGTGTGTACGCATTATTTTCCATGATATTTATCGGATCGATTAAATATGTTCTCTTGTTAACCGTAAGCATACTATCTTGCCAATGCAAGACATGAATTAGTAAAAGCCTACACAAAACTTGCATTATTATGGCTCTTGCCAACCTTTGGCCTGCCATCTTGCCAAGCCATGAATTAATATGTGACCCACAGCCACATTGTGCACCGAAGTAATGTTGCTGATTGGAATTCGCAGGAAACAAGAATCGAATACACGTGCAGGTAAACCCCCAACAAAGCAAGAACGGCAAACATATCTTAAGGACCTTAAATTTCAACAATGCCAGGGATAAAGTAGATATAAGCACAAAATTTCTTCCTACTCAAATCATCATACAACATTAATGCCTTGCTTTTATTGCCTCATGTGTTCTACCAGTTACCATCCGAGATTGTAATGCCAAGTAGAACTGAAGGCAATGGCGCGGCAAGAAAGATGCTGACAGCCAAAGAAACTTAACCAAAATATACATACATGAACCATGTCTAGGGCAAAATATGATGGCCTCAAACCAGATGTCTACCAGCTTTGGCGTCTTGTTAATTCAGAGCCCATTGAGCACACACCTGACAGCGTCACCTTATGTCTATATAGAGTGATGCCAAGTCTCCATCTGAGTGCTGGTTAAGAGAAAATACAGTTGCTGGCATATTTTGATCTTTATTCTGCTTTGATCACGGCTGGTGAACACAGCCCTACTGTTTTGTTATCAACATCGTATGATGAAAGAACCTTCCTCTGCAAAAAATAAGTAGAAATTGTTTTCACCCCATCATTCCACAAACATATTCGTGCAAATTATGAAGGACCATATCACATGATTCATATTCTCTCCAGTCAACTCTTTGTAAAGACTGATAGTTTACAAATGAAGCTTCAGTGAAAGACTAGATGAATATGATGAGAAATATATGTAAAATAGCAACACTTACAATTGACTCAAAGTCTGGGTTGGACAAGTTGATGGTAAGGTTTCTTATCAACAACGAAACCTGCATACCAATAGAAAGTATATGAACTCTCAATTTGAAATTTATCGACAGTATAATGAACAACATATTTCCGAGTAGCTGGCACATGAATTCCAGTATCAATACATTGAGAGCATTAGTTGCTTGACATCTGAAACAAAAGAGAGAATAAAAGACAAGTTGACGCACAGTTTCAAAATTAATGGGATCCATTTCCTTGAGTTTCTCCACATGACCTTTACTGTCAGGATCAAAGACACTCCCAATGAAGCTATACACTTCAGCAAAATCCGGAATGCCTGAAAACAAATGAATTAAGCAATCATAATCCAATAACTATAAATAATAATAAGATGGCAAGCAAGTCCTAATTGAAAGAACACGGCACAGACATAGGAAGCTGCTCCAATAGTAGAATCGGATATAGTGCACGTGTCAAAAAGAATGCCAATGAATAGAGCAATACGCATGAAGCCATGTAAAATAAAGATACTGAAAAGACAAAAGAATCCAAAAGAAAACAGGCATTTGTGGGTAAGTGTATGAAAACCAAGTAACCTTATAAAAGACACTACAGAGTTTAAAGACACTACAGAGAAACTCTTTGGGGACTGGATATAGTTCGTTCAAGGTTGATCATGATTGCTCATGACTTAGACCAACAGGACAGTGAATAAGACAGAATTCTTACCATGAACTACAGATCCTTGCTTGCCATGATTTGGTAAAGGAGAACCTGCTGGTGTTCTAGTTGAATCGGCCGTTCCATTCATACCGCCATTACTTATATTTGCACCCTCCTTGGATCCAATATCAGCTGAATCAGCAATATTGCATGTCACAAGAAGGGCAGAAAATTTTCCTCTGATAAGTGAATTTCTTTGTTTCATCCACCCCCCACCCAACCACTTGGATAAGTAACATGTTCAAATATGAACATACAATATGTACATGGTTTTAATAGGGGGCAGATGAGTGGTAAAGTGGCTTCGAGAAACACGTGTGAATAAGAGCCAAACATGTGGTTAAATTCTCATGAATACCTTCAACCCCCTGAAGATTGAATTCATTACACGATGGCATGGCTCCACTCGATGGATTGTTCATAAGCACTGAAGCATCATCCCATATAGGGTATCCAGGTGGAAGAGGGTTCACTGAAGAAGGATACGCCATAGACGCTTGTAGTGGCACTAAAACTGCCAAAGTAGTCAAGGGAATTTGAAGTCAAGATTGTGACAAACACTTTATCCAACCAATATTGCTGACTGGGAGAAGACAAACCATTTCTAGGCGCCTTCTGCGGGTATGGATGAGAAGCTTTACGTTTGGGGCGAGGGGGTGGTACATGTGCTACTGCTCCATTCTTCTGAACCTTTAGAAAGTATTTTTGTGCATGACTGCGAATCTGTTTTAGAAAAATTTCAGGATTATCACTTGCATAATTGCACTTTGGAGTTTGGAGGAAAGAAGCTAAAATCTGAATATCATTCCTTTTTCAAACGAGTGGTGAAAATGTACTCTGAGGTTAGTGTGTATTGATATTTGCTGGACTAGGAAAATGTGCAGTAATTTTATAAAAATGTTCATGGAACAGAGAACTTAAAAGGCAAACAAAATTCAGATCAAAATAGAGAATGGAGAAGAAAGGGAGCATGCCATTAGATCAAATTTTAAACCTACCAACTCAGGGCCCCAAATCCATATAACTGATACTGATTAGTGAGATTATCAGAAAACTCAAAACAGAAAATAGCGCACAGAATTGCACGGTTAGATCCGTCAAGAAGAATATTACATCGGTTTAAATCATACCTGAATTACGGTCTTCGAACCAACAAAATCTTCAATTTTCTTCCAATCGCGATCAAACCTGGATTATTCAGAAATGGAAATCTAGATTCAGTAAATTGTTTCACGCGAGCGCACGTTTTAACAAACAAATTGGAGGCTTCGGATTTTAATTGTCGTTAAAAAACAGCGGATTAACAAGAAATATGCAAACAAGATAACATCTGAATATCAATTTTCAGAAGGCGCTCGAAGAAATGATGGTACTTCTTTTGAAATCAATTCATGAACGGCGAACAAAAACAAGTAAAGAGCCACCGATCTCGATTCAATTTACTGCTATGTTGACTTGTTGCTACGAAACTTTACTGTAACTGAAAATCACTGTCTCACTCACGCCTCTCTGGTTTCAAAGAAAAATTGCCGATACGATTCAAACGAACAGCATAGCGAACCAAAACATCTGGAGATTACAGAAGCACAGCTACTAGCGTATATAAACGAACAAGGAAATAAATACGGAGGGGCTTAACAGTTGGAGAGCTTCGAGGAACTTGTCGTGTTCTTCGTCGGTCCAGCTTTCTCTGGACTTGGTTATGGTGTACGGTTTTCTGACCTTCTTACCGGACGCGTCTGCTGGCGGTGGAGGTGGAGTGGGGTTAGATGAGCCGGAGTTCATCGTATGGCCGCTGGCTGCTACTTGCGGCGGTTGTCAATTGCCGCGCGGTGGAGGTAGTGGTTGCTGATGGTTTCGTGTTTTGTGTATGTGGTGCAAAGGAAGCCAATCACTAAAATTTCAAACCTGTCAATGAATCGCGGGTCACTCGCTTTATGAGCCGATTTAATCGCGTTCCTAGTTGGCAACTGGATAAGTAGTCTTCCACTCTTCCTTTTCTAATGGATTCAAGTCGAATCTACAGGCTCCTTTCACAAAGTTTTTCTAATAAAGCAAAATAATTTTTTTAACTACAAATTGCAGATTGTAGAAGTGGAAAGGTCTTTTGACTTTTGAATTAGGGTCAAATTGATAACGAGTGTAGAACAAACCCTTGGATGAATAAGAAAATATAATATTTTTAATACTATATAATTTTTTTTAAAAAAGACAAAAAATGCAAAAATAAGTATATAAATTTAACTTTTATCATTATCCTTAGTTAGAGTATGTTTGACAGAGATTTTTGAAAAATATATTTTTTGAATGTTTGAGAAAATTGGTATAAGAAAATAAAAGCCAAAGGCATTGTGGCCTAGCGGCGTGTAAGTGCGTTTTGCGGACCTTTAATCAAAGAAAATAAAAGAAATTATCAATTCAATTAAATGAATAATTGAAAAATGATAATTGGAGAAATAATTTTTGCTTTAAAGTTGTACAAACAAGATTTCAGTCTACGGAGTTAATTCTTTTGAGGTCCAACTAGTTAGTTTTTCTACGCAAACGATCCCACTACGAATGCTCTAAAGCGCTTAGGCGCCGCTAAGCACCTAAGCGTGAGGCGGCTTTAATACGCTCCGCTTTGTCAGAAAGTGCGGAAAAAGCAGTCAAAGACGAGCGTTGACCCATTAAGCGTGATTAAGCGCGCTTAAGCGAGCTTAAGCGGGGCTTAATCGAGCTTAAGCGGGGCTTAATCGAGGTTAAGCGTGATTAAGCGGTTTTTTTTTTTTTTGGAAAACCCAAAAATTTAAATTGGAAAGACCAAGACCATTAAAGGGAGAAATTGTCTAAGTGCAAATAAAATTTTCAAATCTAAAACATGTAAATTAAATATGATAAGATTTCCAAATGCTAAACTACTCATTTATATTCTATGATAAGTTGTTTTCTTTCTTTTTTCTTTGTTTTCTTTTTTCTTTTTTTTTTTTATGGAGCAAAAGTTTTTGTTTTTTTCACCACTTCAATAACGTGAAATTTTAGAAGGTTTTGTAAAATTATTTAGAGGCTATTGTGTTTATCTAATTTTGGCCTTTTGGAAATTTAAGAATGTTTAGGGGTAGAAATTATTATTAAATATAATATTTAAAATTTTATATGTGTTTGGTAGACATTATTTTATTTATTTCATGATTTTAGATTAATTAGAAATTAAAAATAAATAAATTAATTAAAAAACGCTTTTTAACTATTAAGCTTCGCTTAAGCGCGCTTAAGCTTATAAAACTTGAAGCTTGAGGTCGACGCTTCGCCACGCTTTACGTTTTTTAGAACACTGCCCACAGGTGAGAAGAAATACTTGCTCATTAAATATCCAGCCACATATGGGCGTGATAAGATATAAGATGCCCACATGTGGGTATCAGATCGGGGGAGAGTTTTTCTATAGGAATTTAATGTGATTGAAAATAGAAGATTGTGAATCCCATATGTGGTTCAAAGTAAAATTTGTATTTTTCGAAAACAAAAAATACGAAAGATGTAAAAGTTGTAGAATTTTTTTTCAATAATTTGGAAAAAAAAAAAAAAAAGGTTACGACCAAAGAGGATCCAATTCTACTCTAATTCTAATGAAAGAAAAAGGTCGTGTCAACTTCTTCCGACATTTTATCTCCATCGAATCAGTATACCAAAATCTGAATATTCTAAGAATTGATAAAGAGATTAAGTGAAGGAAAATGTAAAAATCAAGAAAGATAAATTCAGTGTCCGTATTTCAGATATATATCCATTTTAATTTTTTAACTACATATTCTATCACATTCATCAATCTTGTTTTTTTTTTCTTTTTTCTTTTTCCATTTTTTAGTTTTTAACTATTTTGTTAAATTAATAATTTTTACAGCTATGTCTCCAAAAATAAAAAAAAAAAAAGAAATAAAAGAAAGGCCTTGTGCAGCTATATCGAACAATTCCATGAGCGAAAAACGTGGTGGGCGCACCCCTTGTCCAGTGAGTTATGGCTTGCGTACCAGTAAACTTTGAATCTATGTTAATGGGAACTTAATAATTTAATTAATAATTACGTAACATTTAAATGAGAAGTCGTACTCAAATCGAATTAATAAAAATACAAGAACATTTCCAATGCATTGGATGGATTATTATCTAGATGATACATAGATAGAAAGGTTTTTAATTTACATGACAACAGATCAACAGAGTTTATGAAATAGATAATTAAATTTAATCTTTTTTATTCCTTATATAACTCAAGTACTTCAATGGTGAATTCTAACTGTGTCAAATGTAATTCTACATGACGTATTTAAAATGAATTTCTAAATATTTCCCATTTTAGCTTACTCGACTTTTTAACACAATCAATTTATATTTTTCATCGAAAATACATAAATAAATCATAGTGTCCTATAATTTTTGTTTGCACTTTGTACACATAATACATCATAATATATATTTTCGTGTCACAACTACATTACATAATATTTTTTTATGTTATATTAAAGAAATAAATAAACACGATTCAAAAAATCAAAAATAAATTTATTCAATAAATAAAAAAATAAATAAACATGGTCGATGTATTTTTAAACCCCATGCTTGCCCATTTAAACAAAAAAGGAAATAGCATAAAGGAGACAATTGATTGCTCGGGAGGTTTAGCACCGATGATCTGCTGTTGATCGTGAACGAAAGTAGGGCCCGCGAGGATTTGGCTGATGCTACCCTTGAATTTATATAATCCACAAAATTCATGGCCCATCCACGTGTGAAAACTGAAAAGTGGTGTTAGTTAATTCTCTGCAAGTTTCGTGAAACCCTCGAATCCACCGTTGGTTGTAGAGGATCGACGGATAATAATATGCATCGAATCTGTGGTACATAATGGCCATTACTGGTTGACAGAACCTAGGCAGTGGGCCCATGAATCTGTATCCCATAACACGTGTCCAATAAAGGAGTCAACTCGGCAGTCGACGGGCAAAGCCGGCAAATGCTTGGTGCTTTTATATTGGGTCCAATGTCACAATGTGGGTTGCACCTTTCTTTGGCCCGGCTGGTGGGGTGGGTTTTTCTATGTTATCCATATAATTTTCGGCCGAATCTTTTGCTTGTTTGGCCCAAAAGTAACTCCCCACTTTAGGTTTCCGACCAAGCCTGCCCCGTTTCCATTACAATTTTACTATTCTAAGCTCTCTCCGCCCGCCGTAATACGAGACAAGTACTACTAGGAGAATGTGAAAATCTTCTACGGGCAGCCATATTTTCGGCCTGAGACACAAGCCCCCCTATAGTAAGGGGGGCTAGTGACAGAGGCCGAACTTCGGCCGCTGGAACCATAAGAAAGCTGTAGGAGAATTTAACCTGGTTTTCTATCTCTTCCCTTTATGAGTATCTTGTCAGTTTCAAGAACTAACCTTATGTATTCTTCATTTTAAACATTTTTTTTATAACATATAATTGTACTGCATGTCAAGAACCCTTAGGTAATTTTCAATTTACAAAATTTTAATTTTATATAATTATAAATTCTCAAAAATCATAAGTAATGTTACCTTCGCGCATTGATACAATATCCGCGAACATGAAAAATTACGAATAATTTACTCTAATGAAATTAATCCTTAATTTGTTAAACTATCGCTACACGTTATTTATGTATTATAAAATGATATCGTTAAAATTTAGTTTTAAATAATTTTGATAAATAATATGATATAATGATTTCTTTTTTTGTTCTTGATATATATAATATTTTATTACCTTAACCATTTGTAAAACTGAATCAAGCAGTTAATCTAATTTTTTTTCCTTAAGCTCAACAGTGCATTGTACGAAACAAAACTAATTTTGTAAACCAAATCAATTTAAAATCATCATGTACCAAGACAATTAAACCAATTTTTTTATTTTATATTAGTTTGTTCTATTTTGTAAAACTAATTCAACAGATCGTAATTTTAAATAATTTTTTGTAGGAAAAAAATTCGTGAAACTGCTTATTGACTACACTACGTATTAATTGTATTTAACATCCTTTAACTTCACAAGTCTTTATGTTGAGTTCTTTAACTTTTTTAACATCATAACTTTATCTACTATTCTTTAATAATTATTGAATCTTGTCATAAATGATATTTTTCTTGTACAAATTCCGTTAAAAATGCTCCTAAATGCTTTAGATAAGTAGAGAAGAGCTAAAAATGTAAATGTACAACTATTTCGCTCATTTTAAAGTGCATTAAAAATGCTCCTAAATGCTTTATCTACCATTCTTTAATAAATTTAAACCTGAAGAAATCCAAGGATTAGTGTGTTAGGCCATCTCCAATGCTAAACTTTATTTTACAGTTTTTAACACTTCAAAATATAGTTTTTTTTTCTCTATTTTACAGTTTCCTCCCCCAACCCAACACTCTAAATATATCATATCAAATGAACAGTATTTCTTACTTTACATTTTTTTAATTACTTATTGATTTGAATAATAAATTTTTGCATTTATTTATATACTTCATTACATATTTTGTAAAATTCACCATTAAGTAAAATATTTCATTCATTAAATTGAAATACAACACACGATCGAACATACGAAAACATAAAATACTATCATAATTCGAAATTTTCGTGACGGAAACGAGAACTAAATAAATGTACACCATTGACAATGCTAACAATAAATAAGCTAAAAAAAATTACACAATTAATTAATTGAAATAACTAATAGTACACTAATTAATCTAAATACAAATAATAAATAACTCAATGCAAAAAATGGGATACAAAAGGCAAAAAAAAGATTTGTAGTACAAGTTCAAGGGACAAAATTGGAATATTTTGAAACTCCAAAATTTGGAGTTTGCTACAGTAGCACTTCAAATTTGGCATGCTACTATAGCACCCACCCCATTTTTAAAGGTTTGAGAGGTGCGTTGGAGATGGCCTTAAGACTAAAGAGGACAAATGGAGAACACAACAAGTTGCCAATCAAGCCAGCGCGGCTCAAATCTAACAAACAAACGCAGGCCGGACAATTCTATTTGATTGAATGGATTTTTACTACATTATATGTATATATTATATTTATAAGTAAAACCCTTAATGTGGAAGAGAATAAGGAAAAAGAGGAATAAAAAGGACTAAATACATCAAATTTCCTGAAGATGGGAATCAAATTATAACTCTTCAAAAGATAAAGTACCTTGGATACAATTTATTTGGGATCTTTTGAAAAAAAATCAAATATTAAAGACCAAAATGTAAAATTTAAAAGATAGAAAACCTCCAGTACAAATTCCACAAAAGAAAATAGGCACAAAAGCATTCAGGTGTAAGTGGGTCCTGTTACGGCCATAAACCCCAAAATCCAAAAGCAGGTACGGCTAAATGCACCAATGGCTTTACCTTCTACGCCCACTTTTATTTCTCATTTCCCATTATACCCCCTTTGTAACAAAAAAAAAAAAAAAGTTCGCTCCATATGAAGCGAACACACCGATGTGTGTTCGCTCCAGTGTGTTCACTCCACATGGAGCGAACACACATCGGTGTGTTCGCTTCATATGGAGCTAACCAATTAAAAATAAAAAAAAGAAATAGAGAATAACGGATAAAAATAAAAAAATTTCTTATCATTTTTTTCAATCACGTTGACGAGTAACTTCAAAATTTTGTAAAGTTTTTTGCAACCACTCAATTTTTTTAATACTTGTATTCAATATTAACCGGATAAAATCAATTAATGTATTATAAAAAAATTCGAAATTCATCATCAAAGTAATTATAGAAAACTTTAAAAAATGAGTAATTTTACTAATTATTATTTGCTATTATTTTTGTTCAAATTTTTTGCAACCATTTTGGCAAGTAATTTTGAAATTTCTTTTAATTTTTTGCAACTATTTTGATGATGAATTTTGAATTTTTTACGATACAATAATTAGCTTTATTGTCAAATTATTAAAAAATTTAAATTTTTTACAACCATTTTAGCGAGTAATTTCAAAAAATTTTTTGTAACTACTCTAATGATAAATTTTGAATTTTTTTTATTATATGGTAATTAACTTTATCCAATTAGTGTTGAATATAATTATTTAAAAAAATTTGAGTGATCGAAAAAATTTAAAGAAATTTTAAAATTATTCATCAAAGTGGTTACAAAAATTTAAACAAAAAGTAATATAAAAATTTTTCGTCTCATATTTTTCATTTCTTTCTTTTATAATTATTTATTTATTTATTTTTAAAAATGATGTTCGCCATACGCAGGTTTGGGCGAACTCCCACATGGGCAGTTTGCCCCATGTGGGGCGAACACTGTTTAACGGCGTTGACCACCAGGATGAACGTCTGTTTTTTTACAAGAGTAGGGTTGGAATTTTTTGAAAATATGGGTGTAGACAGTAAAACCTGGTCCATTTAGCCGTTGCCAACCCAAAACCCAAAGTTTCCACGATCTCTTAGGCACCTCACCACCTAAGTTTCATTCCATTCTTGTGATTTCAGAGAGGCAGAAGAAAAGAAACAACCTACAATGGCAATGGTGCTCCGAACCCTCCGTCAAAAACCAGTTCCCTTGGTCCTCCTCAATCGCAATCTGCAGCAATTCTTTGTAACAAAAACTGCCTCAAACCAGCATAAAGAGGATCCGAAGGTCGAAGGTAAGCCCTAGAGATTTGAATCTCTGCTGATCAACATCCTTCTAATGCAAATCGGCTAATGTTTCTGTTCCTAGTTTTAAGATAGCGCATTATTTGGTGAAATAGGTTGTAACTTTTATGAATGATCGAGAGCAATTCATAAACCATATGATGTTTAGGCTTTCTTCTCTCGGGAACATAAACTTCACTTTTATGTCAACGTCACGCGATTTTCTGAACTCCGCCTTATGTTGAGTTGGAATTGTTGTATGTTTGTTGATTACTTGAATGAAGAAAAGACTCTGCAACAATAAACCCAACTTCTTTGGTGGGGGTGGGGGTGGGGGTGGGGGGTTTAAAACTCCAAATTTGTGGTATGTATTTTGATCCAATTATACGACATCCATCTTGTATGTATGCTTTGTTGTCTACTGGAATAACCCAGGCGTTAGAATTTTTTATAGGCTTGGGGAAATTTAAGCTGAATTTAAGTCGATCAACTATAACTTATTAAAAACCGAGAAGGGATAGTTATAAACCTCTATTTTTGCAGGAAAAGGTGAACTTGATGACCCTGCTTATGTTGCCTCACAGTTTGGCCGAACCACGTTAAATCTCGGTGTTCCATATTTGTGCTTATTTTAGTGTCCATTATTTTCTCAGTCGCATATTATTTTTGTGTCCCACTGATCTTGGGCGGAATTAGCAGCGCCTAGTTCCCCAACAGATTTTGGAATATGAACGTGGGAAAGTAGTGGCTATCAGAAATTCTGAAACTGCTCGTGAGGGAACAAAAATTCTGAAACGAAGTGTGGGCTGGTTCAGGAAGCTCTTTGAGGGAAGAAGAGACTGAGATGGTGACCAAGGCCAATCGTTTATTGTGAAATATCAAAAGAATAGTGTAATTTTATCCATTTGCAGAACAAGAATAGCATGAGAATGAAGCTCAATTTGGTATTGAACGTGAATTGATACGTAATTTGATTGCACGAAACAATGAATACCTGTGCCAGCAATTCACCCCCAGTGGCTTAATTAATTAGTTACATAGAGTTAGTTTTTATTTGAAGTTTTCATTAATTGAATACCTTACTTTACATGTGCCAGCAATTCACCCCCAGTGGCTTAAAAGGCTCTCTTTCAGCCCCACCAGAAAGGTTCGCCAAAGAAACAGAAGAGCAATGACAAAGAGGACTGAGAAGAATTGTATTTTGAAAAATGAAAGTCAGATTTCCCTGTATTTTGAATTAATGCCTTGATCTACAGTTTGAACATCATCAATCTTTAATGCCTTGATCTACATTTTGAACATCATCAATCTTACCCCCAACCCCAAAAAAAAAAAAAAGAAGAAGAAGAAGAAGAAGAAGAAGAAGACGAAGAAGAAGATTGATGTATGAGATTATGATGCGTATATATATCTTGGTTTATTCGATGGCAAACTATAAGCAAATCTATAGCAGGGGATGCAAGAGTCGAGACTGTAAGAAATAAAAAAATAAAAAATAAAAATTGATGAAACACAAAATGGAACCAACAATTAGAACCTGGAAAATCAGCAACAAAACATTAAAACACATGATGAAAAGCAGTTACACAGGAAAATCTTTTTTGTATTTTGGGATCCATTTCCATGAAGTTTCGATGAACTTCAAGAAATATACAATTTGATCACTTTCAAAACTGATTTCTCTTTGCACTTTTGTTTCTTTTGCTCGGAATCTGTTTTCATGCCATTTATGTTCGAGTTTAATCAGTCTATTTCTACCATTGATAATTTGTTATATTTATCAGTTCATTCATATTTTTGTTAGTTTTTTCTTCCCTTCAAGTTCCTATTTTACAAAATTTCGCACCCCTTTATTTATTTTATTTCTCTAAAAATCATACATATTATTGAATTATAAGGGAGAGTGTAAGGGTTGGAAACCCTGAGTCGTTTTCTTCTCTCCACTCTGGGGAGGATATCCTCACCACAGTGGCGAGGGTATCGTTTTTGGTTGGATCCTTGATTTAGGAGAGAGGTCAAATGCCACTAGACTACGAAAAATCATACATATTTTGACAACAAAAATTCTGATTTTAATTGTGACTATTTAGTTTTAGCAATCCTAGTACGCGATTGTCCTTAACTATCACACCTTGAATTACACACACATGATGATCATGGTAACATACACCCTGCAAATGTATATAGTTTCACCATTTGTATATTTTAGCAGTTGGATTACGGAGTTTAATTTTATATATCCGCATATATAACTACCATGTTACTTGATAATCCGATAGTATAAGCTAGCAGTAATTTCAAATTTCTTTCTTTTCCGGCCAGGCTACTCCTAATGGTTAACATGAGAAGAAATATGAACATGTAAGTGCATATTCAACAAGTCAGTGTAATTTTTATATTTTTTTGAATTTTTTGATTCGTCTCATTGAGCTGGTTTTATTTGTCTCCATTGTCCCTTTTTTTCCACCGTAGTTGACGCTTGTGTCAAAATATTGTTGTAGTGTCTTGGGTATTCTATGATTTTATGTTGAAGTGGAAAATCAATTTAGTTTAATCTTTTTTGGATTTTGGGGTGCCGTTGACGATTGTTTGCTACAAGCTGTTAGTTAAAGCTCTGGTTTTTGTAATATTTTCTCTTTATTATTGGAAACTTTTGCTGATGCACTTGGCTGTGCGTCAATGTTGTTGGGTACCAGTTTTTCGCGGTGGATGTTGTATGTGATAAGGACAGACCCATAACTTCGCCCCAAAAGCGCGCTCTAAGAGGAAGGTTTGAACCCAACTCAGAATCACCTGCGAGTTCCTCCGCAACCGATGCGACTAACTCAACAATCCCTCCCCATTTGGCGATCCCTGATCCTGGCGACATCCTCTTGTGCCTGGTTCGATATCATCGAGTGCGACACTCTAACTTCACTCCAAAACGCGCTAAGGAAGATTCAACCCAACCTATAAACCACTGCGAGTTCCTCGAACCGACGACTCAACTCAACAGTCTGAATACGTGATTGGTCAATCTGACAATTAAGATGAGTTAAATATAATATTTAACCAAAAAATTTATTATGAATTTGAGGAAAAAAAAAAAGGAAGGGCTGAGCCGCTTGCTTGCAAAAAATGAGGCTCAGCTCGAGCTTTAGCTTGAACTTGATTCGAGCTCACTCTAATTTTTTTGTTAAGCATATATTTGAAAAATGTATAAAAATTAGCGACCCTTGTTGGCAATGTAGCATTATTCTTGGATTCGTGTAAACTTTCCAAAATTTGACCCTTAGGGACGAGGGCTGTGGGAGGGATGTCATTTGGGAGCTCCAAACCAAGGCAATTATTGGGGAAGGAAGCGCAAGAGGGATTAGAGAAGAAAGCGTGTGCAATTCTCATGCACCGACGGGCGAATGAATCTTGGATTGAGGAGGAACAGACATGTCAGCTAGGAAGTCAAACTTGGACGGTGTGTTTTATTTGTTCTGGGTGTTTTGAAAATGTTTTGAATTTTCAAATATTTTCAAATTTCAGCGGCTATTTTGTTGTCATTAAGAAAAAATATACATTTTTGTTTAAAGCTTAATTAATAGTTCATTCTATTTTTTTTTCCCCTGCAATTGTATTTGCATGCAATGATGTGTTCGAATGACAAAGCACTCTCTTTTTAATGCATTTTAATGTATTTTTTTCAAATTTTAAATTTAGTCAAACAAATCACATTCATATATCTCTCCACTCATTAAATCTCTACCATCCAACTCCAATCATTCTCTCTCTTCTTACTCATAAAAATACATTAAAACTCATCCGCTAACATCTTAGTCCGACACATTAGTGAATCTCGTCCTGGGTCCTAGGCATTGTGTATCATAATATTTAGCTTAGCTAAAAAACATGATACTGTTACTTTTTTCATAATTTGTCAAACAACAAGAGCATTTGTTGAGGCATTAGATTTCTTGGAAAGTTTAAATATTGAGACAACATTTTATTGTGTAGTGCTGTCCTGAGTTACCTATACTAAGATGATTTTTTTAATCGGTAAATGTAAATTTTATAGATCAAAAGTGCTATACAAATACTTTGGGCATCCCCAGGGAATAACAAAACAAAGCATGCAAAAGTGCACGCCCACAACAAAAGACTCGTGGCACAAGACTCTAACTAGACTAAAACATGAGGATACAAAGAATACATGACTTTGTATACATGTGTTACAATGCATCTAGTGTCCGGCTCAGTTCCTTAGAGATACGTCGGTTACGTGCGGTCCAAATGTGGTAGATTGTCGATGCAAGGGCAATTCACTTGGCCTTGCTTTGCATTGATGTTCCACGAGCTTCTTTCTTGATCCACTTCAATGCACTAGCAATTGATGTCATAACTCTTCTTATGCCCAACCAATCTTTAATTTGTCGCCAAATCAAAGAGCTAATTGGGTATTGGAAGAAGAGATGCTTAGAAGTTTCCTCCAACAAGTGGCAAAGAGGGCAAATATTATCAATTTCCAAATATGCAACTAACTTATCCTTGGTTAGTAACCTCTCTTTGGTTGCCAACCAAAGGATAAAGGAGTGTTTCGGGGTAATGAATCCCTTCCAAACATTGGCGGCCCATGGATCATGGATAGTGCCTCTCGGACGGAAGTAGTCATATGAATCTGCCAAAATACCTAAGATGATTTCTTTTTCCTTAGTATGGATTCTATTTAAATGAAGCTCAAGTGCGGGTGACAAACGGTTGAAGTGATTGTAAAACTATACTGCCATCAACAGAAGGGTATTGTCCTCGATGTGGTCGATTGGAGACAAATGCACATGCTTTTTTCGAGTGTGAATGGGTGTAGAAAATTTCAGGTTGGTGGAAAGAAGTTAAGAGCCTCAAAGCCGACTGTTTTTTTCCCTCTCTTCTCGCTGCCTTTGCTGCGGGACGTTGTAAAGAAGATACTTGGCTTGTTTGGCATTTTGTTGTAAAGAAGATCTTGGGGGGAAATGGATGCTGTAATAAATTGGCCTTGTTCGTGCTAATTATATTGGTTTGGGCCTCTGGATTCGAAATGAGAATGTTGTCTCGGCATTCGCTGTTCATTTATTGGGTTCGTTAACTGCCACGATAGCCGAAGCCTTAGCCATGAGGTATGGACTTCACTTTCTTCGGGATTCTGGCTTACAAGTGCAACACGTTTTTCCGATTCATCCAACGGACTTATTGAAAATGCCCCTTGCAACCCGAATGGGGTGATTCTTGCTGGTATTTTCTCACTTCTTTCTTGCATTTATTGTGGTTTTTGTAGTCATATTGGTAGAGCTAAAAATATTGTAGCTTATAAACTCGCAAAGTTTCCATTGGTGAGATTGTTTGCCTTGGTTCTTCTCACCATTGTTAGGTGAAGAGTTTTCTTTTCATCAATGAATGGAATGTCTATTTATTTTTTATTTTTTAAATATCGAGCAGGGCAGCAAACCCAAAACTCCAAGTCACAAACGGGATGGATTCGTTAACATACCTAGCTCATCAGACATGTTCAAGCACTCCCGGGAAGTTTTCCGATCACATAAGATCTCCATTTCAAAAATTGAGATTAGATCCAAATCCACGGCGAAGCAAAGCTCCAGCAATTTGAAAAATTTTCCAATCACATCGATGATCGCCAGTAGCCGCCAGTCAAAGGTTTTTGCCATAATTTGCCCAAAGTTTTTATTTTTTGAAAAAAAAAATTGAGCAGGGCAGCAAACCCAAAACTCCAAGTCACAAACGGGGATGGATTCGTTAACGTACCTGGCTCATACCCACTATCAATAGCAAATAAATTTAAACCTGAAGAAGTCCAAGGACTAGTGTGTTAAGACTAAAGAGGACAAATGGAGAACGTAACAAACAATCAAAGATAATATTTCTGAGAAATGTGTGGACACCTCGAGTTCATTGTTTCATGCAATCCAGTGCCGTATCAATTCTCGTGAAATACCAAATTCAGCTTACTTCTCCGGCTATCCTGTTGTGAAAATGGGGTAAAATTATACTATTCTTCTGATATTTGATAATTACTGTTATCCCATTTGCAATGACGTGTGTCGTGTGGGGAGAAAAACGAAGAAGAAAACAAAGCACATCTACTTTCTAGTAAGGTTAACAATCTCTCAAAAAGTTACATTATCATATAAGAAAGACACCAAGCAATTCAAATTTTGCCGCAACACCATGCAACTTTTGAGGAAAGATTGAACCAGCCATTGCACAGAGTAATAGAGCATCGACGATAAAAGATTGGCCTTTTGGTCGCCATCTCAGTCTCTGTTTCCACCAAAGAGATTCCTCAACCAGCCCGCTCTTTTTTTCAGAACTTGTGTTCCCTCCTTAGCAAATTTAGAATTTCTGAGAACCGTCTGTACCCCAATGTCATCTTCCAAAATCGTACGAGACAAACCCTTTTCAACCACCACCCCAACCATCTCTCCTTTCTGGAAGGGAAAAAATAGTTTAATAAAAGTTTTTTCAACAAGCAGAAAATATTAGTATCGATTTATACCTGGATTTTGTCGCCAACCTTAAATGGGCGATACTTGACCCCATAAAGAAATTCGTCATAAAGTCCTGCAAAAAGAAACGAAAAAAGAAGCAAAAGTTTCTTTAGTGTGTCATCTGCATTCAAACTAGTGTACACTTTCTTGACCGAATAGGCAATATGCCAGACAAAAAGTGCTAAAATTATCATGGTTTCACAAGCCATTTAAAGATAACACTAGATTAAAGGCATTGAAGAAAGAAAAATCCTCATATTAGAGACCTCCAACTAAAAAACAATAATAATGGCACATACAAGAAATGAACAATGACCCCTTATATTATGGTTGTTATAAGGGTCCATTTCTCATTGATCATAATAGTTGATCCTTTATACTTGTTCATTATCTCAACGGCATGCAGGATGGTCTGGTTTTTCTTTTTTCCATTTTCCCTAAAATTTTCTCCTCTTTGGTCTGCTTGTGGCCCTTGTGCAGCCAATTAAGGAGCACCTCTGTATTTCGACAGATATCAGCATCACAGCGAAGGAAGGATCCAAGTATCTCAGAAAAAATTTTGCGGGACCACATTATAATGTCAAGTAAAATTCATCTGACTATCAATGCAACAACTAATTGTTTTCATTCTATTAAACTAGCTTGAGGCTTGTGTTGTCTAGTTCTAGAAGAGAGAGAGAGAGATTCTAAAACAGAAGAAGGAATGGGGGAAACAACTTTTAGGGAGAAACATAAGAGCCTGTAAACCATCTGAATGAATAATAATCTTGTTCAGTTAATATTAAAAGCTCCAACTCGGTGTGCATAGATGAACAAAGATAAGCATGCAAATGCATATCGCGAATAAATGAGAGTTTTCCCTTGTGATATACCTAATCCACGCTAGTTAAGTCTGAAAAAACTAATTAAATATAGATACGAAACATAGTCTAGGCTTCATGCTCATCAAAACATATTGTATCTACTCACCAGGCATTTTTTCTTTGCTTATATCATTCAGAGCAATGTTAAACAAATTTTGAAAGGCTTCAACTTGCCATTGGGATACCGGTTGGTCCATGAGTTGAGGGTTCTCATCAGATAACTTTTTCACGGTGTCAGCAACCTTCTGAGACATTGGGGTTTGAGGTACCTTTTCCATAATTTTTTGGAAGACCCTCAGCTGTAGGGTCACAGAAGTAATGGCATCAGATTCAACTTTTCCTGCAAAATAAAGGTTTATAGTCATCCCTTCTCAGTTTTTAATAAGTTATAGTTCAGTCAATTGTAACCATCAACTTAAATTCAGCTTAAATTTCCCCAGGCCTATAAAAAATTCTAACGTCTGGGGTTACTCCAGTAGACAACAAAGTATAATTGGATCAAAATATATGTACCACAAATTTGGAGTTTTACTCCCAAAGTTGGGGTTATTGTTGCAGAAGCGTTTCTTCATTTATGTAATCAACAAACATACAACAATTCCAACTCAACATAAGGAGAAGTTTTAGAGAATCACGTGACGTTGACATGAAAGTTAAGTTTATGTTCCTGAGAGAAGAAAGCCTAAACATCATATGGCTTATGAATTGCTCTCGATCATTCATAAAAGTTACAACCTATTTTACCAAATAATGCGCCATCTTAAAACTAGGAACAGAAACATTACCCAATTCGCATTCGAAGGGTGCCGGTCGGAACTCATCCTCTTTATGCTGGTTTGAAGCAGTTGTTGTTACAAAGAATTGCTGCAGATTGCGATTAAGGAGGACCAAGGGAACTGGTTTCTGACGCAGGGCTCGGAGCAACATTGCCATTGTAGGTTTTTCTTTTCTTCCGCCTCTCTGGTTCGGGAGGGAAAGTTGTGGAGCTAGGGGTTTTCTGTCTGTTTTGGGCCCGCTATATATATGGTCTTTCCGTCGGCCTTCTATTGTCCGGCCCGAGGGCACCATCTGCCGTGGACGCTTCGGGTTGGGTTTCGGGGTATTGAATTATTCGGAATGGAATCACAAATTTCGATTTTACACAAAATGGAATCGTTCGATTTTCTTTTCTATAATATTTCGTTCTTATTAATAACACTATTTATTTAGTTGTTTTAAATCACATTTCATTTAAAATCAGCTAGAGAATATGCTCTCAATGTTTTGAAAAAAAATGAAAGTAGAAAACAATTCGAAAACAACAAAGAGAATGCACCTGGAGATTTTCTACAGGTTTTCATACAAATTTCACAACTTTATTGAATGTTTTGTTTTTAAAGAATATAATAATAATAAAGTGTTTTATGACTGTTTGTAAAACAAGTTTTAACTTTTGTTGTTTAAATGATTATTTTCACTTTTTGTTTCCATTCATTGCATTTTGAGATGATTTTATCTATTTTTTTTACCTGTTGGGTCCCCAGTCTTTTGAAAAGTATACGCCGTTTGTCCCCGATCCCAAATTCCATTTATTTTACTATTAAATCATCATTTTTTATCCTTTTGTGCACTTAAAGAATGTGGACGAAATGTGAAATAACATTTATTATTATTAGGTACTTCCAATGATTAATTAATTTAAGTATTATTTAATTAATACATATTCCATTACTCTTAAAATTTATTAAATTAAAATATGTGTTCTGTTATGAATAATTGAGAATAATTTGGTGGTTATGAATTATGAGGAATAATTTGATGGAGGAATAATTTGGTGGAGGAATAATTTGGTAAAAGATATAATTATTATATGTGAATGACTATTATACCCTTGATGAAATTATGTAATTACGATTGTATCATTCAAGTTTTCCTATAAATAGCGCTTCATTATTAATGAAATTCATTCCAGAGAATTCCTTCAATTCATTTTCTAAATTCTCTCTATTGTTTATATACTTTTATAACACGTTATCAAAGACGAGTCTACCATTAATTAATATGAAGGGAATATGCTTCTACAGTTGATCTTATAGATGAACCCAGATCGTAAACCTTAATATTAGTCGATTAGATTGTCTCTAAAACTATGCTCACTTCTGGATCAAGATTCTCTCCTCTCAAAATCATCTTCATTCGAGAGATCTCCTTTATTCTTCTTCCTATTCTCTCACGATCTCCGTTCTCTTTCTGACGCAACATTTATAACTTTTCTCTCATCTCGTTTAATTATAGTTTAATAATATTATATTTTGGCTTAATGATGATTATTGCATTATGGGCAATTCAAGAATTGAAATGGAGGAAATACGTGCTGTTCAATTCTTCTACCAAAGAAAAAGGAAAAGGTATATATAAATTATATTACTTTATAATATAATAATATATTAAACTATAATATTCGCTTTCTCGAGATATAAGGAGCATACATTATCAAAATCAAATTTTCTCGACTCCATTATACTCGATTTAACGATAGCTTCGATTTGACACCAATATTGATAGGGTAATAACTCGTTTTGAAATATGTTATTATCAAACTTTCAAAATTTACAAATCAAGACACCAACTTTTGAAATGTTACAAAATAGTCATTGAACATTTTGATATTTATAAATGGAAGTAGAAATGAGATAATTTTCAATCGTAAAACATTGATAAAATATTTTTGACAATTTTACCTTTGAATTGGAATGGACAATTTTACCCTTGCGAACTGTAAAAGGACCGACCTAATTTTGACGACAATAAACAAAAATTGATAGAATATTCATGAAGAAATTCTAAATCCATTGATTATATAAAATGGCTTGAAGTCCATTTGAGTTAAAAGATCGAAATATTATTTTAACTCTCAAGAGTTTAATTACATAATATACTTATTCTAAAAGGATAAATGTGCTCTTGTAGAAGTAATGAGTATTTGTTCTAGAAGAACAAATTTGCTCCGTGAGAAGCAGTTCAATATTTAATTCTCGACTTTATTTATCGCAATTTAATTATCGCAATACCTCCTACTTGATGATGGGTTCAACCGTCACTAAACGGAAGGTTTTATATATTTCGCACTTTATATGCTAAGTGATGGGTAATACCTTCTACTAAGCAGATCCTACTCCCAAGAAGTAGTTAAACATTATGCAATTTAATTCTTGCTATTTAAATTCGTAGATTTATATTTATTGCAATAATTCCCATAAGGTAGGTTCGACCACCTATTGGAGGAAATTTAATTTCTACAATTTAAATTTATCCACTTTATAGTTTGAGTATATTTCCAATGTGGTGGGTTATACTACACGATTGGTTATAATGAATCCTACTCTGAAGAAGTAGTTGATCAAATATTCTAATCATACTCTCAAGTAGTAGACGATGAGAATAAAATTACTTATCCATATATACCGAATATTAATGGAGAAAATTGAGCAAGTAGTACTTGAAGTCACCATTGGATAAATAGATGAAAATAAAATGCTCAATAGATCTCATGTTGATAAATCAAAGATAATATATCTCATGGAGAGATTATATGAAGTA
Organism: Jasminum sambac; assembly: GCA_018223645.1. NCBI lineage: Eukaryota > Viridiplantae > Streptophyta > Magnoliopsida > Lamiales > Oleaceae > Jasminum > Jasminum sambac. Next base: position 35,379,245 of record CP073646.1, on the reverse strand, counting down.
ATCTCATCGATGATATGAGATTGTATTAATATGAGAATAAAATGCTCTTGAAGAAGCATAATCACTAGATTTCAGTATTTGAATAAAGCCAATATGATATTATTATTATTACTCCGGAAGAAGTACAACAATAAGTAGAACATATTGAGAATATCAAAGATGGCATTAAACACTGAAAATATAGAAATGCAAAAGAATATACATATTGAATGCATAAATGAGGGATGCGTCTCGAGAGTATAAATACTCGTAACTCGCCACCATCAACATTAGGATTCATAATGAAATATTTAAAGGATCCGAATTTCTTTTTCGCTGACACCATGGTCCGTGACCGACTGACAGGCTTCCACAGATTCTTGAACATATGCATGAAATTTGATGAGTAGTTCATCAACAAGATTAGCGAGAAATAAGTATTTTTCTCACGAATGAGAGATAAACTTATTATTTACACTCGATCTAGAAACGCTAGTAATCCATCAAAGAAATTATTAATATTCAACAAACCTATTGGTTTGACATGAAAATTCCACTGTACAACGAGGCTATATTAAATATTTCCTCCAAAGGTGTTGTAGCCGCCTGGAAGGACAATGAAAGCATCACTATTATTCATCATATACATCATGCGGTTGTGGATGGATTGCGCTTGTAGCACCAACCCTGTTGGACCCATGGTAGAACTAGCTCCAATTCGAGTATTAGATCCAACTAGATGGAAAGGTATTACACTCGAAACTCTTATTCCCCATGATTATGCGGCCATTATAAGTCTAGCTAAAAGTTTGTTGTTGGTTCCTCCATATAGTATATTGATTTCTTGTCTCCCTAACTCTTTTCTGAGTTGGTTTGCCATATCCACATATTGGATATGACCTACCACTTAGATCCACCAAGAATACATACGGTTTTAATATGGCGAGGTAAAAGTCGACTTGTATGAGATGATTCTAAAATCTCCACATCCATCTCTACTCCTATCTCTTTTTGTACTATATTTTCAACATGAGAGATATATGAATCCTCTATTTAAAGAAAAATTTTCAAACCAATAATTGATTGTACTATTTACTTTTTGACAAATATGAAAGAGAAAATGCAGAAAAAAATTTAAAGTGAAATGACATATACATGTTTGATTGAAAAATAATATACATATACATATATATATCTTAAAATCGAAAAATAATATTTACAATTACAAGAAAAACATTGATCTTCGTTATTACACCGAGCTTCCTTATATTAATATGAGAAAATTATTATACTAAAATTTTCTACTAAATTTACAAACAGGATCTTCTAAAGTAAGTTTTTCAAGATCAGAAACGCTGTTTGTTGATCTTTGAATTTGGCCCATAAGGCCATTAGCTCACCTTGTACGTGTCCACTAGGATGTGTCTCAAGAGCCTGTTGAATATCATCCAAAGGCTCCTTACTCAATCCATCTTTAATGAATGCTATTTTATCTTCTCGATTTCTGGACAAATACCCCACAGATTTACATCGGGTGTCACATGTCCACCGAGCACACTTGTAGCATCCTCCTAATCTTTTTGCTCTCCGTTTCTTTGAAAAACTACTTTTACCCATACCAGGCATGTATTTAGAAGGAATTGAAACCTCACCAGATAATCGAACATTTGCTTCAATCAAGCATCAGATATCTTGTGGGATACCCTTATTCATTAGCATCCTTAATCTTTCCAGCCTACATCGATAAATCCTTTTTAGGATTTTGATCAGTAGTGATGGATAGTATTTTTGCAGATTTGAGAGCATATGATCCATTATAATGTATAGACCCTTGTTAGGATGAATTTTGCAATAATTTTGATGATTTATTTATAGAATAATACAATGCGTACGAAATAAGACTCCGATTTTAAATAAATAATATGAAGCGTAAGAGGTAAGACTCAGCTTGAAATAATAGCGAGATGTGATGCGTATGAACTATAACTCCGTGTTTGTACAGTAGTAGACAGTAATGTCACCAAAAGATGATGGAATATGTCGGTGAATTATTTCTATGATAAATCATGTTGAGCACTATACAGATACTAGTGAAATCGATATAAGAATTTACTGAACTAGAAGTTCAATAATACTCGTTTGCAAAATCGGACTGACCATCCCGGTTTAAATAATTATTGAAATCAATATTTCAAGTGAAGAATTAAAAGAATTCTTCAATGATTGTTCTCGATAAATGATGAAATCATTACTAGCCAATATTGGGAATAAATCCCAAATATATCCGGAATAAAGGATGAGAAATATGGGCCCACTCATCCTCCATGTGGACTACTAGATATTATGATATGGATCCACTAGATAGTCACATGTGTATATGATTAAATTTGAAATTTAAATATTTGCTCACTAGATGAGCATGATTTTCAGATTTAATGATAAAGCTAGTAAATATATATCTCTCAATGATTTGAATAAATTCCTGAAGGATTTGAGTATGCATACAAGTGGGATATTATGTGGCAAATTATTTAAAGTTCTCAAATAAATTGCCGATATCGAGAATAGAATGCAAACGGTCTAAATTCCCATATTAAGGCTGAATGATGAGAACATATATGATTAAAATCATACCAATCGTATGAGTTTTGGTGTTCTAAATTTTCTCAAAGATGAGGGAGTATTAAAGGTTGAAAATGATATGTGAAATGCATCATGTTATATCCTCACAATTAAAATATGAACTTGAAGTTCAAAGATGCATAAAAGATGCTATGAACAATCACATATATCAGTTAAGATGCTTTGATAAGTTAGCACGCCAGAAGCGTTGATATTATGAGATTTCCCCAAACATATATATCAAAGCAAATTATAAAAGATGGTCTTAATAACTGAGACATATGCTCTTGAAGAGTATATAGACATAACTATATTGTGTAATCCTACAAGAGGATTGATAATGAGATATCTCGATAAATTATGTCGATATGGGGAAAGAAATGAAATTGAAAAGTGTCGACACGATATGAAAATGTAGCGCTACATATGATCAATGATAATGAAAATATTGAGATATATTGAAGATGATAAATGGTGAATGTGAAATCCTTAACTTATGAGATGATGAGATGATGATGACTAATGCTCAAGTTTAAAAATAAGCATGGTGGTCATTATATGTTGCATGCTCATGAAAGTTAAATTACCGATCGTGTGTAGTAATTAAAAGAAAATTAAAGAATCGGATGAGCTAAGCTCGTGTTTATAAGTACCTTAAAGGGTGAGCTAAGCCACAGGAATGAAATAACCTATTAAGTGAGTATTAAATGTTAAATGATATATTTTAAGTGTTAGTTAGTTATGAAGGTTTACTTATATGTTTACATGTTTTTACGATGAATTTATATGCTTTAATTTGTGTGTTTGGAGACATGTGTTCATGGTGAATGTTTTGTAGTTGTGTAAAAAAATTGATGCACTCTAAATGAACAAAGAGTATAAAACCAATATATATGATACTCATACAAATGTATGAAAGATTTTTGAAATGCTTAAAAGATATTTGTATAAAATACGCATTGCACTCTTTTTCCCTTAGCGAGGTTTTATCCCATTGGGTTTTCCTAACAAGGTTTTTAATGAGGCAACTTTAAAGGCGTATTCACATGAATAATGTACTCTTTTTCCTTCATTAGGGTTTTTCCCATTGGGTTTTTCCTAATAAGGTTTTAACGAGGCATATTCATGGTATATTGAGAACGATAGGAGAAATTGATACAGTGTATCTATTGGATCAAGTTATAATGGAGCTAATGCTTTAGATCCAAACGATGATGATATTGAAATCATTTACTGTAGTAAAGATATCGCTTCTCAAGATATGAAATCGAACTGAGCAAATTGCAGACTCTTTTCCTTCGATCAAGTTTTTTCCCAATCGGGTTTTCTTGACAAGGTTTTAACGAGGCAAAGACGTGAATACTCATATGCCGATAGACATCGTGGGGAGCAATGTTTTTGATGAAGCGGATATAACCACTCCAAGCTATCCTCGCAATCGGTTTGGAAATTTTTTTCCACTAGGTTTTTCTCCAAACAAGTCCAAGACATTTGTATTAATAGTCATTCAAGGGGGAGTGTTATGAATAATAATTGAAGTGTTATGAATAATTGAGAATAATTTGGTGGTTATGAATTATGAGGAATAATTTGATGGAGGAATAATTTGGTGGAGGAATAATTTGGTAAAAGATGTAATTATTATATGTGAATGACTATTATACCCTTGATGAAATTATGTAATTACGATTGTGCCATTCGAAGTTTTCCTATAAATAGGGCTTCAGTTATTAATGAAATTCATTCCAGAGAATTCCTTCGAATTCATTTTCTCTAAATTCTCTCTATTGTTTCTATACTTTTATAACACATTTATTATTATTAGGTACTTCCAATGATTAATTAATTTAAGTATTATTTAATTAATACATATTCCATTACTCCTAAAATTTATTAAATTAAAATATGTGTTCCTTTATCTAAATATTTTATTTACATTTTTTTTAAAATCAAATCGACCCCGAAGTGGTTTGTGTTGATTGATGGGTTTTTAATGTCCATACTTTTTATTTAAACATTTTAATGATAATGAATTAAAAATACATTACACTTTGTATCATAATAAAAAATTAATGCGTCTGACAATATATATGTAAGTGAATGTTGGTTTGTTTCATTGATTTTTTTATTATTCTTATAATCATCATACTAATTTTCTTTAATCGTTATATTTCTTTAACCTTCTGTTAATTGATACACTATGTCCTAAAATTTTACTTGAAATATCAATTTACAAAATTGTCTGACCTTCATATTTAAACGAAGAAGAAGAAGAAAAATATTTGAAAAATATTATGGGTTCAAGAATTCAAATGAATGTTTTTTCTCCAATTCCGAGCAAGTTAAAATAGATTTTGTAAAAAACTATCAGTGGAAAAAGATTTTCTAGATAATCCTCCCAAATAATCTCTCCGATGATGATGACGATGAATATTATTATTATTATTATTATTATTATTATTATTATTATTGTTGTTGTTGTTGTTGTTATTATTATTATTATTATTATTATTATTATTGTAAATTGTAATTGACAGGTGTGTTTTTATACACTTTTCAGGTGTTTTTAACAGTTTGGAAACATATAAAACGAGTAGATCTCTACTCATAATTCACTCATTTGATCTACGTAGGTTCACAATGTGGAATGGGAAAGAAAATGAGGGAAACGATCGAAAAAAGATAAGCCGAAAACAAAAAGCTGAAGAAAATGGAGGCATGGCATATTTACGGCCGTAAAGATCAGTCTTACGGTTGTACATCAACTGTATGATCATAACTGATGTAACTAAAATGCTAATTTCATGCATAAAATTTTATATGACCGTACTTTGGGAGCATACGGCCGTAATTGAAGTTATACGGCCGTACTTGATCAAATTGAAGGAAGTACTAAAAAGATGCAGAATATTTTGTACGACCGTACAATGAACACATACAGCCGTCAGATAAGAAGTACGACTATACCACTAACACGTACGACCATATCTTTATCAGGATCAGAACTGCGAGATTGGACAGTTTTTATTGTTCCATTTATTTCCTTCCTGTTTTCTCCTCCAATTTTACGGCTTTTTGGGGCAGTTTTAGTCTTAATGTAAATGAGATATTTTGGCCACTTGATCCATCTTTTAGATCATACTTGTTCTCGCTCTCAAGAAAAGGGAAAAAATGGAGGAAAAGCTAGGTCACTCTTTGCTTGCTTTGTAGTTGATGAAGATGATGATGGTTTGCTTCAAGTGTATGACCTAAACGGAGTGTCTTGATCATCTTCTTTGTATTTAATCTTTGAATTTTACATTATAATGAATATTTTCATTTCAATGATTTCTTCACTTGCTTTTATAGGGTGAAACCCCTTAAGTTGGGATTGTTAGTGAGTTTGATCATGTTATTAGTGTTTTTGAATCATTGTGTTATTTGTAGTTATGTGTGGATTCCATTGTTCTTGTTGCTCTGCACTTATTTGGCCAATAAGTGTTATTGTTTGTGAGTTGAATAGATTTGAGAAAATAACGTTTAATTTATACCAAATGGTTTTCACTCCAAGTTCTTGGTGAGGATAGAGATATACATCTCACGTTGGATGATCCTTTGAATATTTTCACAAAGATTTATGCTTTGGATCAATTTTCAATCGACATAGAGATATAGGAGGCAGAGTTGATCGAACATGGGTGATTTGATATTCGAGAGAGGAATCACCTATTTGATGAAAATCGGGTCTAACATACACGACAAGTAACTCATGTGAGAACTAATCGAGTATTACTTACATGGTGATCAAATGAAACTGGCAATCTCAACTTTATTACTCATTTCAAGTTATTATCATAGTCAATCGCTTTCCTTTACTTCATTACATGATTTTAGCTTTCAGTTGATAACAAAACAATTTCCAATCTCAATATGTGTTTTATACTATATTTATGTGTTATATTAAATAATTATCTAGTTTGAAATCACTTTAGGCCTCTTGGGAATGATAATCGGACTTCTAGTCAAATCTTTACTATCTGTACGATCCCTGTAACACCCTCCCTAGTATGACGTGCTATAACATACAGAGCACAGTACTAGAGATGAAATTACGCATTCAAACGTTTTTAAAACCACAACCACAAGCTCATTTTACTAGTATAACCATTCTCCGTAAGATGCACGTGGTTCAAAATAAGAAAACGTATAAAAGAGTTACATTCCAAAATATGATTTACAAACATTTTCCCCCAAAATCTTCCCTTCTCCCGCACACCGACCAAGCTCACGCACGAGATCAGTCCCCGCTATCTCCTAACTGTCTCCTGCTCCCTGCATCATCTAAACACACAAACAAATACGTAAAATGAGTCATAAAGACTCAGTAGGAGAGATGCAAGTGCAAATGCCTACCACACCTCGTTGCGAATCATGTGATAACATTGACGCATTCGTAAAACATTTGGCCGTGCCTATTATTGTAGTTGGGGTTTAGATCCCCCGGTAGGCCAACACATCATAATTGGGGCTTAGATCCCCCATATTGGCCTTTCGACTTTCACATATATGTACACATGATAGACAACCCTTTAATCATACATTGAATGACATGCTATGCAAACATGGTCTTTTAAGCCTTGGTTCTAAGTAAAGCTCATACTATATTGTATTAGCATCATAATCATATCATATATGGAATATTAGGAAGTTCAAAAAAGACAAAGATCACATGTATCATGTTATGATCCATAATCTTTCACAAGCTCACTTGACATCAATGCAAGTAGGAAAACCGGTAATTCTTCCATACATTTTGTATCTAAGGCTCTCATAGATATATGCTTAGCTTCTACACAAAGTAAATCTATAACCTACTTCAAACCAAATGAACCAAGCTAAGAAATGGATGGTTGACTTCTTCTCCTTCTTTTCTACTTCTTCCGATAGCCAATTACGGGTATTGTTGATGTAGAGATGACTCCCTATCTGACAACCACTTTGAAACCCTTAAGAAGGATGTGGAGAGTGGTCTATGGTGTATTAGGGTGCTCTGAGTTATGTAAGAAAATACCATTCCCAATGGTTAAAATCTGATCCAAACATTTTCTACCGACTTAAAATTACGGCCGTATCCTATAAATTTACGGTCGTAAATCACACTTTTACGGCCGTAACAATATCCCATACGGCTATAATAAAGTCTTCATAAATCTGGCATTTCTCCCTTTTTTGATCTTGCGGCTGTACCACAATACGATCGTAATATATTAATTTACAGCTGTATCACAACAACATACGGCCATATAAAATTCTCTGAAAGTTTTGGGATCCTCTGCTTATCTATTTACTGCCGTACCTAAAATTCTCACGGTCGTAACTCATAAATTTACGGCCGTAACCCATACAATTACGCCCGTAAATTCTAATCTGCAGGATTTCTCATTTTTTCCTGCTAAGTTTGAAGGCCGTATCGATTCCCAACGCATCCCGCACCAAAATAAACAAGTCATACACATATCAATCATATATAAATCATGTTCAAGCTCATTCATATCATCATAATTGTCATACGAAAACGGACGAGATATTACAGCCCATATGCTTATGGTATATTATTATGCGTGTAAACGCTCAATAGTAATGAATAAATACCATATTGAAACAAACCAACATTTGTTTACATATGTGATGTTAAACGTTTTGATTTTGTGTTTATTATTATTATTATTATTATTATTTTGAATGAGTGCTTTAATTTTTTATTAGGATACAAAGTGTAATGTATTTTTAATTTATTATCAATAAAATGCTTAAATAAAAAGTAGGGACATTCAAAGCTTATCAATCAATGCAAACTACTTTGGTGGTGATTTGACTTTTCAATAAAAAAAAAGTAAATAAAATGTTTAGATAAAAGAACAAAGATTTTAATTTAATAAATTTTAGAAGTAATAGAATATGTATTCATTAAATAATACTTAAATTAATTAATCATTAGAAGAAGAAGAAGAAGAAGTAGTAGTAGTAATAATAATGATAATAATAATAAATGTTGTTTTTATTTTTTGTCTCTATTCTTTGAGTGCACAAAATAACAAAAAAAGATGATTTAACGGTGAAATATATGGGATTTAGAACTGGGGACAAATGATGCATGTTTTTGGGGAACAAAAGGGGGACCCAGCTAATTGAAAAAAAAATAGTGACAAAATCATCTCAAAATGCAAAGAATAGGGACAAAAAGCAAAAATAACCCTTGTCACGATCGCAAAGAGTTTCTCTGTGAGATCAAAATATCACATGGTTGTTCGTCTTTCCAAAATTCAAAAGTCACAAAATTCTTGCAAAATCTGAAAATTTTCTTCAAAATCTCCATTTAATCTTTAAAATTATTCATATTTTCTTTATTTTTTTATTCTTCTCAAATCCTGTGGTCGAATTCACAGTGATAAAATGGTTTATTAGTCCTGCCCGAATGTTGGTTTTCTCCCAAACTAAAAACAAAAAAAGGTCCGTCCTTGTTCCATCATTTTGCCTTCACATCTTCTTCTTCTTCTTCTTCTCATTTTTCTTCTCGATTCTCCTTTAACTACTCTTTAAAATCTTCACCAACCCTTTGGTCAAAATCACTGTTATAGCGGTATACTAGTTTAAACACCAGTGAGAAAAGCGATAGTTAGGGTATTTTGGATTGTTTCTTTGTTATGGCCAAAGGACCACACTAGTGAGCAGGAGTCAACTGAATAAAGCCAGGGAAGGAAGGGAGATCACTGTGATAACGGCTAAATAATTTTGAACTAGAGTCTAGAGTTAGGGGTTAATTGAAAGAACAGTGTCGTATTTACTAATCTACCCTTTATTATTTTCATTATTAAGAATGTGTTAGCGGATAAATTTTAATGTGTTTTTATTAATAGGAAGAGAGAGAATGTATGGAGTTAAATGGTGGAGATTTAATAAGTGGAGAGATATATGGATGTAATTTATTTGATCAAATTTTAATTTTAAAAAGAATGAATTAAAATGTATTTTAAATTGTATGCTAACATGCTGTTCTTTCCATCATCTTTCCAACATAAAATTCAATTTTTTTTTATCTCCCCTCATTTTTAGTCACACATATAATTATTTTATATTTTTTAATATACTATCTTTCATTTTCAACCACACAATCGACACATAATCCTAAAACTTTCTACTAATTATGGAAAGAACAAGACCTAAGTTGTAATAATCACTAGAGTCGTGCTTCGAGTATGTTCTAAATGTGCCTTTTTCTCCTTTTATCTTGGGGTAAGAGAAAGGGAAGAGTGGTGTGTTGTGCTGAATATTCTTTCGTTGTAATGGTCATGTCTCTACTTTTTTCTTCATTCTCCTTTCATCTCATTCTTTGGCGCGCGTTATTGTATGTGTAAAAATGAATTTTTATGTAATATATGAGAGAGAATTAGTAGAGTTGAATGGTAAAGATTTGTATAGTACAAGTAGGTCCCGCGAAATATGTGGATGTGAAATAGGAGAAAGAAGGAGAGAGAATGAGTGGAATTAAAGAGAATGTATAAAAATGCATAAAATTTTATTAAAACCAATAGACTAACACGTTCTGAATCTGAAGTCATCCCCATCTCTTCCCTTACTTGTAATATAGCTTTCGAGGTTATTGTCAATAAAATTCTTTGTATAGATCTGGTTTTGGTGTTGAGTTGCGTGTTTTAAGACGAAATTCCCAAAATTTGGAGACAACCATTACATCCTTCTTCCTAATAAAAATGAAAAGGAAGATTCTAAATTAGAATCATGATAATATCCAATCTATCCATTTATACACATGACCGTTGGAGAAGAAAATCACTCACTTTCCTAATCCAAGTTTGGCATGTGCAGTAGTGTTTGATTACAATATATGATTTGTGCCTAATTCAATTATTCTTGCCTATTCTTGTAAATTAGCCGTTAGAAACCTTGTGTATAAAAGAGTGCCATACTTGTAAACAAATGTGAAGCCAAATACTAGAAAACTTTTCCTATATTCTTTTTGAATTTCATTGTGGTATCAAAGCATTATACAAACCCTTTAGCATTCTTATAACTTCAAATCAATTTTCTAATTCAAAAACTTCAAAATGGCATCCGTTAGTACTCTCGAAGAACTGACGCTCTCTGTAACGCCCCGACCGAATTCGTCCCGAATATGATGTGAAACTCCGAATATGATGTGAAACGATAAGAAAATGAGTGGATGTCTACGTTATGTTTGCGAAGTGTTTGTTAGTATATGTGATGTTTCGGGATCATAAATGGCCGTTGAAAACATGAGAAATGGAAAATTTCAGCAAAAGCTAGGTTACGGCCGTAAATGTGTAAGTTACGGCCGTAATATCAAACAGAGGGAAATTGAAGAATTACAGAAGCTTATTTACGTCCGTAAGTATGTGTGTTACGGTCGTAATTTGTGAGTTACGGCCGTAATTTTATGTCGGCAGATTTTATGTTCTAGACATTTTAAGTCGGTTGAGGGTTATATAAATACCCAAATCTCGGTCCTTCATGCATATAACACCCATAAGATTATTCTTGAACACTCTTTAAGCCCCAATTCAAGAATTAAGTCTATGTAATGCATGTGTAATCCTCAATTGCAAAGAGAAAAGAGGGAGAAGAAAGAAGAAAGCATCGAGGTTCAAAACGACACATCTTTGGAACTAATTGGATTTTGAAGATGATGTATGCTTAATAGTTGTAGCCCATTGAGTCTAGATTCCAACAAGCTTTGAATCACATCATTTTGACATCGGATGCAAAAGTTATGACCAAAACATTGAAGGCCGCCAGTGCAGAAAATTTTCAGCAGAAGGAATTACGGCCGTAATCCAAGGCCATACGGCCGTAATTTCATGTCGGCAAAGTGAGTTTCCTTGACTTTTCTTGATATTTTTGGGCATTTACTTCACTTTAATGTGTCCCTAAGATCCATAAGACACCCAAGAACCTCTCCAAGCACCCTATAAACCTTGTTGGATCTTTATTTACACATAGTGGGCAACATGATGCTATTTTAGGATGAAAAAGAAGATGAAAGGAAGAGAAAGGAGAGGAGGAAGTTGGGGATGCTATCTAAGCTTTCTTGAGTTTGATTTGAGGTGAGTAATAGGTGTTTTGTATGTGTTATGAAATGAATATATGCTTGGAATGGAATTAGTGATCATATGGTAATGATTTGTTACATGTGAAGCTAGGGAATATGCTATGATTTATTTGCCTTGTTATATGTATGTGTTGTGATGTGGGAATGGCATGTATAAGTGGTGTGCGGTCTTGTGACCTTACATGCTTGTTAAATGAATAATTTGGTAATTGGGAATCTAAGAAGCAAAGAAATAGAACGAATATGCAAAGAAGATGAAGGGAAGTGAAATGGCTTAGCAACTAAACTTGTGTGTGGAATAACAATAGGTTAGTGTGAATGTAATTACAAGCCATATGTGATCAAAATAGTAGGTGTTGAGGTAATGAAAGCTATAGAAAATGTGTGCATATTGATTAACGATAGAAAGACTTAGTGTGATAAGCTTAATGCCAAAATGTGACCATATGAAAAGAATGAGTCGTAGTGTGAAATATCGTATGTATTTGTGTGATAAAGACATGAACATACTTATGTGATACATGAACGTTGTGGCGCTATGAGAAATTATATGTGTAGTGGTCATATGTGAATTGTTTAGTGCAAGAACGTGCAATGCCACATGAGTGAAGGAAATGTGGAATGTGAATGTGAAAGTGAAGCCTTGGTTATATGTGAAACGAAAGTGTGAAAGAAGACAAGGCTTCAAGTGGTAAATGTGTTATACGAGCATTGCACGAGCATCGCATGAGCATGTGAATGTGTTAGCGTCGCCGATCATGTGTTCACCTATGTGTATGTGTGAAGTCGAAGAGGGAACCTAGGCCCCTATGTGTATATGTGACCGTGGACCTTTCGAAAGAATTGAATGTCCACGGGTTATTGTGATATGATGTGTTGTGCAAAGACTCGGCTAATTATGCTATGTGTGTGGCGCCTTGTGAACACATTGATCAGCAACGGGGCCCAGAAAAGAAAGAAAAGAATGTGATAGTGGCATGTGTTCCATGCATTACATTGCATCTATTACCCACTGAGTCTTTATGACTCACTGTGTGTATGATTGTTTGTGTTATGATAGGTTACGGACGTGGAGAATGGCGAAAAGTCCTAAAGCTTGTTGGTGTGTAGGGAAAAGGAATCCAAAGATCCTGTACGTTGTGTAAGTGTTGGCCGAACCCTGGAGGATTTGTGTTTATGTAAGTGTTTTGAGAATGCCAAGTAACCCAGGGTATCGTGCAAGATTGTGTAAAGTAGCGTTCCTCTAGTTCAAATATGTTAAAAGATGTGAAAAGAGAAGCTTAATTCTGTACAATGGGACGTCGAGATGACGTATATTTGTGTGGAACTAGAGGAGGCGTTACACTCTCTATTCAATCTTTTCATCAATGCTTAAGTTTGGTTTCCATCAAGCTATCATCTTCAAATTTTCTCCTTTGGAAGGCTCAAATTCTTCCTTTAATTCGCAGCCTTAGGTTAGAACACCATATTCTTAATTCTCAAAGACCATCTATAGAAATTGTCGATTCTACTGGCAAGAAGATCACCAATCCAAACTTCTCTACTTGGGTCAACAACGATGGATTACTAATGTCATGGCTCCTTGGAAATGTGAGCGAGGAAGTACTCGGCATAATAATCGGTGGGGATACAGAATATATACTTTGGAATTCAATACAAGTGCAACTGTTGCCCAACACCGAAGAAAATGAAGCACAACTTAAAAATGTGCTATATGGTTTATCAAAAAGAAACTTATCTCTCTATGAATACATTCGAAGATTTAAAGATATATGTGACAAACTTGCTGCGATTGATAAACCTCTCTCCGATGTTGATAAAGTTTTCCAAGTCTCACAAGGTCTAGGAACAAAATACAAAGAATTTAGGATTGCTGTTTTGTCTAAGCCTCCATACCCCTCGTTTGATCAATTCATCATGTCATTACAAAATTTTGAACAAGTCTATCTTGATGAAGATAAGCATTAGACCGACCACAACCAAGCATTTTTTGGTCAAAGAGGAAGAGGAAGAAGAGGTTGTGGAGGCAGAGGTTCCTTTAGAGGACGAGGCTTGAACACTACAAATAGGTCTACTCAACATCAACCTTCAAACTTTCATTCGCAGCAATGATACAACAACCATGGAACTTGGAAGGAAGAAGAAAATTCGAGTACACAAAATCGAAACAAAGAAGCATGCCAAATTTGTGGTAGAACAAACCACACTGCTATCTCTTGTTATTACAGGTATGACTATTCTACTCACGAAGAAAATGCTCCAGAAGCTTTGGCGGCCACAAACTTTAACAATGAAGAAGATCCAAAATTCTATGCCGACTCTGCGGCAACAGCGCATATGACGAATCACGGAGGTAAATTAAAATATTTACAACCTTATTATGGTGCCGCTTCTATTTTTGTTGGAAATGGACATGCTTTACCTATTACACACATAGGTAAAGCCTCACTTCAAACTCCACAAGGTAATCTCAAATTAAATAATGTTTTAGTTGTGCCAAAACTTAAAAAAAACTTATTATCTGTTAGTAGAGTTATTGATGATAATTTTTTTACTTTTGAATTTAACGCTAATGGTTTTGTCATCAAGGATCACAATCAGCAGACCTTAGCCAAATGATCTAGACATGGAAACTTATATGCACTTCAAGGAAGGACAACTGAAGCCTTTATTGCAATCACATCAAAGGGATTATCCTCGGAATTATGGCATGCTTGATTAGGGCATCCAAATTTAAAGTTTTTACAAACTTTAGAGAAAAATAAGGTTATTAGTATATTTCATTGGTTAAATAAGAATGCTTTACGCACTAGTTTTCAATTAGAAAAACGTTGTAAACTTTCGTTCAACAAATCCAATTCTATTTCAAAATTTCCATTGGAAAAAATTCATTGTGATTTATTGGGGCCATCCCCAACTCTTTCTTCGCAAAATTTTAAATATTATGTAATCTTTGCTGATGACTTTACTCGGTACACTTGGTTATATCCGTTAAAGAATAAATTTGATTTTTATGATTGTTTTCTAAAATTTCAAGTCTTTGTTGAGAAACATTTTGATAGGAAAATCAAGATATTCCAAAGCGATGGTGTAGGAGAATTCACCTCCAATAAATTTACAGACCACCTAATACAATGTGGTATCATGCAACAACTTTCTTGTCCTCATACACCTGAACAAAATGGTCTTGCTGAACGCAAGCATCGACATATAGTTGAAACATGATTAACCTTATTATTTCATGCTAACGTTCTTTTAAAATCTTTTACTTATCTTATTAATCGATTACCACTCTCCTCCATTAGTAACAAAACTCCATATTTTAAACTTTTTGGCAAAAATCTCGATTATTGGGGATTGCGTGTTTTTGGATCTCAATGCTTCCCATATTTAAAAACTCCAGGTTTACACAAATTTTCTCGCAAAACCGTTCCTTGTATCTTTTTAGGTTATAGTCCACTTCATAAATGATATAGGTGCCTTGACCGCGATACTCATCGCGTTTACATCTCCCACCATGTGGTTTTTAATGAACATTATTTTCCTTATCTTGCTAAACAATCATCCTCGTCCAAAGAATATTCTCCTACTCTATCTTTTACTTTATTTCCTAGTTATGAGGAATGGTTTTCTCCTCCTAGCCCTCCACACAACTACCGTTCTAGTCAAAGTGTCTCACATGTTACTCCTCCACATTTGCCAAATTGCACTTTAAGACAAAATTCATGCCCAGAATTCTCACCAAATCATGAACCACATAATTCTAATGTTATACCAAGCTCTCCAAATGCACATTCTTCCGACCCCAATGTTATACAGTTACCTACCTCATCAAATGCATCTTCCCCTATTCCTAACTCATTACATGATGAAGAAAATATTTCTCATGCTCCTTTACCCAACTCTGCAACCATTTCTGACAATCTTCATACTCAATCTAATCCCTCCCCACGACCTACTCGTGATCGTCACCCACCTCCTTATCTACAAGACTATCATCGCCCAACTATTTCTTCCTCATCCAATCGCGACAAGGTTCTACTTACTTCTCACATTGAACCTAAAACGCTCAAAACAGCCATGAAATTTGAAAATTGGACTGCTGCCATGAAAGAGAGGATAGAGGCCTTTCACAATAATCAAACATGGACTCTTGTTCCACGTTGGTTCTAAATGGGTTTATCGAACCAAATATAATGCTAATGGTAGTGTTGACAAGTACAAAGCTCGTCTTGTTGCCAAAGGATACAAACAAATTCCTGGCTTAGATTTCGGCGAAACCTCCAGTCCTGTTGTCAAACCTACCACGATTCGAGTTATTTTGTCAGTGGCTACTCATTTTCGATGGCTTCTCAAGTAGCTTGATGTAAAAAATGCTTTTCTTCATGGCTTTCTACATGAACACGTGTACATGGAGCAACCTCCAGGTTTTGTCAATCCTCAATTTCATAATCATGTTTGTCTTCTTCACAAATCATTGTATGGTTTGAAACAAGCACCTCCTGCTTGGTTTGAACGCTTTTCTCATAGCTTACTAACACTTGGTTTTTCTTGCAGCGTAGCTGATCCATCTCTATTTATTTATCGCCATAACAATATTATTATATTTCTTTTGGTTTATGTCGATGACATTATTATCACAGGGAGCGACTCACGTCTTGTTGATCGGATAATTCATCATTTAAGTAAAAAATTTTGGAAACTTGCATTTTTTCCTAGGTATTGAAGTACAACCTTTCCTTGGTGGACTATTTTTATCTCAACAGAAATATGCCAAGGACGTGCTTGCTAAATATCATATGCTTGAAGCTTCAAAAATCAACACTCTTATTGCCATCAAACAAAGCCCCCTTCCTGATGACGATGAACCCACCGACGCTACCGAATATCGTCAACTTTGTGGTTCTCTCCAATATTTGACATTCACTAGACCTGATCTTACTCATGCAGTTAACCTTGTTTGTCAACACTCCCAATCTCCTACAAAGAAGGACTTCCGAGCTATCAAACGGATTCTTCGATATATAAAAGGAAGTCTCAATTACGGTCTTCGTTTTTTATCCCAAAGTTCATTAAACATCTCTGCCTTTTGTGATGCAGATTGGGCTGGATGTCTGGATACACGCCGCAGTACTACAGGGTATTGTATTTTCCTTGGTGCCAATCTTATACCTTGGGCTTCAAAAAAGCAACCAACTGTGTCTCGATCTAGTGCCGAAGCTGAGTATCGATCATTATCTGCCGCTTGCCGCGGAAGTTACATGGCTAAAATATCTGTTCAAAGATATTGGCATTTCACTATCTAGCACACCTCGTCTCCTTTGTGACAACAAAAGTGCTCTTTATTTGTCTCACAATCTTGTTTTTTCACGCTTGGACCAAACACATTGAGCTTGACTATCACTTTGTTCGAGAAAAAGTTATTTCTGGTGCTTTAACCACTTGTTATGTGCCATACCTTCGTCAGATTGCGGATGTTTTTACAAAAGCACTTTCAAAGAGTTCATTCGAGACTTTCCGTTCCAAGTTAGGTATTCATTCAATTCCACTCCCTAACTTGAGGAGGCCTGATAAAAATGAAAAGAAAGATTCTAAATTAGAATCATGACAATATCCAATCTATCCACTTGTACACATGATCGTTGGAGAAGAAAATCACTCACTTTCCTAATCCAGGTTTGGCATGTACAGTAGTCTTTGATTACAATATATGATTTGTCCCTAATTCAATTATTCTTGCCTATTCTTGTGAATTAACCATTAGAAATCTTGTGTATAAAAGAGTGCCATACTTGTAAACAAATGTGAAGCCAAATACTAGAAAACTTTTCCTATATTCTTTTTGAATTTCATTTCTTCCCTGCTCCCGATTCCCTTTCACTCTCTCTTCTTCTTCTTCTCATTCTGATCTTCATTCTATCGTCTGTATTCAGTCAACCAGATTATCAATGCATATATTTTGTTTATTGTCGATTGAATATTATCGAAACAGTCTTATATTTTGGGCGTGAATATTAAATTGTGAGTACGAACTGCTTCAATCACTATCTTTTCTCAAAAGCTTAAACCGAGTTCCACCGACGCCTAGTTTAATCGAGGATCTGGTGAGTATCTCTGAAGATTAAGCCTACTGTTGATGTCTAGTTTTGTTGAATTTTGAAGATTCGTCGCCGGGATCTTGATAGGGATTTTTGGTTTTCTTCTCACCGTTTTATGGTAGTTTATGTTTTGTTTGTGCTTTTGAATCTAGTCAACTTTTAACATGACTTTTCATGGGTTCTTCTGAATTTCCCTGCTGGAGTAATTTAAGAATAAATCTCAGTCTCAATAGAAGCTGATAACATAATTTGTCTTGTGCTGAAAGCAAGCGATTTTATCCTTTCCTGGTGTAACAAGACAGTTTATTTGTCTATTCTTTGCAGTTTTATTTCTTTTGCTCGGAATCTGCCATGAAAATATTTTCATGCCATTTGTCTTTGAGTTCAATCAGTCTATTTCTACTATTGTTATTTATCAATTCATTCATATTTTTGTAAGTTTTTTTGCCCCCTTCGAGTTCGAGTTTTACAAAATTTCACGCCCCCTTTCAATTCTAAGGTTCTTATGCACGCATTGTATATTTATTTTATTTCTTTGACCAAAATTTTTCATATCTACATGTTATTATTACTTTTCGTAGGATTTTAATGGGCAAAAAAACCATAAATATTTGACAGCAAAAATATTTGTTAGGTTTTAGTTTTTGTACGTGATTGTCCTTAGCTATCACACATGGAATTAAAGATACACAACATGATCATACACTGCTAGTAGCATACACCTTGCAAATGTATATAGTTTCACCAGTTGTATAGGTTAACATTTGGATCATGGAATTTCTATCCATATTACTACTACGTTACTTGATAATCCAAGAGTATAAGCTAGCAATAATTTGAAATTTCTTTCTTTTCCTGCCAGGTTACACCTAATGGTCAACATGAGAAGATGCATAAACACAAGAGCTTCCATGGCGGATTTTCCAGAGGAGATCACGGTAGAAATTCTTCGACGCCTGCCAATTAAGGGGATTGTGATGTGTAAGTTGACGTGCAAAAGGTGGTATGATTTGATTTCGAGTACCTACTTTGCCAAGGTTCACTTTGCACATGCTCGACCCTGTGTTCTAGTAGAGAATGTGAATCCTCAGCAATATTCAAGAACACTTTACTTAATAGAGGCACGTGAGATCAATCCCAAGTGTTGTTCCTGTGATAGGATTATTGGATGTGGTGAACATCAAGTTAACATGAAGCTTGATACCGAATTGAAGATTCCAGCTATCATCAAAGACAAAGAGAAAGACAAGTATGCTGGTGCTAAGAGTGAGGGTTTGATCATGGGGCTGAGATCCCTCAAGTACAAATTTTCTGTGATGAATTCATGTAATGGATTCATTTGTTTGGCTGATGGAAATAATAGTAACCCAATGGTTGTATGCAATCCCGTTACGAATGAGTATGTGGAACTTCCAGAAACTAATGATGTTAAGCAGTTTAGGATGTTTGGTGGATTAGGATTCTGTGAAGAGACTAACGAATATAAGGTGGTTAGGGTGAGAGGTGATGATAAGATGGGTGAGATACACACTCTTGGGACCAAATCATGGAAAAGCATTGGCTTTGCTCCCTTGTTACAGTCCTTTTTTACGCATCCTATCTATCTGAATGGGGTCCTCTATTGGATTAGTGACAAACCAAGGGGAAGTTTTCTCTTGTCATTTGACTGTAGGAATGAGTGCTTTGGGGGGTCATTTCCTTCGCCTCCAATTTCTCCACAGAGTTCAACATGCTTGGGAATAATTGCAAATCACATATGTTTGTTTGCTGATACTCCTCGTGGTTTGACTGAGATCTGGATAATGGAGGAGTTATTATCATCCAATGGAGTAATTTGGTCAAAACTGATGTCTTTGGTTAGCCCTGGGCATTACTTGCAATATTCCAGATTCGGGTCGATAAGTTGCTCAAAATGCCTGGCATTCCCGATACTTTACCACATAGAGTCGAAGCTGATGAAATGTTATGATCCTAAAAAAAAGGAATGGAAGAAACTCAGGTTTCAGGGGAAAGGATTTCTCCCTTACATAATAATACACACTCCCAGTTTTTCCTCCCTCAAACATATCACTGGAGCTAATACTAAACCAATATCAACTTGGTTCAAGCTACGAGGGGAGGGTACGCCATTTTTCCTGAAGGGATGAAGCAAAATTCTGACGGATTGATTGCTTTGCTCACTTGGTATTATTGTAGTTTAATTGGTGAGTGAAAGTTTTTTGTGGGAAGCAAGCATGTGGTAGGACACCTAACTCATCACAACTCCATGTATTATCGAATTCAGCGTACACGAGACAATAAATATCAGGACATGAAGAACATTGAAGTTTTACTCTCTCTATCTCTGTGTGCGTGTAAAATCTTAAAAACAAAAAGTATTCTTGCAAAATATCAAGTCAATATTGAAATTTTATTTTATACTCCCTCCGTCCCACTAAGATAGGCAAGTATTCATATTTTGTTCGTTCCAAATTATAGTCCAATTTCCTTATTGAATGTATAATTTATTTTCCATGTACTAAAATACCCCTATTTAAGATAATTGGAATACTAAACATTAAGATAGATATTTCATCTCCCAAGATATTTAAATATGCTCACACTACTTTTTGACCATTCAATATAGGGGTAAAATTGGAAAAATATATGAATATTTTATAATTACAAGAATATTTAAGTTGTTTTCTTAATATGTGTGAAAAGCGGTGGGTACCTATCTTAGTGAGACGGAGGGAGTAGTTAAAAAACTAGGAATAATCACAATGGGAGGAAAAAATATGGACATATAAGTGCATCTCCAACGAGTCAGTGTAATTTATTTATTTATTTTTGGATCTTTTGAGAGTGGCGACGTTCAGTCTTCTTGAGCTGGTTTTATTTGTCTCCAATTTAATTTTTTTTTCCTTTTCTGTCGCCACAGTTGATGCTTGTGTCCAAATATGGTAGTGTCTTGGGTTTTTTAATGTTGAAGTGGAAATTGGGTTTTTTATGTTGAAGTGGAAAATCAATAGTTTTGTTGTAAAAGTAAAACCACTGATAGACAGAGGAAAAGGAAAAGATAAAAGTACCGAAAGGTGTTTTAAATGAAATGATTATGTGTTATTGTGCGAATGATTATTGTATATTGGATCAATATTTATAATACGATGTGCTCTAATATTTTTCTAGAAATAGGGGTCATTTATAATAAATTTAAGTACGAGAATTGAATAACTCTTTCGTTTACAACACGTTATTAGCACGAAAACTATACTTTCGTCTAATCCTTTCTTATTTTAGATCTCATTCCATTCCCACGAAGCCCACTAGAATTCACGATCATTGTTTTGGGGATTGCTTACCATCTTATTCTTGGATTCCCACTCTCTCTATCTCCACATATTTTTAGATTTCAATCATGCAACCATAAAGATTGCAATTCTCTTCATGAACTCAAAATCAACTCAAAAATCACAAATCAAATTTGTGAGCTTAAAATTTCATACATGATGGAGAACTTTATTGGAGATTATGCAGTAGTGGACTGGTGGTTGAATCCAAGTGGGCAGTATAACTATTTGGTAAGAGTTAAATTTCTTTACACCCTAAGGTTAGTATGTCTTGCCCCTTCTCTTTGATTATTAAATGTGTTAAAACCTCATGATTTGGTGTAGAAATCATGATTTAGTATAGGACATATCCAATTAAATATATAGTACAATAACGGATAAAATGAAGTAAGAAATTGGAAGTTGAAAGTTTTATTGATTAACCGAGAGTCAAGGAGTGAATGGAGAAGTTTGACAATTACCCTCGATAGATAATAGAATTGTGAGATTCGATTATTGATTTAAAGTGTATACACGTCTGATTTACACAATTTACACAATTCACAATTGCATTTAAAAGTAGTGCTGCAAATATGTTTATGTATTGAATGAGTTTACACAATTTACAATGCAATCGATTATTGAGTTCAAGTATATATGTGGATAGTAGTGTTGGTTATTATTATAATTATATGATAATATAATTACCTTCAAAAGATAATTTTATTAGGTTAATCTTCACCATAAATTAGGAAGACTTAACAACCAATTATCAATGTTTATTCCTCACGAGCTCTCAATTGCACATAAAATTATTAAAGTGGAAAGAGAAAACAAAAGAATATTAGGTGTGTGTTCCATGCATGCATCACAGTTGGCATCCACTAATTAGGATTCCTTTTGATTAAAATATTATTTATTAGACTATTGAGGTTGATATTACAAGAAAGTGGCACAGTATGTAAATATTATGATATTTCACAGTTAATACCAAAGGTTATTTTCTGATTGAATATTTGGTGTGTAAGTTGACCTCTCTGTAAGTATATGTCTTTCTCTCTCTGACTGTGTGTAAAGTTAAGAAATAAATATAAATAAACGGTGGGAGCATAGAGAAGATGTTTTGTGTAATATGGAAATGGGTTGTACTAGTATCATTAAAATTAATTAAACTTAATTAGTCTAATTTAATTAAGTGAAACACGTGATCTAGATGCGGACTAGAATGGACAATTTTACCCTTGTGGACTAAAATAGACAATTTTACCCCCGCGAACTAGAATAGAAAATTTTACCTTTGCAGACTAGAATATATAATTTTACCCTTATGGATTGGATTGGATAATTTTATCCTTGCGGACTATAAAAGACATATGTACTCCTAAAGAAGTAGTTAATCATTATGCAATTTAATTCTCGCAATTTAAATTTAAATTTATATTTATTGTGATAATTTCTATATGATAGGTTCTACTAGCTATTAGAATTTTAATTTATATTTATTGTGATAATTTTCATATGGTATGTCCTACCACCTATTGGAGAGTATTTAATTTCTATATTTTACTTTTATACACTTTTAAATATTGTAATACCTCCTACGAGGTGGATTATGCCACCTATTGGAGATGAGTTAATTATTCTATAATTTATATCTTATTATCACCAATATAATTGGATTAAACTCCACAATTGGTATTAAATAAGAGTAATCGATTTATATATGTTCGATAAGAATAATATATTGATATTAATGATGAGATTCTTACAAGTGAAGCTGGAATTTACCGCTATATATATATATTGATAAAATAAAATTGCTCAAAGAATCCCCCGGTAATAAAATTGCTCATTAGGATGTGTCTTAAAAGCCTGTTGAATATCATCCAAAGACTCCTTACTCAATCCATTCTTAATGAATGTTATTTTATATTCTCAATTTCTGGATAAGTACCCCACATCTTTACATCGAATGTACATGTCCATCGAACACATTTGTAGTATCACCCTAACCGTTTTACTCTCCCTTTCTTCGAAAAATTACTTTTACCCATACCAAGCATGTATTTAGAAGGAATTGAAACCTCACCAGATAATCAAACCCGTGCTTCAATCAACAATCGGATATCTTGTGGAATGCCCTTATTCATTAGCATCCTCAACCTTTCGAGCCTACCTCGATAAATTTTTTTAGAATTTTGATCTGTAGTGATGGATAGTATTTACAAAGATTTGAGAGCACATGATCCATTATAATGTTTGGACTCTTGTTAGGGTGAATATTTTAAGTGCCTGGGTAATTTATAAACGCGTATGAGGTAAGACTTCGCGTTGGAACAGTAGCCGTAACATGAAACGTATGGATTAAAATTCAACGCTTGAACAGTAATGCATGTAATAATGCCATCGAAAGATGATGGGATATATTGGTGAGCTATGCATACGATGAAAGTTATAAATCATGTTGAGTACTATATAGATCCCTGTTCGATTGATGTAAATAATTTATTAAAATCAAGAACTGGAAGAATTCTTCAAATGATTGTTCTGACTAAAAGATGAAATCATTACTAATTAATGTTGGGAATAAATCCCAAATATATCTAGAATATACATAAGGGGTGAGAGTTATGGGCCAACTCATCCTCCATGTGGATGACTAGATATTATGATTTTGATCCACTAGTTAGCCACATGTGTATTGACTTGTAATTGAAAATTTATGAGATGATTTGCTCATGTTATGAGCACAATTTCCAAATCTAATGATAAAGCTAGTAAATGTATATTTCAATGAAGAATTAAGTATATGCATACAAGAGGTATATTAATTGAAAAATTACTTAAAGTCCTCCAATCAATTGTCAATATCGAGAATAAAATACAAACTAAATAAATCTCCCCATTAAAACTAAATATTGATGACATATATAATGGAAATCATACTAATTGTATAAGTTCAGTTCTTAGCATTAGATAGAGTATTACTAGTTGAAAATGATATATGAAATGCATTATGTTAAAATGTAAATTTAAAATTCAAAGATGAATGAAAAACTATAATGATCTCATATACAAGCTATATGTACTTTGATAAATTAGCAAGTTTGAAATATTAATATTATTTAAATAAAAGTTCCTCAAATATGTATATCAAAGCAAATGATAAAAGATGGTTTTAATAAAAGAGGCAGACACTCTTGAAGAGTATATAGATTCAATTATATTATGTAATCCTAAAATATGATCGATAATGAGATATCTCGATAAGTTATATCATTATGAGGAAAGAAATGAAATTAAAAAGTGTCGACACATTATGAAAATGTAGCGCTACATACGATCAATGATAATGAATATATTGAAATATGTCAAAGAATACCAATATTGAAATACATACCACTATAGTAAAAGTATTAATATGCGGGTTTGACAAGAAAAATGAGGATGAAATTCTTGAAAAGATTATAAACAATAGTATAATAACATTGTTGTGAAGGAAAATTCGTACGTTGTACTCTTTTCCTTATTTGAGGTTTTTATCTCAAATTGTTTTTCTTAAACAAAGTTTTTAATGAGGCAGCTTAATCATAACTAACAGAAAATCTTGAGAGGAGATTCGAATATATATATATCTCAATACAGTGAGAATGTAATATCGAAATTGTCAATTGCAAATAAGCACTGAATATGACATATGATAAATATAATATTTATATAAATACCTGAAGAATTTTGATATGCTTGAAGCATACTTGTACATAATACGCGTTGCACTCTTTTTCCTTTGACTAAAATTTTATCTAATTGGGTTTTCCTAACAATGCTTTTAATGAGGCAACCTTTATGGCGTATTTATATGAATAATGTATTCTTTTTTTCACTACACCAAAATAAGCAAATTGTCACACAAAGGATTTTAAAAGAGTCACGGTTTATAACCGTGACTAATTTTTTCGCCGATTGTCATGGTTTTTAACCGTGACCCACTATTTTCCACTATTTTCTATTGGTGAGTCACGGTTTTAAACCGTGACCACGCTACCTCGCGCATGGTCACGGTTTTAAACCGTGACCCTTAAAAAAAAAAAAACTTACTCCATCCCCCCAAATGTCACGGCCTTTGTCATTCTCCCAAGTACACGAGAGCTCAAAAGCCCTAATCTTCGACAACCGGCGAGTGGTACTACAATCGGCGACTACAGCTCCGACCAGCAATGAACTGCCGACCAGGTCCCTATTTGATAGACGAGAAGCCGATGTACGGCCCATCTTCCGCAGTTGTTCGGTTGAATCCCTCCAACTTTGAGTCCAAGGTACGAAAACATTATGGGTAATTTAATCTATTTTGTATACTGAGAGGCATTTGATTTGTTTGTTTCCAAGTAATTTTCTCTTATTTTTTGGCTGTTAAAGATTTAATTTTGGTATAAACTTGCAGCTTATGCGCTCCATAGCCTACTTCTAGATCTTCCAGTTCACCTAGCACTTATGACCCCGTATGCCTCTGTTGTGCTGAAATGGAAGGAAGGTGATACAAACTACTCTAGACAACTATTTTCTTTAGCAAACTTTGGAATTTATCTCTTTTGGTAGTTTACTTGTGTGTATTCAGTTAGTAGTTCAAATACCCTTAATTATCTCGCCACTCTCTTCTAATGATTTAATTTTTATGCTATCTCGTCACCATCCTCATTCCAATACTGGTATGTTCCACTTTTGGTTTTAGTTTCATTATTTGATTCATTAATAAACTTGAATCAACTCAATTTGTTTGAATGCTAATGTGAATTTTTCATTATAGACTTGATGATTTGTGGTTTTACTATTATTATTTTTTTATTGCCATATGGTTTTACATAAATTGCCGTCCGAGAAATTGATAATTCATGGAATTCCAAATTCGAGAATGATTCATTTTAATATGAATTTTGTAGAATTTGTTTATGTGTAGCTTGTTTTTGACATATTACAATTGCTTAATTCAGTTAATCACTCGAGATCAAGATGGAATACGAACATCGATATGTTCAGGTTCAGAGATCAAAATATGATTGTCTTCTCTTTTGTTAGTTCTAACTTATCTACAATTACTTATAAGTTTATTTCAATAATCAAGCAAAAATGTAGTTAACAAACTAACAAATTATACTTTGCAAATCTCGATAATACTCAGATCCTCTCGGTGTTGGCCTTCTAATGTAGCTTAAGAACATTCAAGGCAAGACTATTTTTAATTGTTAATAGAAATCTATTTTATGTTTCATATTTCAATGGTCTCGATATGTTATGCGTTATTTGGTTCCTGATTAGATGGTTGAAAAGCTTGATATAGAAGAGAGCAAATCACCACTTGTGTAATCTTTTGTGCAAGAATTACGGCACTACAATGGCAGGCCCTAGAGTAAGTTTTTTTATTCAATCACAATTTGTTAAAGCAGAGTGATTTTGTATAAAAACCATTTGTTAAAGAAACTATTTCTCATATATGTATGCAGGCAATTGGGTATGATTTCGATTATGATGAATATCATATGTGAGAAATCTCATTACTTTGATTGGATGGACCTATTTTATGTATGTTTTTTCATTTTATTGAATTTTGTAAATCCCCAATTACTCCCCTGCTTTTGTGGCATCTATCATATAGGAATGCTTTTGTGAAGTTTAAGTTAGTAAATCTTTTGCTTTTGTGCTGTAAATGAAATTTTCAAATAAAAAGGAAACCGAGGATTTTGAGAGTTGAGTTAAGTCAGCTCTACCTCGTTCTTTGAACAGGGGTAGAGCAGCTGAGATCCATGACCTATCAAAAAAGGTTTTCCTTTATCTCACTATGAATTTTTATTTGTAAAGATTTCAACGTGAGCTGAACTTTTATCCAGTACTTGGTATTTGGCAACGGAGGAGAAGTCGGATCAATGAAAAACTCAAGGCACTTCAAAACTTAGTTCCAAATTCTGGTAGAGTAATTAGTTCAAAACTAATCTATATTAATCTTTTGCATATTTTTTCAGCACCACAGTGTAGTCTACATTATATTGATTTATTATTGTAGAAATGATTTTGATGATTCCTATATTAGACCGACAAGGGATCAATGTTGGATAAAGCCATTGAATATCTAAAACAACTTCAGCTACAAGTACAGGTTTGAGTTTTCATTTGTTTCAAGACCTTTATGTGATATGCTTTGAACTAATATATATGCCTCTTTTTCTATTTCTTGTCATTTAGGTTTCATAGTCTATTCGTACGATTGCCATATATATTTCAGTTGCCATGGAATGTTAAAATTTGTCATGCTATTCTCTTTAAATCTCACTTAACACACCCATGTTCTTACTATAAGCTCTGCTATTTACTGGCAATTTAGTGAGGACCTCTCATTGGCCTATGGCTTACAATGTCATGACTTGGCCTTTTTAGACAATCGAACTTCATCTTTATTTCACCCGCTATAACAAAATGGAAGTATGAAAGCAATGACATGGAACCGTCAAAATCATTTATTTCATCATTAACAGTATAAAAGTGGCAATATGAAATTTAAATTTGAGCCACATAATTCTACGTCTGTAGAGGAAGAGATGTTCTTACATTTTGGCTTGGTAGTAAAATGAATGTTCTTTTTCCAACTATTTTAACAGCTGATCTGTGTATGAATAGGTTTTTAGTAGCCATCGGGAGTTTATATCGTGAATTTGAGTTGAGGACTAAGAAATATCTTACCTTATAAATTTTATGTGCTTGCTTCGGTCTCAAATGATGGCATTCTTTTGTAGGTATGGAAGAAGCTCCAAAGGTTGGCAATCGATAAATTTTAGAAGCATGAAAAGAATTTGTGGTAGAAGTATTCAATATTTGATAATGAATAATCAAAAGGTATTGTATTTACTGCTACATGGTTCAGTTATTTATAGAGCTTGTTTGGCAAAGCTTTTTTTCATCAAGATAAATGATTAGATAAGTGATTATTGTACTCAATCATGACATTTTTGTTTTAAATTTTGTACTAGGTGGAGAAGCTATTTCTGTTTGACCGAACTATGCTTGGTTGAGTACGAAATGCTTAGGTTCTCACCATCTTTACTAGTAGCAATTGCAGTCTATACAGCTGGATGTACTTGAAGAGACTCAATCGAGTGACTTACTTCCGTGCGATCGAGCAACTTAACTTGCCTTGTTTTGAGATAGATGCTTTTGATGAATTTGTTTTGTAATTCAAATGTTAAACAATTTATCATCTTATGTTGTGGTTTTCGGATTCGTTCTTGACATAGCAAATTATTTCCAGTTTCTATAATATCCTAGTTTTCCATTTCTTGTATGCATGTATGAGTCCATATATAAAGACTTCTATCCATATAATATACAATTTTTTTTAAAGTTGTTGCACTACAATTTAAAATTTTTTTTTCATCCAGGTCAATTTGTCACGGTTTAAAACCGTGACAAGTTTGACTTGTCACGTGGTTTAAAAACCGTGATAAATCAAGTCACGTTTTAAACCGTGACCAAGTAGTTAATACGGTAGCTTTGGTCACGGTTTAAACCGCAGTGACAAATATGATTTGTCACGGTTTTAAACCGTGACAATTCGCGTTCTATGGTGTAGTGTTTTTTCATTAGAATTTTTCCTAGTAAGGTTTTAACAAGGCATATTCATGATATATTGAAGATTATATGGAGAAATTGACTCAATGAATCTATTAGATTAGTTTATAATAAATACATTACTTGAAATCAGATGATGACCTTAAAATCTTTCACCAGAAGTGAATGTATCAGTACTCAAGATACAAATTCAGATGGAGTAACTGTACTCTTTTTCCTTGGATCAAGTTTTATTCCATTGAATTTTCTTGACAAGGTTTTAAAGAGGCAGCACATGAATGCTTCTATAAGAATGATCGTCATCAGGGGGAACAATTTACCATTTCTCTCTTCGCTCAGGTTTTATCCTACGAGATTTTCCTGAAACAATGTATGATAACTCAAGATCTCCTACAATCAATTTGGAAGATTTTCTCCCATTAAATTTTTCTCTAAATAAGTTTAAGAGACAGATGTATAAATAGTCATTTAAGGGGGAGTGTTGTAAAAGTAAAAACCACCAAAAGACAAAGGAAAAGGAAAAGATAAAAGCACCGAAAGGCATTTTAAATGAAATGATTATGTTTTATTGCGTAAATGACAATTATATACCGGATCAATATTTGTAATACGATATGCCCCAATATTTTTCTATAAAGAGGGATCATTTGCAATGAATTTAAGTACAAGAATTGAAATAAAAACTCTCTCGTTCACAACAAGTTTAATTTTTTTGGATTTTGGGATGCCGATGATGATTGTTTGCCACAAGCTGTTAGTTAAAGCTCTAGTTTTTGTAACACTTTCTCTTTATTATTGCAAACTTTTGCGGATGCACTTGGTTGTGCATCAATGTTGTTGGGTAACATTGCATGATTTTTAACTGTTATACTCTTGTTTTTGCAGTGGATTTCATGTATAGTGATAATTTTATTGGCAAAATTGCAAAGAGAGAGAGAGAGAGAGAGAGAGAGAGAGAGAGAGAGGTTTTGAAAAAGATGATGACAAACAACCATTTTAGATCTTCTCACAGCTTACAAAAATAAGGCCTAGCTCGAGCTTGATTCGAGCTTGCCTTTTTTTTTTTTTTTTTTTTTCAAAGGCATATATTTGAGAAATGTATAAAAACTAATAATCCCCCCCGGGGACCATAACTAATAACCTTTACCGGCAATGTAGCATTATTTTTGGATTTGCTTGGACTTTCCAAATTTTGATCCTTAGGGACAAGGGCCGTGGGAGATTGGGAGGGATGTCATTTGGGAGCTCCAAACTAAGGCAATTATTGGGGATGGAAGCGCACGAGGGCTGAGAGAAGAAGGCGTGTTCAATTCTCACCAATCGGCGAATGAATCTTGGAACGAGAAGGAAAAGACACGTTTGCTTGAGAGTCAAAATTGGACCATGTGTTCTGTTTGTATTTCAATTTTCAGTTTTGAATTTTGAAAATGTTTTGCGCATTCGGTTTTTAGTGGCTATTTTGAAAAAATTAAAAATACGTTTGGTTTGTCATTAAGAAAGAAAACTATATTTTTATGTAGAGAAAAACAGAAAACTAGTTTAATTTATATATTTTTAAATGGTATTTTGATATAATAAAGATTACATGAAAGGTTTAAAAACTTCAAATTACTCAATTTGCCCCTCATTTTCAACCTATCACCTCATCCCACCTCCGGTCTCCTCCCAAAACCCACCTATCTTCTTCGTCAGGCAGCGATAACTAATACTAAATCAATATCAGCTTGATCCAAACTACGAGGGAAGGGTACTCCCTTTTTCTAGAAGGGGTGAAGCAACATTCTGATGGATTTGATTGCTGCCTTGGGTTTATTGTAGTTCAATTGGTGAGTGGATTGTTTGATTATTTGTCCATGGTGCCCTTCTATTGAAAGGATTTTTTAAGTTATTTTAATCTATGGTGAATGTAGGTTGTACAATGCAGAATTATTATTGTTAAGATTTTGATTCTTTGTTCATTCGTATACTACTAGTCTTGGGTCTGATTCCTTGTTTGTTAAGTAGCCAACATATTGGCTGATGATTAACACGTGAAGTAGTAGTGAAAATGGTGAAAATTTTTCTACTACGTAAAATAGATTTAAACCTAGCACCTGAAAAACAAATAAAAAAATAAAAAAAAATGAAATACAAAGGGACACTAACGATTTTCACTTGAACTCAATTATTATTATTATTATTATAGTCATTTAACTCTACTCAAAATATAGAGAAAACAGACATTGCTCCTAAATGGAATGTTATTCAGACAAGTAGACAATCCACTCAATTCGTACACAAACCATTCAAACAAAAAGAAAACACCCCATATTCTGAACAATTCTGCTGAATATTGATCATGTCCAAGACTCTTTAACTTAATAGCAATGAAAATTGGCTCAAACCTAGCACTACATTGCCGACAAAACATCTGAACGGCCAGCGACCCAGCTAAGATTTCCGACTGATGCCATCAGACGAATAACATGAGTTGTTACTATTCCCCTCCGAAAGTGCAGGCGAACTGTAGTTGAGAACATCCATAAGAGAGAGAATTGGGATTTAAGAGTACACACTGATCACACATCACCAGGCTCTTTGATTTGTAATGTTGTTTTTGATAGGCTAGCTTCGAGTTCATTTAGCTCGTCCATATCAAGATCGTCATCGATGTCATCATCATCATCATCGTTGTCAGCAACATCTTCTCCATCATGCGCAGTTGCTGTGGAAGAACTTGGGCCGTCCATGGAGGGACCGTTATCGCCCTGAAATTGATGATACAGGGAAATATTACTGAAATGGATCAAAGTAACAATCAATAGAAGGGGGGATAAGAATCGAGACTCTAAGAACGAAAAAAAGTTGGGAATCACTTTGCGCAACCATGAAACAGAAAAAGGAACCCACAATTAGAACCTGGTAAATCAGCAATTGCTTAAATGGTCAACAAAAACGTTGACACACGACGAAAACCAGTTACATACGACAATGTTTTTTGTCTTTTGGGATTCACTCAATCATGCAGAATGTGACCCATTTCCCACATTAACTGTTGGAAAGAGATCACGAGACCCAAGAAGAAAGAAATAAATAAAATAGAGAGAATGGATGGACACCACAAATCAAATCTAAATTGACCATAAAATGTTCTCTTGAACTTCACACTCAGATTTGGGATGGAACAAGAGTTCTACAAAAGAACAAAGGTCTAAAATGTCAGTTTTCGAGCATTTAGTAGGCAAAAATATAGGAAATCAACGAAAGGAAATGTGTAGTGGATAAATGGTCAGAACTCGTGAGTCCTACAAAATGTGGATACAGAGTGATTGCAACATAATTATTCTCTGCACAGGTTTTTATAAACGTCAATCATATACTGAATGCTAAATCATCTGTCAAATTGAGCAAATGATGATGCATGCACAATACAGATGCTCTATATTGGTTGATACCTTTGTTCCATGCGCGAAAAAAAAAAAGAAAAAAAAGAGGAGCAAGTGCATGATGTTGTTCAGCAAATGATGATGCACAATACAGATGTTCTATCTTGGTTGATGCCTTTGTTTAGAAAAAAAAAAAAAGGAAGAAGCAAGTGTTGCTAAACCTGCAAAGTGTTCTCGCCTCACAGGATAATATTTACTGATTTACTGACTTGCATTGTTAGTACAAAATTGGATGTGGTGGCAGAACTCGGATCAGTTCTAAGCTTAATAAGTTCAGAAAGATGTTTGGCCCTTCAGAAACGAAATGCTTGGAATGCAACCAACCAATTAATACCGTTCAAAGATGTTCTTGATGAACTTTAGGAATTATAATCAATATTATTTTCTATCCATATTTTGGGTGCCTTCAATATCCATGCCAATTCCCCATAGATTATCCCTGTGTGGGCAGTGCCGCAATGGCACTTCAAGGTTTCAGGGTTACTGTTAGAGTCTTGCATGGTGTTATTTTTCAAGCAGGTTGGCCGTATTGAAACTTAAAATGGGCTCCACGAGTTCCATAATTTTATTACCAATATTTTCCACTCCCAAAATTTTTAATTTTATTACCAATATTTTCCACTCCCAAAATTTTTATAAGAAATAAAAGCTGGCAAATTTTTAGCATGCTCACAAATCAAGGAATATTTTTCAAGGAATTTTAGTATCTTGGTAGGCCACAAAGTTTTTTTCTCTTGGACATTCACCCAAAAGACCTCACACTAGTTGAAAATGTTGGCTTAACTTTCCTTCCAAAGGGAGGTGGGAAGGGGGTTATTACAATCACCCACCTAAAGGGGCTCAATGTTCTTGTTGGCCACACTTCTGGTTGAGCTTAAGCGTAGATGCCATTTGTAATGTCCTAGACCACTTTGCATGATATTGCCCACTTTGGATATATCCCGTAGGGTTGTGCTTTGGGACTTTCACCCAATCAGAAATGGCCCTTTAATTAATAAATCAATCTTACTTTCCTAGTCTCCTTCTCCAAAAAAATAATGTGGCATTGAGACTATTACATCTCCGAAGTAATATTAGCAACACATAGCAAAGCAAACAGCAAAATGGTTACCTTTTTCTCAGCATCTTGTTCTTCTTCTCTCCGGTATTTGTCATAGGCCTCAGCATCATCAACAAACAAGCTAGCATCTGAGAGAAAGAGTTCTCGCCCACTGGGAAGGTCGCAAAGATAAAGTGAATACTTCAAGTACTGGCATACGAACAAGTATACGTGTTCAGAGAGTTGAATATTACCTCATACGATCATTCTTAGCTCTCTCTGCCCGCTGTGCAGCCAACCCGGCTTCATATTCTTCCACTTTTTTCTTCTTCCATTGCATGAATAATTCTGGAGTCATAGGAGTTGAAGTACTTATCTTTGCACGCTGAAAAATGGAATAAATGATAATAAAACATATAAGCAAATAAATTTAATTTGAATCAACTAAAAGTTATAATAGACAAGTCATAGTAGAAGTGCTAAAGTAACCTGGTTTTCTATCTCTTCCTCTATGGGTATCTTGTCAGTTTCCTCCTCTAGCAGAGCCTTCATCTGAGATTTTAGAACATATCCAGGAGGAAGTGCATGCCTGTAATGGCAGTCTTTACCACCATTTGGGCAGACCCAAAACCAACCATACTGTTTCTTCTCCACTGCTTCCAAAAAGTATTTACATACCTGCAAAAGATATTAGGGTGTGTTTGATTGTATCCATTTGCCATGGAAAATGTCCCATCAAGACAAATAATTTCCCACTTTGTTGTTTGATTGAGAAATTTGCCATGGAAAATATTTTGAATGTACAACCATTTAAAGCTTGTTTTGCCTATTTTCCATGGCAAATTTTTTTCACCTCCCCCTCAAGAAAATCTTTTCCATGTGGTAAGGAAAATATTTTCTTTTCCACCCACTCCAATCAAACACACCCTTAGTAGAAACAAAGAAAAGATTGGTTGAAATGCCTCCGCGAACAAGCAACAAGGATTCAACCCTCATTCAGATAGCTTTTTTAAGTATTACAAGCAAACTTAGACTCATTCTCTCTTCTCACGACTTTCCGCTTCATTGCTCAATGCAGAACATAGCTCACCGTCGGTATGCATCTCCCTACTGTAGCTAATAGCCTAATACAATGAATGCTCCAACGGTGAATCAAGGACTCCTCGAGTCAGTGGAGTGCCAATTCGATCACTAGCCAGCTCCAAATCCTATTGAAAGCCATTCTCTCTCTTCACTAAATGAAGATATAGTACAAGTACACCAGTTTTGTCATTTGCATTAAGATGCTCCAAAGTCAAATCATATTCATTATGAACTTAGTCCTGCTCTTAAGTGACCCACACTCAAACTATTATTCCATCGATGCTAGTGCCTATCCATAGTGTGGCTCAACCAGATTCCGAATTCATACATCTTGCCATCCATTCTTTGTAGTTAGATTATTCCATGACGTCTACTATAGGTTGTTCCTCAATTGAGATCTCCATTAGGCTATGAAAGAGACGAATGTAAAACCCCTCCATGGGCAAGAATATTACTTTCCATCATAATCACACATTCAATGTGAACAACAGTATTTTGATTTAAAGTATAAGCAAAACAGAAGTAGAAATGGAGCGTAACATCACTTGATAATTACAACGTGCAAAAGAAACTTCTAACTTTATAGGGTGATAGGGGTTGATTTTTAATGGTTTTTAAAGGTTTTTAATGTAAAGGAGGAGAGAGAATGAGTGGAGTTAAATGGTGGAGATTTGTGGATGTGATGTGATATGTGGATATGATTGATTTATGGTAAAGAAATAATGGATAAAAAAGTGGTAAAAAATGATAAAATTTTTTTGAAGGATTGCCTAACACCCATTTATTCTAACTTTACCAGCCAGTTAATTTAAAAAATAGTAGCCTAATTCCATCACAGTATTGAAAGAACTAATAACATCCTGAAGAGAAAACTTACTATATCGGTGGGCTTATTCTTCTTGTACTCCTGACTCTTGGACTGAACAACCTTCTCCAACGTTTCTTGATCCCAGTCCTCCATCGTTTCCTTTTCATTCTCTTTATGAAAAAACGAGACAATATTCACAACACAAATCAAAATAATGACAAAATTATAATCAAAATAGGGATTTTGATGATCGAATTAGAACTTCTACTATTAACCTCCATCGCGTTGATCACTATAAATACTGATCTTCTCTCCTTTCCTCTGAACATTCAAATCGTGTGAGAACTTGCACTTGAAACCCTTGGCACATTGACCAGCTTTGTAGAACTCACACAATATTGACTTCGGATCAACACCTGGATACGTCAAATGTTGATTCTCAAAAATCTAGTCACCAACATTTCTGATAGACAAAACACTAACATGAAAAGTAAGGGCAGAAAATTATAAAAAGGCATTTGCTTTTTTACGGATAATGCGGCATATCAGCGTCAATGAACACATATTCCATGCTTATTTAACCCATTTAAGCTGCTATAATAATACTGTCCACTTTTTTATGGAAAACGAAGACACTTTGCAGGAATAACTAATTAGGGAATTACCAGGAGGAACTTTGGGTTGACTCACTGCAACTTTAAACAACTCATTTAGCTCCTTCTCTTTAGCCTTCTCCTCCTCTTTCTTCTTCTGTTAATTTAACACCAAAGAGAAAAAAAAAAACAAAAAAAAAACAAATTGGGTAAAAGGCAATCAATCAAGAAATAGTGAAATATGATCCGTATAAACACAATCAATGAATTTGAAGTCGACCTTGGCGTCGATCTTGCTCGTGTCAGGCTTGGGTTGCACGGATTGTTGGAGGGATTGAACGTATTTCTGAACATTTTTGGACTTGTTCTTGTTCTTCAATCCAAAAGTCTTGTCCTCGACTATCTTCTGCTTCTTCGCCAAATCAGCTTTTGATTTCTGCTTCGGCGGCATTTTTTCCCCCGATTATAATCTCAATAATTACTAATCAAATAATTTACACAAGAATTATTGATCGATTGATATCTTAAACTTGATAGATATTTTAGAGGTATCTGATTGATAGATTGAGCGTCGGAAATTATGGTGCAGGAAGGAACAGAGCGGGTTTGGGTGAGGGTATGGGGCAATCGGCTTAGCGTGTTTTGCCAGGTCCTGAAACCATACTTATCACACTCGAGCCTGGGTTCGACCCGGATAGAGAGAGCTGGGTCTTGCTGGTTCAATCAATAATTGGATGATTGAAGCGACGGGTTAACTCTCATCAAATCGGTAAATTGAAATAAAATAATTATAAGCCCGAATGAATACAACTTTTATCAAATTTTATTACTTTTTATCACTTTTTACCATTTTTTTTATTTTTTTCTCTCTCCTAAATCAATCACATCCACATATCTCATCACATCCATAAATCTCAATCACTCATCTCCACTCATTCTCTCTCTTCTTTCACATTAAAATCCATTAAAAATCATTAAAAGTTACTCCCATTCACCATTTATACTATCATTAAAATTTTTTTAATATTATAATTAATAATTATTATAACCATTATATTGAGTAAGTGTAATTAAAATATTATTACATCCACAAACAAGAATGTTCATCTAATTCATAATTGATTTTATTTTAATGAATATCACTAATTTTTTGTTGAATATGTTGAAAGGTGATACGTAGCGCTATTCAATTTTGATTTTATTTCAAGCCTATAATCGATAATATGAATATGAGCTTAAGAATATGCACTGTAACTTATAATAGTAGTATAAAACTTAAAAGTTAAAATCTTTTAATCACTCATGCTAGTCACACATTTATCAATAACTTTGGATATTCGATTATTTATTTTCAAAAAATTTAATCACGGTAAATATTTAGTTGAAAAGGTTTACTTTATTTTTTATTTTTTATTTTGGTAAGAAATGATTTGATTTATTTTTTCAACCTTAAACATTCAAGGAAATAATTTTTTTTTACAATTTAAAAATATAATAATTTAAATAAGTAATGACCCGGATGGGTTATTACTTTTTTGGTCACCGGGTTGCCTATTAACCGGCGGTTCAACCGGGTTTATATTGGATCAATTGCGAGGTGGTCGAATTAGATGAATCGGACCGGTCAAAGCACCAGGTCACCGGTTCACCGGTCCAACCGTCCGGTTCGGATCGGGTTTAACAACTATGCCTGAAACCGTGATTCTGAATATCAACTTTCATTCGCTTTATAAATTTACCCCTCACGTACGTTTCATTTTTCAATTATTGACGCAAGTGATCTCAAATGAAGAAAGCAATTGACCT
This sequence comes from Jasminum sambac, assembly GCA_018223645.1. Classification (NCBI taxonomy): domain Eukaryota; kingdom Viridiplantae; phylum Streptophyta; class Magnoliopsida; order Lamiales; family Oleaceae; genus Jasminum; species Jasminum sambac. The sequence continues at coordinate 35,341,746 of CP073646.1, read as the reverse complement.
ACTTTTATTTAGGGATCACAAATTTTAGTTCCTTTTTGTTTTAGTTCATTTTAGCTTTTGTGGGTTCGATTGGATTTTATCCTCCTTATAACTATTTTTCCTAATTTATCTTAGTTTTGTATTCAAGTAAGATTATAATGTAATGATGTCTATATAAATGAGGCCCATGTTAACATTTTTTAAGCACTTTTGAATTATCAAAAAATCTTTTGAATTTTACACAAATTCTTGGAAGATTCCAAAGTCTTTTTTATTTAAGGGTTTTTGCTACAATTCTCTTTGTTTCGTGCGACGTCAAGTGATATTAGAGTACGATTTCTCCTTCTCGTTATTTTTTTTATTGCATTCTAGATTTTGTAGAAATCATTCCATGGTTAATCCTAAAACGACAATCATAAGTGCTAAATCTTATGCCCAAAATAAGAGGCATGACAATCCGACTACTCAAATCAAAGAGATCTATCACTTGTATGTGGTTGCAATCTGCCAAGAACTATGAAGGTCGAAACAACGAAGTTAAGGTTGTTGTAGCAGCAAACCCAAGAGTGGTCAATCAAAGGCCCATGGTAGAAGGAAAGGCGAATGAGACGCCACAGATTGCTGATGTGACTGAATCAATGTTAGTTGCAGAGAAGGCAAAACAATTAGAATTTTTTTTTTGCCAAAGATGTAGAAGTGACAAAATTCGAGTCTAAAACTAAATAAGAAGTTCCAAGACTAAATCTTTTGGTCAATGAGAAGCAAAAGGAGCAATTTGCAGACGATGGAGAAGCTGATCTTGAAGACTTGACATCGGATGGGCACAATAGTCACGAAAGAGATGATGAAGTCAAACACTTCAAAATTTTGTTTATCTTGATGAAGACTTGACATCAGAGTAGTTTAATGTTTTTATAAATTTTGTAACAAAAAATTATAACTATGTCGGGCTCTATTGCATACAAATAGTACACTAGTGTATATACATAATGATACTAGCTAGTAAATATATATATACATATATATATTTATATATATATTATGACAATATTTTTCCTAAAATAAAAGGTTATTACGCATTGAGAGGTGATCTGTAAGCCGTGTGTAAATATCATTATTCCAATGTGACATCATACTTTGTGAGACTACTGAGCGTTGGGCTTCGAATTTGTTTCCATTTGGCCGTTTTCTCCGTTTGGTTTTGCCCGCTTCAAAGGTCCACGTCGGCATCCTGTGAGGTTGAAAAGGGTTAGTCGCCCAATGATATTGGATTTTGAATTGTCATTTACCTAAAATTTCCGTTAAACCCTAAAATATTCACCTACCGTAGGTTGATTTTCTCTGCCAGTCAGCCAAAATGACACTTACGTCTATCCCCATCCAAAACCAAAGCCGTCTTCTACCCCCCAAAATTGCTCTAAAATTCAGTGAAACCTATCATTTTCTTGAAGAAATTCTCATCTCTCCCCAATCACTAGTCTCGACTCTATTAGCATCAGACAATCGGAGATGCATTCTTTGTAGGAATATGTGCTAAGCAGATTATACGAACGCACAGATCATGTGAAAGACATTCAACATTCGAATAGCATGAATTAACAACAATACACAACAATTGATAAAAAGATGAGTGGAGGTAGCCGAGTCTTGCGTATTGCGCAATTTCCTTAAAGTGATTTCGCCCTCACCACGGAACGATCACCTCCCAGGATACAACGGCTGAATCTGCAGTCGCAGGCGAACAGAAGGTAGTGCCAGAAACTAAGTCACCAAGCTCGGACGAAGAACTGGAAATTCGAAGACAGAACTGGGAAGAGAGGATTTCGTAATTTTTTTTCCTTTTCGGTATCAGAGACTGGGGGAGGTTGCTGGTTACATAGGTGCATTGGAGGCTCATCTCATTGAATTAGGAGCCGTTACAGCCATCACTGCAGCTGTGTAATGGAGAGCAGTTTCGATTACGGTCATTACAGCAGCAACGTAATGCAGAGCCGCTACAATTTCTGTCATTACAGTAGCTGTGTAATCCATCCGTTAGGCGTTACAGATCATTCAATTTCGGCTGCTACTGTATTCAAAAGAAATAGAGCAAAACTTGACTTGCACTCAATAGCCAAATCCGGTGCGACATTCGTGTCCGCAGGTCGCGCTCGAGCACGAATCCCAAAGTTCGTGTGGAAATCGGCTCGTGATTTGAGGCCCCCCCCCTGCGGACGCGCGTAGGCCATGGAGCATTCTCAATGTAACAAGAGCTACACCTCACTTGAAGCCACCCACATATAAGTTGGTCTATGATTTTGTAAACTTCCTATGTGGGATTCCAACTACTCCATGTGCTCCAATTTCTAATTTCCCTCCAATTTCCAATTTGCTCCAATTTCCAATTTCCCTCCAATTTCCAATTTCCCATTCATACTGCTCATGCACCCATATATTTCCAACATTCTTCTCCTCCCTGCTACATAAACCTTCAAACTTCCCATATCCAAAGAACCTACAACCTCACCGCCATCTAAATTTCACAATGACAATAACGTAGCAGCGCACCTAGTAGAAGAGATCAAGCGAGTGGAGATTGATGGGAAAAATGTGCGCACCAAATTCAAAGCCAATACCATTAATAGCAACTGAAATGTGAGATTTTGAATCTAAAATCTTTGTCTCTTTCTGTTGAATTTCGTGGGTATCAATTCTATTAGAATAATTAGGGCTTATTTTGAATTGAAATATAGATCGGTTTCTTGATAGTCTGTAAAGCTTAGTTTGATGAGGTTATGAGATTGTCTAAAATCCATGTGAAGGAGACATATATGCCCTTATTTAAATATTGAAGGATATAAGTTCATTGGTTAATTGTAAGTGAGTTCTCATATTGTCCAATTCCTATCTCAACAAGGGCTTAATTTGTTCCAGAATGTTGATGAGATTCTTAATAAATTGTAAAGCGTATAATTCTCAAGGGCTTATTCCCTTACATGATTTTATCTCTATTCTTGCATTTTTAAAATGAGAACCAATGAATTGGAGAAGTATCTATCTTCGAGCTGTTTTACCAATTGATATGTATTTTTGGTTGATAATTTTATATGGCAAGTAAACATTAATGTACATGTTGCCTGATTGACTATTTGTTTAATCTTAATTTTAAGAGTGGAATTACTAAGGATTTAAGTACAAGATTTACTTCGCATCAAGGAATGTCTCCCGTCATTTTTTATGACTCGCTGTGCATATATATATATATATATATATATATATATAAGACACCATTTTTCCTAAAATGAAAGGTTGTTACACATTGAGAGATGATCGGTAAGCTGTGTGTAAATATCATTATTCCAACGTGATATCATACTTTGTGAGTCTACTGAGCGTTGGGCGCCATGTAAACTCGCCACGTCTTGAGCTTCCCATTTGGCTGCTTTCTCTGTTTGGTTTTGCCTACTTCAATAGTCCACATCGGCATCCTGTGGGGTTGAAAAAGGTCACCCGTCCGATGATATTGGATTTTGAATCGCCATTTGCCTAACATTTTCGTTAAACCCTAATATTCGATCACTAACCATAGCCCATAGGTCGGTTTTCTATGCCAGTCAGCCAACCAAAGTCGTCTTCTACCCCTAAAATTGCTCCAAAATTCAATGGAACCTCTCATTTTCTTGAAGAAATTCTCATCTCTCTTCAATCAATAGTCTCGACTCTATCAACATCAGACAATCGGAGATGCGTTCATTAAGCGAGTGGAGATTGATGGGAAAAATGTGCGCACCAAATTTGAAGCCAATACCATTAATAGCAACTAAAATATGAGACTTTGGATCTGAAATCTTTGTCTCTTTTTGTTGAATTTCGTGGGTCCAATTCTATCTATATATTCATAAAGAGAGGCACATTTTTGAATTTGAATGGAACCAATTTTTCCCGCTCATAAAATAACACAAATATCCTTATTTCATCATTATCCTTAAATAATCATTATCCTACCATAATAATTATCCATATTCTATAATTCTATATTGCATATCTATATCTATACAAAAAATTATTTACATTCACCTCTTTTTATTTATACGTAATCTATATATATATATATATATATATATTAATAAATAGAGACCGATTTCGGAGGAAATTTTCCGCTCATATTTTAATATTTTTTTAATTTGGTTTTCCCACTCACAACACATTAATTATATTTTACAATAGATATATAGAATATATTAATATGTAGAATAATAATGATCAACCATATATATTAGGAGTCGGATTCTATCTTTTCTTTTGTTTTTATCCGATATTAACATTGACTATATATTAGAAATCCGATATCCGTCTTATTGTCTTTAGCTTATCATCATGTATGTATTGAAATATTTTATTTATAAATAAAGTAAGTATAACCTATAAACAGACGTAGGCATAAATTTTTAACAAAAGTTAGATATAATGTAATGTATTAGATATTCCGTCAAATTCTATCCTCTTTTCTTGCGAAAATTACTATTAAAATTTAAAAATTACGATAGGCTCATTAATTTATTTTAGAAATAAATAATTATTTTTAAAAATAATAAGCTACAAAATGAAATTTAATTATTATTAGCAATTTCGCTAAAATTTAATTTTGTGGAGATACAAAATTATAATTCATTACATTTTTACATGAAAATTAAAAGAAACGTGCAACATGAAAATTAAAAAAATTAGATAGAACCTTTTAATTAGTTTCATAAATAATCAATTATTTTTAAAAATAGAAATAGTTAAACAAAATTACCATTAATTAAAATGAGCAATTTTGCAAAGATTTAATTTTAGTTTGATAAAAGAAATATGTAACATTAATTTTCTAATTAATTGAATATATATCTATATCTATCTGTATCTATATTTTTTATATTGCAAGATATCTTTCTAATTAGGCTTATTAGCGCCATAAGGACCCGAACTTTGAACTCGCTGCGTACTAAGGACCTATTTTTTTCTTGGCAATTCAGTAACCAAAACTTGATATTTGCTGCGCCGTAAGGACTTCCGTTAGCTTTCCACAATTAAGTCACCCCATGTGCTCCTCACCTGCGATTTTTCAAATCCAAAATAGTCTGAAACTTTGGATATTGTTACAATCAAGTCCCCACAATTAACTAATAAAATTTTATATAGGTACAATAAATACAGTTATTATTAATAATTATTGTTTAAAATCAAAATGGGCGCGTCTATAATGCTAAAGAAAAATTTTGAATTATTTTTCTTTTTTTATATTTTCGTGATTTGATTTGATTAATTTTTTGCATTCGATATTTTTTTGCACTAATATATTATATTCATAATAAAAGTTTATATATGTACAATAATTATGTTTTTGTAGGTTAAAATCAAAATGTATGCGTCTCTAATACTAAAGTAGATTTTGGAGACTGGTGATATTATTTATATTTACGAATAAATATTACTGCATTGAAATTTTTTGATAAAAACTATTTAATCAATATCAAATTAATTCAAAAAATTTAATTAAATTTGGAACTAAAATATATATTTTTCAATATTTGCGATTGATTGTAACAATATACAAAGTTTCGGATCAATTTGGAGCTGAAAAATCACACATGAAGAGCACATGGGATGACTTAACAGTGAAAAACTGGCGATAGTCCTTACGGCGCAGCAAATATCAAGTTTGGGTATTGAATTGCCAAAAAAAGCATAGGTCTTTAGTGCGCAGCGAATTTAAAGTTAGGGTCCTTATGACGCTAATAAACCTTTTAATTATAAGATATCTTTAAAGTTAGATTTGTACAATTCTTAAAATTGAGGTTATTAAGCTAATTACTTTGGAAATAATTAATTCTTTTAGAAATAATTAGTTTAAAAATGAAAATTATTTAAAATTATTTATATTGCAATTAATTATTATTAATTATGTTACTGACATTTAATTGGACATCGTTTCAATGGAAAAAGATAAATTAAAATTAATTATATTTTCAAAGGGAAGAAATATAATTAATTTAAAAAATAAAAATTAATTAAAATTCATGAGATTGCTACAGTTAGCAAGATTTTTCCTAAAATTGAAATAAATTTTTTGCATTATAAGATATCTTTTAAATTACAAAATATCTTTAAAATTAGATTTATATAATTCTTAGAACTGTATATTTCAAGCTAATTATTTTGGAAATAATTAAATCTTTTTGGAGATAATTCGATAAAAATTAAAATTAATTCTATGATGATTTAATTTGTTTCAGTTTCATTAGATAGAAATTTACACAGTTTTTTTGGATGAAAATTAATCAAAATTAATTATTTTGCTTAAACGGGAAAAATAGCATTAATTTAAGAAAATAATTACAATTTAATTATATTGTGATCTATTGGCAAGATTTCTCCTAAAAAATCAAAGATATCTCTTAATATTTTTGAAATTAAATTCATATAATTCTCAAAGCTGCGATAGTTAAACTAATTACTTTAGACATAATTAATTCATTTTAGGAATAGTTAGCTTAAGAATGAAAATTCGTTAAAATAAATTATACTACAGTTAATTAATTCATTCCGATGACACGATCATGATGCCGTATGGATAGGAATGAGAATTAGTTCTCTCTTATTTCATTTTCGCTCGACTTTGACTAAATGAAAATATGGCCGGGATAAAGATAAGGACAATACAGGGGTATTGGGTCTGCCAAACTGTACCTATTACATTGTCATTTCTATAATATATTTATGTGTTGATTATATTTCACAATAAAATTTTTGAAATTATTATTCATATATTGATTGTCAATACCATATATCACACGATTCTATAATTAATATCCCTCGAATCTGTATTCGAATATAATATAATGCAAAATAATTTCAATATATATATATATATATATATATATAAAAGCTCAGCAAAAGTTAATAGAATTTTTTATTTTGGTTATTTTAATAATTATAGCATTTAATTTAATATTATTTTATTTTATTTTATATTGATATTATAGAATTCTTTCACTATTATATTAATTAAGTTTAGTGCTCTAATTAATATTCAGTTTGTATTTTTTGTTATTCTATTTTTATACTATTAATATTTATCAAAACTTTTATTTGTTGTAAATTAAGTTTTGTTCTTTTTGGTAAGTTTCGCCTTTGATGTTTGCAGGATGGATTAGTATGAAATACAGGCGAAATTCTATCAAAATTTTTATAAAATTATTTTATTAGCTATATTAATTAGGTTTATTGTTGTGGTCCATTATTTACTTTATTATCATCGAGATCTTATGAATTGCTTTTGTATTTTTCAATATTAATGAGATTTATTCTTACTTGTGCTATTGTAGGTTACCATGTGTATCAATCATACATCCATTCCTTATGCATTGCAGGACAAGAAATCCATGAAGAAAAGACTACCACATGTTGTCCATTGCGCATTGAAGATTGATATATTTATGAATTTTATAGAATGCTTGGTATTATTGTTCAATATAATTTTGTGGATAATTAACGAATATTATTATTGTTGGATACGAATGTAAAATTATGTTGTTCATGGATATTTTCAAAATGTTGATCGTTACAAGTCGTACCAATATTTATAGGTTGGAATTGAAACTCCGTTGAATGTTTTTTTTGTTTTTTAAAAGTGAATATGCTTTACTTAAATCGTGTGATGTTTTAGATTATAGTATTATTTTTTGTAATCATTTTCAGTACTAATAATTTATATATATTAATCGAAATTACGTATTAATGTACTCGGCTTCCCGTGCAACGCACGGGTGTTACTGCTAGTTTATTTTGAATTGAAATATAGATCGGTTTATTGATAAATTGTAAGGCTTAGCTTGATGAGGTTATGAGATTGTCTAAAATCCATTTGATGGAAACATATATGCCCTTATTTAAATATTCAAGGATATAAGTTCATTGGTTAATTGTAAGTGAGCTCTCATATTGTCCAATCCCCATCTTTATAAGGGTTTAATTTAATCTGAAATATTGATGAGATTCTTAATAAATTGTAAGGCGTATGCCATGGGGAGCTTATTCCCTTACATGATTTTATCTCTATTCTTACATTTTTAAAATGAGAACCAATGAATTGGAGAAGTATATATTTTCGAGCTACTTTACCAATTGATATGTATTTTTGGTTGATCTTTGAGATATAATTTCCTGTGGCAAGCAAACATTAATGTACATATTGTCTGATTGACTATTTGTTTAATCTTTATTTGAGAGTGGAATTATTAGGAATTTCGATACAGGATTTACTTCGCATCAAGGGATGTCTCCCATCATTTTTTATGACTCGCTATGCATGATGACACCACATGAATGTGTATATTTAATTGTGCTCGTGGATTATATGATTAACCATCAAATTCTCATAGGCTCTGTGCTTTTGGAGAGTAATTGAGGGGCATTATGCTAGAAGCCTAGACGAGAATTGATCCTTCTTTAACTTATTATTTATTGAATGGAGGTACCAATTGGATAAGGGAATTATGCTCAACTTCTAAAACACATTCTTTTGTTTGTGTCCAATATATTGGTTCTTTCCATGTCATTCTCCTAATTTTTCTTCTATTCGCAAATACCGTCAGATCTTGCTGGTTCTCTATATGACCATTGAACAGTATAAAAGGCCGAGGATGAAAATGCAACTAAAATCTATACTAATATATAAAGGTCGATCCACCAGTGTGTGTTTTAACACATAGTTTCCCTCCTAAGGCAATATTTTTATTTATTTTTATTTTTTTTGTTAGCAATAAGATTAACAATTAATCAATTAAGGAAATACCGTTTATAAAAAAGGAAACACATGTATAAAATTAAGGAAACATGTGCTTCCTTAATAAGCGTTTATTAAAAAAAAAAAAAAGGCAACGCAATTTTTTTTTTTTTTTTTATTTTTTTCAGCTCTGGTTTTTATTATGTAAGATAATGGATGATAACATATAAGAATTTGAAGAAATAAGTTAGAATGTTACCATCAACATTAAATTTTTTTTTTTGTATGTTAAAAAAACATTAAATTTATTTTTTAACAGCTCGAATTACTGATTGACGATATGTGTGTTTGTGTGTGTGTGCATGTTTCTTTAAATGTAAGGTGGATGTTTCTTTAAATGTAAGGAAAATAGACTTAACCTTCGAATAATTAATTTAATATTGATTTTTAATTTAAAAAATAATTAATTTAATGTGGAATTAATGTTTTACGTATAATTTGAATTTATACTTTATAATCCTTTAGAGATTAACACTTTTTCTTAACTAATAAGATTGCATATACAATTATTTAATTTATCTATACAAATTAAAATGACTAAAATTTAGTTTATCTATACTAATTGCAATGGTTGAAATCATACTTCATATCATACTATTAATAAAAATAAAAGTGCCAAGTTTAATAGTGCTATATTGATAGTGCCAATGTCGCACGCATATACTAAAAAATAAAAAAAATTGGAAAACATTATTTCTTTTTCCTTAATTAATATATTATTAATCACAAGGTTATTATTAAAATAAAAAAATTAATTTTGGAAAGAAGCGTCAAATAAAATTTCATTTTTTACTAATCACGAAAATTATAATAATTATTTCAAACTAAAATTTGTTTAAAATTTTATTTACTTAAAATAACATTTATTAATTATTTTTTAATAAATTTGTAGATTAAAAATTAAAAAATTGCATTAATAAAAAATAAAAATTGGTTAAAAAGTTAAGAATAAAATGGTCACTCGCAAATATTAATTACACATGCACGCAACTATAAAATCGATCATATTTGAGTTAAAAGGTGTCATGTAAAAAAAGGAAGGATATTGAATTATGTGACTTAAAGTTCGCATATTGAATCAAATTAAAAAAAATGCATATATAAAAAATTAGACTTGATTAAAAAGTAAAGAGTAAAGAGGCCCACAAAAAAATTATAATTACACAGATGCACTGATATAATAAGGGAAATATGTGGTTTAGAAATTTACATATAAAAAATGGAATAATAAAATGTTAAGGTATGTGCATTTTTCAAAATTTTTTAGTACAAATGTGAGTAAAAATGTTAATTGTGTATGTATTCATTATTATATTAATAACTATGTACACACTGACGTTTCATGTGTTCGATATCAAAAGGATACTTTTTATGCCAAGTCGTATTTAATTATTATAAGAAAATATTTTGTTGTTTGAAATAGTTACATGCTAATATTTTCTAAACGTTTATCGTCAATATTATATAAATATATTCTTTTTTGAAATTTTAATTCAATCTTTTTTTTCCAATTAACTATGATCCAAAGAACATAGGATCTCAATGATATGTTCATTGATCTCTTCGATGGAAATAATTAAAAATGCATTTATGTAATGTCAACTACCTCGCCATGTAAAGCAAAAATCTTCCTTTCAAGAGTCCATTAAGTGCAATCAATAATGGCATCTTCATGTGTCGTTAAACTATAAATGATTTTATTCAATATTTTCATTTTTGTTAATTGACGATTTTCATGTGCGACAAAGATGGTCAATCAGAAAACTCTCCAACGAATGTGGTATTCAAATAAGTGTTTTAAAATTTAGAGTAACTATTGTATTTCTATTTTTATTTGGTTTATATGCATGTCGTCATAATGTTATTGTTCATATTCAAATGTACTTCTATTTAATGCGCACTGCGTCATAACTATTTTTGTTCAATTGTCATATAATATTTTTCAATTATATTTTTATATCTAACGTGAGACACATCTTAATATTTTACATTAATTGTCTAACAATATTTTTTATCATTTCAATTGTATTTTCAATTAATGGGTATTACTTAAGGAGATATTCTTAATATATCTATCAAACGCACCTTCTAGAATGCTAGCACATATAAACGCGCGTTGCAAGTTATTTTGATATACGTTTCAAAATAATCTTAAGTTAAATAAATTTAGTCAAAACTCACCTTATGTACAAAATATTTTCTACTTACATATAAATTATTTGATTTAATTTTCTAGGCGACATATTTTGAAAAAGATAAATTTAGTTTGTGAGAAACATTAACACATTTAAAAAAAATCGTAGTGCTCCATGCTTTTGTAAACTTTGGTAAGATTTTCCTAAGTTAAAAATTATTATTTAAAATACTCACCAATTTATTTTTAAATGGTACAAATTTGAGATGGTTAATTATGTTAAATATCTTAATTATTACATATTACTTTAATTTATTTATACAACTCAGTCGAATGATAATTAATCAAACTTCATCAACAACTCAACTCTACAAGAAGGAATCATTGAGATTAATAGACTTCTATTGATTTTTTTTTTGGTTGAAATTACTTCTATTGAATTTTTATGCAAATTAAAAAAGGAAAAAAATTCATTCTTTAGGTTGTGCCTTCTATTGACTTCAGTTTTTAAAATTATTATGCATTTCTCTATTTCATTTCAATAGCCTTTGATAGGATTAGTCAGTGTATTCTTTTATTAGATAATGTCGTCACACATATATTTGAAATTATTACCAAAACTTATAAGAAAAATAATGAATGATAAACTAAATAGAATACAATTAACGGAAAAATGGGAAATAATTAAAAGAGAACGATCAAAATTTTTTAAAAAAATTATTTTGTTAGTGAAAAATTAAAACAATTAACTCATAATTACAATTCAAAAGGGCAATTGAAAAGGTGGTTTGCTAATTTTAATCAAACATGACACATGTAATTTAACTTAATATATGAGGGCAAAAATGGCAAGAAAAAGTTTCACATCCTTTCTACGCTTTTAATAGTAGCATAGATAAATATAGATTTTCATCCCCGTGCAACGCACGGGTTGAATACTAGTTTAGTCAAAGATTTATGTTCATGGAACAAAAAAAAAAAAATTGCATTGAGAATTATTTGCTATCTTTTTACAAACTGAAACAATATAGTTTAACACCTAGGACTCGCTTCAAATCATGCATTAAAATCTGTATGCAATTTCAGTGAGACATAATTTTTAACCTCAAATTAGTAACTGAGATTACATACAAAAGAATCCTAAATGCTTGTATATTAAAGTGTCATGTTCTTGTTGAATTAATCTATTTTGTACTTTTAAATTGCCTGTTAGCTTTGCAATTATTTGTTTGGTTGCTGGGCAGGGGTAGTCAATAGAAGGAATTTTTGTCCTTAACTCTTCTATTAATTTAATTGAAGTTTGATTACATTTTTCATGTGCTTATAGATGAAATAGATAATATTATTGAAGACTTCACATCTGACACTTGAATTTGTCTGGAAAATGAAAGCTTCTCCTAAGGGTGTGTTTGGTAGAAGTAGACAATGGACTTGGAAAATGTCCTCAAAAGTTTTTGAAAATTTCCCAGTATCTTCCTAGATACAATTTTCCATCTAATTCGGCTTTTGGCGTGCTTCAAAAGCTTGTACGTAGAAGATATTTTCTATGAAAAATATTTGCTATGACAAAACAATTTCCTTGACTAAACATTTTTCATGGAAAATGCACTTCTACTCACGAATTGATGCTACGGGCTTTTGAGGTATTTTTTTTTGTGACCAAGTGTTTTTGCGAAACATTTAATTTAGACTAAAAAAGAGTTTACACGAGCTTTAATTTCTTATTTCGCAATAGGGAGGCTAGCACAAATACAGCTTGAACTTGAGGGCGAGGGTGCATACTATTTGAAAGCAATATCTACTCTGCGGACTTTTATTGAGCACAATGGCATCACATCAAGTAGTACATCTTATGGGCTGTGGAATCATCTTCATTGTTGAACCAAGTTCCATTCTACGCAGAGGAGGAGGAGGAGGAGGAGGAGGAGGGGAGGAGGAATCATCTTCATTGTTGAACCAAGTTCCATTCTACGCGGAGGAGGAGGAGGAACTTTAATTTTTTTTATGTACATATATTATGGTGCATGAAATTTAATTTTTTATTGGAGTCAGCACCCTTCTGTTATAATGGAATGCCTTTTCATTGTATTGTTGGAATATTTAAACTTAGGGTGTGTTTGATTCCTTTCAGGAAAAGCAGTGCGGAAAGCGGATTCCTGAAACTGATTCCTACCTTTTCGCCAGATTGAGTTTTCAGGAAAATTATACTTTTGTGTTTTAAACGACATACTTAAAAGCGTTTTCGGAAAAAAAACGAATCAAACACCCTCGTATGGAAAAAACGGCTGGAAAACGAGTTTTCCAGGAAAAGTTTAAGCGAATCAAACACACCCTTATATATGTATTCAACATGACCCAAGTAGATCGTTCATAACATTCTTCCGTCTGTTTTGTTCTCCAACATCTCCAAATATTCCATGTGTGTATAAATATTTACTTCAATAGTAATCCATTTAATTGTGAGGGCACGTGCACTTCGCTAGTTTTATGAAAAAGGGTTCTTTAATTCCCTTGTTCTCCAATCACGAGAATATAAAATTTGTACTATTCATGTTTGTTGTACCATAATCATAGGCAAAAGCGCGAACATATATTAACGGATTGGCTCTGTTCCCCACAGTGGGGAACATAAGCCAATTCCCTCACTGACATAAGGCTATGTCAAAGACGTATGAAATTTTTTTTTTAAAAAATTTTTAAAATTTTTCAAATCTACGTTAAATTAGATGAACGATACATAATCGCTCGATGGCGTGCCTCACCCGACCTCCAAAATTTTTTTTTCCCCGACTGTGGGTACCGTAAGGTACCCACGGTGGGTAGGAGAGCCGAACTGCATATATTAAAGCGGACTGGCTCTGTTCCCCACAGTGGGGAACATAAGCCAATCCCCACGCTGACGTGGTGCCACCAAGTGGCGCCACGTCAGCACGCAAATTTTTTTAAAAAAATTTTTTTAAATTTTTTTTTGGAATCTACGTTAAGTTAGATGAATAATACATAACAGCCCCCTGATGGCGGGGGGTCTCACCCGACCTCCAAAATTTTTTTCCCCGACTGTGGGTACCGTAAGATACCCATAGTGGGTAGGAGAGCCGGATTGTATATTAAAGATTACTATAGATGTAAAATTACCATTTCAAATTCATTAAAATTCTGTGTTGAAGTTAGGAATTAATAAGATTCTTGCAAGTAGAGGTTCAGTGCTGCATTCATTTGTGATTCGATCTTTCATTGAGTTTTTTTATGTTACCGAATTAAGATAGTTTGATAATGATTTATTTTTCATTTAGATAAATTTTTGGAATAAGCTAATTTATGTTTATAGTGCGAAATTGTGCGCCTTTTAGAATTATTAACTTCATGCATAAACTCGTGTTTGTGTACTGGTCAACTTTTTGAACTTCAAGTATTTATTTTTCTAACATGCATATGGTTGTTCATGATTCATGTATTCAGTTTGATGATTTTGTTTGGATGCTATCATTTCAATTTAAAAAGTAGCTGATTGAAGGTAAAGTTCGTTTTGATTGACTATGAAAAACATGACACAAAAAGGCGACTCGTTTTAACTTATACCATTTATACAGGGAAGCATATATCAATCTCATGTGGTTGAGTCATTATTTCGATCGAAAATTTAAACCATTAGATTGGATCATCGGTTGTGGTAATAGCACAACGGGTGGGGACGCATATTACACGTGTTGATCTCACCTTCCGTCTTGAACTATTACGTACTATCTTACCATACAAATGTTTAGATATGCATTTCACGACATATTAATTAAGAAATGAAAAATAATGATAATTACTATCCACTTCGTATAAGGAATAACATTGAAAATAATGTTAAAGAAATTTATTTTCGAAAAAAGGTATTTTTGACTGTTTCTAAATATTCAATTCAATATAGTTTTAAAGAATTAAATTGTAGAATCAGTGCTCAAAAATTTTGTTTCTTTCAATCAAATATCAAATCCGGATTTCACCACAAATAAGCGATATACTAGTAGTCTCTCAATTCATAAAAATTACGTTTAATATTTACATTTTTGTTCTTCTTTTTTCCCCTGGCTTTGCAAACCCTTCGTGTCGTGCCCGAGTGAATTCCTCGTTAATATATCACCGGAAATTGACAATGTCTGAAGGTAATTTGTTGAAATCCCATTCGTTTATTGCCATAGGCACATAATTTTGTCTGTTTTTTAATGTTTTAGTTCTGCATTAGATGAATTGATTATCTGATGGAAATTCTTATCTATAAGCTTTTCCCAGAATATAGGTTTATTTTTTCATATTTTTTTTGAAATAATAATTTTTAGACTGCAAGGGCTGGGGTCTGAAGAATCTAGTGTCCTGGCTTATAATTTTGTCTATTGGCTTGTAGAAGGGAGTTCTTTGATGGATATTGAATTTAACAAAGAGGAAGAGTCCCCGAATGAGGGCAAAGCAATTGAAAATGTAGGTTTGCATGAGGGAGAAACATTGTTTGAAACAATTAATAACAATGGGAACGATATGACTGTTTATGGATTGCAAGGTCAAGGCGTTTTCCAAGTGCAGCAGCAGGTGAAGCCCAAAGAGAATGTGGTGTGTTGGGAGAGTTTACTTAATATGAGATCCGTTCGGGTCCTGCTGGTGGAGAATGATGATTCTACACGGAATATTATCTCTGCTTTGCTCCGAAACTGCAATTATGAAGGTTGGAAATCTTGTCATTGAATCACTAAGTTCACTGATTTGACAACTCAATATTTTTTAAAGCATTTCTTCACTTTTTAGCCACACGTCCAAATATCACTTCTCAGAAACCTAAGTGAAAGAGTTATGGGAGCATCCGGTTCAATATTCCTCAAGAGTTGAGTTAACAGATTAACTTCATATTCACACCAGCTGTGAAAAATATAAAGAATAACACCACCAATATTCAATTTTCAATATTTAAACATTCAAGTGGTCAATTGCAGTGGTCGAAGCAGCTAATGGATTGCAAGCATGGATGATTTTAGAAGATTTAACCAACCATATTGATCTGGTCCTTACAGAGGCGGTAATGCCTTGTGTATCCGGAATAAGTCTTCTTTGCAAGATCATGAGTCACAAAACTCGGAAAAATGTTCCTGTTATTAGTAAGTTCTCATCTCCTCTTCCCTGTCATATTAGAGTAGAACTACTGTGTTTTGGTTAGACCTCATCTAATAGATGTTACCGATTCTGACAACTATTGAGTTTTCTGCAGTGATGTCATTTCGTGATTCAATGAGCATAGTCTTTAAGTGTTTGTCAAAAGGTGCAGCTGGCTTCCTGATTAAACCTATTCGTAAAAATGAGCTGAAAAATCTTTGGCAGCACATTTGGAGGAGATCCCACAATGTGAGTTATCATGTTTTACTCTGGCACTTCTGTTGATTTATGAATTACATTTTAAGGTACAAGCTTCCAAAGAAATTGGAGACTGATGAGTACACTGGTATTTGATAGCAATTGTTTATACACTACTCACTTTTATCCACACATTTCGTTGGAGCCAAAAATACTACTCACTTTCTGACTATCTATATTTTTATGAAAACTACTATTTATAAACACTTCCAAGCAGACTATTATCATATTATGCTCTTGGGTTGAAATATTTCCAGAGATGTTTAGTACCTTAAAGTTCTGCTACTAATTGATTGATCATGATCAGTCTAGCGGAAGTAGGAAAAAAGCTCGAAAATCTATTAGATCAAAATGTAGAAGCAACTTCCACAAAATTGGCAGCTGTGACGGGGCAAATAATAAGAGAAATGGTTTAGACGGTGGTGATGGAAGTGAGGATGGCAGTGATGCTCAGGTAGTACTATGTTCTTTTTATATTTCAAAGTAGCTATATAATCTTACAATGTTTGCCTGCTAGCTAATGTGGTTTATATATGTGCAGAACCAACTGACTGTATGTGAGCTGTTACCATTTACATTGGTCGAATCTTAACTGCCACTCCTTCTAAAATGAGAAATAAGTAGCGTTTGTCGCAATTTGACCGTTCTGCTGTCATTCAAGATTGTTTCCTTTATGTCTCTATATGAGTCGTTCAAATTGTTTTGACATAACGTCAAGGTTTATTGGCTGATTCTCAATAAGTCCGCAAATGCTGATTCTCTTTTTTGAACCCTCAGATTATATTTATTATTACTATTTTGCTTAATAAAGCTAGTAACTATTTACACGGGATTTGTGACTACATCAAATACTTAGGAGGATGAACGTTCCAATGACATCCATTAGCAATCTGTCATGTCGTATCTACTATTTATAACTTTCAAAAGCAACACATGACATCAAACAGTTTCATCTTTGGAGCTGGAATTCATTTTTATTTTTTTATTTGACAATTATTACATGGAGATAAGTTCAGAATTAGATGAGATATAAATAAGAACTCAATTTCTCTGGTTTATGTTTCTTCCAAGTTATCAACTAGACCTTAGTTAAAGTTATGTTAGGAGATTATGCAAGGATGTTTGGTACCTAAAGAAACAAGCATTTAGGTTTGGTTCTTTGAAGACTACAGTTCTACCATTATTATTATGTGCCATGATAACCAGGAATAATTTATTGGAGTTGCAATGTGAGATATTTATGTTTTTATTAGCTCGCGTCCTATATAAATCGGGCGGGCTGAAAACAATGCAAAAAATGCCATTCATTGTACAGTAGATCTCCAATAAAAATGCTTCAAGTTTATTATGATAACACTTATCTGACATGTGGTTTTGGATTCATGGTCTTTGTTTTATTTGCTCACTGACATTGAACGCCGTGCTTTCTGAATGTCTCCCATTGTAACAGTTGTGACAGTTGCAATTACTTTGCACATGAAAATGGCTTGCCAAAATTTAAGAGTCTATTGATTGATTGTATTGCGTTTCTTGTACAAGCACTTATGTAATACAAATTATAGCTGACTTCAAAATGAGAGGTGAAATAAGTGCTACAATAGGTCTAGCTGTATCTAGGAAACAAGTGTAATCAGTTTTATTTAGTTGTTTTGCTTCCAAGAGATAATGTTTACCTTGACGTACTAATTGGCCTTTTTAGCAATCAAATTTTATAGAATTTTTGATAAAAGAACTAGAGGAAGAACAATCTGTTGCAACACTGATGTATTCACTAGTTATTAAATGTGTGTTTTCCTATTTTGCAGAGCTTTTTGATGAAACAAGCCGTAGAAGTTGGCAGCTCTGAAAACCACATCTTTAGTAGACTAGTTAGCTGTGTACGGATAGCATCTCTGCCCAAGATTCCTGCTCAAATGCTGAAGCTGCTGGCAACAGGATGTTGTTAAATATCAGAGGAAGGATAGCACATAAACGAAATGGTACCTCTATTGGTACTTTACCTTTTTTTCCCTATCACTATCTTTATGCTATCGAACATAGCATAGAATATTTTATTCTACACCAGATACCGCCGTGAAGGGAAAATGCTTGGCGATAATCACCCCACAAGCTTAGAACCAAAATCTGTAGATCCAAATGAAAGTTTACAAAAAACTATAAAATGCGAAACAACCGTTGTTGCTGGAAATAGGCTACAAGAAAAAAAATAATGAAGTTGACAAGGGACGATTTAAAACCATTGTTGAATGCCTGTTAACACAGGGAATAGTGCTAAAGTGTGTAGTCCTTGGATTGATTTCAGAAGTGGCAAACTATTTGCAATAATGTGGCCGATGAATCTGAAGAACCAAACTTGGAGCCTAGCCTAAAAGGCTTAGAGGATTTAGCCCAGTTATCTGTCTTCTCTCTTTCTGTAGGTGTGTTACACCATAAATGTCTTCAAGACCCTGAATGGGATGACCTGAAACAGCTCAGTACTTGATTATAGTGAGAATCTGCAAAAAAGAAACCACCTGTGACACACAAGCTTATTCAACAGACCATTTTCTACGTCAAAGTTCAAAAGGGAGTATCAATAATATAGTTATAGTACCGACAGTTTGTTTTACATCTTCTAACACCTATTAATCTCTTGACTATTCTATTACAGGTATGAAGCATTATCCAAGTTACTGAAGCTTTGCGGGATATTCTTTCTTCAAGAGTAACTGACTTGATTGTGCAACAGGCGACCATCAATAGTCAAGCTCACTAGGTGATGATCCCTTCTTTTGTTTCTTTTTTTTTTTTTTTTTAAAGAACAATCATGGGAGATGACTACGTGAAATTTGATGTTTGCAGATGAGGTTTGTCTATGAGCAAAAGCAATGCCAATCCTTAGATTTCTGGAAGGAATATATCTGGTTGAGAAGTGGTAAAAGTTATAGTTCTCACTGAATGCTAGTAAAAAAATGAGTTGGTGAAATTTTGATTGGTAAAAATCTCTACCAAACAAGAATATACTTCATTTGAGAGAATACGTCATATTAAAAATTCCAAGTTAGTGCCAAACAATTGCCTTGAGGGGATAATAAAACCTGGTATTTCGATCTCTCCTAGCAGCCTGTGTGAAGACCATATGATGTTGCTGATTCGAAAAGTTAGGAACCAACTGGCTAATTTCTACCGAAGATTGAAAAACGCCATTAAATTGGCAAAACATACACGCACATTTCATGATCCAAGAAATAAAGAAAGACTACCGATCATATTTCGAAGTCATTTTTGAACATCTAATTATAATGATGATGATTGTTAGATTAATGTGTTCGGCTTTTGCTCGACTTATCCCTTAGACAATTGCATCACTGTAACCTGTTGGATAAATTTGCATTATTGGAGTGTTGGTTGATTCATTACATCTTAGCCAACAAGCTCTTATGTGGGCCTCAAAACTTCTCAATCTTCGATTCAATGAGAATCCAAGTCTCAGTTGAGGTGTGCTTAAAACTTGAAAAGGAAGCTGGGTTTGAAGATCAATGAAGGAGAATAGTTGAGGGCAGTGAACTATGTGTATTATTTCTTGGATAAAATGTATTTTGTATCAATTACTAGTTAAAACCATACTATTGGTTACTTGATTGCAATGATATACTTTTATTTGGTGACAATCTATATATGGTCTTAAAAAATTATGGCCATTGTTCAGTCTCTTGTTATTTGATAAGTATACCGTTATCTGATTTCGCCTTGATTAGTGTTTACTTGAACACATAGACAAATATTTTGAATTGTAGATGCAATATTGAGCTTTTTGACAATGGTGGACGTGCAATAGGTCTATATTTTTTGGGGGGATATTTTAATGAATTTTGAAATTAATAAAACTCGTATCCAACGCTTGGATTTTCGAGTGGGATACTTTCATTAAAAAAATAATAATAATAAATAAATTGAAATTAAAATCAAAATAAAGAAATGAACAAATAATGTTGATTTGTTGTAAGATTTGATATTGGTGGGTTGGAGTTGAGATGATAGTAAAATTGTAAAAAAGTTGTACCGTTTTGGTATAGAATAATGGAAGTTGCACAAAGTGCACTTTTGTGATCGTAGATTTACCAAGAGTGATTATGAAATTATTTGCAAGATTTTTATCTGTGACTTTCATGATGTACCCGGTTCATGTTAATTATGTTGAGATGTTAATGACCTGTTTGGGAAGGCTTATATTTGAAACTTAAAAGTTACTTGTGCTTATTTAGATGGTATTCTAGAAGTGCCTTTTTCTTTGAAAGAGTTTTAATTTCTTCACGAAACATGCTTTTGTAAAATAACAATCACAAAAAAAAAAAAAAAAAAACACCCGCTTTTGTAAGAAACCGTTTGAAACAACAATTATCTTAAGCAAGGCCTGAGTGTGATGAAATATTTCAATTCATATTTTCATACTAATGTAGATATTCACATTTATTACATTAATACATTCAATGGCGGATTTGGAGGAGTCGGGGGTACGTGACCCGGCCCCCATGCCCGAATTTTTTTGTTATATTTAAAAATTTCAAAAAAGTATAAAAAACAGATTTTTAATAAGTTTTTAAACGATTAGGAAGATTGTGTTTTAATTTAATATAAGTTATCTAATTGTCTCAATCTAAATTGTGTTTTAATTTGATGAATTGAATTATTTATATTTGATAAATTACAAACTGTGTGATTTTATAATTTGTATTTTATTAGTTAAGCATATTTGCTTCATTCTACTTTTGTATTTATATGAATATGTGATTTTAATTTGAAATTTAATACATCTTGTAGACAATTTTTTTATACAATAATTACCTTCGCCTAACACATGTTTTGCCCTCCCAACTCTAAATCTCTAGATCCGCCACTGAATACATTATAATAAGGAAATCTAGATACAACATGCATGCATCGCTTTTATGACGACAAGTTGAAAGAATAGATCACGATGAAAACATAAGCATGCCTTTATGGAGATGGGTATTACCATCAAAATAGAATTTTGTTTACCTTAACCGTGCGTACATGACAATGATTTATTTTGCAGCTTCCATCAATAAATTGTGGTGCAACCTGTAAAAAATGAATAAGATAAAACATGTATTATACGATAATTGCAACGAGATTGATACAAGTTTAAGCTGAACGAATTTGGACATTTTAACGTACACGTTGGTTCTTCGTCGTCTTATGATGATTACGAGACAATTGTTCGTAATATATTATATACTGTATGTATTAAAAATGATTTTCAGTAATATTTTGCTCAAATGGCTTTTTGCTAATTGCTAGAGAAATGAATAAGAAGTATATTTGTCGACGGAATTGAATGAAATTACCTTTACAAAGCCGTTTGCATGAATAAGAATGATTTGGCGTTCTTCTTTCAGTGATTGAAGATTATGCATGGCTCATGTTTGATGGTGAAGACGATGATGTTTTGTTATGTCTGAAAATTATTATTCAATGAGAGAGAGAGAGAGAGAGAGAGAGAGGGATTTTCCCCACATGTTGAATTCTAGGACATGCCATTTTTAGCACATGTTAAATGAGCATATGACTATATCAATCCGTACAACTAGGATTTCTTGAACGAAGTTTGTCGGAAAGAAGCCCACATTTCACACGTTTCACACGTGACCAGGTTCCAGATAAAAATACTAGTAAAAATTTTAGGAAAAAAAAAAATCTTTACCAACGTGTTAATAATGGAGAAAATTCAATTATATTTTTTCGGTCACTCAACTTTCGTCCAAATCTAATTTGAGCTCTTCATTTTCAATTCGTCACAAAATCTAACGTCTGCGTATATAATCTTTAAAAACCAAAAAATCTACAAAACCTGAATGTCGCTTATACCTTTGAAGTTTGATGTCCTCAATGATGCTAATTATAAATTTATAAATCCGATTTTAAACTTTGTACTCTTTCGGTCCGATAAAGATTCATCACTAATTAATCACTTAATTGGTGGTGGATCTAAGTTTTCTATTTTTAATATATTATTATTTAATTTACATTGTTATCAATTCTTCTAAATTCTACCAATTAATGCATGGACCATATTGTTTAGAATTATTTTTATATGCCAACATGATGCAATTCGACATTTTAATTGTAAGTTAATGAGAATCAGATTAATTCGATCAATGAACTACTAATACCAAGTCGAGGTATAGTAGGAAATTAAAGTATGTGAAAAGCCTGTTGGAGGGCACATCTGCTTTAAAGATATTGCGTTTCAATGTAAATCTTGACTCATCGGTTTTGTACTTCTCTCTAATTTTATTTTGTAATTTTATATTGTGGATTGTTTCATATATGTGTACGAATCTGTTCAACAACATCGATTTTTTTTTACCAACAAAGCTAACAATTACTACACATTGAATTTTTTTGAATTCGTGTAAAAATAGAAGTCTGTCTTTGTAAGATTAAAGATTGAATCTATTTAATATAAGATAACTAGCATATGCTATTCTAATTTATTAATAGTGATCAATTTTAAAAAAATTTAAATTAGTGTTGTTATTCTTTCATAAAACACGAATCATCTAGAATCTACTTCGTATAATATTTCATTGTTTGTGCTGGCTATCGAAGATTCAGTCAGTCTGCAGTGTGTTAACATTGGTGGATGAGTTTTTATGTTTAGGCCCAAGTTCTATATTTAGATGACTTAATTGCAACAACTTAGAAATTCACGACTCAATGTTAATTAAGATGAAAATTGAGTGACCAATCACTCCCATTTATTTATTTATTTATTTATTTTATAGATAAAGACCAATCACTTCTATTTTTTTTGAATAGGGAGACCAGTCACGTCTATTATTAGTTAGTGTATATAAGTTTGTTATATCTTAGAATTTTGTCGGAAGATTGAAGATTCTAATCTGAAACTAAATTGTATTCTTCTCCAAGTTTGCTTGGTGCGGAAAATTCTGATAAATTTCAAAATAAAACGTGTATAAATATCGAGCACATGTTAAATATGACAATAAAATTATGCAACTAAAATTAGTCGGACAGTTAGTCTCAATTCGTGGGCAGTTAAACCTACGAGATCCTTAGGGTACGAACCATGAATTTCAGTGGAACACGTTAGATAGTTGTAATCTAATCATCACATTCAGACAAGAAGATACTGTTTTATTAGTACCAATCATTGTAGACGTACTTTGTACATTACTATATATGAAATCCCTTTAGTGTCTTGTCACACTATGTTGAGATTTTCTAGTTCATAATGAACAAAATTATCTACCTCTTATGGCAACAATACCATAAACTAAATTAAACGCAAAAAAATTTTAAAAAAAAGTTAAAAAAGGGTAAAATTTTCAGATAGTAATTTAGAATGAAGTGGCATATAATGGTAATTCAATTAATTCAATAATCAGATTGTGAACATAACTTTGAATGTGTTCAAGTAAACCTTTATTTTGTTATTAAAAAAAAAGTTAAAATCTTCATCTTAATTGTGGTGAGACCATGAAATGTGTAGACACAATTTCAGATGTACGATTAAAATTGAAGTTTAAGTAAAAATTAATTTGTAATCCGACAAAATGACGAAAAAAAAAACAAGTCAAACAAATGACTTCTCAATCTCATGGCACTAAAGCCCTCTAACTCAATTTTAATAAACAAAATCAACCTCAAAATAAAATGGCAAACACTTAGTGTTTATATGTATTGATTCAGTTAATATACTTCAAGTAACAATATATCAACAGTAAATAGTTTGTATATTGTTCGTGCTATCCATATATCTATTTCTGCCTCTGCATCTCTGAATACGGCTAAGACTGAGTCATGGCATAAAATATTAAGTCATATGTATGAAAAATGTCTTAAAATTGTTTCTAACAGCGGTTCTTTTGGTAAAGACAAAATTGAAAGATTGCCTTCTTCTGCAAAATTAAAGTGTATAATTGGAAAACAACATATAATGCCATTGAGTACTGGGATCCATAAATCCAAAGAACTAAAAAAGGCTTGAATATATGCATGCGGACATGTGGGGTCCTGCAACTGTTCAAACCATCTTTGGATTTAGGTACTACCTGATCACTACGAATGATTTTCATGGAAAAAATTGAGTAATTTTACTTAAATCAAAATTGATATGATACTTTTCAAAATTTTAAAATTTAGAAAACTCTTTGTAAAAATCAAATTGAGCACAATTTGAAAGTCTTAAAGACGAACAATGGCCTAGAATTCTGTAACTTTGATTCTAGTACAATGCCTCATCCACTAAGGACAGTAGACCTCAAAACTTTTGAAACAAAATCACGAAGGGAGTAACAGCGTGGGACAAAAAAATTGTTTAAATAGGACCAACTTAGTTCTACAAATTGATTTGGATCAAAATAGAAATACATAAAAAAGTAAAGTCAAAATCGTATAATTTAAGAAAAACTTAAGACCAATATAAACATGTTCAAAAGTTCTGAACTCAATTTTCCTTAGTGGATTAGGCATGTATTTTGCACATGCCAAAATAATAGTGGAAATGGATGGCAGATTGATAAAAGTCCTTGTTTTGCAGGAAAACATGTAAATATATATCCTAAAATGCTCTAAACTTTTAAATAGACCTCATTCTCCAGCGACCTTAAATGTTGGGTCCTCACTGCACCAATTAACCTTACAAATTTTTGTAACCAATATTACGGTATATGTTTGATATGGGTTATTGAAAAAATAGATTATAGGTATGTGGTGGAGAAGTAAAGAAGAAGTACTAAACTATATATATATATATATATATATATATATATATATAATTGTTAGATCAATTTACAAGGAAAAAAATTTACTAGCAATTGAAAATAATGTGAGAAAATTTTTAACTTGTGTCAAACAAGTCCTTAATATACAAAAGTAGATAAATCAGCGATTCCCACATTGAATTATCAGAGTTAAATACAAAATGCACAAGGAAATTGATTGACACAATTATATACAACACGAAGTGATGTAATCTAAATATGAGATCAATTTTTTTTTTTTCACATATGATAGGACAGGACAATATTGATAAAATTTTAGTTTCTTCTTAATAGCATCTAATCATGTCCATCATTGTATATTTGATGTTACCATTTATCAACCATGATGTCTTAAGCTATCGAATAAGATGCTTGCATAGCAATTCCACAAAGCCCTTCTTCAGCATCAGCATCCTTTTGCATTCTAATGTAGCCATTTTCACCCTAGTTAGCTCTCCACGAGTTTTTAACTAACCAATACTTGGTACCATCACTTGTTTCCCCATAATCGACTGCTGTAACACCATGGTCTAGATCGGTCCCACATTCTCCTATAAGACTCCGCTCAAGTAGAAACCCACTAGCATCAATGGCAATTGATACTGGCTATTTTGCTATGGCTTTCTCCAATGCAGATTTTCTATTCGTTGGAACATCCTCGTATCCTTTAATTTTAGCAACATGGGAGGATTCTTTATTAATGCTGTTGCAGGTGCCATCTATCCCCTGATAAGGGTAGTTTGATACAGTTGTAAAGCTATGATTTTTTTTTTTTTAATGATAAACTCGAATGCATCATCCATTAAACCTCCACTGCTATCCATATCTTCACTGGTGTCGCAATCCACAAGTTCTTATTCTGATAATGAAATTAATTTTGTTGTTGGAAGTTGGTTGATTCTATGGGTGGCTGTGATGGCTGAGAATGCCCAACAACATCCCTATAATTTTGTGAAGATCATATTGTCAGTCTAAAAACATCAAATTCAGTGCTAAACACAAAAGATACAAAACAAATTAAAATGACCTGAAGAATCGTTAGTTAACTTACCACATTGACCTTGATCCTTAACATCTGTAACAGCTCCATTCTTTCTCCAATCAATGCTTGAAGGAACTGCTGCAATATTTTCATACATAAACGGCAACGCTTTAGGTGATTTTCTGTAAGTTGACATTTTGTATATATCCACTATGAGATGCTTGAAACTCCCCATTTGTCAAATCAGCAAATTGTTTGATGCGAAATTTATAAGGTCGAACCCCAACTTTGTTTAAAGACTCAATGTACTCCACATTCTCCTTAAATATTCTGTATCACATTGCTTTTTCAGCATTATCCTTGTGCACAAGTGCATATTGTGCCATCCACTGCTCGTGTTTCTACATCACTGATGCATCATTCAGTGATCGAGTCGTGGTTTGAGAAAACCAAATCTCTAACACTAGCACTGTGACGAAAATAAATTTCCAATTGGGAGTTGAAGCCATCTATATATATTATATAATATCAAGGTGAAGTGAATTGATGGTTGGTAATTAAAAAATGGCTATTAGGACAGAACTTAAGTTGTAGTTGTGTTGTACCAATAAGAATCTGCCATGTGTAAAGTTGATTGTTTATATCACAGTGGGTGTTAAGAGATGATATGAAGGAGAGAGATAAAGAGAAGATGATTATTTTAATTAAAAAGAGAATAGACAATGTGTATTGAAAAAGAAAGCGCAAAATGAAAAAATAGGAGAGCTATAGAAACAAATTCAAAAATAATAATAAAATAATAGTGGAGGATGTGAATGTGGACTTCTAGATGTGGAAGGTGGCATGGGAATTTATAAAGAAAAGTGAGAAAAAGAGAAGACATTGTGGAACCCATATTTTTTTGTGTGTCTATCTCTTGCCGCCACATAAGCACAAATGGAGGCTGTGAACAAAACATGCAATGGAGATTCTCTAAAGTGCCTTTTTTTTTTTCCTTTAACAACAGTTTAAAGCAGTTGTTATCTTTATTATCTCCATAACCACCATGTAATTAGAGTTACAATTTCAAACTTCATATTTTAATTGCCGATTTTCTTTCTTTTTTTTTTAATGAGAAAAACCAATTTTCTTATTTGTATGACACATATAGTAATAATACAATTATAGATACGTGGCCAAAAAAAAAAAAAAAAAAGCTTTAGGAACTACTGAGTTTTTTTTTTTTGTTTGAATGTGGAACTACTGAGTTTTAACTCTTATTAATTGCTAAATAATGGATTAAACTAGAGTTCAATACAATCTCTTCAACCTTCTTTGTCGTCGGAATTTTCTGCCTCAAGAGGGGGGAAAAAAGCAAACCTCTGCCTGGGTTTGTACTTTCTTTCTTCTTCCCACTCAATTTTTTGCTTCAATTTAACTAAATGCCTGTGATACCACTTATCCTCAAGGTAGTTCGTGCAACTACATACACAAAAATGGAGACTGTTCTCTGGAGAATATCTTAACATGATTGAGACGGTTTTTTTTTTTTTTAAAAAAAGAAAAGCATTACATATGAGAGTTAATTCAATCTCACGTTGCATTCGTAATTTAAATTAAACTGCATTTGGTTCATGTATGCTTCGTTTTGATTTTTGATTTTTATCTGATTACTTCTGAAAATTGTATTATGGATAATTCAGAAAATTATTTTGTATTATGGATAATTCAGAAAATTATTTCAAAGATAATTGATATAAAAAAATTTAACGTTTATGTTGTAAGTTTACAATGGGTATTCGTTTACCACTCTGTAAATTAAATGTAGTAATTTAAAAAGAGGATTTTTACCTAATATCTACATGATTTAATTTTATAGTAATGTAAATTAGTGTGTCCACTACTAAAAATATCGCTATTACTGACGACAAAATTTATCGGTAATAGTGTGAAATCCGTTAGAAAAAGTAATTACCGACTGATGGGAGGCCATCAGAAAGCTTGTCGGTGATTGCCTTGTCAGTAATTTCCGACAGAGTTATGGTCTCGTAGGTAATATCCGACGGACTTTTTCCGTCGGTGATTTCCAACTAATTTGTATAAGCCCTCGGTAATTTCTGATGGATTAAGTGCCATCGAAAATTACCGACGGACAACACAGTATTTGAAAAAAAATAAAAATTTCGAAAACTAGAATAAAAATTAATTTTTCTCCTACCCACAGGCTACGCGGTTTGGCCCACCCCAATTGAACAAGCATTATATGCTCCATTTTAATTGCATGATAATGTGACCAATTGAACAAGCATTATATGCTCCATTTTAATTGCATGATAATGTGACCATAGCATGGTTCGAACCAAAGATTTATTGTGCAGTGTTCCGACCACCAGGCCAACCTCTCTTCTTTTTCAATTGTTGTATTTATATAATATTTGTTATATCTCTTCTACAGTTTTCTAATTTAAAAATTAATTTATTTTTATTAAAACATTGTGTATATCAAAATACTATTTCATTGAACATTATTTCTTGTTTATTGGTTGCCTGTATAATATATTTGTTATATTTTTTTGTAGTTTTCTAATTGAAAAATTAATTTATTTTTACCAAAGCATTGTATATATATTTTTTGAATAAATATAATTTACTAAAAAATCCAATGTGTCTATGTATATATATACTAGCTTTTTACACCCGTGCGTTGCACGGGAGGCTATTTTTTCAACAATTAGAGGTTTCAATAAATATTAATACTATGTGAATAGCACCATCAAGATAATAAACCGAATAGTTGTCAGCCCACCAAATTTAATAATTAATATGAGAAAAAAATTATCTTCATCACATAGGGAAATCTATTCAAGAGATATGAGAATTACATAAATGGTATATCATTAACAATACTAAAAACAAATTAAGAAATACTTGACAAAGCACCAAACAACTCTACTAAAAGTAATAGCCTATAGTTTTTTCTTTAGAAATGATTCTACACTGTATTATATACAATTATAAATTTTGAGGAAATATAATTATACACCCATGCGGTATACGGAATTTGATTGTTAAATATAATCAACATATAAATATATTGTAAAAGACAATATATCGGGTACAGTTCGAGAGATCCCAACACTCATTTCTGCCTTGCTAGGAAACACTCATCTTCGTTCCCACCTCATCCTCATTTAATCGAGGCCAAGCGAGGATGATATAAGAATTGCAACATGATGGAAACTCCCATTCCCCGTCCCCGTCCCGCTAGAAAATTTTCATCTCCGTCCACGTTCCATTGTGATTGTCTAATCATAAACTTTTGTTCGTGGTTTTTTAATATATATGAATGACATCTATTTTTTTCAATAAATATCTTCTAAACATACTAAAGACATATATTAACATATTCGGTACAAACTCACAAATTTCACATATTCGGTATATTAACATAGTTTTTTTAAAAATCATCAATTTAGATGTTTATTTTAAATAATTTAAATTACATGCATAGGATTCTTAATGTTGTTCACAAAAAATCTTATAGAATTTATGTTGTACTGATCAAATATTAAATGATTTGATATCAAATTTAAATTAATTTGATAAGATAAACAAATTGAAATATATACAATTCCACAACACCAGTCATTGATACCGTTCCTCGATAATCGCATAATGTCTCTTCCTCTTCACAAGCTGGTTAGAACAACTCCAAAACTCTACGTTTTGGTTTTTTGGACAAACATGAATTACATTTGTAAGCGTAGGTGTTTTCTGAGTACTTCAACTGTTCTGTCGATTCCACAACGCTTGAAAAATGTATTTGATAACAACTTGTTTGGTCACAAAATAACCAATACTGTATTAAAATATTAGATTTAAAATAAGAACATTATTTGTTTCACGTTAAATATTGGAATTAAAAGATCAATGTTATAGAACTTATTTAAGAACCATTAAAAAAAATAAAATTAGATTATCATAATAATAAATAAATAAACTTAACAAATGCTTGTCATAAAATAATATTATTTAATGATCAAATTTAATTGAATTAAAATTTTTTATCATTTCGCCTTAAATAATGCAAATATTTATCCATATCAAAAAATTATTTGAGAATTTGTTAAACTGATTAAACTTTCTCATTCTTTACATAATGTTTTTTTAATAATTAGTTTCATATAAAAATGAGATTGTATAAAAATATACAACCACCATGGTTAGAGAAAGAGAAATTTTAAGAATAATTCATCTATCAATATGGTTTGGTTTGGACTCTGCAATTGTATTAAATTATATGAATTTAAAAAAATAATGCGTCAAAGAAAGTATAATTAATTTTATAAACTCAACATAATGGAATAAAAAATTAATTCTACTAAAAAAGGAAAAAAAATAACGGTACAAAGAAAGTATAATTAATTCGTCAATTTATCCTTAACTATTCCAATAGAGAGAGAAATAGAGAAATAGAGACTGAGCTTTAGGGGTCACTCAACCTAATTTCTTGGTTGAGTCATGGGTTTCCCAATTGACTCGGTGTTTCAAAACAGTATTCATAACAGTCACATCTAACAATTTGCAAATCCAATTAAAAATAGTAAAAACAAATATATGTACCAACTTTTTTTGTGAATATATTAAACCATGCGATAATTTATTATTAAACAATTTACATTTGTGTAATGCACAGGATTTGCTAACTCTATAAAATTGTTTAAAATTTAATAAATAAAATTATACTTAATATATTTATATGAATAGAATAATTATTTTACATCAGTTAGTGCAAAATTTTTTTATAATAATTTCTTATTTTTAAATATTAAATTAAGTGAACTTTAAATATTTATCAATTTAAAAATTTATATCAATATAAATTTTTATTCATAATAATAACATAATTTAACTTTAGTAAGTAGATCTTTTATCAATACCATAATTAATTTTTATCAAAAGCATTTCTAATTTATATCAATTAATGCAAAAAAGCAAAATTGAAAAGACATTATATTTTTAAAATAATTCGTATGTTAAATTAATAATTTTTAAATTTATATTAATTGTATTAAATTATTCTTTCAGAAAATTTGAGCTACAAGATTAAAACTACAAATCCAACCACATTAGTCTTTTACATCTTCCTCAATCCCAATACTAAGAGAAAAGCATCCCAACAATCCATTAAAATTTGGGATTACAAGAGACAATATAACCTAATCACAACTATAGAAATAAAAACTTCTTAACAAAGTACAATATCTATCAGAATCAAGAATGGTAATTCTTAGACCAAAATCTTCTCACATTCATGAAAATTTCTAAACAAAGTGCAACACAGACCCAGAAGTGGAATTGGTGTTAGCTTGTCTCACATTCATTCTATCAGTTCTACAGCTGGAAAAGAAAACAAAAGTAATCTATATAATTTGGAAGCATAGTTCAAGTACAAACTAACACCAAAAGAGAGCAGAAGAATAAAAATAAATTGATATTAGCATCGTAGGTACACACTAATAGATAATAGTTGATCAAGGCATTTGTATCCATACAAAGGGACGGGTAGATTTACCTGCGTGGATGAACTCTATTCTTCACAAATTTTAGTAGGCATAGGAGGTCATCAAGCTGCTTCTCCAAGTTATATTTCTCGAGGGGTGCATTAGGAAACCATGAAATAATCTGTAGATATTTCCTAATAGGAAATAATTTTTTTCCGGGAAATAAATCATGCTCAACATCAGAACTACATCAGTAGAAAGGAAAAATCCAAAGAAAGAATAAAAAAATGAAAGCCTTTGCAATCTAAACACAATAAATAGTATTGAATCAACTACACTTAATAATGGTTTGAACTAGAGTCAAGGCATAAGCGACGTAGTTTCTCATACAAAGTCAGAATTAGCATCTTAGGCAACGAATATATATGCACTTGGAACATACAAAATCAGAATTTATTTAAAAATAATAGTAATAATCTCTTTTGTGGGGAAATTGTACCTCCTCCTAGAGAAAGAAAAAGCTCTTTTCAAGTAGAGAAAGGACTTCATCTTTGGCTTTCAATGATGACTTTTTAGCATAACCATCTTCACGGCAAGTGAGCTTCCCATTTTAAGATTAACAACCAAACTAATCCCCAATTTCACTGATCAACGATCATTTTCAAATTATAAACAAAATCACCAGAAGTTAGAGCACCTCAGCACAGATAAAGCCAAAAGTCAAAATGTGTGAATCCTCTACGTAAGACAGCGCAACACGAAATCAAATCGCAGTAAACAATCTAAAAAGCAAAAATTATGAACTCCCACTCAATTCAGCTGGTACTATAAAAAAAAAATTTTGTTGTTCACAAAGTGAAGTGACATAGCTGCCACTTGGTCAATTTCTAAACAATTAGGGAAAATTTGAAGAATCGGGGAAAATTCACTTACTTGCACTTGCGATTGTCGGCTGCCACGATTAGGGCAATCATGGATACTACCGGCCGGAGAATCAAGTTGAGGAGATTGATGTGGAGCTACGAGAATAGGTGTTCTTCAACACGAACAAGCACAGAGAGATAGAGAGAGAAAGAGGTTTGATTAAGATGAGCGAATAATGTGAAAGGTGATTGATAAGGTAAGAGATTAAGGTTTGGGGAAGTTTTCGCATTCAAAGGAAAATCTCGGCTAATTACGTGGTTGATTAATTTATCAATTAACCAAAAATAAAAATAAATCTTGGAATCGTGTATAATAAAGAGTGTGAAAATCAAGTTAGCTAATTAAGTAATGATTAAGCTAATCAAGGAAAATTCTTTAGGAGGGAAAACATTATAAAAATGAATTTTTTAATTAGGAAAAAATTATTATTCTATAGATATAGATAGATAGATGTGTTAGGAGGGAAAATATGATGAGGTGGAATTAAAAATTAATTAAAAAATTTAGAAAATAAGAGGTTTCTGGAGGGAAAAAAGTCTCTATATATATATATATATATATATATATTGGGAGGTATATATCTTGGCTTGAAAATCCAACTCAAGATACAATTTTATTCCTAAAATAACAAAAAATTACAAAAATATGAGGGGAATGTCATGAGCCTGACCTCTAAAAAAATTGTGTATATATTAAAATACTATTTAATTAAAAATTGTATTATCTATGATATTTATATTCTATACTATTTATATTCTGCATTCTATTGTGTTAAGTTTCGCCATTGTGAAACATAAATAAATAAATTAGAGTCTTTTTTCATATAAAACTACTATTGTAACTTAAAGTAAAATTATCAATTCATTTTTAAAATTAAAAAAATGAACGGTTTGCATTAAAGAAATTAAAATAATTGAAGAAGTTATCGAATTATTTACTGAATTTTATTTTGTTTAGTTCAAATATAATTCATCTTCAATTAAATTTAACAAGCATCACCATTTCAAGCCACGTTTGCTTCTTCTTTCTTTTTCCTTTTTTTTTTTACACTTTATCGAGAACAAAAAAATGTAATTTAAACAATAGAATCATCGGCCTTTCTTTTAAAATTAATAAACAAGTGAAAGTTATTCCTCTAATTAAAGTTTATATTTTTCATTATTTATTGTTGTATGATTACGTAAAATTTTTTCTTTTCAATTAAATGAGAAAAGTATTTTATACCAAAAATAATTCCAATAATATACTTATTCTATTAATATAATGACAAATAATTTTTAAAAATTTTTATTTTTAGATTAATTTGGAAGCCAATACACTATGGTTTCACAAGAAAAATATGATAGCTTCTAACAAAGTCATCATGCCCTTGCAAAATTATTACATACTCTGACACAAAAAAAAGAAACTTTATAGCAATTAGTAATGGTATTGAAATTACTAACTCTAGTAACAAAGTCAGCAGAAATTTCCGACAAGAAATGCAGGCCATTGGAAATTACCGACGATAAAGCTTTGGCCATCGGAAATTACCGACGGCAGAGCTTCATCAGTCAGAAATTACCAACTGAAACATCAAGCCAATCAGTATTTTCCAATGGCTGCTCTTGCCATCGGAAAATATCTGACGGGTAGTTCCATTGTCTGACATTTTCGACGGTAGACACTGGCTGTCGGAAATCTCTGACAGATTTTCGCTCCCCGTCGGTATTTTCTGACGGTTTATTTTGATAGTCGGTGATTATTGACGGAATTGTACTCCGTCAGTAATTATCAACAGCATCATCGTTTGTCAGAAAGTTTTGACAATTTTCACCCTACCGTTGGAGATTTTCAATGATTTTTACTTTTTCGTCGAAAATTTCCGACGAATATCTATTAGTTGGAGATATTCTTTCAGTAATTAACAGTTTTTTAGTAGTGCATGATTCTTCAAATCTCTGATTCCAAATCCAAGTTTCTCTCTATATATTTATATGTATGTATATATTCTGGATACAACTTTTGCTTCTCTTGAAGAAAATGTGTGAACCCACGGTTAGTGTTAACCAGTCTACTTAATTTTCTCTTTTATTTAAGTTTGTGGTTGTATTTTACTTAAAATGGAGACAAATTAACAATTCGGTTTGTGAAAAAATAAATTACCATGAAAGAAATTTTCAGCAAAAAAAGGTAACTTCTTTTTTTCTCAAAGAGCTACTGCATGCCTTGATTCAATCAACTTAAATATATTAAATTGGTTTAGAATTTTTTTCGGGTTCTTCCGCCAGAATTAATTTGAGAGCAGAGAGGATTTTGTGTGTTAGGTATGAATTAAAATGTACTTTTATGAGTATGAAGAATTAGTAGACTTTGATGGTAAATATTTAAAAGTATAGTTGATATATGGACGTGATTTATTTGATCAAATTTGAATTTTGAAAAGAATGAATTAAAATGAATTAAAATTTATATGATAATAGGCTCTTAAATTTGACACATTTTTGGTGTATTTTCTTCTTTTCAGTAACAGTCCTAGTAGCAATTTTTCTGCTGCGTTAAACAGCAGCAGTTTAAAAAGAAATTACAAAGGAAATCACAAAAGAAACAGTCCGACATTATTTTGCTATAAGGTAATGTTTATATTTTTTATGTAGCAGAATGGCAAGTAAAAGAGTAATGTATTTCATGAAGGTTGTCGGCGGACGACCAAAACAAAATCAACTGACAAATATCATGGAGCGCCAAAAACATAAAGGTGTTAAGCACTATCAGTACGATAAACATAGCAACGGACACCTCACAATGGAGGTTGAGTACAAGAGAACTTCTTTGAGCATTAAGAAATTGCTCAAAAAAGTTCAAACGGTGTTCGGAGAGCCGGAAATGGATTCGACAAGTGAAGCTGACGCATCCGGCTCCGGTTCACCAAAGAACACATCCAGAGCGCTAGTTCCATTGTCTGAAATTTTCGACGGTAGACACTGTGTAACGCCCCGTCCAGTTCCACATACACATACGTCATAAATGACATTATATCAGAGTGGGCCGTGCACGCCTCATAAACATAAATATAAAGATAAAGCCACCTTCGGGCCGTTACATAACATATGGCCACCTTCGGGCCTGTGCACGGGTTTTCATTTCTTTTTATACATAGTGGAACTAGACGAACGTCAATCATACATTCATACCCGAAACCCTAAACATTGAAAACGTATAACCTACTAGGGTTTTGGAGTCCATTACATAACGCAGGATCTTCAATTCCCGTTCCCAATCACACACCACATCACGTCATTAGGACCTTTCGCCATCTCCCGATCACATCACCTTCAGAGAACATAAACATAGACACGTAATGAGTCATAAAGCCTCAGTAGATAATAGATGCAATGCATGACATATTCATAATCGTGGGCCCGTTGCGAACCATATGCTTATATTGGCGCCGTAACATATAATCATACTTTAATTGGCCAGACCCCAGTCCTTTGTGGGACCTCCATTTGGACCAATTGTCTCAAACCTTTGTGAGACGAACATTATATAAACATTTGGTAGGCAACCCTATTCATCGTTTTTCATGCATGATCATGCTTTAATGTATACGCATAAATAAACACATGTAATATCATACGCATATCCTTGTCCTCAACACGTACATATTGCATATAACACGTTCGTTCCATTACATATACATGAACATAGTTGAGGTCTTATACTTCATACATCATAATCATCACACATATACACGTAAGGGTTTACGTTGAATCATATTCACCACATAAAACCCGCATTAACGCCATGCTTTTCACGTGAAGACTTCATGAATTATACATTACAATCTCTATGATTCTTTCAAGTCCTAACCAATTCACTCATGGAACTTAGCACGAAGATCACGTAGATCATAAATCACACATATATCATGGCATAACATATCATATCATGGCATAACATATCATAAGCATAAGACAAGCCAATGGATCCTACACATGCTTTCTAGGTTCATACATAGCATAAACATGGCATAAACATGGTTAATTCTTGATTCATTCATTCATAAGCATAGATATATGACATAAAACATGGAAAACATCCATATCTACCATAGATGGAGTTCAAACAAGCATGGAGAAGCTTACTCTTCTTCCTCTTCTCCTCTCCATCTTCTTCTTCTTCTTTCTCTTCTTCCCTTCCTTCTTGTAATCAAGGATTACACAACCATTACATAGGTCATACATGAGATTGGAGATGATCACATGGGTGTTTGGGAGTCTTGGTAGGGTTTAGGGAGTATTTTGGGGTCTTGGAGTCGAGCTTGCATGAATAGCACCCAAGAAATGACAAGAATCTTCTTAAAGACCAATTCTGCTGACTTAAAATTACGGCCGTAAATCTCCCTGTTACGGCCGTAAATTCCAAAATTACGGCCGTAACGCATGAAATTACGGCCGTAACTCGGCACACACGCGACCGCGCTTCCGGTCACGCGACCAGCAGAGGATCAGCCCTTTAACCTTCATTCTTGACTTACGGCCGTAACCTTTTACCATTACGGCCGTAACCTGACCATTACGGCCGTAACCTTGAACCATTACGGCCGTAACTTGACTTTTACGGCGGTAATCCTTACATTTACGGCCGTAATTCTGGTTCTGCAGAATTTTCCCATTTTCCTCTTTTCGAAGGCCGTTTCGCATCCCGAGGCATATCCCGTACTGCAAATCATAATGTGAGCATATCATATACATATACGTCATACTGAAACGTCATCATGTCATTTCATATCATATATACGGAGTCATATACGGGCGTATATACGCAATCATATCCGTATCCGGGACGGATTCGGGCGGGTCATTACATCCTTCCCTCCTTAAACAAATTTCGTCCTCGAAATTGCCTTAGAACTGACTCGGGGTCAATGTCTCCTATCCTCTTTCCTTTCCTATGTCTCCTCTTAACCTATACAGAACTTCACACATGACGGTGCACATATCATATAACGGTCTCATTCCCATAAAACTGACCCGAATAAGAGTTGAACAAATCATTTAATCACATATGTAGGAAATATACACAAGAATTCCGGACGAGATTTCGTGAATATTAGCATATAAACATACATACATATCGGAATTCGGTGCGAATTTCCCCCATTTCGGGCACACATACCAAATCGATTCGTTCACATATCAGTTCTGAGCTTCACATTGTGGTATGCTAAGGGATGAACGCATATAACACATACAACTGAGCGAACCAAAGATCCCATAACATTCATAACATATAACATACATCGACGTTCACATCATACATATAAGAAGAGAATGCCGTACTAAACTGATATTTCTTCACATAACATACATGCATAATTGAATCCAGCATATAATTTCCCCGTTTCTGTAAAACATTGCCAACTGTGGTTATAGCTTTCACTGCCCACACTGATTCATACCTGATGGAGCATAGGGCCGAAGAAGTATACAAGATTCTGTAACTTCTTCCATTTCAACATAGTACATAAACATAACATAGTTCATCCATAAGCATATCGAACATAGAGAGTCGAAGAAACAAGAGTTGAGCAAAAGAGCTTTCTTTTTATCGCATAACATATAACATATGAACATTTCATTTCTGCAATACCATATCGGCTCATGTTCGTGACGTTTTTCTACCTTTCGTTCATAGCCCTGAGCTTCGTTCACATAGCAAGAATAAGAAAAGCGAAGAAAGAACATAGCTATTCAGCTCGTTGGAAACAAAACGAAAATCCGATCATCATTGCTTTCACGTGATTACCTAACTGAGCTCGTTTTCAAAATCATATAACATGGCAAGTTCATACGGCTCGTAAAATTCGGATGTATTTCATCTAGCATATCATTCATATCTTTTCCCCGGAGTAACATAACATCAATAGAGAAGCCATTCATTCGTTCCGGGAATTAACGTTATTCTCACATCATTGCATATAACTTCCCGACATAGAATACCCGACATATACTTCCCCGACGGGATGAAGAACATAAGAACGTATCATTCATTCCTTTCCGGGAGTTAACATAACCATAGCATAACATCCGTAACATAGACATAGCCGTAACGTATGAGCTTTCAAATACCCCGGCATATACATATCACATCACATAACATGGAAACATAACCGGCTCACTTACCATTGACGCTTCACGAATAAAGGTCGGGATAGACAATAACCATAACATACATATGTAAGCTTCAACATACCTTTACTACTTCCCGACATCATTTCCCGAGATAGAAAATACCGAGAAGGCATTCGAGAAGTACTTTGGGACGTGGCGTAATAAACTGCTTTCATATAACATAGCGAATCACATGGCTTTCACATTTCGTAACGGATCATTCTCATTCCGAAACGGAACATACATACATGTCATCACTAACCATATCAAACCACGCAACACTCGGGTCATGCATTCGGTTAGCATATAACTTCGTCCCATCGACATCGATCATGACATAAAGAAGCAACCAAAACAACTGGTAGCTTAAGGCCGAATACATACATATCACATAACAGAGAGCATAGCTGAAACTTCTAACCGACGCATAACGAACCGCATAACATTCATAAAACATAACTCGTCACATAGACATAAAACTCGGCCAATTCGTTCATATGATTCACAAATCATATCACATTAAGAAGTAACCGAAATCACTGGCGTAACGTGAGTGTAGGTCACCTCACACACTTATATACTCAGCAACTAACAAAAGAAGGCCGAGCTAGCATAAAGAAAGCCGTAGGGAAGTCGAACATATACAGACATAACTTCATATATCATATAGAACATATGCAGGTTATATACATCGAAATACACGATACCTGTCATATCATTGAGCCATTCAAGAACCTCCAGAACTTCCTGAACTTCCACAACTTCGGCTATACATTGAGCCATTCTTCGGCCGAATAATATATCGGTCTATTTCGTTCTTCATAGACATTCGTAGCATAGACACACATAACATCGGCCGTGACTTCATATATATACATAATACCAGCCATGACGTCATATACATAACACCAGCCGTATCTACATACAACGGTCGTGAAATATAACCTCGACCGTATCTCACGGAGAAGATAGGCACATTACATAGCATATAACCGTCGGCTATTCTCATAACCAAAAGCATCAGTCATAACTGCATAACATAGGCCGTTCAACGAACTTAATCATCTCGCGAGCACACATCTAAGCATAACCGTACATTGAACCAGGCCGAACTCATTTCATTATATACCATAACATAACATATCACATATAGCCTGATTATATATGTGAACTCAGCTCGAAGTTCGAAATAAACGAACATTCACATTGGTCATACCCGAAATAAACGAACTAACATATTGACCATTCATTCCATTCATTACATAGCATATAACCGTACATAGCTGACGTTCATGAGTCATTGAATCATACGACATATCATACTAAGCTGCCTGTGTGATATAATCACAATTCGGAATAAGCTCAGTTCATAACATTTCTGTACTTGCTTCTACCTTTCATATACACATCGTAGAGTTCCAGTTGAGCCACATATGCCGCATAACATATTACATTATAGCTTAGCATTGCCCAACATCCGGAAATCTCAGCATACATATACATTCGCATTCATTTCATCATATGAGCTACATTGATCCGACATTCAGACATCTATGCCCATTCGGATATGCGATATTACTAAATTCATGTGCAGCTCCTTAGCTCAACATGTCATAGCATCCATTTCATACTCGTACCCGGATCCTCAGTCATCATATCATCATACACATAAAGGAGGGAGACCATAGGGAAAAGGAGACATTGACATTTCATACTTTGATCCCGGTCCACATACTTCCATTGCACTTTCATCTCATACATACATATCACATATCGCCATTCGTATCATACGTCCCAAGGCCATTTGTACCACCACATGATACAAACCATAACATACATAACATCGCATACACAACATAACATGCTTTCATATCATAAGGGCTCATGGACATACATAACATATAGCCATATGCATTCACATATATAGTCATATCATCGAGAGCTATAGACATTCATGTAATTCACTTAGGATTAGCTCCCATGTCATTTCATATGGCTCATCACATCGCATACTTGCATAACATCATAACATCATCATTCCTTCATACGGAGTGGCGAAAGAGTCCATTGATGTGTGGGGAAGAGGGAATCGCTGCTCTGATACCACCTGTAACGCCCCGTCCAGTTCCACATACACATACGTCATAAATGACATTATATCAGAGTGGGCCGTGCACGCCTCATAAACATAAATATAAAGATAAAGCCACCTTCGGGCCGTTACATAACATATGGCCACCTTCGGGCCTGTGCACGGGTTTTCATTTCTTTTTATACATAGTGGAACTAGACGAACGTCAATCATACATTCATACCCGAAACCCTAAACATTGAAAACGTATAACCTACTAGGGTTTTGGAGTCCATTACATAACGCAGGATCTTCAATTCCCGTTCCCAATCACACACCACATCACGTCATTAGGACCTTTCGCCATCTCCCGATCACATCACCTTCAGAGAACATAAACATAGACACGTAATGAGTCATAAAGACTCAGTAGATAATAGATGCAATGCATGACATATTCATAATCGTGGGCCCGTTGCGAACCATATGTTTATATTGGCGCCGTAACATATAATCATACTTTAATTGGCCAGACCCCAGTCCTTTGTGGGACCTCCATTTGGACCAATTGTCTCAAACCTTTGTGAGACGAACATTATATAAACATTTGGTAGGCAACCCTATTCATCGTTTTTCATGCATGATCATGCTTTAATGTATACGCATAAATAAACACATGTAATATCATACGCATATCCTTGTCCTCAACACGTACATATTGCATATAACACGTTCGTTCCATTACATATACATGAACATAGTTGAGGTCTTATACTTCATACATCATAATCATCACACATATACACGTAAGGGTTTACGTTGAATCATATTCACCACATAAAACCCGCATTAACGCCATGCTTTTCACGTGAAGACTTCATGAATTATACATTACAATCTCTATGATTCTTTCAAGTCCTAACCAATTCACTCATGGAACTTAGCACGAAGATCACGTAGATCATAAATCACACATATATCATGGCATAACATATCATATCATGGCATAACATATCATAAGCATAAGACAAGCCAATGGATCCTACACATGCTTTCTAGGTTCATACATAGCATAAACATGGTTAATTCTTGATTCATTCATTCATAAGCATAGATATATGACATAAAACATGGAAAACATCAATATCTACCATAGATGGAGTTCAAACAAGCATGGAGAAGCTTACTCTTCTTCCTCTTCTCCTCTCCCTCTTCTTCTTCTTCTTTCTCTTCTTCCCTTCCTTCTTGTAATCAAGGATTACACAACCATTACATAGGTCATACATGAGATTGGAGATGATCACATGGGTGTTTGGGAGTCTTGGTAGGGTTTAGGGAGTATTTTGGGGTCTTGGAGTCGAGCTTGCATGAATAGCACCCAAGAAATGACAAGAATCTTCTTAAAGACCAATTCTGCCGACTTAAAATTACGGCCGTAAATCTCCTGTTACAGTAGTAAATTCCAAAATTACCAGAACGCATGAAATTACGGCCGTAATTTCGGACACACGCGACCGCGCTTCCGGTCACGCGACCAGCAGAGGATCAGCCCTTTAACCTTCATTCTTGACTTACGACCGTAACCTTTTACCATTACGGCCGTAACTTGACTTTTACGGCCGTAATCCTTACATTTACGGCCGTAATTCTAGTTCTGCAGAATTTTCCCATTTTCCTCTTTTCGAAGGCTGTTTCGCATCCCGAGGCATATCCCGTACTGCAAATCATAATGTGAGCATATCATATACATATACGTCATACTGAAACGTCATCATGTCATTTCATATCATATACGGAGTCATATACGGGCGTATATACGCAATCATATCCGTATCCGGGACGGATTCGGGCGGGTCATTACACACTGGCTGTCGGAAATCTCTGACAGATTTTCTCTGCCCGTCGGTATTTTTTGACGGTTTATTTTGATAGTCTGTGATTATTGAAGGAATTGTACTCCGTCGGTAATTATCAACAGCATCATCGTTTGTCAGAAAGTTTTGACAATTTTCACCCTACCGTTGGAGATTTTCAATGATTTTTACTTTTTCGTCGAAAATTTCCGACGGGTATCTATTGGTTGGAGATATTCTTTCAGTAATTAACAGTTTTTTAGTAGTGCATGGTTTTTCAAATCTCTGATTCCAAATCCAAGTTTCTCTCTCTATATATTTATATGTATGTATATGTTCTGGGTATAATTTTTGCTTCTCTTGAAGAAAATGTGTGAACCTACAGTTAGTGTTAACTAGTCTACTTAATTTTCTCTTTTATTTAAGTTTGGGGTTGTATTTTACTTAAAATGGAGACAAATTAACAATTCGGTTTGTGAGAGAATAAATTAACCATGAAAGAAATTTTCAGCAAAAAAAGGCAACTTCCTTTTTTCTCAAAGAGTTACTGCATGTCTTGATTCAATCAACTTAAATATATTAAATTGGTTTAGAATTTTTTTCGGGTTCTTCCTCCAAAATTAATTTGAGAGCAGAGAGGATCTTGTGTGTTAGGTATGAATTAAAATGTACTTTTATGTGTATGAAGAATTAGTAGACTTGGATGGTAAATATTTAAAAGTACAGTTGATATGTGGATGTGATTTATTTGATCAAATTTGAATTTTGAAAAGAATGAATTAAAATGAATTAAAATTTATATGATAATAGGCTCTTAAATTTGACACATTTTGGGTGTATTTTCTTCTTTTCAGTAACAGTCCTAGTAGCAATTTTTCTGCTGCGTTAAACAGCAGCAGTTTAAAAAGAAATTACAAAGGAAATCATAAAAGAAACAGTCCGAC
The DNA here is from genome assembly GCA_018223645.1 of Jasminum sambac. Classification (NCBI taxonomy): domain Eukaryota; kingdom Viridiplantae; phylum Streptophyta; class Magnoliopsida; order Lamiales; family Oleaceae; genus Jasminum; species Jasminum sambac. The sequence continues at coordinate 35,298,238 of CP073646.1, read as the reverse complement.
ATTATTTTGCTATAAGGTAATGTTTATATTTTTTTATGTAGCAGAATGGCAAGTAAAAGAGTACTGTATTTCATGAAGGTTGTCGGCGGACGACCAAAACAAAATCAACTGACAAATATCATGGAGCGCCAAAAACATAAAGGTGTTAAGCACTATCAGTACGATAAAGATAGCAACGGACACCTCACAATGGAGGTTGAATACAAGAGAACTTCTTTGAGCATTAAGAAATTGCTCAAAAAAGTTCAAACGGTGTTCGGAGAGCCGGAAATGGATTCGGCAAGTGAAGCCGACGCATCCGGCTCCGGTTCACCAAAGAACACATCCAGAGCGCTAGTTCCACTGTCTGAAATTTTCGACGGTAGACACTGGCTTTCGGAAATTTCTGACGGATTTTCTCTCCCCGTCGGTATTTTCTGACGGTTTATTTTGATAGTCGGTGATTATTGACGGAATTGTACTCCGTCGGTAATTATCAACAGCATCATCGTTTGTCAGAAAGTTTTGACAATTTTCAACCTACCGTTGGAGATTTTCAATGATTTTTACTTTTTTGTCGAAAATTTCCGACGGATATCTATTAGTTGGAGATATTCTTTCAGTAATTAACAGTTTTTTAGTAGTGCATGGTTCTTCAAATCTATGATTCCAAATCCAAGTTTCTCTCTCTATATATTTATATGTATGTATATGTTCTGGGTACAATTTTTGCTTCTCTTGAAGAAAATGTGTGAACCGACAGTTAGTGTTAACTAGTTTACTTAATTTTCTCTTTTATTTAAGTTTGCTGTTGTATTTTACTTAAAATGGAGACAAATTAACAATTCGGTTTGTGAGAAAATAAATTAACCATGAAAGAAATTTTCAGCAAAAAAAGTTAACTTCTTTTTTTCTCAAAGAGTTACTGCATGCCTTGATTCAATCAACTTAAATATATTAAATTGGTTTAGAATTTTTTTCGGGTTCTTCCTCCAAAATTAATTTGAGAGCAGAGAGGATCTTGTGTGTTAGGTATGAATTAAAATGTACTTTTATGTGTATGAAGAATTAGTAGACTTGGATGGTAAATATTTAAAAGTACAGTTTATATGTGGATGTGATTTATTTGATCAAATTTGAATTTTGAAAAGAATGAATTAAAATGAATTAAAATTTATATGATAATAGGCTCTTAAATTTGACACATTTTGGGTGTATTTTCTTCTTTTCAGTAACAGTCCTAGTAGCAATTTTTCTGCTGCGTTAAACAGCAGCAGTTTAAAAAGAAATTACAAAGGAAATCATAAAAGAAACAGTCCGACATTATTTTGCTATAAGGTAATGTTTATATTTTTTATGTAGCAGAATGGCAAGTAAAAGAGTACTGTATTTCATGAAGGTTGTCGGCGGACGACCAAAACAAAATCAACTGACAAATATCATGGAGCGCCAAAAACATAAAGGTGTTAAGCACTATCAGTACGATAAAGATAGCAACGGACACCTCACAATGGAGGTTGAATACAAGAGAACTTCTTTGAGCATTAAGAAATTGCTCAAAAAAGTTCAAACGGTGTTCGGAGAGCCGGAAATGGATTCGGCAAGTGAAGCCGACGCATCCGGCTCCGGTTCACCAAAGAACACATCCAGAGCGCTAGTTCCACTGTCTGAAATTTTCGACGGTAGACACTGGCTTTCGGAAATTTCTGACGGATTTTCTCTCCCCGTCGGTATTTTCTGACGGTTTATTTTGATAGTCGGTGATTATTGACGGAATTGTACTCCGTCGGTAATTATCAACAGCATCATCGTTTGTCAGAAAGTTTTGACAATTTTCAACCTACCGTTGGAGATTTTCAATGATTTTTACTTTTTCGTCGAAAATTTCCGACGGATATCTATTAGTTGGAGATATTCTTTCAGTAATTAACAGTTTTTTAGTAGTGCATGGTTCTTCAAATCTATGATTCCAAATCCAAGTTTCTCTCTCTATATATTTATATGTATGTATATGTTCTGGGTACAATTTTTGCTTCTCTTGAAGAAAATGTGTGAACCGACAGTTAGTGTTAACTAGTTTACTTAATTTTCTCTTTTATTTAAGTTTGCTGTTGTATTTTACTTAAAATGGAGACAAATTAACAATTCGGTTTGTGAGAAAATAAATTAACCATGAAAGAAATTTTCAGCAAAAAAAGTTAACTTCTTTTTTTCTCAAAGAGTTACTGCATGCCTTGATTCAATCAACTTAAATATATTAAATTGGTTTAGAATTTTTTTCGGATTCTTCCGCCAGAATTAATTTGAGAGCAGAGATGATCTTGTGTGTTAGGTATGAATTAAAATGTACTTTTATGTGTATGAAGAATTAGTAGACTTGGATGGTAAATATTTAAAAGTACAGTTTATATGTGGATGTGATTTATTTGATCAAATTTGAATTTTGAAAAGAATGAATTAAAATGAATTAAAATTTATATGATAATAGACTCTTAAATTTGACACATTTTTGGTGTATTTTCTTCTTTTCAGTAACAGTCCTAGTAGCAATTTTTCTGCTGTGTTAAACAGCAGCAGTTTAAAAAGAAATTATAAAGGAAATCACAAAAGAAACAGTCCGACATTATTTTGCTATAAGGTAATGTTTATATTTTTTATGTAGCAGAATGGCAAGTAAAAGAGTAATGTATTTCATGAAGGTTGTCGGCGGACGAGCAAAACAAAATCAACTGACAAATATCATGGAGCGCCAAAAACATAAAGGTGTTAAGCACTATCAGTACGATAAAGATAGCAACGGACACCTCACAATGGAGGTTGAGTACAAGAGAACTTCTTTGAGCATTAAGAAATTGCTCAAAAAAGTTCAAACGGTGTTCGGAGAGCCGGAAATGGATTCGGTAAGTGAAGCCGATGCATCCGGCTCCGGTTCACCAAAGAACACATCCAGAGCGCTAGTTCCACTGTCTGAAATTTTCGACGGTAGACACTGGCTGTCGGAAATCTTTGACGGATTTTCGCTCCCCGTCGGTATTTTCTGACGGTTTATTTTGATAGTCGGTGATTATTGACGGAATTGTACTCCGTCGGTAATTATCAACAACATCATTGTTTGTCAGAAAGTTTTGAGAATTTTCACCCTACCGTTGGAGATTTTCAATGATTTTTACTTTTTCGTCGAAAATTTCCGACGGATATCTATTGGTTGAAGATATTCTTTCAGTAATTAACAGTTTTTTAGTAGTGCATGGTTCTTCAAATCTCTGATTCCAAATCCAAGTTTCTCTCTATATATATTTATATGTATGTATATGTTCTGGATACAACTTTTGCTTCTCTTGAAGAAAATGTGTGAACCCACGGTTAGTGTTAACTAGTCTACTTAATTTTCTCTTTTATTTAAGTTTGGGGTTGTATTTTACTTAAAATGGAGACAAATTAACAATTCGGTTTGTGAGAGAATAAATTACCATGAAAGAAATTTTCAGCAAAAAGAGGTAACTTCTTTTTTTCTCAAAGAGTTACTGCATGCCTTGATTCAATCAACTTAAATATATTAAATTGGTTTAGAATTTTTTTCGGGTTCTTCCGCCAGAATTAATTTGAGAGCAGAGAGGATCTTGTGTGTTAGGTATGAATTAAAATGTACTTTTATGAGTATGAAGAATTAGTAGACTTTGATGGTAAATATTTAAAAGTACATTTGATATATATCGATGTGATTTATTTGATCAAATTTGAATTTTGAAAAGAATGAATTAAAATGAATTAAAATTTATATGATAATAGGCTCTTAAATTTGACACATTTTTGGTGTATTTTCTTCTTTTCAGTAACAGTCCTAGTAGCAATTTTTCTGCTGCGTTAAACAGCAGCAGTTTAAAAAGAAATTACAAAGGAAATCACAAAAGAAACAGTCAGATATTATTTTGCTATAAGGTAATGTTTATATTTTTAGTAGCCAGAATGGCAAGTAAAAGAGTAATGTATTTCATGAAGGTTGTCGGCGGACGACCAAAACAAAATCAATTGACAAATATCATGGAGCGCCAAAAACATAAAGGTGTTAAGCACTATCAGTACGATAAAGATAGCAACGGACACCTCACAATGGAGATTGAGTACAAGAGAACTTCTTTGAGCATTAAGAAATTGCTCAAAAAAGTTCAAACGGTGTTCGGAGAGCCGGAAATGGATTCGGCAAGTGAAGCCGACGCATCCGGCTCCGGTTCACCAAAGAACACATCCAGAGCGCTTGTTGGAAATTACCGACGGTAGAGCTTCGTCCGTCGGAAATTACAGACGGAAGCATCAAGCCCGTCGGCATTTTCTGATGGCTGCTCACGAGGTCTGAAAATATCTAACGGGTAGTTCCACCGTTTGAAATTTTTGACGCAGGCATCGGCTGTCGGAAATCTCTGACAGATTTTCGCTCACTGTTAGAATTTTCTAACGGTTTGTTTTGGTAGTCGGTGATTATTGACAGAATTGTACTCCGTCGATAATTACCGATAGCATCATCTTTTGTCGGAAAGTTCCGACAATTTTTTATCTACCATTGGAGATTTCAGATGATTTTTACTTTTTCGTCGAAAATTTTCAACGGATATCTATTGGTTGGAAATATTCCGTCAGTAATTAATAGTTTTTTAGTAGTGGTCGGCAATAGAAACTAAAAAAAACATTTATTAAAAAATTTTCGAAATCAATTTTGAAAATAGTTAAATATTGAAAATTGGTTTGAATTATGTGTTTAAATTCCTTTAAATATTGAAAAAATATTAATCGTTCAAAGATATTTAATAATACAGCTATTATACATATTATTATAGTAAAAACTTTGTGAAGTTGAATAATAAATTTATATTTGTCTTAAAAAATTAATTTACTTTGTACTGAAAATTAATCTGTTTGCTTTAGTTTTTAATGTTGTAGAATTTCTGATTTTTTGTCATTTAAAAGGAGTGTTAGTAATGTTATAGTTAGTAATCATTCTATTCTAAAACTATGATGATTATAGGTAGTAATGTTATTTTAATTATTATTAGTTGGTTTCATTATTATGATTATGATTCCGGCGATAATAAAAAAATAAATAAATCTAGGAAACAAGATTAAACTGAAAATCATAATGTGATGAAATTTGTTCATTGTGTAATCACATTATCAATTATTTACAATAAAAAAATAAAAAAGTAATCACATTAATATATTATGATAACTTAAGATTGAAAGATTTAACATTAAAGATAAAAGATAAAAATGTAAAAATAAATATACTGATAATTAATTAAAAAAATATTAAAAAGAACACGTTATGCTAAAAAACTTTTACTTCCTCAAAAAAGTGTTCAAAAAACTATTTGGAAGTGTACATGTTTTAGTCCTTTACATTTGTCGGGCTTAGCTTTCTCTTTATTCATAGGTGTGCATTTTTTCAGTCTTCAAAATAGTAAAACACATTTACTAATTATCTTGCTTCCTTCGTTTTTTAATGAACTTAATAAATGGGTTTCATGGTTTATTGAACTAAAGTTTATAATTCTTCAATGTATTGTAAGTATACAACCAATTTTTTTAGTATCTATATTTAACGATCAATACTAAATTATTGTAAAACAATCATATATCAAGATTCATCAATTGATTTTTTATGTTGTCTTCGATCAAGTGTTACGCATATTTATAGACTTTCTTATTTTTATACGAAAATTACTTGAAGTTATTTGTTCTAAAAAAATGTGGAAGATATATTCAAACGATGGATATGTATCTTATGAACTCTTTTTACATCTACGTCAAACTTATTTTTATGCTTGAGTTGTTATAATTCTTTAAATCCATTTTTTCGAATAATGCTACTATTATTAATATTAAATTACATGATTTTGTGTTTATACATTTTTGCAAATTTTAAAATAAATTATAGGAGGATATTTTGTCCAGATAACTATTATATATAAAAATTCCTTTAAGAAATAAATTGTACTATGCAAAAAAACTTATTTTGCTAATAATTCTTATTTAATGGAAGTTTCAATGAAGAAAATTATAAAATAATCTATTATTTCAACCCTTTAATAAATTAAGTGGAGTTGTATAAAAATTTGAATTTTGTAACGATCAACATTAAAAAAAAAAAAAAACAGAGAGAAAAAGAAAATATGTTTCTTTAGTGTTTCTTTTTCTTTTTCTTTTTTAAAGAATAATATATGTTTCAAAGTCATTAACGTCATTTATTTGGTTTTCCCAAATTATTTTTATTTTTATTTTAATAGTTTTCTATTTGTGTTTCTAATGACCAAGAATTTTGTTTCAGTTGATTATAAATTAATGATAGTTTTCATCTATTTATGTTTACTAATTAATCAATTATGATGTAAGATATATATAAATAATCGTTCACAAACAAATTGAACATAAACACTGTGCAGCATTATTATTATTAAGTTTACTAAATTTTATAATCGCCACAGTTACGATAAAATTTGAACGTTTGTGCCACATGTGTGGGGGTTCTATTAATTAAACTGACATATGCTATCAAATTGAGACTTATCAATTTTAATTATCCTGTGTATTGTACGGGGTGATACTAGTTATTTCTAAGAGGAAAGTGTTAAGTATTTGAATATTGTGGATGTTGTTGTGAATTCGTCTAGGAGATGTTGAATTTATAGAGTTCACTGATTTCAAATTATCAACTTGTAACTTTATTTTCAATTTGTTAATGTCTACGTACCAATTCCCCTGAAAATCAGGCACGTTATGGATGAAAAGGAAATTATATCCCAACTCCGTTAACGCTGCTCCGTTATTTTTAAATTGTTATGCAAGTGACATTTTGGTTCTCTAACAATTGTCCCGATGGAAACTATTTGGATCACTTAAATCAGATTGTTTAGAAAAGTTGGTGTCGCATGTTAGACTTAGACCAATTAACTAATAGAGACTTCAAAATAAACTTCTACAACTATGCGACACCAACTTTTTTTTTTTTTTTTTTTTTGTGAATGTAATGAACTTATCAAAGTATAACTTTACGTACTTTTATAATAATGAGCATTGCAAACCTCATATAAATGATGAATGATAAGTGGATTTTTTTTTCATTTTATTGGGGTTAGACATTGTTCTCTAATTTTAACCTTAATTTTGAATTTCTTGCACGTGAAACTAACATAAAATTGAAAGTAGATCATATGTACGGCGAATGTGTAGAAAAGTAAAAAACTTCGTGCTAGGAAATTAAATTTGATATTTGAATCCCAATAAGAGTCTTCAAACTAATTTTAACTTTTGAAAACTCGTGTGCAGTAAATATCATAATTTTATGGATCTTACTCTTATAAAAAATATTGAAGAATTTGAATTTGTGGTGAAATTGATTGCTGTACTTGAAATATGTTGATTTAATATATCGTAATTTTTGAGCATATCGAATTCGCAATTTGAATTTGTGGTGAAATTGATTGCTGCTAGAATACATTCTTCTTCTTTTTCTTTAGCATGTGCCTTCCAAGTAGTTTAACTTAAATCGACTATTAAATAGTACTGTGTTATTTCAATATAAAAAGTGTAGTGAGCGGGATCACAAAATAAATTTTAGTGAGTGAGTGAGTTATGTTTACACTTTTTGTTGAAAATTTTGATATGTTTGTTCAAGATTGATTTTAAAGGTTTTTTACACAAATTATTTTGCGTTTTCATAGTTAATAGTTCATTGGGGTAGAAAAAATAGAGATGTTTTCAATTCATAAATAATTCTTATTATTCAAGTTTATTTAAATAATTTATATATATAAACACGCACACTTTTCTTTCATTTTATTTTATTTTATTTACTTTATTTTGGTAAATCTTTGTATTATCATTAATTAATATTGGGGATCAGAAGTACGTCATTAAGCAGCAAAGAAAAGGTATGAAGGCATAATGCACCAGGATCCGGATCTTAGTACTAATAAGAAAAAGTTCAACTTTCGTTTGGTTTCCACTCTACTTTTACTAGATTATTATTAATTACTTTGTAAATTCCAATTAAAAATTATCATTTTTTTCCTATCCAACGTCTCTATTTTTTTTTTTTTTTTGAGCAACAATTTGCCAATAGTTTAAAATAGCTTTTAAATCGATTTAACTAAAACTATGTATATGTGCCGAATGTACAAACTACTGTTAAGAATTGAAAATTAAAAAAAAAAAACTACAAGGAAGTGAAATAATATTAACGTTTCCAATGAAGTCAACTTTTAGATTGATAAATTCCACAAAATATTAAGTTTTGTACTCGTATTTTCCAAGGGAAAAAAATGAAAGATGCAAAACAAAGAAATTAAGAAAGAGCGAAGAAAGATGAAAATTAAATGATTGATATGAATTTGAGTAAAATCAGATAAATGATATGAATTTTTTTGAAATAGAAATGATATGAATTTTAGTAAAACTAGAGAAGTTGAAGTTTTAAGATCTAATTAAATCAATGATAAACATCCAAATAATACTAACTCAAAATTACTTTCACAAATTAAAATTTATTTTCAACTATGTATTCTTTAATAATTTAATTTTAAAAAATATAGCTTTCTTCGTGACTTGGTAATTTTTCACTCTACTTGGCCACACACATCTTACAAAAAATAGAAAAAATAAATTAATGCCTCTCCCAAAAGAAAAGAAAAAGAAGAGAGATTCTAGCTAGAAAATCATTAATAATTATTTCGTCGATGGAACACTTAATTATAACATTTTTAAAATAAAATACTTAAACCAAGATCAAAATAATAGGCACCACACAATTATATACAACATGAAGCGACGAAATATAAATTTGAGACGTGTTTTGTACAAATAATTGAACATTACAACGCTGATAAGATTTTAATTTCTTCTTAGTGGCATCTAATCGTGTCCAGTAGTGCGTTTGAGTGTCCATGATGTTTTAAGCTGTTGGATAAGATGCTTGCATAGCGATTCCACAGAGGCCTTCGTGAGCATCAATATCTTTTTGCATTCTAATGTATCCATTTTCACCCCAACTAGTTCCCCACGAGTTTTTAACCAACCAATACTTGGTACCATCACTTGTTTTACCATATCCAACTGCAGTAACACCATGGTCTAGATCAGTCCCACATGTTCCTGTGAAGACTCCATTTGAATAGAATTGGAAATCGGACCCACTAGCATCAATGGCAACAGATACCGGTTGTTTTGCTACGGCTTTTTCCAATGCAGACTCACTATTAGCTGGAACATCCTCGTATCCTGTAATCTTGGCAGCATGGGATGATTCCTTCTTGCTGTTGCAAGTGCCATCTGCTCCCTGATAAGGGTAGTTTGATTCAGTTGTAAGGCCATGATTTTTTATGATAAACTGGAAAGCATCATCCATTAAACCTCCACTGCAGCCCATATCTTCACTGGTATCGCAATCCACAAGTTCTTGTTCAGATAATGAAACCAATTTTCGTGTTGAAAGCTGGTTGATTCCTTCTGTTGCTGCAACAGCTGAGAATGCCCAACAACATCCTATAATTTTATACAAATAGTCAGTCTTAGAACATCAAATTCACTGCTAAATGCAAAAAATGTGCAACAAATTAAGAATGAGTTGAAGAAAAGTTAGTTAACTTACCACATTGACCTTGATCTTTAACACCAGTAACAGCTCCTTTCTTTCTCCAATCGATGCTCGTCGGAACTGCAGTCATATTTTCATACCTAAAAAATGACGCTTTAGGTGACTTTTTGTAAGGCGACAATTTGTATCCGTTACGGGATGCTTGAAACTCCTCATTTGTCAAATCAGCAAATTGGTTGATGGCAAGTTTGTATGGTCGAGTCCCTACTTTGTTAACAGACTCGATGTACTCTACATTCTTCTTGAATATTCTGTATCGTATTGCCTTCTCTGCACTATCTTTGTACACTCGTCCATGTTGTGCCATCCATTGCTCATGCTTTTCCATCATCGATGCATCAATCAGTGATCGAGCCGTGGCCTGAGAAACCCAAATCTCCAACACTAACACTACGATGAAAATAAGCTTCCAATTGGGAGTCGAAGCCATTGTTTCTAACCAGAGAGTGTTAAGGTATTTGATTAATGTGGATGTTCTTGGGAATTCGTCTAGGAGATGCATGGAATTTATAGAATTCACTGATCTCAAATAATCCATTTGTCACTTTATTTCAAGTTGTTAATTTCTACCCGGCAAGTTACGGATGAAAGGGAAATTATAGCCCAACTCCGTTTAAGTTGTTCCGTTATTTTTAAATTGTTAAGCAAGTGACATTTTGGTTCTAATTATTGTCCTAATGTAAACTATTTCGGATCCAAATCAATTTCTTTTTTTTTTTTTGCCAATCACTTAATTAAATAAAAATTTATAGAAAAATGTTTCTATAATTGATATGGATTAGTTAAATCTTTTACTAATAAGGTTTTACGAAAATAATACATTCCCAATACTAAAATTTTATTAATTAAAATTCCAGCGTTTGACGTTACGACTGTCCCTTACTTCCATGTGGCAGCAGGATCCACTTGCCAGCCCTCTGCTGCTGTGTGGCAGCGCCATGATGGGCACGCTAGATCAGCGCTGAAAATGTATCATTCCTGTCATGTGTAATTGGATACAAATCAAATTATAAAACAAAATGCAATAAAATCCAAGACCCACCAACCTTAGTTCAAGGCTCCAAACTTCATCAAAATATTGCAAGGATTTCTTTGTCCCTCCATTTTTCTTTAGTGCTGCATTTATTATGATTTTGTATTCTCATATATTACGTAGTATTTTGAGCTTGTATGTCATTTTTTTTTTTAAAAGAACATTGATTTTTTGAAAAGTAGTGTAATTAAAAAGTACTATCCCCATCCCAAAATTATAACCATTTTCTTATCTTCACACAGATTAAGAAAAATGCAATTAACGGTATTGGAAAAGTACAATTCAACATTATTTTCCTAATATGCCTTCTCATTTATTAAATGTGTTTTATTTTAACTACTCTATTTTAATGATATCAATATATATTAAATGAGAGCATAAAAAATAAGTAATATTTTAACTATATATTTAAAAGGAATGTGACCTATATTTTGAGACGGACGAAAAAGGAATAGTGGACTAAATTTTTGTGACGGAGGTAGTAATTAGAAAACATTGATAAAAAAGGTGATGTAAAGTTAATTATTGTAAATTTTAAAAAGTGATTATTTTTTAAAATTGTCAAGCAACCTCTTAATCTTCTCTACCAAACATGGACGAAGTATATCTTCTACAAGACTACAAAGAGGTTTTCGCTTGTTTGATATGGCCATGAGCAAATTCATGGCAGATTCTAAAATCTAGCAATTTGATTATTTCGCACAAGTCTCCGGCATTTGCAAAAGGGAACATGTTTTGTGTTGTGTGTATGTTGGACCACGTAATTAATAGAGGTTTCAAAATAAACTAGCACGATAATTACGAGACATTAACTGATCAAACTGTAACGTTACGTACTTTGGTAATAACATGCGTCACACCTCATATAAATGATGAACGATAAGTGGAATTTTTTTTCATTTTATTGGAGTTAGATGTTGTTCTCTAATTTTAGCCCTAATTTTGAATTTCTATACATGCAAAACTAATATAAATTTGAAAGTAGATAATACGGTGGATGTGTAGAGAAGCAAGAAACTTCGTGCTAGAAATTTTGATATTGAATCCAAATAAGAGCCTACAAACTAATTTAACCTTTGAAGGTTCTATATATATCAAGTAAATATCATAATTTTATGGATCTTAAAACATCCCTAAAAGACTTTTTAAATACAAAATATTCTCTATTTTAGAGAGTAAATGTCTAAAAATGAGCTTCTAGAAATTCTTCAAATTAACTTTTTAAATAAAGAGTTGGATTACACTCTCCAAATTTGGAGAGCCAATCTCAGTACTCTTTATAATTAATTCATTACAAGTTTCAATACTTGTATCTTGATTTAATAAAACTACAATTGATTTGATTAGTTATTAATACATAAAAATATTAAATATTAAATCAAAGTAAGAATTGTGATAAATATTTCTTACAAAAAGTAAAATAAGAGTGACAAATAAAGAACTTATTAGAGAAAGTCAGAATTTTTGCACTACAAATTAAAAGATACTCTCTAAACTATGAAACATTCCCTTTTAAAAAAGAGAGGCTCTTGGAGATGCTCTTACTCTTGCCAAAATATTGAAGAATTTGAATTTATTGTGAAATTGATTGTTGTACTTGAAATATACTCATTCAATGCTTTATAACCTTGAGCATATTAAATTCACAGTCAAGATTAAAATAAAACATAAATAAAAATAAACATTATCTTTTTCATGGACAAAATTGATCAAAAAGTAGAATCTAAAAATAAATATGTAGTATTAAAAATATTTAAAGTATTGATATAAAGTAAATAATTACTTGAAAAGGGAAGAAAATCAAATAAAATAAAACGTGATGGAATAAATTGGAAGTATAAATATAATTTAGACTCAATTGAATGAAATATAGTATATTGTGTTATTAGTGGAATGTGTAAAAAGTAAAAATGAAAAATTTTACCCACAACTTTTAATGCCTATAACAATTTATACGTTAATAATTAGTTATTAAAAGTTAGTTCTTAGGAGACTTTGAGTTAAAACCTTCAATTTGACATTCATATTTTACATTTCATACTGAACTACAATGATAGAAAGCTACAATTTTCTTCCTCTTGCATACTAATGAATAATGGCTTGATTAAAAAAAAGATTAATAAATATATAATTAATAAGGATAAATTAGATTTTAACATAAAATGTGACATCAAATCTGAAAATCAAAAGATATTCCTTTCATATACATCTTATATATGCAGAGTGGTAAAAATATTGTTTCTATTAATGTTTAGTGATAATTCTAATTAATTAAATGTGAGAATATGATATTACTTGATTAAACTTTTCGTTTATTATTAGTTACTGATATTTAATTAAAATTTTCACTTATTTATCACTTAATGATACATGAATTGTTGTCTATTCTACACGAAAAATATTTGTGTAGTCAAGGAAGGGTGATTTCGGGAAAGAAATGATAAAAACGTAAAGATGAAAACCACAAAAAAATTTCCTCTCTTACAACAGATTGGAAGAAACACAAATAATAATGATTTGAATTGCAAATTCGAATAAAAATAAGGGAGATATTTGGAATTTGCTCTCATGCAAAGTCAAGTGTAATACTCGCCACATGTCTCCATGTTTGTAGGCTTATGAATCTCGCTTGATTCAACCCAAAGATCTAAAGAAGAATTTTCGCCTTCTAATTTTGCCCGCTTCAATAGCACACGTGACCCATCATGTGTGGGGTCAAAGCCTCAAGAAAAGTCATCAGTCCGGGGAATATTGCAATCTTGACCTTCCCTTACCTGAAAAAATCTCCCCCTTTTTCGTCAAAATTCCTTATCCACACTCTTAATTCCCTTTTTCTCATCATAATTACGTCATTATTTCCACTTTCAAATTGATTTCATTTACATTCTTTTTTCTTTCCTCTTCTCCCTTCCTTCCAAATCTTTATAGCAAGTATTCCAATGGATATCGCGATCGAGCCTAACAAAGAGAAAGAGTCCCTAAATGACAACAAAGCCCTTCAAAATGTACCGTTGGATGACGACGTCTTGAAGGTCAAAACGGTAAATAACCACGAGAACCATTCGACCGGTAGTGTCATATGTTGGGAGAGGTTGCTTCATGTGAGATCCATTAGGGTTCTGGTAGTGGAGAATGACGATTGTACCCGTCACATTGTCATGGCGTTGCTCCAAAAATGCAATTACGAAGGTGTGTAGTTTCAAATTAATATCAGTGAATTTAAAGGTGTATTATGTGGGACAAAATTAATATTTTGTGAAGATTTAACGTTAAAGTGGTGGATTTGCAGTGATCGAGGCCGCTGACGCATCGCAAGCATGGATGATTCTAGAAGATTTAACCAACCATATTGACCTCGTCCTCACGGAGGTGGCAATGCCTTGTGTATCGGGACTGGGACTTCTTGAGAAGATCACAAGTCACAAAATTCGCAAAAATGTTCCCGTTATCAGTAAGTGCTTATCTCCAGTCTCATCTCCACACCCACACTGTGTGAGGTATCAGAATCTTGTGAAGAGGAGTGAAAATCCTATCACACATCCCATTTAACAGGATTTTAACACCTGAGTGGATGTAAGATTGAAAGTACTTGTGGCATTTTTCTCGTGTTTTGTTGAGACATCATGTAATCAATGTTACCAATGTTGACAACCTTAAGGTTTCTATGCAGTGATGTCGTTTCAGGATTCAATGCATTTAGTTGCTACGTGTGTTTCGAAAGGTGCAGTCGACTTTCTTGTTAAACCGATACGGAAAAACGAGCTGAAGAATCTTTGGCAGCACGTTTGGAGGAGATGCCACAGTGTGAGTTAGAATTTTTATTTTTTTATTTATTTTTTATTTTTGAGTTTTCATGCCTTTCTTTCTAATCTTAGAGTAAGTGATTGATTTCTTAGGATCAGTCTAGCAGAAGTGGCAGTGTAAGTGGTACACAAACTCGAAAATCCGTGAAATCAACACGTCGAGACGAGTTCGACCGTAGTGGTACCTATGGTGGAGAAAATGATGAGAGCAACGATTTAGAGGTTGAGGACGAAGACGAGGATGGGAGTGATGCTCAGGTAGTACTATATATATTCTTTCTATATAAATATAATCTACAATGTTTCATATCCACTGTCCCAAATTATGTCTCACTCAGTAAAAACATGTTACACACACAACTAAGTGGAATAATTCAATTGTTATGAGGTTTGTTTTTATTGAATGGGACGACTAATTGAGACATCATCTAGAATAGTAAATATAGACTCATTTGGAGTCCTGTTAGCTAATGCGGTTTGTGTTTATGCAGAACTTGCTCACTACAAGTGAGCTATTACCATTTAGATTGGTTGAATCTTAGAGCAGTGCTGGCTTTAAATTTGAGAAATAAGTAGTGTTTGGCAGTATGCGTCTGAACTTTTTGCATTCAGTTGTGACCGTCTCATTTTGATGGTATATGAGAAATAACTAATGTTTGGCTTGTGCCCATTCCGAGTTATAAGGATTTATGTACTCGCTTTTGCAACATTTGATATTTTACTGAACTCGGTGGCCTTGTAATGTTGAATTTGTTGAGATTATCATCATAAATGCTTGTGGACACTAGTAATGTTCATTGATCAGTTTTCAGAAAATTGGCTTTCATAAGCAAACAAGAAAAGCTAGGATTTAGCTAAGAAATAAGCATATTCCGTTCTTGAAGGCTACAATTCTGTCATGCATATATACCCTGAAGAAACCCTAAAGAAATAAAGGTTGCCCTGACTTTGTATCCTTTGTATTTATTGGAGGTTGCAATATGAAATCTAGATGGGTTTTATCGGTTGTTATCCTATCTAAGTAATGCCTTTATGTCAAGGCAATAAAATGCGGTTTCAAATTTGATTTGTAATGTTCACTTGTTCCGCTTGACTCATGCTCTTGGTTTTATTTGGTACTGATGTTATGATGTTGAATGCTTTCTAATTGTCTTCTCTCATAATAGCTATCAAAATGCCACTCTCTGTGCTTTCCTTGATTGAGCAGGCGGGGTTAGAATATTGTTTAAGGTTGCATTGATTGATTGCATCACAATTTTGCTTATTTTAGTGAGCAAGTGCTTCTCTGATACATAATTATAGGTGGCTGAAGTGAGAGGCAAAATTAGTGTTGAAATGGGGATTTGTTTTGCTCCCAATAGATAAAAACCTTGAGATATTACTCCGCCATTTCAAAAATCACATTTCACATTCTGCCCTCTTTCTATATCAAATAAACTTCATTAGATATGTGACACATTTTTTTGTCTATATCTTTTATAGCTAGTATAATTTTACTCCTATTTTGCAGAGCTCTTGGACACAACAAGGTATAAAAGTTGACAGCTCCAAAGCCATGTCCCCAGTAAATCAGATAGCTGAGTGTCCAATCCACACTTGCTCAAATGTTGAAGCCCCTCCATACAAAACTTTACAAGATACTATTATACCTAGTTTTGGTACTTCTTTTCTTTTCATATCTTTTCTCTCTTTGTTTGTGTTCACTTATTTTGATTATTGTCATTATATTATCTTACAAAGGACAATATGTTATCTCTAGATACATTTGCCAAAGAAACAGGGATAGAGACAATCATCCACAGGAGCTCATCTTCACAATCCGAAAATCCAAAAGAAATTCCCCAAAAAACTCATGGTGAAAAAATCGTCATTGCTGGAAATAGGTTGCATTGCAAACAATAATCAAGTTGATAAGCAACAATCCAAGACCACTAGTGAATGCAAGTTTGGCAAAAATAAGGATGAAACTGCCAAAATGTCTGGTCCTCCGATTGATTGTAGACTATCTAAGCATACGAGAGAAGTGGCAAACATGTCAGATACTTATAAAAATGCGAATTATGAATCTGAGGAACCAAACATAAAGCGTGGCTTAAAGAGGCTTAGAGGAGTTGATGATATCACGGGGAAGATTCAAGATAACCATTGTTCCTCGACAAATTCTAAGAAATCAGCCTCATCAACAAGGTATGAGACAAGGATCCGTAGTTGACTATTTTGCTTCATCTCGTCTCATCTTTTTCCCTCTCTTTAGGACAATTACTTTCCATTACTATGGTAGCAAAATTACCAATCTTCTTTTCTTTTATACTTTGTGTAGGTATAATACATCGTCAAAGGTCATCAATAGCAATAATGAAATGACCAAAAGTAGTTATGTAGTTTTTTGTAGAGCAGAAAGTGCAAGAAGAGAGACGGTTTGTGATTGCGACTCTCATTCAATTGACCATATTTGTTCTAAAGGGATTTGCAACAATATAGATTTGGGACGGTTAACTAATGAGCTTAGAAGATACCGACACCCAATTGTGGAAGATAAGACTGAAGCGACATGTAAAAGTTACCCTTGTTCTGTAAGACATGTGAAAAAATACACAAAACGACGAGTTAGTCAATCTGGTTATGCCTAATGACAAGCAAACTAGGGAAATCATAGTGGCAGCAAGTGGCTCAAATGCGGATGGCCTTCACCTCATCACCATATCCATATCAACTTGTTGGAACAACCACCGTCTGACTATGATAAAGAAATGGAGTTCCACAAAGTATTTGATGGCCGCATGGGCGCTAACTCCAAAACTTATGATTTGAACAGATGTGCTTACTTGGGAAGCAAACATGGAAGAATAGGCCGGATGGAACTGCTATGAATGTTAATGTCAAAAGTGAAATTGGGCCAACTTGAAAAATGGAATCGGAAATGAAAGAGATGAAAACAAAACAAGATTTGTTAGGAAATGAGAAGGAAAGATGGCATATGTAATTGAAATGTTTTGCATGTGCCTTAATTGGCTTCTCCTGACACTCCACTATTGTGCTAAATTCATATTCGTTATTCAAATTTTCCTTTCTTATGGTGAAAATGGAACTTTATTTACCTTGGATATATGGTATAGTGATTTATTTTTGGGGCTCTCATCGACAACAATAATAACTTTTGGTGCAACCTGTCAAAATAGATATAAAGATGATATAAGTTACTGTCATAGCATAAAACATATGTTAAACATATTTCTCGTATGATCGACAAGCGTTGTAAATAATATCCACAACAGTATTGACATTTCAATCTATGGTGTTGTGAATTGAGTTCCTAAATTCATAAGCTTTACTATCACATGCAATAGTTGCCAAGATCGAAACTAAACAAGTAATTGTATCACATAAATAATTAATTACAGAAAGAGATACAACACCTACCACACAGTTTAGAGTTCTGTTTGTAAGTACTAATCCTCACTACTCTAGTCACCACACAGGCATCTCGGCAATGAACACTAAATAGAGTGAATACATGAGAGCCTTATTAATTGTTAGTTTGGTGGGCTGCTTATATGTGAATGACCAAATGATCCTATTTATAATTCCACCTCTTCGACTAGACGGTGGAGATCATCTTGATTAAACAACTTGTAATGACTATCTAAAGTTCTCTACACACTCTACAATTCTATACAAATATCCTACAAAATTATTGGGGTTGATATTTCAATTTATGATGTTGGGATATTTAATTCCAAATTTCGTTTACTATACACAACAACAAAAATTAATTTATTATCACAGACACACCTATTGAGATCGAAACGGAATAATTAACTGTATCATATATAAACAATTAAACCAATAAAGAGGAGGAATATACTCTTGTAGCAGGATTAGCTAGCTCTGAATTGGCTTGTGTATATGCCTTCTTGTTCCGACCTCCTTTGTTCTCTAGGTTCAACGAACCTTTCGACTGCTAGCTAGATATTCTCTGGTATAACTCCAAAAGACCAAAAGTATGACGTCAGTTGATGGGTAAGCAACTCAAAGGAAAAACCAAACAGATTATTTTCTTTATTAAGGGTTTGTTCTGTATACAATAATTTTTCAATAACATTCAAACTCAATCTGAATGTGATTTACAACACATTGTCCTAACTCTATTAATTGAACACTACGTACAAAACATATGGAAGTGTAAAATAATTTAATTGAATCTTGATACTTGTTTAAAATAGTTCCCGATGATATTGTTGATTTCTTTTCAAAACATATAATTATAATTTTCCACTTTTTATTATTAACAAGAAAAAAATAAAACCGCAAATGAAACTGAAAGAAATCACCTTCGCAAATCAAGAAATTGTATTAAGGAAACTGAATAAATTAAACCACCTGTACAACGATTAATCTCTGGCGTATTCTTCTTTCAAGTTTCAATGATTGATAGCTACAGAGAGAAAGATAGTTCGACTGTAAAATTGTATCTGTTGATCAATATGTCTACTAAGAGGAGTTTTTCTCTCTCTTAATTCTTCTGTTTTTAATCATCACATGTTGATATTCTCGGACATAATGGGAGTTTAGCACATGTATGTTAAATGTGTGTATGGTTAGATCAAAGCACACAAGTAGGATGTGGTTTTTATTACATGTTAGAATTATCGGACATAGATTTTAGCACGTGTTAAATGTCGGTATGGAATGGATCAAAGCACACAACTAGCTAGGATGTCTGAACGAACTTTGTTCAGATAAGAAAATAACGGAAAACCACCAAAAATTTCACATTTAGTTTTACACGTGGGGATCAAAAGGCTTGGGATTCGGAGAAGGAAAATGAAAAATTTGCAGGTTTTGGTATGTTAAAAATTAATTATTTCTATAAATTTTTAATGTATATTAATTATAGATCATCTAAGGAGATTTTAGGTGTGAGCCTAGAGTCAATTATGTAATTTCGGATAGAATATTGTGTCTAAGATTTTTTACGTTGAATTTCTTAAGAATCGGAGCAGAATTTGTAAGCATCGTCAAATTGTCAAGAGCTTGATCCAATGAATTTTAAGAAATTCACAAAATAAAATCTTTTTTTCTTAATCCAAAAACAAATTGGATTGTGAGCACATGTGAAATATGACTAATCACTAATACATCTAAGTATTTTGGACAAATTAATTTTATTCGGACCAATTAGAAAATTAATTGTATTTTAACAGGTGGTCATTTTAGGGTTGACGTTCAACACGATCAGAATAAACTGATACCTAAAGGGTGAAGTCACACGTACACCACATGGAGTGTCAACTTCTCTAAGTACGTTGATCTTCGAACAAAAGTTTCTCAATTGAAATATTTTGATAACATAAGAGAATCTAATTAAGAGGGGACATATGAATTTGTTTTAGAAACTTCTTTTATAATCAATCTCAAATTGAAGAACTTTATAGAAGAATAATTAAATACATGATGGAATTATTTAATGATGGAATTATTTAATTAAATAACAATAAGTAATTAATAGAAATAAGAAAGTGCACACGAGATTGTTACTTGGAGGTGGACTCAAACTTGATCTACGTGTCTTGTTGTCAAGGTAAATTAAATACTAAGCTAAGAGAGTCGAACTAACACTTTGAAGAGATATCAATAAGTTAAGCCCAAAGTTTGGACTCAAGAGATCAACACTTTATTAAGAATTCTGGAGTGTGCAATCTTTCAACGACAGTCGTCGCAAGCCAGGGAGTGAGGTCCCTTGTCGACATCTTAAACCATACGCGAGCCCAGCACTGGAAGAGTATTTTTGTACTAAATACACTAGCTGTTTCACCCGTGCGTTGCACGAGAAATAAATTTTTCAACTAATAACGATATTGATAGATGTTAATAATATTAACATAAAATCTAAAAAAATAATTAAAATAAAGAATGAGTTACAACAATAAATTTAAATAATTTAACTTGAAACAATTCTATAAAAATTTCGAAAGAGTTTCTTCTATATTTCTTACTAATTCATCATACCATTATGCAAGGAATAACTTACTTAAAATCCACACAACTTAATTTATTATTCTCCAGAATAGCAACTTAATTAGCATTTACACTGCATTTTACACTGATGATAATTTATAGTAGTGATTGTGATAATATATAATATTTTGCTCATTGCAATATTATTAATCTACTAATATAAATCCAAAATAAAATAACCTAAATATTATAGTTATCAAAATAACTCTACTAACATTAGTAGAGCTCATTGTTTTTCTCTAAAATTGTTTACATTTTATTACATGTAATTATAAATTTTGAGAGATATTAATTATGCATCAAGATGATGTACGTTATTAACAATTAATATGTAAATAATGATTTTTAAGTTTTAATTATGAAATATAATCAAAGATAGAGATATATTTATAAAAATAACAATGTAATGAAGAATGTCCCTATTGCACCTCTAACATCCCCTTCCTGCCATGCCGAAATACTTATTCTCATTTTGGCCCATCATCATTTACTCCTAGGGTGAGCGAGGATAATATGAGAATTACAAACTTCCATTCCCTGCTCATGCCTCGCCAGAAAATTCTCATCCCCGCCCACGCCCATCGTGATGGCTTAATTGAAGACTTTATTTTAATATTTTATTTCTTCAATAAATACCTTCTAAATATACTAAACACGTGTATTAACATATTAGGTATAAACTTACTAATTTAACATATTCGCATATTAAATATACAATCTATTTGATGATATTTAAAAAATTAAATAAAGTCTCAATTACAAAATTTGATATAAAATAAATAATTTAAAGTAGGTAGGATTTTTAATATTTATTTAGGAGATAGAAACTTAGATAAATATTTAACACGCTTGAAAGCCGCTTAAAATATTTTAATTGAGTCATATAATTCCAATAATTGATTGAGTCGATAACCAATTGTTTAGCAAGAATTTTTAGACTTATTCCCTAGCAAAAGCTTATATTGAACCAAAGAATTATTATATAATTGTTGGTTTGAGTAATACTAAAATAAAAAATAATACTATTTGAAAACCTATTTTGGAGCTTGTTACTTTCAAAAAGTGAGCTAGATCATTTGAAACACCCGCATCTATGTAAAAGAATATTAATGCTTTGTCATCAATCAGAACTCAAAAGAAATATCATAGAAAATACAAAACACATGAGAATCAAAAGAAAAGCATGTTTCAAAAAAGCATAATACAAAAAAGTAAATAAAGTTAATTATAGACTAATGGCTACCAACTTACTTTTGTAATAAGATGTAACACCGCAATTCTAAGAATCCGTAATCTTATAGGTGTTAATTTAATTTTATTTTAAAATATGTAAAAGATAAATTAATTTCTGTATATTTTTTTTTCTTCCCGTCAGTAAATCTAATTACTTTTAATAATTTTTCATTTTTAAAATAATTATGTTTCCTTTTAGTTATTTAATTAATTTTGATTAATTTTCGTTTAATAAAACTCTCTCAATTTTCATCAAATGAAAATATATCCAATTAAATCTAAGAAATAAAATTAATTATAATATAATTAATTCTAATTAATTCGTGTTTTATCTAATTATTTATAAAAATAATTTATTATTTCTAAATCATTAGTTTTTTAATCACAGCTTTAAGAATTGTATGAATCTAATTTTAAAGATATTTTATAATTAAAAATATATCTTGCATGTCAAAAGATTTCTTTTCATTTTTAAAGAAAATCTAGCTAACTATGGTAATCTAATTAATTTTAATTATTATTTATTTTTTAATTAATGTTATTTTTCTATTTTTACAATACAATTGATTAATTTTCATCCAACGAAACTAATTTTAATTAATGGTATAAGAATTCGTTTTAATTGAGTTTCATTTTAGCTAATTATTTATGAAAATAATTAATTATTTTTGAAATTACCCTTTTATATTTACACTTTAAGAATTGTATAAATCTAATTTTAAAGAAATCTTATAATTCTAATGTATATATTACAATTAAATTTTTTTTCATTTTTTAGAAACTCCACATCAATTTAATGATTTTTTAAAAATTAATTATATTTTCCTTTAAGAATGTAATTAATTTGGATCAATCATGTCCACTAAACACATGTATAGCAAAATATTAGCAACGAATTTATTATTTTAATTAATTATTGTTTAAATAATTATAGTTAATTTTGTATTTAATTTAATTATTTATAAAAAATTAATTATTTCCAAAATAATTTGCTTCATAGCCATAATTTTAAGAATTATATGGATCTAATTTTAACAATATCTTATAATTGAAAATATATCTTGAAATTTAAAAGATATAGATATAGATTAAATTAATTAAAAATCGATTAATGTTACAATTGAATGATTAATTAAACAAAATTGATGTTGCACGTTTCGTTTAAATTTTATGTAAACATTAAATGAATTATAATTTTTTATCCCACCAAAATTAAATCTTAGCGAAATTGCTAATTTTAATTAATTTTCATTTATTAGCTAATTAATTCTTTTTAAAATTAATTAAAGGGTCCAACCTAAGTTTTAAATTTTCATATTACACATTTATTTTAATTTTTATGTAAAATTTTAATGAATTGTAATTTTTCATCACACAACAATTAAATCTTACAAAAATTGGTAATTTTAATTAATTTTTGTTCCTTAGCTAATTATTTATAAAAATGATTGATTGTTTCTAAAATTAATTATTGAGTCCAACCCAATTTTTAAATTTTTTAGTACAAATTCGGAATCGTAGTGGTGAGATTTTGTCTCAAACTCTAAAGCCAACTCACAAGAAGTTTTTTTTATTTTTGTGTAAAACTTTAATGAATCTTAATTTTGTATAGTAAAAAAATTGAATATTAGCTTTAATTAATTTTTGTTTGCTACCTAGTTGTTTAGAAATTAATTAATTATTTCTAAAATTAAGTAATGGATCTGATCTTATTTTTTGATTTTAATGTTAAACCTTTATTTGAATTTTTGTGTAAAAATTTAATCAATGGGAATTTTGTATGGCATAAAAATTAAATCTTAGTGGAAATTCTTAATTTTTGAATAATTTTATTTTTTTAAATACGAAAATTATGAAAAAACGATCAATTAAAAATTCATTCTAATTTCTAGAACACCCGTATATTGTTCAAGACATAAACTTATAAATTGAAGATTTGAAAGAAAAAATAAGAAAATTTGAAATTTACTGATTCAAAATAAAATTGAAATTTATCACAAATATATAATATTTGTTTCATTTTGTGTAATTACATGAGAAATTATATTTAAGTACTATATCAATATATAAATTGTTATTTTGGTAAATTAAATATTTATTAGGAAAAAAATTATCTAGTTTTAAACATAAAATAAAGCTAGTTTTACCATATATTTGCGAGATAAACAAATTGAAGCATTATTTTTCATTTAGTTTATTTTCAAGGTAAATCAAAAATGGAATAGAATTAAAATTAAAACAATTTATGCATTTTCATTATATTTGAATTTTACACACAAACATCGACAAGTGTCTAACAAATTATTAATTTATATTTAAGTTGGATACTAATTTATATATTTGTCGTAATTTTGATTTTTTTCAAAAATAAAAATTTATGTATTAATAGTATACTTATTTTAAAGCTCTCATCACGTATTCAAGTCGAGTAAAATAGAATCACAATTTTTTTATACGTAGAAAATAAAAAAAAGGAGAGAAAATGATAGATAAAGTATTTAGATATAATGAGATTGGATAAAGTAAGGTAGAAATAATAAAATAAAGTTGGACATGGATTCGAAAATAAAAAATAAAAAGAGACTTTTTTAAAATGGGAAGGCGGATTTAAGACAATAAAAAATATAATAAGAAAGAATCATCATTTTCTATATATATTATTCTATATATAGATAGAAGATTATATTAGGAAAATTTATTAGGCGGGAAAAATTGAGAATGCATTTAGGCGGGAAAAAAGGCTCCTTTTATATATATATAGATTTTGCACTCGTATCGGCGGTGGTAAATGGGTTGCTTTGGGGCTGCTTGACGTGTGAAGATCAAGCTTGGTTCACTTGTTAGGCCCAAATCGAGCCTCGCTCGTTTGGGACATGAGTATTCGCCTGCCTAGCTTGTGCCAAAAATGTGATCCGGTCTAACTCATGGTTTGTGAACTTTGGCAACCCGGATCAAAATGTCTACCCGAATTTGAACTAAAATGTGCAATTAGTGCTTGTACCTAGAATATATTTTTTAGGAAACATATTTTGAATCAAGCACGAAACTTGGAAAGCAAATTCCTAGATTCCATATTTTCCATGCAAAATGTTTGCAATCAAACACGCCCTTAGAACATTTCCAATGGAAATCTGAGTTGTGATAAAAATATGGCACTTTTGATTTGGTGCAAGCGCTTGTACAAAAATATTGTGCAAGTAATTCATGTGAAAAAACTTGATCATTCGACATTAGTTGGTTCCGAACTTATAACATAATGTGATGCTTCCACATTAATTAGTTGCTTACATAATATTGTTATACAAGCACTTGCACGAGATCAAGAGTGAAAGATATGGATACCTAAGTAAATACACATTACAAATTCTCTAATGTTGTCAACTAGAAGAAAGTACGAATACACATTACATATTCTCTAATGTTGTCAACTAGAAGAAAGGACGAACGCTAAGCAAATTTATATTATGGCACAAAAATACTTTTCAAACTCAAATAATGTGAAGGCGACTTGACAAACAATAAATATAGAAAATGCGAGAATAAATATTTACGTCTCAAAGGTATTTGAAACATTATGTACAATATTCCATTCTAGCTTGCGGTCACATAATCCCGGATTGGCTCTGTTCCCCACAATGGGGAACATAAGCAAATCCCCACGCCTGGTGGTGCCACGTCATCAAGCAAAATTTTTTTTTTTTTAATTTTTTTTGGTATCTACATTAAGTTAGAGACAAATAATACATAACTGCTCCCTGATGGTGGGGGGTTTCACCCGATCCCCATAATTTTTTTCCCCGACTGTGGGTACCATAAGATACCCACAGTAGGTACCTGAGCCGGACTGCACATAATCCATGTCATAATGTTAATTTTCTTATGTACACTTTTTTTCCAATTCACGTGTGTATTAAAGAATTTATAATATTGATTTGCTTATATGTCTATAAATATTCTCAATTGACATACACATTGAAGGAGTAATGTTCCGTCATTTATATGTGATTATATTACGGTACCCACACATGAGTGGATGAGCGCCACTTGCCCCCACCAAGGGAATACGTATTATACATCCATCCATATGTGGGCACCGTAATATATTCACACATAGACAACAAAATAAAACTGAAGATGCTCTTCCATTCCGGGATTGGGCCCCACCGGGGTCAAGCTTTTTCTGCCATTACTGGACCCTAACTTGCACGTGTACATGCCGTGTACATGCTAGCTCAAAATCTGCAATTATTTGTACAATCTCTCTCTTTCGCCCATCTTTCCCGTCTGGAAGGATTTGTACAATCTTTCTTAATCAGTGTTTTATGCTTAAACTAGGGAATCTTGTGCGAGTATAGACAATATTTATGGACTTGTAAAGACATTTCATGGACATGGAGAGATAAGGCAGGTCAACCAAAAGTCAATGGAATTAGAATAATTGCATATAACCACTAGTTTAACTTCTCTCACTATAAAAAAAAGGATAAATTACAGGTGGAGCTCCCAATCTTGTAAAAAAGTTCCAAGCACATGCACAACTTAAGATGTTGGCAACTTTTGTCTGCAGCCTTTTGTTTTTGTAACATCTCGATTCTAGCCCCAAAATTGACCATATGTATTATATATATAGAGAGAGAGAGAGAGGGGGGCGGAGAGATCAAGAAACAACGGGAGAAAAGCATAAATGAAAACAATATAGAGAAAACACCGAACTCCCAGAAATAGAAAAGTATAATCAATATACATATGGAAATATTGAGTTCCTATCTCTATTTACTCTTTCTTACTTGATTAGACAAACAATAAAATTAAATTTTCAATAAAATTATCAATCAAATATATAAGGATAAATTTGTCCATTTGAAATGTGAATGCTAAAGGATGGTTATTCTAAGTTAATCGAGTGATCAAGACAATGACACATTAAGAGATTATGTGCAACTCGATTACACTACCCAAATAGAAATATAATAAGTGAAATTAAATATAGTAGTAATATTTTATGAAATTGAGCCTTGTTCTTTTGAAAATAATTTTTGTTTGTTCTAATTTTGTGTCGGGTGTGTGATTGAGAATTGAAAAAAATATATTAAAAATATAAATAAATTGTCAAATCAATATTTAAGTTGTTAAAAAGGATGAAAGAAAAAAAATAAGTTGAAATAAATTTATACCAGCCATCCAACTTCGATGCTACATTAATGATAGATGATGATAGATCATTAGATTGAACTCTTACTATTTAACTGATAAATCATTTATACATTCGTTTGTGGACATGTGTGTGAATAAATTTTAAAAAATTAAATCACATTTTGACGTATTTATTAGAATTTACAATTATTATTAGTTGTGGACAACTCATTTTCTTTTGTTTGTCAAACTGAAATCCAGTCACTTTGACTAATCTGCTTCACTGAGTTAAACGAAGAAGAGAAAAGAGAAAAACGAGAAATTATTGAATATGCCAAAGTAGGCAAGTACTCTTCTTGCACGCCATCACCATCAACCCCTTCCACGTCCCCACCCCATGATTGATGTGTAATATATTTTACAAACAAAATCATTTCGTTCGTTTGTAAATCAAAATTCACAAGGAAAAGGGAAGACTCGTTCCATTCAAAAAATAAAAAATAAAAAAATAGTATTTGCATTTTAGTTTTGAACTTTAGAACTTGTTTCTCGCAACTTTCGAATAATAAAATCATTTTCAACATTGATTGGATTGACGCGATTAATTTTCGATACATTTTCATTATTTTTCGATCACACATCTAAATATTTTAATTTCAAAACTTAATAAAACATACCTTTAGATTTTGAATTCCTTTTCAATTTGCTATTTTCTGAGACAAGATACAAATGCGTTTTTTGCATTTTATGAATTTTTACATATTTTCAAACTATTGCAAAAAGCTTATAAAAGTAATAGTTGTTTGATCTAGTCATAGGATGGAATTCAAATTTCATGATAAATAGAAAATTTAGATGGAAGACGGCATTCTCCATGAAAAATAATTTCAACCAGATTGCATCCTAAGAGCAATGTTATTAATGTTGAAGGAAAATTTAAGGTCACTCTAAATTTGAATTTTTACACTTATCTTTTGTCCAATGTTATTAGAGTAGTGAAATAATAAGGGAGAAAATACCCAAATTTGAAAATTTTCCCCTGCTATTTGCCTATTAATAGTGCTCTAAAAGAGTAAGATTCAGAATATGTTTCTTTTCAAAAACAACAGAGATGTTTTTATCAATTTGCAAAAGTTAAGGATGAGATGTGCAAATACACTTCTACATGAAAATTGAAATGACAGAAATCACGAATAAACCCTTTTGTATCTTCCCTCTCCCCATTGACACAAACACACACACACACTCTCTACAGTGTGAGAATCGTTCGAGGAGAAGATTCCCCGTGTCTCTGTTTGAACAGAGAAATTAGATGGGATGGTTTCCGTGTTCAGGTTCATCAAAGCAGGCATCAAAAATGAAGAGGAAGAAGAAACAAACACCGGATCAAATTCAATCTACTAATGGTTTTTACTTTCATTACTATTTCTTTTGCCTTTTTGTTTTTGTCATAATTAGCAAATCGCAGTGTCATAATTGTTTTTCTTATTTATGATGAAACTTGAAGAATATTAAAGTTTATAATGCTTTGCATGTTTGGGAAATGCATATTCAATTGAATTATGAGGATTTATCGCATTATATTATCATAAAAAGCAAACTTGAGCGATTTAAAACCTTAGGCAGGCTGTTCTATTTTTTATTTTTTTTATTTTTTTTTATATTTCAAATTTTAGCTGCCCTGTAATCTCCGTGTGATCGCTTTTTGCCAGCTTCTCGATTTGTGATCTACATAATAAATTCAAATTGAACTGAAAATTTTTATTTTTTTATTTTTTTTACTGTTCTAATTTAACCTTTGGGATTGACTTCTTTAAGGAGATAATTGATGAAGTGGTGGAATGATAGGGCTTACATATTCAGTGAAAATTTCAAGGTTTTGTTGAATTTCTTTCCACTCCACAAGAATATTTCAGGGGATTCAACAGATTGAACCGGGGAATAGCACCTTCTAACTCGACTGAACTGGGAAAAAAAACTACGGAATTGAGTGGGAAAGAAAATGTTTTCCATAAAAACTTTCATAATCGATGTTTGAGGTAAAGTTGGAAATGAAATTCAAATTCAATAGTTCAATCGCTTTAAGTTTGTTTTTGATCATTTCCATGGAAAATATATTCCTTAGAGTGAGGCAGCGTTTATTTTTCTCATGAATTCAATTTCTTTTCATACTTTTGAAATCAGACATACCATGGGAAATATTTAGTTTAAGATTGACATATTTTCATGTAAGGATACTTAGCAAAACATGCTCTGAGTGATAATGGTAATTTAGCACCCTGGTGGGAAGTCAATACATGGAAGGGTGCAAAAGGAAATTCTATTGCACTTGAATTTACATTTCTTGCTCGCTTTCATTTGTATTCTTCTGTATTTCTCTCTGTTTACTATCTGTCTTTTGCCTTCAGATAACTTGAAGAATGCCTCCAAGGATAGAGGACCGAATCAAATTGCAGCTAAGACTTTTGCGTTTAGCGAGTTGGCGGCTGCTACTAGAAATTTTCGTAGAGAGTGTCTTATAGGGGAGGGAGGGTTTGGTAGAGTATACAAAGGGCGACTGGAGAGCACTAATCAGGTTTGTGCATTTACCCACAAATGTTTGATACGGATTATTGAATATGCGGTTAGTACTTATGGGGATGGTGAAAATGAGTTTAAAAGATGAGAGAAAAATTGTCACTTCAATGAAATAGAGGTTGGAACTTGGAAATGATTACGGAGAAAAAAATAAAATAAAATTTTCTCGGACAAAGCTGTCCAAACAAGTTGTCTGAACAAGCTTAGTATGCTGCCATCTGCAATGGCAATGTCAATTGCCATTGGAGGGTGACCCACATGTTTAGGAGAGAGAGAGAAATAGAATTGAGGACGGGACCCACGTGTTTATAATTTTTAATTTTTTAAAATCACTTTTCTCTCATTTATCTCACTTTTTCTCCAAATTTTCTCCATAAATTCCCGTGCCATGTCTATTTTTAGATGCCCGTCTAGAATTTTTTTACTACTATTTTATTACTACCTCCGTCCCATAATTATAGTCCACTATTCCTTTTTATGCCGTCCCAAAATATAGGCCACATTCCTTTTAAAGATATAGTTAAAATATTAGTTGTCTTATATACCCCCATTTAATATACATAGTTATCACCAAAATAGCTTAATTAAAATTAAACATCCAATAAATAAAGGGGTATAATAGGAAAATAAGTTTAAATTTTACTTTTCCAATACTATTAATTGCAGTTTTCTTAATCTTTGTGAAATTGGAAGTGGGCTATAATTATGGGACAGAGGTAGTATTATTTTTGAATTTGTTTTTACATCTCTCCTACTTTTTCACTTTTCTCTTTCTTTTTCTCTACACATCATTCTATTCACCTTCCATTCACTTTTAAATAAAATAATCATCTTCTTCCTATCTCTCTAACTTCTTTCTACTGCCAAACAAATGCAATTGACATTGCATTGGAGATGGCCTATAGTTGAGGTCCAATTCGGTCTTATTAACGAGTAAAGCACAGTAAATTTGCCACATGCTGTTAGTGTCTAAGATGATACAGACCTATAAAATTTCTTGATATGCTGTAGGTTGTTGCAATCAAGCAACTCGATCGCAGTGGATTGCAGGGTAACCATGAATTTCTGGTCGAAGTGTTGATGTTGAGTCTACTACACCACCCCAACCTTGTTAATTTAATCGGTTACTGTGCTGATGGAGATCAGAGACTCCTGGTTTATCGGTACATGCCACTTGGATCTTTGGAGGACCATCTTCATGGTATTTATATGCATTTAATATCAACATCGGCAGCATGTCCGTTAAGTTAGAATTAAACTATTAAAGCTTCGCCAAAACCTGCTAATATTTGTCCATTACTAGAATGGCTTCCGATGGTTACAACTTACAATGCTAATTTTGCAGATCCTTTGCCTGGTAAGAAACGACTTGATTGGAACACTCGAATGAAAATTGCTGCTGGAGCAGCAAAAGGGTTGGAGTATTTGCATGATAAAGCTAGCCCTCCCGTTATTTATCGTGATCTAAAATGTTCAAATATTTTGCTTGGTGAAAATTATCATCCAAAACTATCTGATTTTGGGTTGGCCAAACTTGGGCCCGTCGGGGATAATACTCATGTTTCTACAAGGGTTATGGGAACCTATGGGTATTGTGCACCGGAGTATGCAATGACCGGACAGCTGACTCTGAAATCAGATGTTTATAGCTTTGGGGTCGTTCTTCTGGAGATTATCTCAGGCAAGAAAGCAGTTGACAGTTCAAAAACTGGCGGAGAGCAGAATCTTGTAGCATGGGTGAGAAACTGAGTATCCTCTCCGCTCTCCATCATGTTTGTTTGTTTTAGCAAATATTTAAGGTTTATAACCAAAATGGATTTCATAGTCTTTCTTGGGTACATGAAGCAAATTTTACTATAAGAAAGATACGAATCTAATCTTTGGTGGTGGGGTGTAACAGGCAACACCTTTGTTTAAGGATAAGAGGAAATTTTCACGGATTGCCGACCCAATGCTCCAAGGGCAGTATCCAACCCGGGGCCTGTTTCAGGCTCTTTCTATTGCAGCAATGTGTGTTCAAGATCAACCTAACATGCGGCCAGCAATGGCTGATGTTGTCACAGCCTTGACTTATCTCGCTTCACAGAAATACGATCCTCAAACACAGGATTCCACGTGGGCCCCTTGTGCTTCACCTCGAACAAAACAAGATGGCGAAAAAAGACAAAGTGGTAGTATCAAAAGATCACAATGAGGTAAGCGTACTAGTGAAGTATGTGGGCATAGGTTGTGTTTGTTGTGTGTGGGTCTATCAATAGGCGTGTGTTACTCATACTCTATGATATTAAATGCCTGCTTTTGTATAGATATAGCACGGTATTATTGGTTATTGAAGATTGTGTGATTATAGAAGAAACCATGATAGCATTTAAAGATGGGATTGGATATATTTTGTGTCTAATAAAGCTTTGTAAAATTCAATAGGTGATGTTAGCCTGTGAATCAAGAACTTAGTATTTGAGTATCAATGCAGATTGCTTATTGTAACTTGAAGTTGTTAGAAAGTTAGCAATTGCAGTTAGCCTTATGCTGGTGAATTTGGTCTCAGACATCGTGAAACCCACGAACGGATGATCTTGAATTATTATTATTGATGAATAGTTACTATTTACTACTAGTAGTGTAACAATGCTTTGTTACAACTAGAAGTCATTTTTCCAATAATCTATCAAACAAACCTTAGGCTTGGAATCTCGTCTAATTCAAAATATGTGTAAAGTTCTTTTGAATGCTCAATTTGGGGTATATGTCAACGAGTACTCATATGCCCAATACGTCAAGAAGTTCGAGAGCCGAAAAGCTTATTGATGACATTGTTATTATTACATGCAAGTACATGGAACCAAGACTAATACACCATAATTCTATTGAATATGGATAGAGTCACATGTGACATAACAACTCTTGCTTCATCAGCATCACAACTTAGGATTGGGCCTGCAAAAAACAGCATGCAATTTCCAAATGAAGTGCATTAATTTGCAGAAATCAGAACGACGGAGAAGTTGTGACCAATGGGTCAGAGAAATCACTGGAAAGCTGCTGCTGTAAAATCTGAATGGGATCAAATTTTGTTGGTTTGTAAGCATCAGTGTTATTCACCTCCTGTAAAATTGCACCTCAAGATCAAGATTAGTCATCAAGGTTATTAGTAAGCAAACGAAAAGCAGCACCGCGATTTTCATTTACGGGATAAAAAATTTACAATACTGATAGAGACGAGGAAGAATGCTGACATAGTGACATCAACAGATTCATCAATGACACAATCATGAAACTTAAGTCTAAAATCATGAAAGAAGTACCTTGATCCATGCTGCTAGTTTGGGCCTGCCTGATGTAATATCATTCTTCCACTGTTCATGGAAAAAGATGTGAAATCTTTCAACAAATGGAGCATAAGCAGCATTCACCTGAATACAACAAGGCCAAAATGAACCAATTGGATCAACCGTATAAAACATGCTCATTAACATCAGGTATGTTAACTAAGCAAGGGCTAAAATTTCCATATCCAGACGATATATGGAGTTTCAATTTTTCGAGTGCATGTCAGCATGTACTTTGGCGAAGGAGACTGAGGACTTGTTTGATTCACAATTTTATTCAAAAAGAATTTCTATCTCCTCATTTTTAACCACACACATAATTACTTTATATTTTTTAATATATTACCTCTCATTTTCAACCGCACAATCTATACGCAATTCTAGTAAACAAAATTTACTCTACAAAGATTGTAAGAGCATCTCCAATGCAACAATATTTAACATACTTATGTGGCAAAGGACATTAACATTAGAACAAAAAATCTCTCCAATGCATATATGCTAATGTTCAATATGTGGCAAATTATCATTTGAGTTTTAAAATAAATGAAGAGAGAGAAATAAAGTGATTGGATGTCAAATTTTAAATTAAGAGCATCTCCAATACAACAATGTTAAGGGAGAAAATTTTGACAAATGGCCAAAAAGTGATTATGTGGCACATTAATTGTTAGACATTGTCAAGAACAATGTCTAACTCTAGACATTGTATTTGACAATGTCTACTATTAATTTAAAATTTGATATCCAATCACTTTATTTCTCTCTCTTCATTTATTTTAAAACTCAAATGATAATTTATCACATATTGGACATTAGTATGTATGCATTGGAGAGATTTTTTGTTCTAATATTAATGTCCTTTGCCACATAAGTATGCTAAACATTGTTGCATTGGAGATGCTCTAATAGTAGACATTGCTCTTGACAATGTCTTGCAATTAATGTGCCACATAATCACTTTTTGGTCATTTGGCAAAATTTTCTCCCTTAATATTATTGCATTGGAGATGCTCTAAATCAAACAAGGCCTCACTCACCAATTGGCAAGTGAGTGCATATACCATTGATATATTTAATAAAAACAAACACGTATTCACTTTTTCTTTATTTTTTTCCCTCTCCCCTCTCGCTTCTGAAATCAAATGTATTGAATTTGGCGGACTGTTTTTCAATTAGGAGAAATATCTTTTTTTGTACGTCATTGAAGTACCCACAATGTGCTACCTTTTGGATTAATAATTACAGAGGTGGATTTCTACTACCACTACTTTTTGGGTAAAAAATTGGTACATAAATTTTTTTAAACGACTAAAATAAAAATTATTTTGCATGATATTTAGATTTACTTAGGCCTTGTTCTATAAAAGGTTTATTTCAAAATTTTGAATTTACTCCAATTTCATGTAAAATGAATGATTGGTCTTGTATAGAAGAAGGCCTTAGATTACTTCCAACACCAATGCCAACAGTTTAAAATCTCTCCTCTTATGCATCTTTAAAATGAGCTTGTTTACATTCCCAGCGTTGGGAGGCTACGGGCCTCCCAACGCTGGGGAAGTGTGCTGCCCCCACCCCACCCTTGAGGGGGGCCCCGCATTCAGGAGGGCTGAGTGTGGGTGGGATTCGTGCTGGGAGAAATAAATTCTCCCAGCGCGGACAACTTAACAACCACGTAACTTGCCGTTTGCCAACGTCTGCTAGTTCTTAAAATTGCACTAAAATTAAGGGGTTATTTGCACCCCTTTTTTGCTAAATACACCCACCTCCAATTTTATTTATTTATTTTTATCTAACTTAATTTTCTTAATACACTCCACCGAATTCCCATTTTGCCATTTCAACCCCGGGCCTTAAAAAAAGCCAACTTTTGCTACTATTTCTGACAGCAAGTGTTGTCAAAAATGGTAGCTCGAGCAGCCTGCAGGTTGTTCAACCCTCCCTGTTTGAGCAAAAAAAAAAGATAGTTTGGTAATTTTATTGGAGGTTATTTTTGCTCAAAATTTTTGTTGAGGTGTAGTTAGCAAACTTTGGAGTGCAAATAGCCCCACCCTAAAATTAATTATTTTTTAGAAAAAGGGTACTGCTAATGCACCCAACCAATTGCTGAATGCACCCACTTTTCTTATTAAAAAAAGATAAAAAGACTAATATACTCTCCTTCTTTTTTTTTGTTTGCTGTGTTGACAACGAATAAAACATTTGCTATATTCACAGCAAACAAAACAAAAGTTGGTTCTTGTTCGCTGTGAATGGAGCGAACAAGACTAAAAAAACAAAAGGAAGGAAAAACGAGGAATTTTTATCTGATTTTTCGTTTGTAGATGCAATTTTTGTTATAATTTTTTGTTCAAATTTTTTGCAACTATTTTGATAAGTAATTTCGAAATTTCTTTAAGTTTTTTGCACTTTGACCATAAATTTTGAAATTTTTTTAATGATAAAATAATTAGTTTTATCTAATTAGTGTTGAATACAATTATTAAAAAATTCAAATTTTTTGTTACCACTTTGACGTCTAATTTAGAAATTTCTTTTAAGTTTTTTGTAACTACTTTGACGATGAATTTCAAAATTTTTGATGATATAGTAATTAGCTTTATTTGGTTAGTATTGAATACAGTTATTTAAAAAAATTTGAGTGATTACAAAAAATTTCAACAAAAAATGATAATAAATTTTTTTCCATCCATAATTCTTCATAATTATTAATTTATTTATTATTTTTTTTAATGGGTTCGCTCTATATGGAGCGAACTCCCAAATGAAAGTTCGCTCCATATGGGAACCCGGGGCTTCGCTCCCCGAAATGCAAACAACTTTTTTTATTTTTTGTTTAAATTAAAAGATGGTGAAGGTAAAATTAAAATATGTGATAAAAGGGTGATTGGGAATAGATTATAATGAGTTTTAAATATTTTTAATGTAGAAAAAGAAAATGAATGAAATTGAGTGGTTGAAATTTGTGAATGTGATTAATTTAGGAGAGAGAAAAAAATTAAAAAAAAGTGTTCAAAACACCTTTAAAAGAAGTCCCAAACTCCCAATCAGGCTGGGTGTACTCAGCAACTACCCACCGGGGCGCATCTAGCCGTCCCTTAAAAAATGGCACTAAAATTCGCCGCGCGTCTTTGTTTCTGGTTAGCTAAGATAGAACACACTTCAAGTTTTCCGCAGAACCGAAGAGGACAGCACCATATGGCTACGTCAAAGAAATTTCCATAGCAAAATTTTCAACCACCTAGTATTAGTATATTGACTTCTACTCGCTATTGATGATTAACAGTGCAAGTATCTGAAAGCTGAAACGGGGATGTCTAGGTATGATGAGAACTGGGAGAGGTTGGTCGGAGCTGTGTTCCGACGAGAGCACGATTGTGAAGTGGCACGCCTGGATTCGGCGAGTACTAGCTTCAGTTCAGTTTCAGTGTCATCTGATTTTGACCAACTATCGTTGAATTTAAGCAGAGAAGATGAACAGGGTGAAAATGGACGAAGAAATTCAACAACAATTGATCCGGGTAATAGTTCTAATTTTGGGGATTCATCACGTTATATCTTGAACTGGAAAATTTGATTTTTTTATTTGATTGTCGAGAATTGAGATTGATTTGTTTAAAGAGATACATTGGTGGAATGATTGTAGGGTTTACATATTTAACGAGATTTCAAGCTTCTGTGGAACTGTTTTCCTCCCCACAATTGTTAAATTGCGTGCTTTACATTGTATTCTTTTGTATTTTCTCTCGGTTCAACTGGGAGAGGTTGGTCGGAGCTGTGTTCCGGCGAGAGCACGATTGCGAAGTGGCACGCCTGGATTCGGCGAGCAGTAGCTTTAGTTCAGTTTCAGTGTCATCTGATTTTGACCAACTATCGTTGAATTTAAGCAGAGAAGATGAACAGGGTAATAGTTCTAATTTTGGGGATTCATCACGTTATATCATATAAAATTCAATTTGAACTGGAAAATTTGATTTTTTTTATTTGATTGTCGAGAATTGAGATTGATTTGTTTAAAGAGATACATTGGTGGAATGATTGTAGGGTTTACATATTCAACGAGATTTCAAGCTTCTGTGGAACTGTTTTCCTCCCCACAATTGTTAAATTGCGTGCTTTACATGGTATTCTTTTGTATTTTCTCTCGGTTCGCTGTCTGTCTTTTGCCTTCATATAACCTAAAGAATGCTTCTATAGATACGGGATCGAATCAAACTGCAGCTAAGATTTTTGCATTTCGCGAGCTGGCTGCTGCTACTAGAAATTTTCATAGCGAGTGTCTTATAAGGGTGGGAGGCTTTGGTAGAGTATACAAAGGGCTACTGGAGAGCTCCAATGAGGTTTGTGCATTTGCCCAAAAATCCACAGTCCCTCTACTCACTTACACGAACAAGCAAGCGATCACTTTGCTTCAACTTTATTCATGTACTAAGTGGGTTTTTTTTTTTTTTTTGTTTTTGAGAAATGATTCTTGAGTATGTGGTTAAAGAGTATGGGGATGATTAAAGTGAGTTCAAAAAATAGAGAAAAACCGTCACTTATATCAGTATATGAAGTAAAGGTTTACAATGATTTTAAAGAAAAATAATCTTTTGGAAAAAGCTGTCGAAACAAGTTTTACATATGCTTCTAGTTGAGATCCAATTCAATCTTGTTAACTTGTTAATCGCTATACATTTGCCACGTGCTGTTAGTGTCCAAGAC
Source organism: Jasminum sambac (assembly GCA_018223645.1). Classification (NCBI taxonomy): domain Eukaryota; kingdom Viridiplantae; phylum Streptophyta; class Magnoliopsida; order Lamiales; family Oleaceae; genus Jasminum; species Jasminum sambac. The sequence goes on along the minus strand of CP073646.1, from coordinate 35,260,786 downwards.
GATACACAACCATAGAATTTCTTGATATGTTGTAGGTTGTTGCAATCAAGCAGCTTGATCGCAGTGGACTGCTGGGCAACCGTGAATTTCTGGTCGAATTGTTGATGTTGAGTCTACTACACCACACCAACCTTGCTAATTTAATTGGCTACTGTGCTGATGGAGATCAGAGACTTCTGGTTTATCAGTACATGCCACTCGGATCTTTGGAGGACCATCTACATGGTATTGATATCCATTTAATATCAATATTTACAACATGTCATATTTAATATCAATATTAATATTTATATACTGATGATTAAAACTTATAATGCTCGTTTCGCAGATCCTATACCCGGTAAGAAACAACTTGATTGGAACACTAGAATGAAAATTGCTGCTGGAGCTGCAAAAGGGTTGGAGTATTTGCACCATAAAGCTAGCCCACCCGTCATTCATCGTAACCTGAAATGCTCAAATATTATGCTCGGTGAAGATTACCATCCAAAACTATCTGATTTTGGGTTGGCAAAACTTGGACCAACTGGGGATAGGACTCATGTTTCTACACAGATTGTGGGTACGTATGGGTATTGTGCACCAGAATATGCAATGACTGGGCAGTTGACTCTGAAATCAGATGTTTATAACTTCGGGGTAGTTCTGCTTGAGATTATTTCAGGCAAGAAAGCAATTGACTATTCAAAAACTGACGGAGAGCAGAATCTGGTGGCATGGGTGAGTCCTCTCCATTCCTTGTATATATGTCCACTTCAGTGAATATTTAAGATTTATAACCAAAGTGGATTTCATATGGTCTTTCTTGGGTATATAATGCAAATTTAACCAATATATTGGAGACCATTACTGTTACTGAAGCTGCTTTTATGTGGAACCTTATTCGTGGTTTTGATTGCTTACTAGCAAAATGATTAAGGCCTTGTTGTTTCCACTATAATTCCACCATAAAATTCAACTTTTTTTCTTTCTCCTCCTTTTCAACCACACACATAATTACTTCATATTTTTTAATATACCATTTCTTATTTTCAACCACACAATCTACACGCAATTTGAGTAACTTCTACTAACATTTACATTATCGTGGAAAGAACAAGGCCTAAAGTTGCTTAGGACCTTGGCAAACACATTATGTAGTGTTTGTTTGGGGGAGTGTGGCAAAATGGATAGATAAGTTAACCAATGCAAAAATGTGGTTCAAAATTATCTTCAAGGAAAATGACTGTAAAAACTCTTAGCCAAACGAGATCGTGTTCTTGTTCTTTCAGGCACCAGCTGAAAGAAAAACAAAATAAGCTCTGTGTGGTTAAGATACCTTTTGATGTCCCAAAATCTAATGTTGTTTGGTGGGGTGTAACAGGCAAGGCCTTTGTTCAAGGATGAGGCGAAATTCTCACAGATTGCTGATCCAATGCTCCAAGGGCAGTATCCAATCAGTGGCCTGTTCCAAGCTCTTTCTATCGCAGCAATGTGCGTTCCAGGGTGAACCTAACTGCGACCAACAATGGTTGATGTTGTCACAACCTTGACTTATCTGGCTTCAGAGAAATACGAACCTCAAACATAGGACTCCTGAACAAAAACAAGATGGCGATAAGAGACAAAGTGATGGTACTGGTACCAAACGATCACAATGAGGTAAGCATACTAGTCAAGTACTAGTTCTGTGCTGTGCGCATAGGTTCTATATTATTGTCGAACTTTTCGACCTTGTATGTGTCGTGGAAAATAAAATCCTTAAAATTAAGATTGTATAGGCTGTGTATGTCGTGTGTGGGCCTGTCAATAGACATGTGTTATTCATATTCTATTCTAGGATGTTAATGCCATGTTTTGTAGAGATATATAGCATGTATTATTGGTTATTGAAGATTGTGTAATTAAAGAAGAAAGCATGATAGTGTTTAAAGACGGGATTGGATACATTTTGAATCTGATAAATATTTGTAAAATTCAGGAGCTATTGGTATTTGACTATCAATTCAGGTGCATACTGTAACTTGTTAGCAAGTGAACATGTGCAGTTAGCCTCACGCTGGTGAATTTGGTCACAGCCCTTGTGAAAACCACTATGATCTTGAATTGCTATTATTGATGAATTGTTATTATAATTAGTAGTGGTAGAGCAATGCATTTTTACAACTGAAAGTCATTTTGTCAATAATCTCGTAAAAAATACCCTAGTGTTGGATTCATTCAGTTAAGGTCAAATATCAAATCAACTATATACATCGCATCTTGTAGTCTCAACCACCATTATATCTTATCTTTGTCGTCATTTCTCGTAGCTTCGATTGGGTGTTAGCAAACTAAGCATTTACCTCGAAAACAGCCAAAGAATTCCCTCAGCCTGATACAAAGGATCTCGACCAAGTCAAAATATGTATAAAAAGTTCTGTTGAATGCTCGATTTGGGTTTATTATGTCAACGAGCACTCATATTGGGGCCCAATACATCACCAATATTAGGGTGCTGGAAAACTTATTAATTAAATCGTCACACTTTTAAAGTACACAACATTATTATTGTTACATGCAAGTACATGGAACCAACACTAATACAACCATAATAATTCCAGCGAACATAGATGGTCACACAACACCAGTTTCATCAGCATCATAACTTAGGATTAGCCCTGGAAAAAACAGCATGCAATTTCCAAATCAAGTGCGTTAATTTTCAGAAATCAGAACGAGGTTGAAATTTGTGACCGATGGGCACCAGAAATTACCAGAAAGCGGCTTCTGTACATCTGAACAAGAGGCTTGGGATCACATTTTGTTGGCTTGTAAGCGTCAAGGTTATTCAGCTCCTGTAAAATTGCATCTCAAGATCAAGGTTAGTCATCACGGTTACTAATAAGCGAAAGAAAAGCAGCACCGCGATTTTCATTTACGGAATAAAAATTTACAACCCCGGTAGAGACGAGGAAGAATACTGGCATCATCAGATTCATCAATGACACAATCATGAAACTGAAGTACAAACTCATGAAAGAAGTACCTTGATCCATGCTGCTAGTTTGGACCTGCCTGATGTAATATCATACTTCCACTGTTCATGGAAAAAGATGTGAAATCTTTCAACAAATGGAGCATAAGCAGCATCCACCTGAATACAACAAGGCCCAACATAAACCAATTGGATCAACAGCATGAAACGTGCTCATTAACATCAGATATGTTCACTAAGCAAGGGCTTAAATTTCCACAAGCAGACTATATACTTTGGCAAGGCAGATTCACTTACCCGACTGAACTGGCCTAGGAAGAACGGCCCATCATCATATTTCTGGAGAGCTGTCTCCAGATAATCAAATTCAGCACCTGGAACAGTGATAACCAGATCTTCTATTAACCAAGGATATCACCTAGTATTGGGCCATGATATGAACTAGCAAAAAGTCTATAAACTCACCAGCTTCTTTTAATGCATCTCCTTTGAATGACCCAAACACATTTTTTGAGAATGTGTCAATGTAGGCAAGCAGCTCTTCACCAAACTTCTGTTTGTCGGTATCCTGTAGTGTGTAAAAATCCCACGTTATGCATTGATTCCATTACTTTCAGGGGTAAACAGAGAAGGGAGACATTCATCTAGAGATCAGGAAATTGAAATCTTACGTCGGGCCACAGAGCTGGTCCTTCGAAGTTACTATCGATATAGTTAATCAAATCCAGGCTCTCCCCAATGACTTTTCCATTGTGCTCCAGCGATGGCACCTATATATTAGTAAATATTTATATTTATCTCGAAAAGTGGTTTAAATCATTTAGATCAACACGTGCAGTCCAAACACCAAGCAATTCAGCAAGAAAAAAAGCTAACGACCATTCCCCAGGGCAAAATATCCATCAGGCATAGGTTGAATCAACCAAAAGAAGGGTTCCAGAGTTTAATTGAATGTACAACAAGGACTAATTGCATTTGATGCCACACCTAGAGCACTTGTTACTCAAAATCAAATCAATTAATGAGTGAAGACATGTGGGCCTGGGAATTGAATGATTACCTTATTTTCAGGATAGACTTTCTCCTTGTACCAGGCAGGTCTGTTTTGGAGGTCAATTGGGACAAGTTTGACCTTGTCATGTAAACCCTACATATGGAAAAAATAACATTTCTGTCAAAATTGAACACAGTCTGCAGCAGAATGACACGTGTTTTACATCTTAGTTTGGGAAAAAGCAATGCTGGAAATCATATGTAGTTTGAACAAATCTGCCTTTCAATTATAATTTGATATGTCTCCCCTCTGTTTTGATTCATTTCCAAGTGATGATCTTACAATAACCAAGAGATGACAAACAAAATATTTATCGTAATTCTTCAAATTTATACGTGTTACCAAGGTCCATGTAGAGTTAAACTCACATTCCAATTCTCTAATTTGAGGTTAAGTTTATATACTAGATATAAGCATCACACTCCAGGCCACTGGATGGGTAAAAATTTCAAATAACTAACATTAGAATTCATAATCAAAGATTCAAAGCGGTAATAATAAGAACATATAACTATAAGTACAGTGAACCATAAGTAAATAGCGGACCTTGTAATTCCTGACAATCCACGTCCGCTGAGCGAATGGGCACTGATAATTGATGTACAACCTGCAAAGACAGAATCAAATCTCAATTTTGTGCAAGCATTGGTATTTTTTAAGAAACTGGGCAGAAACAACAATCTTTACAACTCATCTTGTTTAAAATTTTGATCCACCTCGTCTGTAACATTAAACTCTTAAAGATGAAATGCGTTCATTCAATTAAATTAGTCGTCCCCCTCAACTCTCGGAGAGGATTATTATTATTACTACTACTACTATTAAAATATATATATATATATATATATATATATATAGTAGTAAAGGAACAACTTTTATAAATGGGATAAGCCGATCAGGATTACCTGGTGGTTCCATCAAAGAGAGGCGGTGGCTCAGATGTAGAATCCAACGACGGTGGAAGAACCTCTTGCACGCTTCTGTGATTTCAAACCATCACGATCAATTAACACCCATGTATTCAGTGTTCAGGTTTTAAATTATGAATTCTATAATCGAAATCGAAATCGAAATCGAAATCGAAATCAAAATTAACACGATACAAATACAAAAAAGTACGAAACAATTTCCCGACATAAGATGGACGACGGAATAAATCAATTCAGAGCAGCGATGGAGAACTTACGGAGCCGCCATTCTTATTCGAGAGCTTAATTATAATCGTTATGCACACTGATAAACTGTATATAAATATATGCCGTTCAGTGATTAACGGAGATATTTAACGCAGATAGTGTGAGCAGATGGTGGGAAGTGGACGTTATCAGTGACGATTGAACTTTGAAGGAAGAATAAATTAGTGGACCGATGGCTGATGACCGTCACGAAACTGAATGGTCCACGATAGCAATTAGCGAAAATTGCAACACTTTTCCCAAACTATTAATCCTGTTGCAATTTCATATCCAACTAATGATGTGTTCTGATGAAGTTTTATTTTGTCCAAAATTGATTTTTTACTTTTTAGGCTGAGTAGCAGTGAGTATCAAGAGGTGTGTGAATAATAATAAGTAATGATATAAAATGTATAGTTTGCATTAATATTTGACTTTGTCTTAGTGTAAAAATTAATTTTTACGTAGAAAAAAGGTCAAACAAACATAGGTTAAAATTCTTTACATTGTATGCTCATTTTTCCATTTTGTATTTGCAGCATAATTCGTACCTACTAATACTAATTTGGTTAGAGATTTGAGATGTATAGCCAATATCGAAATTTAATTTTGATTAGTAGGACCTAATTTGTAGGTAATTAAAAAAATGGTGAAATTAAACTTTAATATTAGTAAAGTACCTCAAAGCATTGAATTTTATAATTTTCACATTTTGAGTCTCAATTGCTGTTTTGCCTAAAAGGTGAAATTTTTGGAGAGTTAAAATTTTAATCAAATATATATGTTGTTCTCAAAATAATATTTTGATATTCTCAGCTTTCAATTTTATTTTATATTTATTTAAATTGAAATAATTGAATCACAAATCAAACATACAACAACAGTCTTTGCTCATAAGGCTTATAAATTTTATTTTATGTGAAAAATCCGTTTCATCATTGGAAAAAATAAATTTTATCCTAAGGAATCATAAAATTGTCAAATAAAAGCTGGGAGACTGAAATTGTCAAAATAATCGGCCGATGACCATTTTGCTGTATTTCTAACAAGGTGGGGGAACCATTGTAATTTTCCAACACTAATTTATCGGCTGCGCTAATCTAGCGTTTGAACGTAATCCAAGTTTTAGAGCAGAGCGGGATGCAGATGAACGTGCCCGCATAACGGGGAAGGATACGTGCTTTCGTCATCAATGATGTATGCCGGAAAGAGCCTTCCCCGCCAACCCCGCCCGCCCCCGCCCCCACCCCAAAAAAAAAAAAAAAAAACCACCTGGGCCCCCACTACATTCAACGGGACTGTGAACTGGGGTGGGTGCGGGTTTCCTACCAAATTCTCCATGCTGAAAACACTAGGAATGGGAAAATTGAGACACTTCTTGATCATTTTCGTGGATTATAAACAAAGATTTTCCAAGTTTTGTTTGCGTAATGTAAATGATCAAGTAAATTATATTGTCTTTTTTTTTTTGTCTAAATATTTTGTCCCTTTAAACGTCTTATTACTACTGATGCAATTTTTATTATCTAGTAAAATGATTGGTTGAGCATTAGCTTAGTTAAGTACACTTAAAAAGATATTAAAATTTAGAACAATTCCATTATTTCTTCATTTTAGGTTCTATCATTTGTAAAGTGAGCGATATATTTTAAGTATCAATTTAAACGATAACATATACAATCTTCCTCATAAAAGTGGTTATAAGCGAAAAATATTTTTGAACATTTCTACTTCTATAGCATTTTCATTATACTAATAATGGAATTTGTTTTTCAATAAAATCATTAATTTAATTCATAGAATATAAAAGGTTTAAAAATTAAATCAAACTACAATTCAATTATGTAACGAATGAATCATTTAAAAACTAAAAATTATGTTCTAAATAGTAAAGAATGAGAAGTTAAAGTTACTAACTTTTTCGTGTACGGATTGCACGATATTATCTACTATATACACATTGCATTGTTTACTTGGTTTCATAAATATAATTTGTACATAAACCATATGAGATAATAAAGATATTAATAAGACTATATGATTACAATTAATATTATTGTACAATCAATTAAGACTGATAGGCTATATAGAATAATCAAGCTAAATGATTGATCGACAAATATTTACATCATTTACAAAGCTTCTTGCATTGATGTAACTCATAATAAATATCAATAACTTCACTTATATGTTTTGTCCAACAAACCTGAGTTTAATATATGTATTTTTATTGGATTAGAAATATAATTTTGCTAAATCATACTTCCTTTGTTCCACATACATAGTCCACTTTATTTTCTTCACAATCATTAAAAATAATAATATTGGAAAAGTAAGTTTCACAAGTAATTTCCTATAATATTCTTATTTAAATGAATATAAGTTATTAAAGATTTTATATTTTCAAGAATGTAGGTAGAGTATATTATAGTAAATGAATATAAAAAATGCTACTAAATATAGAAAAATTACTTATATATGGAACAACCAAAACATGAAAAGTGGGCTATATATGTGAGATGGAGAGAGTATTTAAAATTCTCCAAAATATAAAAGTATTCAAAATAATATTATAATAAAATCACGTGCAACCAAAGTTTTAAAAGGTGCGAGGCGTGGCAAGGTGGCGTGTCCAAGCCTAAAGCCTTGGAAGCCTATGCACGCCTAGGCAAAGCCTAGGCGGTTTTTGATTTTTTTAAATCATTTTAATTATTCTAGAGTGATAACTATGTAAAAACAATACACATTTAAAAAATTGTATACAAACTTCAATATATTTTTCAGCTTTTCTACAATATTAGTTTCAAAATTATTAATACTTCAACCGCTTGGTCTCATACAATTAGCACTAAAAAATTATATACACAAGTAGTTAACAAGATACTAATCAGATACAAATTAAAAAATTTAAACAATGCATCGGCATCTATATTAAAAGATTAGAATAGAGTTATTTGTATCATAGAAGAATGGACTACCGTCTTCTTTCTTTAACCCATCATCTTCATTGTTTTTTGGAGTCGGGAGTCTTCTTTCAGAAGTTTTTTAATTATAATAAGATAAATTTGATTGGGAAAACCTTATAAGATATGACACTTTTATTGGATTTGTGGAATTAATGACTTTTTAATTTTATCATAAGTGTTAATTTTTTTGCCCAATTTAAAAAATACCACCTCGTTCAAAAGGCACGCCCTTTTCATGCCTTTTGCACTCCTTTTTGGGCCTTTTGAAGGTTCACTCAAAGTTGATCGTCTTTTCCATGCCTAGGAGGTATGCGAGGCGTTTCTAAAACGCCTCACGCCTAGGCATGCCTAGCCGGTCCCTTTTGACGCCTTTTAGAACACTGCGTGCAACACACGTGTCCATAAATAGTATATAAAAAGTATGCACAAAAAATGTAACTTTTAGTATTATAAACTTATAATAGATAATTTATTAGTTCAAAATATAATTTTCAATTAAAAAATGACATTTGTAAACTATGTGAAGAGAAAAAGGAAAAAAGACTTAGAAGTTGGGAGGTGAAAAGTTAATAACAAAAAAGATAAAGAAAGTTATTTAACTTTAACAATGCGTATTGATGTAAATTTGAAAATAGAATAAGGGTAAGATGAGAAATCAAATGAATTCCCGTTGATCTCTACTTTTTAAATAGTAATAAAAATTATTTAATTACGTGAGCTTCATGTTATTGATACAAGCATGCATGTTTTGAGTCATTTAATTAAATAGACTCGAATAAGTTATCAGTCGATTCAACTCTAGCAAGTGGAAATATCAACTAATCATCTAAAGCACTGGCATCTTTTCTTCTTCGTCTTAAATTAAATGTGATCATTAGCATTTACGAGGTTCGTGTTTTATTAAGAACAATTGTATTTTATATTCTACTATGTTAACAATATTAGTCATTATATTATATTTATATTAATAAAAGAATAATCTAGAGTGATTCTACATAGACATCTCAATTTGATATTTTTCACTGACATTGTTGATGTGGTATATTTTCATTGGATGGTGTAAATTTTCATTAAATGATAATCACTTGGATACATATTCATCACCCAATAAAAAAGTGGCACATTAGAATGTCACTTAACAATGTCTATTTAGAATGTCTATCTAAAGTTATTCAAAAAGATATTAGTAATATTATATATAAAATATCGTTATTATATATAATCACATTTATATTCTAATTCATCATTCTCACTCTTTATTCACAATTTTATATAGTATATATATTCTTTTTCATTCACTTGATTATCTTAAGTGTAATTCATGAATCTATTTAAATCCGATATTTTTAAATAACATAGTTAACAGAGGCCGCACCATAAAATGTTCAGCCATACACATAAGCCCCCACACACACACACACTCGAGGGGGCCACCACCCCTCTCACACAAATCTTGTGCCGTAACTTCTAGAGGCCAAACCATAACATTGCTCCATAGTTAACATGACACATAATCATAGGGCGCAAAGAAGTTCATTAAATGAGAAAACATGTGTATATTTGCATCATTCAACGAGGAGCTTATAGATAAGCGTACAACTCTAAAATATCAATTAATAATATATATTTAAAATTATTTTTATTTAGGTATGATAGCACATAAATTTTTATATAATTTATATATCTCGTGGGATCTACATATACTATATAAATTTTCACAATTTGACTCCACTCATTCTCTCTCTTATTTCATAAAAGAATTATAAAATGGGCTAGTTAGGACTATCACTTTCAAAATATTGCACATGCTATTTATTTTTATTATTACTAATGTTTTCACCCCTGCGTTGCACGAGGAGACGTATATCTAAAATATAATTTAGAATCTGTGTGAGAGAAAAAGTTCGAAAGAACTCTGGTACACACATGCACATGAAACGAATAAGATTTTTTAAATAACACCCGTCCATTACACGCACTACAATTTTTGTTTAAAAATATGTATTGTTTTCCATTTCCATAAGAATTACAATAAGCATTTTACATGTGAACAAAAGTGGAAAATATTAATTCACATGGTAAATATCTAAATTGAGTTGACTGTGTTTCTTTTTATGCTCGTTGCTAATGTAATCAGGTGTGGGCATCACTTGGTTTTCGACCCAACCCAATACCTATCCATCGGCGATGGTTTTAAAAAAGCCAAACGGTTGGTTTTCAACTTTAAAAACCGACCCGAACCCTTTGGTTTAGGATGATCATCATAAGTTGTACAGTAAATTTTCAAAGGTCGACAAACAACGAAGTAGAAAATGAAACTAACTTTCATCGAATAAGAAACCAAATGCGCAGAAAGAATACCTACTCACAAAAAAAAAGAAGAAAAGAACCTGTCCAAGACAGAAAAACCAAGAGAACCTCCAAAAATCAACTAAACCAAATAAAATATAGCATAAAAAATAAAAAATAAAAATGAATAAAGTAAATAGACATTCCCAGGATCGAAGGTAAGAGCAAAACCTGTAAAAGAGAGGGAGAAATCAGCAAAAACTATTAGCAATTAACCAAAATTGGAATTTAAAGTCTTACTACTCAAACAAACGCCAAAATCATACACATAAATCTAACCTTGGGCAAATGGGCACGTTGTTTTAGGAGCTAATATCGACCTCAAAGAGAGCAATCAAATTGATAAGATTTACAAATACCAAATCTCGTATTAAAAATTCAACACGACATTACCCCTTTGAAGAAATGCGTTGAAGAATGGGATTTTCCTTTCTGCACGATGAAGAATTAAACTGGATCTCGCATAGCCAAGTTGTGTTTTTAAGAACGATCTACTGTTGTCTACTTCCAAAGGCGTGAAGGCATTAAGTTTTTGTGCGATGAAGGTGGAATGATAGAGACGGTGATAAGATTAGGAAACTTGGCGAGAGATGCGAAATTATAGGCGTGATGGAATGAGAGAGATAAAGACGATTCAGAATTGTGAGTCAAATAAGCGAGATGATGAGAGATAAGGAAGATAGAGATAAGGAAAGGCGTGTAATTTGAGATCCGTGTATATCAATTAAGCGAGGAACAGATAATAATAACAACTAACAATAAAATAATATTTATTTAATTCTAAAAATTGAGATTTTACGCCGGAAAATATTCTCATTTTATTAATGTATATATATTATTATTATTACTAGTATTTCTATCCGTGCGTTAAACAGGGAGACATATATTTAAAATATAATTTAATTAGAATCCGTGGGTGTATTTTATATTATGCAAACTTAAAAAAAAATAGTGATACTATAGCGAGGAAGAGTACTGACTAATAGAGAGGTTTTCATAAAGATAGATACGTAATGTAATTCAGAAAATAGATAAATATCAAGATTATTATCTTTGCGTGGGAATATAATTTTTTATTAATTATTTAATTGAAAATAGGTAGAATGAGTGGGAAAATGTGCTGATTACATATATATATATATATTATATTATTATTATTATTGAATAAAATAAACATGCTGTTATGAATATAATAATAATATTAATATAATATAATTAATGAGGGAAGTGATGGAAATAAATTATTATATTTTATTTATGTGAATGACTATTATACCCTTGATGAAATTATGTAATTACGATTATGCCATTGGAAGTTTTCCTATAAATAGGGTTTCATTTATTAATGAAATTCATTCCTGAGAATTCCTTAGAATTCATTCTCTCTATTGTTTCTATACTTTTATAACACGTTATCAGCACGAGTCTCTAGCCACTAAGTAATAAGAAGGGAGTATGCTCTACAGTTGCATCTAACGATGATCCTCTGTATCAGAAACCGGATTAAACACTTCCCAATTAGTTAACTTCTTTTTGATAAATTTCAACACAACCAATAATTTCCTTCTCTCAAAATCTTGAAAAAACTAAAAAGCTCTTGAACATGTTCATCGACGTTAAGTTTATTGGGAAAGATCATTGCAGAGACTGTGATCATAAATTTCAAAGGCCTACAATTAATGAATGTAATACGGCAAAAATGGGAGGAAAAAGAGATACAACAAGCATAATTTGTCAAGAAAGGAAGAGAATCAGAAAAGGATGATTTCAGTTCGTGTTCGGCAAATGGGTTTAAATCATTTCCAAGGTATATAATATATATATAATATAATAATATATTAAACTATAACATTCGTTTTATCGAGATATAAGGAGCATACATTATCAAAATCAAATTTTCTCGACTCCATTATACTCGATTTAACGAGAGCTTCGATTTGACACTAATATTGATAAGATAATAACTCATTTTGAAATACATCAAAATTTCAAAATTTATAAATTAGTATCCCAACTTTGAAAAATTAAAAGATGGTCATTGAACTTGTGAATATTTACGTATTAATCCTTATACTATTAAAATTTTATAAAGAGGTATGTGCAGCGCCACGCACCTGCCAGGCGGCACTGCCGCCTGAAACTGGTAGCGATTGGCAGCAGCCGATAGTTCGACCTACGGCCGTTTACTTTGACGATAATTATTTTTTGAAGAAATAGTTAGAACAAATTTGCTTTTATAGATATTTAAGTCTCGCACTTTATTTATTGCAATTTAAATACTGCAATACCTCCTACTTGATGATGGGTTCAACGATCACTAATCGGAAGGTTTTATATATTTTTGCACTTTATATGCCAAGTGATGGGTAATGCCTTCTACTAAGCAGACACTACTTCTGAAGAAGTAGTTAATCATTATGCAATTTAATTCTCGCAATTTAAATTCCGTAAATTTATATTTATTGCAATAATTTCCATAAGGTAGGTTCGACCACCTATTGGATGAAATTTAATTTCTGCAATTTAAATTTACGCACTTTAAATTTCGCATATATTTCCAATGTGGTGGGTTATACCACACGATTGGTATACATATTTTCAATGTGGTGGGTTATACCACACGTTTAGAATATTTATTGCAAATATGATTGGATTAAATCCCACGATTGGATAACTGATTTATATATGTTCAATATGAATATTCTATTGATATTAAAGAAGGGATTTGAGCAAGTGATGCCGGAATTTGCCGTTATATGTATTGATAAAATAAAATTGCTCAAAGAATTCCATAGTGATACTAGAGAAAGAAAATTGAGCATATTGCGATATGATGAGAAATGTTCTTAAAGAAACATTTAATAAAGAAATGTTCATTTTCCACGTCTTTGAATATTGATGAAGAAAATTGAGTAAGAGATATCAGAAATTATCATTGAATAAATAGATGAAAATAAAATGCTCAATAGATCCCAATTGACAGATCAAAAGGAAATATGTCATATGGTGGGATCATACGAAATAATTTCAGTGATGATATGAGATCGTATTGATATAAGAATAAAATACTCTTGAATAAGCATAATCACCATACTTCTGTATTTGAGTAAAGCCAACATGATATCATTGCTCTAAAAGAAGCAAAAAACAAGTTAAAGTAGAACATATTGAGAATATCAAAAAGTGGCAATAAATACTCGAAAATATAGAAATACGAAAAGAAAATACATATTGAACCTATAAAGGAAGGGTGCGTTTCGAGAGTACAGATACTCCATAACTCTACCACCCTAGCATCAGGGTTCATAATGAAATATCTAAAGGATCCGAATTTCTTTTTCGCTTGACACCAGTGGTCTGTGACCGATGGATCTGGGCTTCCACAGATTCTTGAACATATGCATGAAATTTGATGAGTAGTTCATCAACAGTACTAGTAGAAATAAGTATTTTTCTCGCTGAATGAGTGATAAACTTATTATTTACACCATGACCTAGGAACTCGAGTAAGCCATCAAAGAAACAATTGATATTCAACAAACCTATTGATTTGGTATGAAAGTTCCACTGTGCCCATGATGTTATATTGAATATTTCCTCCAGTATGTTATAGCCGCCTGGAAGGACAATGAAAGCATCACTATTGTTCATCATATACATCATGCAGTTGTGGATGGATTGCGCTTGTAGCACCAACCCAGCTGAACCCATGGCAGAACTGGATCCAATTCGAGTATTAGATCCAACTCGATGGAAAGGTATTACACTCGAAACTCTTATTCCCCATGATGGTCCGGCCATTATAAGTCTAGTTAAAAGTTTATTGTTGGTTCCTCCATATAGTATATTGATTTTTTGTCTCCCTAACTCTTTTATGAGTTGGTTTGCCATATCCACATATTGGATATGGTCTACCAGCTTAGATCCACCAAGAATACATACGGTTTTAATCTGGTGAGGTAAAGGCTGACTTGTATGAGATGATTCTAAAATCTCCACATCCATCTCTACTCCTATCTCTCTTTTTACACTATACTTTTGATGTATGAACATGAGAGATACGAATCCCTCTATTTAAAGGAAATTTTTCAAACCAATAATTGATTGTACTATTTACTTTTTAACAAATATGAAAGAGAAAATGCAGAAATTTTATTTATATGAAATGATATATACCTGTCGATGATTGAAAAATAATATATATATATATATACACACACATATATATCTTAAAAATTGAAAAACGATATTTACAAATAAAAGAAATATATTGATCTTCGTTATTACATCAAGCTTCCTTATATTAATATGAGAAAATTATTATACTAAATTTTTCTACTAAATTTACAAACATGATCTTCTAAAGTAAGTTTTTCAAGATTATAACGCGATTGTTCATTTTTTAATTTGGCCCATAAGGCCATCAGCTCATCTTGTACGTGTCTACTAGGATGTGTTTCAAGAGCCTGTTGAATATCATCCAACGGCTCCTTACTCAATCCATCCTTAATGAATGCTATTTTATCTTCTCGGTTTCTGGACAAGTACCCCACAGATTTACATCGAGTGTCACATGTCCACCGAGCACACTTGTAGCATCCTCCTAATCTTTTTGCTCTCGGTGTCTTTGAAAAACTACTTTTACCCATACCAGGCATGTATTTAGAGGGAATTGAAACCTCACTAGATAATCGAACCTTTGCTTCAATCAACCATCGGATATCTTGTGGGATATCCTTATTCATTAGCATCCTTAATCTTTCCAGCCTACCTCGATAAATCATTTTTAGGATTTTGATCGGTAATGATGGATAGTATTTTCGAAGATTTGAGAGCATATTATCCATTATCATATATGGACCCCTATTATGGTGTATACTGTAAGTGTCCGGATGATTTATAAACGCGTATGAGGTAAGACTCCGCGTTGGAACAATATCGAAACATAAAGCGTATGTGTTAAGATTCAACGCTTGAACAGTGATGTGTAATAATACCACCGAAACATGATGGGATATGTCGGTGAGCTATGCATATGATGAAAGTAATAAATCATGTTGAGCACTATACAGATTCCGGTTCGATTGATGTAAATAATTTTTGAAATCAAGAACCGGAAGAATTATTGAAGTGATTGTTCTAGATAAATGATGAAATCATTGCTAGCCAATGTTGAAATAAATCCCAAATATATCTGGAATATATATAAGGGATGAGAGTTATGGGCCCACTCACCCTTTATGTGGACTACTAAATAATATGATATGGATCCATAATGTAGTCACATGTGTATATCGAAATTGAAAATTTACGAAATAATTTGCTCACGGTATGAGCATGAATTCCAGATCTAATGATAAAGCTAATAAGTATATATCCCAATAATTTGAATAAGACCGTAAATGATTGGATATGCGCATATAGTGGGATATAATTGGCAAAATATTTAAAGTCCTCCAATTGATTTGCCAATATCGAGAACAAAATACAGATTGAATACATTCCCCATTAAAGCTAAATACTGACAATGTATATGATGAAAATTATACAAATTGTATTGAGTTTGGTTCTTAACATGAGGGGGAGTATTAATAGTTGAAAATGATATATGAAATGTATAATGATTGAAATATGACTTTGAAATATAACGATCTCATAATAAGCCCGAAGTATTGATAAAAGTTTCCCAAATATATATATCAAAGTGAATGATAAATGATAATATTAATAATGGAGGCATACACTTGAAGAATATATAGATTCAAGTATATTGTGTAATCTTAAAAGATGATTGATAATGAGATATCTCGATAAGTTATATTATTATGGGGAAAGAAATGAAATTGAAAAGTGTCGATACGGTATGAAAATGTAGCGCTACATATGATCAATGATAATGAAAATATTGAGATATATCGAATAATAATATTGAAATATACACTCTTATAATAAATAATATACGGGCTTGATAAGAAAAATGAGGATAAAACTCTTGAAAAGATAACAGTACTTGTAATGACTCAAAGGAATTGTAAAGGAAAATTCGTAAGATATATTTTTTCCTTGTTTGAGGTTTTTATCCCAAAGGATTTTTCCTAAACAAGGTTTTTAATGAGGCAGCCTCACAACCAATAGAAAATATCGAGAAGAGATTCGGGGTATATATATCTTGATATAATGGAAATATGAGATTATCAATTGCATATAAGCACTGAATATGACACGATATTATTTAACGTGATAAATATTATTGAAATGTGAAATTTCATTGACGTGGAAATGAACGAAGAGTATAAACCAATGTATATAATACTCATACAAATGTATAAAAGATTTTGAAATGCTTGCAGCATACTTGTATAAAATACGCGTTGCACTTTTTTTTCCTTGACTGAGGTTTTGTCCCATTGGATTTTCCTAGTAAGGTTTTTAATGAGGCAACATTAAAGGCGTATTCACATAAATAATGTACTCTTTTTTCTTCATTAGGATTTTTCCCATTGGGTTTTTCCTAATAAGGTTTTAATGATGCATATTCATGGTATATTGAGGACTAAGAAGAAATCAAAATAATGTATCTATTGGATCAAGTTATAATGGCGACCTTACTTCATATCCATACCATGATAATATTGAAATCCTTTACCTGAAGTACGGATATCCGTCCTCAAGATATGAAATCAGATGGAGTAGTTGTGCTCTTTTTCCTTCGATCAAGTTTTTTCCCATTGGGTTTTCTTGACAAGGTTTTAACGAGGCAGCACGTGAATACTCCTATACCGTTGATAGACATCAGGGAGAACAATGTTTTGATGAAGCAGTATATAACCACTCCAAGCTATCCTGCAATCGATTTGGAAGTTTTTTCCCACTAGATTTTCTCCAAACAAGTTTAGAAGACATTTGTATTAATAGTCATTCAAGGGGGAGTGTTATGAATATAATAATAATAATAATATAATATAATTAATGAGGGAAGTGAGGGAAATAAATTATTATATTTTATTTATGTGAATGACTATTATACCCTTGATGAAATTATGTAATTACGATTGTGCCATTCGAAGTTTTCCTATAAATAGGGTTTCAGTTATTAATGAAATTCATTCCTGAGAATTCCTTAAAATTCATTCTCTCTAAATTTTCTCTATTGTTTCTATAATTTTATAACACATGCTATTTATTTTTTATTTTTTACTTTTCATTTTATATACGACAAACGACAAACTTTGCTAGACACCTAGATAAACAAAAAAAAAAATTAATAATGTGAATATTGAAACCGGACCTTCAACTCTTCAAGCCACACTGAGGGGACTGCGTTCAAATTCCAGCTACCAATAGAGAAGCAAATTACTGCAAAAAAAAGGGTTATTTTCATATTAACCCCTAACCTTTCTGATTTGTTACAATTCCAACCCCATTCTTTTTTTTCGCCTTCCAGGGATCCCAACCTATCATAAATTATCACCACAGACCCCTGATAACGTTTTCCATCCAAATCAACAGTTAACTTTCCCTTTTTTGTCTTTTAGTGTAGGGGCAAAATGGTCAAATAAAAATCACTGAAAGGTTGGGGTCCTGTAATGAAAATATTAATAATTAACTTTAATTTAATTCTAAATCTTCCCAATTTTCATATTTTTATTTGATTTTCAATATATTTCTATTTATTCATATTTCCACACAGTAGCATCTCTTTAATATTAGAGACGCGCACACTTTAATTTTAACCAATATTTAATAATAAATATAATTATTATACTTAAATAAAATTTTATTAAAAATATATCACTGTAAAAAATATATTGAATACAAAGAATTAATAAAATCGAATCTCAAAATTTTATAAGCAATATATACTGTAAAAAAAATATATCGAATACAAAAATTAATCAAATTAAATAAAAATAAAATAAAAATAAAAACAAAAACAAACCCACACCCCACCCTCCCCAACCCCTCTAAAGACCACAACCACGTGCGTGGTGGTAGTGGTGGCGTTCTTTGGTGGTTCGACCACCGCAACACCAGATCTGGTGGTCGGTGGTGAAACCACCAGCCAGATCTGGTGTTCTTGGTGGTCGAAACCACCAAAGAACTCAAACGTTAGTTCTTGGTGGTGAAACCACCGGCTGATCATTGGCTGGTGGTTTTGACCACGTAGAACCATGCCACCACCACCACCACCATTTGTGGTGGTGGTCTTTGGGGGTGGGGAAGGGTGGGGTGGGGTGGGTTTGTTTTTTTTTAATTTTTATTTGATTTGATTAATTCTTTATATTCGATATATTTTTTTTACAGTATATATTGCTCATAAAATTTTGAGATTCGATTTTATTAATTCTTTGTATTCAATATATTTTTTACAGTGATATATTTCTAATAAAATTTTATTTAAGTATAATAATTATATTGATATTTATTTTTTTTGAAAGAATAATTATATTTATTATTAAATATTGGTTAAAATTAAAGTGTGCGCGTTTCTAATATTAAAGAAATGCTACTGTGTGGAAATACGAGCAAATGCTACTGTCTGGAAATACGAATAAATAGAAATATATTAAAAATCAAATAAAAATATCAAAATTGGGAAGATTTAGAATTAAATTAAAATTAATTATTAATATTTTCATTACAGGACCCCAACCTTTCAGTGATTTTTACTTGACCATTTTACCCCTGCACTAAAAGACAAAAAAGGAAAAATTAACGGTTGATTTGGATGGAAAACGTTATCGTGGTCATGATAATTTATGATAGACGCCCTGGAGGCAAAAAAGAATTAGGAATCAGAATAAATCGAAAGGCCGTGATAATGTGAAAATAACCCCCCAAAAAAATCTCCATATTCACATTCGTACGGCATAACGTATTTCGGTTCCTATCCCTTACCCTCCCCGTTCTTTCACCCACTCACACGCACACAGTCGTTACAGACAATGGCGACAATAGCTGGACCCGAACTCGGAGACCCTAAAAGTTCTTCAATCCCCGACCCAACTGAAAACAAACACGAACCGTTGTCGGTCGACGGAGACGATGGATCAAAAGTAAAGCTGACTGAGGAGGCTTGGGAAGCTGATGATGTTGACGGCGCCTCAACGACTACTGATGTTGAGAAGAAGATGAGGAGAGCAGAGCGCTTTGGGATGCCTGTCCAGCTCTCTGAAGAAGAGAAGCGAAATTCTCGTGCTGAGAGGTATTCTGATTCACTATATAACTATGGCTTTCTTTTATTTCTTTGTAAAACATCAAATGCAGCATCCATTGCTGCAATCCGATTGGCATTAAGTGATGCCTCCTTCACAAATTTAGGCTACTTTTTGGTAGATATACGTCTAGGCTAACTGATTAGTCAAAAATGTTTGGCTCCCAGATTTGGATCTTGTTTGCATAGGATAACAAGGCAGCAAGGGCTTGTAGGGCCATTCATTTGTTCAGGCTAAGTTGTATTGTGTTGTGGGGAATGATTGGAGGGTGTGTTGGTAGCATTTGAAGGACTGTCAGATAAAAGGAGAACGAAAAATGTGGATGTGGAAGTAGCATTATCATGAGTGGGAGTATTAGTAACTGTTTTAGGAATATGCCCAAGACTATACTAAAGTAGAATATGTACTATTTTGAAGAGACCAAGAATTGGGTATAAACTTATCATTATGATGATCAATATTTTGCGTTATAGGTGGACAGGCAAAACCACAAGAAAAAGGGAATGAACTTTCATCAAATGTTACACGTTGAGCTCTAGGAGTATTGTCATTTGACTGTAGATACTTATAGCCCAAATGTTTGTTGTGGTAGCCCAAAAATACATATTTAGATGTACAAAATCCAACTTTGTGACTACTGTAACATATAATAGGCAAACAAATCCAAACACTTTAAAGTGTTTGTAATTTGGTTTCTTGCCAGAAAGAGTTTCAACATGTGATTTATTTTTAAGAGTCGAAGTAGGTAATATTTACCAAGAAAACTCCCACCGGAAATGCAGTCGCTAGTGTACTGCTTTGAGCTAAAAGTGTGAGGCCTCCCTTGACAATATGTTGATGTTTTCTTTCAACTTGTCCATTTTGTTGATGAGCATTGGGCCAAAAATTTATTCCTAGTCTGGAGGGAATGGGTTCAAGTTTCATATGATCTCCACCCTAATCAAATTGATGGGATTTCAATTTTCTGTCATGCTGTCTCTCAATAAGGCATAATAAACTTTGAAAAAGAGGGTATAAGTGGAATTTCAGTTGCATGTGGAAAATCTGATCTGTACATAATGCATTCTTTGACAGATTGCACATTATATCTGAATCCTTCAGTTGAAATCAGTCAAATCACAGGGACTGGATCCCACACATAGTTTGTACAATATCAAGTAGTTTTTAGCATAAATGGGAGACAAATGAAAGGAGTTTTGTGTTAGTTTGCCAAACTGGCAGGCATTAGAAAAACTAGTAGTTTGGCAAGGATTTGGGACAACTCAAGGAATTAAACACAGACTCTAAACAGCTTTACTTGTATGATCTAAGTGTTGATGCTGCACACAAGCACTCCACATGTTCACAAATGTATTAACCAATGGTGAACATTACCTGAAACAGACTTTTTAATGGAATTATAGAACTCATTTTGAGGAGGCTTGGACAAGTGCATTTGGTACGATCCTGACTTAAAGGTAGCTCCTAAGCACCACTTACTTCGAAATTGGATCCTTAGAAACACAAGTAGCTGATAATTCAGCCACAAAGTTATGAACAAACTCCCCAAGTTCTTTTTATACAAGGAACATGTAAGACTCGTTTGAGTTAAATTGGGATGTGTGAATGTGACAGAAAAAAAGAACCAATATTTGAGATAAAGAGTGCACTACCATCTCCCATTGTAAGTTTACCCTTGCCTACATGATCACAGTGGATTTACAGATTGGAAAGATCAGTGTAGTATATGTTCAGATACTCCATTGTGTACATACCATGGATTCATCCTTCACCTTGGAAGGAGAAGTAGTAGCAACATGAGCATGCAAATAAGGTTGACTATTATTTCCTCCAGCAGAATTCCCTGTAGGAGACCCGCTGTTTGGTTCAGTGAAGTGAAGCACATAACCGAACAATTTGTGCCCATGAATGAGTGTAAAATAGCCTTTCAAAAACCAACCGCACTTGACTGGAAGTGGTGCACCTTACAAGGCCAAACATAACTTCGGTCACAGATTCCAACGACCAACTCATGATGAGTTGATGTAGTTTCATCCGAGTCAGGTATTGTGGGTTAATGCCCTTTTCTGTTTTCCTGTATGTTCATAATTGAACTCTACCATCTTTGGAGGAAGATCTGACCTCCAGTGACTATACTTCCAGATCAAAAGCATGTAAAGTAGGCAGGACTTGAGACATCCAGAAACTATAATCATTTCTCCCCAATTTTAACATAATAGGAGGAAGTGATGGAACTCCTGGTCTAGATGAAAATTGGGCAAGACTTGCCCATAAAGACCTCACAAAGCCACCCATCGGTTATACTATCTGAAGAGGGAGATCCAGCATTCGGATCAATAGCCGTCATAGACTGGCTCAAGAGAGAGTATGCTTATACAGTTGCCTGTGTTCAATACAATAAACATTGTGTACCACTACTCCATAAAATGATCTTTTGGTTCTGTTTGGACAACATCCAGGAAGTGCTTTGTTTCATTGGAAGTGAAGAAGCTCTTCTACCTAAAGCATAAGCTGAAATAGAGGCTACCCCTTTTGATTCCATAGAGGCTATTCGACTCTTCCACTTAAAGTATCTGCTATGTATCCCGCTTAATAGTTGCAATTTTGGTGAGTTCGCCTTAATTGAATCAGTTGCTTCAGGTTTGGCACTGGTACTGCCTCACATGGATCAGATTCACTCGGCACCGGTACTGCCTCGCATGGATCAGATTCACTCAAGGAATCAGAGGATCTTAAAAGGAAGGCAAGAGCGGAGAGGTATTTAGTATTGACTTTACGCTACAGACATGGACTTTTGAGTTTCGGTAGATGTGTTTGTTTGACATTTTATTGTTCTTCATCAGGTTTGGTATTGCAGAGTCTGCATGTTCTGATGAGGAAGTGAAGAAGAAAGCTAGGGGTGTTAGGTTTGGATCTGTTGCTGAGTCTAATTTGGTTGAGGAAGCGAAAAGGAAAGCAAGAGAAATACGGTTGTTGCCACATAATCATATTCTTCATTTTATTTTGATAAGGGTCTAATATAACACATAAGACCCTGCAACTATTGTTGGGGGAGATCTTATTTACTATGACTAAATAGATTCACAATACATTTAGCTTGCGGTCGGAACTCTTTGAAAATTTGTTAATAGCTTTCATTATTTCTGTTACTAAAAACTCTTTGCTAGTAATTTGTGTGTTATTAAAACTAATAGTAAATATTAATGTCAAACAAGCATGACCTAACTCCATCATCTTCAAATTTCTGTTGTAAAATCAACACAAACAACTGACTCTGAACAGAGCCTGAAGAGTTGGTCCTATTTTGCAGGTTTTCACAACCACAATCTGGTTCCCTGTGGAAAACCGAAGTCGAATGAAACAATGAGGTGGTTTTTACTGTAAATGCATAATATGAAGGAACTAGACAAGCACATTTTCCAAACTTTTGGTCCCTCATATACTGATTATTCTATGTGCACATTTCAGAAGACAGCTACTGCAAACAGGGCTGTTGGAGGAATCTGAATTACCGTTCTCTTTATAGAACAATAGACATGATTATAGGTAATTTTGTACGATTGTTTACCTAGCACTTGTATTTTTTATAGATTACATTCACTGTTCACTCTACATCATCGGTTTCTGATGCTCCTCTTCTTCCTCTCCTGGTTGCGGGTTATATCTGTAATTTCTTGTTTTTTTCTCCCCGAATATTTGTTGTACTATTTACTGATCTGGGTTCTTCGCACTCACACCTTTTTCACATCACCTCAGTTCCACTTGCATCAATGGATTTCTATTTTCTCTAGGATTCATGCAAAACCAACATTTTTCATATCCACCAGAGCCACATTTAAGCACCCAAAGGCCAAAACCAAACCCCTAATTATTTATTTATTTTTACGATGATAGTTACCGGAATTCGGAGTGATCCAATCACATTGCTTAATACGAACTTGAACCACTAAAGAGATAGAAGCTTCAACTCCATCACGCACAACGATCCTTCCTTTTTATGCCATATTTTTTACACTTACTACGGATGAGCCACTTTAAGAAGAAGAATCCACTATTCTGCACAACTGCAACTGCAGCTAGCGCCTCCTTCAACTCCACCAGGAAGATATTTTTTATTTTTTTGAACTGTCTCAACTGGAAAATCCATGTCTAGGATAGAATTTTATTGATAGTGGAAAAATTACAAACACGAAGGGGGGTTTAATGCCTAACCTTCAAATGGAAATCGATACAATCCAGCACAGCCCTATTAGCTAAATAAATACTCTACTTATCAAATAAAAACAAACTAGCCAACCACCAATCTCACATTAGGTAAATCAATTTTATTCAAATATATGAGCCCTCTAACTCTACCTTCCATCTCTTCTGGCGGCATGAACCTGAATCGCTTCTCTTCATATCCTTGGATAGCTAGGAAGTCTGCAACCCGATTAGCCTCGTGCCACGTGTGCGCAAATGTGAACTCCATCAGGAAGATATGGGCTGGTATTTCCATCCATATTCATCACTGTCGTAAACAGCCATGGATACTCGAGCTAGTTTCTCTTCACTTCTCTTTGCATTTTCAAATGCTTCTAAAAACTTGTCATTCATATCGGTGACTTTAAACAATTGAAGCTTGGTCAGATGTTCCAAGCCAGTTGGCAACTCTGCCATCGTTTTGCAATAACCAATCGTTAGCTCAACAAGACTTTGCAATGAATTCTCCTCCACTACTATTGATCTCAATCTTCCCATGTGCAAAGTTACTAATAACTTGAGATTGCAAAACTTCCCAGCCTTGAAGCGTAATGTCGCACCTTCATAAGCATGAGTGAGCAAAAGATTTTTTAGATTTGGTAAATCTTCCAAGAGTTCTAAAGGATCGTCCCTTAACTTGCTCGATGTCAATCGTACATCAGTTAACTCTTGAAGAGAATGTATCCACCGTGGAACCTTTTCCAACTTTCCTTCGAGCAGTAGCTCTTGGAGAAATCGAGGGATTGAAGACAAAGGATAATCCAACTCAAGTATCTCATCATCTTCAATGGATCTTAATTGTAACGCGCGCAGGCCGCTTAACTTGTTAAGGGATGAGCAGATATCCTTTCCGTCTTCTCGTCTTAAATTGCAAATGCCCAATTTCTTCAATTTTGTTAGCCTCCCAATCTCTTTAACTATTGAAGTATCTCTCAATTGATCAGCATCTATAAACGCAAGAGTTTGCAAGGCTGACAACAATCCAATTCCGTACGGAGCCTTAAAGGATCGAACACGCATAGTGTTTTTCAAATGTTCTTTCCTTAGAATAAATTTGAAAACAAACAGATGACGCAGCTTTTTAAGTTTGAGTATTTGAATGGGAAGTGAAGTCACATCGGTCTGTCCTAAATGTAAAGTCTTTAAATGTAGGAGCTTACCAATTGATTTCGGAACCATTTTCACCTTGGTGTTGTATAGACTCAAGTATGTAAGAAGAGAAAGTTTGAAGATTTCATTTGGGATCTCTTTCAATGGCCCTCGTTCCAAGGACAACACTTTTAGAAGCCTATGATTGCCTCTAAGCAAATCATTTATGAATTGTTCAGACACTGCTGAAGCTTTTTCTCCAGTAACAATTGAACGAAGATGTTTGAGGCATCCTGTTTCATATGTCTCCATGGAACTATGAATTACAAGGCGCCGAACACCACTAGACAACCTTGAATCTTTTTCGATTTGTGTATTCACAAACTTTTGCTCTCTTGACTTCGAGATAATTACTTCGCGAACGATATCGTGGATAATGCATAGAGTTCGCCGTGTACATTTAACCGCGTTATATTCTGCCTCATGTTCCAAGACTAAGTTTCTATTAATGAGCTCGTTGAGGTGTCTCGCTCCAACTTCTTCTGCAGTGCTATTTTTGCTTCCTTGCACTAGCCCTTCGACAGTCCATAATAGGATTGCATTCTCATGGGGGATCAGGAAATCTTCAGGGAAAACACTGAGATACAAAAGACAAGACTTGAGATAGTAAGGCAAATCATAGTAACTTAACAAAACTACATGTTTTACTCTTTCAAGTTTCCCATCTAGCTCATCATCAAGGCTGTTGAGAATCATCTCCCACTCACTTAGTGAATCCTTTGAAGCCAATAGACCGCCGATTGCAAGAATTGCAAGGGGCAAGCCGTCACATTTATCCAATATGCGTTTTGCAATGTCCTTGAGATGTTGAGGGCATGTCTTATCTTTGAAAACCTTGTTACAAAACAAAGTCATCGATTGTTGGGAAGATAAGACATTCATACTGTAGACATAGCCATGATATTCTACACGAGTGGCATTAGCAACATCAAGTATCCGTGTAGTCAATAATACACGACTTTTTGGTGTTGCTATTAGGCAACGCATGCCTGATATCATCCCATGAGTCTTGTTTCCAGATGTCATCAAGAACTAAAACATAGCTTCTTCCGTGCAGAAAGTCCTTGATACATATTTTGAGCTCATCGCCATCAAGGGATTCTACATGTTGGGGCAAAGGCTCTTTCACTTCATTACATAACTGCTTAATCAACTTTCTCAGAAGCTCCTCAATGACATAATCTTGGGAAACAGCTACCCAAGCACGGCATTCGAAGTGCTCCTTTACTCTTTGATCCTTGTAAATGCTATTTACCAATGTGGACTTCCCCAAACCACCCATCCCAACCACGGAAATGGCTTTAAGATGAGATTGGCCATCAAGAAGTTGATTGATGAGCTCTTCTTTTGGCCCCTCAATCCCGACAAGCATATTTTCGTCCACGTGACGTGCATCACCTCGCCCATCAAACTTGTGGTTGACGACGTGTGAATTATAGGCTTTCATATCTGCTTCATATTTGCTTTTGTACCTCAGATGTGCTTCTTGCATTTTGTGTGCCCTCGACTCTATTTTTGTTAATTGCTCAGCAACTGTACGATGAGCACCGTAATTCTTCATTGCAACATAGAGCTTCTTGAAGCTTCCAAGAAATCCGTCGGCACGTAGATGTCCAAATTGGAGCATAAACATGTCGAGGACATCTTCGGCATCATAAGCGAGCTCTCTCACTTGGCTCACCCATTCTTTGAGCTCGGGATCACTGTCTTCTTTGGCATCAGCAACTCTCAAGAAAGCTTGCATCAGCC
Source organism: Jasminum sambac (assembly GCA_018223645.1). NCBI lineage: Eukaryota > Viridiplantae > Streptophyta > Magnoliopsida > Lamiales > Oleaceae > Jasminum > Jasminum sambac. The sequence goes on along the minus strand of CP073646.1, from coordinate 35,233,931 downwards.
TCAATTCACGTTCAATGCCCTTCACTTTCTCATGAAGTCCGCCCAGCAGTTGTCGTTCTTCCGTGAGGAGAATTGAGAGTTGGTCCAACAAAAAGCTAACTGCGCTCTCAGCCATTATAATTGTTTTGAAATTTTGATTATTGAGTGGAAACTTGCTCACTGAATTTTTCAATTTTGATAGTGTGAATTTTTCTTGCAGCGCCTTTATCTATTTGTAATGAGTTGAGTTGGTTTCTTGATTGGTAAGTGGAAGATTTGAATGGAAGACCTGAAGGAAGACTTTATTTTCACCCGAGAAGGCCATCGGGAAATTGCCCAATATTTATTTAGACTTTATAATTGTCCAATATTTATTTAGAATTTGGAATTGCCAGTAATAACCAGAGAAGGCCATCGGGAAATTGCCAGTAATAACCCGAGAAGGCGGTCGAGTCATTTTTTATTCATTATAATATGAAGAGTATTGCACCCGTGCGATGTACCACGACAATTAAGATGGTATATTTACGTAAAATAATATTATAAAATGTGTGTTTACCACTTTTTACTCATAAAAATGTGTAGATGTCACAAAAGGTGAAAGGAGAAGGTGGGCCATGGGAAACGAAGGTTGACGCCTTCTGCAGTCGGTGAAGAAAATCAATTCCAAGGGTTGAAAGTACACGAAATTTCAGTGCGCCCCCATCTTGTCACATGTCTTAACAGTTAATACATTGAATCCAGGCAAATGCAAATGAAAATAATTCTCCAAAGATGGGACCGGGAACTGTGAATGTGGGCCCACGTTTGCTTTTGCGTCTTAGAGAGTGTTAGGGTATATGTTTTTATGTGTTTTTATATATTTTGATGTGATATAGGAGAGAGAAAAAGCGGAATTGAATGGTGGAGATTTATGTAGTACAGGTACGTCCCACAAAATTTGTGTGTAAAAATATATAAAAATATGTAAAAATGAGTAGGAGAACATGTGCTTAGCTGTTTTAAACTTATTACATTTTTATGCATAAAAGTGAAAGTGGAAATATGCGGTCGAGAATGGGCGAATCATTTTTTTTTTTATCAATGGAGAATAAATTGAGGGACTGAGTTGCAAATTTCATATTACAATATAGATTTCTTTATTTCTCCTCCTAGAACATCTGATATTACCAACGGATTAGCAAACACACTCTCATCTCACCATATTCATTCTTTCATCAGCAAGGGGGTCACCAAGTTCTTTCTTTCATCAACAAAGTATAGGTTAGTTAATGGTGTCGGGCTCCTTGTCAATTCGCATATACAGATTTTTTTTATAAAGATTCCTTTTCCTCTAGTATATTATTAATCAGCTCAAATGAGCTGCAAATCATAGAAGTAAAACACAGAAAAGAATCCCAAAATCTTATTACCCAATCTGTTAACGAGAAAACTCGAGTCGAAATATCGAGTTGAGATGAGCTCCACCGCTGCACCTTACATTCAGCCTGGCAGATCTACAGCGGGGGCAGCTGCCCCCACTGCAGTCCAGATTTTTAGAAAGAAAAAAAAGGAGAAATAGAAAAAGAAAAATTATTTTTCGTAAAATATAAATTTTCCCTAATAAAATTTAGATATTAAAGTTGAATTAAAGATTATTTGAATAGCATAGGGTGGTAGAATAGTGTACATTGAGAAAGATGTATTAAAACTTAAAAGAAATTGATAATGAAACTATTATACATCATTTTCAAAGTATAGGAAACGTAGGCAACAAAAATATACAAATATCTCGTATTTTGTAATTTCTTTCTTCGTACACATTTTGTAAATCTCAAAATTTTTTAATATATGATAGAGTAGTAGATATTTTTTAATAATATAAAGTTTATAGTATAAATGTTATATCTAAAAAAAAATTCGGGGGTAGAAACCCCGACTCCAACCCCTGCACTTGTGTTTCAATCTTGCCCTCACTGAACTTAATTCTAGATCTGTCACTGCATTCAGTTGAGTAAAATTTCAGCAGCTATCGCCGTTCTTCACCACCACCATGCAACACCAACACCTCCACCATTGCACCACCACCGCCTTCCCTAGCAGCCGACACACATACACAAACGCTGACTCCAGGGACGAATCCAGGATTTCTGACAAGACCTAACTGGATCTATGAAAGAGAGTTCGTGGATTGGAAGTGGAAAGAGTCCCCCTTCTCTGGGATTGAGGGGCAGCATCCCTCAAACTTATTTTTCTTACTTTTTTCAAAACATTATTGAAAATCACCATCCGTTAAATTGATTTTCCAAAGCAGAAGCAAACTAACGATATGTTCGATTGCAAAAGATGGAAAGGAAATTGAATTCATGTAAGATAGAAAATAAACACACAGTTATCCCAAGAAATTCATTCTCCATGGATTTGGCTAAAAAGACAAGCTTACAGTGCTTATACTATGAAATTATTTGAATTTCATTTTTAACTTTACATTAAACAAAGTAAAAAAAATTTCATGGAAAATATTTTCCGTTTCCACCCAATTCTATACAATCAAACACACCCGAAGTGCGTGTTTGATTAGAAAAGATGGAAATGAGACCGAATTCCAATTTCCACCCAATTCTATACAATCAAACACACCCTAAGTGCGTGTTTGATTAGAAAAGATGGAAATGAGATCGAATTCCATGTGATATGGAAAACAAAAATCATCCTACCCCCAAAGAATTCATTTTTCATGGAATTGGCAAAAAACAAGCTTAAATTGCTTATGAAATTTCAATTCCGTTTCCATCTTTGCATCAAACACCAGATGGAAAAATTTTCATGAAAAATATTTTCCTTTTCCATTAAATTCCATGCATTCAAACACACCTTAATATGAAATAACTATTTAATTTGGTTGCTTTGGTATATGATTATTTGAAATTGGTTTGGTTTGCAAAAATTGGTTTTATTTCGCTGAGTCCATTGTTGAGTTTAAATAAAAAAAATGACTAGTTACTCGATCAAGCTCAACTTAAAAAAATGATAATGTAATAAATTTCAAATAATTAGTGACGATCTCCCTTTTGATACATAAATAACGTGAAGCAACAGTTTAACAGATTAAAGTATGAAATCTTACATCAACAATCTAAGCCACATTAATATCTACACATCTATTTAAAGCAAATGATTTTTAAATTTTCATGTTCGTGAAGATAATATCACTTAAGATTTATTAAAATACAAAGTTATACAAAAATAAAATTTTTTAAAATGAAAAGCACCTAAGATCTTTGAAAATACACAATTATTAAAAATAAATTTGTTTGAAATGAAAATAAAAAAAATACACTTATTGTAAAAAGAAGAAAAAAAAATTAAAGAAAGAAAATGATAATTAACAGCATGCGGACAACCCAACATGTGATCTGGGGTATTTAAAATTTGCAATAATTAAGATTACTTTTGTTAAAATGAAAAACAGGGAAAAAAAAAGAAATGGTGCGTTCCTTACCACTGCACCTAACTGGATGTTGTTAACTTTTATTGACAATTTTGTACTAATATTTTCCTAGGACCTAACTACAGCATAGTCCAGTTCACTCTTGCATCCGTCCCTGGCTGACTCACATACCCCCCCCAAAACGCATACGTACACAAACGCTCCAAATATTCTCTCAACAGCAACAACACAGAACTCACGCGTATACACATACACAGACAAATACACTCCATAATCACCATTTCTACACCTCACTAACACCCTGTAGAAGCTAAATCGAAGAAGAAAGGGATAGAAAATGAGGATTTAAAAAAAGAAAAAGAAATTTTTGAATTTTGTTTTTGTAATTGAACCATCAGTTCTTCCCAAAATCGCCACCTTTTTCCTTCAATTAGAGCCGCCAACATAGTTGACTATACCGTCCTGACCTTCACCGGCGGCCGGCAGCGACATCGTCGCCGGAAACACCTCCAATTTTCCTCATATCTCTCTCCCTCTCATCTCACGTCTCTCTGTGATGTTGAAATTAGGTTGTTCAATAATTAATTATGAAGGAAAGAAAAGCATTGGAATGATCAAAAGCAAGGGAGAAAGCTTGGAAAATGATCATGTTGGAGGTTACGGTCGTAACCTATGGAGTTTCGACCGTAACTCATCTTTGGTAGAAAAGAAGCAGAAGATGTCTTACGGTCGTAAGACATGAAACAACAGAAAGCATTAGAGAGTAGGTTACGGCCGTAACTCTGTACAGACGCGAATTTCCAGCGTAGAGACATGGCTTTTCGAAGAGTTTGCGTCAGGGCATGTGTCCTTCTTCATGGTAGTTGGGTTCCCATATATAGTGAACGAAATTATCATTCTTAAAAAGAAGAAACACATGAGAGGCATATAGAAACAAGATTAGAGTGAGATCATAATGTTGAAGAGCAACATTCAAGTTTCTATCCTTCTTTCTTTCCTTCATTGTTAAAGTGGTTACGTTCATTTGGTAAAGGTTAAGTGTTTATCTTCTCCAAACTAGAGGCTTGATTTAATCTTTCAAACCATTTGCTAGTATACCATAAACACTCAATCAATCCTGGTGGAGGAAAATTCCGTTTGAGGACAGCGATTACCCGATCAAGTTTTGGTATCTTTTAATACTTCTATTTGTATTATTGTTTATTTATCATTTCACTTCTTTTTTGTGTTCGATTGTTATTTTGTTCTTCCGTGTTAAAATATAAGAAATTCCCAACATCCCAACACGTGACTATATATATATATATATATATATATATATACACACATATGTATATTCGTGGTTATGTCAAGAAAAGGAATCCAACTTGTTTCAATTTCCAAAAATTCAAACTCTCGCTACCTTTCCCCTCTCTCTCTCTCGTCGATGCATCTCTCTGTGTCGTCTTCCATCTTGGCCTAGAGGAAGAAGAGGATCAACCTTCAAAATTTCAATCCCAAGTCCCTAAGTTTTATATTTTTCTTTAAATTAGTCCTTAGGATTTATTCAATTCATAGCCCTCAACTTTTAATTCCTGTGATTTAACCCCTGAGTTATGTTTGCAAATTAAACCCCTCAATTTTTTGTTCTTATTTAAGTTAGCCTGTAAACTTTATTTTAACCTAAGTTCTTCATGTTTTAAAAATCTTATAATTTAATCCAAAATATATTAAAATCTACTTTATTGCACTCTAAGCCATCGAACTATCCAAATCTAGCTTTCAAAGTTATTTAGTTCAACCCAAAAGGTTTTATGTCTAACTTATACACTTTAATATTAGAACTAATTATAATATTTTTACTTAATTGTAGACCGTGCATGCGAGACTTAAGCCAACAAAGGTCCTTTCTTTTCTCTAGTTTAAAGTTCAAACTCAGAATTAAGCTAGACTCCTATTTTCTGTCAAAAATGGGCATTAATGACTATTTGTTATATAAGTTTGGCATGTATGATTGTATTCATGAGTTATTACTTTTTTTTTTGGCTCCGCAAGTAAATCCGGATGCAGATACAACCTATACACATTTGGGCCGGACATTCGGAATGCGGGCCTCCTCCGTCATGGACCTCTCTTTACACTAAAGTGATGGGTGAACAGGACCCCCCAAAGGGCGACAAAGGACACCATCTCTTTGCCTCCACTAGGATTCGAACCCCCGATGCTCCATGTGGAAACCCGCCTGCTTTACCGCTGCACCATGCCCGTGTGGGCGTTATTACTTGTTTTTTTTATTAGTATGAATCACTTGCTTTTTACAAGCATGATTTATTACTTGTTTTTTATAAACATGAGTTATTACTTGCTTTTGTAAGCACGAGTGCTTAAATATTAGGATTATGTGCCTTATATTTAATATCAAATGATTATTATACACATAGTCTATTGAGTATTTTTATACCCATATTTTGCAGTTAATAAAATATTTATAGATTAAGGAGTCGACGGCGAGCCGAATGGCAATGGAGAGCATTAATTAATAAAGAATAAGATTGGTCTTTTGAATAAATGATTTTAGAAGTATTTTAGGGTTTTTAATTTATTATTTCTGCCATCCAATTTCGTTAGAATATAATTATTTCATTTATTTTTAAGACATAAATTATTGAACCTTTTTCAAATAAAGATTTATTATTTAAATTTAATTAATTTTCCATGCTTTATAATAAAAAGTAGTTTAGAAAAAGGATAACGTGGCATCCCGAATGTTTTAAATTTCAGGGTGTTACAATATTCCTAAAGTAGAAATTTCTATACTTAAAGTAATCGAGTAAAAAACTGTTGCCAAAAAAAATATATATGAAGAGATACTATTATAAAATTGTGAATATAAATCGTAAAAATAATGAAGCAATTAAATCGTAAAAATGATGAAGCAATTAGAATATACATGTGATTATATCGATGTTGATCAGGTGCTCCCGGGCGGTTTATAATATGGTGCCAGCGTCCAGGTGTCTTCCATTCGGCCGTGCTGCATGTTCAGCCAAAGAAACCATAGGCTCAGTGCCATTTTTTAAAACAAAAAAGAAGCCCGGGGACTTGTCTTGCAATTCTTTGATAGAACTCTCCCTTTTCAACCCTAATCGTGGTATACGATTTGGACAGCCCCAAATTCGATCCCCAACTGGAGACCACCACTAGCCGTCGAGCTACTATAGACAAGCCGCCGCCGCAACCCCCAACGTCGTCGTAACCCCCATTGTCAAGCTCAATGTTTCTATCACTTCTTGAGGTATGTTTTACATCAATTCTTACTTTATTTCAGTATAATTTTTCTTGCCATGGAATGGGAAATTTTTCCTACTTTAGTTCAGTAGAATTTTTCTTGCTAGTATGGGAAAGTTTTTGAGCCATTATGAGACATTTTTCTTACTTTATTTTTTTGCAATTGAAAATGAAATTTGGGGGAGAAGATGATACATATTTTGCAGAGGAAGTCCCTGAAATATTTTTCTTGGTTTAAATTTGGCACCGGGCATTACCTTCAGCGAGTAATTCAAAAGCCGGACACGCTGTTGCACTACCTTATGACACGTGGCTGCTGCCTCCATACTAAGAAATGTCTGGGAGTACTTGATCATGATTGGTGATTATATATAGTAATTATTCTTTATATAGAATATTTTTTCGCACGTTTCATATCTTAATAATCTATCTATCCCAATAAAGCATTTTAATTGTACCCATTGAACCTGTATAGGATATGTATTATAAGCCCGTTTGAAAGGGGCTTATAATTGTAAAACATTTTATACCAGTAATACCCTTGGAAATCATGTGGAATTACATCCGACCTATATTATAGGATTAATCCAAACTCACCTTCTATTGTGTGGTATTGTATCGTCAAAAATCTGACCAGCCACCCAAGTTCATCAGTCACTAACAATTCCGGAGCTAAAAAACACACCGGTTATTTTTTGCAATAATTTACTTTTGATTGAAATAGATATAGCAGCAATCGAATCGAAGTCAAACACGATTGATCAATTTTTTAGGGTGCGGCTAACTATAACCCACATTTTAATTCTTACATCCACCATTTTTTAAAAACATAGATAAGTGGACAATTTTATCCTTGATTCAGAGAAGGAGGAAAAAAAACAAAGAAGAAGCTGCGCAGCTTCTTCAGCTGCCGGAAATGGCACCTTTCCATTTTCGGCAGCAACTTGGCTGCCATTTCCGGCAGCAATTCCTACCGGAAATGGCTGTTATGGCAGCCAAAGAAGCTGCTTTTTTATTTAAAAAAAAATTCCTTCCATTTTCAACAATAACTTGGCTACCATTTTCGACAGGAGCGACTGCCATGGCAGCAGTTGCTGCTAGAAATGGCAGCCATGGACGTTGCCATGGCAGCAAAGAAGATGCATTTATTTATTTGTAATATAGGTTTGCTCGGCCAGCAGTGGCTAAGCAGCTCCATGGCTACTCTGCCATTGTTGGCCAGGCAACCCTTGGGTCGTTTGGCCAATCATGACAGAACACCCCTTGGCGCTCAAGGGTATTTTTATCCTTTTTTTTGAGCGGTGGGTATAAAGATTAAAATTTGGAGTGTAGTTAGCCACACCCAATTCTTTATTAGTCGCACTCGCATCAAGAAAATAAGGCCTTGTTCTATGGAGAATAGAATTTATTTGTGTATAGAGCAAGCACTAAAATTGGAAAGAAAACTTACAGGTAACCCCAAAATTTCCAGCATGGATAAAGCCATGATCATTTATGGGCTGCACAGTGAAAAGCATGAGTTGAGAATTTAACAGTGAATCGTGAAGTTTTTCGATAAGGCCAAGGGTGTGGAAGATCGGAAACGCCATGGTAATTGTATGAACCCTTTGTGAAACCTCTCGCCATTTCAATTGTTCGATAAGGCTTCGTATTTGTAACTTTCATGATTTGTGATTTAATTTTATTTTGGGGATAAATTCGTTACAGGCGGAAAGCGAAGCGAAGAGGATTAAGCATATGGAATTTGTACAAATAGTGGTGTTCCATTGGGTAATCTTCGTTGCGAAGATTTACAATTATGCAAAGGAAAAATCAGGGCCCTTTGAAGCTCCAGATTGATTTCGCCGTCGAGATTGTTTGTTTATGGAATTGTTCAACTGCGACTGGTGGGTTGAATGATAAAATTTTCAAATCTGTTTGTGATCCTATGGGAGATCTTTTCAATGTGTATCAATTCTGGTTGAACTGGAGCTGTGGATTGAGTTATTTTTTCCCATTATTGGACACAAACACGACACGAACTTGGCCTTGCAGAGTTCACAAGTAGTCTGGTCGGTGTCAATAAAGGATTTATTAGGCATTTTCTGACATTGCACTGAGTTTCTCACAAGGTATTATATTTAGTTTCAACATGCTTAATTTTTCTATTAATCTGATTACTTTTGAAGTAGTTATGAATTTTCTTGAATATCTTGGCATTATACTAGGAAATGATTCATAGTTTTTTCCTCAAAATTTTAAGGACTGATTTTGGGAGTCGATCAACTGGCTAAATTCGTTTAGTAGTGGGATTTTTGCGAAAATAATTGGTATCAGAACTTGGTTGAAAACGTTAGGTTGTTATAATTACTTAGTTATTACTGAGTGTCTCGGAGTAGGGATATGCAAGAACAAACCATTTTGATTGGAAACATTCCTCTAATGAATTCCCTGGGAACTTCTATAGTAAATGGAATATATATGGAGTGTATTTTGTGAAGATGAGATTTTGATGGATATTATCACGACCGAAGAGAGTTTCTCCGTGACATGAAATTGTAAAACGTACGTCTGTCTTTACCAAACTTCACAGCCAGAAGAAAATTGCAAAATCTCTTCAAATCTTCTTCATCTTCTTCTTGTTCAGGATACTAGTGACTAACAAAAAAGTAGCTTACTTTATGCATTCCGGGAGAAAGAAAGCAAGTGGTAGAATGGCTGATATCCACATTCTAAGACATAGAGGAGTGAAGCCACTGAAATCAATGTGAAAGGCTGGCATGATCGTAGAATGCAAGATAGAAGTGCGAACAACCAGTCACACCCTTCTCTTCCAATCACCTAATATTATGCGAACACTTATCTTCTTTTTCTATGCCCAATCAAATGCAAATTTAGCCGTTGTAAGAAATTTTTCTATATTTTTTTATTTCTTTGTTATTTTGTCACTTGATATTTGATTTCAATCTTGTATTGTAGGTAATTTTGAGCAGTTGTTTACCAAGCACTTGTATTTTTTATAGATTACATTCGCCGTTCACTCTACATCATCCGTTTCTGATGCTCCTCTTCTTCCTCTCCAGGTTGCAGGTTATATCTGTAATTTCTTGTTTTTTCTCCCAGAACATTTCTTGTACTATTTATTGATCTGGGTTCTTCACACTCACGCCTTTTTCACATCACCTCAATTCCACTTGCATCAATGGATTTCTATTTTCTCTAGTTTTGGGTTCAGTTATCCTTTACCTGCTGATGCCTGGGATTACACCAACTGTTTTGTTATCATATCTGAAATTACACCATATAAAATTCTACTTAATTTAATGCCTGGAAATTGTATCAACTCGCAGAATCTAGTGCGCCGCGATATGAGAAATTTAGATTTATTATTATTAAATTTTTCCTTTTCCCCCTTGGGCAATCATTCTTCCGATGATGTCGGTGTTGCTTTGTCTATCTCCCTTTCTTTGTTTACTGTGATGTTTATCGCACCAGATGACTCGCAACTCCTGTTGCGAGTCAACAGTAAACTCCGCGATAAGTGAATATGAAATGGTAGATATAACATTACCCAAATGAACATCATTGACACAAAAATTATTGATCTGGAATTTTGAAAGTTTGTCAATACAGCGAGTGAAAATCAAGTTACAATTTCAGCTAAGAGGAACAATGGATTTTTGGGAATAATTTGGCGTGATCCAAGACTGAGTTACACGCCCTCTATATGTACACTTCATATTACACTCCTCCATCACGGAATACATTCCCTTACGAACTGATTTAACAAGTTTTAGTAGCTACGTCTCTTGGACGAGCACCTGCATCACATGGCATCTTTAGCCCTTTCCGTCTTTAACTAAAATTAATTTCTGTCTCCATAGAAAAGATTACTAAACTTATTATACGTAAGTACATGCTTCATTTACAAGACACATAAACCTCCAAGAAACCCACATCCTTTTTCCATTTCGATTCTATTTGTCATATCAAATGGGAGTTTGAATTACACCGTTGGAGATGCTTAAGTCAAGCCATGGCGTACAACCTAAAGGTAAAAGGTAATTATATATTCTATAGCAAGCTATATTATTTTGCTGATAAGTATAAGCTCTGAACCGATCTCAAAGTCTACACCAAATAGAGCACTCGATAAACATTTTACCTCAAGTGGGGTAACTTAATCAATAAGCGTGACATGTCCAACTTACGTTGAGTTGGCTTGTAGTATTGTTTGGATACATTCTAACTACTGCATTTTGTCCATTTCTTGAATTATTTAATCAAAATTTCACTGTATTCAAACTACTGGATTTTTATTTTTTCCATTTCTCGAATTTTTTAATCTTAATTCCGCAAGTTTTATTACTTCAAGAAATGGCGATTAAATTGACTCCAGATGCTATGGAGGGTTTAACCCATGACTTCAATTTCATTTTCTGAATTCATCAACATCTATTTCCTGAGCTAATCAACAACTTACAATCACCCAGATTTCTGGATGATTGAATTTTGGGCATTTCCGATTGTGTGTTATTTTATTTGAATTTTGGGCATTCATCAGCTTCTGCCCAGATTCCAATTTTCAACCAACAACAACACAAGAAGATTATGGGCCTTCGATACTTCAACTTGGATAGTAGAAAGCCAGACAATATTAAGAAAGGAATTATTAAGAGAGATTAATAGAGCCATAGAATGAGAGAATTGTAAAAGGAAAAAATATTTGGAAACTATATAAAACTAAATGAAGGAGATTGAACGTTGAATTTGCACAATGATCAATTCACTGGGAAGAGAAACTAGCCGCTGAATTAATTGCGGGAAGCAAGCGTGGCTTGGGTACTAAGAAATCCGAAAAATCTTAGTAACTGTGCTTTGTTTAACAAAAAAAGGAAAAGGAAAAAAAAATCGATCCATAAAAAAATTTAGGATCCTCATATTTTGGGGCCCCTAAGCAACTCCTTAACTTGCTTAGCCCCAGGAACAGCCCTGATCTCAAGGGGAGCTTTCAAGAATTCTAGCAGTGTATTTTGCTAGAGATTTATCCTTCTATGAAGAGCATCTATGTGTCAGATAAATGTCAAAATTTTACCCACAATGGACGTGTTAGAAGACGTGTTAAATGAATCCCCTTTTTAGGTTGCGGGGGCGAATTCAACCTAGGGGTTCGGGGGCAGGGCGGCCCAATTTTTTTTATAAAACTTTATGACGTGATAAAGTACAATTTACTTATCAAACATTATCGAACCAAAAAAATTATACAAAATTATTTTTTATTAAATACATACATAAAGCGTCATATAGAATATTATAGGGATATTCCAAATAACAGTTATTTTCCAAATTAATTGGAATCACATTACCACATGACGTACAACCTAAAGGTAAAAGGCAATTATTTATATTCTACAGCAAGTTGTATTATTTTGCAATAAGTATTAGGGTGATAGGGAGTAAATTAAAAGTGTTTTAAAGTGTTTTAAAGTAAAAGAGGAGAGAGAATGAGTGGAGGTGAATGGTTGAGATTTGTGGATGTGATGAGATATGTGGATGTGATTGATTTAGGAGAGAGAAAAAAGTTGATAAAAGTGGTAAAATGTTGAAAAAAGTGGCGCCTATCACCCTATATAATCTGAACACGATCTCAAAGTCTATCCCCAATAAAGCGCCATAATATGAACACGATCTCAGAGTCTATACCTAATAAAGCACTTTATACACATTTTAGGGTGTGTTTGATAGGAAAAGATGGAAAAGAAAATATTTTCCATCTTATATGGACAATATTTTCTCTAAGGGAGGTGGGAATTATTTTCCATTGAAAATATATTAAAATATGCTTTAAGTGGTTGTACATGAAAAATCATTTCCATGGAAAATTTTATAATTAAACAACCAATTTAAAAAATAATTTTTAAAATTTTATATTTTTTATAGAAAATCATTGGCAATCAAAGTTGGAGTGGGATTACTTAATCAAGAAGCGTGACATGTCCACCTTACACTGACTTGGCTTGTAGTATTATTTTATTTGAATACATTCTGACTACTGCATTTTTGTCCATTTCTTGAATCATTTAATCAAAATTTCGCTGTATTCAAACTACTGGATTTTTTTTCCCATTTCTGGAATATTTTAATCTTAATTCCGCAAGTTTTATTTTACTTAAAGAAATGACGATTAAATTGACTCCAGATGCCATTGAGGCTTTAACCCATTACTTCAATTTCAGTTTCTCCGAAGCGATATTGGCGATTAAATATATCAACGAACACGGACCAATCGATACCTAACTAAGCATTTTAGCTCAAGTGGTATTACTTAATCAATAAACGTGACATGTACAACTTACATTCAATTCGCTTGTAGTTGGAGTCACATTGTAACTAGTGGCGGAGCCACATGGGGGCCTGTGGGGTCTTAGGATCCCACAAGCCCCCTTCATTTTTTTTTTTCATTTTCTTTCATTTATGTAATTGAATGATTATGTGCGAAGAATTTGTGAATAATTGCTTGAACCTCATAAATGTTAATCCAATAGTCTTTCGACTCATAGGTTCACACACAAATATTTGTCTAATTAGTTTTTATGACAAATACTATTAGTTATTTTAGTTTGTCAGACATATTTCATTTCAAAATATTTTTATATTTATGTTAATAGTTAAGGTAATTGATTCAAAATTATGAAAATATTTGTTGTATATAGTTTTTTTCCCTCTTCGTTAGACACTTAGATTTGCTTAATTTAAATGGACATATTCGAAATTTGTAATCCTATTAAAATTAAATTATTATAAACTTTTTTATTTCAATAATATTAGTTAAAGAATTCCCCCGAATCCCGAGAAGCAGGGCGATCCGCCTTCCAACGTCTCACACTAGAATTTTTTGGCCCCCAGTCCAATTAATTCCTGGCTCCGTCACCTCTTCTAACTACTGCATTTATGTCCATTTCTCGAATTATTTACTATTTTTCTGCTGTATTCAAACTACCGCAAATTTGTCCATTTCTCGAATTATTTAATTTTTGATTAAGCAAGTTGTATTACTTGAGAAATCACGATCATTGACGGTGTTAACTCTACTGTAACTCTCAATCTCTAGTCTTCATAACTCCAGATGCCGCTGAGGCTTAACCCATGAGTTCAATTTCATTTTCTCTGAATTCATTAACATCTATTTCCTGAATTGATCAACAACTTACAATCAGCATTCAGCACAAAGAGCATATTCTACGAAGGTATGTTCGTATATTAATCTAGCTAACTGATGCTATTTCATCTTCGCAGTACTAAATTTCTTTAATTCAATCATCCACATTACTGGCTATTCAGAGAATCTTTATTGCTAAGGTGTATTGTGATTTGTGGGAGTGGGTTAGTGGACAGGGATAGAGAGATGATGAGCATTTTAATAGAAGAAAAATAGAAAGATCCGTAGAGAAAAAAGAGAGGAAAATGTAAAAAATATGATAGACATAGAAATAAATTTAAAAATAATAACAAAATAATAGTGGGAGACTAGATGAAAGTATATTAAGCGCTTATATGGGTAAGTAATTTTTTAGGTAAAATATATTTTTGGACGAAATTACCACCTGACCCCCTTATATTCATGGGGGTAGGGATAATTTGGTTCAAAAGTACACTCTACCTAACTCTTTACCTAAAAAATTACTTACCCCTATAATAGTGAAGTATATTTGTAAACATGGCACGGAAACCTATGTAGGAAAAGTGGAGAAAATTTGAGGTAAAATTGATAAAAGTGATTTAAAAAATTTTTACATTAAAAAACATGTGGGACCCACTCTTTTTTATGCGTCTACCTCTCTCTGAAGTGGACTTCCAAGAATGGATCAGGCATTAAACATTACTCTACCACTCTCGTCGTTCGCTGCTATCTTTGTTTGCTTTGTTGGGCCTTTCTTTTTCTCCTCTTATTTCGGCTTAAGTATTTTAATTAATCAACAATGTTAAAAAAAAAGGGTTAAATTTCTCAAACAAAAAATGGCTTTAAAGCTTGGACTGAATACTTGAATTATTCTTAATAATGGCCCTAAAAATTTGGGCAGTTCAATTTAATATATATATATATAAAATACACAATTGTAATAACAAAAAATGGGCCCCTGAAGGATGGAGCCCGAGCGACCGCCTCACCCGCCTCTTGAAAGGACCGCCCTTGGACGCGTATCGAAAACCTACCCACTTTGGGTATTTTATAGGCCCACAAGTGGGCGGTAGCGGTATGTATACACTACACTATACACATGCGCGCACACATACACATGTACACACAAGTAGATGCAAAATAAAAAAGAACATTGATTGAATAAATTTTTCCTAATTATAACTACTCCCTCCATCCCACTAAGATAGATTTTTTTCTATTTTTATTTGTCCCAAATTATAATCTAGTTTCCATATTGAAAGTATCATTTATTCTTTAGTTGACTAAAATATTCCTATTTAAGATAATTGGAATACTGAATATCAAAATAGGTATTTCATCTCCCAAGATTTTTAAACATTTTCATAACACTTTTTGACCATTTAATGTAAGGGTAAAATATGAAGAATCTAAAAATATTTTATAATTTCAATAATATTTAAAATATTTTCTTAATGTGTGAAAAATAATTGGTGCATATCTTAATGGGAATGGGATGGAGGGAGTGTAATTTTAATTTAGCATTTCCTATTTTATGTTATCCTATTTGAATTTTGGGAATGTAGAATGATCCCGTTTATTTCGCCTAACCAGAGGACTTTGTTTGCCAAAAGTAAACAGAAAAAAGAAATTAAAAAAAAAGAAAAATACTAGCAGTGTCAAAACTCATTAGACCCCTAACATCTTTAATGGGGAATGGATTGTTGAAGTGGATTGGAATAAAAAGATAGAGAAATGGTGATTATTTTAATTGCAAAGAAATGTACGGAAAAAAGAGGAAGAAAAGTGAATAAGTTAAGAGAGATAGAAACAAATTTAAAAATAATAATAAAATATTAATAGAAAAAGTCTGGATGAGGGTCTGTTTTTGGACATTGCACGGGACTCGAGGGAGGGAAAGTGAGGGAAAAATGAGGCAAAAGTGATCAAAGTAATTTTAAGAAAAAAGGAAAATTGAAAAAAATAGAGAAATATGTGGGATCCACAAAAAGTGTGTCTCCATCTCTCCTAAAATCGAATTGACCGTAGACTTTTATAATGAAGATGGTCTAAATATAGGAGTGAAAATACTCTGAAATTTACCAAACCATCAAGTACCATCGGTCAAAGAGGTTTAAAATGCACAGAAAGGCTCTCCGTGATCGAGTAGTCGAGTTAGTGCAAAGGCGAGGTTAGTCATGTAGCATTTGCGGTGTGGGGATTTTCATTTCGGCTTTGGGGGTGGTCTCTTGTCGGCATCTGCAGTGCCTCCACTATCTTTGATTATGGAGTCTGATTTACCTCATTGCGATCGCAATGGGGCCAGAGCGGTGAGGCGGTTGGGGTGTCCGGAATTACACCTTTTGGTACCGAGGTTTAAAATGATGACGAGACATGATGATAGGTTCCAACGATAGATCGCGACCTCAACCGGCCTCCTCTTTTAAGAATTAAGATGACTAATTATTGATGGATAAATCCTTACAAGGAAATTATGTAAAATATGGTTTTTAAGTTTGATAATTTTCTTATTCAAAGGAAAAAAAAAAAGTTTGATAATTTAAAAATCAGGTCAAACGGATTTATTTACAAAAATTAGGTGCGCCTGACCTGTGTTATTGTATGCACGTTATGCTAGGCAATCACCCAGATTTAAACTCACTGATCTCCTATATTAACTCTGCATGATCGCCTACGTTAAATTTTTTTTCCCTTTTTTTAAACGTGTTTTCCTATTTCTGATCCATTACATAATGTAATGGTGTTGTAATGATTGCACATAGTGTGTAATTGTGTTGCATAGCATTACATAGAGTATGTAATGGTGTTGTAATGATCACACAGAGTATATAATAGTGTTGTACTGCATTACACATAGTGTGTAATGGTGTCCTAATGCGTTAGGAGGTTTTTTTTTTGAAAAAAAATATTATGTTAGACGATCACCTAGTTATAATATACACTTGATTTCCTGATTTGCGTGATTAATTTATTTTGACCTAATTTTCAAATTGTAATTCCTCAGTCCCATTTACCTTATCCATATTTCCTTTTTAGTTAGTCTCATTTACCTTGCCATGTTTCTATATTTGGTACCAATTTTTATGTTCATTTACAATTCTGCCCTTTTTTACTCTTGGAAATGTAAACTAACTTTGGAACTATTCCAAATGAAAACCTCTAATTAAATAAGGATAATTTAGGAAGTTGGTTTATAAATTTTCTTTTCCAATTTGCTTTTTAATCCTTTTATAAAAGTCAAATTGGATAAGGTAAATGGGACGAAGGAAGTAGAAGTTGCATATTTGTAGAACTATTCTAGACCTTGTATCTTATTTGGCCCGTATAAAGGTCCATACCCAAATGGTGCTTCAATAGCTAATATACATGTTTGTAAATCTTTTGGTTTATAGTTAATATCCATACTTTTTTATCGTTCGGTCCATAGTACCCGAACTTTAAATATATATATTTACGGTGCCAATTTCTTCTATATGTCACCTTCCTCCTGAATCTCCTGAATAGAGAGAGAGTCCACACTCCATTGGACCAATCACCACACTTCACATGGCATTGGCACTTTATGATGCCAACATGTTGGCATTGGAACGAGATATATCGCCAGTGATCTCCTACCAATAAGGTGTCAACTTCTTTCACATGTTACCCTCTCCCTGAATGGAGGGGTGTTGTGAAAATATAATCGCAAGTGTACGATATCGCCACAAAAGTAGTAAAGTGGACCTTTTTAGAGTCCGGATTATCGTTCCCACGAGAATTAGTTTATTTTATATCGGTTTAAACTAATCTTAACGAAAGCAAATAAAAATATATAACGAGTAAAGATTGGATTTTTTAGCGAAATTGTAAATAACAAAGAAGTAAATAGCAAAATTATAAAGGGTTGTTGAAGCAATGGAGAGTGAAGTTGGGAATCACGATTTATCTTTAGTTATCCTATTTGATTTCTCCTCTCAATTTCTACTCTACAGTTGTGTTAGATCGAATTCACGAAATTAATTTAATTTACCTCTCTCGAGTTCAAATCAATCCTATTTAATTAAGTCAACTACCATATCTCTATGTATAGTCTGAATAAGCCTTAATTAAATGCATTAACGCACCTAGGAATTCATAAATGTCCACCTATCACATGGGATCTCAACAATTATAAAAGTCCATCTCTAACTTTTATGTGAATTGCTGGATTTTACTACGTGGTCTAAATATTTAACTTACCTCTCGGTTTGTTAAAATTCACAAATCAATGATTTAGCGATCAGTTAAATCATGCATTAAACGTAGAAGTAAAATCAACACATATATTAAAAAGCACAAGAAATTGAGAGTTGAAAATCAAATATTCAAACTAAATTACATTGTTCAACCCAACTATTAGATTTAGTTGTTCATAGTAAATAACAAAGCAACAAAAGAATTAAAGAAGTTAATCACAGGATCTAGAAGAGTAGAAAATAATGCGTTGGACTTCAATCTCCTTTGAATCCTTGCAATTCTCCCCCAACTTCTTCTCTCCAAGAACCCCTTTTAACCTCTCTCCCAAGCTCTCTTAATTTTGTGGCTTACTTCCCTCTTTATAGGCTCCAAATAGGTCTTAACTTCGTGCACAAGAAGTAGCCCAAAACCCACCAAAAATAGGATTCCTAGTTAAATTAGGAATTTCGGGTTTTTCGTAGATACGGCCGTATCTCGTGATCCTTACGGCCGTATCGCGTTTTCTGCTCGAATTTTGCTCCAAAACTGCTCATGGTTACGGCCGTATGTACTTCTTGTTACGGCCGTAACGCGTTTCAATATGGCCGTATGTCTCAATTCTTACGGTCGTATCGTGCTCTCGGGTGGTCGTTGCTCTTTCTTCAGCTGATGGGGTTGCGGCCGTACGATAGGCATGATACGGCCGTAACATATTTGCAGCTCAAGTCCCTGATCTTCCAATCTTATTTGTTTTGGTCCCCGTTTTCCCTTTTTTGGTCACTTTTTGTCCTTTTTGCTCTTTTTCACTTCTTTTCATTGCCGTCCATCCGTGTTGGTCTTTTACCTAAAAAATAGACAAAATTAAACCTAATAAACGCTCTAAATTACTTATAAAAACTATAAAATAAACACAAACTAAATAACTATCAAGGGGCTTTATGGTTCCAATATATTGACATTGGAACGGGAGTAATATATCAGCAGTGATCTCCTCCGAATAAGTTGGCACCTTACTGTGCCAACTTCTTCCACATATCACCCCCCACCCCCCACCCCCCGGAATGGAGTGGGATTCGCATCCCATTGGACCAATAGCCATGCTCCACATGGCATGTTGGCATTTTATGGTGCATACATGTTGGCATTGAAATGAGAGCGATATACCGTCAGTGATCTCCTACCAATAAGTTGGCACCTTATGGTATCAACTTCTTCCACATGTCACCTTCTCCCAGGAATGGAGGAGGTCGCAACCCATTGGATCAATAACGACGCTCCACATGGTATGTTGGCATCTTATGGTGCTAATATGTTGGCATTGGAATTGGAGTGATATATCCTAGTGATCTTCTACCAATAAACTATCATCTTAAGATGCCGATTTCTTCAACATATCACCCTCTCCTGAATAGAGGGGGTCCACACCCGAAGGTTTTTTTTTTTAATACATAACGGGTGGCAGTTTTATCTAACAACCGCCACCCGTTATTTTTGGGTGGCGTTTTTCCATGGAACCGTCACCCAATAGACGACACGCAATGTCAATTGTATACTAATCAACAGTGATAATTCCTTTCTCATTCCGTTTTAACATTTTTAATTCACGCAGAAATCTTTACATTATTTCAGTTAAACCGTCAACTTTTAAAAGGACAGGGGTGTTCAAAAACACCAGGGAGTTTTTTAACTACGAAACCCCCGAGTGTTTTACGGGTCCATACTATCTCCGTTTTTAAATTCGAGACCGGATCCAAATTCAGCATGATGAGACGAAGCTCCAGTAATTTTTTTAAAATTTTTACGATCCCGTTGGATGTCGTGGTGGCCGGTCAACTTTTTGGCCAAAATTTTGGCTAAAAAGTTGGCCAAAAAGTTGACCGGCCCCACAAAGATCCAATGGGATCATAAATTTTGAAAAATTACCGAGCTCGTCAAATAAATCTTGATCCTGCCTCAATTAAAACGGAGGTCATATGGACCCGTAAACACCGAGTTTAAATAGTTAAAAACTCCCAGTGTTTTTGAACACTATGTTTTAAAAGGATCTCATAGACATCTGAACACGATTTATTGTTAAAGCTGTGAATTTTTTTCTATCTGTATCATTTGAGTTGAACATATGGAAAGCAATAATAGAGTTAGAGTTATTTCTAATAATAACATGTACGAATCTCAAATGTTTCTCTAATTCTAAACATAAAAATGTTTCCTTTTTCACAAACTAGTTTTGAGTACGTGCTTCGCACGTGTTATAAAATGATAATTTTTTTAGTAACAAATTTTTAAGTCTCGACTTTAAATTTTTCAAAAGGTATAAAATTAAACTAACGTAGTATAAGTAAGTTATACGTACAAGCTAAATAACACTTTAATCATTTTATACTGTCAGTAAGAATATTAATATCTCGATTTTCTACCAACTTAATCCAAACATCTAATCGACCAAAAAAAATCCAATACAATAAGATTAGTCACATATATCTTAGTTGATTAAATGTGAATATATGATATCAATCCAATTTTAAAATTGTAAAAATATGATATCTCAATTAAAAAGTTGTTAAAGATGTTATAGAAAAAAAGATCAATAGAGACTTTTAAGTTATACGCAATGAATAAAAATACATTATATATTCAAATATTTGTAGTTTAATCAAATTAAAGTAATTTTAAACATCACTAAAAAATTAGCTATATAATTATCTTTTTAATTATTGAACTACAAAAATATGTGTGACATAATTTTAGGCCTTGTTCTTTCCATAACAAATTTTATCAACTTTTTCTCTCTCATTATTTATAACCACTAATTCAATTATTTAATATATTTTCTCCAAATTTCAACAACACATTCAACACATAAATCAAAAAAAATAACTTTATCACCAATCAAACAACCCCTTAAATCAAAAGATTACCACATAACTACAATCTTTTATTTTTTTTAAAAAAATAAATTTATTAATAGTTATTTTAGGCCATATACATTGAATAAAATCAAAATGTATTAGAATATTTATAGTTTAATTTCTTCAATGTAATATAAAAAGTTATTCATTAATTATTTATATAAATAACTTTCTTTAATATGGGCATTTTGGACTAATTAAAATATAAGTGGGGACATTATTGGAAATCAAAAGATTTCCATACATCCCCACTTTTTAATATAGTATAGATAATAACATTGATCTTCTTTACTGAAGAAGCTTCCATTTTTTCTTAAAATGGAATAAGATTGTTAATCATTGTTGTCATTCATTATATACTTATTTTCCACCAATAGGCTTCTCCAATTCGGCTGGCAATGGCAGAAATAGCTATTTGTGCTGCAGAGAAGCTTGTGGAGTACGCGATTGATCCAATTGTGAACCAATTCAAATACTTGTTCTGCTATGTTAAAAACATCCAGAATCTTAGGGATGAAGTTGAAACTCTTGAACGTCAGCAAAATGGGGTGCAACAATTGATTGATGCAGCCAAGAGAAACGCCAACATTCTTGATGAAAATGTTTTAGCATGGCTTGGAAATGTTGATGATATAAAGAAAGAGGCAGATGATGTCTTAAATATTACGGCGAATTCTGCAACGCAGTGCATATGCTTCAATCCGAATTTGAAATTTCGTTATTGGCAGGGTAGGAAAGCTACCGAGATAACTACCGCAGTTGTTGAGCTTCAAAAGAAAGGTGTGTTTCAAGTAGTGGGTTACCCTACACCACCTCAGCAGATGTCAATAAATGTACCACGCGATGCTGAGGGTCTTGAAACAAGGATATCAACAAGGAAAGAAATTGTAGAAGCTCTGAAGGACGAACAGACCTACATAATTGGGATATGTGGCATGCCTGGAGTTGGTAAGACAACAATGGCACAGGAAATAGCAAAAGAAGGCAAGAAATTGTTTGATGAAGTTGTCATTGCAGTTGTATCGAGGGACCCAGACATTAAAAAGATTCAGGATCAAATTGTTGAAGCGCTAGACAAAAAAATTCAAGAGAACAACAATGAAGGAGTAAGAGCTGGGCGAGTTAAAGAAAGGCTTACATTTGATGTGCATAATAAAACTCTTATAATACTCGATGACGTCTGGGAAGAAGTTGATTTGCAAAAGATAGGGATTCCTCAACAAAGTGAGTTCAAGGGATTGAAAATTTTGTTAACTACGCGCTTTAAAGCGGTTTGCGATATCATGGGAGCTAATAAAATTTATGCAGTTGAACTTTTACCCGAAAGTGAAGCATTGAAGCTCTTGAAGGATACAGCAAAGATTTTAGATGATACAAGTGAAGTTGTGAAGGGCCTAGCTGCCCAAGTTGCAAAGGAATGTGGAGGGTTACCTTTGTCACTTGTTATTATTGGCAAGGCACTAATAAATAAAGAGGAGTACGCATGGAGGGATGTGCTGCAACAACTAAAGAATTCTAGAGTGACCAATATCAAAGGCGTGCACGAACAGGTGTACGAAATTATAGGGTATAGCTACAACAATTTGAAATCCGAAGATGTCAAGTCATTATTTTTGCTCTGCTCTCTGTTCCCCGAGGATTACAATATCTCAATTGAAACTTTGGTGAGATTTTCAAAGGGGTTAGACATGTTTAGAGATACTGCCACATTATATGACACGAGGAATAGGGTAAGTTCCATTGTTTTTGATCTGAAAAGTAGTTATTTGTTGCTATCGGGTGAGATGGAGGATGAAGTGAAATTGCATGATGTTGTGAGAGATTTTTGCTTACTAATTGCATCCCAAGGCAAACACGTATATATGTCAAAACACAGTGGTTTAAAAGAGTGGCGAGAACATGTCGACGATAACTCTCACACTGCCATCTCATTGACATTTGATGATGAGCCAAATGAGCTTCCAAGTGGGTTGGAATATCCAAACCTCAAGTTGTTAAGGCTTGTATCGAGGGAAATAAAGATGTCCAACGATTTCTTTTCGAAGATGAACCAACTAAGAGTTTTTGAACTTAATTGCCCATTGTTGCAAATCCCATCATCACTGCAATCCTTGACAAATCTCCAGACTTTGTGCTTTGATAGATGTGTTTTGAACACCAATATATCAACCATTGGAAGTCTAAAAAAGTTAGAAATTCTTAGTTTTTTTGAATCTCATCTATCTGATTTTCCCATTGAAATAGAACAACTTAGCAACCTGAAATCGTTGGATTTGAGGTTTTCTAAAGGTCCTCATCCACTTCCACGTGGTGTGTTATTGAGGTTGAATAAACTGGAAGAACTGTATTTGGGAGCTCACTTTGCGACTTGGTGGGATGAAAGAGGAAATTATGAAGTGGAGAAAGAATACATTGTAGAAGAATTAAGTACACTGCAAGGCCTTAAAACTTTCCAAATCTGCACATGTGATCCGGAGTTTCTTCTGGAAATGTTAAAAAGGATGTCTCTTGAGAAGCTACAAAGATTTCAGATCATTTGCACCAACAAAAGAAGAAGAATTGGTGATTATCATTTCGAAAGGAGCTTAGATCTCAATAGCATCAAGGCAAGTATGATTAAAGAATCAATAATTCATGACTCGCTATTGTGGAGAACTGGCCATCTCCAGCTCAGAGTGAATGACTCATTAAAGAATTTTGTGAATGAGTTAGATGAATATGGTTTTGTTAACTTGAAGACGTTGTCTTTGTGGTTTTGTTCCATTAAGTATCTTATCAATGCTACTGAGTTCACTCCAAGAAGCGCCTTTCCTAACTTGGAGCAACTTTATTTAGATGGCGTAGATGATCTGAAAGGGATATGCAAAGGAAATCTACCACCTGGGGCCTTTGCTAGACTACAAAAGGTCTGTTTAAATCAATTACCGCACATGCAACACTTGTGGAGAGGAATCTTAAAACCTCCATCCCTTTGCAACCTCAGGAATTTTGAGATGGCGAGGTGTTCTGAGATTTCAAGCCTTTTTTCAGAGTCGGCGGCAAAATGCTTGCTAAATCTTGAAAGATTGGAGATAAGTGATTCTCGGATGTTAGAGCATATTGTTTCAAGGGACGCTGCAGAAGATGAAGTTACTGATGAAGTGCTCGAGTTGAAAAAGTTGCGATATCTCGAGCTTGATGCCATGGATAGATTGAAAAGCTTTAGATCTCAATCAAATGCAGATACCAAAATATTAATCAATCAGGTACCTACCATTTCTTTTCGACTTGGCAACATCTTCAATTTTCTATATTTGTTTTCAAAGAATAGCTATCTGGTATTTTAGAAACTTTAATCACTAAAAGTTTTCAATCCCCATCAAAATTTTAATGAGTCGGTGAGTTTTACTTTAGACATAATATAATTGTAAAAGGAGCTTTCAAGAATTCTAGCCGTATATTTTGTTTGAGATTTATCCTTCTATGAAGAGCATCCATGTGTTACTCAAATGTCAAAATTTTATCTACGATGGACATGTCAAAAGATTTGTTAAATGAATCCCTATTTCACTAATAATCAAATGTTAATATGTTGTCAACTTAAGTTGCCAAAATATTGCTGATGATTGACATGTGCCCCTCTTCCTGCCCCCACCATCAGGGGGGTGGTGTCACGTGTCAATCATCAACGAACATATTGGAAATTTAAATTACCAATATGTTGGCATTTGATCTTTTGCGATCCCTATGTATTGTTTGTTAACTTCAGGGCACTAATCGATCTTTATACCGGAATAATCATTATGAAAAAATTTACTCTCATAGATGAAAATTTCAGTCTTGCTACTTTTTCCAACTACCTTCTTTTCACGAAACTAATGAAAAATAGTTTTTTTTTTTTTATGATAAAGTTTAGTCACTCAAAGTGAAATCTCTTGTAAATTTTGAAAGTTATAAAAATAGGATGGTATGCATTGCGATATTAAAACAAATATTACTATTTTCCGCCTTGTATATTTACTCAAACCAAAAATGTATTTTAACTACACATTATTTGTATTATTAATTGTCAACCACCATCCACACATTTTCTAGAGAACTGCTGCTTTTTCTCCTTGTAGACCACTTTATAATTGATTATATAAATGGAGGCAATGTTATCTAAACAATTTTAGGCTGCTAGATATTGTTTCTTTCCTAATTGATATATAATTTGACCTAGCGGAGGCATTAATTTTGTCTAGTGACAATGTGGTAACACATACTGCAAACTCAAGCATTATGATGTTGGATTTTTGGCTCACCCAACTCACTAAAATATGCAGGTTACATTCCCTAGCTTGGAGGAGCTTCGTGTCGGGGGATTGAAAACTGTTGCAAAGATAGTGAATGATGAAGTAGGACCAAACCCTCTAGACAAACTAAGGGTCTTGACTGTCAAGGATTGTGATGGACTGGTGACTATTGCACAGTCCGATGCAATTAGAGTTGTACAAAATCTTGAAAGTCTAGAGGTAGGTCATTGTAAAACATTACGTGTATTATTTGCATTCGAGGGTCTAAAGGTCACAAAGGAGGAGACATGGAGCATCCTTGATCGACTAAGATCGCTGGAATTGTATTCGCTACCTAAATTAGAGCACATTGTGACGATGGTTCCTCAAGGAATTTGCGTCTTCCAGAATTTGACATCACTTGAAGTTCACTATTGTGATAGCTTAAGGTACTTATTATCGCCTTCTATGGCAAGCTCACTTTCAGCCCTTGAAACTCTAAGCCTTCGATCTTGTGAAACAATGGAAAAGGTTGTCGCATGGGAAGAAGAAGTGGAAATGGTGGAACCAGAGTTCACTGACAAAGAAAGAGGAGAGTCATACAAACTTGTGTTCCCCAAATTGAGCACTCTAAAACTAATAGAACTGCAAAGTATGAAAATGTTTTGCTCTGAGAACATTGGACTTGTCTTCCCTTCACTACACAAATTGGTCATTGCTGCTTGCCCTGTGATGCTAAAATTCTCTTCACAAGAACCAATTGCACCAAAGCTCAAGAAAATGCAGATAGGACCTGACAGATTTGTTGACTTCTCGAATGTATTGGATCCAGGTATTTGCTTGATTCTCATTTTCAAAGGCTAAATATAATTGGATTGATATTATTTGCTCAAGAATAACTACAAATTTTTGTCCTGTTTATTAGGGCTGATGAATGAAGAAATTGATACATGGGACTTATAATTGGAAGAGCATGCTCTGCAGCCAACTGCAACATTTAATTCAAACTTCATCTGCTTTATCTTCTTATAATAGTTTGCTTGTTTGTTTGTATTAAGTACTGAATAAGGACAGTGTTTGTCCAGTTACGATCTAATGATTTCTGCTGTTCATTGGTGAGTCTAATGATTTCTGCTGTTCATCCAATAAACTTGTACTTTGCAATTGATTTTGTAATAATATCGTTACTTCCCCCACCCCACCCCACCCCCCCCCCCTTTTTTTTAATCTTGTTGAGTTTTTAACAATAGAAAGGAAGTTAATATTTGAAATTCCAGCCTTAATATGTTAGCTTGTATCATGTGGTGATGATGTTATTACATAAGTACTTTATCTACCCTCTTTAATCATGTTGAAATCTCTGCACCTTCTCTCCATTGAGCTTTGAAGTTGCTGGATCAAAGATTTTAACTTCTTCTCTGCTCTGTTTCATGATTTGCCTTCTTTCTTCAACAGATTTTCTAGCTGCATCAACAGGATTTTTCAAAGAAATAGTAAAAAAAATATCAATTCAAAAGTTGGGATTTCATTCAACCTCCAACTTGAGGTTACTAATAAAGACAGTGGCCTACAAAACTTATACAACTTCGAGGTTTGACGATGTTCTTCTCTGAGAAGATTGAACTCGTCTTCCCTTCACTGCATTGAATGGTCATTGATGCCTGCCCTGTGATGGTAAATTTCTCTTCGGAAGAGCCAATTGCACCAAAGCTCAAGAAAATACACATAAAAAATCACGATTTTGTTGACTTCTCGAATGTCTTCGATCCAGGTATCTTCTTGATTCACAATTTGAAAGCTAAACAAATTTGCATTGATGTTATTTACTTAGGAGTAACTAGAATTTTTTGTCTTGTTAAATTTGCGGCTTGGGCTGATGAAAGTGGAAGAAACTTATTTTTGGATCTCATAACTAGAGGAGCTTGTGCCGAAGCCAAGAGCAGCATGTAATTTAATGCTTATCTTGTTATTATTTTTTTCTTAATCACATTCATGAGTTTCGAACTTTATCTTCATTTGCAAGATAAAACAACAATTGTTCTGTTCGGCTCGAATTTATAATTTGCTTGTTTGTGTGTATTAAGTCCAGTTATGAGTCTACTGTTTCGGAGACTGGTAATACAATTTCCCAAAAGAAATAAAATAAAGTACTCCTAGAAATATAATAAGTATATAAAAACCTCTAATTGGTTCGATAATATCATAAATAAATATCTAATGAGCACTGAAAATCATGGTTTTACAATAATTTAAGTCCCTTTGTAAGGCACCCGCTTTTGGAAATGGCAACAAGGTATGGGAACAAAAAGAGCCCAACTAAAAAAATATAAGCAATTATGTTCGGAAAAAACAACCCGAACAGTATTTCGGATTAATCCCAAGACCTTTACCTCCGGTTAAGAAATATCAAGTAAACAGGAGAAATAAAAGTACGGGAATAAAACAACACAAGATTTACGTGGAAAACTCCAAAACCGGAGAAAAACCACGGCCGTTGTCAAATGACAACCAGAAGAAAAATTCACTATGTGGAAAATTGTTACAACCACACTCTCAGTAATTTTTCTTCTCACCCGACCCAACTACAATCTCGCAATTCTTTTATCTTTCGTGTATCGCTTCTACACTTGAAGCTTCTCAACACACTTTGTACATAAAAGAAATTGCTTGTGTTTGAGTTGTGTAAACAATGCAGAATGGAGCCTCTATTTATAGGCGATCCATGCACCTACTCTTACGCAAATTGTCAACAATTACGGCTGCCATCTAATCCTACACAAATTGTCAACAATTACGGCTTCCTTTTGTCAAGAATGGCGGCTATAATTTTGCATCCAATTTCTTCCTCTGCAAATGTGAACTCGTGCAGCCCACAAACATTGAGCCATTTTCATTGACTTTTGGAAAAGCATGTCTTCAATTTGTCTCAACTTTGATGACTTTGCCCCGTGAATCCATGCACCAACGATTTGCATCAAACAACAAATCACAAATTGTTTTATGGGTCACTTCCATGTTGATTATTTTAATCAATTCTCAACAATCTCCACCATGATTAAAATAATCAGCATAACTTCTGTTGTTAAACACCATCTCTACCGACGGTCATAATTCTCAATGTAGAGAATTATCATACTCCACCATAAAGAGTATTCCACTTAGAATTAGCCACCAATTCTAAGAATTTTACCTTGAAACATGTCGAACATTCCTTGTTGAAATTTATGGTGCAATCTCCTTACTTGACTTTCGTGGAGATTCCTCAACCATCGACATACTTTCCACCACACACCTTGCATCACCGTCAAGCCAATGCCCGTGTGCAAATTGTGGACCCGCTAACAACAGTGCATTCTTTATCATGGCAACTAGCGGCATGCCATAAGGATGATTTAATCTGCTCTTTCAAAGAGCATCATCATCTCCCATCAAGAGAGACACACTGTTAACATCAGCATCTTCATTTGCTGATCTTGGAGCTTTTTGCCGAACCCGCTCCACCATCTTGACAATTTTCTTTAGGCGCTAAAATTGTCCACGCCACCTTGTGTTCATCAGATTGAAAACCATGACTTGAACTTTCCACAAGTCAAAAAAACAATTCTCCCGTCAAATTTCTCCACTTCAAACTTTGAGCCTGACATTTCTTACATCGCGATCTTAGTTTGGTAAACGCTGGGGCCAAACTCCACCGCACCGAAGAACCTCGCTCTGATACCAGTTGTTCGGAAAAAACAACCCGAACAGTATTTCGGATTAATCCCAAGACCTTTACCTCCGGTTAAGAAATATCAAGTAAACAGGAGAAATAAAAGTACGGGAATAAAACAACACAAGATTTACGTGGAAAACTCCAAAACCGGAGAAAAACCACGGCCCGTTGTCAAATGACAACCGAGGAAGAAAAATTCACTATGTGGAAAATTGTTACAACCACACTCTCAGTAATTTTTCTTCTCACCCGACCCAACTACAATCTCGCAATTCTTTTATCTTTCGTGTATCGCTTCTACACTTGAAGCTTCTCAACACACTTTGTACATAAAAGAAATTGCTTGTGTTTGAGTTGTGTAAACAATGCAGAATGGAGCCTCTATTTATAGGCGATCCATGCACCTACTCTTACGCAAATTGTCAACAATTACGGCTGCCATCTAATCCTACACAAATTGTCAACAATTACGGCTTCCTTTTGTCAAGAATGGCGGCTATAATTTTGCATCCAATTTCTTCCTCTGCAAATGTGAACTCGTGCAGCCCACAAACATTGAGCCATTTTCATTGACTTTTGGAAAAGCATGTCTTCAATTTGTCTCAACTTTGATGACTTTGCCCCGTGAATCCATGCACCAACGATTTGCATCAAACAACAAATCACAAATTGTTTTATGGGTCACTTCCATGTTGATTATTTTAATCAATTCTCAACAAATTATTCACCCAAATTGCTTATCAAGGTCACAAGTTTCTTCCTCAAGTGCTATACCAATTGCAGATTCCAATAAATTACATTTTGTGCTGTGCTATTTCTACCGTACTGATATACAGTCTTAACTGATTAACTAAATTATTCTATCTAAAAAAATTCGAATTCAAATGGAGGATAATCTCCACTCAAGACAGTGATTAGTAGTCGCAATATAATAAACAAGTTTTCAATACGTTGAAAAACTGAAAATAACGAAAGAACATATACTTAAATTTTAAAGGTCACAAGGATGAAAATTCCAGCAAATTCTGAAAGTTGAATAGGAAAAAGAATAATGAGTAGGGAAGCCAATGTTTATATCAATGTAGTGGGACCTAAACACACACCCTCTTATGTATGGATTCATGGGTATATGGGGTAAAAAAAATACTTACACAAACATTTGTGTCGAAAATCATGTGTATTTGATAATGGTTGATTTTTCAAGTAATTTGATGTGTAAGATAATAGATTCGAATCGACTGGGTATTAATATTTGTGCATGCTTTAAAAAGCATCTTCTGATCAATCTGAATGACCGATGGATGACCGAAGTAATTATATCTTTACTGTGCATGCCAATTGAGATGCACTTAGCATCAATAGCCAAGAGAGAAGAAAAGAAACTAGAAAAGTTCGGCACAAAACACATAAGATAGCTTCGTCTTAAATTTGTGACACTACATCATGTATTGTATCAATGATAGAAATCTTTACTGTACAAGAGGTTAACTTCATGGTAAAATTAAAATAAAAAAGTAAACGTGTCTTTCACCTTGAAGGTGAATTACTGTATGAGTTCATGCTTTGCCCATGCTTTATCTTCATTACATATATTTTATCTTGTTAACTTTTTAACAGTAAAAAGTAAAGCTGATATTTGAACTTCAAGTCTTAATATATTAATTTTCGCTGTCAAGTTGTGATGTACTCCAATTTGAGATTGGATTGATAATAAGGATAGTGCCCTAAAACTGGATGAGATCATTGTGCTTATTTTAAGATGATCAAGATAGTGCCCCAAAACCCGCAGAAATAAATTTTCATTTTTATATTTCATTAGTCTCGTTCCGTTGCCTACATATGAGCACGTTGCAGTGCCCACACATGGGTCGATGGGCACCACCTGCCCCGAACCCCCACTATCATGGGGGACACGTGTCGCGAGTCCGCCTATGTGTGGGCACCGACCATGTGTGAGCAGTGGAACAAAACCATATATTTCATATCATTCAATTATGTTTGTGGATCAAGAAAATTTGATATGTATAATTTGTGTCTATCTTGTAGGATAATCAAGGATTTGTGTTAAATAGTCGTGTTGGCTGTTGCACAGTTTCTATGTGGTTTATATATCTTAAAGGAGTTGGCATATTTGCCCGGTAAAATCTAGGGAAGAATGCGTGAGTTTATTTCTTCATATTTTTGTAACGAGTAACGTCTACAGTGAGCTTATTATTAGTAACTCTTTCAGTGATCTCGTGGATAGAGATGATATGATGCCAATATGTTGAGTGCAAATTCAATAGAGTATATGGACGTGGAGAATTGTGCTTGAACCCAACATGGCCGCCCTATCATTACTCTAGTTGTGAATGTGTTTCTCTGATATTAAATTACCAAATTATATTTATTTTGGCCAAACTACCACATTGGTATTAAAAAAAAAAACATTTTTGACGATTGGGTATTTTAAAAAGCTCCGGCAATATATTGGTATTTAAAACTCGACTTTTACGCACTTAGGTCCTTTTTCTTCGCCGGCGGTGGAATCTCGAATAAAATAATAGTATTTCCAAATTTTCCTATTTTTTAATCATTTTCCTAGTTTTTATTTAATTTCTGCATTTTTTTATCCATTTTCATATTTTTAAAAAATCTTGATTAATAATAACAATATAAATAAATTACAAAATAAAATACAAAATAAAAAAAGCGACATGACTGGCCAAAAAAATTTTGGTGCGTGTTCGGTCCATTTGGATGGTTTTCGTCCATTTTCTCCGTTAGTTTTGGTCCATAGTTTTGGATTTGATAATTTTATCAGATCCAAAAATTTTCAACACCGCAGCACTTGGTCGCATAAATATCATAACTTTTCATGATACATTAAAAACGCGCACAAATTAATATGAAGCAATAGTTAATAATAAAATGTAATTATTGTAACTATATAAAATTTTAGTATGAATATATCACTGCAAAAACTTATGGAATATAAATAAATAATAAAAAATTCAAAAAAATAAAATAAAAAATCTAAACCCACCCCTTGCCCAACCCTCCCACCCCATCTCACCCTAATGCCGAATACGGTGTTTTGGGAGAGAGAGAGTGTTCCCAGGTTTTTTGCGACCACCACCTCCCCGTGACAAAAAATCTGGGTGAGAAACCCAGTGAGTCCCAATTTAGTTCAGGTTGTGAATCAAGACCCACGGCTCGTGATCCATGACCCACTTCAATTGGGCAACTGGGCCTCACCGGCTTGAAAATTTGAGAAAACCCCGTAGTAGCCTTATTGGGATTTGGGGTGGGGTGGGGTGGGGTGGGGCGGGGGGTTGGGTTTAGTTTTTATATTTTTTCATTTATTTATATTATTATTATTATTATTATTATTATTATTATTATTATTACTAATCAAGATTTTTATAGATAAAAAAAATAAATAAAATAGAAAATAGGAAAATGATTTTAAAAAAAGGAAAATTTGAAAATATTATTATTTTATTTGAGATTCCACCGCCGAAGGAGAAAAATGACCTAAGCGTGCAAAATTCGAGTTTTAAATACCAATATGTCGCCGGAGTTCTTTAAAATACCAAATCGTCAAAATTTTTTTTTTTTTAAATACCAATGTAGCAGTTTGGCCTATTTATTTTAGAGCAATTATATTGCCAATGCATATTTCACTTAGCACGCCACAAAATTAAAATTATTATTTTATTCTCAAATATAACCCTATATAAAATGACATAAATGACTACTTGTAGTTAATTTCTTTAATTGTAATTTTGTTAGTTACACCACAACCGTCTTCCCCACCTCCCTCCACCCCTCCCCACTCCAACCCCCCGGCCGCGCGGCAACTGCTTTGATATGTGTGCTTTGAGCTACAATATATTAACCATTGGAAGTCTAAAGAAGTTAAAAATTCTCAATTTTTTTCCATTTGATCTCTTTGAATTTCCCATTGAAATAGCGCAACTTAATCAGTAACTTTAAATCGTTGGATTTGAGGTTTAGTAAAGGTCCCCATTCACTTCCACATGGCGTCTTATCGACTTTGAATAAACTGGAAGAATTGTGTTTGGGACCTCATTTTGCGATTTCGTGGGATGAAAAAGGAGATTATGAAGCAGGGAAAGAATGCATTGTAGCGTTTTTAGACTTTCGAAATCTGCACACTTGATCCATACTTTCTTTTGGAATTGAAAAGCATGCCAACGACAAAGGTTTCAACTCACTTAGGATGATTTTGTTATGAGTCAAATGAGGCAAGTGCTTTAGGCCCAGAGTAAAAAATGGTCTATTTTTAGGATTTTTTCTTGCTTTATGATCGACCTTCATATTTGAAAATATTTGGTATATATTAAAAAGTTTTTATCAAAAATAAATATCAGTTGGAATATAAAAACGTTAAAAAAGTTATAAGGATTTAAAAGGAAAACTGGCTAGGAAACAATAAAGTTAGCGGAAGATGAGAGTTAGTACATAAGAATTCTTTTATTTATTTCTTGATGGTTTGATACAAAATGGACCACATGACTCCTATTTATACTAGTGGCGCCTCCTTTAAAACTAACTAGCATTTTGCAACTGTACATTTAATCCAATGATTGCAACTTATCATTTAGAATTCTCTAATAAAATATATTGTTATTAATAAAAATGCGTTACCATTATTTAATGAAATGGTATATTTGAAAAAATACAATTTGTAAGGTGCTTATCTTAACGTCGCAATTTTTTGTCCTGTTTATTCCGGCTCATGAATGTTGAAGCAATTGATTCGTGGAGATTGATAATAGAGAGAGCAGCCTAAAACTTGATCAGATTATTGTGCTTATCTTAAGAGAAGATATCAGAATGCTGCCTTTTCCTTTTTTCCAAAACGAGGAAGGAATATGCATGTTGTCTTCGTTTAGAATTTATAGGTTAGATTGATTAGCAAAGCTTTTCTTTACACGTAACTGTTATGTGCCCGCGTGATATACGTATGGTCATTGCGATGTTTAAAAATAAATTGACAAGTGAAAGTTTTAATTAATTTATCATTAAAACAAAGTTATTATCATTGTAATTAATATTTTGTGACCCGGTGTTATAATATAAAAAATTTTAGGTAACTTATAGGTATCAATTAAGGTATTCAAGTTTCTATTTTATTTCTTGGAGATGCCTTAGTTGACTTGGCTTGTAGTTTTTGAATACATTTTAAACTTGACTTTGCATGTAGTATTTGAATATATTCATTTTCATTTACATTAAGAAATGATTATTAATTACATTGCTAACCCTGTAACACCTTATAAATTGACTTCACATGCTATTGAATTTTTAACCCCATGAGTTCAATTTCATTTCCTCTCAATTCAGTATAAGCATCTATTTCCTCAGCTCATCAACAATTTATTATCAGAATACAGAGGAAAAAAAAATCTACAGAGGTATGTTCTTTATTTAATCAAGCCAACTTATTACAATATATTATGCATCTCTTGGGTTCTTCTCAACTTGTTTATCATTTCTTTTACATATATTCGTGTACACACCCCCACGTTGGAACCTTGCATGCAAATACGACAGATATACCATTTGATCTTCCCTAATTGGAATTGTGATTCAGGTATTTTCCTTTTTATCTTGTTCTATTTGAAGTTTGGGAATATTGAATGACCTGTTTATTTTGCCTACCCAAAGGGCTTTTTTAGAAACAATGCCGGTTCCGTGATTCTCGAGGCATGAGCTGAACATCATGAAATGCGCTCCCATGTAATAATTACTAAAATTTATAAATGCTTTAACAAAATTAATAGTTAACTAAAAATATAACAATAATAGAAAAATGAAGATTATTGTAGTTTATTTTTGTGTTACATGTATTAATGAAAATATGATAAGAGATCAAAGTTATAGCTTCTAGTATATATAGATATCTTATTAAAAAAAGTTGAAGTGCTAACTTTACACAGTCCCACGATTGGCGGTGGTTTTTCAGTTTTAAAAAATAATTATTAAAAATTATTATTTAATCATCTCTTCATTCTTTTCTTTTTTTTTTTTTGCCAAAAATTACAATTTTAAAAAATTAATTTTTAATTTTTTATATTTAGCCTTATATGAATAAATGAAAATGTGATAATAGTCAATGTTACAACTTACAATGCCAATAAAATTAATTGTTAAAATGAGAATTAACTTCTTTATATATTTTTTAATTTTTTAACTAAATAATTAATTTTATATAAAATCTAGCTATTAATATTAAAAGAGTCACGTTGGACATTGCCAATGTGGCACACATATGCTAAAGAAAATAAAAAATAATAATTTTTGGAAAACGCATTAATTATAATTTTCGTTTAAGAATGTATAATTTAGGAAAATCATAATATATAATTAATGGCTTTATTGAAAATAATGCCGCATTAAATATTCTCGAATATTAACTATATAAAAGAGGAAAATCAAACTGTTATTATTATATAACTATGAAAATTTTTTTGAATAAATGCAATTTTTACATATTGGACATGAATTCATGCGTTTACATCAATTGAAATTTACAGAGGTATGTTCTTTAGTTAATCGGGCTAACTGATTACAATATATTATGCCTCTCTTGGGTTCTTCTCAACTTTTTTATCATTTCTTTCACATATATTCGGGTACACACACACATGTTAGAACCTTGCATGCAAATACGATAGATATTTTTTTTGAAAGGATTTTTTTCTCTTGAACTAAATGTTTACTCTTCGAAGCTTGTTTGGGGTTGGGGTTTTGATTTTTTTTATTTAGTGTATTATTTTTTTATATTCGGTATATTTTTATAGCAATACACTCCTACTAAAATGTTAAGAAGATGCACTAATTATATTTATTGTTAATTATTGGTTAAAATCAAAATGTGCTCGTATCTAACTGAATCAAGTTTTTCTGGACCATTTTTGTCAATTTCCTTTTATTTTTTATTTTTTATTTTATTCTGTTATTTATTTATAATATTATTATTAATCAAGAAATGAAAATGAATACAAAAATACCGAAATTATATTAAAAAAATACAAAAAAATTTTGAAAATGGAACTTCTATCACTAACTATTAAAGTACATAACCTTTTCCAAACCGAATATGGTGCGGACCGCCATAAAGAAAGAGGCAGAAGATGTGCTAAATATCAACATTAAGAAAAAGGCAGATGATGTGCTAAATATTATCCCTTCTTCCAAAATGCAGTGCCTATGCCTCAAGTGCCCAAATTTGAAATTTCGTTATTGCACTAGTACAAAAAGGAGTTTAGGTGGCGGTTGTTTTAGACTTAGGGTGGCGTTTTTTTTATCGCCACCCAAACCAGCGACACCCAAAGTCGTCGAAAGGGTGGCGGTTGAAAAAAGGCCACCCAAAATAGACTTAGGGTGGCGGTTGTTTTTTTGGTGGCGGTTGTTAAAAAACAACCGCCACCCTTTATTATTATTATTATTTTTAAAAAGGACTTAGGGTGGCGGTTGTTAAAAACAACCGCCACCCTAAGTCGACTTAGGGTGGCGGTTGTGTCCAACTACTGCCACCCTAAGTCTTTTTTTAAAAAAAAAAAAAGCACTTTGGGTGGCGGTTCTAGTGCAAAACCGCCACCCAAAGTCCACTTTTTTTTTAAAGATATGAGCTATTAAAAAACACACGAAATTTCGTTTATTCAAAACCAATTGCATCCAATTACAACAAAATGAACAATCTAAGAACAAAAACACAAAACTATAAGATGAAAAGTTAAAAATTGCATTTTGAGACCTTAGATGACCTCAGATCGGCCTGAAACATGGGGTCATAGCATTAGCAATGAGTGTCATAGATCTCGTCGCGACGATTCCGGAATGTACTCGTTGGCTGAAAACGAACATCGTATGCAAAAGTTATGGCCATTTAAAGTTTGCATGCTCAAAAACTCGAAAAAAATTATATTAACTATTATACGAAAATAAACGAAATTGGGACCAAAAGATCAAAGAAGCTTACCTTGCTTAAATTATGACACCAATTTGTGAAGAAATTGCACTTAAATCTTATTTCAAACCGTGAATATTTCAAGAAATTTCGAAAAATTTTCAGAAGAAGAGGAAACTCAGAAGCGGGAATACCAAATCTGGTGATTTGGTGGAATATTTAAAGGGAAAGGGTGGCGGTTGTAGGAAAAAACCGCCACCCAAAAGTATTTTAATAATAAAAAAATAAAAAAACTGGTGGCGGTTGTTAGCTTACAACCGCCACCCAATGTACTAATTTTTTTTTTTTTAACGTTGGTTTAGGGTGGCGGTTGTTTTACACAACCGCCACCCTATGTTCTTAATATATATATATATATATATTTTTATGTTGGTTTAACACAACCGCCACCCTATGTTCTTAAATTTTTTTTTTTTTTTAACGTTGGATTAGGGTGGCGGATTTTTGCTATAACCGCCACCCTTTCTTAACTCCGAGCATCAATGGTGGCGGTTTCAATGAAAACGCCACCTAATGTCCGTCACCTAAAGTCACTTGTGTACTAGTGTTGGCAGAGTAGAAAAGCTACCAAGATAACTACTGCAACTGTTGAGCTCCAAAAGAAAGGCGTGTTTCAGAACGTCAGTTACCCTAAACCACCTGAGCAAATGTCAATCCATGTGGCACACGATGTCAAGGGTCTCGAAACAAGGACATCAACAAGGAAGGAAATTGTAGAAGCACTAAAGGATGACGAGAACTACATAATTGGGATATGTGGCATGCCTGGAGTTGGTAAGACAACAATGGCACACGAAATAGCAAATGAAGTCAAGAAATTTTTTGATGAGGTTGTCATTGCATTTGTATCGAGAGATCCAAATACTAAAATAATTCAGGATCAAATTGTTGAAGCACTCAATAAAGAAATAAAAGAGAAAAAAAATGAAGGAGTGAGAGCTGGACGAGTTAAAGAAAGGCTCACATACGATGTTGATAAAAAAATTCTTATAATACTAGACGACGTCTGGAAAGAAGTCGATTTGCAAAGGATAGGGATTCCTCAAAAAGGTGATCGCAAAGGGTTGAAAATTCTATTGACTACATGCTCGAAGGAGGTCTGCAATGTCATGGGAGCTAATAAGATTTATGCCATTGAAGTTTTGCCTGAAAATGAAGCATTGGAGCTCTTGAAGGATGCAGCAAGGATTTAAAATGATACAGGTGACGTTGTGAAGGGCCTAGCAACACAAGTTGTGAAGGAATGTGGAGGGTTGCCTCTTTCACTTGTTATTATTGGCAAGGCACTGATAAATAAAGAGGAGTATGCATGGAGGGATGCGCTGAAAAAACTACAGAATTCTAGAGGGATTGGTATAAAAGGAGTGCTGGAACAAGTGTATGAGATTATCAGGTATAGCTACGACGGTTTGGAACCTGAGTACGTGAAGTCATTGTTTTTGCTTTGCTCTTTGTTCCCTGAGGATTACAGTATCTCAATTGAAACTTTGGTGAGATATGCAAAGGGACTAGACATGTTCATAGATACTGCCACATTATTCGACTTGAGAAATAGAGTACATTCCATTGTTTTTTATCTGAAAAGCAGTTATTTGTTGTTGTTGGGTGAGAAGGAGGGTAAAGTGAAATTGCATGACGTGGTGAGAGATTTTTGCTTACTGATTGCATCCCAAGGCCAACACGTATATATATCGGAACATAATGGTTTGAGAGAGTGGCCAGAACATACTGACAAGGATTCGCACATCTCATTGACATTTGATGATAAGCTACTTGAGCTTCCAAGTGGTTTAGAATATCCAAACCTCAAGTTGGTAAGGCTTGTATCTAGGGAAATGAAGGTGTCGAATGATTTCTCTTTGAAGATGAATCAACTGAGAGTTCAAGAACTCAATTGCCGATTATTGCAAATCTCGTCGCTGCAATCCTTGACAAATCTTCAAACTTTATGCTTGGCTAAATGTGCTTTGGAAAGCAATATATCAACCATTGGAAGCCTAAAGAAGCTAGAAATTCTCAGTTTCTTTGAATCTGACCTCTCTAGCTTTCCCATGGAAATAACACTACTTATCAACCTGAAATCATTGGATTTGAGATTTAGGGAAGCCCCTTATCTACTCCCACGTGGCGTGTTATCGAGCTTACATAAACTGGAAGAACTATATTTGGGAGGTCACTTTATGAGTTGGTGTGATGAAGCAGAAGATTTTGAAGTTGAGAAAGAATACATTATATCAGAATTGAGTACATTAAAGGGCCTTCAAACTTTCCAAATATGTACACATGATCCGGAGTTTCTTCTGCAACTGATGAAAATGATGTCTCTTCAGAAGCTACAAAGATTTCAAATCATTTGTACTAAATATATAGAAGAAGAAATCGAGATTATCATTTCGAAAGGAGCTTAGCTCTCGATAACGTCGAGGCAAGTATGATTACAGAATCAATAATTCTTGATTCGTCATTGTGGAGAATTGACCATCTCGAGCTAAACAGATGCCGCTCATTAAATAATTTTGTGAATGAGTTAGATGACTCTTGTTTTGTTAACTTGAAGACATTGTCTCTGTGTGGGTTTTCCTGTGAGTATCTTATTGATACTACTGAGTTCACTCCAAGAATCGCCTTTCCTAACTTGGAACAACTTTATTTAAATGGTTTGGATGATTTGAAAGGGATATGCAAAGGAAATCTACCACCCGGGGCCTTTGCCAAACTACAAGAGGTCAATCTAATTGAATTAACAGACATACAACACTTGTGGGGGGAGTCTTAAAACCTCCATCCCTCTGCAACCTCAGGAGTTTTTTTATGCAGGAGTGTTGTCAGATTACAAGCCCTTTTTCAGAGTCAGCCGCAAAATGCTTGCTCCATCTTGAAAATCTGGTGATAAGCGCATGTTCGATGTTACTACATATTGTTTCAAGGGATGCTGATAAAAATGAAGTTACAGATCAAGTCCTGGAGTTTAAAAAGTTGCGATATCTCGACCTTTTACTGCTGAAAAGTTTGAAAAGCTTCCGATCTCAATCAAATGCTGATACCAAAACATTATTCAATCAGGTACCTACCATTTCTTTTCGACTCGGCAACATCTCCTATGTTCTGTATTTATTTTGAAACAATAGCTATCTGTTATTTCATAAAATTTACTCACTAAAAGTTTTTAATCCTGTTGAATTGATGAGACTTTATGGAGCTGATTTTATGGAATATTTTATCTAGTTTATGTTTCTTTATTTACTTAGTCAATGATAGTTTGTTCCACAAATCTAGGATTATCAAGTAGCAAATAATTCTGTTAGTTAAGATTTCTATCCAAAAATATCTGTAGTCATAATCTTTTTTCTTTATTTATACTCTTCATATCAATGGAATAAATCATCTTCCATAGTAAAATTCTTTTAGCATATTTTCACTACTGTTCCATTTTGCCTTTTTTCCACAATTGGTATCGAGCCTTCTTCTTAAGAAATTTGTGATTTTAATTTTTTCTACGTGAGTTTTGAGAGCTCCAAAATTTAAAGAATGGCTTCAAGCAATTTCTCTGTCCCTTCTCCCCCTCTCTTTACAGGAGAGAATTATCATTTATGGGCTGTTAAGATGAAGTCCTACTTAAAAGCTATGAGTTTGTGGGAGGTCATTGAGAATGATGCTGACCCTGCTCCTCTTCCAGTAAATCCAACACTGGCACAGATCAGAAGACACGAGGAAGATATAGCCAAAAAGCCTAAAGCACTTACCTGCATACACTCAGCAGTGTCAGATGTAATTTTCACAAGAATAATGACTTGTGATTTACCAAAACAAGCATGGGATAAATTGAAGGAAGAGTTTGAAGGTAGTGACAGGGTAAAATCTGTCAAGTTGTTAACTCTTAAAAGAGAGTTTGAAATGCTTAGGATGAAGGATGGAGAGACAGTAAAAGACTATTCTGCAAAACTCATGCAACTTGTGAATCAAATTCGGCTATATGGGGAGACGTTTGAAGACTCAAAGGTGGTGGAGAAAATGCTGATCAGCTTGCCAGAAAAATTTGAATCCAAGATTTCAGCAATTGAAGAGTCTTGTGATTTGAAAACTTTGTCAATTGCAGAACTTATTAGTAAATTGCAAGCACAGGAGCAAAGGACCTCTATGAGGTCAGAAGAAAATATTGAAGGGGCATTTTTTATGAAGCACAGAGGCAAGAAAAATGGAGGGAAAGATGGGAAGAAATCTGCTGGTGACAAACAAGGCAAAGATAAAGCTCCTGCAAATTCGAAAGAAGCTCACAAGAAGGGAAAGCTTCCACCCTGCAGTACTTGTGGAATGACAAACCATTTGGAGAAAGATTGTTGGCACAAAGGTAAACCTCGGTACTAGTGTACAAATTGTAAGAGATATGGACATACCGAAAAGTTTTGTCGATATAAGATGGGGCAGACGGAACAACAGCCTGCAGAACAAGCAAACCACACTCAAGATCAATCACAACCTGAGGAACGTTTATTTATGGCCGGTAAACCTTCTCAACCACTTGGAGCCAACATTTGGCTCGTTGATAGCGGTTGTACAAGCCACATGACAGGTGATGTAAGCATGTTCAATTCCCTGGACAAATCCTACAAAGTCAAAGTAAAGCTGGGAAATGGGGATCTTGTGCAGTCAGAGGGCAAGGGTATTGTCACTATTCATACTAAAGGAGGTACCAAGCTCATTTATGATGTTCTTTATGTTCCTTGCCTAGATCAAAACCTATTGAGTGTGGCTAAAATGTTAAAGAATGGATACTCTGTCAATTTCAAGAATAATATGTGTATTATTCTTGATCCTCATGGTTATGAAATTGCAAATGTTGGAATGATAGATGAAAGTTTTCCCTTGGATTTCAATATGGCTAAACAACATGTCTATAGTGCCAAAACCGATGAAACCTTGCTGTGGCACAGAAGCAGGGACGGTCCTGTGATTCGCGAGGCCTGAGTCGAAGTCTTGAAAAAGGGCCCTTTGAACTATAGAACCGGGGGATTTTTGGGGGTTCGGGGGCAGCGCCCCCGAAATTTTTTTTTAGTCTAACGCACGGTATTAAACTAAAAAACTTAGAAAGAGCATCAAACGTAACTCATCTTTTCCTTCCTCTTCATCTTTCCCTCCCAATTCATTTTTATTAGTTTCGACATCTTCAACCGTCATTCACATTCACGGTCCTGTAATTGCTTTACACTAAATACCAAGAAAAAAGATTAAAAATCGGCATCAAATGAATTAAACAAGTCCTTTTGTCAAACAAATTTCAACAATTATTTCACAAATGCAACGGATCAAATCCACCCAATACTAATACAGTAATACTATTCTAAAGTAAATTAGAAAGCGGTCTCTACTAATTCAAAATTGGCATAAATATTTGAATACACATTGCTAAAAAGTAAAAAATGGAACTAAAAATTTGGATTGAATACTTCAATTGTTCTCTTATTATTCTTAAAATTGGGCCTAAAAATTTGGGTTAGATTCAAAATTGGGCCCTTCAGTAAAAAAAAAAAAGGGCAATACACAATTGAAACTCAGGTATAATGAATAAAAATGGGCCCCTAAAATGGCGGGCCTGAGGCGGTCGACTCAGTCGCCTCATTACAGGACCGCCTCTGCACAGAAGGTTTGGGCACTATAATCAGAAATCCTTGAAGTTTATGGAAGATAATGGTATGGTAATGGATATGCCCTCTCTTCATGTGACTAATGATCTTTGTGAATGTTGTCAAAAGGGGAAGATGAATAGAAAATCCTTTCCTGTTAACACTACTTGGAGGGCTGCAAAAAAACTTGAGTTAGTCCACAGCGATGTCTGTGGTCCAATGAGCATTCCATCTCTAAATGGAAGCAAGTATTTCTTATTATTCATTGATGATTTCACAAGGATGGTATGGGTTTATTTCATGACTAATAAATCTGAAGTTCTATCTATGTTTAAGAAGTTCAAAGCTTATGTGGAGAATCAAACTGGATGTAGCATTAAAGCCTTGAGGTCAGACAATGGTATGGAGTACAATTCTCGAGAATTCATAAAATTTTGTGAAGCTGCAGGCATTAATCATCAGCTTACCGTACCTTATACTCCACAACATAATGGGGTATCCGAAAGGAAAAACAGGACTGTGATGGAGATGGCTAGATGCATGATTATTGAGAAGTGCTTGCCTAAGTATTTCTGGGCTGAAGCTGTAAATTCAGCTATTTATCTTCTAAACAGGCTTGCTACAAGGGCTGTAAAGGATATGACACCATATGAAGCGTGGTTTGGGATAAAACCATCAGCTTAAGCACTGAAAGTCTTTGGTTGTGTTATTTTCACGTTCCCAAAGACCAAAAGAAACAAATTGGATGAGAAAGCGACTGGGTATCTTTTTGGGTCATGCAACTCAATCTAAAGGATCTGAGTTTATAACATGAAGACAAGGAAGATCACAATTTGTAGAGATCTTGAAGTCAATGAAATGGCCTTCTGGAATTGGGAGAAGAATTCAGTTGAAAAGCAATTTGCACTTCCACAGCAGGTTCCGAGCTCAGGAGGAGAAAATGCGAGTCCAAAAGACTCTATTGCAAGTGAAGATGATGATTATGATTCAGACTTGGATTCTCCAAATCCGAAAACTAAACCTCTATCCGAGATTTATGCGAGGTGCAATTTAGCTATCTCTCGAACCAAGAGATTTTGTTGAAGCTTCCAAATATGAAGAATGGCAAAAGGCTATGAAAGAGGAAATTAGCATGATTGAGAAAAACCAAACATGGGAGCTCATGACCAAGCCAAATGGGAAGAATGTGATTGGTGTAAAATGGGTTTACAGAACTAAGTTAAATCCCGATGGCTCCATTTTCAAACATAAGGCCAGGTTGGTTGTGAAGGGTTATGCACAAATGGCTGGAGTAGATTATGGTGATACATTTGCACCTGTGGCAAGGCATGACACTATCAGAATGCTATTAGCTTTTGCTGCTAACCGTGGATGGAGTGTTTTTCATTTAGACGTAAAGTCTGCCTTTCTTAATGGCATTCTTAAGGAGGAGATATATGTACACCAGCCTCAAGGTTTTGTAATTGCAGATGAAGAAGACAAAGTTTACAGATTGCGAAAAGCATTGTATGGGCTAAAGCAAGCACCCAGGGCTTGGTATGCTAGAATCGACTCTCATTTGATCCATCAAGGATTCATGAGGAGCGATAATGAAGCAACATTATATGTTAAAAGTCTAGAAGATGGAGAAAAACTAGTCTTGTCCCTGTATGTTGATGATATGTTAGTAACAGGGAGTAATTTTCAGCTTGTAAAGAAGTTCAAGGATGAAATGCAGCAAGCGTTTGAAATGTCAGATTTAGGGTTGATGAAGTACTTTTTAGGAATGGAGGTCTATCAGATGGAAAAAGGTATTTTTCTAACTCAAAGAAAATATGCTTGGGATGTCCTTAAAAAGTTTAATTTGGAGCAAGGAAAATCTGTTGCAACACCACTTGTCCAGAACGGAAAACTAACGCTCGATGATGGAGAAGACAAAGTGGATTCGACTATTTACAGGAGTATAATTGGTAGCCTTCTCTATTTAACCGCTACACGACCTGATCTTATGTTTCCAGCTAGCTTGTTGTCAAGGTTTATGCACTCACCAA
This sequence comes from Jasminum sambac, assembly GCA_018223645.1. Lineage (NCBI taxonomy): Eukaryota > Viridiplantae > Streptophyta > Magnoliopsida > Lamiales > Oleaceae > Jasminum > Jasminum sambac. The sequence continues at coordinate 35,189,396 of CP073646.1, read as the reverse complement.
GTCAGGCTCACCTTCATGCTGCTAGAAGGGTGTTGAGGTACATTAAAGGTACTGTTGATTTTGGTGTGTGGTATGAGAAGAAAGCTGGAGGAAAGTTGCAAGGATATGTTGACAGTGATTGGGCTGGCAGTATGGAGGATTCTAAAAGTACTTCAGAGTATATTTTTTCATTTGGATCAGGTCCCTTCTCATGGAATTCCAAAAAGCAGGATGTGGTGGCTCACCAATGCAGAGGTCGAGTATGTGGTCAGAGTCACGCAACAAATCAGGCAATTTGGCTTCGGAAATTAATGACTGATTTTGGAAAAGAGCAAGTTCAACCTACTATTATCATGTGTGACAATAAATCTGCAATCGCTATTGCAAATAATCCTGCCCAAAGATGGAAGAACAAAGCACATTAAAGTTAAATATCATTCAATTAGAGAAGCAGAAAAGAATCAGGAGATTAAGTTGGTGCATTGCGAGTCTGAGATGCAGATTGCCGATATCCTTACAAAGTCACTTCCCAAGAGTAGGTTCGAGGAATTGAGATGCAGGCTGGTAATTTCAAAGAAAAGTCTCAAGGAGGAGTGTTGAATTGATGAGACTTTATGGAGCTGATTTTATGGAATATTTTATCTAGTTTATGTTTCTTTATTTACTTAGTCAATGATAGTTTGTTCCACAAATCTAGGATTATCAAGTAGCAAATAATTCTGTTAGTTAAGATTTCTATCCAAAAATATCTGTAGTCATGATCTTTTTTCTGTATTTATACTCTTCATATCAATGGAATAAATCATCTTCCATAGTAAACTTCTTTTAGCATATTTTCACTACTGTTCCATTTTGCCTTTTTTTTCCACAAATCCCCATCAAAATTTTAATGAGTCAATTTTACGTTAGAAATAATTGTAACAGGAGCTTTCAAGAATTCTAACCATATATATGTTTCCTTAGGGATTAATTTATGCTTCTATGAAGAGCATCCATGTGTTAGTTAAATGACCAAAATTTATCTATAGTGGATGTGCTTGAAGATGTGCTAAATGAATCCCTAGGTAGTGTTTGTTAACTTGCAAGTCAAAAGTAACAAACAAGTAATAGTAAGATTATATTTATGTCCAAGAAAATACTTTTTTACTGTAATGTCAAAGAGGCTTATGATGTCTTATGTCTAAATTTAACATGTCCATTGTAAATCTCAAATACTAATTAAATTTTTATTTAACATGTGGGGTGTCAATTAACAGACCAAGACATACTTTTACATGGCTCCCTAAATTTAGGATTCCATTGTGCATGCTCCATAGTAATTAATGTATCCCGAGTCCTAACTAGAAATTAATTATAAAGTGCAGTTCAAACGAATATTTGATCAATAGAGGGTAATATAATATTCTACAAAGAAGAGTAAGGGTAACACGTACAATCATTTTATCTCATTATATTACTCTTTGTGCAACTCTCTTTGTTGTGTTTCAGGAAACTAATCGATCTTTATACCGGAATAATCACCATGAAAAAAAGTTACTCTCGTTGATGAAAATTTCAGTCTTTGCTACTTTTTCCAACTACATTCTTCTCACAAAACAATTCAGAAATGGTTTTTTACGAGTCGTTAAAAATGATATCACTTGTTGTGAATTTTTAAAGTACAAATAGGCTGGTATGCATTTTGATATTAAAACAAATATTACTATTTTCCACCATGTGTGTTTACTCAAACCAAAAATTTATTTTAACTACACATTATTTGTATTAATTGTCAACCACCTCCCACGCATTTTCTAGCTAGAGAACTGTTGCTTTTTCTCCTTGTAGACCTCTTTATAATTGATTATATAAATTGAGGCAATGTTATCTAAACAATTTCACACAGCTAGATATATATTGTTTCTTTCCTAATTGATTTATAATTTGACCGATCGGAGGCATTAAGTTTTGTCTAGTGACAATGTGGCAACACATGCTGCAAACTCAAGCATTATGATGTTGGATTTGTGGCTCACCCAACTCACTAAAATATGCAGGTGCTTTGTGTTTGGGAATTGGAAAGTGTCGCAAAGATAGTGAATGACGAAGTAGGACCAAACGCTCTAGACAAACTAAGGGTCTTGATTGTCGAGGCTTGTATTCCCTAAATTGAGCACTATAAAACTTAATACAACTTCCAAGTTTGACGATGTTCTTCTCTGAGAAGATTGAACTCGTCTCCCCTTCACTGCATATTTTAAAATTCTCTTCGCAAGAGCCAATTGCACCAAAGCTCAAGAAAATACACAGATAGGAAATCACGATTTTGTTGACTTCTCGAATGTCTTCGATCCAGGTATCTTCTTGATTCACAATTTGAAAGCTAAACAAATTTGCATTGATGTTATTTACTTAGGAGTAACTAGAATTTTTTGTCTTGTTAAATTAGCGGCTTGGGCTGATGAAAGTGGAAGAAACTTATTTTTGGATCTCATAACTAGAGGAGCTTGTGCAGAAGCCAAGAGCAGCATTTAATTTAATGCTTATCTTGTTATTATTTTTTTCTTAATCACATTCATGAGTTTCGAACTTTATCTTCATTTGCAAGATAAAACAACAATTGTTCTGTTCGGCTCGAATTTATAATTTGCTTGTTTGTGTGTATTAAGTACTGAAACTTATTAATTAAGGACAATGTTTTGTGCAGATATGAGTCTACTGTTTTGGATTTTCATCCAATAACCTCGTACTTTGCATTTGATTTTTGTAATAATATCATTACATGTTTTATCTTGTTGAGTTTTTAACAGTAAAAAGTAAGTTGATATTTGAACTTCAAGTCTTAATATGTTAATTTTCGCAGTCAAGTTGTCATGTACTCCAATTTGAGATTGGATTGATAATAAGGATAGTGTCCTAAAACTCGATGAGATCATTGTGCTTATTTTAAGATGATCAAGATAGCGCCCCAAAACCAGCAGAAATATATTTGCGTTTTTATATTTCATTAGTCTCGTTCCGTTGCCTACATGTGAACACATTGCAGTGCCCACACATGGGCCGATGAGCACCACCTGCCCCGAACCTCCACTGTCATGGGGGACACGTGTCGCACGTCCGCCTATGTGTGGGCACCCTAATTTGCCCATGTGTGAGCAGTGGAACAAAACCATATATTTCATATCATTCAATTATGTTTGTGGGTCAAGAAAATTTGATATGTATAATTTTTGTCTATCTTGTAGGATAATCAAGGATTTGTGTTAAATAGTCGTGTTGGCTGTTGCACAGTTTCTGTGTGGTTTATATATCTTAAAGGAGTTGGCATATTTGCCCGGTAAAATCTAGGGAAGAATGCGTGAGTTTATTTCTTCATATTTTTGTAACGAGTAACGTCGACAGTGAGCTTATTATTAGTAACTCTTTCAGTCGTCTCGTGGATAGAGATGATATGATGCCAATATGTTGAGTGCAAATTCAATAGAGTATATGGACGTGGAGAATTGTGCTTGAACCCAACATGGCCGCCCTATCATTACTCTAGTTGTGAATGTGTTTCTCTGATATTAAATTACCAAATTATATTATTTTGGCCAAACTACAACATTGGTATTAAAAACAAAACATTTTTTACGATTGGGTATTTTAAAAAGCTCTGGAAATATATTGGTATTTAAAACTTGACTTTTACGCACTTAGGTCCTTTTTCTTCGCCGGCGGTGGAATCTCGAATAAAATAATAGTATTTTCAAATTTTCCTATTTTTAATTAATTTCTGCATTTTTTATCCATTTTCATATTTTAAAAAAATCTTGATTAATAATAATAATAATATAAATAAATTACAAAATAAATTACAAAATAAAAAAAGCGACATGACTGGCCAAAAAAATTTTGGTGCGTGTTCGGTCCATTTGGATGGTTTTCGTCCATTTTCTCCATTAGTTTTGGTCCATAGTTTTGGATTTGATAATTTTATCAGATCCGAAAATTTTCAACACCGCAGCATTTGGTCGCATAAATATCATAACTTTTCATGATACATTTAAAACGCGCACAAATTAATATTAACCAATAGTTAATAATAAAATGTAATTATTGTAACTATATAAAATTTTAGTATGAATATATCACTGCAAAAACTTATGGAATATAAATAAATAATAAAAAATTCAAAAAAATAAAATAAAAAATCTAAACCCACCCGTTGCCCAACCCTCCCCCCCACCGCACCCCACCTCACCCCATCTGACCCTAATGCCGAATACGGTGTTTTGTTTGGGGTGGGGGAGTGCAATTTTTGCGACTAGCAACCCGCCATGACAAAAAACTGGGAGAAACCCGATAGCGAGTTTAGTTCGGATTGTGAATCGAGACCCATGGGTCGTGATTCATGACCGACTTCAATTGGCTACTGGGGCCTCACCGGCTTCAGAAAATCTGAGGGAAACCCCCGTAGTAGCCTTATTGGGATTTGGGGTGGGGGCAGGGGTCGGGTTTAGTTTTTTATATTTTTTTCATTTATTTATATTATTATTATTATTAATCAAGATTTTTATAGATAAAAAAAATAAATAAAATAGAAAATAGGAAAATGATTTTAAAAAAAGGAAAATTTGAAAATATTATTATTTTATTTGAGATTCCACCGCCGAAGGAGAAAAAGGACCTAAGTGTGCAAAATTCAAGTTTTAAATACCAATATGTCGCCGGAGTTCTTTAAAATACCAAATCGTCAAAAGTGTTTTTTTTTTTTTAATACCAATGTAGCAGTTTGACCTATTTATTTTAGAGCAATTATATTGCCAATGCATATTTCACTTAGCACACCACAAAATTAAAATTATTATTTTATTCTCGAATATAACCCTATACAAAATGACATAAATGACTACTTGTAGTTAATTTCTTTAATTGTAATTTTGTTAGTTACACCACAACCGTCTTCCCCACCTCCCTCCTCCCCACCAACCCCCGGCCGCGCGGCAACTGCTTGGATATGTGTGCTTTGAGCTACAATATATTAACCATTGGAAGTCTAAAGAAGTTAAAAATTCTCAATTTTTTTCCATTTGATCTCTTTGAATTTCCCATTGAAATAGCGCAACTTAATCAGTAACTTTAAATCGCTGGATTTGAGGTTTAGTAAAGGTCCCCATTCACTTCCACATGGCGTCTTATCGACTTTGAATAAACTGGAAGAATTGTGTTTGGGACCTCATTTTGCGATTTCGTGGGATGAAAAAGGAGATTATGAAGCAGGGAAAGAATGCATTGTAGCGTTTTTAGACTTTCGAAATCTGCACACTTGATCAAGACTTTCTTTTGGAATTGAAAAGCATGGCAACGACAAAGATTTCAACTCACTTAGGATGATTTTGCTATGAGTCAAATGAGGCAAGTGCTTTAGGCCCAGGGTAATAAATGGTCTTTTTTAAGGATTTTTTCTTGCTTTATGATCGGCCTTCATATTTGAAAATATTTGTTATGTATTTAAAAGTTTTTATCAAAAATAAATATTTGTTGGAATATAAAAACGTTAAAAAGTCACAAGGATTTAAAAGGAAAACTAGCTCGGAAACAATAAAGTTAGCGGAAGATGAGAGTTAGTACATAAGAATTCTTTTATTTATTTCTTGATGGTTTGATACAAAATGGACCACATGACTCCTATTTATACTAGTGGCGCCTCCTTTAAAACTAACTAGCATTTTGCAACCGTACATTTAATCCAATGACTGCAACTTATCATTTAAAATTCTCTAATAAAATATATTGTTATTAATAAAAATGCATTACCATTATTTAATGCAATGGTATATTTAGAAAAATACAACTAAAATTTATTTTTCCAATAACATTAATTGCAATTTCTTAAATTATGTAAAAGTAAACTATGTAAAAGTTAAACAAAGCCTATTTTTGTGGGACGGTGGAGTATTAATTAAGGTTATTTCGAAGTCCAGGTTTTGAATTTGATTTTGATAGAAATGTCAAAAATGCTTTGATACAATAACCATAAAATCTTCAAACCTGAACCAGCTGCGAATGCATGAACCTTCAAAGTAGAAGTTGAAGAAAGCTTGACAATTATAGGCCTTGTTAAATCTAGCTTTTGCTGAGTAATTTTAAAAATAAACACTTGATTAATTTGGCACCTAATATAGTAATGATGCAAGAAATAGAATAAAACATAGCTTACGATAATTTCGGTTAGTTTTAGTCAAACCAAAAATTTATTTTAACGACACTTGAGACCCGCTGCTGTTCTTCCTTGGTAACCATTTTATAATTGATATATAAATTTGAGGTATTATTATCAACACATTTTACATGGCTAGATATTGCTTCTTTTCGTAATTATTGACTTACAAAATTGACCAAGCCGAGGCTTTATGTTTTGTTTAGTAACAATCCCGTAACAATAATAGTTATTATGAACTCAAGCATTGCAATGTTTGATTTGTGGCTCACACAACTCACTAAGATATGCAAGTTACATTCGCTAACTTGGAGGAGCTTTATGTCGATGAACTGAGCAGTGCTGCAAAGATACTGAATGACAAGATACAACCAAAAGCTCTACAAACTAAGGATCCGATGACTATTGCACAATCTGATACAATTAAACATTGTGAAATATTACATGTATTATTTGACTTTGAGGATCTTAAGGTCACAAAGGACAAGACATTGAGCATCCTCGATCGAGAGTTATACGTAAGAATAACTAGAAATTTTTGTCCTGTTTATTAGGGCTCATGAATGTTGAAGCAATTGATTCGTGGAGATTGATAATAGAGAGAGCAGCCTAAAACTTGATCAGATTATTGTGCTTATCTTAAGAGAAGATATCAGAATCTTGCCTTTTCCTTTTTTCCAAAACAAGGAAGGAATATGCATGCATGTTGTCTACGTTTAGAATTTATAGGTTAGATTGATTAGCAAAGCTTTTCTTTACACGTAACTTGTTATGCGCCGGTGTGATATACGTATGGTCATTGCGATGTTTAAAAATAAATTGACAAGTGAAAGTTTTAATTAATTTATCATTGAAACAAAGTTATTATCATTGTAATTAATATTTTGTGACCCGGTGTTATAATATAAAAAATTTTAGGTAACTTATAGGTATCAATTAAGGTATTCAAGTTTCTATTTTATTTCTTGGAGATGCCTTAGTTGACTTGGCTTGTAGTTTTTGAATACATTCTAAACTTGACTTTGCATGTAGTATTTGAATATATTCATTTTCATTTACATTAAGAAATGATTATTAATTACATTGCTAACCCTGTAACACCTTATAAATTGACTTCATATGCTATTGAACTTTTAACCCCATGAGTTCAATTTCATTTCCTCTCAATTCACTATAAGCATCTATTTCCTCAGTTCATCAACAATTTATTATCAGAATACAGAGGAAAAAAAAAATCTACAGAGGTATGTTCTTTATATAATTGAGCCAACTTATTATAATATATTATGCGTCTCTTGGGTTCTTCTCAACTTGTTTGTCATTTCTTTTACATATATTCGTGTACACGCGCCCATGTTAGAACCTTGCACGCAAATACGACAGATATACCATTTGATTTTCCCTAATTGCAATTGTGATTCAGGTATTTTCCTTTTTATTTTGTTCTATTTGAAGTTTGGGAATATTGAATGGCCCGTTTATTTCGCCTACCCAGAGGACTTTTTAGAAACAAGTATCCAAAAGTGTACGAGATCAGACTCTTAGCCTATTTTGAGAAGGCAATAAGATTTTACACTAAACGAGTTACAATTATTGAGTAGTATACTATCAAGTCCCAACATATAAGTCATTCCGTATAGAGCTCACTCATTTTCACATCAAAGATCCCAGAATTCACAAATAGCAAGTACCAAACCACCACCGAAATCAGGTAACCCACTAAAAAATCAAGATTCAATTAATTTTTTAGCGACTATGCTGCTATTAATTAATTGATGCTTATGTGATCCAGTCCACCACATCTGCAATATATACCACATGCGTAGATATCAACACATACGACCTAATGTGTCAGTATAGTTAAGAAAAACCGCCTACCGCTAAGTAGCAAAGCACATGACCTTTACGAAACAGATAGGATGCCCACCTAATAAGGTGCAGGGTCAATAACCATTGTTTCATAATGCAAAAGAACAATATACTAAAATAAACTCAATCTATATAAGCCCCGTAATACTTAAAATTAAAAACTAATATTTGATTCATAATGTTAAATTAAGCTAATCACTTTCTTTTCGTCGTCTCTGGCTAACATACACACGTAAATTGTAATGTAAATTTTTTGACGCCTTCTTCTAAATGTCCTGTTTTAGTTCATTTTTGCATTGTTTTCAAACAAATTCTTTTGTCTTAGTAATTAATTTAGCAGGTATGATAGTATGTTTCGATTTATTTGATTAGTATAATTCAATCATTTACTGAATTACGGCAAACTTCAACATATGTTATCTAACCATCCTTCAATTTTAAAGAAAGAGATAGCAAAAATACAAGATGAGGAACAAAATTATTCGATCATGCCACATAAGTGGACTTTTGTTCACTGTTTTTTTCTGTTGAATTTTTTTTTTTTTAAGGATTTTTTTCTCTTGAATTAAATGTTTACTCTTCGAAGCTTGTTTGATACAATTTCTTCAAAAATCATTTTTATCCATCATAATTTTCGACTACTCATTGTACAGATTTGAATTTTTGAAATATTTTTGAAATATATTTTTTCCAATCACATGTCAAAAAATAATACCCTTATAAAAAGGACAATATAATGTCTCTCACAACCTAGATCAAACTAAAGAATATTCATGGTGTTTTCTCAATGATATAATGTATTATGTATAAACCATGCCTTGGAATGAAAGTATGGCTTAGCATTTATAGATGTAGATCTAATGCGTTGTTTGAGGTTATTTATTTTCCTTTGTCCATAACACGACTTAGACTCCATAACACGATTTACACTCCTATTTAGTCTACCCAACCACTAACTCAATAACTTAAGACCTATTACAATTCAATATTTAAATTAACTTTTGTTCACATAATATCCAATTACGAATAAGGCCTAACAAAATTTTTTCACCACCTGAAAGAAGAGTTTCATTCAATTTGCCTTTTATTTTACACATTCATCTTGCTATTTGCCGTTTTAAATAAAATTGAATAACATCCACTCTCTTCCTCGGCATATGATGTTATCTAGGCTTGTATAATTAATGCTCTGTAAAAGATGGGCATATTTCCTCCATATTGACTCAAAAGAAATAGTAGTAATTCCCCATCTCGAGACTGACTTAGAAATCTCTACATTGCCTAAAGCGTTCGGTACAACCATCAACTTTTAAAAGAGGATCTCATAGCAGAGACCGCCCGAGATATAGGCAATCTAGGCGACCACCTAGGACCTCCCAAAAAAAGTCCATAAATTCTTTTTCTTTTTAAATTAAATTATATATAAATTCAATTATAAGTATATTGGCAGGGCTTCAAATAATATTTCACTTGGGGCCCCAAAAATCTCTGGCCTCTGTCTCATAGACATCCAAACACAGTTAAAGATTAAATTTTTTCTATAAACCTTTTATATCAGTTCCAAGAGGGGTTCAGCGACGCTTTTTGTATCATTTTCAACTTTTCAATTATTCATAAACCTTTTTATATTAGTTTCAAGTGGGGTTTAGTGACACATTTGTTTGCTTAAAAGAACATAATTAAACCTCTTGCATAATTCATAAACCAAATGAGCACGGTCTATGAGTGATTTTCTTTCGAACATCATTGATTAAACAGTCGTGTACAATTTACAAATATATAAAATTTCTGAGTTTGAAAGAGTTAGAATTGTGGAGTTGGATAGAACTTTAGGATTGGGATTGTTTGAATTATTTCTATCGCTAACATGTACAAATCTCAATTTTTTTTTTCCCTTTTTCTATAATGTAAACATAAAGAAGCGATAGACGGGCGACACCATCATGGCCAATATAGACCGAAGACACTATCATGGTCGACAATACCAAATCCTTTATCATATATTAAAGGAAAAATTACTATTACTATATCTTGAAATGTCTCCATTTTCACAAATAATAACAATTTTATGCATGCTTAATCATTGTTATTATTCACTGTATACTTTTACTATCTCTTCTCATTTCCATGCAAAAGTGCGAGTATTATTTAATATCTAAAGTATTTTGTTGCAAATTTTCCTCCAGTAGGCGCCTCCGATTTGGCTAGTAATTAATGGCAGAAATAGCTATTTGGGCCGCAGAGAAGCTTGTAGAATATGCGATTGATCCAATACTGAAACAATTCAAATACTTGTTCTGCTACGGTAAAATTATCCAGAATCTTAGGGATGAACTCGGAACTCTTGAACGTCAACAAGCTGGGGTGCAACAATTGGGTGATGCAGAAAGGAGAAATGCCGACATTATTGACGAAAATGTTTTATCATGGCTTGGAAATGTTGAGAATATAAAGAAAGAGGCACATGATGTCCTAAATATTCCCGTGAATTCTGAAACGAAATGTTGGGGAACTAGGCGCTGCTAATTCCGCCCAAGATCAGTGGGACACAAAAATAATATGTAACTGAGAAAATAATGGACGCTAAAATAAGCACAAAATAAAACACCGAGATTTAACGTGGTTCGGCCAAACTGCCTACGTCCACGGACCCACACCAATATATTTCACTATCACAAAAGGAGGAGTACAAAAATACTACTTGTATTTTTCTGCCCTTTCTGTGAGGCTTTAACACTCCGCTCACTTTTGTCTCTGGTATATAGCTTCTACCTTTGAAGCTCTCTCTCTACACAAGATCTCTCTCTTTTCTCTCTATTGGTGTTGTAGTTGTGGTGTGTAACAATGCAAAATGGAGCTCAATTTATAGGCAAAATTGGGGGGCAAATATGGAAGAAAAACTTGCACCTAATCCTTTTGACTTTGAAAATATTTGGCCAATTTCAAAGCCATAATTCTTGACCATTTTTTCTTACCTCCCACCTAACAATCTCCCACTTGAAGACCGATTTTAATCAATCTTCACAATCATCTTTCACCTTGGGATATCTCATTTTGCGCTTTAGTGAAAAATATGATGTGGGTCACCACCTCTGTCTTCATTGCGAGAAGACCAAGCGGAAAGTGAGCATAGCTCCGGTTTCTCCTTAGTTCTTGTCTTTGTCATCATGTCAATTTGGATTCTTCTTTGCCTTGAATCTTTTCAAGCGTCAATACTCCATCTTCCAAAAGTGATCGATGAAGTGATAACGAGTCCAATATGTTTGGTTACGGAATGAAATGCGAATTCTTTGCCGGATGTATCGCACTCACATCCTTTGTGCAAGACATTCTTCTCTGTTGAAACCCAGTCGCCAACAAACCTTGTAACCATATCATCTCTTTGCTAGCCTCAGTTCTTGCCCGCGTACTGCCTTACGTAGTTGATAACGCAACAATCTTACGTATCTGCGAAATCCAACTAGCTGCAGAGCACCAATCGTAAAGACATAACAGGTAGTGCTTCTTCTGCGATCTACCTCACCCGGCAAAATCTGCATCTACGAAACCTCGTAGTGTCACCTCGCTTCGTCTAAAGCATAAGCATTTATCGGTAGTTCCCGTAGATATCTCAATATCCACTTTGCATCCCAATCTCGCTTTCGAGGATTTGCCATATATCTGCTCGCAACTCCCTTTGCATGAGCAATATACTGCAGTACAAACCATGGCATACATCAAACTTCCAATGGTGAGGCATATGGAATTTTAGCCATGAAGTTTCTCTCCTCTTACGTCTTAGGAGGCGGTGGTTGGATAAGCGGAAATGATTCGCTAATGGCGTCTTGGCCGGCTTTGCTTGCTCATGTTGAACCTTTGCGAGATTTGATCAACATACTTGGCCTGTGACAACTGCAAAACACCATTTTGCTTGTCTCTACAAATTCTCATCCCTAGAATTTGCTTTGCTTCTCCCAAATCCTTCATTTCAAATTCCACCGATAGTTGCTTCTTCAACTTCTTGATCTCGTCCATGTCCGAGCCTGCTACTAACATGTCATCGACATAAAGTAGCAAAATGATATATTTGGACTCGAACCGCTGAGTAGCAACAATGGTCGCATTACACTTCATGTAGCCATTTTTCTCGCATAAATCCATCAAATTTCTTGTACCCTGTCTAGGCGCTTGCTTTAAGCCGTATAGGCTTTTCTTCAATTTGCATACCAGCTTCTCCTTTCCTTTCACTGAGAAGCCTTTCGGTTGCTGCATATAGATTTCCTCCTCTAAGTCACCATGGAGGAAAGCAGTTTTCACGTCTAACTGCTCCAAGTGCAAGCCCTCCGCTGCAACAATGCTCAACACTGATCGAATTGTTGTCAGCTTCACAACTGGCGAAAATATCTCTGTGTAATCAATTCCTTCTTTCTGTTGGAAACCTTTGACTACCAATCTCGCCTTGTACCTCTTTGAACCATCATGTTCTTCTTTGATTCTGTACACCCATTTATTGTTGAGAGCTTTCTTCCCTCTGGGCAACTTAGCTAGTTCCCACGTCTGGTTGGAGATGAGAGACTTTATCTCATCTTTCATTGCAAGCTCCCACTTAACAGAATCTCCCACCTGACATGCCTCGTCATAGCATTCAGGTTCACCGTCGGTGAGCAACATGTAGTTCATGTACTTCGATTCGGAACATGAGGTCGACTTGACCTCCTCACAATGGGGTCGGGTGAGCTGTGGTGAATCGGCCTCGAGATGGGCTCCTCTGTCTGGCAGACCCTCATGCATGCTGCTTTGACGTACTTCCTTCTGGAGTGTCGTCCGGAACAACATATGTTGGATCATCGTTTGTTGTGTCATTGGACTGAACTGCATTTCTGTCCTTGTACATCACCTTTTCATTGAATATGACATCCCGCCGATGAGCTTTTTGTTACGATCATCCCAAAAGCGGTGCGAACTCGTCTCCACCATATCCAACGAAAGTACACTTTAGTGATTTGGAGTCTAACTTACTCCTGGCATTATCACTAATGTGCACATACGCGACACAACCAAATACTTTCAAATGAGAAAGTTTCACTTCTTTCCCGCTCCAAACTTCTTAGGTATCTGTACTCCAATGGTACCGCAAGCGGTCCACGATTAACAAGGTATGCCGCCGTATTGATACGCCCAAAGCTGTTTTGGCGAGGCTGCATGTATTCTCATGCTTCTGGCTCTTTCTGTCAAAGTCCGATTCATGCGTTCTGCAACTCCATTCTGTTGCGGTGTTCCTGGCAACGTTCTCTCCAACTTGATGCCATTTTGGTAACAAAATTTCTTGAACGCCAAATTTTCGTACTCTCCACCATTGTCAGATCTCAACTTCTTTACTCTCAAACCAGTTTCATTCTCCACCATGGCTTTCCACTTCTTGAACGCCTCGAACACATCGGATTTATGTCTCAAGAAGTAAACCCACACCTTTCGAAAGTGGTCATCAATGAAAGTCACGAAGTATGACTTTCCGCCAATCGATGAAAGCGTTGTTGGACCCCACATCTGTGTGGACAAGTTCAAGCTTCTCTTTCTTTAGAGTTACGCCACTTGTATTGAAACTCACCCGTTTACGCTTCCGAAAATACAACTTTCGCAAAAGTCTAAATCAATAGATCAAGCCCTGGTAGTTTCCTTTTGCATGCATGTACTTGAGCCCTTTACGCTCATATGCCCAAGTCTTTGGTGCCACAAGTTCGCATCCTTACTATCGGCAAGCTGCGATTGTCATACACGCGTCGCCGTCGTGTATAGGGTGCCACTATCCTTGCCACGTCACGATTATCATGGCCCCCTTGGTGATTTTCCAATTATCACCAGAGAAGCTTGTGTCACATCCTTCTCTCGACAATTGTTTGACGGAGATCAAATTTTTCCTCAATTCTGGAATATGTCTCACGTCCTTCAATTTCCATACAGATCCATTGACATTGATCTGTACTTCTCCTATGCCCACCACGCTGCAAGGATGATCGTCTCCGAGATATACTTCTCCGAAGTTTCCCGACACATAATTTGCAAAAAAGTGTCGATTTGCGGTGGCATGGAACGATGCTCCAGAGTCTATTACCCAATAGTCGGCCTTCTTCTCCATGGAACATATCAACGCATCACGCGTTTCTTGATCCACGACATTGACCTCGGTCTTGTTCTCCGTTTCCTTTAGAGCGCCCTACAGCGATTTTTGTAGTGCCCAACCTCGACCGCAATTCCAACATTCAGCGACTTTGACTTGTTGGAATTTATGTGATTTTGGATCTCGATGCGCCATTCCTCGACTTGCTCAGATCCACGCTGTGCCCTCTGTTTGAACTTACGCCTCTACTATCTACATTGAAAGCGGCCGGAAGTTGAAGGCGCATCATTGTCTCCGGATCTCCTCAGTCAAGATCATGCTCACAACGTCATCGAACTTCAATTTCGACTTACCGGCCGAGCTACTGATGGCCGTCACTGTGCCATTCCAGCTCTCAGGCAACTGCCCAAGAATTAATAGAGCTCGAACCTCATCACTAAAAGTGATTTCCACCGTGGTCAATTGGTCTACTACCTCATTGAATTCGTTGAGGTGTTCTCCAAATCTCCCGCTTCTGTCATCTTCATATTGAACAATTTCTTGATCAAATGAACTTTATTTCTTTATGAGCAATTTGTTCATACATACTGGATAGAGCTGCCATGAGAGACGCCGTTGTCTTCTCATTTTTAATGTTGAAAGCGACCGACTTTGATAGGGTCAATCTAATTGCGCCAAGTGCTTTTCGATCAAGCACCTCCCACTCGTCGTCTTTCTCGCCTTCTGGCTTTTCTTTTAACGGCTTATATAGGTCCTTCTGATACAAATAGTCTTCCATTTGCATTTTCCAATATCCAAAATTTTTGCCATCAAACTTATCAATTTTGGAAATTCTCTCGTCTGTCGCCATTACTCCCACTTGAACAAAATGTGATTTTTCGAGAAATCGTTTCTGATGTGGAAGATCAGTCTATGCTGCAACCACAGAGCATACTAAGAATTTCAAGAGATATCACAAACAAAGCTCTGATACCAGTTGTTGGGGAACTAGGCGCTGCTAATTCCGCCCAAGATCAGTGGGACACAAAAATAATATGTAACTGAGAAAATAATGGACGCTAAAATAAGCACAAAATAAAACACCGAGATTTAACGTGGTTCGCCAAAGCGCCTACGTCCACGGACCCACGCAATATATTTCACTATCACAAAGGAGGAGTACAAAAATACTACCTTTGTATTTTCTGCCACGCAAAGGCTTTAACACTCCACTCACTTTTGTCTCTCGTGTATAGCTTCTACACTGAAGCTCTCTCTCTACACAAGATCTCTCTCTTTTCTCTCTATTGGTGTTGTAGTTGTGGTGTGTAACAATGCAAAATGGAGCTCAATTTATAGGCAAAATTGGGGGGCAAATATGGAAGAAAAACTTGCACCTAATCCTTTTGACTTTGAAAATATTTGGCCAATTTCCAAAAGCCATAATTCTTGACCATTTTTTCTTACCTCCCACCTAACACGAAATGCCTATGCATCAATCCAAACTTGAAATTTCGTTATTGGCAGGGCAGGAAAGCTACCAAGATAACTACCACAATTGTTGAGTTTCAAGAAGAAAGGTGTGTTTCCAACTGTGGGTTACCCTACACCACCTGAGCAAATGTCGATCCATATGATACATGATACCGAAGGTCTTGACACAAGGATATCCAAAAGGAATGAAATTGTAGAAGCTCTAAAAGATGAAAACACCCACATTATCGGGATTTGTGGCATGGCAGGAGTTGGTAAGACAACAATGGCTCATGAAATAGCAAATGAAGTCAAGCAATTTTTTTTATGAGGTTGTCATTGTAACTGTATCGAAGGACCCAGACACTAAAAAGATTCAAGATCAAATTGTTGAAGCGCTCGGCAAAAGGATTCAAGAGAACAACAATGAAGGGGTGAGAGCTGGACGAGTTAAAGAAAGGCTTACTTATGATGTTCATGGTAAAATTCTTATAATACTCGACGATGTCTGGGAAGAAGTTGAGTTGCAAAAAATAGGGATTCCTCAAAAAGGTGATCACAAGGGGTTGAAAATTCTGTTAACAACGCGCCGTAAAGAGGTATGTGATATCATGGAAGCTGATAGAATTTATGAAGTTAAAGTCTTGCCTGAAAATGAAGCATTCAAGCATTGAAGCAAAGATTTCAGATGATACAAGTGAAGTTGTGAAGGGCCTAGCCGCACAAGTTGCAAAGAAATGTGATGGGTTGCCTCTTTCACTTGTTATTATAGGCAAGACATTGATAAATAAAGAGGAATTCGTATGGCGAGATGTGCTACAACAACTGAAGAATTCTAAAGTGACAAATATCAAAGGAGTGAATGAACGGGTGTTCAAAGTTATTGGGTATAGCTACGACAACTTGGAATCCGAAGATGTCAAGTCATTGTTTTTGCTCTGCTCTTTGTTCCCTGAGGATTACAATATCTCAATTGAAACATTGGTGAGATATGCAAGGGGACAAGACATGTTCAAAGATACTGCCACATTATTCGACATGAGAACTAGGATAAGTTCCATTATTTCTGATCTGAAAGATAGTTATTTGTTATTGTCAGGAAAAATTGAGGATACAGTGAAATTGCATGATGTTGTGAGGGAGTTTTGCTTACTAATCGCATCCCAAGGAAAACATGTCTATATGGCAAAACACAATGATTTGAAAGAGTGGCCCGAACATGTTGACGATAACTCGCACACAGCCATCTCATTGAAATTTGGTCATGGGAGAGTTGAGCTTCCGAGTGGGCTAGAATATCCAAACCTCAAGTTGTTTATGCTGGAATCCAAAGGCCAGTTATGGAACCATACGGAAATGATTATATCCAATGATTTCTTTTCAAATATGAACCAACTAAGAGTTCTTCAACTCAACCATTTCAAGTTAAATCAAATCTCATTGTCACCACAATCCTTGACAAATCTTCAAACCTTGTGCCTTGAAGGCTCTGTTTTCGACACCGAAATATCAGCCATTGGAAATCTAAAGAAGTTAGAAATTCTTAGTTTCTTTGAATCTCGTCTCTCTAACTTTCCCATTGAAATAGCACAACTTAGCAACCTCAAATTGTTGGATTTGAGGTTTAGAAGTTTTCCTCATCCACTTCCACGTGGTGTGTTATCGAGCTTGAGAAGACTTGAAGAACTATATTTGGGAGCTCACTTTGTGCCATGGTCTTATGATAATAATAAAGTGGAGAAACACTACATGTACATTATTGAAGAATTAAGTTCATTGAAGGGTCTTGAAACTTTCCAAATCTGGGCATATGATCCAGAGTTTCTTCTGGAATTGTTAAGAAGGATGTCACTTGAGAATTTGCGAAGATTTCAAATCATCTGTACTAGATTCCCACCTGTACTAATAAACCCAAATTATCAATGCGGAAGAAGCTTAGGTCTCGATGGATTCACGGAAAGTATGATGACACAATCAATTATCCATGACTCGTTGTTGTTGAGAACTGAAAACCTCACACTCGATCATTGCGGCCCATTAAAGAATTTCGTCAATGAGTTACATGAAGGAAGCTTTGTTAACTTGAAGAAATTAATTCTATTGTCTTGCCCTGTTGAGTATCTCATTGATACCACTGAGTTCAGCCCAAGAAGCACTTTTAATAACTTGGAACAACTCCATTTACAAGATTTGTTTGATCTGAAAGGGGTATGCAATGGGAATCTACCACCTGGGGCCTTTGCTAGACTGCAAGAGGTACATCTAATTGACTTACCCATACAACATCTGTGGAGCGGAGTCATAAAACCTCCATCCCTCTGCAACGTCAGGGTAATGCATGTGTCGAATTGTGGGAAGATTAAAAGCATATTTTCAGAGTCGGCGGCAAAATGCTTGCTAAATCTTGAAATATTTGTTGGGGAACTAGGCGCTGCTAATTCCGCCCAAGATCAGTGGGACACAAAAATAATATGCAACTGAGAAAATAATGGACACTAAAATAAGCACAAATATGGAACACCGAGATTTAACGTGGTTCGGCCAAACTGCCTACGTCCACGGACCCACACCAATATATTTCACTATCTCAAAAATGAGGAGTACAAAAATATCACACTGTATTTTCTCTGCCTACGCAAAGGTTTTATCACTCCACTCACTTTTATCTCTCGTGTATAGCTTCTATACTGAAACTCTCACACTCTCTCTACACAATGGCTATTGTGTTTTTGGTGGTGATTGTGGTGTGTTGAAGCTGCAAACATGCCTCGTATTTATAGGGAAAGTTTGGAGAAAACTACACAATCTTCAAGCCACAATTTTTGACATTGGCTATGGTGATTCCAAATTCAATCCACAATTTTTGACAAGCCAATCTCCAAGCCCTTCATTCTTGACTTTCTTTTTCTTCTTTGTTGACACTAACAATCTCCCACTTGAAGACTGATTTCAATCTGTCTTCACAATCTGGCTTTCACCTTGGGACATCTAATTTTGCAGCTACGTGAAAAATATGATGTGGGTCATCACCTCTGTCTTCATTGTAGAAGACCAACTGAAGCTGAGCACAGCTCCAATTTCTCCTTGGTTACTGTTTTCGTCATCATGTCGGCTGGGTTTTTGGTACCTTGAATCTTTTCAAGCTTTAATACTCCATCTTCCAAAAGTGATCTGATGAAGTGATAACGGAGCCCAATGTGTTTGGTTCTTGAATGAAATGCTGAATTCTTTGCCGATGTATCGCACTCGACTATCCTTTGTGCAAGACATTAGCTCTGCTCAAACCCACTCGCCAACAAACCTTGTAACCATATCATCTCTTTGCTAGCCTCGATTCGCCACGTACTCGCTTACGTAGTCGATAACGCAACAATCTTACGTATCTGCGAAATCCAACTAATCGCAGAGCACCAAGCGTGAAGACATAACCTTGTAGTACTTCTCCTGCGATCTACCTCGCCCGACAAAATGCGCATCTCACGAAACCTCGTAGTTTCACTTCGCCACGTCTAAAGCATAAGCATTTATCGGTAGTTCCGTAGATATCTCAATATCCACTTCATCGCATCCCAATGTCGCTTCAGATTTGCCATATATCCGCCACAACTCCCATTTGCATGAGCAATATCCTGATGCAGTACAAACCATGGCATACATCAAACTTCCAATGGTGAGGCATATGGAATTTTAGCCATGAAGTTTCTCTCCTCTTCGTCTTAGGAGACCGGGTCGTTGGATAGACGGAAATGATTCGCTAATGGCGTCGATGGCGGCTTTGCCTTTGCTCATGTTGAACCTTTGCAGATTTGATCAACATACTTGGCTCGTGACAACTGCAAAACACCCTTTTGCTTGTCTCTACAAATTCTCATCCCTAGAATTTGCTTTGCTTCTCCCAAGTCCTTCATTTCAAATTCCACCGATAGTTGCTTCTTCAACTTCTTGATCTCGTCCATGTCCGAGCCGGCTACTAACATGTCATCGACATAAAGTAGCAAAATGATATAGCTGGACTCGAACCGTTTGAAGTAGCAACAATGGTCAGCATTACACTTCATGTAGCCATTTTTACGCATAAATCACAAACTTCTTGTACCCTTTGTCTGGCGCTTGCTTTAAGCCGTATAGGCTCTTCTTCAATTTGCACACCAACTCCTCTTTTCCTTTCACTGAGAAGCCTTCTGGTTGCTGCATATATATTTCCTCCTCTAAGTCACCATGGAGGAAAGCAGTTTTCACATCTAACTGCTCCAAGTGCAAGCCCTCCGCTGCAACAATACTCAACACTGATCGAATTGTTGTCAGCTTCACAACTGGCGAAAATATCTCCGTGTAGTCAATTCCTTCTTTCTGCTGGAATCCTTTGACTACCAATCTCGCCTTGTACCTCTTTGAACCATCATGTTCTTCTTTGATTCTGTACACCCATTTGTTATTAAGAGCTTTCTTCCCTCTGGGCAACTCAGCTAGTTCCCACGTCTGATTGGAGATGAGAGACTTTATCTCATCTTTCATTGCAAGCTCCCACTTAATAGAATCTCCCACCTGACATGCCTCGTCATAGCATTCAGGTTCACCGGCATCAGTGAGCAACATGTAGTTCATGTACTTTCGATTCGGAACATGAGGTCGACTTGACCTCCTCACAATGGGAATTGGAGCTGGAGGCTGTGGTGAATCAACCTCCGAGACGGGCTCTGCTCTGCGCAAACTCTCATCCGCATGCCTTTGACGCATTTCCTTCCGGAGTGTCGTCAGGAACATATGTTGGATCGTCATTTGTTGTGTCATTGACCGCATTGCATTTACGTCCTTGTACATCACCTTTTCATTGAATATGACATCCCGCTTCGATGAGCTTTTGTTACGATCATCCCAAAAGCGGTACTAACTCGTCTCCACCATATCCAACGAAAGTACACTTTAATGATTTGGAGTCTAACTTACTCCTGGCATTGTCACTAATGTGCACGTACGCGACACAACCGAATACTTTCAAATGAGAAAGTTTCACTTCTTTCCCACTCCAAACTTCTTCCAGATCTCAGACTCCAATGGTACCGACGGTCCACGATTAACTAGGTATGCCGCCAGTATTGACGTGCCCAAACTCGCTTTTGGCGGCTCGCATGTATTCTCATGCTTACGGCTCTTCGTCAATGTCCGATTCATGCGTTACGCAACTCCGTTACATTGCGGTGTTCACGCAACGTTCTCTCCAACTTGATGCCATTTTGGTAACAAAATTTCTTGAACGCCAAATTTTCATTCTCCACCATTGTCGGATCTCAACTTCTTCACTCGCAAACCAGTTTCATTCTCCACCATGGCCTTCCACTTCTTGAACGCCTCGAACACATCGGATTTGTGTCTCAAGAAGTAAACCCACACTTTTCTCGAGTGGTCATCAATGAAAGTCACGAAGTATGACTTTCCGCCAATCGATGAAACTGTTGTTGGACCCCACACATCTGTGTGGACAAGTTCAAGCTTCTCTTTCTTTAGAGTTCTGCCACTTGTATTGAAACTCACCCGTTCTGCTTCCGAAAATACAACTTTCGCAAAAAGTCTAAATCAATAGATCAAGCCCTGGTAGTTTCCTTTGCATGCATGTACTTGAGCCCTTTCGGCTCATATGCCCAAGTCTTTGATGCCACAAGTTCGCATCCTTGCTATCAAGAATCTGCGATTGTCATACACGATTCGCCGTCGTGTATAGGGTGCCACTATTCTTGCCACGCGGCGATTATCATGGCCCCCTTGGTGATTTTCCAATTATCACCAGAGAAGCTTGTGTCACATCCTTCTCTCGACAAGCGTTTGTGAGATCAAATTTTTCCTCAATTCGGAATATGTCTCACGCCCTTCAATTTCCATACAGATCCATTGACATTGATCTGCATTTCTCCTATGCCCACCACGCCGCAAGGATGATCGTCTCAGAGATATACTTCTCAAGTTTCCCGACACATAATTTACAAAAAGTGTCGATTTGCGTGGCATGGAACGATGCTCCAGTCTATTACCCAATAGTCGGCCTTCTTCTCCATGGAACATATCAACGCATCACGCGTTTCTTCGGTCACGACATTGACCTCGGTCTTGTTCTCCGTTTCCTTTGGAGCTGCCCTACACTGATTTTTGTAGTGCCCAATCTGACCGCAATTCCAACATTCAACAGATTTTGACTTGTTGGAATTTATGTGATTTTTGGATCTCGGTCTGCCATTCCTCGACTTGCTCCGTCCACGCCCGTGCCCTCTGTTTGAACTTCTGCCTCTGCTATCTACATTGAAAGCGGCCCCGGAAGTTGAAGCTGCATCTGACTGTCTCCGGATCTCCTCAGTCAAGATCATGCTCACAACGTCATCGAACTTCAATTTCGACTTACCGGCCGAGCTACTGATGGCTGTGACTGTGCCATTCCAGCTCTCAGGCAACTGCCCAAGAATTAATAGAGCTCGAACTTCATCACTAAAAGTGATTTCCACCGTTGTCAATTGGTCTACTACCTCATTGAATTCGTTGAGGTGTTCTCCAAATCTCCCGCTTTCCATCATCTTCATATTGAACAATTTCTTGATCAAATGAACTTTATTTGCCGCAGATTTGTTCATACATCTTTGGATAGAGTCGCCATGAGAGACGCCGTTGTCTTCTCATTTTTAATGTTGAAAGCGACCGACTTTGATAGGGTCAATCTAATTGCGCCAAGTGCTTTTCGATCAAGCACCTCCCACTCGTCGTCTTTCGCCTTACGGCTTTTCTTTCAACGGCTTATATAGGTCCTTCTGATACAAATAGTCCTCCATTTGCATTTTCCAATATCCAAAATTTTTGCCATCAAATTTATCAATTTTGGAAATTCTCTCGTCTGTCGCCATTACTCCCACTCAAATGCAAAACGTAATTTTCTCAAAAAATCGTTTCTGATGTGGAAGATCAGACTACGCTGCAACCACAGAGCATACTAAGAATTTAAGGAGAAATCACGAACATGGCTCTGATACCAGTTGTTGGGGAACTAGGCGCTGCTAATTCCGCCCAAGATCAGTGGGACACAAAAATAATATGCAACTGAGAAAATAATGGACACTAAAATAAGCACAAATATGGAACACCGAGATTTAACGTGGTTCGGCCAAACTGCCTACGTCCACGGACCCACACCAATATATTTCACTATCTCAAAAATGAGGAGTACAAAAATATCACACTGTATTTTCTCTGCCTACGCAAAGGTTTTATCACTCCACTCACTTTTATCTCTCGTGTATAGCTTCTATACTGAAACTCTCACACTCTCTCTACACAATGGCTATTGTGTTTTTGGTGGTGATTGTGGTGTGTTGAAGCTGCAAACATGCCTCGTATTTATAGGGAAAGTTTGGAGAAAACTACACAATCTTCAAGCCACAATTTTTGACATTGGCTATGGTGATTCCAAATTCAATCCACAATTTTTGACAAGCCAATCTCCAAGCCCTTCATTCTTGACTTTCTTTTTCTTCTTTGTTGACACTAACAATATTGGAGGTAAGGGATTGTGACATGTTAGAGCATATTGTTTCAAGGGACGATGCACAAAATGAAGCTACTGATCAAGTGCTTGAGTTTAAAAAATTGCAATATCTCGACCTTCGTGGCCTCAAAAGTTGGAAAAGCTTCATATCTCAATCAAATGCAGATACCAAAACAATAATCAACCAGGTACCTACCTTTTCTTTTCGAATAAGGGCATGTTTGATTCACATTAAATTTCATCAAATTAAATATACTCCATGTAAATATATTAGTTGAAACCATAAATTTAGTTGATATTAAAAAAATATTATTATTTTCCTCCATATAAATTTAGTCAAAACCAAAAATTTATTTTAACTGCACATTACTTGCATTAATTGTTAACAATCAGCAAAATTTTTTGTGACCCGCTTCTTTTCCTCCTGGTAGACCTTTTTATAATTGCTATATAAATTTGAGGTACTAGTCATCCACACATTTTACGCGGCTAGATATTGTTTCCTTTGTAATTGATTTATGAATTGTCCAAGCAGAGGCATTAAGTATTGTTTAGTTACAATGTTGTAGCACAAACAGTTATTACAAATTAGAGCATTATGAATTTATGACGATGGATTTGTGGTTCACACAACTCACTAAAATGTGCAGGTTAAATTGCCTAACTTGGAGAAGCTTTATGTGAGCCAATTGAACACGGTTGCAACAATACTAAATGACAAGATACAACCAAAAGCTCTATACAAACTAAGGGAATTGGATGTATCTGATTGTCATGATATTATGACTATTCTACAATCTGATACAGTTAACGTTATACAAAATCTTGAAAGTCTAAAGGTATCTTCTTGTGAAACATTACGTGTTTTGCTTTCGCTCGAGGGTCTAAAGGTCATAAAAGAGGAGACACAGAGCATCCTTCACCGACTGAGATCCCTGCAATTGTTTTTCCTTCCCAAATTAGAGCACATTGCGAGGAACGTTCCTCAAGGAATTTGCATCTTCCGCAATTTGACAACACTTGATGTTCACTTTTGTGATAGCTTAAGGTACTTATTCTCACCTTCTATGGCCAGTTCACTTTTGGGCCTTGAAACTCTAAGCGTTACTCGTTGCGAAACAATTGAAACGATTGTCAAAAGGGAGGAAGAAGAAGAAACTGAGGAATCAGCATTCACTGACAACAAAGGAGGAGAGTTATGCAAACTTGTATTCCCTAAATTGAGCACTCTAGAACTTACACTACTTCCAAGTCTGACAATGTTTTGCTCTGAGAAGATTGAACTCGTCTTCCCTTCACTGCATAGAATGGTCATTGATGACTGTCCTGTGATGGTAAAATTCTGTTCACAAGAACCAATTGCACCAAAGCTCAAGAAAATCAGGAAATTATCTGGGAAATCTGTTGACTTCTCAAATGTCCTGGATCCAGGTATCTCCTTGATTCTGATTTTGAAATCTAAATATAATTGCACTGATGTTATTTATGTAAGAATAACTAAAGATTGTTTTCCTGTTTTTTATCAGAGTCATGAATGTTGAAGGACTTGAATGGCGGAGGTTATAATTGGAAGAGCCAAGTGTAGCATTTATCTTTTCACTATTTGTTCTTAATCACATCCATTGAGCACTATTTCTGAGTTTCAAATTTTATCTGCATTATCTCCAATAAGACCAACAATTGTTCAGTTGGAACTTTATAATTTGCTTGTTTGTTTGTATTAAACACTGAATAAGGATAAATGTTTGTCCATTTACTATTTCTCATGTTCCTTCAACAGGCAGGTACTTTGCACTTGATTTTGTAATAATATTGCAGGATTGATATGTTGCCGACGCAGAGACAATTTTTATTTTCCCAACATTGATGTAGCTAGCATCCTGAGCTAACATACTGAGATTGGGTTTACTGGGATAGCTTAGATGATGCAAACACAATCTCAACACGCCACATCAGCACTGGGACAATAAAAATTATCACAACGTTGAAAATATATCAAATAACCTTGTCACTTCTTTTATCTTGCCGAGCTTTCAACAATAAAATGTAAATTGGTATTTGAAATTCAAGCCTTAATATGTTAGCTTGCATCATCTGGTGATGATGTCATTACTCATTACATATATAAGGAAGAACTTCGTCTACCCCAGTTTAATCATGTTGAAATCTCTGCGCCTTCACTCCTTTGAGATTGAAGCTGGTCTTTAACATGTTTTAAAGCATCAAGAAGCTCTGGATCAATGATTTGATTCGTTTCTCGATCCCACCAACGTCGCTTTTTTTTTTCATCTCAGTCATCATTTGCTTCGTTCCTCTACAATAATTAAGGGTAGATAAGGTTTTGTTAATGTTATTTCAAAGTTGAGGTTTTCTATTTGATTTTGATAGAAACATCCAAAACGCTTCTGATACAATAGCCACAAAATCTTCAAGGGTGCACCCATCCCTTTACTAAATACACCCATTTTTTACCATTTTTGAAAATCAAAAAGAAACAAAAAAAGAAAAATAACTAAAATACCCTCCCTTTTCCCTCTCTCTCCCCTCTCTCTCTCTTCCCTCTTTCCCGCTCTCCTCTGTCTCCCTCTCTCTCTCCTCTTTCCCGCTCTTCTCTGTCTCCCTCTCTCTCGCCCTCTCTTCCCTCTTTCTCTCTCCTCTCTCCTCTCTCCTCTCTCTTCTCTTTTTTTTTTCATGTTTGTTTGCACACATGAGTTTTTTCATTCGTTGTGTTCAGAGGCATTTGAGTGTGTTGGGCGAAACAGTATTTAAACAAAAATTTAAACTAAAAATGAGTAATTTTTAAAAAAATTTTCATGTTACCCTTACTAATTGCACCGGCCCAATCGTAGATTTTTTGTTCAAATTTTTTACAACCACTTTCATGAATAATTTTGAAATTTATTTTTAAGTTTTTTACAACCATTTTGACGATTAATTTGGAAATCTTTTTGTAGTAATTGACTTTATCCTATTAGTGTTAAATATAATCATTAAAAAATTCAAAATTTTTAAACCATTTACGAGTAATTTTGAAATTTCTTTTAAATTTTTAACAATCACTTTAATGATAATGAATTTCGAAATTTTTTGAATAATACAGTAATTGTATCCGGTAAATTGTTAAATATAATTATTAAAAAAACTTTAAATTTCAAAAAATAATTTTTTTTTTTTGGCATGTTCGCCCCCAAGGGGGCGAACATTTTTAATGGATGTTCGCCCTCTTGGGGGCGGACAGTCTTATACTAAGCCCCAAGAGGGCTATCAGCTTCTCAGCTGTTGCCCCCTTGGGGGCGAACATGCCAAAAAAAAAAAAAAAAAGGAAAGAAAAAGAGCGAGGGTAAAATGTGGATATGGAAATTAATGGGTGTATTTAGTAAAGGGGTGGGTGCATTTAGCCCCACCCAATCTTCAAACCTGAACCTGAACCAGCTGCAAATGCATGAAGCTTCAAAAGTTCAAAGTAGAACTTGATCAAGAAAGCATGACAATTATAGGCCTATTAAATATAATCTTGCTTGTTCTCAATAATGTTGAGTTGCTTCACTTGGGCCTGTCCAGAATGGGCCTTATCCTACCCGGATAAGGCTGGTCTGTTAGCTTTCAAAATTTGCTATTTTGATACACCAGACTTGTTGGAGATTTTTGGGCCGATCCGTTACAACTGGGCCTTATATAAGGCAACTGTAGAGGCATTTGTTCTTCAGATCACTCTCTCGTCTCCCTTCTCTTATTCTCTTCTTGTCACTCTCAAACCCTAGCATAACTTTGTGTATTGGTAGGATTTGCCTCATCTTGTTGAGGATTCTGCAGTGGTAGTGAATGAGAGATAATTTCGAGACCTTGTAATTGTGTATTATTGATCTTTCTAGTGGATTTAGAGCTATTCCCTTGCGGATGCTCAACGGGAAACGTACTCCATTCTTGGAAGAACTTAGGGCCTCTTGGCAAAACAAACCTCTCTGTGTTTTTTACATTTTCTGTTCGATTCCTTAGTTACTGTGTATTTGGTGATTCCTGGGTTTGTTAACCACAACAGTGGTATCAGAGCCATCCAGATCGACGGTGACAGTGTGGGATTTGACGGATCTGACCATCACCGAACCTCGGTGGTGATCTGACTCTTGGTTAACCTTGAAGAGGGTTACTGGCGTTGCACTCAACTGGTTCTTGCGTATCCGTAGAAACCTAGGGTTTCAGTGTTGGGAGTCTCAGTATTAGGCGATTTGGCTCAAGATAACCTCGAAGGAGTACCTGTTTTTCCTGGGTATTCTCTTAAATCGATACTCTGAAACGTAGGGTTTCAGTTTGGGTAACATTTTTCTATCTCTGTCTCTTACTTTTGTTGTTACCGAGGTCATCCTAAGAGGGTATTGACCAGAGGTTCCTCCTTGGCTGGTCGATCAATCGCCGTCAGTATCTGGGGGGTTCCCTGTCCTCAGTACCTCGAGGGACAGCCTCAGTGTATTGTGCACTCTGTTTATCTTGTGTGAATCTGCTTATTTTAGTATTGTGTACTCTATTGATCTTCTGAGCATTTGCATATCTGAACATTGTGTACTCTGTGTGTGCATCTATTATGACATCCCTTAAGTTTGAGGTGGAGGTATGGAATGGTGTGGGTGATTGCAGTTTGTGGAAACAAAAAATGAGAGCTTTGTTACTTCAACAAAAATGTGCTATGGCCATTACTAGAACTTGGCCTGTTGAATTTAGTGCATTTCGAAGACAAGAACTTGATGAAACTGCTTGGAGTTCGATTTTCTTGCACTTATCTGATAATGTTATTAGAAAAGTAGGAGAAACTGCCTCTGCTCATGCTTTGTGGTCTAAACTTGACTCTCTATATCTCACCACTACTATGCCAAACAAGTGTTTTCTCTTAAAGCAATTATACAATTTCAAATTTGATTCTTCTTTAAACCTTGAAGAAAATATTGACAGATTTAACAAAATCATCAATGATTTGGGAAATTGTGATGAAACCATTTCTGCTGATCAGCAAGTTATTGCTTTGTTAAATGCTGTTGGTGAAAGATATAGAGAGGTCAAAAATGCACTTGAATATGGCAGAAAAGTGTTAATATTGACACTGTCATCACTTGTTTGAGAAATAAAGAACTTGAATTAAAAAATGATTTGAGAGAATCTAAGACTTCTGAGGGTCTGTTTGTTAAAGGCCAATCATCTCAAAAGTCTCAGTACTCTAAACATAAGAAAAACAAGAAAAGTGATGACAATAGTCAAAAGAAACACAAAAATCAAAATTCAAAAGACAAAGGTAAGTCAAAAGAAAGAGAGTGTTTCTACTGCCATAAGAAAGGGCATCTTATTGAAAATTATTTCAAAAAGATTGCTGATTTCAAAGAAGCTAAGAATGCAGAGTCAAATAACACTATTGCTTGCACCTTTGTAAATCTTTGGCCCGATGGTGTTGTGCTTGCTACCACATTCAGTGATAACTATTCTGATTGGATACTTGATTCTGGTTGCACTTTTCACTAATGCCCCACTAAATCCTGGTTTACTGATCTTAAAGAGGTTGTGAGTGGACAAGTTGTTATGGGAAACAACCAATCCTGCAAAATACATGGAATTGGCACCATTCACCTTGAACTTGAGAATTCTAAAACTTTGACACTTGAAAATGCTAGACTTGTACCTGATTTGCTAAGAAATCTGATCTCTATTGGTGAACTTGATGGGCAGGGCTTTGATATATCTCTACAATCGGGTGTGATGAAAATTTTCAAAAATAATGTCAATATCATTACATCATCTAAGAAAAATGGGATCTTTCATGTATGTGCTGTGCCGACATCTTTATCTTTGCTTCGTTCTGCATGTGACACCACTATGTTATGGCATAAGAGGCCTGGTCATATTAGTAACGAAAGCATGCAGCATTTGAACAAACTTGGTGTTTTTGGCAAAGATAAAATTGAAGATTTGAAATTTTGTGAAGGTTGTTTAATTGGAAAACAACATAGGTTACTTTTTGGGAAGGGAATTCATAAATCATCTAGCATATTTGCATACATTCATGCTGATCTTTGGGGGCCTGCATCTGTCAGTACATTTACTGGTTTTAGATATTTCTTGCTGGTTGTTGATGATTTTTCCAGAAAGATATGGGTTCACTTATTGAAAAACAAATCTGATACTCTATCTGTTTTTAAAAACTGGAAAATTTTGGTTGAAAATCAAACTGGAAAAAAAATTAAAGCTCTTAGAATAATAATGGACTAGAATTTTGCAACAATGAATTTGATAATTTTTGCAAAAACTGTGGTATATTAAGGCACAAACAGTAGCCTATACACCACAACAAAATAGTGTTGCTGAAAGATTTAATAGAACTCTTTTGGATAAAATCAGATGTATGCTATTGAATGTTAATCTTCCCAAATTGTTTTGGGGTGAAGCTGTAAAAACAGCTGCCTATCTTTTGAATAGAAGTCCAAACAGTTCTAAGAATTTTAATACCCCTCAATCCTATTGGTCTAAGCAGCCTGTTGATTATTCAAAACTTAAGGGTTTTGGATGTGCTGCTTATGCACATCAGAATGAAGGAAAACTTGCTTCCAGATCTTTAAAATGTATTTTTCTTGGCTATAGTGAGGAATCAAAAGGGTACAGGCTTTGGGTAAAAGAGACACCTGGTTTTAAAGTTATCATTAGTAGAAATGTTGTTTTCAACGAGAATTTATTACCATGTGTCAAAATTTCTGATAAGAAAGAAGCTGAAATTGCTAAACAAAGTGTTATAGTACCTGCAAATACAGAAACTATTGCTACTACACCTATTGAGGTGGAGAACCAATCAGAATCTGAGAATTCTAGTTCAGACACATCTTCTTCAGATTCAGATAATGACACAGGTCCTTCTACTGGAAATGGTACTGGTAATAATATTCATCCTTCTCAACTTGATGATTACATGCTTTCTAGGGATAGAGAGAGAAGGACTAGATTACCCTCCTCTCGATTAAATGATTTTGTTTCATTTAATATATGTGATGATATTGTTGGCTATGAACCTTCAACCTTTGAAGAAGCAATCACTTGTAGTGATGCTAAGTCATGGGTTGAAGCTATGAAAGATGAATTAAACTCTCTTCATAAAAACAAAACCTGGGTTCTTGTTGAAAAACCAAAGGAGAAAAAGGTTATTGATTGCAAATGGATTTTCAAAATTAAGGATGAAGGTGAAAATAGGAAAAGATTCAAAGCTCGATTAGTAGCTAAAGGGTTTTCACAAAAAGAAGGTATTGATTTCAATGAAATATTTTCACCTGTTGCAAAATACACTACTATAAGGGTTTTTCTATCTCTTGTGAATCAGTTCAACCTAGAACTTGAACAAATGGATGTGAAAACTGCTTTTCTCTACGGTGATTTGAAAGAAAAGATTTATATGTCACAACCACCAGGTTTTGAGTCTTCTAATAAAGTTTGTCTACTACAGAAATCCTTATATGGGCTTAAACAAGCCCCAAGACAATGGTATAAGAGATTTGACTCTTATATCCAGAGTTTAGGGTTTGTGAAAAGCAAATTTGATACTTGTTTGTTTTTTAAAGACTGCAATACTACTTGCCCCATATATTTGTTATTATATGTTGATGATATGCTCATTTCATGTTCAGATAAGCATAAAATTGATCAAATCAAACAGTGCTTAAGCTCAGAATTTGAAATGAAAGACTTAGGGGTAGCTAAAAGGATTCTTGGCATACAAATTGATAGAAACAGAAATGAGAACACTTTGTTTTTGCATCAAACTGAGTATATTAAAAGATTACTACTTAAGTTCAACATGTTTGATGCCAAATCTGTTTCACTGCCTCTTGCAAATCACTTTAAACTATCTCTTGATTGCTGTCCAAAAAATGAAGATGAATATGCAAGAATGAGAAATGTTCCTTATGCAAATTGTATTGGATCTATTATGTACTTGATGATTAGCACAAGACCTGATTTGGCTTATGGTATAAGTGTTTTAAGCAAATACATGTCTAATCCTGGTGAAACACATTGGCATGCCCTACAATGGATGCTTAGGTATTTAGTTGGCACTTACAACTATGGTATTCTCTATACTCAGTCTCCAGATGGTGTAAGCCTTGAAGGCTATACTGATTCTGATTTTGCTGGAGATCTTGATAAGCGCAGGTCTACATCATCATATTATTACACACTCTGTAATGGGTGTATTAGTTGGAAGGCACAACTACAAAAGATTGTAGCACTGTCTTCCACTGAAGCAGAATATATAGCAGCTTGTGATGCTGTTAAAGGAGGGGTTTGGTTAAGGGGTTTGGTTAGGAGGTTTATTGAATGAAATTGGTTACCCTATCTCTACTGTTTCTATCTCTTCTGACAACCAATCTGCAATTTATTTGAGTAGAAATCCTGTTTTTCATAACCTTACTAAACATGTTGATGTCAAGTTCCATTATATTAGAGATATGGTGGAAAAAAGTGAAATCAAACTTGTAAAAATTCCTACTCAAATTAATCCTGCAGATTTAGGAACTAAAGTTTTACCTTTAAATAAATTTAAGGATTGTTTAGCAATCCTAAATATTGGTACTAACTAGTCTGTTCTCAGGGAGAGCAAATGAAGCAAGAGAAGACAGTTCTAAGTCCACAAAAAGAAAGATCACAGTCCAAGATTCAGCAAGGTGGAGAATGTTGAGTTGCTTCACTTGGGCCTGTCCAGAATGGGCCTTATCCTACCCGGATAAGGCTGGTCTGTTAGCTTTCAAAATTTGCTGTTTTGATACACCAGATTTGTTGGAGATTTTTGGGCCGATCCGTTACAACTGGGCCTTATATAAGGCAACTGTAGAGGCATTTGTTCTTCAGATCACTCTCTCATCTCCCTTCTCTTATTCTCTTCTTGTCACTATCAAACCCTAGCATAACTTTGTGTATTGGTAGGATTTGCCTCATCTTGTTGAAGATTCTGCAGTGGTAGTGAATGAGAGATAATTTCGAGACCTTGTAATTGTGTATTATTGATCTTTCTAGTGGATTTAGAGCTATTCCCTTGCGGATGCTCAACGGGAGACGTACTCCATTCTTGGAGGAACTTCCGGGCCTCTTGGCAAAACAAACCTCTCTGTGTTTTTTACATTTTCTGTTCGATTCCTTAGTTACTGTGTATTTGGTGATTCCTGGGTTTGTTAACCACAACAAATAATTTGGAAAATGGTACCTAGAATGGTGATGATGAAAGAATTTGAATAAAAAATAGCTTAGGATAATTTCAGTTGATTTTGAGAAGAATCAGATTACTGCACGCACTTTAATAAGCTTCACTTCCTTTCAAGGCTTCAGCCTTGTAAAACTCATGTAAGTAGAATTATTATTTTACGGATTTGTTACAAAGTATGAAGATGATTTTTAAATTACAAGATCATCTAACACAGATCCACCATCGATTATTGTACAGGAAAGGCATAAACAGTAAATTATAAAATTACGGAAATTGCTGTTGAGACTCTTGTTTGCAAAAATTTCGCTCTCCCTCTGTGACTGTGATGTCAGTTTTTGCCTCCAAATATTCAAAATCAAGTTACAGGGCCATTTCTCTTCTTAACAAATCACGCCTAGCAGAGCCTCAATTGAAGCAAATTCAGTCACATGCCATCATCTCTGGCGCGATTGCTGAACCTTTTGCCGCTGGAAAACTCATAGCACACTTTGCAGCTTTCGATCTCTCACACACTCACGCCCTATTTCACTTTTTGCCGCATCGTTCAAGGGGAATATGGAACACAATGATTCGAGCGTTTACTGAAAATCACAAACCAGGAAATGCCCTTTCGCTCTATAAACAAATGTTGGGAAGTAATGTTTTGCCTAATAATTTCACGTTTTCGTTTGTTTTTCGTGCTTGTTCCGAGCTATGTGATGTGTCTTTGGGATTAATGTATCATACCTGTGTGATTAGATTGGGTTGGGAGTGTTATGATTTTGTGCATAATGGGTTGATCCACTGCTATGCTACCTGTAAATCTATGGAAATTGCTCGCAAGCTATTTGATGTGAGTTCTAAGAGGGATGTGATTACACGGACTGCAGTGATCAATGCGTATCTGAAGATAGGAGACGTTGGGGCTGCAAGGATGATGTTTGATGAAATGCCTCAAAGAAATTCTGTTACTTACAGTGTGATTATCAATGGCTATGTGCAGATGGGATTATTTAACGAGGCTTTAGAAATATTTATTGACATGCAGATGGCTGGAATCCAGCTTAATCAATCTGGGGCTGTTGGTTTGCTCTCAGCTTGTGTTTCTCTTGGTGCGTTGGATCAGGGCAGGTGGATTCATGCGTATATAGACAGGGTAAACATGGAAGTGGATCAAGTTTTGGGAACAGCACTTATCGACATGTACTCAAAGTGTGGGTGTATTGACATGGCTCGTTCTGTTTTTGAGAAGATGCCATGTAGAGATGTGTTTGCTTACACTTGCATGATTTCGGGTTTAGCTAATCATGGGGAGAGCTTGACTGCCATAGGGTTGTTCACGAGGATGGAGGATGAATGTATTAGGCCGAGCGCCGTTACACTCATATGTGTGTTGAGTGCGTGCAGTCGTATGGGCTTGGTTGAACAAGGGTTGAGAATTTTCAAAAGCATGAAGGATGTTTATGGGATTGAACCAGGGGCCCAACACTATGGTTGCATTGTAGATCTTCTGTCTAGAGCTGGGCTTTTTCAACAAGCAATGGAGGTGATGAGAGAGATGCCGATGAACCCGGATTCATGTGTATTTGGAGCATTACTCAGTGCTTGTCGAGTTCATGATGAAATTGGCTTATGTAAAGAAATGGTTGGGGGATTCGACCAGAGTGGAACACGTGTCCTTCTTTCAAATATTTACGCCTCTATCAACCGATGGGATGACGTAGAGAGAATAAGGAATGGAATGGGAGAGAAGAAGGTGAAAAAAGTGCCTGGATTTAGCTTAATTGAAGTGGATGGTTTAGTTTTCAGATTCTTCGCTGGAGACAGGTCCCACGACTCTATCGATGACGTCGAATTTATATCACTAGGAATTGTGAAACATATGAAGTCTCTTCATGTTAACCCAGGTGGCATTGGAGTCATCGAAATAAAGTTGTTTTAGAGTCTGTATTTAATTCCTTGCATTGTTCCAAATCATTGTCAACTGACCAGTTTTTCTAATGCCTGCCAGTTTGGCAAACTAACATTTCATATGATTCACCTGAATCAGGCTTACTGGATAGGAGTGACATCACCTCTACATTGTCATCCTCTTCATCTGCACTCTTAAAAATCTGAAGATCTGAATTCAAAAAATTTCAAAGTGAAAGATATTCCCATTTCTTCAATGGAGAATGTCAAGTCCCCAACAGGGTTTGATATTCTGAATCAAGGGACGCAGAACTCTGATGGCCTGAGGTAAGGATTAGTACTATATAATGTTGGCGCAGATCTTGATTACTTGTTACTCAGTATATGAAATTATGTTTGTCATATTTAGTGTCAAAGCGGCAGTGTCAGAGGAGGTGATCCAAGATAAGACGATCCATATCAAGAAAAGAAGCAACAAAATGGCGAAGGTGATGACGAGGAAAACCGGATAGATAACTCGTTGGCGATAGTGGCGGTCGAGAAGGTACAGATGAAGCAAACTATTTATCCAGAGGTTCTTGATGCTACTGTTAAGGAAGTGCTAACAAGTACTTTTCACTTTTGTGCAACAAGTAAACAAGATTTTTGCTAACATTATATAGTACTAAATACTAATGCTGAACTCTGCTCGTCTGTACTTGCTACAACATCATACTCTTGACTGGACTCAAGCTCACCGAATTTTTCTGTGTTCCTCTTATCTTCAGATTTTGAAGAGCTTGTAGATGTAGATGTACATGAAGATGAAGAAGATGATGACGTAGAGTTGATGTCACTCCTATCAAGTAAACCTGATTATGAATCACATGAGACATTGTTGGATTCAAGCTTTTTCATTAAGGATTTCAGCTTCTTCTCTGCTCTGTTTCTTGATTTGCCCTCTTTCTTCAACAGAATTTCCATCTGTGTCATCTGAATTTTCAAAGAAATAGAAAAAATATGTCAATTCAATCAAACATACACACGAAATGTAGATTCAGTCTGAAAATTCTCACACACAAACACGCACTGACCTTGTTTTCCAATTCTTCAGACTTCAGCCTCCATTTTTCCATTTCTTGAACCTACTCTTTCTGCAAGTAATCTCCCTCTTAAGACAATTCACTGTTCTGACATTGTCTTCTGTTATACAACAGTAGACGTGATTTTAGGTAGCTTTTTATGCTTGGTTTATATGCTTCTGTTTCAAGACTACTTGTCCATTCACTCTATATCAGTTCTGATCTTCCTTGTATTAACTGGGAAGTTGTATTCACTTGTACAGTCTATTAAGACGTATGACAATTACCTTCTTGTATTCACCATTCACTCTATATTTTCTGTGTGGTTTATATATATGTTATATCTTAAAAGAGTTGGCATGTCCTGTCTGATAAAATATCCAAAAGAAAGTGTTGTTAACGTTATTTCACAGTTCAGTTTTTGAATTTGATTTTGATAGAAAAATGCTACTTGTACATCCACTCCTACACCTTCTTTTACACTTGTGAGGTGTCAAAATCATATGAAGTGAGATAATGTTGACACTCTGGTTCACAAGATTTGGATACCTCACTCGGCTGGTCATTTGAGATACATGGACATTCTAGGAGGTGTTTGACAATCGCTCGTGGTCTCACCAGGTAAATGTATCTAGGTTTGGAGATTAGGATTTCTTTCACTGTTTGTTCCAAAAAAAAAAAAGGATTTGTTTCACTGCATACTAACACTTGGATAGTCCAGGTTTTTGTTTTTTGTTTTTTGTTTTTTTAATTATGTAAAAATAATCTTGTGTTAGGAGAAAACACATAATTTTTATCTTTAATCATTTTCAGAAAAACAAGTTCAAAACTTGTTAGTTATGAATGTTTCTCTGCTTTTATAAATAATTTACAAGCAGGAATAGTAATTTACTTTAGATTATACAGAATCATTTTTGTCGAATGATCATGTTCAATGATACATTTCATTGATGTAACAATGTTTTGATACTATTTTATTACTAATATCTACTTTCAACATATAAAAAAGAATTTTCTAAAAACTTACTGTAAATGTGTTAGGATTAATGTTTGGTATATCTTCCACTTTAGTAATCTAGCAATGCACTGGTTTGGTGGAAACGCAGAATGTGTACAAATGTCTGGAAGAAAATAAAAGCACCCTCCGGTCTCCTCTATGAAGATGTAAGTACTTTATCTATCCTACTTTAATCATGTTGAAATCTCTGCGCCTCTTCTCCATTGAGCTTTGAAGTTGTTCTTTAGCATGCCTTAGAGCATCCAACACTTTTTTCACAGTAGCATCAAGAACCTCTGGATCAATAGTTTGCTTCGTCTCTTCCTTCTCGACTGCCACTATCGCCAACGAGTTATATACTCGGTTTTCCTCATCTTGATCTTCATCATCATTATCTTTGATCACCTCTTCTTCTGCTGCAGATTTGACACTAAATAGGCCAACAATTTCATTATTTGATATACTATTGTGTAACAAGTAATCAAGATTTTAGATTTGTGCCAACATTAAATAGTATTAATCCTCACCTCAGCCCATCTGTACTTGCTACAACATTATACTCTTGAGTGGACTCTAGATCATCTGTGTTCTGACAAAGTGAATCTATGACCTGTGAATCACTGGGTTCCAGAGTATGAAACCCTGTTGGGGACTTGACATTCTCCATTGAAGAAATGGGAATATCTTCCACTTTGAAACCTTTTGAATTCTTATCTTTAGATTTTAAAGAGTCTGTACATGAAGAAGATGGTGATGATGATGTAGAGGTGATGTCACTCCTATCAAGTAAGCCTGATTCAGATGAAGCATAAGAAATGTTGTTGGATTCAAGTTTCTTCATTAGGGACTTTAGCTTCTTCTCTGCTCTGTTTCTTGATTTGCCCTCTTTCTTCAACAGATTTTCCAGTTGCATTAACTGAAATTTTCATGGTAAAAGAGTGAGTATGAATGAAAATTGGGATTTCAGTATACAGAGGAAATGTAGATTTACAGTCTGGAAATTATCACACAGAAACACACACTCTGACCTTGTTTTCCAATTTGTCAGCCTCCAACTTTGCATTTCTTGAAACTACTCTTTCAGCAAGTAATCTCCCTCTAAGACAATCCACAGTTCTCACATTCTCTTCTGCATCCATCTTTGGATTTGTTTTGTGAAGAATGGGATTTTTTTCTTTGTTGGTGGAAATGAGTTTCTTGTTTTTTGAAAAAGATAAATAAATATATATATGCTAAGAAATAATGTCAGAGGGTGAGAGTCATGCCCCCACCATTAATGGCTTTTTAGCTCCACCGCTCTGCTGATGCCTTCAGTTACTTTACATTAAAGTTTGTAACTGTTAGTCATTTCTGAGACCTGTAACTGTTTATTTATTGTCACAACTCATAATTTTGAACTGTTTGGCTTAGCGTACAAGTCAAATTACTAATAATTCAAAAGTGCACGGTGAAAAAAGGCTTCTTTGGACTGTAAAGTAAAAATTACTAATGCAAAGTGCAATTGCTTCTGTCAAAGTTATGGTGCAGTTAAAAGAATGAGAGAACGTAATGTTAAACAGTTAAAAATTACAGTAGAATACAAGTAGAGAAAGACAAACTATTCAAAAAGGGAGTGGAATATTGTAGGCTGTTTTATTATGTTTGTGTTTGAAATTCAAATACTTGACGACACAAAAATCAGGTGTGAGTTTCAGGATTTAATTGATCCCATTCACGTGGTGGGGTGGGGTTTCCCGTGAATGCCCCCCACTCTTTACTCGTCTTGTTATAATTCACACCCCCACGCTACTATTGAAACCATGCTGGTCATGAGGTCAAAGTAATTAACTAGTTGAGCTCCATATGTGCCAACATTTCATTGGTGTGGGAATTTCATTTTATCTTAAAATGTCAACCCTGTTTTGTTGTTCACTTGGGAAAAAGTTAGGATGTTATAATTAAAGTGACATATTGACCATAATAAAAGCATAAGACTAGTTTGTCATTAATAAAATCAAAATACCTGATTGTGTAAGTAGAGATATAAGTATCAGATTTTTCATTATGACAATTATAGATAGCCAGATTATGGCTATGTAACATGGTTCGTAGTCCGGCCTCTTGTATGCCCGTGTACTCATTTTTAACCTTAATCAGACCAATTGCTCATTAGAGCTTAAAACTCTAATATTATATTAGTCAATCGTATTAAGATGAGTAGTCAACACAATTTTATATTGATTAATTATTTTATAATCTTTCGATTAAATCCCTAACAAAATTTGATTACATTAAATTTGATTTTGGATCACATGTAGACACGTACGTAGTACATTATTGTCTAATGTGACATGGTCAACATGATATATAGAGTTGAGATGTTATGAATGTAACGACCCGCTTTTTCTTACCCACACCAAATACATTTTTTTTATATATTTCAAAGCGGAAGCATTTATATACATTCCAAAAACATATTTTGTCCGTTCACCTAACTATTATAACATAAACAAAACAAAACGCGGCCGCATGATGTTTAGGTTTCCCCCTTCTTCCTCGCACCCCGCATCACGTTCGGGAGGATTCTCCACCACCGCCTTCACATAAAACATCAACATACAACATAATGAGCCACAGAGACTCAGTAGGCAATAGATGCAAATGCTAATACATGCCATGTTCATGCTTTGGGCCCGGTTATAGATCATGTGCTTACAAGGCGCCGTAACATCATCATATCATTGGCCGTCCCGCAAAGGTTCTTTTACGCTTTGCGGTGCCGTCGTAATGGCCGTCCCCAAAGGTTATTTTACGCTTTGGGGCGTAGTGGCCGTCGTCTAAAGGTTCTTTACGCTTTGCCGCCTGTGTAACATCATCATATGTTGTAAGCACACAATCCACAACCCACATATGCATTGATCATACTTTCATGTCATACATACTTCATCCTCTTACCATTTAGCCTCATATGCTCTTCATCATATCATAGCTCATCTTGTATCTACCATTTCAACATAGCATAACATACATAACATCATCTAACATACTCTCACATAACATAGCACAACAAACCCTACCATAACATACCCTATCTCTTCACATAACATAACATGCCATAACTTCCTTCACATAGCATCACACCATAACATTATCTAACATATAGCACATGATAACACATATATATCTAACATATAGCACATGATAACACACATATATATACTCATCTATTACCTACCTCAAAAGACAAGAAATCAAGCTAATGAATTGGTTGGATACTTCCTCTTCTCCATTTCCTTTCCTTCTTCCCTTCTTCTTGTTAAATCCAAGATGGTAACTAGAAGTGGTTAAATGATCTACAAGCCAAAACTCATGTAAAATCCTTGGAATCACCCTTGGGAGTGTTCTCTAGAGT
The DNA here is from genome assembly GCA_018223645.1 of Jasminum sambac. Classification (NCBI taxonomy): domain Eukaryota; kingdom Viridiplantae; phylum Streptophyta; class Magnoliopsida; order Lamiales; family Oleaceae; genus Jasminum; species Jasminum sambac. Next base: position 35,149,734 of record CP073646.1, on the reverse strand, counting down.
TTTGGGAAGTTGGGGGTCAAAAATGAGGAGAAATGGCCGAGCACAAGTGTATAAACCCTATCCAATGGCACGACTTACATTCTGGTAGTAAATTTCCATGTATTCTGGCCAGTAACTCCCAAATTCTGGCCGTAACCTAAGACCCTTACGGCCGTAACCCAACATCTGCGGCCGCAAACTCGGACATGCGGCCTACCGAGACTTGGTGCCAACCAACCTTTCTCAACTCAACAAATTACGGCCGTAAATCCATAATTACGGCTGTAAATACCAAACTTATGGCCGTAAATCACCAAGTTACAGCCGTAAATCCTTGTTCTGCTGAAATTTTCAATTCTTTCCATTCCGGCGGCCGTTTCGACTTCCGACTTACCTCATCCACTTCCAATCATATCACGAATCCATCATACACATACACCTGAGGTTGGGACGCTTTTGGTCGGGGTGTTACAATGAATATTCTTCATGAAACACTTACTTTTCTACCTGAAATTTGAGGGTTCAATGAGAAAGAATGTGAGATGTAGAAGGAACACGTAGGTAACTTTAGCTAGTCACAAGCTTGTAAACTTCCCTGAGATGCGATGAGGATAGGAAATGTAAATCCATAAAATGTCTATATATTAATAGAAATGTGTAAATCTCTCTAACATGAGAGGTAGAATGATAATTTTACTTCGCTCTCTGCTACAAGTAGACGCTAGACACTTACATATACACACACATTTTTCTTTTACAAAGATAGAATGCCACGCCACAACACACTTTGTTATGAATCGATAAACAACAATCATTAAGCAATTAATGAATAAGAATTTGAAGCAAAACAAAAATATTATTCGAGAAAATAAAAATAAAGAGCAGGTAGGACCTGGTACCAGCACATGAAAGAAATGGAGCCCCGCACACATACACAGTTATTATTGGGTTAATTATTTTTATTTTAGAAGCACTAAGCTTTACTGCAAAGCAAGGTTTTTCTTGCATGCGTTGCTAGCTCTCCTCTAATCATACTAATGTTTGTTAGCGAATTAACTGGGCCATGCAGCAACTAAAGCCACTTGTTTGTCTTTCATCGACCAAGATCAAGTCCAGCATGCTTAAAAGTTAACAGTTAACACTTCACAGCTACAGCCTTTGTCATGTAGGCGCACCTACAACCCTCAACAATTAAATAATGGATTGCACAATAATAACTTAAAAACAAGCGTTGTTCTTCATTCAAATGCAACCAAATGAAGCCCTACACGTTGAGTTCTTCAATAAACAAAAATGAAATCCTATTGGGCCAGCAGACCCACACTAGGCTGGGCTTTATTAAAAAAAAACAAAAAATGAATTAGTAAAACATAAAACTATAGTTTTGATCCCTTAAATAGTCCCAAAAAGCGAAAATAAATCCTTTTTGCACGATGAAATGGTATGAGTCAAATGCAACTTTCCGAGACCTTTCCGAATTGGGGTGGTGGGCCACAAACGGACATCGTTCTCAAAAGTTGTGGACACTTTTGCTTATCGCGCTCATCCAGGTACGCGAATGCAACTCGGTCCACATCACTTTACTTAAAAGTTAAAATGTAGGGCTTGTTTGACCTAACATTTAACAAAATTTTGCCTACAATTGTTGACTTTTCAAGTGTTGGGTCCCAGTATCTATTCTCTTAATTGCCTGCAATTCTTGACTTCCAAGCATCTGAGACAAGCAAGAGCATATGTAGATCACCAACCGAACGAGGCCCTAATTTTTCAGGAGATATTCTCAAAAACTTGTAGTTGTTTTGTTCTTTAGTTAGTAAACTTGTTAGTAATGTGATGTTAACTAAATTCGTTCTAGTTTGACATCACTAGAATTTCAACAAAATGCATGGTCTCATTTACTGAAATAAAAGAACATATAAATTATACAAATATATGTCTCTTTGGGCTCACCTTATTTCTGTCGCCGAGTTTCATTTTAACAGACAGTATGAAGTTCTAGCGCTGGAGCTTGGTCCCCGTAGGCTTCTTGAGGCATTTCTTACCATCCCAACTACCCAACATGCTTTCTCTTTAAGCAAATACTTCACTTGACTAGTCCACTTTGAAGGAGTCTTGGGAATTATATATCGACTCGCTTTTCATGCAGCTAAGAAGGAAAAAGTATTGAAACCAATTTTGTAGACCTTCTTTAATGGGATTAAGAAAATCTCTGTTGAAATGATTAAATAAGATTAGTATTTTAATAGTCCGCCATTTAAAGAATTGCCACTATCCACTCCCGACCCTTCTCCAACACCCTCCTCCCTCCCTTTCCTTTTTTTGGTTATTTTCACAAAAGCACTCCAACATTTCAATTTTATAACAATTCTAACTCCATTCTTTTCTTCATCCTACTAGAACTCCAATCTTCCAATTTGTTTCATTGGAGCCCTCTCCCAAAAAAAAACACCCCTAACTGATTCCATCCATTTTGGCCAATAACGCGGTTTTTTTTTTGTCATTTTGTGCACTTAAATTGAGGATAAAATTGGAAAACAATAATTCTTTCCTTTTAAAAAAGGAAGAACACCAATTTTTAGTAATTTGTAAATTAGTCCTAAATCTTTCTAAATTTCACAATTTTAACTTTAATTTTTATATATTTTCATTTAAATCCATAATTAAAATATTTGTATACAAAATTTGATCATAGCTAAATAATTCTTAACGAAAATTTTCAATACTATAGTATTTGTTAACTATTTATTAAAATCAAGACGTTCACGTCTCCAATGCTTAATAAGTAAATCGTAGAAAATTACCATAGAAGATCACTTTCATTATATTGATGAGCAAAATCTATTTTATACTATCTTTCTTATCCTCACAAATTTTCCGCACAAAAATTATAAAGGAATAACAAAATACCATTTCTTATTTCTCACTATTTTGGGAAAAATAAAGATTTTTTGGATTAATGTTGTGAGTAAATTTTTATATTGTTAAAAATTAAATTTTGTTAGATATAATAGTTGCTGTTGGATAATTCTCACTTCCAAACCCTTACCCCAAGTCTCGCTCGCTGCCTCTGTCTGCCGCGACATTGAGGCCTTAGGCCATAGCCCCATAAGGTATGTTTGGCTGAGCTTATTATCGGCTGCGGGCCTGCGGCCTCCGACCAAAAACAAACAAACATTTCACACTGTAATCGTAATCACTTTTTCTACTACAAAAAATTAGCATAATTTGGAGTTTAATTAATTGTTTACATATAGTTTCCATGAAATGAATGAATCAACATTGCGATCAATGGATGTTCAACCCAGCCGCCATAGAGTTACCGCCTTCGACATTTTGTTGCTTCTTTTCTTCATCTTGATCTTGATCATCATCTTCTTGAATGTATTGATTTGATAATATTTTTAAATCATTTTTAAATTACTTTTCTTTATTACTTTTCTTTATCATCATTTTTACCAAATATATTGATTTGATAATATTTTTGAATCATTTTTTTTACTTCCCACACACACTTCTAATTTTTTCACACTTAGCCTTAACTCTACTCAAAACTTCATTTTTCACTACATAATTTCAAAATACTCGTACAAGCTCTCTTTAATTCAGATATGACTTGTTAGTAAGTTGTAAATAGCGAGACATTAACAAAATTCATTGCACTTTGACATGGCTAGAATTTCAACCAAATTCATGGCCTCCTTTACCAAGACTGAAGAGTATAATTTATATGAATATATCTCTTCCGCCTCACCTTCTTACCGTCCCCGAGCTTCATGCTTACAGACTGGCATCAGGTTCTCCTAGCCATCAAATTCATCCCACATTGTGTATTCTCCCCTCTAGTGAACGCCAATCTTTCTAACATATCATAAATTTCATCACTTTTTTCATTTTTCATATCTCTAGCTATAAAACTCTGTGTCCCACCTGTTGTTTCTATCCAACTACAGCCAACAACCTTTTTCAATCCCGAGTTGTTCATCTTCTCTCTAACAATCACAGCCTCTTCACACCTAGCAGCATTCGAATACATATTCGCCATGATAACATAATTACCCGTATTTTCAGGCTCCATCTTAAACAACTCTTGACAAGCAAATTCTGCAAGTTCAACATCCCCATACATAGAAGCCCCATTAAGCAGAGCACCCCAAACCCTGGCACTAGGTTCCACCGGCATTTTCTTAATAAATTCCACTGACTCAGAAAGCTTCCCCGCCCTGCTCAAAACTCCGACCATGCAAGCGTAATGCTCAATCAGTGGGAAAATACCGTACTTAGGCAACATTGCATCAAATATCCCCTGAGCTTCATTAACCAATCCACCATGAGCACAGGCTGATAATATGGCAGTAAATGTGACAGGATCTGGTTGTACCCCACAGTTCAACATTTTGTCGAACAGAGTAAGAGCTGAATTAGCATCTCCATGCACTGCATATGCCGAAATAATAGCAGTCCAAACAATCAAACTCCTATGATTTGCTCGGTCGAACACTCTTTGTGCTCCACGAACAAATCCAAGCTTGGCATATGTATCAATCAAGGCAGTTGCCACATAGATATTCCCATTGTAATCATTCTTGATTGCATAAGCATGAATTTCTTTCCCTCCTTTTAAATGCGAAAGATGAGCAAATGATGGTAGGATAGTGGAAAGAGTCACACCGTTTGGCTTAAAACCAGAATCTTGCATTCTTTGAGCTAAATTCACAACATCCTCATAACGGTTGTTCTGGAAGTGACCGGATATTACAGTATTCCAGGTGCTTAATCCTGGCTTCTTCATTTCAGTGAAAAGACCCATAGCTTCATCAACAAACCCATGAGACATGTATCCCGATATCATCGCACCATAAGTAATCTCATCTTTCTCACTCATCTCTTCAAAAAGCTCTCTAGCATAATCTAAGCTACCACATTTAGCATACAATGCAAGAAATGAGTTGCAAAGGGAATGGTCTACTTCTATCCCAAACTCAACCACATATCTATGCACTTCCAATCCCAAAACTAGATCACTAGATTGAGAACATGCCTGTAAAATGCTAACTATGGTAATTGCATTCGGCCTCAAATCTTTCGAAAACAACATTTTCTTGTACAAATCCTTGCATTCATCATAAAACCCACCTTGAGAGTAACCCGAAATCATCGAATTCCATGACACCAAGTCCCTTTCTGGCATTTCATCGAACAAATTCCTTGCCGACTGCACATCATCACATCTTGAATAGTAAGTCAGCAATCCGTTGCCCACAAATATATCAGAATCAAATCCATTTTTGATCACATAACAGTGAACCATTTTAGCTGAAATAGGTCCATCCAAAGCCACCTCCGACGTAGCCTTTAGTACGCAACTGATGGTAAAACTGTCAGGCTTCATATCCGCCGAATTCCAAGAATCTGCTTGAGACAAAAACAGAGAGAATAGCTTCAACGTTTCAGCATGGTAGTGATGTTGGGAGAGCGCAATTAGAAAGGCGTTAAAGGAGAATGTGTTCTTTTCGGGAATTTGGTCGAACACGTTGCGTGCGTATTGGAGATGGTGATTTGCGGAGTAGAAACTAATGAGTTTTGAAGCGAGGAAGTTGTTAGAAGTGGCGGAGGAGAGAATGACGCGAGCATGAAGTTGTTTGGCCTGTCCGATCAGGCGGCGGTCGGTGCAACGGCGGAGGAGGCGGCCATAGAGGGTGGAGTTGATGCGGTCGCCGTCCAGTTGAAGTGCTTGGCGGGCTGAGCCGTTGGCGGTGATTTTCAACGGCCTGGTGAGTTTCATTCAAATGTGGGAAGTTGCAGCCAATTGGATTTGGTTTCGACCTTGTTAACAATATCAAAGTTTTTAAAAAAAGAGGGGAAAATTACGTGAAAATTATGTCATGCCATATCATATTTCTAAAGAAACGTATATTGCAGTACAATAGTTTATATATATAATATATATAAGAGTACAATAGTTATTGCATAATATTTAGAGTATAATAGTGATATTCACCTACTGTGGTATCAAGTAAAAATTATGGCAACCCGCCATCGTGATAGTTATGTATTATTCGTCCAACTTAACGTAAATACTAAAAAAAATTCAAAAAAAAAAAATTTTTAGTGTGATGACGTGGCGCCACATGTCCACGTGGGTACCATACGGTACCCACGGTGGGCACCTGATCAAAACCATAGAGTATAAAAGCCTTTGTTGATATAATATTAATAAAATTCTTATCTTTCCATTACTAAATATTGTATTGATAATTGATTTAAAAATATATCAAAATTATTTTATCTCATTATAGTATTCTTTATAATATTTATATGTCACTATAGCGTGATTGTAAATTATTCAATGTTCTAAAATGGATAGGACTCGAACCATTCAAAGATGGATTCATTTGAACAATCATGTTATCAACCTTTAGCATACTGTCCACGCCTGTTCTGGATTTATTGTGCAATCTCTTCCTTTTACATACCTGGGTATCCCTTTGCATAAAGGGTACAAAAAGATCATTCTATATGATGATTTACTCACCAAGATTCTGGGCTGGGAATTTCGAAAACTTTCTGCTGGAGGAAGAATGACCTTGCTCACTTTTGTTTTGAACTCCATCCCTCTTCATCTTTTACAAGCCATGAAACCTCCCGAGCAAATTTTTATGAGGCTCTCTCGCTCATTCAATGCCTTTCTTCGGGGTGATTCTACTCAATCTAAGAATGGAATGTTCATTGGGCTGCCTGGGATATGACCTGTTTCCCCAAAGTTGAAAATGGATTAGGTTGGACTGATCTGGCTACACTCAGTGATGCTTTCGATATGAAGCTTTGGCGGAACTTTCGCCAACAGAAGTCCCTATGGAGTCATGTGATGTATTCTAAATATTGCAGGCGATCCCACCCTACTGCTGTTCAGATTAAGCTGGTGATTCACCTATTTAGGAGAGGTTGGTGAAAATTAGGGGCTTTGCTGAGAAACACATCAAATGGAAATTAGGTTTTGGGAAGATCAACATGTTCCATGATAATTGGCTCCCATTTGGTACTCTTTCAGAACTCACTCCTTCTGTACACCATGCCAATGTTCAAGTTTGCTCTTTCTTCTCCTCTGCCGCTTGGAATATTGAGAAACTGAGGCTTCCCTTCCCTCCATCAATGGTGGATGTTATTTGTCAGGTGCCTATTGGTTGCCATTCTGATCTTGCTATGTGGGATGCTTCTCCTTCGACTGAATTCTCCTTAAAGTCCTGCATTGAGGATCTACGACTTCACCGACCTAGACAACTACTGTTGAAGTTCTTATGGTCTAAAATTCTACCTGCAAAAGTTTCTTTTCTTACATGGAGGCTTTTGCAGAACTGGATTCCTGCTGAGGAGACTATCAAATCTCACTTTCATATTGCTATGCCCTCTAATTGCCTTGGTTGCTCAGATGTGGAAACTACTACACATGTGTTTTTAAAAGGATCTGTGGCCTCTGTGGTGTGGTTGGATTTGCATGATTTATTTGGTCTTGTGCACAGATCGTATGATAATCCCCATCAACTTATAATGCACTGGATTCTTCAACTTAGCAAAACAGATCTGCTTCCTGTCATTATTCCGCCAATTGATTTCTAGTTTCTCTGGCTGGAGAAGAATGCGACTAAACATCATAACATCAAGATGTCTCCCCAGCGGATTATCAAGACTCAAGAGAATTCTGTTCTATAAAGACCAACTTATGTTCATTCATCCGCCTAGTCCCAACAAATCTCCCAGAGCAGCTTGTGTAGTTTGGCAGAAACCTCAGCATGACTGGTATAAATTAAACATTGATGGATCACTTAAATCAGATGGATATGCTTCAGGAGGAGGAGTTATTAGAAATCATCTTGGCCAGATTTTCTGGCCATATTTCGATTTTTACGATGAGGTGTCCCATACTTTTTGCTGAACTTAAATCTATTGCAATAGGCCTGTGAATTTGCAAAGAGAAACAAATAGCTAATGTTTGGATTGAATCCGATTCTCTTTCTGCTATTCACCTCCTCACTAAATCTAATTTTGAAGAAGTCTTCCAATTTAATAAATATATTACAATTTAAAAGATATTTTTCCATTTTTAGGGAAATGAATGGAGCAATTTAATGATTTTTTGTTCTTAAAATTAATTATATTTTTCCCTTTGACAATGTAATTAATTTTGGTCAATCTTTGTCCATTAAACACATGTCCAGCAAAATATTAGTAATGGAATTTATTATTTTAATTAATTATAGTTTAAATAATTATAGTTAATTTCTTATTTAAGTTAATTATTTCTAAAAAACTAATTATTTCAAAAATAATTTGCTTCATAGCCAAAATTTTAAGAAGTATATGAATCCAATTTTAGAAATATCTTATAATTGAAAAGATATCTTGAAATTTAAAAGATATAGATACAGATTCAATTAATTAATATTCGATTAATGTTACAATTGAATGATTAATTAAATAAAATTGATGTTGTACATTTCATTTAATTTTTATGTAAAAATTAAATGAATTGTAATTTTTTTATCCTACCAAAATTAAATCTTCGGGAAATCGCTAATTTTAATTAATTCTCATTTATTAGCTAATTATTATTTTTAAAAATAAGAAATTCTTTCTAAAATTAATTAAAAAGTCCAAGCTAAATTTTAAATTTTCATGTTGCATATTTATTTTAATTTTTATGTAAAAATTTCACCACAGAAAAATTAAATCTAATAGAAATTAGGGTTTGATTGATAAATATGGAAAAGAAAATATTTTCTATGTAAATTGGAAAATAAAAACAATTGTTTTCAAACCCGGTCCGCCCCGGTAGCTAGGACCGGAAAACCCGCGACCCAACTAAAAAGGGGGCCAGGCAACCCCTAAAACCTGGGTTGATGAAACCTGGTCAAAGACCTGGGTTAACTCTGAAAACCCGATCGACCCGTGTGACTCGGGACTGAGTTTGATTCGAGTTTTTTATTTTCTTTTATTTTTTGAAATTTTATTATATTCATGTATTTTATTTATTTATTTAATATTATTTTAATCACCGGATCGATCCCGAGTCGACTCCAGATCTACCATTTGACCCTTAACCCAATCCCTCGACTGGGTCGATGACCGGTCCAGGTTTAAAAACAATGATAAAAACTACACACCCCCAAAGAAAATATTTTCCACTAAATTGGCTAAAATGTACTTAAAATAGTTGTACAATCGAAAACCATTTTATTTTCCCACTTGCAATCCAATAACTAACTTAGAAAATAATTTCCAAAATTTCACATTTTCCATGGAAAATTATGGCTCAAACACACCATTAAATCGAATTATGGGTATGTTCTACACATATTTAATCTCATTAAACCTCAAATACTTTTTTCAATTTTTATTTTTAACCGTTCTTTTAATTGATTTGATAATTATTTTAATTTTTTATACAACCTTTCTCTATTTTCCACATATATTTCAATTACTTTAATCTCCATCCAAAGCTTAATCTACATAGAACATACCATGTATTAGGTTGAGAAGTAGATAACATGTACTAAAAAAAAATTTTAAAAAAATTAATCAACTCAATATGCTAGTGGTTGAAAATAATAAAATAGAAAAACATAAATTTAATAGAAGAAATATCTATGTTTCCCATTCCTGATCGTATTCGAACATTCTACGCAAGGCAATGGAGGTGTCTATTTTCCTGTGCCTAATTGTTTTCGAACATTCTACGTTAAGGCATACATCACCTGATGGCTGATGATGAAACCATCCCCCATTGTGGGGAAACATTCGTCGTAATCCCCTGATCACGAAAACTAAACTTGGGCTACGTTCAAACGCCAGATTTGAGCAGCCCATTATTAGTGTGGAAATTTACATTTTCAGTCTCCCATCTTTTATTTGACAATTTTATGACTACTTTGATTAAAATTTAATTTTTTCAATCTATGATTATTTTCATTTTCAATTAAAGAAAAAAGAACACAAAATAAAATTATTCCGTAAAGTTATGTATTGTGACCAAAGACTGTTGTTGTATGTCAAGTTTGTGATTTATTTTTTTTAATTTAAATAAATGTGAAATAAGTTTGATTAAATTTTTATTTAGGCTTAAATAGCAATTGAGACTCAAAATGTATAACTGATAATAAGCAATGGTTTAAGGTAAATTACTAATATTAAAGTTTGACTTCACTCTTAAATTTTCACTTTAATTTATTACCTAAGAACTGGGTTAATTTCACTATTGGCCGCTCAAGTTATACGAAAATAACGAAACAATCATTGAAATTTCAAAGTTTCGTATACGGTCAATGAAATTCATACTACTTTCATTAATTAATGGCCACCGAAGATCCAAACTATTCTAAAAAAATTATAATGACCACAAGTACAAATTTTTTTTACTTTTTAATAAAAAATGAAATTGGAAAGAAGCGCTCGTCTTAATCATTGCAACTATCATTGCCGCCGCCTTCTCCAACCACCAAATCCATAAAATTCGACCACCATATCTACACTCTTAAAATTGAACTAAGGTGCAAAAATGCACAAGAAACTGGTGCAATTATTGATCCAATTTTGCACCAAAAACGCATCACAATTGGCGTCTTCTTAGCACCGAATATTAAGGACAAGTGAAACTTAACAACGACTTGCTTTTCAAATGTGTTTTTTTAGTCTTTTTATCTAATTACATCTCGTTAACATAGTGGCCTAGTAATCCATGGCGGCTTTTGCAGGATTATTGCAACTCAACTGAAGAATTTCAAAGGTTTAATTGCAACCAAACTTCATGATGCAGTTTTGCTCCCATGACCACTAAGTGGTCATGGTATATGCCCACACTTGGCAAAATTCGGAGAAAAAAAATATGGAGCCCACATGAGCCCCCTGCCATCAGGGGGGGCTGTTATGTATTATTCATCTCACTTAACGTAGATACTAAAAAAAAATTTTTGCGTTGATGACATGGGGCGCCACGTCAGTGTGTGGGCATGCTCCCTGACCACTGAGTGGTCAGGGGAGCATTAGCGCTTCATGATGTGAGTGAATATAATTTTTATAGTTTCTGTTAAATAAAATTGAGTAGAGAGAACTACAAATCTTTGTGACATAAAATAAGAGGTCGGAGAAGGTGATGGTGATGGTGGCCAAATTAACAAAGACGAGTGCTTTTTTGTAATTTCATTTTTCCGATATAAAATTACACTTTTGATCTTGTAGGTTTTATTTATAACGGTTTGGATTCTCAGTAACCATTAGTGAAAGTAATATTAATTTCAGTGTCAACGAGTGAAACTTTAAAACTTCGATGACTGTTTCGTTTTTCTTGTGTAATTTGAACAACCCTTAGTGAATTAGGTTCCACTAATCAAGTGTAATTAACCCCCTAAGAATTAGGTTCCACTAATCAAGGGGGTGTGGCCTATTTGCACCCCTTTTTTTTTTTTTTGCTAAATACCCCCCAATTGCTTAATATACCCACACCTTTTTTTTGGTTTTTTTTTTTTTTTAACACACCTCATTTAGGAGGTAACAGGATACAACTTTTAAAATGTTTTTTCAATTTTTTTTGTCTATTTTTATCCTTTTTTTTTTTACCATAAATCAAAGGTGATGGTGTCTCAATAAGCTTTCTTTCCTCATTTTAAGTGAAAATTATTTTGTGTGTTTCCAATTATATCGGATGTCCCGGAGGCCGAAGGAACAAGTAAAAGTTATTTTGTGGATAAATGTCTTTGGTTATAATTTTGACTTATAATTAAACCTTTCAAGGTTTTCCAATAAAGGTCAAATATCACATTGCAGAATAAGAAAGAAAATCAAATTTACTCCCAATTTTAATTACTTTTATGATCTAGACAATGATAGGGTGTTAGGGTGTGTGTTTTATGTGTTTTTATGTGATTTGATGTGATATAGGAGAAAGAATAAATGAAATTGAATGGTGGAGATTTGTGTAGTATATGTAGGTCCCATAAGATTTATATGTAAAAATATATTAAAACTTATAGGAGAACACGCGCTAAACCATAAGCGGCGAACAAATGGATAAAACTGTCACACAAAGGTCGAATAATTTCATATGTCAAAATCTTCCGACATTTGAAGCACTTGGTGCCACTTCAATATTGTTGGGAAATTCATAGAAATTCCTCAATTTTACGTTGCAGGGATCTTTTGTTTAAAAAAATAAATTGGACAGAAAAAAATAAGAAGAAGAGAAATTTCGGACTGTCAAAACTTTCACTATACGCATCCCCCATTTTCTGGATTGGCATTATTATATGGAATGTTTTCTCAAAAATGATATATGCAGAGTGGGTTAGGAAATTGTTTAGGGAATGATGATATTTTTTTACCAAATTGCCTTTAAATGCTTTACTAGTATTTTTACCCGTGCGTTGCACGGGAAAATTGTATCCAAGATATAATTTAGAATCCGATGGCAGATTTTGCAACCCGTAAATTTTTTTGTGTGGGTCCAGATTGGCATGTACTCGCCCTAAATCAATTCCTATTAATTGCGAATAATTATATTTTTAAAATTATAAAAAGTTTAATATAAGCAAAAATATTTGGACATTTGGAAACGAAAAATATTTGAATCCATAAATTATAAGTCCACGATGAAGTGTCTCACCATTATCCCATTCACCATTTGCTAAAAACAAAATTTGATATGAGAAAAAAATTACTTCGTGGCTCAACTCGTAGGGCTAAAGTATTACTTGACCCTTCTCTTGACCCACCCCTAGTATTCGTGGGTTGGCACAACTCAATAGCTCATTGGTTTAGGGACGAGTTTTGGCCAACCTATACCGACCCCGACCCGTTGTCATTTCTAAAAACGAATATTAACATATCGAGGAGAAACTCACCAATTTAATATGACTTGAAGTCATCTTCAATCTTCGTAGTAGGCTTGTGTCAAAATCTAGCTAATCTGTAAATTCACTCCCCGTTAACAGTCTAAATAATAATAAAATACAATTAATACACATGTTTACAACATAACTAAGGAAAAAGGAAAAATCTAAACCCTAAAATTTTATTTAAAAAAGAGAAAAGAGAAAGATTTTTTTTCTTTTCTTTCCTTTTTGAAATTTTACAAACACATTTACACTCAACCATATTTAAATTCAGACATTTTCAATTTATTCTTCATGACAAATATGCTTCAAAATTGATGAGATAATGGTAAGTCGCAAATTAATGTGAATAGAAATGAGCGATTGTTTTGAATAAGGGCACAAAATTAAGCCCAAAGATCCGATGACCTCATAAAACGACTCTATGAATATTTGCCATCATCGAAGCCTCACTACGCAATCACCATTCACTATACATAGACTGATTTGAATTAAGCCTTATTTTTGACCTTATCAAGCATTCGATTTGCTTGCTATTCTTCTGCTTCAATTATTTTCCTTTTGTCATTGAATAATATGTATATGAATAGTAAGTTAGTCATTTTATCACAGTTGATTTTATAACCAATATTATGTGTTAAAAGACATATTTCTATTACTTATGTTATTCGTAAACATGTGTTCTTACTATTTCAAAATAATTACCTAACACAATTAAGTATGTAGCAAGGTTAAGAAGTGAAAAAGGCATATGATAAATTGTTGTAAATGATTTTATATTTAATTATAAATGGAGTAAACAAACGAAAAGGAAAATATCCATGATCAAAACACCACAAAGTTTCATAGTCCATAATGATTGGACAGTCGAAACTAATTCTGAAAAGGTCACCACTTTTAATTCTAAAGTTAAGTGTCAAATGGATAAGAACAACTTATCTTGATTTATCTATGTTTCTATACATTCAATGAATTGAAAATTCAAAAATGACAACAATGGGAAGGACAAGATACACCATATGAAACATTTTGACCCTCAATTTTTGAACTTCAACAAATAAAAAATAATAATAATAATACCAATAATTATAATAATAATAATGAATAAATAAATAAAAATAAAAAACTAAAGATAAACCCAGATGCACACAACAGGTATTGTCAATTTTCAAAATAATTAAACCACATTCATGCAAGTTCTCCGTGACACAGGATTCAAATGTGTTGATGTATCAACTGAATACAATATTCAATTAATTAACAAAGGAAAAGACGACGCATCTTATATAATAATTGAAGAGTTTAATATTTAATTCGAAGTTCAAAAAGAAACACATGCATAAAATAAGGGAAAAAAGGGTTTTGCTATCCAGATCAGACGAGGACAATATAATTATTCAATTACAAAATAAATTCGAGAAAGGTTCTTAAAAAATGCACTTTAATGCCGAATTCTTTTGAATATATGAGCAACTCTGGCATGACATCACAATTTTCCACGACCTCATCGAATCAACACCAGATGCAATAAGTCAGTAACTTTGACTTGCAGAGACATATAATAGTTACACCAAACACTTAGGAAACAAATAAACACATGATAATATAAGAACACATGTATGGGTTAGAGAGACTTGTCCTAAGTAAATTTAAACCAATAATCAATTCAAGTCATTGCTCCAACCAACTTTCAGATAATTTATTTATAGAAAATAGAATAAAAGAGGATTGAACGAAATAAATAATACTCATTTGCAAAAATGGTTAAAAGTAAGAAAAATGAAGTTTGGAATAGATTTATTACGATTAACGGAAAATGACACAGAAAACAAAAATCTTAAGCCACTCACATACAACCGAGCACCTCAAAAAGAAAACACACCAGACAAAACCAAATAATTACCCTCCACAATACCTATGGTGGAAGAGATCAAGGGACAAATAAGTCATATTGTGAAAAGAATGAAAATAGCATGATAGACACAACCAACAAAATTGGAACCTCATTTGCAGGATTGTTCTAATATGATTGTTGTTTTGTAATTTGTTCTAACAATTCCCAGTGGTCAGAAAAATCAGGTCTCCTGTCAAGTTCAACAAATCATTCTGCATAAAGAATTTAGATTAAAAAGTCAAAAATTAAGTAAATTAATGAGGATCAATAGTTTAATTGGAGAGAATAAAAGTGGAGTTACATCATTACCTTAAATGATTATTACTCCATAAAAGGTGGGTAAATTAAATAGAGTAATAGCTTGATTACCTTAACCCTTGGATATCTAATTACGCTCAGCACCAACTTGTTCTAAAGAACGAATTCACAAAACAAACATCGTCAGCTGACTCAATTTTAAGCAATGTTCAGAAAACCGAACCGGTCAGTGAACCGGAGAAGCCAACGGTTCAAGGGTCAAACGGTCGAACCGGGTCGAACCGGGGTCGAACCGTTTTTAATTAAAAAATATAAAAAAATAAATTAAAACTAATAAATTTATAAAAATAATTTTAAAAATTAGAAAAACCGGTTGAATCGGTTGAATCGGCCGTTCAACCGGTTGAACCGCCGGTTCAACCGTTGAATCGGTTGACCGGTTTTTGACCGGTTTTTTTAAAAAGCGGGTTTTTACCATGACCGGACCGGTTTCCGGACCGGTTCGCGGTTGAACCGGTCGAACCGGCCGGTCCGGTCCGGTTTCCTAAACATTGATTTTAAGTAGAAAGCATGTTTGGTGAAGCGCCCTGGACTACAAAGCGCCCAAGAGATGAACTTTCAGATGCTAATATACGATGTCTACAATCAAAATTTTTACGGCATATATTTCAAGACAAAGAAAATAGGCAACCCACAAATCTTCAAAGATAGATAAATTCAACTTACAAATCACAAAAGATAAATTCAATTTACAGATCACAAACCAACATATTCCAGTAAGGAAATTAGTAATGAAATCTATGTTATAGCATTCACAATAGGATGCAATCGAATTATCATAAATTAGGAAAAAAATGTCTCAAGGGGGCAAATTTTATCAATTAATTATTAATATTTAATATAATTTAATTTAATAAAAAAATCAGAATAAATAAAAAATGTGAATATAAATAATTTTTTAATCAGTTTTAAGGATTGATGCAAATCGAGCAAAATCTATTTTTTTATTAATCAATATTTATTAACCCCTAAAAATGAGTTATGAGAATTAAGAATAAATAAAAAACAATATAAATAATTTTTTATGGATATGGATATAGAATATAGATATAGAATTATAGAATATAGATAATTATTATGGTAGGATAATTATGGCCATTTAAGGATAATGATGAAATAAGGTAATTAAATAATGAATTAAAAACTTAATTAAGTGCATTGGAGGGAAAACTTGATGAGTTGGAATAAAAAAATGAATTAAAAAATCAAGAAAAATGTGTGCAAAGGCGGGAAAAAACCTTGCTTTTATATATATATATAGATTTTGAAATTTCAAAATAAAGTATTTAAGGACAGTTTGGTCAAAATATTTTCATTCCCTAAACCATTTCCTGACCCTCTCCCTACCCATATCATTGCTCATATTTTTTTATTCCTTGGTACTATTCATTGAAACATATAATATTAAATTACAAAAATTAGATGGGGCCCCATTATTTAATTTTACAAATAATTAATTATTGTTATAAATAATTATCTAATAAATGAAAATTAATTAAGATTATAAATTTCGATAGGATTGTATTTTGTTGCAATACAAAAATCACAATTCATTAATTTTTTACATAAAAATAAAAATAAAGGTGTAACATTAAAATTAGATATTAGATTGGACTCTTTACTTATTTTACAAACAAAAATTAATTTTAAACTAAACGTGGAACTTATTTTTTATTAAATTTTTTCTGTGGTTTAATATATAGCAGAATCCATATATGGTAGGTAACACGTATCTACAAATACGGTAATATGGGTTAATATATATGGAGAATTACACATGTGAAAACATGTGTACACAACTAATATGAAAAATTCATGATTTTTTAATTTCTTTAGATAAAATATAATATTAATTATTAAGAATTATTATAATAATAATTTAAGAATTAATGTAGCACATAACTAACTTCATGTCAAGTTAATTGAATCTTTTTAGTTGTAAAAATATTTATTTTGGAAGTCCTCCGAAAATCAATTTTTCAACTTTGCCTCCAAAAGTTTAGATAATATTTATAATTTCTACGCTATTGAAAAAAATTCCCACAAGTGTAGTTATAAAAAAAAGTGTGTGTACGACTCTATAAAATACTAATTATTAAGTAAATAGAAGTTATAGGCAATGGTTACTTGAGGGAATTGGTCCGGTTTCCCTTCAGTTTAGTATAATTTTTAATTTGATAATAATTGATGAAAATTCCACAGTGGTCCCACAATGCAAGTCAAATTCGAGGTTAAAGTACACTTTAGTGGCTTTAATTTAATAATGAATGGTTGAAAATCTCATAGTTGGCCCATAATGACTGGTTTCCCTTTAGTTTAATAATAATTTTATTATTTTTTAGTATCTAATTTTTTTTTTACTTTTTAGTTTAATTTTTTAATTAATAAACAATGAATGAAAATCTTATAGTCGCCCCATAATTTTGTGCCTAATATGAGGTTAAAGTACTAATTTGTGGGTCTCGACAATGAACAAGATTATTGATTGTGTTTTTCCTTTAAGAATTTATACATCTGAAAAAATTTCTAGGATGTTGAAAAATAAAAGTAAATAGAAAAACCAATTATCAAGTTTTTAGATCAATTGCTAACTTTTTAATTTAGAACAATATATATATAATTCAAACAATTATTATTAATTTCTAATTAAGTGATTATATTATTATATTTTTAGTTAATCTATTATACCAGGGTGATTATAATTAACCATTAAGATATAAAATCCGAAATATGGAGGATAGCTTTAGAAATAATTTTTAAATTAACAAAGTTCATTAAGTTATTCGTCAATTTTTAGAATTGTTCATTTTATTAATAAAATTAAAATGTTTTAATTTGATAATTACAATTTATTTTGTATTGTTGTAACCATTTTGTGAATTGAATTGAAGGATGATTGGTAGTACCTTACGTGTAAGAAGTGAGAAAGAAGATGATTGTTGAGGTACACATGTCTATGCTTAGTTGCCATTGAACTAAAAATTTTGAAGGCTATGTAGTATTCTAGTGTCAAATCATAAATTGAAACTAAAATTCGGTATTCCTGTACTATTGTTGAGAAACATTAATCGTTTAGTTGGTTTGTGCACTGGAACCCAGTTAATCATCACAATATTGGGGAACATGTGGTTGAGGAAAACTTATTTTTGATGCAATGCAGGTCGCAAAATATTCATTCATAGAATGATGTTGATTTCATCTAATCCATGATTACCATTTAAGTTCCAACGGAGCGAGTTACCTTTTGTTTGTTTCTTATGTGATGACGATCAACAAGAGTCAAGACAAATTGCTTCTAATGTTGACATTTATATGAGGAAGCCAGTATTCAGCCATGGACAATTGTATACCGCTGTCTCTAGAGTTATTAATGGGAGCCATTGAAGATTTTGATTTGTGACAATGATGGTAAATTGGAAAACTCAACAACGAATGTAGTGTTTAAAAAGTATTCCAAAACGTAAAATGATTTATAATATTTATTTAATTTAGATGCATATTACCACAATGTTATTCTACCCATTCAAATGCACTCCCATATGATACTCTATACCTTATAGCTGTTTTAGTTCAATTATCACATAATATTATTCAATTATATTTTTATATCTAACGTGGGACATGTCTTAAATATTTTATAATAATTGTCCAACACTAATTTTTTTAATTATTTCAATTATAATTCATCTAATACATGTTATTTTAAAAAATATTTATTCCGTGTGCGGGTCGGTCCAATACTAGTGGGTATCAAACGACCTCTGTATTTTTAACTTTGTGAAAGAAGCCCTCGGAAATTTTAATGAAAAGAAGAGGGAAACTACATCAACGCGTATGCATCTTGTTGCAGGTTAAAATTTTCACTTTCCCTCCCAACACCACCTCGCCACCGCCGCGCCGGAATGGCCTCCGACACAATGAGGGAGGTCGCGCTTCTTTCCAAACTTCAGTCCTCCAATGACCTCGAGGATCTCCGCCGCTCATTCACCTTGCACCTCGACCCCTTTACAGTTCATCTTAAACGCACTACCAACAAAAAATCCTCCAAATCCAATTCTATCGACAATCAACGCACCGTGAGAAACCTTGCGAAACAATTCTTATCTTTTCTGCACAAATCCATCTCTCTCATTCCCAAACGACTCTCGGAATCCCCTAAAATTGGCCACCATTCCGCCCTTGAGCTGTTTGATTGTTACCGCCTCTGCCTCAACTGCTTTGAACTGATAGCACCGGAGCTTTCTGGAAAAATCTATTCAGTTCAGGTGCAGAGGCTTCGTTACATACACTGTTTAGAACACTGGGAGTTGTACGAAGAGGCAGAAACAGAGAGTTTTTTGGTGTTGGAGAGCTTTCAGAGGGTTGTTATAGGCGATTCAAAGGGTAAATTGAGGAAATCGAAGGCACGATTGGTTCCTGAACTTAATGCAGAGAGTGTTGATCAAGAATTTACGGTTTTGGTACTGGAAACTGTTGTGACAATACTGAAATGTGTCTCAAAGATTCGGAGTAAAGCGGACGCGGTATACTGGAGAGTTATAACTTTGGCAGAGGAATCCCAGCCGTGGTTCAAGTATGACTGTAGGCATTGGTTTACACATATTTGTATATGCATATTATATATTTCTTGAAGTCAATCATTTCTTCATACTCTTGCATATTTGTCGTTACTTTGAACTATTACCATATAAACTAGTCTTCATTTGCACCGTGTTTTAATTTTTGGTTTTTATGCTAAAAATCAGGTTTTTGGAAGCCAAGGACCGTGAGAAATTCCATGGGTTACTTGTGTTGTATTTATATAGAATTACTCTGTTTTTGGTTGGGGAGTTGACGGTTTTTGAAGTTGATTTGATAGTTAAGTTTTGTTCGACGATCTTTGAAGAATATAAACAATCACCTGCTCCAGATGAAATGTATAAGGTTCTGACATTAGTGGATTTTGTGAGTTTTTGCGCTAGTTGTTGATATTAATATTGTTATATTGTTACTAGTTTTCTTTTCCTTGCTCTAGTTTGCAGGCAAGATATTTTCTTATCTATTTTCTCAACAAACTGATCCATACATTTCTGGCATTGTTGACATATTGAAGTGTGTGTTGAACATTATGGCAGCCGAATGCAAGGTAATTATTTGCTTAGCCTGTGTTCGTTTAAACTAATTCTACCTAAAAATTAACCTTTTACTATTCAGTCAATGTCAAACTTCAATAGTAACCATACATTTCAAATCACCACTCAGTATTACTCTTCCTTGTTTGCTTGCAATTTTGATGATCTTTCAGACACTAAGTATGAATCTGCGGTGCATGCGTGGTAAACTTCAATAAAACTGCGAACCATTTGCAGAAGCTCATTTACGAGCGTTCCTCAAAATATGAAAAGGAACGGGTAGTTCATAGTTTGCTAAGATACTGCCCGTGTTAGATTACGTAATTGTATCTTTGAAATAATTTGAAGTTTCTGTAAAATGGAGGGAGAACATTTTTCATTGGCATGGACAAGAGAAAGCGTAAAAAGCATTTTCTTTCAGTATTTCCTATATTTCTAAGCATAACATGTTGGGTGGTCATTTTTATCAACAATTTACAGGATAGGTCAGTCTGGGTGGCTTGATCTGCATTGGTTATATTAACTAATCAATGCTTCCCTAAGTTATGCCATTCAAGTATTAGTCCCTTGAGAGAGTATCTTGTTAGAGTGGTAACTTAGTAATGCTTAATCTTTAAGTGGCAGGTTGGTACGGAGAAAGCAAAACTGGAATTTTTGGGACTTGTCTATTACTGTGTAAATAAATGCCGAGCTACAGCTTTAAACATTCATGATGCTGTTGCAGAATATTTGAATGAAATAGGAGGTGACTTTTGTGAGGTATCTCTTTTGCATCTTGTAGCAATGCGCGTTTTGATTTCTGCCTTTAATTTAGCCATAACTTATCCTTAATTGAGCAGAATTCTTCTATGACAGAATTTTTGTATTTTGATTGAAGGCCTTTCCATCCATTAATTTGATCCTGAGACTATATGCAACTGGATTGTTAATAAGTCCATTCAATTGTCAGTCAAAAGAGGAAAAAGTTTCAAACTTGAGCAATATTAAGGACAGATGTGCTCTTCAGGCCTTGAGAGATAACGTTGACGTGCTTCAGAGACTAAGTAGTTTACTTGATTCATCGAGAGGCCAATTCAGTGCCGTTGGCAAAGAGAATGACTTCCTTCATGAAAGAGTGTCATATTTATCTTCTTATTATAATGCTCTCAAATTTTTGTGTTGGCCAATTGCTGAATGCATCCACTCTGAGAAGAAAGAGATTTTTGCTAAGACAGAGGCTGCATCCTACTGGACCAACCTGGGTGGTGTTCAGGATGCCTTTCAGCAATTATGTGATATCTTTCTCAATTATCAGAAGTATTGACTTCTTCTGCTCCACGATTTTTTCAACCGTTCTCTCTCTCTCAACATGCATTTAGATGCATTTGCACATATTTATCCTGTTCAGAAGTTAAAAAGATAAGATTAGCATTTGAACAGCTGTATGGTTTTTGTTGCTATACAGATGCAGTGAAACTGAAAGGACGATCAACACATCTGATGATGATATCAGATTGATAATTTCTATAGTTGTAGCTTCTCTTGTTCTTTCGTTCCAAAATGGCTATAAAACCAAGGTTCTCATTTAATCCTATCAAATATTCCTCCTTTATTATTATGTGTATTATTAGTAATTAAATATCCTTTAATTGACATGGTAGCAGTAAGAGCTATTTTATTTCTCATTTCTGATTGCAGGAGATTATCACTTTAGCAAAGCATTTTATTTCGATTGATTGGATCTCACCCAAGAGGCTTAAGTACCTATGTGTTTCTCTTCACAATGTAGCGGTGATTTTGAACGGAAATAAACAGCCAAAAGAGGTGGAAAGAATCAACTTCTGTTTTTGTACATTGCATGGAATGTTATTTCAGTAATTAGAAATTTCTGTTCTTTTCATCAGATTCCAGTGTACCTTGTTTTTTCAAGAATGGTTTCATTTTCTTTCAGGTTACCAACTGATTTTTACTGAGACTTTTTGTGCTTGAATTGAGTTATTCCCGACTAATTTTGGAGACTGACTTTTCCTATTGGATTAAAAAACTCCCAAGTCAGTGTTCAGATTAACGTGCCTACAGTGTAAAGTTTGCTATTCCTTATAAAATGCATCTCAGCCATTTTTAGATCTGTCAAAATTTTGTGCCTGTTTTATTTCTTTAACTTACCAATTTATGACTGGAGTGTTGCTTGTACATTTTCTTAGCTGTCAGTGTCAGGTCATAGTATGCCTGTGCTCGGTCGACTTTTTTCTTCTTTTGTTACTTAGTCGAAATCAAATGCTACTTTGAATGACATATTCAAAACTACTACTCACTAGTATCAACAAGTTTTTGTTACCCTGCATGCTATTTAAACTAAAATGTACTTCTTTTAGCAAAACAAAATTTTATCGGGACACAGGCTATACATTCACTTCGTATGGTGTATGTAATCTTTGATGTGCCATGTTGCATGCTGTAGTGGTCTGCTTGTACTGAAATTATGGGTAATTTCCTGGCCTGAAATGCTATTATGTTTTATGCAGGCTGTAAAAGCTTTAAAACTATGTTGCAAAGCTTCATGGACATGTGTTGTACATCTCTGCAAAGCATTCATGAACAAATCAAACCAGTTTCATGATGATGTGGCAGAAGATACTATCTCAAATTTTGTCAAAGATGCTTCAACAGAAACTTCTTTTTTTTTAAATTCACTTAATCAAGAAAGTAACAGAAAAGTGAATAAAATTATTAGCGAATGCCTTGAAAGTTGGTCTGTTGCTGAAAATCTGGTGGAAATGCTGCCACCCCCATTATCTGTTGTGAAATATTGGATAAAGGTCGTATTTTAATCTCTTTGTCTTTGGTTTTGACATAGTCTTAACTTTTTCCCTAACCTAATTGTAACTTTGTTTCCAGAGAGAATGTAAACTGTCTAAGGATGTGGATGTGGAGGATGTTGCAATTCTATACTCTTTAGCTCCGTCTTCTCTCGTAATGTCAAAAAGAACAGTCCAAAAATTATTGGAACAGGTTTTTCCTTCCGTCTGTGCCCACCACCCCCCAAACCCACCCAAAACAGCAGAACATATATACATATAGATAAATATACACACCTACTCACACTTAACATACAAAGGTACATGACAGAGAGCTGTCATATCTATCTCAGAGTTTAATGGCCTCTTCAAACATTTCTTGCTTAAATTTTTTTAGGAGCTCCTGGTGTACAAAGAAATGCGTTCTATGAACCCGACATTATGTCACAACATGCGCTTGAAAATTATGAATGTTCTTCTAGAAGAGGTTTACGTCACAAAAGATAAGTGTTTAGAGAAATCCAGAATTCTGATCGAGAAGGGAAGGGAACTAAGAGCTCATGGAATAGCACAATTAAATGAGTCCATGCAGTGTCTGACTGATGCAATTTCCACGTTGGTGAGCCATATGTACATTATTTTTTCCTTTGCTACTTCTGTATATGGACCACTCCATTCATAATTGTACCTGCGTTTGGATGTTATTAATTGTTGGTACTCCCTTTATAATCAGAGGGCTATACATAAAAAAATTGAAAGCTGCAGTTGTCGACTTCACCAACTCCTGGTCTGCGCTTACATTCTACGTGCAATGTGTACCCAAGAGGCAGAGCCTAGCTCATGTGTTTTCTTGCATAAAAGGCCAGTCCCTGACACTGAGTAAATTGTTACCGGAAAGTTTATTTGTTTTGTTGTTTATTGAGCATCAACCAGCTATTTGATGGTTTTCAGTCCTTTGTTAAACAGTAACTTTCTTCAAGATATCCAGGCTGCAGTTGAACTCTGCTCAAGTCCAAATTTTTGCCATACAGATAATGGGTGCAGTGTGATGTGGGAAGATGTGCTAAATTTGTTCTATTTTACCATCGATTTGCTATCGGTAAAGGTAAGGGTCACTATACATGTTTATGACTTTATGGAGTAGTAATTGGTGCGAAGTTCTCAGATATGTTTGTGACCTTGTTAAATTCCTTTGTTTTTGCTTATTCCAGGGCTATTTGGAAAGTTTCTCTGGCATATATGGTGTGATGATCCAGTTATTTAACCAGAAAAATGTTCCATTGGAGAAGATGTTGGCTGAACTCTGGAAAAATCGAAGGCTCAGTCATGCCCTGTGTGCTTCTCATATAAGTGATGTCTTCATGAAAACATTTTCTAAGCATTGGTCTCAATTTCACAAGTCTGTTGATTTCTGGAGCACTTGTATGGTGGAATTCAAGCCACTAGTAGCTGGGTTTGGTTGCACTGATGATGATGTTAAGCTAGCTACTTCCGAATTCATTTCCAATGTAAGCCCCCTCTAAAAATTTATTGAGTTTTTGTTGTATTTCAGATTGAAAGAGATATCACATTTGCACCACTCAATATCTTCATATATCCTTTTAGCAGGTTCCTCAATGCAGTGGCTCAATGTTTCTTTCTTCACATCTCTACTATGACTTGTCTGAAAGACTGATTCTAAAAGGAAAGCTGGTTGAGGTACCTCAAAAGATACATTACTTCCACGATAATGTTGTTCATCTTTAAGTTTCTGCATGCAAAGATGATTGCATTACTATAAAAAAATTATACTCTTTCGGAGCACGATTTGAGAAAATTGTTGGAAGTAGTAGCTTAGCCTCCATTTGGTAAATTTCTAAAACTGGTTTATTCATAAAGAGGAGAGGTAAGAGAAGCATTATTTGATCTCAATTCTCACATAACCTGTGGATAATAATGATAGCATTTATGATTGACTGATTGAAATTAATGTTGACTTTGACCAAATTTATTGAACACCTATGAACTTGTATTCATAAGGATGCCTAATAGAACGGTCCCTCAAGTCTAACACAGATTAGCCCTTGTCGGTTGTAAAGAACTTCTCTCATGTGCAATATTTGGACAGGTTATTATTGCTTCTCAAAGAAATAGAAGTGGGGATAGGAAGAAACGATTTTGCAGTTGAAATATTGTCATAACAGGAAACATGGCCAACAGTAATGCCAACTGAAGCTGTTACCCTGAAATTATCTAGTTGATGAAATCACTGGAATTCCATTGAATTTCAGTCCTGTGACCAACTTTGATTATAACATCTGGGTGATGGTTATCACTTCTAACCAACTTTATAACTCCTTTTTTTTTTATTATTTTTTAAATCTACTAGCATATATAAATAATTCACATAAAGCTCAGATGAAATAAGTTTCACATCTTGTAAACGACTTGACCTGCTGTAATTCTGTATGATTGTGAGCAGGTAGATTACCTACCAACAATTTCTTCTACATTTGCAGAATGGGGCAACCTTGATGGAGAATGCTCAAATTCCCAAACATTACAAAATGAATGATCTCTGATCTTTTGAAATACATTTATAGAGGTTTCGCATTTAGAAATTAAAATTGCTATTCAACATTTTGTATGTTTTGGGTTGTTTATTCCACAAGTATATTTGCTCCATTGTTATAATTCAGCTACCAGCCTTTGTTGGTCACCAAAACTTCTTTGACAAGGTTATCCAAAATTTGCAGGCTCTTTCATATGCAAAAGAAGCCCATAGACTACGGAGTAAACTTCTGCACGAGAAGTTTAAATACTCAGCAGAGAATCAGACTGAAATCTTTGATGAAAATGGGCAGATCATGGAAAAGAGTTACTATGGCATTCAGGCATTTCAAATTCGGTATTTGGTGACAATCAATGGGTGGTTGGGCGATGGCATTTCTTCTGACTACGAAGGCTGCATTCTTACTCCGTGGAATGTCCTTAGCTGTTACCTTGAAAGTGTTTTACAGGTATTAGCTTTGTCCATTCAAGCATTCCCATTAAAGCTTTAATTTGAAATAATATTTCCACAACAACTCATAATTTATCTCACTTATCAATCACAGCTTGGAATTGTTCAAGAGATTCTAGGAGATGGGTCTGAAGCTGAAATGCTTTTACGGTGGGGGAAGAGCATCTCCCAGTTTCAAGCCTTGCCACTTTTTGAAATTTCATTTTCTTCCATGTTAGGTTGTTCTATTTCTTCTCTTCCTCTACTCTATTACCTTTGATGAAGAGACTCATTTTCTATTATGAAATTGTATCAGGAAAACTATACCGGAAACAAAAATTTTGGTCCCAGGCAGAAAAGGAATTACTCAGTGCTAAGAAAACCTTAGATGATTATCGTCCGATCATTTCTTGCAGGAAATGTTTGTGTGCACTTGAAGTTACAATAAATCAGCAGCTTGGAGACTTATTCTTATGCAGATCTTATGATAATAGAGAAAAGCCTTCTACCAAGATGTTTCATGCGAAAAGCTTGTACAAGCTGGCATTAGAAAAGCTAACTCTTCCTGAGTGGAGGCATTCTGTCCCTGGTCCAGAAAAAGATAGGGATGAACAGTTGAGTTGCAGAGAGAGTTCTTTTCCTTGTTGTGCTTCCAATCATTTAGGCGCAGAAGAATCGTCTTCTAAAAATGGTAGGCCGGAAATTAAAGTTCATATCAAAAGATCTAGAAAAACCAAGAAGGAATTGAAGCGTGATTCAGTGACAAAAGGCGCCGATGTTGGTCAAAATCGTAGAATTACTCGTTCCACATATCGCTCTTTAAGTAAAAATTGTGAGATCACACCTGGAGACATACAAATTAGTGCCACTACTTACTTAGACAGCGAGCATCCATCAACTAGCACTGTTGCTTGTCATGAATATGAGCCTGATTCAGGAACCGACTGCTATGCTACTGATTTTGAATGTGAGGTCAACAACCTTTGTAAGAATATGAGATGTTGGCACTGTCTTCGCCTTGAAGCTATCAATTCTGGTTCCTTGAGTAGCTATGTTAACATGAGGTGGGAGCTTGTCCACCGGAAGCTTTCCTTAAGGTTGCTTATTAGCATAGGTACCGTGGAACTCTATTGTTCAGAACATTTCTTGTGTTCAAGTTTTATTACCCAGCTTATCAAATTTAATCTGCTGGTGGGAATTCAAGGGCAAATTCTGGACAAGATATTGTGAACTGAGCTACATTTAGCACATTGGATTTGACCGTAAAAAGTAGATATTAGGGTGGATTAAGGTGGATGGTGTTTATGATGACTGTTTTTGTTCTCTCTTTTTTCCCCAAAAGAATGTCATTCACAGTATCTTTCTTATGCAGCTAAAACCTACCTGCACTATACCCAGTTCTCTTACGAAAGATAGTATACGCCACATTTTTCTGAAATTAAAAAAAAAAAAAGGAAAGAAAAAGAAAAACACTATCCACGTCAGTTTGCCCAAATCCCATCTAGTTAGTATATCTATTCTAATTTTGTGTCTAATTCTTTAGTACAGTTTAATTCAGTTTGCCTAATGCAGCCTAATTGTATATCCTGGTTTATTATAAGGTTTTCTGGCATAAGCCTCCTGCTCTGATTAGACTTGATATTTGTTCTCCATTGGTAGCACATATTGTATGTCCTTTGGTACAAAGCATGTGAAGATTGTTTTCCAAAGATGCCTCCTTTTCTTGATCGATGAAAAAATGTGCCATTGCTGCTCCATTCATGCTTGTCAGACAACTGCTTGCTACAGAGTAAAGACAATTGCTGCATGACTTACTTTCTGCTCTCATGCACATACATAAATATGTCTATAGAAATGTGTATGTACTTGGTATTGTTTTATTTATTTGCGCTTTGTATTTGATCAACTGGGGAATCATGTTAACAGAATAATTTGTGAAATCATTCAATTACAAAATATACTTACCTAATGTATCATGCAGGAAAATATGTGGGCCTATGTGGTCACATTCAGGATGCACACAAACATTTCTTGCAAAATGTTTCAGTTCTTTTCAGCAAGACTTCATGTTCCAAGTACTCATCTCCTTCCCTGACCTTGTTGATTGACTCGATTGGGAAGGACGTTCCTGGAGATCTGTTGGCTGTTGAATGTGCTGCTCTGCTGTACTATACGTGCTGGTTCTCTTTAAAATGCCATCCCTATCCTGATGTCAGGTATAATTATTATTATTTTTAAATGTAAATTTATTTTCATGCTACCAGTAGAATAGATGCTTGTTTTAATGTGCTTTATTCTTTCTTGTATGTGCTAGACAATCTTCACAAAGCATCTGTTGGAATGTGGAACTCTGGACTGACATGGTTCCATACAGCATTTGACTTTTAGTTTTAGATATTGCATTTGAGTATTGTAAGCGTGGCTCACGGTATAAGTTTAGGCTTGTTTTCTGCATCAAATGTCTCTGGCAGCTGAAGTTTCTCCTGTCTTGTGCTACAATTTACTTTTCACCTCTCGCATCATGGTTCAGAAGACATAATTTTTTCCCCTATTATTATGGGGCATCAATACACGAGGACTGTGTATAAGTATACTCAGCTAGGTCTAATAGTGACACTCCAACTGCTGTTTCAGACGACGAATCATAATTGCATCTTTTCATATATTGAGCTCTATTTCATGTGTGAATGGTTATAAATGGAAACTATGGTGGGTAAATTACTATTTCCTTCTATCTGACCAACTTGCTACCATCTTGACCAGAAAAAAATGTGGTGAGCATTCACGCATTGGGACGACAGAAATTGTTTCTGTACTGAAGTTGGCCTTTATACTTTGCTATGAAGCTCCTTTATTAGTTCAAAAGGTTAGATATTGCTCTGTTGCTCCTTTTGTTCATGCTGTTATTGTTGTAATTGCTTCATCGGAAGAGACTCTTTAGGGCGTTTGCTCCTCATCTTTGCCGAGTGACTCTTATCTATTATCTTTTGTGAAATGCATTACTATAAAATCTTGCTTCGATGTGCATCTGCGTCTTCTACAAGGCAGGCATGTGTGAAGGCCAAGACAATATCCTTCTCTGAAGTCTGAACCCCAAATTCACTTTGATAACCTGTGAAGATCTGTTCACTGGCATCAAAATCATTTCAAATGCCTGGTCCATTCCTTGTGCCGATGTCCATTATTTCTGGTTTCTACATTGAAGTTGATTGTAGTGCCTGGCAAAACATATGTGGACATCTGAGGGACCTACTTTCCCATTATCATGCTCTGAGGCCATGACAGTAGTGTGACCTTGGTTTGAAAAGTGGTATAAAATATATAACAGAAGAAAGAATATCCAAAAATCTCGCCATGGGAATGAAAGTCATTTTGGACAAAAACAGCCTGCACGATCTCCAACCTCCACATCAGAAACATGCTCTTGCTCCTCCAATCAACATTCTTTCTCCAAAGAAAGAAAAGACATAGCTTCTCTCCTACCTTTATTCATTTATTTACTGCCACCATTATATGAAATTCATTTTAGATTGTGTTAGTGTTGATATAATGAGTGATATTCACTTCTCAACAATGATATGACAGATTTCCAGGTTGCTTGCCATTCTCTATGTTCTTTCTACATCAATGGAGCGTTTTTCTCTATCTTCAAGTGAAGCAGGCCATGAAAGTCAATGGGCTTCCTTTTTTCATCAAGCTTCGATTGGAACTCATCTTAACCAACAGCTATTCTTCTATGGTATGATTCAAAAGCGACAGAATCAGCATAATACAGATTTGGTACGCCAACTTAAACCTTCATTTCTCCCCTTTTTTACTTTTTTATTTTATTTTTTGGGGCACATATGCATCCCATATTTAATGTCAAGTCCTTCTGAACCATCTTAGGTGCTAGTCCTTAGTTCTTGCCCTACTGTTTGTAGGTGTGGTCAAAGTTCTACATAACCAGTTTGTTTTAGTTGCTAGAATTGATGTTGATTGCAGAGTTCAACTGTGTTAAGTATCCGATACTCGTCGTTTGATGCAATTCTGGTATAGAAATAGTTGAATTTAATGGTACCAAAATTAAGAACAAGAAGGTGAGAAGAAATCAAAGAGAGACGGCGTGAAGAAAGCTTAGTTGACCTCCTATATATATAATAATAACATAACCCTAACGACATATTATATGACATCGTAACAATAAAAAAAAAAAAACAGACAAAAAATTTCCCAATGGAAATTGGCCTTTTTTCTCATTAACAGAAATAATTTGTGTAACATTAGGCATGAAAGTATATTACCAAACAACTCCACATGCACCTAATTGTCACCGTTTCTGATTGAATGATTGAGGAGAACTAGAATAAATTGAAGATGAAGGCTGGACTTTCATATGTAGAACTTATGATTTTACTACTTTTAGTTAACACAGAACCTTTTGATGTTCATAACTGATGGGATAGTTTAAGGCTAAGCCATGGTGAGATAAAACAGTCAAATTCGAAGAAAGTGAAAAATTCTTGCAATAGGCGATAGGACCTCCCCAAGGAGGCACAATGGACAGCTGTTCAAGTGTGCAAGTATCACGGTTTGAAACTATTAATGTCTTATTCCTAAGTACCCCACCGGAAGTGGCTTCTCATAAAATGCCTCAAAACGCACATGTTAAATACCATTTGGGGCTTGTGCATCAAACCAATCCCTGTAGCCTTCTTTATTTCTTTATAACCTAAAATGTTTTATGGGTTTCCCTTTTTTTTTTTTAATGCCTATTTCCTTTACCTACGAGAGGAAAATAACAAGGAGAACACACAATGCAATGATGGATGATGACCAAGAATGAAAAAGGTTGTAATTGAGGATGATGACAGTGGTAGTGGTAGTAAAGTGTGAAAAGTTATGGCGTCTATAATGTATGGCTGAAAATGAGTTTGGGAGGAAAATGGATTGTGGTAATAGCTAGACCAAACGACCACTTGATAATAACTAATAAATTTAATGAGATGATTACCAAATGAAAACTTATTGTTTTTCTTGGTCGGTGAAATTTCTTGTTGTTTTATTCTGAGTGCCCTTTTCTATTTGAGATTGTTCCCTTTTCAGGATTCTTTGCTTCCAAGACGACCTATCATGGAAACAGTGCACTCACTCAGGTATTGATAGAATGAACCATAACATGATTTTAACTGTCTGTTTCTATTTGAAATGGGATACTCAACTCCATGAATAATTCTTATAATTTATGTTTTGAGATTACAAAGACCTCTATGTTCCTTCTTTTCTGTATTATATTGGACCACAAATTTGTCTTTCTCAAACAGTGTAACTTATTTCTCATGCACGAATATGAGTATGGATATCCAAGGACTGATGATTTAATCAATTCTTTTTTCATGATAACTGAAATTGCGTTGCACGCCCACAAGCAATAACTTACAGTAGGCTAGAAAAAGCCAGATTTGCACTTTGTTGTACTATTATTGAATGATGAAGTGGAGAAGGTCCTTTTTGTCTTTTCACTATTTAATTTAATACAACATAATGCACTTGAAAGCTATTTAATTTTTCCGCTTTGTAACCTTTCTTTGTTTGCTTCAGGCTTGCACCAGAATCACTTGAAAATTTTGAGGAATTTGTTGCAAGATTTTTTCAGGACCTGCCTCGTGCTCCAGTTATTTGCGTTAGCTTGATTTCAGGTTCTGATGGTGATCTCTTGAGAGAACTGTCTTCTTGCCCTTCTAAGGTTCAAGCATGGATTCTAATATCCCATTTGGACTCAGAAAATCAACATGTTGTACTTTTGCCCGTGCATAAAATATTGGAAGGTATTTTAAGTTTAGAAAACATGGAAGTTGTAATGTTGCACGTTTCCTGTTAAATTTAGCAACATATGATTGTTGCATTACAGGGTTGTTCTTTTATGTTAGGGGTTTTAGATGATGATGTGGATTCCAAATCAGTCGTATCCTTTAATGGCAAAGATTTTGTCAAGAGTTGGAAGTGTCCTTGGGTCTCCACCATGGTAGATTACATATGCCCAAAATTCAGACAGATATTGGAAGGGAACTACCACTCATCCTCTGGACACTTCCAAGAGGATACAAAAGAGAACAGATTATTGTGGTGGAAGAAAAGGAACAGACTGGACAAATGCCTTCGTGAACTTTTACAGTAAGTTCCCTTCTGAAAGTGCATCTGGCAATGTTTCTAGTGTATCAAAGGAGACTGCAGTCCATTTTCTTTCCAATTTCTGATTGAGTTCTAGTTTGTCTTGATCTCCTGCATAAGAGATAAATGCCTGTTTAGTCATGTTTCACTGCTCATGAAATATTTACAGAGCACTCCCGTTCTTTAAAAAAAAAAAAAAATTTAGTGACAGTAGATAAATTAATGATGGAGATTTACCGCGTGCATTGAACCTCATATTTATGTCATAGTAATGGTAGAGATATTTTTCTGCTCTGTTGTGTTCACTGCAGAGGAAAACTGTCATGCTGCATACCAGCGTATTAGCATACAAGTTAATCATGGGATATTTTGTTTATTATTTTATTACCCTTTTGACTTAAATAATTTTACCCAATCATGTATTTTTTTTTTTTTTTTTATCAGAGAGGTGGAAGATCTTTGGTTCGGTGTTTGGAAGTACGTGATTTCAGCAGAATTGTCAAACCTTAAAAACCTGGACTCCATGGAGGAGAGCCTTTGTGAAGAAGAGAAACGCATTCTGCAAACTTTCTTGAGTAAAAAATGCTATTTTGATGTGCGATCAGAGGCGCCATCATCTAGAGTCTCTGATGAAAGTAACAGCTTCATGCAATCAATTCTTGAGAATATACACACAACTCCAGATGACAATAATGTTAAATGCGTAAAGCGAAATCCAATTATTTTGGTTTTGGATTTCGATGTGCAGGTACAAGTGCAGTTTATCGGTTCCTTTCTCAAGATGTTTGTCATACTGTTTGTATTCGCTTTCTCAAGCTGTTGATTGGTCCCTGCAGATGCTACCATGGGAGAATCTGCCTATTCTGAGAAACCAAGAGGTTTACCGCATGCCCTCCGTCGGAAGCATTGTTGCAACGCTTGATAGATGTTGCCAAGACCAGGCTGTAACATTCCCATTGATAGATCCTGGAGACCTCTATTATTTATTGAATCCAGATGGGGATCTTAACCACACACAGGTTGCATTTGAAACTTGGTTTCAAGAGCACGGCTTTGAGGTAATCCTAATCTTGGTTTATGAACTTCACTAAAGCACACATGCTAAATTGCAATTCATGTTTCGAGCTTCTGTTTGGGTAAACTTTCTTTTTGCCAAGACTACTGCAGGGCGGTCATCATATATAGATAATATGAAGCTTGTTCGTTTAAGCTTTTCTTCCATTTAAAAATTAACTTCTACTACTCAATCAAACTCAATTCAATTTCAACAACACATTCAAAACTATTACTTATTTCTACCATTCAGACAGAAAAGTAAATTTTAGCAAAATAAAGGTTTACCTCAATGCATGCTCACTGTTACTGTAAGGACTTCTGAATTGACTTTGACACGCAGGGAAAGTCTGCAACCGTGCCTTCAATTGAGGAATTGACTGGCGCTTTAAAAAGCCATGACCTCTTTGTTTATATGGGTCATGGAAGCGGTATGCACGAGCTTTTATTATTATTATTTTTTTTCTCCCTTTCCCTCTCTCTCCTTCCCTCCCTCCCTCTGATTACCATTTTTCTGTACCAATCTGTGTAAATTGCGTTGTTACTTTAACATTTTAGGGATGCAATATATCCCCGGAAGCAAAATTCGGGAGCTTGACAGTTGTGCAGCCACTTTACTGATGGGATGCAGCAGTGGTTCTCTATCTCTTAAAGGATGTTATGCTCCACAAGGAGCTCCGATCTCATACTTGTTGGCAGGTTCTCCTGTTATTGTGGCTAATCTGTGGGAAGTAACTGACAAAGACATCGACAGATTTGGTAAGGCAGTGCTTAATGCTTGGTTGAGAGAGAGAAAAGAAGCTCCTACGTGTTGTGATCAATGTGATGTGCATGTTAAAAAATGCGAGTCTGTAGATTGTTGTATTCATCGACCGAGGATTGGATCATTCATAGGACAAGCTCGAGATGCATGTACTCTCCCTTTTCTTATTGGCGCTTCACCAGTTTGCTATGGTGTTCCAACTGGTATAATGCGAAAGAAAAATGTATAGTATTATGTTTGTTGGTAGTGTTTGTAATTGTTTCTTGCATTTGAGAACAGAGAAGAATTATGTATACAAGCTTAATTTGGAAATGTAACTTCACAGCCTGCTTCTGTGCCTCGTAAAGCTTTTATCGGAGTGATAACTGATGTCTTTGTCATTTTTTGCTGAAATAACCGCGTCTGAGGTATTCATCATGTGTATCTTGTAAGCACCTCAAACATATAACATGTGTCCTTATTTACGTTGTCTTGCATCGTATTTTCAGAACAGCCCATCCCTACAAGACAACTGAAAATGAAATTTTTACGTTGATTGGAATTTGTTTTAATTTCTTCCACATATTTTGAATAGAGTGCCTCAGTGATTAAGTGTTCATATGAGCGACAAGCTGTCACACTTGTATTAGACTAAAGTACAATTGAGTAATCCACACGACAACACTGCTCAATACGAATGTACCTTAGATAACAGTCCATACATCTTTGGGAAAAATTTCTCCTACCCCCGTACTACCTAGCACCAATAAATGATCACATACGTATAACAGGCAATAAATAAACTATCGTACCACTTGGTCACACTGGAATCCAATCGTGCAAAATCAAGAAGATTGAAGAGTTCAATGTGAATGGGCGAAGAAAAAGGATTCTTATAAATGAAGACAGATGACCATTTCACTTTCACCTTCTCACAGAGAAAACCGCCCATGGTCGGGGATCAATAATGTGACCCCTTATATATTGATGGACAATTTTAATTGGCACAATCAAACTAAGAGCAGACTCCTATGTTTTTCTACTTTTGGGTCTTCAATTAGTGAATCAGTGTAAAAACACTAGACTAGAATACAGAGAACTGGCACAAGCTACTATTACTAGCAAGGCTCACACAAAGCGAAACCTAGATCGCTTCCTATCAAATCATCTCGTCCATTCAATCAATCAAACCACAAACATGAACTCGTTCGTTCACCATGCCACGAGCCTATCTTCATGTAAGTGATGTTGCCAATTCAGCTTTCTTATCTTCCAAAAGTTTCAACTCATTGCGCCAACCTTCTAACTTGGCTACCTTGTCCAACTGTTCCGGCTTCATATCTTTCTCCTTAGTATTCTGCTGCTGAGCTTCAGTGAGCCGAATCTATGAAAAAAGGATTCAAGATTTGTAAGTTAAAAGATAGGTGAAGTGACATAAAAAAAGTACAAAATTCACAAAATATCTTTCTGACATTCCAATGAAGCAAAAGTAAGGGCTTTCAAAATATTAATAGTCATGCGTACTATAACCTAGATTTTACCTTCTTCTTTAGTGCTCGAATTTTCTTATCAATATCTTGAACCTGATCCTCTTGAGCAGAACAAGAATTTGAAGGTGGTACGACCACAGGAGTATTTTCACAAAGAGAGAGTTCATTGATCTTGGATGCAAACGATCCCATATTCTCTGGCATGTTGTTTAAATCTTCAGCAGACGATATATCACTTGGCTCCAAATTTTTACCCTTTTCATGAGCAACCTGTTAAAAACCACGTTTGCACAAATGTTATTAGAGTTGTTTACAAAAGGAGATTTTATCGGCATTCAATATCCAGCATAAAAGGCTCTACACAGATAACAGGTGGATGAGGTGAATAAATACAAGATCAGAGAACGATAATAATTCAAGTATCTGTCAAGTGGTCTCAACACCAACTCTTGATCTATTTGATTTTGAATATTCATTTTCATCACTTCACAGTTCACATGTTTGTTCAATGTGGGAATTGGGCTTGACCTACATGACACCTTTTAGGTTGAGAAGGATTGTTACCACCGCAATTCCATACTTGACCTTTTTTGAAGAAAAGATCGTATTTCGATCTGGGCAATATTTGTGATTCATAAAACATTAATTTGATCTGGGCATTTGAGTAAATTACATGGATCCGTGAGGATCATATATTAGTGTGTTTGTCAAATATACTTCCATTACGTAGTTAAAGTCAAACTTAATTACAACCACACATCCAAATACTGCTACACGTGATTAACGCATTTCATGACCCCCACTATTATTCAGTAACTCATCAGCTAAACAAAAAGTTTGCAAGAAAACAACCATTACATCCACCTAGATTCATGTCCACCAAAGTAAATATGATAGGGAAAAAACCATGTATCCCAGTCTTCTAGAAAGCACTTTACAAACAATTATATTATCTTCACCATTACATTGCCATGGAGAAACTGATTTTGAAGAACTTAAATTGAACGTTCAAATTATAATCTATTGATAAATTTTTAAGAATTTAATTATGATATTCAAAAGCTTTTTCAATTCACCAGACACATTCTATCATCTATGTTCTCATTTTCATTTGTTCCTAAAACAAAAGCGGGCTTCTTGGAAATCATTTTTCGCTATGTTTTTATCTAGGTCTGGAGATTTCAAGTTGCTTTATTTTTGTTTCTATTTAAGTTTCCCTTGCATTCAACTGACCTTAATCGAATCACAACTCAAATATCTTCAAAAATAAAGTAACCAAACTGTGGCCTATTAAACTGTTGTTGCAGCAGTCCATCCAAGCACTGAAAGTATGAGTGAAT
This sequence comes from Jasminum sambac, assembly GCA_018223645.1. Lineage (NCBI taxonomy): Eukaryota > Viridiplantae > Streptophyta > Magnoliopsida > Lamiales > Oleaceae > Jasminum > Jasminum sambac. The sequence continues at coordinate 35,113,022 of CP073646.1, read as the reverse complement.
TAAGATCAAACATTGAATTGTATCATGTGAAAGAAAATATTTGAAGGACAATAAGACTTCAACAACCTAAGTTCATGACTACAATTGCAATGACAAAAAAGTAAAATTTCATCCCCCGGAATAAGCATTGATAAGACCCGATTGAGTCTAATGTTTTTACCTCAATAATCAGAAGACGAAACTACCAGTCATTATGCGCATATTTTCGGCCCGTGAACCCCCCTCCAAACCAATAAAGATCTAAAATGGAATAATACAACAAAATTTCTTTTAAAAAAAGCATAAAAATTAGACAACATTAGTTCATAAGCTACCTAGATTTTGTCATAGAATAGATGGATTCTCAAATCCACTCAATGAATTTTCAATTGTAGGATTCTTGATCGCGCCGAACCGAATTCATCAGTCTAGACACAGTTAATTGGAAATATATAAATTAAAAACCGTTCAAAGAATTAATTTCATTTACCAATCACAGGATGGAATGAACTTGAAAATTTGGAAGCAGCAGAGCATACACATTCGATGATCCAATTGCAATCTAACAATATCGAAGGTGTTCTATTTCTTGAATCTCTCAGATCACCAACAAACCACGTGATTCTTCTATTCTAAGTCCCTCAAATCTTTATCTCATCATTGTTCTTCCACTGGCATAAATTTGCACCAGCAGTTAAGTTGTTAACAAGTACATACTTAGGATAAGGATATTGGTGAATTAACTTCCAACTTCTACTACTTTCATACCATATACTATTTAAATCATATAGGAAATGCACTTCAAATGATTCATACCTTCTATACTAAATGGTTTATGACACACTCATTCTTTTGCTAATACTCGGACAAATCACTACAAACGCTTAAATTGTCCATATTACAACTACAGAAAACTCATATTCACCACTTAAAGTCCAGAAAAACAAGACAGTTAGGACGAATTCAAAAGGGAGAGAGAGGAAAAAAAAAAAGAAAAAGAAAAAAGAACTAATTACCTGTTGACGCTTTTCTTTCTTTCTCTCGTTCCTTTTAGCTGATTTGGACTTAGGTTTGGATTCCACTACCGCCGGATCATATCCCGGCGGCACCTCCTGCGTAGCCTCCATTTCCTTCCTCCACTGCCACCACTCCCATTAATAAACACAAGAATCATACCACAAATTTAGAGCTATCAGTAATAGTGAAGAGCATCAAAATGGCTTACAAGGGCGCCTTTTGATTGATAAATGGCTACTTCGTCTTGAGGCGTATAACCGGCCCGAATTCGAATGGGCTTGCGAAGTGAACCATCGGGTCGTCGTGTTGGGGCGAGGATTCTCTCTCCTTCTTTTAGGGTTTTGCCGAGTTCAGCCGCCAATTGCCTCACTTCATCTTCTCCTCCATTTCTGCTTGTTGTCATTGCTCTAGTTTGTAATTGATGATTGTGCGACCAAAACCTTGAACCTTGAACTTGTTGCAGGAGGATGGAGAACGTAAGTATTTGATCGTTAGGTGTCAATTAGAAAGCACAAGTGATTAGTTAGTGTTTAGTATTTTCGAGTAAGGTGACAGTTTAATTGAAGTGAAACAGATTTATTTGAAAAAAAAAAAAAAAAAGATTCAGAAAAGCGAAAATTGGAAAAATGTGAATCTCACTCGTAATTTTTGTCTCTCCCTAAAGTATGCATTTAAAGTAGATAATTGCATTGAAGATGCTCTTCAGTAATTATTATATTTGTACAATTTTATTTAACATTATTTTTTTTTACTTTTCATATTTACGTCATATTACAAGACCATATGGAGTAATAGTACAACAACAATATCTATGAACAATAAACGGGTTAAATTTGCTCAGTGTATGGGCATCTATAATAAGTCGTGTGCCAACATTGCGTTAGACTAAAAAAAAGAGCAACAAAAATATCATTAAAAAAAACTCTCACAATTTGTCACATGAAAATTTAATTTGATTGTGAATTAGCTAGTAAATAACATGAGCTACAAAAAGATTCTTTTAACACGCTTACTTTGTAATTAAAATTTTTGATATCTAATTAATATGTGACTTGATACATTGTAAATATTAGAATGTGATATAATTTTATCACATCATCTAATCATCACGATGTCATGAATCAGAGACATACAATGAGCATTAGTCTTTTTAATCTTATGTTTTATTTTTAGTCACACGAAGAAATTAGGTATAAAATTAAACAATAGAGTGCTCGACGCCAGAGGCCCGCGAACTTGTAGAGATGAGCTAAAACAATCACTTGAAACATGTTTCAGCATATTTTCTATGAGAAACAATTTCGACATCAGCTAGGGAAAAATGTGTTTTTATGAAATTGGTCAAAAAATGTACTTCAAATGATTGTATCACGGAAAACTGAACATATTTTCTATTAGAAACAATTTCTATATCCGCTCGGTAAAAAATTGTCTTATGGAATTGGTAAAAAAAATGCATTTAAAATTATTGTATCATAGAAAACAAATTTCATTTTCCAACTTGCAATCAAACTACGAACAATGAAAACTAATTATTTGATTTGATAATTTCCCAAAAAAAAGACATATTAAATACATCCTATGTTTAATTAGCAACTTAGTATGTGTTCCAAAAAAAAAAAAAAAGTTGAAATCACTTAACACACCCACTAACATATTCATTTGTTGTAGCTAAAATTTTAGCCTCTAACTAACATATGATTTAACAATTCTTATTGGATATCTAATTCACACATGATTTTACCACATACATTATATTAATTTGATAAGTTTTTTATATTTTTTAATTACTCTTCTTTACTTTTTAATCTCACATCTAAAATCTATTATTTCGAAATTCCATATCCAACATATCCTTGTCAAAAAATCGTGAACTAGAGCTATAAAAATAGCATAACTCTTTTTAGTATTGTGTTTTGGTAGTCTATTTTAACATTGTTAAAAGACATTTCATTTGTCATTTTAGTCCTTTTAGAATTATTTACCAATAGTATAGTGTTACGACGCCAACTAGGAGGAGTCATTTGAACGAGAAATCATGATGGGAAAATACAAAGGCTACGCGGAGAAATCGAGCTTAAAATCAGGGACGGAGCTAGGATTAGAGTGTGGGGGGGGACTGCGATCAAGGATGATGTGAGAAATTGTTAATGCACTGAGTTGATTCGGGGGCAGCGCCCCCAATTTTTTTTTTTTAAGGAGTACTTTTTTCCTTAATAAGTAATCCCATGATAAAGTATAAAGTTAGCTTCAAATGCTTTATATTTGTAACATATTATCTAAAATAACGATCTTCTAGATTGATTGTACAAAATATAAGAAAACTAATATGAAATTACAATTTAATTTGATTGCTTTGGTATATACTGATTTTAATTGGTTGTTTTCTAAATAGGTATTGTTTTCTAGTGTGTCGTTGAACTTCTGAAAAAATTGAATTAAGTGGTGAATCAAACTGAACTTTAAAATTGATAATTATTATGTCATATTATATCTCAAAATCATAGTCAATTAAATTCAAATCATATAAAATATTTAAAATTATTTTTCTAGATCACTCGAAGTAATAATTTAATAAATTAAGTACAAAATCTTATAATATGGCAGAGAGAGTAATAATCATATAAAATAAATAAATAAATATTTTAATAAGAAAAATGATTAATAAATAAACAATGGTTGTAATAAGAAAAATAATTAATTGTAAAAAGAGAAACTGTTATAAAACTATAGAAAAGTAGAGAGTTTAGAGAGAATGAATTCTATAGAAATCTAAGGGGTAAATTTTATTAACAACTGAAACCCTATTTATAGGGAAATTTCGAATGGCACAATCGTAATTACATAATTTCATCAAGGGTATAATAGTCATTCACATAAATAAAATATAATAAAATCATCCCCTCATTCCCCTCATTAATACATATAATATTCATATACATATAATATTCATAACACTTCTTGAATGACTATTTGTGAAATTATCTTCTAAACTGATTATAGAAAAACTTGGAGTGGTTATGTAGTGTTTTGCCAAAATATTGCTCCCCTCATTTCTATCAGTATAGGAGTATTAGAGCGCTCGTTAAAACCTTGCCAGAAAAACCCAATGGGATAAAACACGGGACGAAGGAAAAAGAGTCTGACGCAAAATGCTCCTCATCAATGTAATATCACTTGATATCTTTAAATCTTCGCAACCCAATATTGTGCACCAATCCTTCAAATGTTGCGGTTGGCAATGCTTTCGTCAATAGATCCGCAAGATTATCCTTGGAGCGAATTTGTTGTACATCAATTTCATTATTCTTATCAAGTTCATGAGTGAAAAAGAACTTTGGTGAAATGTGTTTAGATCTGTCGCCTTTAATGTATCCATCCTTTAGTTGAGTTATGCAAGGCTGTATTGTCCTCATACATAATGATTGGATTGGTTGTAATAGAGGATAAACCACACTCTTTTGAATATGTTGTATCATTGATTTCAACCATACGCATTCTCGACTTGCTTCATATATTGCTATCAATGCATGGTTTGAAGGCGTGGTGTGAGTGTTTGCTTGATCGACCGCCATGATATTGCGCTTCCTCCGCATGTAAATAGATAACCTGTTTGAGATTTTGCTCTATGTGGATCGAGATAAATATCTGCATCAGACATAACCAACTAATCTGATTTAGTTTTGTTTGAGTAAAATAGGCCCATATCAGCTTTGTTCCTCGAAGGTAGCGGAACACATGTTTGATTCCATTCTGGTGCCTCTGTGTTGGAGCGAACTATATCTTGCCAATAGATTTACGCAAAGATATATCCGGTCTTGTATTATTAGCAAGATATAATAGTGCACCTATTGCACTAAGATATGGTACGTCAGGACCAAGCACAATTTCATTTTCCTCTTGGGGTCTAAAAGGATCCTTTTTCACATCAAGAGATCGAACACTCATTGGGGTACTTAGTGGGTGTGCTTTATCCATATAAAATCGCTAAGGACCTTTTCTCAGATATGTAGACTGGTGTAAGAATATCCCATCTTTTAAATGTTCAATTTGCAAGCCAAGGCAAAACTTAGTTCTTCCAAGATCTTTCATCTCAATTCGCTTTTAAATAATCAACTGTTTTTGGAATCTCTTCATTTGTCCCGATAATGTTTAGATCATCTACATATACAGCAATAATGACAAATCCTGAAATTGACCTTTTTATAAAGACGCATGGACATATATGATTGTTTTTGTACCCTTCTTTCAGAAGATATTCACTTAGGCGATTATACCACATACGCCAAGATTGTTTCAATCCATATAATGATCTCTGGAGTTTTATCGAATAAATTTCACGATCATTCGAATTATGTGCTTCAGGCAATCTCAGTCCTTCATGGAGTTTCATATAGATATCATTGTCGATTATGCCATATAAGTAGGCAGTAACTACATCCATTAGCCTCATATTAAGCTTCTCATGTGATTAAACCGACAAGATATCGAAAAGTAATTGCATCCATTAAGGTGAGTATGTTTCTTCATAGTCAATTCCAGTGTCTTTGCGAAAATCCTGTGCAACCAATCGTGCTTTATATCTCACTACTTCATTCTTCTCATTTCGTTTCACGAATACCCATTTATACCCTCTTGGTTTGACCCCTTTTGGTGTTTGCATTATAGGTCCGAAAACATTACGTTTTCTAACGAATCTAGTTACGCTTGAATGGCCTCTTTCCATTTTAACCAATCATCTCTTAAATCGACATTCATCAGCAGTTGTGGTTCAATATCTTCAACTTCATTGATTATATCAAGTGCTACATTATATGCAAATGCATTATTGACGATCGTTCCTTTTCTATTCCATCTCTTTTTTGTGAAAGCATAGTTCATAGAGATTTCATCGTTAACTTCATCATTTTCGGTACTGAACCTTCTCGAGGTTCTTGCTCGATTGCATCTAATGATTCATTTATATCTTACGCCTCCTTCGCAATTATTTTGAGCATTTGTTCTCCTCTTTTTCGAGGATTTTTGTCTTTGATCCGATGGGCCTTCCACGCTTTAATTTTATTCTCGATTCATTTGCGATTTCGTTTGTTTTGGAATCTCAATTCGCATAGGAGTATTCTCAACTGGAATATGTGACTTAGTTATTCCTTTAGCGTCTGTAAAGCTTACGGCAATCGATCTGCTTTGTTCCTTGTAAGTAAATTATCTTTTGAACTTCTTGCTCGCATGTCCCAAAGTATGAGGATCTAGGTTGGATAATGTTGTAGTATTCCATGTCACTTCCTTTTCCAACCTTTTATATGTCACTTCCTTCTCCAACTTTTTATCTTCTCCCCTAAAGGTGGGAATCTTGTTTCATCAAGCGACAATCGGCAAACGTGCATTAAAAATATTTCTGTTTTGGGTTCAAGATATTTAATTATAGATGGAGATTCAAAACCAATATATATTCCCAATCTTCTTTGAGGTCCCATCTTAGTACGTTGTGGAGGAGTAATGGGTACATATACTTGCTAACCAAAATTTTCAAATGAGAAACATTAGGCTCCTTTTTCGATACCAATTGTAATGGGGAGAATTGATTATTGACGTTGGTCTTAACTGTACAAGTTCATTTGCATGTAAAATAGCATATCCCCATGCGGAAATTGGGAGTTTTGTCCTCATGAGTAATGGTCTAGCAATTAGTTGGAGGTTTTTAATAAATGATTGATTAGACCATTTTGAGCATGAACATAGAGAAGCTGGATGTTCAACTTTTATTCCAATTGACATACAATAATCATTAAAAGCATGTGATGTAAATTCACTAGCATTATCCATCGGATTGTTTTGATTGGATAACTGGAAAATGTGCTCGTAACCTTATAATTTGTGCGAGCAATCTCGCAAATGCCATATTTCGAGTGGATAACAAGCATACATGGGACCATTTTGTGGAGGCATCTATTAAAACCATAAAATATCTGAATGGTCCGCATGGCGGGTGAATAGGTCCACATATATCACCTTGTATCCGTTCCAGAAATGTTAGAGATTCATTTCCGACTTTAACTAGTGATGGTCTCATAATCAATTTTCCCTGAGAACATGCAGCACACGAAAATTTACTAGATTGGAGAATCTTTTGACTTTTCAGAGAATGTCCGCTTGAATTTTCAATTATTCTCCTCATCATTGTCGAGCCAGGATGACCTAAACGGTCATGCCAAATATTAAAATCGGTTGGATTTTCAATCTTCCGGCTAGATGTAACATGTACTTCAATTGTACTAATATTGGTATAGTACAAACCGGAAGAGTATGCGGGCATTTTTTCTAGCACATGTTTCCTTTTGGAAATCATAGTAGTTATATATAGATATTTTGTATTATTTTCTTTTGCTGTCTCAATATGGTATCCATTACTCCGTATATCTTTAAAACTCAATAGATTACTTTTTGATTTAGGGGCGAACAAGGCATTATTGATAATAATTTGTGTTCCCCCTTTCAATATGACATTTGCTCTTCCAGAGCCTTCAATAATTGCTGCCGAACCGGATACTGTTATTACATCATTCTTCATCGTGGTCAAGTTCGCAAAATACTTTTTATTTCTTAATATGGAGTGTGTAGAAGCACTATCTGCTAAACAGATTTCTTCATCCATGACTTTGGAGTCACTCAAAAGGCTACCAATATTTTCCTTCAAAAGAAATAATTAATTTTAGAATGAAGTATTTTATTTATATAAAATTAGAACATAATATTTTACAAACATACACATCCACACTACCACACACATATTATACATCATTATTTATTACACAAACTCACAATACACATTATTATCTTTCATACAGATAGAAACTACAACTATTATAATATTGTAAAGAAATATCAATTCTCATTTGGTTCGTAAAAATCTGCAACTTCAAGATGTGTCGCTATTGATGACTCCAAAAGTGGAATTTCTTCCTTATATGAGAAATTGGTCTCAATATTATTTCCTTTCTCCCTTTTAGATGCTTGATATAAATCAACAAGGTGTTTAGCAGTTCGACAGACTTTTGCCCAGTGACCTTTCATGCCGCATCTATGGCACGAATTATCTGGCTCCCTTGTTGATTCATTCACATTTCTCTTATAGAGATTTCCCCTTCTTTCACCATATTCATTCACATTTCTTTTGTAGAGATTTCCCCTTCTTTCACCATGATTATTTGCCTTCTTAAATTTTGGGAAATTTTCATAACCACTTTTATGCCATGAAAAATTTCGTCCTCGACCACGGCCTCGACCTCGGCCTCGAGTATTGCCAAAATTGTATCCTCGCCTATTGTATCCTTGTCCACGGCTTGTAGATGCCATGTTGTTTACTTCAGGTATTGGTAAAGATCCCGTTGGACGAGATTCATGATTTTTCAATAACAACTCGTTATTCTGTTCGGCTACAAGTAAGCAAGATATCAACTCTGAATATTTTTTAAAGCCTCGTTCCCTATATTGTTGTTGCAAGACTACATTTGAGGCATGAAAAGTAGAGAATGTTTTCTCTAACATATCATCATCAGTAATTGTTTCTCCGCATAATTTTAAGGTAGAAGTGATTTTGAACATTGCGGAGTTATATTCATTCACTGATTTAAAATCTTGCAACCTTAAATGTAACCAATCGAAACGAGCTTTGGGGAGGATTACAGTTTTCTGGTGATCATATCTTTTTTTAAATTTTCCCGAGTTAGAAGGATCTTCAACTCAGAAGATATTCATTTTTAATTCTTCATCAAGATGATGACGAATAAAGATCATAGCATTTGCCTTGTCCTTTCTCGATGTTTCATTTCCTTCTTTAATTGTATCTCGAGGCCTTTGGCATTTAAATGCATTTTGGCATCAAGAATCCATGATAGATAATTCTTTCCAGTAATATCGAGTGCCGCAAACTCTAACTTTGTAATATTTGATGCCATACTATAAAATAATTAAAAATAAGTTAGAACATCAATTAACTAGGTAAAAATTATTGTTATTATATTAACTAACTAGACAAAATAATTGCCATTATATATTTGATTACTCTTAAAAGTAGGTTGATATAATATTGTTTAGTAATAATTAATAAAAGTAGGATAGATTAATAGTGATTTTGAAGAAGAAAAATATTTTCTTATTTATTATTTTCGTGTATGATTAATTATTTATTAATCATGTAGTATTATCTGTGAGAATACCATATTAGATACATGTAATAAAATGTAACTCAAATAGTATAGTCTCAATTAATTTAATTAATATAAATTGTATAAATAGTTAAACCTTCACTAGGTGGCAATGCCTCCTTTGAGTGTAGTAAATAGTAGTATGAAAGATGTAATTAATTGATATAAAGCTGCATAAATAGTTAAACCTCCACTAGGTGGCAATGCCTCCTTTGAGTGTGGTAAATATTAATACAAAAATGTAACACAAATAGTATAGTCTCAATTAATTTAATTAATATAAACTGTATAAATAGTTAAGCTCCACTAGGTGGCAATGCCTCCTTTGAGTGTGGTAAATATTAGTACAAAAAGATGTAAGAATTCATGCAACCACCCAATTTATGATAGTTGTACTTATCACAAAAATGGGTATGTCAATATTTGAATTGTAAGATAATTAAACTATTTGATAACTTAGTCTAACAGTTAGTAATTCATAAATAAATTCTTCATCAATAAAGAATCTCTTAGACCGTCCCTCATGGTGGTAAAACTATTTATCTAATATAAAGAGTGTGGATATTTTTCATTTGGTGGTTAATCCCACCATTTGAAGTAAATTATAAGGATTTCTATGAACCAATACGCACTGTGTTCGAATGAATTGTTATATTACCGTTTGGTTGGGTATATATTCACGGTGAAGCGATCGTGCTTGTCTACTTTAGAGAGAATGGAGTAGAGAGAATTTGTAGAAAATTGAGTATTTCAAATTGTAATAATCCAGGTTTACGATCTGAGAAGATCATCTATAAGATCTGTTGAAAGCATACTTCTTTCATATTACTTAAGGGTTAGAGAATCGTCTTGATAACGTGTTATAAAACTATAGAAAAGTAGAGAGAGTTTAGAGAATGAATTCTATAGAAATCTAAGGGGTAAATTTTATTAACAACTGAAGCCCTATTTATAGGGAAATTTCGAATGGCACAATCGTAATTACATAATTTCATCAAGGGTATAATAGTCATTCACATAAATAAAATATAATAAAATCATCCCCTCATTCCCCTCATTAATACATATAATATTCATATACATATAATATTCATAACAGAAACAAGATTTATAAGCTTTTGAAAATGTATATAATTATTTAATATGAGAGAGAGAGAGGGGGGAAAAAGGACAAAAGGTCAAAAAAAAAAACTTACCGTAAGCAACTTTGAAAGAGAGAGAGAGGGGGGGAAGGACAAAAGGTAAAAAATGTTACACCCAAGTGACGAAGCATCTTGGAAAAGCCAAGAGAAAAAAGAGGGAAAACTACACCGAAATTCGAACTCTGGCTGGCAAACAAATTAAAGTCTTAAGGGACCCGGCCTAGCCAACTCGACTAACAATATTTTGTGAAAAATATTGCACGATCTACTAATTATTTTTTGGTTGCAGCCTACTGCAGCCCTATACTAGATCCGTCCCTGCTTAAAATTGAACTATCAAACGCTAGATACCAAACGCACGTGAACTTGAAGAGAAGAACTTAAGAGTGTTCTAAGAGGGAGATATTGTGATTGTTTGAATAAGAAAAACAGTAGGTCTTTTCCCTTTTTTCTTTCTTCAAAATATATATATATATATATATATGTATATATATATATATAGATAGAGTGGGACCTATTTCAAGCTTAGCAAAAAGAAGAATGACGCATACATGATCACCAACAAATTTGTGAAAAATGTTTATAAGGCTGATGTTGAGAGTAAAATGAGTTCTTTACAAGATTTTTCAATTACAATACTGAATATAATAGCATAAATGACTCAAAGCTTCTCAACACTTATCAAATGGGTTTCAAATCTTGAGCTCGGATATAAGCCACACTAAATATCGAAATCACTGCACCGCCATTTAGGAACGGATCTAGAGTTATAGTTCTGGAGGAGGGGAGGGGGGATTGAAACACAAGCGCAGAGGGTTGGAGGGGGGCTGTAACCCTTCTCCCGGGGGGCGGGGGGGATTTTTTTCCTTTCAAATGTCTCATTTCTTTCTTCAAAAACTAATTCGATTCAAAAATCCAAATGTGAGATAGAAATTTATTAATAACGAAAATAGTACAAAGAGGGGAGCTTAATACCCAACCTCAACTCTTACCAATGTATGAAAGTCCAGTATAGTCAAAGCTCAATCGCTATATCCTTTTTTAAATGCAATATTTATAGCATAAACTTTATATTATTTAAAAATATCTATTGGGGTACTATACACTAGAAAACTTTTAGATTTACCGGATTTGAAATTAAAAATGAGATTTCAAAATACAATATATTTGTTTATAATTATTCCCTACGGCTCCTCATACTTTGAAAACGATTTATAATAGTGTCATTATCAGTTCATTTTAATACGTCTTTTTCAACATTCACAATTAAACTATTATTCAACTATTGGTCTCGCGTACGTTGATGCAGGAACGACAGTTAGAAGACATAGGTCGCGGCACCAGTGGCTCAAAATGGAGTCGCCTCTCTCGTTTGGATTTGATGCAGAGTGATTTCAGAGTTAGACTTTGGACCAAGGCTTATTGAATTTACGGGTCTCTCCTATTCCTGTAGTCTTTGGTTTAGCTTCAGCATTTGGATGTTACTGGAGGCATTTTTGTAATTTAAGGAAAAAAAATTAATTTATAAATAAATAAATAAATCGAGCATCCACCACTCTCGCCCTCCTCAAGAATGACAATCAGATTCTTTTATTGAAAGCTTAAGGGAGACAATAGGGATTTTCATTAGAGATGTCCACATTCTTCCTTGCCTTACTCGAGAGCAGTGTTCTAAAAAGCGTGAAGCGTGGAAAAGTGTGGAGTTGAAACTTCAAGCATTACAAGCTTAAGCGCGCTTAGGCGACGCCTAGGCGTTAAAAAGCATTTTTCAAATTTTTTAATTTTAAATTTTTTTTATGAGTCTTAGGTATTAAATAATTAAAATAGTATATATTAAATTAAAAAATACATCTAATTTCATAAATATTATATCTACTTTATAATTTCAAAAAATTTACAATATAATTTTAATATTTTCAAATGAAAAAAGTCAAAAGATGGATAATTCTTTCTTAATAGATTTATAGGGATTGCATGCTCTTATCACAGTGCTCACATGGTCAGATTGAGAATCGAAGATGTTTAAAATTTGAAATTAAATTGAAGTTTTCAATCGTATATTTATGGTATGAGATGTATTCAATTTCTTTTATTTTTATTTAATTTATTATTTTTTAACTTTGAACTTGACTTAAGCTTAAAAAGTAAAAAATATGTATGGTTTAAAAAAAAAAAAAGCACGCCTAGGCACGCCTAGGCAACGCTTAGTCGCGCCTAGGCAAGCCTGGTCGACGCTTAGGCGCCGCTTCGTCACGCCTAGGTGGTCAAAATTTTCATTGACCGCTTTTTTCACGCTTTTGGCTTAGGCGACGCGTTTATGTCACGCTTCACGCCTAGGCGTCGCCTAGTCGCGCTTTTTAGAACACTGCTCAAGAGAGACTTTTTCTTGTCGTTGGGAATAATTAATAGACACAAGAAATAACAAGTATTCCAGCCATCAAAGTTAGTTATTTTTATTTTATTTTTGAATATGGCATTAAATTAAAGTTAGTTAATTAGCGCAACAAATACCTAACGTTTTGGATCGTTGTGCTTTTAGACCTATCATTTTATTTGTGACATTTTTATACTTAACCCAATGTTTCGTTACCAAATGAAAACCTTTTAAACTGAAAAGATAATAATATCCTTTTTTATTTAAATAAAATTACATAAGCTCCAATTTCAATCCAACACATATCTTTCTAATATGTGCAAGTTTTAAGGTTTCTTAATCTTTACAATTCCAAACCTTTGGAGTTAGACAAATTAAAAATAGTAAATTGATAGTTCAAGATCCAAATTGTTAGGAATCAAATTACATAGAGGTTTGAATTTTTTTCAAAATTTACAATTTGGCCCTCATTTTCCACACACAGCCTCACCACCCTGTGGTTTTGTCATTGAACAAATGGATTCTCAAATCCACTGGATGAATTTCAAAATGTAGGATTCTTGATCGAACCAAGCCAAATTCATCACTTAATTCGAAATAAAATAACTTCTCAGCTTGTAGTTTTGGTAATAGGATGGAGGCGTGTTATTCACAGAGATCTAGATTACCATTTTACCATCACCGATTACTCGTTGTTCACCAGTCGTCCAGCACTTAGGAGGTTCTATGGTAAATACCCCTAATATTATGCATTATGCTTGAATTATTAAGGAGTTCATTATATTCACACCACATTGTTAAAAGACTACGCCATATTTAAATTGTATGACATTGATCTAGTGCTCCTGCTAGTGTCATAATATGGCACTAGCTAGACACGTGGTTGTATGTGGAGCTCACGTCCACCCCCCCGGACACCCTCGGGCTCCACGTCTAGTCAAGTATCCCGCTAATGCCATATAATATGTCACTAGCAAAGTGTTATGTAATATGACATTAGCGGAGCACTATATCAAGGATGTTAAATTGTAATGGACTTCTTCAATTTTAACTAACTTTTTTATTTGTGTCCTCAAAATTTTTTTATTCACGTTATTCTCCTTAAACTTCAATTAAGTAATTAAATCGTGTCTTAGATCACAACTCTTCTCTAAATACTTTGTTTACATGTGCTCAATTTAGATTCAAATATTTGCTCGGAATTTATTTTTTTTGTCGAATTTTCTTTTTCAAAACTACAATAAATAAAATAACTATACAATATTTATACTCCCTTGACTTATAGTTAGAAATTTGCATTGCAAACAATCTGCACAAATTAGAAGAAAATTGATGATAAGAATTTAATGTAAAAATTCGAAGGATGCAAATAAAAAAAAAATGGTGTATTTTACTTACAATTGAAATATTTTGACTACCCTACTACCCTTGATATTAGGTCCGTGGCCCATGAGAATCCTGTTCACCTTCTACGTTAGTCGTGTATGGCATAAAGCTAAAGCGATAGTGCCCTTGGAACAGGGACAGTTTTGGCATTAGGCGGGTGAGTCAACTGACTCAGGCCCGACCCTTCAGGGCCGATTTTAGTCTGTATGCCGATTTTTTATTTTTTATTAAAAGTCCAAAATTTAAATTCATTACAAATTTGTAGGAAGCAAATAAAGCCGATTTTTTTATTTGTTTGACAAAAGAATTTGTTTAATTCATTTGATGCTGATTTTTAATCATTTTTCTTGGTATTTATAGTAAAAAAATCATATACATTATGCCTCCTAAGTATCCTTTTGGAGCTCAGAATAGAAAAGAGAAAGCAAAGGAAGCTGCTTTAATATAAAGTCAAGTTGGAGACTTTGACAAGTACTTCAATTTCAAGAATAGAAAAGTGGGCGAAGAGAATGTGGAAAATATAGTTAATGAGTCAGATGATGTGAATGTGAATGTGGCAGTTGAAAATGTCAAACCTGATCAAAATGAGTTGGGAGGGAAAGATGAAGATGAAGAGGAAGAGGAAGGGAAAGATGAGTTGTGTTTAACCCTCTTTTTGAGCTTTTTAGTCTAATATTGTGCATTTGACTAAAAAAAAAAAATTCTGCCCGAAACCCCCCGATTCTACGGTTCAGGGGCCCCTTTTTGTAAATTCGACTTAGGCCTCACGAACCAATGGGACATTCCCTGCTACGAAACTAGATACTTGGTCGCCATGAATAAAAATGGTTCTGGTGTAGATCAGCAGTTGGCTTAGCCTATTGCCATATGAAATCATCTGTATCATCCCGTCATTCTTCTCCATGGAGGATGCAGTTGTAACCTTTGTTCCTTCTAAAAGATACAGGTATCTATTTGCCTCGGTTCCTATCATTGATCTCGATTAAGGTCATTTTTTGCTATGCTATGAAGGACAGTGTGTAGATTTAATGGAGAACCAGAGTGTAAATTTAACGAGTTTATGAGTAAAATGCTAATTTCCCAATCACAAATAAACAAATTTTGCATTCAATGTTCGGTCTCAGGTGCTCGATATTCCACAATTAGCAACTCACTCGTCAATTCATGGATACTTGAAGTAATTAAGCGGAATGTTCAGATGCTCGATGTTGTCGATAATATTTCTTTTAGGAACTCAGAAAATTCTTCTTTATTTCTTTGAAGAAATTATACATTCAACGCACAATCAAGGATCCAGCGCAAGTTGATTTGCCAAATTCGAAGGAGCTTGATGTGAGTTTTGGTAGTTATTTGAGGTCGGATATGATTACAAAGCCTTTGCACAATCTTTTTCTTGGTTGTCCGGTGCTCGAAGATTTGCATATATCTTGCTTGATGTATGATGGAGTTCATGTTCTTTATATCTCCATACCTTCTCTCAAGAGGTTGAAGTTCGATTGCTATAGCAAAGTGTCCTAAATTATTGTTGATGCACCTAATCTTTTGCATTTGGAGCTTCATGGTGTTGTGTTACTGCGAAATTTTGTCTCTATGCCTGCACTTGAATTCCTTGTTATAGATCAATATGGCGAAGAACATATTGGGTTTCAGGTGTCGTTGAATTTGGAAATTTCTATGGACATCAAAATGATTTTGAGCTGGCTCAATATATTTTCCAACATGGAGAAGCATTGACGGGAATGACCATTCATCCCTCTAAAGAGCGAAATGTTACTAGGCATGTTCGTGACAAGCTACTAGCGTGATTTGCGAGATTGTTCTTGCATGGAGATCAAACTTTTCTCTTCTAAGAGCATCTCCAATGCAACAATATTAAGAGAAAAAATTTGACAAATGGCATAAAGTTGATTGTGTGGTATATTAAATGCTAGACATTGTCAAGAGTATTGTCTAACTTTAGCCATTGCACTTGACAGTGTCTGTCATTAATTTAAAACTTATTATCCAATCATTTTATTGCTGTGTTTATTTTTTCTAAAAGTCAAATAATAATTTGCCCCATATACAACATAAACATTGGTGCATTGGAGAAATTTTTTGTTGTAATGTCAATGTTTTTTGCCATATAAGTATAATAGACGTTGTTGCATTGGGGTTGTTCTAACATATCGAAGGCAACCTATCACGGGGAACAACTTGCATCGTCTCACCCGTAGCAATTAGACAGAGTAATTATCATTGTTCAATTTTTTAGTAATTGACAACTTTTTAACAATTAACTTATTATTTCAAAAAAAAAATTTTTGACTTATATGACAATTTTGTAGAGTGGTGATATATTGATAGTGATGTATAACTTTAGATGCATTTACTAGCCATTTAATTGTCAAAATATTGCTAATTAGTGTTATACAACTGGAGACGATGCATTCGAGCTAGAAATCATGGTTGAGACAAATACAAAGGTTCAACGAAGAAATCAAGCGAAATTTGGGAGCATATGGATTTGGACGAGTTAAAGTCGTCAAAATTTTGTTCTACATTTCAAGGTTTGATATGCAATACCATACGAGTCGTGTAGCTCGGCCTTGCTTGAAAAACGAATTTTCATATGCTCTCTCTGTTTTTATGGGCCTAATTGTTTCATCTAATACACAAACTACTTTATGAAAAAACAAATCTTAGGCGTCGTTCTATCCAATATAAATTTTATTAATTTTTTCTCTCTCTTCATTTTCAACCATTCATTTAATTATTTATTATATTTTTCCCAAATTTTAATTACATATTCAACACGTAAATCGAAAAAATAAAACTTATTACCCAAAAAACAAAACCTTAATTTTGAAAATGTCAAGGGTCAAAATTCGCGTTCAAATTTAAAAAGAAATTAGTACTTAATTATCAATTTTTATTTATATATGATATACAAAAAAATTCAAAAAGAATTATGTAATTATACATATGTCAACTATTTGAAGTCGTTGGACAAAATTTCCCTAAAAATTCATTAAAAAAAAGGATTAAACCTGCCCTCACCCAATTCTTTGTCAAGCCAAAAACACACCAGTGTTGATGAACACTTCAGGGAACAAAGTGAGGAACCAGCTAGAAGATGCAGGAGAAACCTAGGCACTAGACACTGATGCAATCATTGGAGCGTATCCGATTCCAATTTCGACGTTAAACCTTCCAAACACAAGAAATGCAAGTTGGTGGCAAAGCCCATTAAAAAGGCTCCGATGAACCATATCTACAGGTTCGCTACCACTGGCGAATTGGCCCTTTGGTTCGTCGGAGAAGACAATGTGTTGCCGGAGGAGATGAACAATTTTGCCGAAGAAGGTGAGTAGGTGACTGGATAATAAACTTATTTGATATGTTATCCTAGATCTTATATTCTAAGTTATATGGTTTATTTTTCTAGAAAGTATAATAGTCAATTCAACTTGAAATATTAATATTTTTATAATTTAAATTAATAGTTAATTAATAATAATTAACATATATTAAATTTAACAATTAAGGCCTTATTCTTTTGATAATAAAGTTGATATATACGTTATTTTGTATAAAATATATAATTAATATTATATTAAAAAATATGTGTGATTGAAAAAAATGAGAGAATAATTTTTTATTGTAAAATGAGACAAAAGGAGAAGGCCTAAGAGCATCTCCAATACATAACTTCCCCATATTCTCTATTTTTGTTTACGTGGTGGAGAGATAAAGACACACAAAAAATTATTGGTCTCACATTTTTTTCTCTTTTTTTCACTTTTCCTACTTTTTCCCATTTTTTCACCATAAATTCCCGTGCCACCTCTACATCTAGAAGTCCAATTTTACATCCTCCACTATTATTTTATTATTATTTTTAAATTTATTTCTACATCTCTCATACTTTTTCACTTTTCCCTCTCTTTTTCACTACACATCCGTTTTCAATCCACCTAATCATCTTCTCTCTATCTCTCTCCTGCACATTACACCTTAACAACACATTGCAATGGAGGTGTCGTAACTAAATCCCGGCCTTGTTCTATTCGGTGTTAACCAAATCCGCACGCAATTCCGTATATCTCATACTCATTTTCAACCACATACATATTTCCCAAAATAATATTAACCACATATTTTTACACGGAATACCGCGCGGAACAACTAAACCCCCAATTAAACAAGGCCTTGAAAAACATCCCTTGGGCAAAGCACATATGACACGTTGACTGTCGACAGAGTATTGGACGCCACCACTGAAGTTAAGTGGATCATCAGCAAACGGGAAAAAGAAAAGGAGAACAAACGGCGGTGGAGAACTGCAATACCAGATGAGGACGAAACCAACCGCCGTGTTCGTGGCCTTTGGCACCAAAGGCGACGTATATCCTGTCGCTGTAAAACTCTCTCTCTATCTCTCTTTTTTCACCTCACAGAAATGCTCACGAATCACTTCCTCACTGGCCGATATGCTATTTCTCTTTCTCCTTCCTATACAGATGGTTTATTCAATAATGACGTGATGTTTATTATTAATTGCATATGCAGGCCATAGCTGCTGCGTTTGCTTCTGATCAGCATCAGTATGACGTTGCATTTATTACCCATTCACATCACGAGGTTAGCTCACTGTTTAATAATCTTAAATGAATTTGTTTTCTGCTAGTTGGATATAGTAATTGTTAATTATATGGGTGAAATGTTTCTTCTCTAACGGTGAAATTTTGGAATCTCACCTTGTGCAATTGAGCTTTGTTTAACCTGTTTGATGAGAGGTACAATTGTTTGAACATGGTACTTGACTCCTTCTACACCAAGAATTGGGCTATGTTTGATAAGATTTTGGATTAAGTTTTTGCAATGCCATGGAAAAGTGGCATGGAGAAGAAATAGCCTTGCGGAACTTGTGTCAGTAGTCTTTTCGGTTATGTGTAAACTGTTTGTGAATTGTGATCTCTTAAATTATTTAAATGCTACTATGCTTCAATAGTATGTAAATGCTGAAATGCGTAGCACCTGAGACGAACAAATTTATTTTGGACAAGATCTACAGTTGTTCTGCCTTTCTGTAACAAGAAGGTGCCCTCTCCTGTAATATATCCCATAGTGACCTTGTGACTGCAAATTCAATTTAAAAGAGGTTGAATGTTGGTGCCATTTCTCTAGGATCATTTCATTTTGCCTGAAGTCTGTAATATTTCTATTTTTGTCTGGTTGTTGCTTTTAGAAGAATCATTAAAATTCAGCTAGTGCTTACATTCAGTCCTTTTTTTTTATTTTTTTATTTTGGATACTTTTTTGACAGAAATTGGGGGTGCATCTGGGAGCAAAAAGGGTTGCATATGTTCCAGTTTCATCACCTGCAGTTTTATCCCCTTATGAAGATAGTGATACAACAGGTTTCTATAGCTGATTACTACAGCAAACTCACTTTTCCATCTGCAGTTCTGAAAACCAAAGAACTTATTGTGACCATCGAACACTTTTCTCTTTTACTAGGCTCGAAAGAAACCACATTTTCTCTGCAGAAGATGGAAACCACAAGAAAACATAGACAGGAATGTGTTTCAACCATCGAAAGGATTTTTGGAGAGAGCCCAAGCATGGAGGGTGATGTTATTGTTATAAATTTCTTTGCTCTGGTACATTATGGAAAAGGGTTTTACATTGTTGACAGTTTCATATGTTCTTTTCAAATCTTAAGAGAAGTCGAATGTAATTATGTAAACAAGTGCTCTGCACAAGAGAAGAAAATAATATTTTGCTTGATCCTTGTGAGTACAAATGAGTGTTACCTGAATAAGTTTTCCTTTCCCTTTGGCACAGGAAGGTTGGAGCCTGGCAGAACTTTTTCATGTCCACTGTGTTGTTGCTGCTCCTTATGTTGTTCCTTATAGGTATTGCAACCCTTTGTTTTAGTTCGCATGACCAAATTCTGGTTTCTTGTGGTTCATTTAGTATTAATATCATAACTATGATTGTCCTTGTTGCTTATCATTTGCAACAATTATAACCAAGTTCTACAAAATTTGATCTACGTCTGTTGAATGTACAGTTCCATCTTGAATGTCTCTCTTAGTATTACAAGTTAGACCTCTCTTTGGAATCGGTTTCTTGTACAATTTTTATGAGATTTGATGACAGCTTTTGGTTACCGAATTCTTCTTGGGTTGTTTAAGAACTTGATGGCTATATGATGACTGGAATCCAGTTGATAAGGGGTTGTCTTTTCTGCTATCTGCTTTGTTTAGGACTGGAACGCTACTCTCTTTGGCCTTTGAACTTTCAGTCAATAGCTTATTTATCCGAAACGGATTTACTAATACTTTCTTGCACCACTAGCCATATGGAGTTTTCTGAAAAATTGATTGTTCACGGAACAAATACTGTGTAGTGTGAAGCTGTTATAAACAATATCCTTATAAACAAAAAGCATTGAGTAGCTGAGGAGTGGGTAGCACTTGTAGGCCGTACGAAATATGTGGATAAAAAGTAATTTGACTTTTGATGATCGTTTATGAACATTTTGTAATAGTTTATAATTGTGCCAAAACACTCAAGTTACAAACTCTATGTTGGATTTTTTTTCTCCTTGCCCGAAAAGGATGGTGGGGTTGGCTTGTGCCTAGAGCAAGGAATCTCGAGGCGCCTAATGTAGTCAAAATTATTTCTAGTTGTTCTTGAGCCTATGGACAAGGTTTAACGACTAGGTAGGGGTTGGTGACAATTTATGTGGTGGTTTTTCTTGTGATTCACATACATGCTTGTGGCTAGATCAAGTTTTTGTTGCTTAAATTTTACTACTAAATGTAGTGGTGCATATTTTTGCCAAGGATACCGCTGAATGGGAAACGTGGCATCAAATGTGTGGTGTTGAAATTTTGGCTTTTGCAGTCCATAACGTAATGGTACTTGTTTTTCCGCTTGAGAGATGCCTGAGATTTAATTTATTTGGAGCAATCTCTGTCTTTCAATCCATTAACTTTCCTAAACAGTACCAAGAGAATGGGGAAAGAATTGGTATTTGAATATTCTTGATTGACATCTATATCTACAGTATATATAAGGAAGGGACCTACGATGGAGAAACATTTCTCGATCATAATCCCCTCAATTATATTTTATTAATCCTATTTGTCCGTCAAATATTATAATTTAACTTAAGAATTATTGAACAAGTATATTTACTTTCTGCTACTGGCCTACCACTATATTTTCCCTATTTATGAGTTATTTTGTATTTCTTTCACTTCTCCTGACCTTAATTCTGTTTGCCCATTGACTCTCACAATTGTATACATATTTTATGTTTTGCTGAAAAATACATAAAGGAAAAAACACTTCTTTATCTATGGCAAAAATATTTGTGGATTACTATGTCATTGCTCATATTTTCTTATCCTGTTTGGTACTTTAGTTTATATAATTTATTTATAATTTAATTTTAAGATATTAGTGAGCAGAAAATTTCCATCACCTCTTTATTTCCTAGACTAGTTGGTTAAAGGAAAAATTGGAGCCATTTTGTTCCCCTCAACCCATGCAACTCAAATAACACTTATAGGTTTGTTAATTGTAATATAAGTGCAATAGTTCTGTCACAAACTTTGAACACATTAAATTTGCAACTATTAGTGTTGTATTGTGTTTTAAAAGCACTTTCTGAACTATAACTAAATACATAATTTACGAAATACTGTTAATAACGTGCAATGCATGCAGTATTGGCTTATATTGAAATGTTGCCTCTTGCGTTCCTCATTTCCATTTTCTTCTGTACGTTGTGTATTTTTTAATGCCTAGACTCTTTTACTACACGTACAGCCACATTCATATATGTTATTTCCTGTTAAAGTCCTGTATTTACTTTTACTCTTTTGAAAAAACAAAAAAATTAAAATTAAAATTAAAATTAAAATTAATTTTTTTTTATTTTTTATTTTTATAATTTTTGCATTGGTGGCGTATCAAAACTCTCTTAATCTTCCCTCCCCTTTGTCCTTAAGTCCATTGAATATTATCAAAAAGATTATATTTGTTTATAATGTTTAATTCTTTTTTATTTCGTTGCAATGCAGTGCCCCTTCCTCTTTTGAACGCCAATTTATGAGAGAATTTCCTCTTCTGTATAAGTATCTTAAAGAAGCTCCGACAGATGTGGTAAGAGATGAGATCTTCAATTCTCACTTTTGTAAGCTTTCATGCTTCCTTTATTCTTCTTCATTTATTGGACCATAATGATTTCAATATAAACAAATTTATAGAGGCTATGCTTCCACCGACCCATATATATGAAAGAGATTGGGGTGGAGATATTCCCTGTTTCATTGTTATAACTAACTGGTTGTATCTCATATATTTCCTTTTAATCATAGGTTGGTTGGGAAGACGTTCTCCACTGGATGTGGCCACTTTTTACTGATGATTGGGGGCGGTGGAGAAGTCTTGACCTGAAGCTGAGCGCCTTACCTTTTACGGTTTGTTCTATAGCCCATATAATGTTCCTTAGGATGTATTCTTAAATGGAATGGGTAAGATATTAGTGCTTATTTACTGACTTCATTCTTTTTTCACTTGGGCTGATTCTATTTGAATCCAGGATCCCGTAACTGGCCTTCCAACATGGCATGAAAGACCTTCATCTCCACTGCTATTGTAAGCATATTCCCTGTCTAAAAGCTTTAACATAATACTATCAAATTTAAAAGAATAGCAAGAAATGTACTAGGCACCAATTTTATGCATTGATATCCCAGTCCTGGGCATGGATGATACATATGCACCAAGCTGAAGGGAGAGTCAGAATTTATGTATGTAATGTACATGTGCCAAAAATAGATGTCTAGTAATTCTTAGGGACTAGAATAGATGTTCTGTAATTCTGTTTGTAAGGAATAAAATACTTTGTTTGTAAGGAATAAAATATCCACTTTTCTTTCAAATTAAAATTGTAACTATTAGACGTATACCTTCATTTTTTTTGTACGGAATGGGTTTGAATAGGACATAAAAAATAAGCTTTGAATAACAGATCGGAGAGAACAGATCGCTAAGCTCTTCTTGATAAATGGCATCTGATGCACCAAACAACTCCCCTCACACAAGTTGATTCTCAGTCTCTCTGGACCCTCTGTATTAAACTCTCTCATTCATTCCCTAATGTCTATTTTCTTTGTCTCAGTTTACTCAGCATTCAACAATTCTTTGCATGTACCAATTTTTTTATGAGGTTATGGAGATTTCAAGCTATTTTCTGATTCCTGATCCTTTGCTGTCTTCAATGACAGGTATGGTTTTAGCAAAGAAATTGTGGAGTGCCCTGGTAATTTCTAATGTATTTTCGTCTTAATTTCCACATTTAAGTATGTGTCAGTTAAGTAATGGCTTCTCTCATATGGTAAATCTTGTTTCTCCTTAGTTTCTGTTTGTGGATTATATATTTATTCCTTCAGTCCAAATGTATTTTATCTGTAAAATTTGAAATTTGGTTTATTTCAAATAAATTCATTGTAGGCGACATGTTATTGACGGGTTTTATTCAAT
Organism: Jasminum sambac; assembly: GCA_018223645.1. NCBI lineage: Eukaryota > Viridiplantae > Streptophyta > Magnoliopsida > Lamiales > Oleaceae > Jasminum > Jasminum sambac. Next base: position 35,089,374 of record CP073646.1, on the reverse strand, counting down.
AACTTGGAACAGGATCCCAGAGTAATTCTTTTGAATCTTATTGTGTGCTTTCCATTGATCGAGGTTTTTCTTGTCATGCCTGAATTAGAAAAGTAATGGATTGTATTAAACAATCTAATAGCTTAAGTATATGTACAGAAGATCTTGTCAAAGACTTGATGATATCAAGGTTTGTTAAAGCAGGACAATTTGGATCCATGTTACAAATGATACACATGCCTGAGCTGACTCATCTCTGTACAGCACAATTGATCCATGGTTACTTTAATTGTTGTATGTTTATGGCATTCCTTTATCTAGCTTTAAAATTGCCAACTATACCAATGGTACAAAATGCAATACATCACCCGTTCAAAGAAAATAGGCAGTCTAAGATCCAGTTGACTTGTACTTTTGCCAAGGCTCTGGTTAGTATGGCTTATCTAGTTTAGTGGAAGCTAGGAATGCATATACGTGTCATTTTGTATATAGTGGTTTTTCTGTGTCTATTTATGTAACTTCAAAATCCCTTTGTCATTTGAACCTGTTAACCCTACTCCACAAAGAGCGATCATTGAAATTATTATTCAAGGAGCACAAAAAAGTGATGCTAGAAAAGTGTCTTGCTCAAGAAAAATCATCTGGAAGGGCACGTCAAGAAACACATGAAACCAGTCTGTTCCAGGTCTTCCAATTTAACATATAAATTTATCTTAACTGCGAAAACTTTTTTTTGTATTTGCATATTTGTTTGTCTACCCAATTCTTTAATATGTTTACTGTTCTTTCCGGTTGACCTTCCGGGTTATGAGCTTGTTTTTCATTCAAATGTAGTTATGCATCAGCCTTTCCTTGCCGTAGTTCTGAGCTGAATACCAGAATCTGTGTAATTGATTAAAAGACATTGAACTTGTAGAAAACAGTTAAATTCCATGGGCTCAAGGGGAGATTTAAATAAAGAATAACCATAAATCTGCTAAAAATGCTGTGAAGTTCATATTGTTAGAATATGGGATCCCTTAATATGACCTACAACCTCTTGTTCATAAACTTCACTAAAAATAAGAGGTTGACTGACTGAAGCACTCTGTATTTTAGGCCTCAAAATACATGTGAAAGTTTTCCATGTTTTATTCTTTGCTGTTTATGTAAAAAGAAAAATGATACTAAATCATCATTGTCATTGGGTATTACTCCTTAGAAAACCAGAAACCATTCAATCATCTCATTGTTGTTCTAAGAAATTCTTATTGTACTTTTGTCTGTTTCCTAATGTTTTCAAGGGTATAGGTTACTGGCCATCGAGAGTTCGGGTTTGTGGCTTTTGGTTTCTTCCTGATGAATGGCAGTTCTCTTGCTACAAATGTGCAGAAAATTCATCTTTAAGTTCTGCAGCAAAGCTAAACTCACAAGCTCAATTGTGTTCAGCTCATAGCAAGTTACAACTTTTTCTAGATTGTTCACAAACTGTTTTCATAGGTCTGAGTTCAGTTGGTAGGTGAGCTGCTGCTGCGCAAAACAGCATTTGTTGTTATTGTTATTATTATTATTATTATAGTTGAATTCAAAGTTATGAAAGAATAGAAAAGGAATCGCACTCCACGAGCTTAACAGATCTCATATATATATACTAATGTCATAACCCTAACAATACACCATAAGCCGTCATATAATACTAGAAGAACAAAAAAAACCCACACTTAACCTAGCATGGGCCGGGGAGATAGGCCCACGAAATTTCACGGCTTTCTTAACACTCCCCTCAAGCTGGAGCATACAAATCCAAACATGCCCGACTTGAAACACAGGTCAAAAAGCATCACGAGGAGAGGCTTGGTGAAGATATCACCCCGTGATCTTAGACTTCATATGGAGTAACAATCCGCTTTGACATCATCAAATCCACGAATAAGGTGGCGGTCAACCTCGATATGCTTAGTGCGCTCGTGAAACACCGGGTTGCTTGCTATAAATATTGCCGCTTTATTATCACAATACGCCGGCATAGGAGGTTATCATAATACCATCTCGCAAAAAGGGAACGAACCCAAGAATCATCTCAATTTATTTGTATGTGCCATAGCTCGATATTGACTTGACGATCTAGCCACAACATTTTGCTTCTTACTTAGCCAAGTAACAAGATTACCACAACTAAAGTACAATACCCAGGCGTTGACCGACGATCGGTGGAGTCACTGCCCAATCGGCATCGAGAATCCACTAATATCGATATCTTTGTGAAGGCCGATAAAGAAGTCCCTTTCGAGGAGAACCGCTTCAAGTATCGTAAAATCGAATCACGGCATTCCAATGAGGAACGCGAGGGCGTGCATAAACTTACTAACAATACTAACGTATAAGTAATATCAAGGCGAGTCAGTTAGATAGATGAGGCGGCCAACAAGCGTGCGATATCTACCAGGTAGGAAACACCTCCCTCGTTGACATCGACTTCATTGTAGGATCCATAGGAGTATTTATAGGCTTTGAGCAGAAGCCCGGTCTCGGAAAGTAGATCCAACACATACTTCTGGCCGAGAGAGATTAAGGCCATCACCTGAACGAGCAACCTCTATCCCGAGGAAATAACGAGGAGGCCTAAATCTTTCGTATGGAGCTGCGCCCTAAATATTCCTTCAAAGCGGAAATACGACAACATCACTTCAGAAATTATAATATCGTCCACATAGACAATGAGAAGAATGGTACCAGAGAGAATGCCGAACAAACAATGAATGATCACATCTTGAGCGGCGAAAGGCTAACCGGAGAACCGCGAGAACTAAACGATCAAACCGTACGCGAGCGTTGTTTCACCACGTAAATCGCCTTCTTGACTTACACACCATATGTTCTTGGCCTGGAACAACAAACCGAGGGCTGCTCCATATAAACCTCTTCATGTAACACGCCATGCAAAGGCATTTTTAATATCAATTGATATAAAGGCCTCTTACAAGCGACAGAGAGCAAGATTCAACTGAATTAAGTAGCAAGCTTGGAGAAAAGGTCTCCATATAATCCACCCCATAAATGCAGTGTACCCTTTGGCAACGAAGCGAGCCTTCAAGCGTTCTCTGAGAGCCATCGGTAAATACTTAACCGTATATACCCATCGACATCCTCAGTTGTTTTCCAAGGGGAGTGGGGTCAAATCCAAGTCTTATTCTCATGAAGAAGCGAGATATTTCTCCGTCATGGTGACTTCCAACCAGGGGAAGCTAGTGCCTGAGTAAGAGAAGATGGGACGAAACAGAAGATATGGACAATGCAAATGTACAGGCAGGAGCAACACGATGAAATGAAACAAACGGGAGATATAGGATGAAATTTGTTTTGGACCTGGTTCTTCTAGCAATGGGTTCTACATCAACATTCTCGATGACGAGCAGCGGAGCCTCTGTGAGAGGATGATGATTGGTTCAAAGGCAATTCACTGCATTGTCTTTTCTCGCCAGATCAGCACGATGATATTGAGCATAAATGGGCATATCACGCAAAGTAGTAAGCTGAACACGACGACACTTCCTTGATGACATCACAAGGGACATTTGGGGCGAGAACATGGAGGAGATGGACTAAAGCTCCCCTGACGACAAGATACTAACTCGAATCAAATTGCTTTGGAAGAGGAAAATAGGATGTAGACTCAAAGAATGTGACATCAGCACTAACATAATCTTGATGGGTAACAGGATTATAACTCGCGGTACCCTTTATGCGGGAATAGCCAGCGAATACACACTTGACGGAGGTCCAACTTGTCACGACGGGTGAGGACATGGACAAATGCGACAACCAAACACTCTAGGTGGAACATGATAGGTCTTTTGACCAGGTACAACAACCGGAAAAGCTATTTGTTTAGCAAGGACGAGAAGATGGCATCGATTAACAAGGTAATTAGTAGAAACGGCGTCATTGATATGGTTTAGGAACTCCCATAGCAAACATCATAGTCTGCAGTAACATCTAGTAAATGGCGCAATTTACGTTAAACCCATTTTGTTGTGAGGTATATGGGCAAGTGGTTTGATGAATAATCCCTCGATCTTCACAAAAGGATTTGACACCAGTGGGGTATATTCTAAGGCATTATCGGACCGAAATATTTTAAGTTTAGTATGGAATTGGGTCTCAATTTCATTACAGAAATTTGAAAGAATCTGAGGTAACTCGGTCGCGATCTTTTAACAAATACGATACGTCATTAAGTGAATAATCATCGACAAATACCACAAAGTAAAGAAAACCGGACAAACTTTTTATTTCTTGGGGACCCCAAATGTCCGTATGGACTACATCAAATGGACACAACGACCGTTTATCAATCCTATAGTGAAATGATACTACGGTGATGTTTTCCCAATTGACACGCTTCACACTCTAAAGCAGGACATAGGACTCAGGTAAAGGAATTAGCGTGCGTGAATTTAACAAGAGATGGATGACCAAGGCGACAATGCCAGCGAAGTGGCGATACGGATGCACTTCGGTCTGCCAGGCGTGACCTAGACTCCTCAACATCCAACACATATAATCCATCGCGCTCATATCAGAACCAATCATCATCTTCGTCTGGAGGTCTGAAAAACACAACGATGGCGGTGAAAGTTATAGAGCAGTTTAGAGCTTTAGTAAGGCCAACAGAAACAAGGTTAAATGAAAGATTTGGTACATAGAGGCCCGATTTCAACTCTAAAGATCGAGTTGGATGGAGGGTTCCACTACCACAGGCGGGCGCGAAGAACCATAAAGCTCATACTAGACTTAGTAGGAACAAAGTGGGAAGAAGAGAGAATTACCGGTCATATGGGCACTAGCTCTGAATCAATGATCAAGATGAAGAAGGCATTGCCAAATTAGCGGAACTTACGAACTCACTTGTAGCAAATGGGCATGCGGAAGATGTAGACAATGAATTTAAGCGACTCGAATCTGATCCGAAAATAACCTGGATGCGTGTTATCAAAGGATGTGGGCGGCGCCACATCGGATGCCTCGGTGATCAACAACATGATTGGCATAAGGCTTCCATATTTATCCAACAAAATGGTTGATATGTCCTTCAAACCACAATGTGTACATTTCACTTTCGTCATTACCGCCATTCTTGCCACCACGACCACGATTACACTCTACCACCACGTGAACTCCTACCATTAAATTTCCACGACCTCCACGACCATAGAACCTCGACCACCACTCGATCCTCCTCGTCCACCAATACTAGAAGCGGCGATGCTTGAGATGACTCTTTTGAAGGATAACCCGAGAATCACCACTCTCTTGGCGTCGCCTTTTAAGGCGAGAGAAACTTTGTCTGTTGTCAGAGCGTTTTCACTAGCTAGGCGATCTTTGTACACGCTATATTGAATTGAGCCCATGCAAAAAGCGCTGAAATTGTTCTCGACTTTATCGTTGTTGCTCGAGATCCACTTTAGCTTGATTGATAAAGCGAAAGTTCTTCCCACAGTCCCTTCATAGTGCTATAATACTCATCAATAGTTCTCTCACCTTGTTTGGTCTTAAGCAGGATTCATACAGATCATAAATCGTGAGATATTGTTCTCTTGAGAATACATTTCCCAGGGGATGACCAAACTTTGTTTATTGTTGGTAAAAGCGCACATTAGTAAGAACTTTGGGTTCCATCTTGTTCCATAACCATGTTAGAACCATCGAGGTTAGAGGATTCCACTCCTCATGCGGATCAGTACTATTTGGAGGATCATCCTTAGAAATTTGATTTTCCTTTTATACGAATAAAGTGCTCAACGACATAACTCAAAACAGATAATTATTCCCATTCGGGCGAATGTTGGTAATCGGCTTGCCAAGGTCATCATTAACATAATACAAGGTGGCTTCTTTGCCAGGCCATAACGGTTGATGCGGGTTTCTGATCTCATCTCCCATTATTCACGGATCGCCAAACAATGAGACAAAAACTGAATTTGACTTTTCACACCAAAACAACCAACACAATATATCTTTGTAGCAATCACTGTGGCGAGATACAGTAGCATCGATTCTGTAGCCGAATGTCTAGCGGCGTCACGCGTAGCGCGATTGCGTAGCCGAAAGTGTTCTTGTAGCGACATCAACGTAGCGCGATTCTGTAGCCGAGTGTCTGTAGCGCTGGCGTTCTTGTGGCGATTCTTGTAGCACGCGTTCGCGTAACTTCGATAGAATCTGCACAAATTGGACAGCAACAAGCGTGATTTGATCGATGTAGACTTGATTTCAACAACTCACAAGACATGCACCAACAACACTCTGAAGCCCACACCGTCGAGACCACGGCGCAAACCCACAACTTTACCAACTTTAATACATTAGAGATGCAACACACTTGACACAAAGGGTTTAAAAAACCCCAAGAACACTTCAATTATGGGAAAACAAGGGGAAGAAAAGAGGGGAGGCGAAAGGTGTTTGAAAGAGGAAAAAGGAGAAGGATTTGGCTCGATGCAAGTTGAATTCAAAGTTATGAAAGAATAGAAAAGGAATCGCACTCCACGAGCTTAACAGATCTCATATATATATACTAATGTCATAACCCTAACAATACACCATAAGCCATCATATAATACTAGAAGAACAAAAAAAACCCTACACACTTAACCTAGCATGGGCCGGGGGAGATAGGCCCACGAGAAGCCCACGGCTTTCTTAACAATTATTATTCACATTTTCAATGTCCATTAGAACCATACCTGGAAAAAATTTGTTGTTGAGATTTCAGTGGGTTGTGCTTGTATCTTTTCATTAACTATGTATGAAATGTTGCAAGTTTGTTGGAGGAAATAACAGGTATCCAGGATTCACTGAATAGCTTTGTTCTATCACATTTTGGTTCATAATTACAGAATCTACTGCACTTCCATAACATACTTATTCATTTTTTCTTTTTCTTTTTTTGAATAGATAACATGATTATTTTTGGAAAGCTCAATTGTAGTCGGATTCTTGAAATACGGAGAAAACTATTCCATATGACTGCTTTTCATGCACATTCCTTGGACTTAATCCATGAGCCCTTATGATGAAATCTTTTCCAAGTTCTGCAGTACTATTCTCTCGGGGAAAAGTATAATGTTTTCCTCTGAAATGTCTCCCTTTTTGTAGGATGCTTATGATCATGATATGCTGAAATCAGAATACTGTGCTTGACTTTAGTTTAGAACCTTCTGGTTGAATGAGCAAATTCTACAAACTTCTACATTTTTATTCTCTGAGGAGTATTGCTATAAGTTTACATGAAATTTAGGACTTCTGTGGCTAACAAAACCATTTCCCTCCATTGATCAAATTTGTATGAAATGTGCTTTGTCATTTTTTGTATTGACTGGATATTGATGTGTCATCAAGCAATGGTACTCCGAACTACTCTGGCTGATTGAACTGTGATTTAGGGCATATCTTGATGGGGTATCTTTGTGTCATATTGGCCAGAATTTGACTAGGGTGATCATGTTACCCAACTGCTATTTTCATATTGCTTTTCCCATAGGAGTTATATTCAGTGTGATCAAATCTTTTGTCTTTGTTGAATGCACGGAATGTTTAATTATTGACTTACGGACATGCTACATGAAAACAATTTCTTGTTTGCAGCATGGGATTTTTAAAGAACCCTAAAGCATTTCTTAGCATCCTTCGAGCTGTCTTGGATATTACAAGCTGCAGACTTATATTGTTCTCAGCTGGTTATGAACCTTTAGATGCTGCCATCAAAATGCTTGCTGGAAACACATCATCGCCTTCAGAAGAAGTGCCGTCTCGTAAAGATGAGACCTTCCTATTTGATGGCCGGCTTTTCTGCTTTTCTGGGTAAGTAGTGGCTCAAATTCATGGCTGCACCCTTTAGGATCACTTTGTGGATAACTATGAGAGCATGGGAGTGAGAGAGATGATAGTTGAAAATTCAAAGTAGGTGAAGTTTAAGTGGTCATAAATAATAATTAACTCAGTACAATGTGTCAATGTTACACAACAAATGCCTGAACTGCATGTAGAAACACTGTATGTATCTGTACATCTCTGTAGTCTATCAGAAACATCACACTGAAGTGAAGTTAATTTGGGGCTTTCAGTTTACAATTACATCAATCCCTTTAATATTGATCTTTGAGGAATAGGTACTTCACTGACCCTTAAATGTCAATTTATCATAGATTGAAAACTTTGGCTTCGCTTTCACATAGAGAATAAATTATGTTGCATGTCACATGGAACGTGCAAGAAATTTTGTAAACGAAACTTTATTTCCTGTTAACGGAAATTTGAGATAAAGAAATTCTCAAGAAACAAAACTACAGAAACTAAATAAATTCTTTCTTCTTCAGTCTTAAAATGGAATTAGTCATTTTGGTAAACATGTAACTCTTGTTTATAGAAACATCATTTTCCTCTTATGTGTTCTAGACAAGTTGGAATGGTTGAGGTGACTGAAATAAATTATTCACTCTTTTCTTTAATTTCTAATTTTCTTTTTCTCCCTTTTTTGGGGGTAGTAATATACCATACAACTGGCTGTTTCCAAGATGTGCTGCTGCTATCCATCACGGGGGAAGGTGAGGCTTATATCCTTATCTTTGCTGTCCTTTTTAATTGCCGCATCTCTGCCGAAACATTATACACTATGTCCGGTGTTGCTATGTTTGCAACAGTGGGTCCACTGCTGCAGCTCTACAAGCAGGAATTCCACAGGTTTGATTCGTATCTGCAATGTGTTTCTATAGCTCATCTTGCCTGTTGTGTCTGGTATCCACCTTGCACTCTAATGGAATTTAGTCGCTCAAAAATTATATGGACTACCTCTAAATGGTGAAAATCTGAGTTTACATCAGAAAATAAGTAATAAAAGAACAGCTTTCGAAAGAGAAATCAAATTCATTGTCCTTTTTAAAAAAATAAATGACCCCCCACCCCCCCAACACCTTCTCCCTTATCTTTATAGACTTCTGAGATTTGCATTCATAAGCAACAGCACAAGATCTGTGTCGTGTAGAATATTTGAGGGTCTTAAATGTAACACACTACTCTGAAGAAGTTCAACTATTGTCACTTGAGAAAGAAAGCTAACCTGCATTACTCGAAAGCTATTTGTAGGCACTTCTGAGAAATATAACACTAACTGCATTCATATTTTTTCATAATGGAAAACGGACCTCTAATGCTGGAATATTGGCACACAGTATCAGTAAATAAAACTAAAGCACCACTGAACTAGATTCTTGAAGTCAAACTCATGTATCAGTTAGTATGAACACTGACACAAGCCACTTGTCAGGAAGATCTTTTATTCTACTGCTATATGTGACCTCCTTTTGCTGAACCAAATGAGCATTTGATATGTACACACAACTGATTGGCAGGTGATATGTCCATTTATGCTGGACCAGTTTTATTGGGCAGAGAGAATGTTTTGGCTTGGCGTTGCACCAGAGCCTCTAAACAGTAAGTACTTGCTCCCAGATAGAGATGATGGCTCCCACATCAAACAAGCTGCAAATATGCTGGCAAGGGCTGTAAACTCTGCATTGTCTTCCCAAATGAAATTGCGTGCTTCAGAGATTGCTGAAAGAATCTCCACTGAGGTAACGCACACTTGTGCAAATTGCATTTTTCAATATCGAAAATGATCCGCAAGAGCTGACTTCTTTTGTGTGTGTGTGTGTTTTTTTTTTTTGGTCTGACGACCTTGTGTGTTTTTATTGCTGCGCAGGATGGAGTTTCAGAAGCTGTACGCATAATTAAGGAAGAGATAACACGTAATTGATGAAACAGAGGGATGCTAAAGGATGGCTTGTTTCCCTGTTGAGATACTAGTGAGCAAAAATATTTAATTATCATCCCCTCTTTAGTTCCTAAACTAGTTAGTTAAAGAAAAATTGGAGTCCCCTTTGTTCGCCTTAACTGGTGCAACCCTATTAGTCCCATTCATTTCCATATTCAACCATACATATATTCTACATTTTCCAAAAAATACATGTATTGAAATTGAATTTCGGGTCTCTTTTATTTTATACATTTGATATTCCTTTGTGAATGAAGGAAAATATTTTAGTACTCCAAGTATATTGAAAATTCAGTATTCTTAGCTAATGAAAAATGAGATAATAGAATATGAGGATCGTAATTAATTAATTAAGTGTCCCATTAGTTAGGAGCAGTGAACTCCGTGCACCTGGAGTACTAGAAATGCTTTCGTGAATGAAAAAGAAAATAAGGGGGTGTTCTCTTTCTTTGTTTTAGTTTTTGTTTTTGTGTTTTGAAAATGTTGAAAGCAGCGTTACATTTATTATTTTCGAAAACACATTTTTGAAAACATTTTCAAGATTTGTATAGAAAATTCGAAAACCTTTTTTTAGCGTTTTTGGCATTTTCTATGTTAAATATCGAAAATAAGGAAAACGTATTTTCGGATTTTAAACTTTATATTTATTACATTTGAGTCTCAACTTTTCATTTTTGTGCATTTTAGTCCTAACCACCGACGACCACCGTCGGCAATCGCCAACCACCACCAGGAAAAAGTCAAACCACCAGATCTGATAGTCAAACCACAAGATCTGGTGGTTTGATCACAGGAAGCCATGAAAAGTGGTGGTCAACCACCATATGAAGGTGGTCCGACCACCGGCAGAGGTGGTTCGAACCACCTCGAGGGTGGTCGCGACCGCCTGCTGGTGGTGCGAGCCACTATTTCATGGTGGTTCGCACCACCTTCAGTCGCCGACGATTGTAGAGAGAGAGAGAGAGAGAAATGGGGTGGGTGTGTGTGGGTGGGTTGGAATGAAGAAGATGACCTTTTTGTTAATTTAAAAAGTTTAGGGATTGTTTTGTAATTTTTATTATATCAATTTATTGTATTTCTAAAATTATAAACCAAATACATTTTCTATTTTCTCTTTTCAAAAATAATTTTCCAAAATAATAAATCAAACGCATTTTTAGTTTTCTCAAAACACCAATTGAAAACAGAAAACGCCAAAACATTTTCGAAAATGAAAACAGAAAATACAAAACAAACAGAATGTCCTAACACTTTCAATACTTCTCCCAGAATTTTAAGAACAATTAATTTGCAACTATTAATGTTGTATTGCGATTTAAATGCACTTTCTATATCTCACACAGTAATTTACCATACCAAACACGCCTATTCGGAAATCAATCTGCGGGAAATAGTAATGGAATAGAGAAATGGCAATTTTGTACCACGTCCATCCCAAAATTATAATCCATTTCTTATCTTCACACAGATTAAGAAAAATATAATTAATGGTATTGGAAAAGTACAATTCAAAATTATTTTCCTAATATACCCTCTCATTTATTAAATGTTTTATTTCAACTACTCTATTTTAATGATATCAATATATATTAAATGAGGGCATAAAAGACGAGTAATTTTTTCATTACATCTTTAAAAGAAATGTGGCGTATATTTTGGGACGAACGAAAAATGAATAGTGGACTATATTTTTGGGATGGAGTTAGTAGTACAAAATGCTAGGCGGAAAACAAAGATTTCATCACCTCTCTTCGTTTACCATGTCTGAGCTTTTGACTAACACGCCCCAAGCAAACTGATTTAACCATGAAACAATTAGATACCTGAATGATATACTACATGTACGCCATAAATTCTTTCGAAACTTAGAAGAGTTGGACTAACAAAGATACGAATGACATCGACTGCACTACCGCTTGCAAATTATAAGAACTACAACCCGCAATTTTCACTTTCTGCTTGAAGGCTATGTCTATAGCAGGCATAAGTTACACAAAGCTACACACATCATCTGTTAAAATTGAGGAGGATGCCAAGAAAACATTGTATAAAATGATGCCTAAGAAATCAACAAATGCAAGAACTGAACAGAAATAATGGTCTTCAGAGACAAGTAACAGGGGAACACACACACACACACACAAAAGAAATGAATCCTCGTGGAAGATATAAAACTTTCATTATCCAAAATTAAATATCACAATCAGATATAAAATCCAATGTTAATAAAAACAAAATCGAAGTAGTAATAAAAGAGAAGAAAAGGTCAAAGAAAATATCCATTTTTGTTTTTTGTTTTTGGCAGCAAACCTACATAAATTTGGCTAAACAACTCACAGTGAGTACGTGTGTGGCTGTATAATTCCAAAAAGGAGCTCCATTTAGCATAAACTAACAGCACTTGAAATCCCAATCATCACAGCTCAAATTCTTCCTCCCGTAGAGCCATCTCCGCCGCCTGTTCCTCTTCATCATCAAGCACAAAATACTCATTCTTCTCGATAGGCCTAAACATGTAGAATATCACAGCATAAAAAGCAAGACTTGCAATCTCCTCGGCTGCATTAGCCACCCATTGATACTTATATGCAGCAATCGTCCTAAGCGCAAACACCACAATCCTTGTGAAATACAAGTACCCAATGACCACAATATAAAACTGCCTAAAAAGGGTCAATTTTGACAGATTCCTAGCAGCCTTCCCATCGGTTTTCGACGTCTCCCTCAACGATCGAATAGACCACACGGTAGGGAAAAGAATCGCACAACAGCAGATTATGTCCACAAGCAAGAAAAGCTGATTCCATGTCACCCAATCCTTAATGAAAGGTCCAGTTTCTCCAATCACTACTGAAGCCACATTTGCCAATACCTGCAATGGGATCACAATCATCAACACTTTCTTCTCCCTCTCCTGCAAGAATGGCTTCAAGAATGACCACCCAGTACCAATCAAAATGATAACTGTAAACAACAATATCACCCTAATGAACTGAAAAATGTAAAACAACACATCCCATCCATGAGGGGTGCCTGTAACTTTAACAAAATGCTTATCCTCAGCAGCACAAAGCAAATTGAATGCCTTCATAATTACCAAAAGCCCCATCAGAGCATGGATTCTATGCACAGAAATCCTATTCTTAAAACAGAAAGAAACCCATAACCCGAAGAAGACAAAATACAGAATCGAAAAGAATGAATACAATGTCGGCAACTGAGTAAGTCCTGCAGATAAGTAATCCTTCACGCTACCGCCATCATCGAGATTGTACAGCTCCGTTCTGACATCCATTGAAACCGTGGATTCAGGTGCACAATTGGCGAAAAACAGAGAGTATTCATTCGGAGATGTAATTGGGTACAGGTGTGTGAAAGACGAGCGTGGAGGAGGCGAGAGGTCTCTGAAAGTGAATAACAGGTCGACGTATTTCGAATCGAGGACGCAAAATGAAGGATTCTGCTGAAGCTCGTAAAGAACTTGGATCAGAGATTCCTCTGAGAGGAGGAAAAAGCCAAGCCGTGCGGGATCCGGAGATGCGATGGAGGAGATGACGGAGACGGAAGAAACGGAAATGTTGGCGTGGCCTGTGCGTGTGAAACCAAATCGCTCGAACAGGATCATGGCCCGAGAGTCGGAGGCGATCTTCAGGGACTTGATCTCGGCGGCGGCCGGACCGGCGAGGAAGACGAGCAGGAGGAGGAGGAAGAAGGGTAGTCTCGTCATTTTGATAGGCGGTGGCGGTGGTGGGATCCTTCGACGGTTCGGGGTCAAAAAGAAGGGGGCCTTGGTGGTGGTGGAGCGAATTTTACGAGTGGAGGGAGTTTAAACTACCGAAATTGTCCTTGTCCGTGGATCTGGAATTGCATTTGGATGCACGGGGCATTAGGCATATAGCTCGTCGTTGATTGTCTTCTGCTTTTCCTTGTTAATTATTCACTCGGATTCTATAAAAAAAAAAAAAAGTACTAGTAATTTTTTAACACTTTCGTACCGAACACTTTGGATGGTTATAATTTAAAGTGTCCTATTCTCTAATAAGGCGATGTCCGTGAATTGCACCCATGCGCTGAAGACAGAGAAGGTGGAGAAAGATTATTTTATTTAAAAATAAATAGAAAAAAGTGTAGGGAAAAAAAGAGAGAGAAAGTGAAAAAAAAAGAGAGGTAGACATAAATTCAAAAATAATAATAAAATAATGATAGAAGAATTCTAAACAGGCGTTTATATCTACACGTGACATAAGATTTTATGTATGAAAAATAGAGAAAAAGTGGAATAATTGATTAAAAAATGATGAAAAGAAAGGAAAAGAAAATCCACATGTGCAAAAACCGAGGCCCACCTACACTCTCTCTTCCTATCTCTCTCTACATTCTCTCTTCTACGCATAGGGGTGCAATTCGCTACACATTGGAGATGGCATTAAACGTCTCGAACTTTTAAAACAAAAAAAATCTCGAATGCTACCCTATTTTATGAAGTTTTTTGAAATTGCCATTCAACTATAACATGTCTCCACGAAGCTATGAAATTTTCATAAGGGTGTGTTTGATTGCCCACAATTTCATAGAACATGACTATTTTCCATCCACTTCTTAGTTTTGCCATCAAACAATTTTTGAATTCTACGGAATTGAAATTCCACTTCAGGTCAAATTATGGATATTTTTCTTGTGAACAAATCCTATAATGGGAGGAGGAGATTGAAATTCCAACTCATTTTCCATCCCCCAATCAAATACACCGTTACATTTTGTTAGTATAGCATTTCTTTGCATGGAATCCTATCGTGAAAATAGTTTTTTGAGAACTTTATTTGGTGAAATGAAAAATGAGAATATATATATATTTTTAAGAAGGTGAAGACCATTTCACTTTTTTCTTCCCTTTAAGGGTCTTATTTATATGGGTTATTAAAAATAAATTTAAATGTGTGGGTGTGAATTAAAGAAAATGTATTGAAAATATAAAATAATATCAAATCAATATATGAGTGGTTAAAAATAATAAGAGAAAAATAATTGAAGTGGATGAAATTTAATGTGAATCAAACAAGACCTGAAATTAATTTTTAATTTCAAAATGGAAATTAGCGCAAATAGTCCAAAAAAAGTTATCAAACTACGCGTTTGGTACAAAATAAAAAAAAATAGTGCAATTGGTCCAACATTAAAATTTATGTGCGAAATCTAATCCTTTTGAACCGAATTCATCCACTTTGACCGTCAATCAAGTCAAATTTTAGTATTTTATCTTTTTTCCAAATGTTATTTTGATCATTTGATTTAATATAAATTGCACAAAAGGGTACTAATCTTTAGAGATTATTACAATCAAATCTAAAAGTTTGAAAAATACACATTTTAGTCCCAAATTTTAATTGAATTGAACAATTTTATTTTTGGATGTTTATTTGGTCTATAATTAATTTTATTGAATCAATTTGATACCGGTTTAATACTTTTTATAAAAAAATTTTAACACAGTACAATTTATTCACATTCATATTATAACTTTTGATAATTTTCTTTACCATTAGAGACCCGTATATTTTGATTTTAACTAACAATTAATAAAAAATATAATTATTGTACCTATATAAAATTTTCTTAGACACATATATCAATGTAAAAAATTACCGAATGTAAACAAGAAATAAAATCGAATCAAAAAATTGAAAAAAGAAATCAAAGCCATAAACCCACCCACACCCCCACCACCCCCAAACACCCAAAACCACGGTAAAAGGTGGTGGTGTTCGAACACCACCAGATCTGGTGGTTTCACTGTTAGGTGGTGGAGGGTGTTGTGGGGGTGCGGGGGGTGGGGGACAGTGCTCAAGGTGGGGGTGAGGTCTTTTTATTTTTGATTTTCATTTTCATTTTTTTTATTTTTTGATTTGATTTTATTCCCTATTTTTTTACACTGATATATATACCTAATAAAATTTTATGTACGTACAATAATTATATTTTTTTATTAATTATTGAGTAAAATCAAAATATATGAGTCTCTAATGGTAAAGAAAATTATCAAAAGTTACGATATGAATGTGAATAAATGCTACTATATTGAAAATTTTTGATAAAAAGTACTTAATCAGTATCAAATTGATTCAATAAAATTAATTATAGACCAAAAAAGCATCCAAAAGTAAAATTGTTCAATTTAATTAAAATTTGGGATTAAAATGTATATTTTTCAAACTTTTGGACTTGATTGTAATAATCTCTAAAAATTAATTCCCTTTGTGCAATTTGTATTAAATCAAATGATCAAAATAACCTTTAGGAAAAAGACAAAATACTAAACTTTGACTTGACTAACAGTTAAAGTGGATGAATTCCAGCCAAAAGGACTAGATTCATACATAAATTTTAATTTTGGATCAATCGCGCTACTTTTTTTTATTTTGTACCAAACTCGCATTTTGACAACTTTTTTGAACTATTTGTGTCAATTTCCCACTTTAAAATGACAAAGTTCTCTTTTTGCAACATCTACGATCTTTCCAAATTTAAAGTTTATTATTTTTTTTTATAATTTGTAAAAGTAATAAGTAATCCTATGCGGGTATTTATTAATATTTTTAAATAATACATTGTATGCTTTATTGGGTGAGTAAAATATATTCATGTACTTAATTTTAGTGCACTTTTTGTCAATTAAGAAGAAAAAAATAACTAGAGTAATCGTATTATTTGAAAATGTTAACTTAAAAAGTCCTTCCGTGAATGTTAAAAGGAAAACTTGCACTACTAAAAATATTCATATTTCATAATTCAAAAATTTGATAAAAAAATACTTAATTATACAAATCAGGTATGGGTTACAACTGTCCGATCGTCCTCATACAAAGTTGAGCATCACATTGTAATAACCTAGGCGATCACCCTGTACAAAATCGAATGATGCCAAATTTCAATTAGGCAATCGCTTAGTATAAAAATGGATGGTCGCACAATACAAACTTTTTTTTGATGCGAATGTGGTATAATGCATTACGAGACTATCACAAACTCTATCCCATGCGTTATGAGATCATTACAGACTCTATGTCATGCATCACGAAACAACTACAAGATCCGTATATGCATTCCAACACTATTACAGGCTTTGCGTGATGGAGAGCAACAAAGAATTACAATGAAACAAGTTCATGAAGATTTTATTGAATGCAATAATGCAAGACTTGATTAAGTTGTAAGGGGAAAACGGTAAATTAAAATTTCAAAATAAAGTCTAGAAAATTGGAAAAACGAAGGAATGGGCGTAGGTTGGGTTGGTTGGTTTGTGTGAAATCTAGCATCCGCCAGATTTTCACATCACTTGATTTGCGTAACCTGATTTAAGTGAATAAGTTGAAATGACCTGATTTGCGTAATGCCAAACTTTAAATTCTAGTTTTACCTTAGGGCGTGGGTTGGTTTCGGTTTTGGTTTAATAACTATTTAATTTGAGTTTTTACGATTTAAATTGACATGAAACTGTTAGTAACTCAATGCAATTCATCGTCATACATTGCCCATTTTGTAAAACCACACACTTCCAATTCCTATTAAAACTTTTTTGATTCATTTTTTTTACAATTTGTTGTTTTTTCAATATTTTATTTTTATTTATAGTTAAATAAATTAATAACTTGGGTTGGGTTGGATTTAATTGGTTTATTATGTAGAACCCAAATCCAATTAAAAATGAAAATTGGGACCCAATATAGTGAAAAACTCAATCCAACTTGGGTGAGTTGGATTGGATTTTGCCCAGCCCAAAAAAGCATTAACAGCGTGTTTGATTACAAAAATGAGAAAATGAACTGATTTCTACCTTATATGCCCTATTGTAGTTTTGTATGGAGAATGAGATAAAACATGCTCGTTATACATGGAAAATCATTTCCATGAAAAAATTTTCAATCAAACACCTAACTTGTATAACAATTTCGTTGATTATATTATATATATTTCCATAAAAAATTAGTCAAAACATGCTTGTTGTACATAAAAAATTATTTTGTTTGAAAATTTTTCAATCAAGCAACATGTTAGGAATACGAACGATAACTGGCAACAAGATTATAGAATAAAAGAAAGAACACGCAGATTTGTTTTACGTGGGAAACCCAATATCTGGGTGAAAAACCCACGGGCAGAGACCAGAGAAAATTTCACTATATCAGAGATGGTTACAAGAGGAGATAATTTTCTAACTCTTACTATCAAATGCCATGAGCTCTATGGCATGGTATATATAGGAGAAAAACAAACCTATTATTACTAGGATAAGAATACTAATCCTCGTAGAATGAGGAATATAAATCCTAATGGAATAGATAAACACCAATATCATGATAATAGGGATAAAATCCTAATCCCAATAGAATTCTTCAACTTTTCCAAATTTGATTCGAAATAGAATTCGGGTCACAATCCCAACAATCTCCACCTTGACACGAATTCTTTTGAATGAATGCAAAAACCAATTTTTGACAAAAATAATTCTCTGTCTCTTCCACAAAAGCCCCTGAGGGCTAAACTTAATGGCCAACACCAACCAAATCCAAGCAATGCTCAAACTTGGCAATAGGAAGTGTCTTGGTCATCATATCAGCAGGATTATCATGAGTGCTGATCTTGCTTACAACAATATCACCTGAAGCTATAATTAAAGCATAAGCAACCAAATCAGCTTCGGCATACCTCTTTGGAGGTCTAATATCTCTTCTAGGCCTATCTTTAGCAATAGAATATTGCAATGCTGGTGGTGGAACAAAAGTAGTAGCATCCTTTACCTCCGGATTTGATGGTGGTGTTGATTGAGATTGCGGTTGTATATTTTCTGACCCGGTCGAAAACTCCATCTGAGTGCTTATTTTCTGCTGTTTGTCAGAACATTCTCCAGAAGGTGAACTTCGAAGCATTGCAGATTCATCAAATATAACATCTCTGCTAATTATCACCTTTTTGGTTTCAGAACACCACAATTTATAACCTTTGACCCCAAATTTATAGCCAAGGAAAATACACTTTAAGGATCTAGGTTCGAGCTTACCATTATTCACGTGAACGTAAGCAGGACATCCAAATATTTTCAAATTTGAATAGTTACGGACTCTGGGACCATATTTCTTACGGAGTTTTCTTGTTTATGGCAATCGAAGGAGATCGATTAACAATAAAGCAAGTCAGAAAGCGACTTTCGGCCCAAAACGATTTCGGAAGAGCGGCATTGGAAAGCATACATCGCACTTTTTCAATCAAAGTCCTATTCATTCGCTCGGCTACCCCATTTCTTTGTGGAGTATGGGGAAGCGTGTAGTGCCTTAATATTCCTTCGATTTACAAAAAGCATCAAACTCACGAACAAAACTTCAAACCATTATCCATGCGAAGACGTTTTATATGTTTACGATCTGTTTCTCAATAAGGGTTTTCCATTCTTTAAATGTTTGAAACACGTCACTCTTTTGTTTCAAAAAAGAACACCCAAACTTTTAGAGAAATCATCAATCATAGTCGACATATACTTTGCACCTCTGTAGAAGGCACCTTAGATGGTCCCCAAAGATCTGCAGTGTATATAATCAAGTGTTTCATTAAGTGTTGTGAATACTGTAGAGAATCTAACTCTCTTCGCTTTCCAAAAAATACAATGCTCGCAAAATTCCAAATTAATGTCTGTGCCCATCAAGAAGTCCTCGTTTGCTTAGTTCTCGCCAGTCCTTTCTCACTCATATGCCCAAGGCGCATATGCCACAACTAGTAGTATCAACGTCGATAGTGTAGGAGAAGTTACAGCTGCTTCACCTATAACTGTAGAACCTTGAAGGACATATAATTTGGCAGCCCTTTTAAAACCTTTCATTGCAACCAATGCTCCTTTGGTGATCTTCAAAACTCCACCTTCACCAGCGAACTTGTACCCTTTTTCATCAAGAGTACCCAAAGAGATGAGATTTCTCTTTAGATCTGGTACAAATCTGACATCACTCAATGTCCGAACAACTCCATCAAACATCTTAATTTTGATTGTGCCAATTCCAGCAATCTTACAAGGTGCATTATTTCCAACCAACACAACACCCTTAGAAACAGTTTCATATGTTGAAAACCAATCCCAATTGGAACACACATGAAACGTGCAAGCTGAGTCCAAAATCCATTCCTCAGAAGGATTGGAGACACCATCAGAAGTAACAAGGAGTTTAGGATCAAGATTCAATTGTATGCGCAATCCTCAGGTTATTTGTTGCAAACAATTAGAAGTTCTCCATCATTTTTATCATCTGTTGCAATGCTAGCTTCACGTAATTATCTAGTCGCTTTCCATTCCGATTAGCGACTTCTCTCTTAATTTTATTCTGCAACTTGTAACATTCAGACTTGATATGACCTTTCTTCTTGCAATAATTGCAGTACTTATCTTTATTTCGTGATTTTGACCTACTTCTATTGTTATAACCTCCAGAATTCTTATCATGAGTCCTTCCTCGAACAACAAGGCTCTCTGCTTGAGCCTCGATCCAAGAGAAATCTCTTTCATCTTCTCCTTAGAGAACAAAGGCATCATACACCTCATCCAAAGTAAGAGTATCGTGACTATATAGAATAGTATCTCTAAAAGATACATAAGAAGAGGGTAACGAGCACAATAAAATCAAAGCCAAATCTTCCTCATCATACTTTACCTCTAAAGCCTCCAGGTCAGAAACAACTTCTTTAAAGGTAGTAAGGTGATCTTCTAGAGACGTACCTTCAACCATACGATGGGAATACAAACGTTGCTTGAGATGCAACTTACTAGTTAGACGTTTTGTCATACATATTCGCTCCAATTTTAACCATAACGCAAAGCAGCAGCTTTTCTCCTTCAAGACGCCCTATAAAATTTGGTTTGAAAGATGAAGATGAATCTGAGATAAGGCTTTTCGATCCCTACGTTGTTTTTCATCTGCCGTCCATGAAGCCGGCATCTTATCAAACCCCAACAGTGCGTCATCCAAATCCATCTGTGCAAGCACTGCTCGCATCTTAACCTACCATAGCGAAAATCTAGTGTTGCGATCTAAAAGCGGAATTTCATACTTCATGGTTGCCATTATCGTAATCAAACCTTAGCTCGATACCAGGTTTGTTAGGAATCTGACGATAGCGGAAACAAGATTATAGAACAAAAGAAAGAACACCTTGATTTGTTTTACGTGGAAACCCAATATCACGGGTGAAAAACCCACGCACTGCAGAGAAAATTTCACTATATCGAGAGATGGTTCTGAGAGAGATAATTTTCTAACTCTTACTATCAAATGCCATGAGTTCTATGACATGATATATATAGGAGAAAAACAAACCTATTATTACTAGGATAAGAATACTAATCCTCGTAGAATGAGGAATATAAATCCTAATGGAATAGATAAACACCAATATCAGGATAATAGGGATAAAATCCTAATCCCAATAGAATTCTTCAACTTTTCCAAATTTGATTTGAAATAGAATTCGGGTCACAATCCCAACACAACAAACTTGAAAATAATTTCTTACATTCTATGATTTTATCTCATCCGTCTCAAGTATATAGTCTACCTGGGTATTGCACAATCAATAAAAATACTTTTGGGAAAATGGATTACACAACAAAACTTCCTAAAGTGCCTTTATTTAATACGAGTATTTGCAAACACGGCCAAGATTCAATTTTTAACATATTCCAAGAGATTGCATAACTTAAAGAATGATTCACATTTTATGTTTTAAGGGATATATTTGTGAATAACTAAAAAAATTATAAGCACGAAAATATAACTATATATTTATAACATTTCAGAAAAACCAACAAGCACTGGCAATAAATTGCTGAGGAAAGTGTATATGTCACGCTCAATTTTCCAATTTGGACGCGTTAGTTGTCTTCGGAGGAGATAACTAGAAGAAGCATCCTCTCGAACTTCCATAGCCTACCCATCCCCGCACGAAGCAAGCACGACAACAGTATCAAATTACAGTTTGGTCCTCTGTAGCATTCAATTGTACAATCAAAATCGGCGGTTTTCTTGAAATTAAATCCGTAATACGGGGGTGAATCAACAACAATTTCTCCTGATCGAAGCATTACCTATTTATTGCTTGACAATTTGGGATTGAATTTTATGACTCTGGTTTATCTGTTATCCGAATTACATTCAATTATTCCCTAAGTGCAAATTTCAAAGCCTTTGAAGATTCTTCATCTCCTTTGTTTTTATTTTTTAATGATACACACATATCGTATAAACACAGGGGAAAATAATATTTGATTTTAAGCTGTCAGATAAATTGTTTGATCGTCTCGTGATTTCCGCAAATTCTTGATTACGTAAGTTCGCACCATTTGATTTTTGTTTTCTATTGCATCTTCAGATACATTTGATTCTTACTTGATTGTATCGGCTCTGATTTCATTTGTGTTTGCAACTTTTTCCTTATGTAATGTTAATTTTTTAGGTTTTCAGTTCACTAGAAATGATCTGTGAAGTAGTTGTTCAGAGAAAAGTTTGGGCGATCATTTAATTTTTCAACATCTGTTGGATGCAGATACTTCTATTGGAGAAATGAAATGACTGAGAATTGTGCTTCTTTGTAGCATTTGCTGTATCTCGATTGATGGTTTAAGTTTCATCCTGTTTATTGGATATCAAATTAGTATCTTTGTGGATTAGCTGATATCATCTTTGAAACTTCTTGGGGGTAATTCTGTGTAAATAAATAAAATGAATGTGGTGGGTAAACTTAGCAGTTTCATTACACAAGGAATGTACTCTGTTGCCACACCTTTTCATCCATTTGGTGGGGCAGTTGACATAATAGTCGTCCAGCAGCAAGATGGGACCTTCCGGAGCACGCCTTGGTATGTTCGGTTTGGTAAATTTCAGGGTGTTTTTAAAGGGGCTGAGAAATTCGTCGGTATAGAAGTTAATGGAGTTGAAACCAATTTTCATATGTGCCTTGATAATTCTGGCGAAGCATATTTTGTTAGGGAAGTTTTTCCTGACGAGGACAGCAAGGCAAATGAGGTTTTACGGGATTCTGATAATCTTGAAGGCACCAATACTAATAATAACTCAGAAGCTAGTTCTCCTGTACAAGAGACTAGAGAGTTTGATAATGGTGAAGTAGAGGTGCGAGATGAACGTGTGAATGAGTCTGATGGTGAGCGGGTATTCTATGAGTATCAAGATGAACAATCGTCTCTGGAGGGTTCAATTGAGTTATCTGAATATGGTTCCTGTAGATACGAGAATTTAGAAAGTGTTGAGCGTGTGATAGAGTCAAACAATTCTGAAGTTGTTCTGGTGAGTGTGGATGGGCACATACTGACAGCACCCATCTCATCTGCAGAGAAGAATACTGAAGATTTGGAACTAAATACGCCTCAGTTTCACCTCGGCCCAGGTGAAGGTACTGAAGAGTACAATACAAGTGAAGTTACATGGACCAATGATTATATTAGTGATTTGGACACCTCTACATGTAAAATTACCACTGAGAATGCATGTGAGACGGACAATGGAGGTCAATCTTCTGAACACACAATGGATGTGCATGAAGGAGGTGAAGAGAATTTCTCTCATGTACTAGCAACACATAATACAGCTGACCAGGGCAGAGATTTGTGCATGGGAAGCACTTCAAATAAAAATACCATATCGACTATTTTTGTTGGGGTTGAGGTTTCTAAAGGCTGTTTGGAGCGCCAAGAATTGGCAATGCAGTCTATGAGTTGCATGCAACAAGCCACGGGTTCTTCAGTGCAGATTGCTGAGGTTGCTGGAGATTCAAATGAGATCTCCCCTCGAAGTCCTTTGACAAAGGATGCAACTGATGAAGGGAATCTTGGAAAATCAACAAAGGAAAATGGATTATCTCCATCAGATTCTGCATATTTGCAAGGTGAAGTTGAAATCCATGAGAAAAATACACTTGGTCCAGATCAGAATGGGACTTGTAGCATGCCCATTCCAAATGTTGATGTTGATCAGAAAGTAGCTGAAGGGATGCAGAGTGATCGACAAGTGCCTACTTCTGAAGATGAATGCAGTAAAAGCGAACATCTTGATCCTGATTCTAGAGCTTCAAGTGGAGACGTGATAGATGAACTCAACACAGGTAAAACATTCCATTTTGATATTAAATCATATTTGGATCACTTGCTGTCATCTGATTTTAGCACTCTTCTGTGGTTTCTCTAACATATTTAATCATGTTTTGCAGGTGTAGAATTGTCTCTATGTGGGAACTTGCTTCGTGCTGGCCTAGGTTCAAGTGCAGCGGCAGAAGCCTTTGACCAGAACCGCATATCCGTGGAGGATTTTAAAGCTTCTGGCTCATCTATTGTTAAGAATGAAAATTTAATTGTCAGAATACAAGGGAAGTACTTAACATGGGATAAAGCTGCCCCCATCATTCTTGGACTGACAGTTTATGGTCCAAATTTACCTATTGAGCAGGATGATGTAATTCCAGTGGAACAGGAAACAACAGAAGCAAAGGGAAGTGAATCTCCATCGACTTCAACTCCGCCGGGACGCGTATGGAGGCTGTGGCCAATTCCATTTAGGAGAGTTAAGACACTTGAGCATACTGGTAGTAACCCATCAAATGAGGAGGGCTTTGTTGATTCTGAATCTGTTGCAGAGAGTCAACATGTTGAACGAATTCCAACGCCTCGTGCTGCTAGCGAATCTCCTCGGAAGCAAGTTCTACGGACGAATGTGCCCACTACTGATCAGATAGCTTCTTTGAATCTGAAAGATGGACAGAATATGGTCAATTTCATCTTCTCCACACGTGTTCTTGGAATACAGAAGGTTTATGATTTATTTCTTGGTCAACGCTTAGTGCTATAAATTTTATATTCTTTTTGGACCAGATGCCCTCCTCTACTGTTGCTACTAATGCACAAGTTTCTGAAACAGGTTGAAGCTCATATATACTTGTGGAAGTGGAATACCAAAATTGTAATTTCTGATGTAGATGGCACAATTACCAAGTAAGTATAGTATGGCTTGTTATGAACTATTCTGGGTGTTTCGACCTTTTAATGTACTATAAGATTTTGAAGGCATCTTGATTATACTTTCACATTCTTCTAGCTTGTTGGAAATGATAGAGCTGATAACATGAAAGTCTACAATCTAGAAAGTATGTTTGAATAGAAGCTATTGGGGAATCACATTTAAGTTCACAAATATCTTGGTCCTCGGAAAATATGGGATCAGAAAAGACTGACTTCCAATTCAGCAAGGCTGAAATGTTTGTGATGTTAGCAAAGAATTCTGACTATTTTTTATTGGGAGGCTTTTTGTATATCTTAAACAGAATGTAACTATTGATAGATGAGATAAAAATTC
Organism: Jasminum sambac; assembly: GCA_018223645.1. Classification (NCBI taxonomy): domain Eukaryota; kingdom Viridiplantae; phylum Streptophyta; class Magnoliopsida; order Lamiales; family Oleaceae; genus Jasminum; species Jasminum sambac. The sequence continues at coordinate 35,064,192 of CP073646.1, read as the reverse complement.
TGCTCACGCTATGGTACTAATCAGCGAAAATTGTGTATGTAAATATTGATAGATGAGATAACAATTCTGTTCACGCTATGGTACAAATCAGCGAAAAATTGTGTTACTCGATTCTGTTTGATATAGTTTATCAAACAATATTGGCGAGACTGTTAAAATATCACCAAAAATAGATGTTACAGTTGGTTCAAGTTGATATTTCAGAAATTTACGTATGCTAACCACTATGATGAACATTAAAACTCAATTAGGACTAGTGAAAGTTTCACATGGGCAATTGTTCACCATAGAGATTGCAGGGTGCGGAGCTATAGAAGGGGCTTGTTTGATAAAGCTCCTTTGTTGTTTTTATTTTTCCACAATAGTTCAGCTTCAAAAGCAAAGAACATTATATTGAAATGTGAAAAATAATATTTTCTTTAGGAGTGTGTGGTTGCACATGAGAATGAATGTAGAAATGTACAAAAAAGTGATTAATTTTTTAGCTTTGTGAAACAAGCTCTAATGCATCCGAATAACAAAACTTGGTAGGCGAACTTGCAAGAAAAGAAAATTACATATTCGCTATTTTCTATGGATTTATCAATCTCTGTGAACTCAAGATGATCTATCAGAGTAATTTTTTCTTGGGTTGGTACTTTGTAAGCTTAAAAAGGTCAAATAAATTAACTCTAGATGTGATTTATTTTTGGTCCCGTTATTAAGCAAATTAGCTATGGCATCGTGAGAAATGCCATGTAGGTTTATCCTTCATATGTGCGTGTTTTTCCAGATCTGATGTTCTCGGTCAGTTTATGCCTTTGGTTGGGAAAGACTGGACACATTCCGGAATAGCTCTCCTTTTTTCAGCAATTAAGGTAATTTCATGTGGTACATTATTTATGGTCGTGGAATCTTCATGTCCTCTGCGATAATTTCTTGGTATTGTTCCTACAGAAACTAGACGGTTGAAATGATATAATTTCCTATCCTAGATGTATCTATATGCAAATATGCGAGCATGAGGATGGATATGGAGTGGATTTAAAAAATAAAAAATAAAAATAAAAATGACGATGATGGAAATTGGAGGGGTGAAGTGGACTGAATATCGAAAACAGAGATGTCCAAAAGCATGACGTTGATATGAACTGTTGTAACATTTGAATAAACGAATTGCAAAAAAAGATGTACCAAAATGTTTCTCCATAGACAAATAAATACATAAATAAATAAATAAATAAACAGTGACAATTGTATATATAAGAATTAAAATAGTTAGGAAATTTGGTATCTACTGAAATTTGAAAATCTCGTGGCTTTAATATGCCGGTAAGATTTAAATTTGTAGCCAATTCCGTGTGAAAAGTAAGTTTCTTAAAATGGAAAACATGAGAGTGCCATGAATAGCGCAGTCAGGGTCAATATATCTTCCTTGGAACATAGTTGGTGTACTAGGTTTGAGGTGAAACATACTCACTGAGTTGGATTCAAATATGAAATTATGATATTTAATTTATCCTTTAGAAGAGCATGTGACTATTTTATCCAGTTGAAGCTCTAAGTTTATATGCATTGTGTGGTTCACGAAAGTCGATTGATGGTGTGCTGAGTCGATATAACTGGAGGAATTCTTTTCCATGTGGTTTCTTGAAGGCATTTGGGAGAATCTATTATTACAGTCTCGAATCTCCGTGGTTACTTCCCCAGTTCCCTTAAACACCAGGATAGATCTTTCTGCCTCGAGTATATAATATACTCCCTACATCCCAATTATATGATCCACTTTATTTTTTCACATAAATTAAGAATATCACAAACTTCCTAGAATACCATCATTTAATTAGTAATGTGCATTAAAAGTAGTATTGAAAAAGACAATATGAGGGTATAGTTGTAAATGGATATAAAAGTGGACCAAATAAATGGGGCATCCCAAAAAGGAAAAGTGAACCATATAACCGGGACGGAGGGAGTATGTTGATTTCTCTTTGGAAGGGTTAGTGAACTCAACTATTCCCTAATTCTAGCTCTAAGTTATTGAAAAGAAAATTGGAAAACGACAGGACTGCCTACAGAATAGATATAATGGAAAAATTATCTATATAATTATAATTATTTCAACAGATAGCTAGCGCTAGGTAGCTACAACTTTGTTAAAGAAAATGTGTTGATGTATACCCATAGCAAATAACTGAAAGAAGCGGATTGGTTACTTTCCAAATGATAGATAGAGGCCTGGTCTGTTCCAATTAATATGTCTCACAATCTAACTGATGTGTTAAAGCCTCATACTTACTATTAAATGAAAAGCAAACTGGATTTATTTTGCGTCTCTCCTTTAGTTAGTCACTGAGTGAAAGTCAAGCATAAAAAGTTCTATGCTTAAGGTAAAGCCATTTTAAATTTTAACAATTCCCAAGAACATCCATGATCTGTACATAAGCTGAGGACAGATCGTCTCTCTCGGCAGTCTAAATTCACCGAGTTCAATGAATCTAACTAATGTATTCGACATTTCCACGTGTTCGACCTCGTCTTTTTACTGGCTTGCTTGATCTTTTCTTCTGGTTGACTCTCTGAAGCATATGTTCTTCTGTATTTTATATGTTGATTTGATGATGAAATTTGACAACTCTCAAGTTAATGATGAACGTTACATGTTTTGATTTTTATGGTTACGTAGAGGATTTTTTTTCCTTCTCTTTTCAATTATTCTTTTAAAACATTAGGTGAGTTTTTAATTGTACATTTTGAACATTTTCTTATTGCAGGAGAATGGGTATCAGTTGTTATTTCTGAGTGCACGAGCTATCGTGCAAGCCTACTTGACTAAGAATTTTTTGTTCAATTTGAAGCAGGTATTCCATCCTGTGATGCACAGTAGTAGTAGCCTTTTAAGATGCATAATGGTACTTTTGGATTGCTCCAATATCAAAATGTGTTCATAAAATGTTTACCCAGTTGCGGAAGATTGTATTTGATACATGTTTGAATTAACTAATATATGCTAGCTTTTACTTTCTCTTCTTTGAACTCCAATTAGATTTTGAAATTCATTTATTTACTTTTATTATTTATTGTGGAATGTAAGAAAACGAAAGGTTTATGTGGCTCATCAAGAAAATTCGACATCTTTCATCAAGTTCACATCCTTCAATTGTTTTTGACTGCCCTTTTTTCCTGGTGCACTTTTCCGTTGTATCTTCGTGTTGAATTTAAGAATTTAACTCTCACAACCAAATTCCATTTCTTAAAAGGTACTTACAATGTTTGCAGGATGGAAAAAGCTTACCTAATGGACCTGTCGTGATTTCACCCGATGGCCTTTTTCCCTCTTTGTACCGAGAAGGTAAGGTTCCTTTCCCTGAATGACTTCAACTAACACTGTTTCCAGTTGCACAGCATGAGAGAGAATGAAATTCTATTGTAGTTTGGAATAGTAAAAGACTTTATCGCTGTTTTGTTGATGGCAGTCATAAGAAGAGCTCCTCACGAGTTCAAGATCGCCTGTTTAGAGGTACGTTTTACTCTGGCGCGGAAGTTTTGTAGGTAAAGATTTATCTTTTCTTCAATACAGTCCGAGTCTTAAGTTTGCATTGAAAGTATAAAACGGGATTTTGCAGGATATCAAAGCACTTTTTCCTGCTGACTATAATCCATTTTATGCGGGTTTTGGAAACAGAGACACTGATGAACTCAGTTACAGGAAAATAGGAATACCCAAAGGCAAAATCTTTATCATCAATCCCAAGGTAGTCATCATTCTTATTAACTCTTTTAACGCTTTACACATTTTTTCTTTATGTTTCATCTATGGTATTCATTTATGCTGACAGGGAGAGGTAGCCATTAATCATCGTATCGATGTGAAGACATACACTTCATTGCATACTTTGGTACATGACATGTTCCCACCAACATCACTGGTCGAACAGGTACTGTTGTGATAGAAATGAAAGATTTTGTAGTTGTGTGATATATTTCACATGTTCTATTTAAGGGTTTTCTGTGTATAATAACATGCTGTGTATGTATTGTCTCTGCAGGAAGCTTATAACTCCTTGAATTACTGGAAATTGCCGTTGCTGGATATTGAAAACCTGTAGTGTTAGTTTGCTGTTGAGCAATGGTCTCTGGTAATGTATTCCCAGTTTTACTGTAAAACTAGGTTAATTTAAATTAAATGTAAAAAAACTCATTTTTGAAATAAACCAACAATTTTCTTGTTAGTTTCCCTCCTGATTTTACTTACATTTTGCGTCTATGCTCTATGTGGCTTTTTTTTTTTTTTTGTTTTTGTGCAACGTGGTTTTCCTTGTACCTACCTTTCTTCTTGGTAGTCATATGCACAATTTTGCCAGAAAATATGCTTGATGGGCCTTTTTTGTATTGTATATGATAGGATGAGTAAAGACTATAAAAAGATGAAACATTTTGTTAGAAACGGTGGAGGAGCCCAAAAATTTAGTTAGTCGGGGAAGAAAAGTATTGCTATATGAAGGCCTGAGGGTGTATCTCATTAGAGGGCGGAAGGAAAAAAAATGGAATTTAAATTTTATATAACTTCAAATTCCACCACCCGCATAAGGAATTCAAATTCCTTGATGTCAAAGGAAAATTCCCAAATTTGGTGTGGAGTGGAATTTCAACTCAATGGGAATTCGAATTATGTTTGCTTGCTAAAGTAGGAATTCAGTAGCAAATAGGCGTTTTCCATGGAGAGTGAAGTAATTCTTCCTCAACAATCAAAACACTAATTACAACACAAGAATCCATTTTCCTATCCTTATTCACGTTTTCTCTTTTTCTTATCAATGAATAGATCTCTTGTATTGACTTAAATGTCGCATATTTCCCGAAACAGTGATTCGATGAGGTATGAGATCTATGGGATTGATATTCAAATAATTCTTCGTAGAACAAATTGATTTGATCGGTTCAAATTCAAAAGGATTCAGTTGAGATATAGGATGCACATTCAGAAATTTTTGCAACTCAATCATAGATGATGGAATCATCAAAGATGTGACCGTTTTGAGCTATGTTCGTAACTCACTTAGTGTAAAACAAAGACAGGTGTGTATGCGAACGAGCATCCAGCAACAACTAGAAGGAAAAGGATTAAATAGAGGAACTCCCGAACATTTGCTGATCTCAGATGTGCCAATGCCAATGGTGACTCATTATTTGCTTGAGTCATTTCTCCGGCTTCCAACAAAAGAAGACAGTGGAAACACTTGAAATTTCACTTATCGCATTCAAAATCTTACTTATCCGATCTCATTGTGAACAAAGCGCCAAGACTCATATACCTGCTCTCTATACATAATACCATAAAGAATGGATACAAATTTTAGATTCTACTTAAATTGGAGAACACAGGTCATAAGATTATTCACATGCTTGTTTGGGAGGGATTTTCAAAAAAAAAAAAATTATCTTTCTCATTTCAATTATACATTATATTAATTTGGCAAGGTTTTCTTTTTTACTCTTGAAACATACATCTAAAATTTTTTTTCTTTGTTTTTTCTATAATTTCTATGAGACATACCCATTTTCATTTAAGATTCAAAACAAGAGTCTTGTCTTGGCCTTCTAAACTTTTACACAAATGGAGAAAGCCCCTTTCTTGAAACTCTCGTTTCTTGTTAGGCATCGATTCACATGATGTCAGTTTATCCTTTTATCAATTTTGAGCCAAAGTTTTGGGCCACATCGAAAAAGAGGTCAGACTCAACTTTTAACCTTTTATGTTTGTCAGATGACTTCATGTGACCATTCTATTTCTAATGCACAGTAAATTTTAAGTCACTTTCCAATTTGCCTTTCTCTAACGTCCTAATTTTCACATGCATGATGCATCTTGTCTTGTGATAAAACCGAAACAAGCTGATCAAGTACACTCCAAGATATTTAATGTGGCACACCCCATCAGTCGGAGTGTCACATCAATTGAACTAGAATGTTACATTAGTCGAGGTACATCATAGTATGCACTCCTGAGTGCATCAGATTAGCTTTAACTGAAACTGATGCTTCTCTGTCTCTTTATTTTTATTTTTATTTTTGTGTCTCGAGAATCTTGTTTGATTACTTCTTTGCATTCATTGATTGGTCAAACAGTAGCGAGGGCTACGAAATGCATAGACGACGATGACTACTGATTTGAGATATGTTTTTTTTTTTTTGAAGAAATGTGTTGTTTTATGTCATTCGTCATTTATTTATTATATATACTGTGCATTGACTTTGATTGTAGTAATTTATATTTTTCCAGAAGTAATTGGTTGTTATGGTGTTTAAAGATTTAAAAAAAAGTAGAAAGAGATTACTACACGAGAATGGAAACAAAAGCCTCGAGCCTTGGGTGCATGAGTTTCCATTTTACAATGTGTGGGTGGTCACTAGTAATATATATACACTAAAAAATATCATTCACGTTTTGACCAAGTCAACGAGGAGATCCATAAGTGCTTACTTTTTGTCATTTAATTATAAGTTGAGGGGTGCAAAAAACCAAGTTTTTGAGGAATGGGCTTAGTTCGAATTTAAAGTTTCTAGCTTCAGACGGTCGTGGGTGTTGCAGGGATATGCCAGGATTATTCAATTAATGCTTCTCATTATCATTATAATACAGCTCATGCTTTTGGACTCAAGTGGAAAACACTATTTCATTTCTATAATAATAATAATCGATTGGGGCCAAAAAAAAAAAAAAAAAAACGTTTGTAGAAGACAAATACATTTCTCGATTATTGTGCTCACATTGGTTTGAATTTTCTTTTAACTAAAATCTTTTAATTAAATTTTCAATTAAAGACCGATGACGTCAAATTTTGTGTATCTAAATGAATAATGAGGTTGATTCGATTGTCAAGTACTCATAAGAGTTCGTGTGAGTGATGAGGTGGTCATTCGATCGGACTTTCAGGGATTGTTTAATTTGAAATCAGGGATTTGAAATCGGCGTGATGGGAGTTTGAGGAATTTTGAATTTTTCGTGATTGTACGCCCGTAGTCACGGTCAAAGTTTTGCACTATTTTTACTAAAAATAGTATCAAAACTTGATCACGCATATATCAGTCGCTAAAAAAAAATTCCTAACTCCCATCGCCACGCCGATTCAGATCTGATCAGAATTTCAAAATGGAGATCGAATCGGCCCCCAAAATGCCATCGATGGTGCCGTAACTAAGGCACCATCGATGGCACCTTAACATTCTTGCTTTTATATCTCTAGAATTGATTCTTTTAAGCGTGTTTCATCCTCTTTAATTATAGAATCATGGGATAACTTAACTTATTACATTTTGTAAAAAATACAAAGAATTAGAACTAATTAATTGATTTCTCACTTTTAATTATGACAACACATGATGAAGTAGTTACTTTTATAGTTGTAGACTTGTAGTCTATAGTTACATGTCCTAGTAACTAACATAATCGTCATGTCTCCTTGTTACATTGTATCAATAATTAAGTATCCAGCTTAGGCCTTATTCTATATACAATAAATTTCATCAATTTAAAATTATTTTCCCTCTCATTCTTTTTAACCATTTTAGCATTGATTTGATAATTGATTTATATTTTTTAATACATTTTTTCAATTCTCAATTACACGTTCGATATGAAATTCGAGTAAACTAAATTTATTGTGTACATAATAGGATGTTGATGAAGTTTGGAGCTAGCCAGCCATGTATTAAGGTTTGTGGGTTTTCTGGATTTTAATTGCATTTTATTTTATAATAATATAATAATCTGCATCTAACAAAAACCTGGTTAGTAAAAGATTAAACTAATCCATACCATTTATGAAAACAATTTTCTATAAAATTTGATTTAAGTGGATTCGAAACAGTTTACGTTAGGACAATAGTTAGAACCAAAATGTCATTTGCATGCATAACAATTTAAAAATAACGTACGGAGCAACGTAAACGGAGTTAGGCTATAATTTCCCTTTCATCCATAACTTGCCGGGTAGAAATTAACAACTTGAAAATAAAGTGACAAATTGATAATTTGAAACCAATGAACTCTATAAATTCCATACATCTCCTAGACGAATTCAGAACAACATCCACATTAATCAAATACTTTAACATCTTCTTGTTAGAAATAATGGCTTCGACTCCCAGTTGGAAGCTTATTTTTCTCGCAGTGTTAGTGTTGGAGATTTGGGTTTCTCAAGCTACGGCTCGATCATTGAATGGTGCATCAATGATAGAGAAACACGAACAATGGATGGCACAACATGGACGAGTGTACAAGGATAGTGTAGAGAAGGCAATGCGATATCGAATATTCAAGGAGAATGTAGAGTACATCGAGTCTCTTAACAAAGTAGGGACTCGACCTTACAAACTTGCCATCAACCAATTTGCTGATTTGACAAATGAGGAGTTTCAAGCATCCCGTAATGGATACAAATTGTCGCCTTACAAAAAGTCACCTAAAGCATCATTTTTTAGGTATGAAAATATGACTGCAGTTCCAAAGAGCATCGATTGGAGAAAGAAAGGAGCTGTTACTGGTGTTAAAGATCAAGGTCAATGTGGTAAGTTAACTAACTTTTCTTCAACTCATTCTTAATTTGTTGCACATTTTTTGCATTTAGTAGTGAATTTGATGTTCTAAGACTAACCATTTGTACAAAATTATAGGATGTTGTTGGGCATTCTCAGCTGTTGCAGCAACAGAAGGAATCAACCAGCTTTCAACAGGAAAGTTGATTTCACTATCTGAACAAGAACTTGTGGATTGCGACACCAGTGAAGATATGGGTTGCAGTGGAGGTTTAATGGATGACGCATTCCAATTTATCATAAAAAATCGTGGCCTTACAACTGAATCAAACTACCCTTATCAGGGAACAGATGGCACTTGCAATAGCGAGAAGGAATCATCCCATGCTGCCAAGATTATAGGATACGAGGATGTTCCAGCTAATAGCGAATCTGCGTTGGAAAAAGCCGTAGCAAAACAACCAGTATCTGTTGCCATTGATGCGAGTGGGTCCGATTTCCAATTCTATTCAAGTGGAGTCTTCACAGGAATATGTGGGACCGATCTAGACCATGGTGTTACTGCAGTCGGATATGGTGAAACAAGTGATGGTACCAAGTATTGGTTGGTTAAGAACTCGTGGGGAACTAGTTGGGGTGAAAATGGATACATTAGAATGCAAAAAGACATTGATGCTCATGAAGGGCTTTGTGGAATTGCTATGCAGGCATCTTATCCAACGGCTTAAAACGTCATGGACCGTTAAACACACTACTGGACACGATTAGATGCCATTAAGAAGAAATAAAAACCTTATCGGCATTGTTATGTTCAATTATTTGTACAAAACACATCTCAAATTTATATTTCGTCGCTTCATGTTGTATATAATTGTGTTAGACTATCAATTTGCTTGTGTATTTTGTAAATTCTATATGTAAAAAGAAAATTTCAATCAATATTTATAAGATAAAATCTGTATATTTTTTGCCTTTAGAATTATTAATTTAGTTGCTCTATCTATTTCTGTAGCATCTAATATTATTTAGAATAATTTAATTAGACTTATCACAAAATGTGTTAACTGATGAAACAAACTATACTTTGGTCTCTCAAATTGTGCAAGTTTACTTTGAAACATCCCTTGGTCTAAGTGACACACAAAACTTGTGTCCTTTCGGAAAATGCAGGAGACTCGTGCAAAATAATCAAATTAGCAAGATTTTAGAATGCGTCATGAAATTTGCTCGTGGCCATATACTTTGTCCATGTCGGGTAGAGAAGATTAAGAGGTTTCTTGACAAATTTTTTTAAAATAATCACTCTTTAAAATTTATTATTAACTTTACATCACTTTTTTTAATAATATTTTCTTAACTAATCACACAATTTTTAAAAACAACTAATTACTATAGTGAAACATGTGATGCCCATTATTTTGATCTTAGTTTAAGTATTTTAAAAATTTCATGGTTAAGTGTTTGATCAATAAAATAATTATTAATCAGTTTCTAGCTAGCTAGTTGAAAAAAAAAAAAAATCTCTCTTCTTTTTATTTTTTCTTTTAGGAGGGGAATTTATTTTTTCTTTTATTTTTTTAAATGTGCGCGCATGGCCAGGTAAAATGGAAAATTACCAAATCACAAAGAAATATTAAAAAAATAAAATAAAATAATAAATAGTTAAAAAAGTAATTTTGAGTTAGTATTATTTGGATGTTTATTACTAATTTAAATCTTAAAATTTCAACTTCTCTAATCTTACTAAAATTCATATCATATCTCTAATTTTACTCAAAATGGTATCGTCAAAGGACTAGAAAAGTTAACTAAATAGTAATTAATTTTATTAGTTTTCCAATAGTTAGCCCCTTTTAGAAGGAGGAGAATATATATATATATATATATATATATATATATAAATAATTGAATAGTAACAATTATGAATTGAATACGTCTCTAACCTCACCGATCTATTAACTATGATCAAAACGCAAAATCATTAGTGTAAAAAAACTTCAAAATCAACCTTGAACAAACATATCAAAATCTATATAATATATAAAATAAGGTTTGATTGACAATTGTTCAATCAAAACACAGTTATTAGGACAAGATTTTAGTTAGAAATTTGTTTGATCAATTATTTTCTGCCAAATGTCATAAATCATGGACAACAATTTTGTTCCTAAAAAATGGTGAACATCACTCTCTTTTTTGTGGGTCGATTTGAGGGATAAAAAATTAAAAATTTTTAATTTTTTGTTAAAATGTATCTATTAAATCGAGAGCTTCAATATGAGTACAATTTTGATATATAATTTTTATTGATTTAAAAATTACTTATTTTTAGTGATAAGTTACTTATTTACCAGTAAAATAAGTAACTTTTAAAATAATAAAAATTATATATCAATATTATACTCATATTAAAGCTCTCGACGAATAAAATAATATGGAACCAAAATTTTTAATTTTTAACCCTCAAATCAACCCACAAAAAAGGGTGAACAAATTTGTTCTCTAAAAGAGGGTGAACATTAACCTCATTTTGGAGGATCAATTTGAGGGGTAAATAACTGAAAATTTTAAATTTTTTGTTCCATATTATTCTATTTATCGAAAGTTTAATATATGAGTATAATTTTGATGTATAAATTTTACTATTTTAAAAGTTACTCATTTTTTATTTTTAGCGATAAATTACTTATTTACCTGTAAAAAAGTAACTTTTGAAATAACAAAAATTATATATAGATACTATTTTTTTTAAGCTCTCGATGAATAGAATAATATGAAACAAAAAAAATTAATTTTAATTTTTTACCCACTTATGTCGATCCTCCAAATTGAGGATAATATTCATCCTTCTTTTTAGCATGGTGAATAAAATTGCTAACTAATAATAATTTATTTTTTAAAAAAATGTATTTATTTAATCCCCCAATGTGTGTATTTTTTTTAAATTTTTTTAAAGTACTATTTAAATCCCCATTGTTAAATTATGTTCAAATAAATTAAGAATATTTGTTTAATCTTTAAGTATAAGTTTCAATTTTTTTCAGTAATAAATGTTTAAATTAATTTTTTATTCGTTAACAATTTATCTCTTATTTTCAACTTATGTTTATGCTTTTAGAATATTTGTATACTCTGAAATGAAAAAATTTAATATTTTTTCCCCTAATATTTTTAGTACAGCAAAATTATACCTTTAAGTTTTAATTGAAATATTCTCAACATATCTTGAATTTGTACTTATTAAAGAAAGGAAATATTTTTTATTATATCTTTAATTTTTATTTAAGAGTAGAAAAATTTCCTAACATAACAAGATTATATCTTAAATTTTTTTACTTTAAATATTTTTATTATATCTTTAATTTATACTTCAAGTATTTTTAATTATATCTTTAAATTTTTAGTGTGCAGAGTAGAAAAATTTCCTAGCGCAGCAAGATTTTCTTCATTTGCTAATTTTCTACAGCTCAAAAGGGATATCAATATTTTCTAATTAGTTTCTAAAAGTAGTAGAGAAATTTCTTAGCAATTAGCAGATATTGTATTCTACCTATAAATTTAAAAATACAAAGAATCACAATGATTTGACAAATATGTAAAGAGAACTTACTTATTAAATAAAACTATTACATAATAATTTTGATTTCTATGTTTCTTTTTTGTAGGATTAGACTTTTTCCTAGGTGAATGATATACATATTTAGGAGATCTCACCTATATGTATCAACTTCGTAACACGATATATTAGTATGATAAAAAAAATACATAAGCGTTATGAAAGACGTTGAGAGAGAAAATTTCCATTGTGTTGTATGTAAGGGCAAGTGACCGAGCTTCCACGAATGAGGGATGTCTCCGCTATCTAAAGTGATTTACTATATAGTATGAATGAAAAAAGTAATCACTTTGTGCAAACCGTTTGAGTCTATAACATGATGTTTTTATTTACGCCAACGATATGATAGATGGATTCTATTATTAATTATGGAAGGCTACAACTGAGTCCTCTAGATGAAGAGTATATCATTAGTTATTCACTAAATTTATTTTATTGTGTAATATATAGTCCGATTATGTTATGTTACTTTTATTTGTTTCTACGTTGGTTATTTTTTTTATTATTCTCATTTGTGCAATTACAATTTGTTTCAACAGTGAAGAACTGCATTGCACTCTTACATAGTGTCGTGCTACTTAGATGAATAATTTTTATGAATCGGTTTGAAATTAGTTAATTGTGGTTATATTATTCCTTTGTCAGAGTTCAAAGATTGAATGATATTGAATTGAAATTTTTTATATACATCATTTTCAATTATTATTTTTCTATTCGCACAAAAAAAGTAAGTTTAATACATTGTATATTATCGATTTACAAAAAAGCACAGCTAATAGACGGTGATCGTGAGACAAGACTTTTGTTAATGCTAATATCCTTGAATTGTATACATTTCGAGCTAAGTAATTATTATTTCAATAGTATTTAATTGATTATATATTTTATATTTTATGGATTTTTATTGTAAAATCTTTTTATAATTTAATCTAGGATAATAGCCGACCATAGATAAATTTATTGAATTATGAGTACAATATAAAATGAAAAACTTAAATTTTCTTTTCTATAATATTTCGTTATTATTAACATTATTTACATTTTATATTACGTGATGGTGTTATCGATTAAATACAACTATCATTTGTTACAAAAATTATTTTGCATTATTTTTACCATAAAAATCAATCTAAAATTTATACAATTTTACTCCCGTGCAACGCACGGGGGGTGAAAACTAGTTTTCAATAAGATCGTAGAAATATATAATTCACGTAACTAATTAAAATTTATTTTGTGATCCTACTCACCCAACTTTAGTTTATTATCTCTCAAATCAAATAAATACAAATTATATGACATGCAAATTTAATCTAGAAAAAAAAAGTTTTATCATATCACAGATTAAAAAAATATATCTATTTGACTATTCTAGAAAATTTATGTTTCAATAAATAAGGATATAATTGAAATATTAAAAATATGGTGGGGGTAAAATAGTCCAAAAATAATCCCCAATACTTGGAACTCTCAATGTACAATAGTTATATTAACATCACAGTTTTTTGGTGCACCACGTAATAATTATTCCAATGGTTCTTGAAATTTGTAATTATAATTTATACCTTTATTTTTTTGACGATTGTAACTATATATACCTTTAAATTCTTTTTAGTTAAATTATTTATTTTAATCTCCAACTATAGTGAGTTTGTCCATCGTAATAATTCCCATTCCCATACAAAACTGTCTTCGTGTGGACATTAAATATTTATTTACTTTAGACAATTTTAAATAAGTAAATATTAACAAACACAAAGGTGCAACATTTGATACTAATTTTAAAACAGGCTAGCATAATATTAATAGATAAGTTTTTATTTACCAACCAAAAATGTTAGTTATGAAATGATTATATCATAGCTAAAAAAGTATCTTTCAAGTGGTTCCAATATGTTGTAGTGGTTGAGATTTCTAAATCTCTGGCATGTGATCAGGGTTCAAACCATACCCCGCCCAACCCCTATGTCCCATGTTAAAAAAAAAAAAAAAGAAAAGTATCTTTTAAAAAAAAACTATGACAAAAAAGTTGAGGACCTAATTGTAATAAGAGAGTAAAAGGCCTTTTATTGTAATTAAAACATGGTGCAGCAAGTAAATTTTGTGGCCCGAATATATTTAGTCTTCAATATATTATTATAGATTATTGTTCTTCTTGAAGAAAATTTTTCACACGAGCTTAAAATTATTATATATAATAAATGGCAATACAAAATTATACTAAACACAGGGGAAAAAAATTTCATTATATTTTATAATATATTTTTTATCTAATTAAGACCTGATTAGGAAAATAAGATTTAACTAATCCATAGGGAGGTATATAAACAATTTTTAAAACAATCTGATTTAAATGGTCCATGCTAATTTTCATTACGACAGTAGTTAGAACCAAATGCCATTTGCATATATAACAATTTAAAAAGTAACGGAGCAGTGTTCACGGAGTTAGGCTATAATTTCCTTTTCATCCATAACTTGCCGGATTTTCCAAGGAATTTGGAAAAAGTCGAGAATTTGAAAATAATGTTGCAAAAGGATAATTTGAAATCAATGAACTGTAAAAATTCCATCCCATAGACAAATTAATTCACAACAACATCCATAATATTAAATCCCTTGACACTATCCTACTACATACAACGGCTTCGACTGGCAATTGGAAGCTTATTTTCATCGCAATGCTAGTGATGAAGATTTGGGTTTCTCAAGCCACAACCCGATCATTAAATGATGCATCAATGATAGAGAAACATGAACAATGGATGGTACAACACAGACGCGTCACGCATATACAAGGATAATGAAGAGAAGGCAATGCGCTAAAGAATATTAAAGGAATCCTCCCATGTTGTCAAAATTACAGGATACGGGGATGTTCTTGCCAATAGAGAGTCTGCATTGGAAAAAGCAATAGCAAAACAACGGGTATCCATTGCCGTTGATGCTAGTAGATTCGATTTCCAATTCTACTCAAGTGGAGTCTTCACAGGAACACGTGGGATCGATCTAGACCATGATGTTAATACAGTTGGATATGAAGAAACAAGTGATGGTACCAAGTATATATTGGTTGGTTAAGAACTCGTGGGGAGGAAGGTCTCGGTGGAATCGCTATGGAAACATCTTATCCAATAGCGTAAACGTCATGGACGGTTGAATAATAATATTGGACATGATGAGATGCTACTAAGAACAAATTAAAAGACTGTCAATATGATAGTGTTCAATCATCTATACTAAACACATATTAAATGTAGATTTCGTCACTTCATATTGTATATAATTGTATCAATATAATTTGTTTGCTTTTGCATTTTGTAAATGCTATATGTAAAAAGAAAATTTTAAATTTCGATCAACATTTATAAGATAATGTCGGTATATTTTGGTGTCTCGAATTGTACAAGTTTATTTTGAAAGGTCCTTTGGTTGGTCTAACATTCGCACAGAACATGACCTCGTCCAAATATAACCAAATAATTGCAAGATTTTAGAATGTCATGAATTTGCCTATGGCCCATATATATCAGACCTGCTAAAGATCTTTGTAGAGGATAATAATACTTGTCCATGTCGGGTAGAGAAGATTAAGAGGTTGCTTGACAAAATTTCAAAAAATGATTACTTTTAAAAATTTATTATTAACTTTACATCTGCTTATTTTTTAAAATAGCATTTTCTTGCTTTTCAATCACGCGATTCTCCAAAACAACTAGTCATTTCAAAACATGCGATGTACATGTTATTTTGAGCTTGGTTTTCAGTATTTTAGAAATATCATTGTTTTTTTTTAACAAATAGAAATATCATTGTTAATGTTAGATCAATAAAATAGTTATTACTTTACACATATAAATTGTTTAGGAACAATAATAATTTTCTAGTAGATAAGAATCTCTCTTTTTTTCCTTTTTTTTTTTCATTTCGGAGGGTCATATTGCATTTTTGTTTAAATATGTGGCTAGGAATAATGGAAAATTACCAAATCGCGATTTTTTTAATTTAATGAAAAAGTAATTTTGAGTTAGTGTTCTGTGAAGGTTGATCATTAATTAATTTAAACCTTAAACTCATATCATTTCTCTTATTCTACTCAAATTCATATCATGAAGGGAACAGAAAAATAATTGCATATATATTAATTTTATTAAAAGGCCTTGTTTGAACTTTAAAAATAAAACAACAAATGCAAAACTTTATTTCTTCTTTCTTTCCATTATTATTTTTTTGTTGGGAAAATATTAGTGCAAAACTTAATCTAAATAGAATTTTTCAATTTAGAATTGACTTAAGTGGAAAATTATATTTTCATTCGCTTGTAGTAGTGTATTTTTATTTTTTTTTGTTATTTTTTATTTTAACATTACTTTGAATGTTCAACACATACACAATGATTTAGTTAAATTTACTTGAAAGCTATTTTAAACAATCGACTAATTATTGCTCAAGAAAGATAGAAACGTTTGTTCGTAAAGATAGAGGAAAAAATGATACTTTTTCATATAAATTGAGATTTACAAAATAATAATCTAGTAAAAGTAGAGTAGGAAACAAAACGACAATTTGTCAACTTGTTCTTGCTAGTACGAAAATCATTACATATTATACCTTCATCGTCTTTAATTTTCCTTGTTGCTTAATGAGGTTTTTCCTGTTTAATTAATAAGTACAAATATTTACCAAAATAAAATTAACGACAAGTATATATAAAGAACACAAATTAATAAACTTGAATAATAAAAATTATTTATGTATTGCATACATTTCTATATTTTCGAAACTAATTGAACTATTAACTATGAAAATAAAAAATTATCGGTGTGAAAAAAATTAAATCCAGGCTGAATAAACATATCAAAGCTAATTTTGAATAGAAAGTGTAAGAAAAATTATCAAGAAAAATTGTACCATAGATTATTCTATAGATTATTGTTCTTTTTCAGGAAAAGCGGTCTCACAAGCTCAAAATTTTATGTAATATAGACAATACAAAATCATATTAAATGAAGTACGTGGAAGAAACAATTTTAATGTTGTATTTTATAATATAAGTTTTTATCTAAGTAAGACTAGTGATTAGTAAAAGAGTTAACTAATCCATATCAATTATAAGAACAATTTTCTAAACAATCTTATTTAAAGTGGTCCAAAATAATTTTCATCAATATATGGTTAGAAAAATAATGGAGCAACGTTAACGCAGTTAGCCTATAATTTCCTTTTCATCATAACTTGCCGGATTTTCTAGGGAATTTGGCAAACATTAACAACTTACAAATTGATAATTTGAGATCAGTGCCTCTATAAATTGTACATCTCCTCGATGCATGAATTCACAACAATATCCAAAATATTTAAACACCTTAACACTCTCCTACTAGAAACAATGGCTTTGACTTTCAATAGGAAGCTTATTTTCATTGTAGTATTATTAATGTTGGAGATTTGGATTTTTCAAGCCACGTCTTGATCATTGAATGATGTATCAATGATATATGGAGAAATTAACACGAACAGTGGAGTGGATGGCACAAAAATATAGGGTGTTGCTGGGCATTCTCAGCCGTTGCAGCTACGAAATGAATCAATCAACTTTCAACAAGAAAATTAATTTCATTATCAAAACAAGAACTAGTAGATTGCGACACTAGTGAAGATATGGTGTAGAGGTTTAATGGATGACGGATTCGAGTTTATGATAAAAAAATCATGGCCTTACAACTAAATCAAACTACCCTTATGAGGGAACAGATGGCACTTGCAACAGCAAGAAGGAATTATCCCATACTGCCAAGATTACAGGATACGAGGATGTTCCAACTAATAGCGAGTCTACATTGGAAAAAACCATCGCAAAACAACCGATATCTATTGCCATTGATGCTAGTGGTTCCAATTTCCAATTCTATTCAAGTGGAGTCTTCACAGGAACATGTGGGGCCGATCTAGACCATGGTGTTACTGCAGTCGAATATGGTGAAACAACTGATGGTACCAAGTATTGGTTGGTTAAAAACTCATGGGGAACTAGCTGGGGTGAAAATGGATACATTAGAATGCAAAAAGACATTGATGCTCAGGAAGGGCTTTGTGGAATTGCCAATGGCGGATCTAGGCATTAATAGTTCGGGGGTCACTAATTACGGGGAAAAATTTTTTGGTGAGGCTAATTATTGTATAAAAAATTTACCTACAAGAAGTATTAGATTTCAAGTTAAAAGCATATATATTTACATAAAAATGAAAGTAGAACCAAACAAATATACTTAACTAACAAAATATAAATTATAAAATCACACACTTTGTAATTTATCAAATATAGACAATTTTAATTCATCAAATTAAATGTTTAAAACACAAATTAGATTGAGACAATGAGATAATTTACCAAGTTAAAGCTCAATCTCCTCAATCTTTTAAAACTTTCTAAAAATCTTACTTTTTTTTTTTATATTTTTCCAAATTTTTAAACTAAAAAAAAAAAAATTCTCAAGGGGGGTTGGGGTCACGTGCCCCCGACCCTCTCTGGATCCGCTAGTGGGAATTGCTATGCAAGCATCTTATCCAACCGCTTAAGACGTCATGGAGGTACGGTTAAACACACTATTGAACACGATTAGTTGCCATTAAGAAGATATTAAAATCTTATAAACATTGTAATGTTCAATTATTTGTACAAAACACGTCTCAAATTTATATTTCGTCGCTTCATGTTGTGTGTAATTTTGTCAATCTATTTCTTTCTGCATTTTGTAAATGCTATATGTAAAAAGAAATTTTGATATTTATAGCATCTGTACATTTTTGTCTTTAAAATTATTGTTTAACCATGTTCAATCCAACGTGGGAATCGCTATTCTATCCGCTTCGTACATTGATATCGGTTACAACCTAGAACTTACAATAATTTGTAAGATGAAAAAAAAATTGATTTACTTTTTTGAAAAAGTAAAAATGGAAAATAAATTATTTTCTGACAATTTCTTTCATGCTTTTCCGAATTGGAACCATCTCCCTTTTAAAGGATTCTCTGCTCTGCATTTTCCTCCTCTACACATCTCCCCATAACCAGGCATCTCCAAAACACACACACACAGATTCACAATCTATTTTTCCAGAGATCATAAAAACTAAAAATGGGCACAAATCTTGAATGCCCAGATGAAGATTACATAGACATGGAGTTATGTTCGTCATCATCCTTAAACTTTGTAAACTCTTCCCCAAAAAGCAGAGATTTTGAGTTCCAAATGTCTGCAATAAGCAATGAAAAAGACAATACAACTTCTCCAGCTGATGAACTGTTTTACAAAGGCAAACTCCTCCCTCTCCACCTCCCTCCACGGCTGCATATGGTGCAAACTCTCCTCTCCACCACCACCTCCGGCAGCGGCGGCGCCACCACCAAAGAGGGTTCCTTCTTTACGGCACCTTGTACAACCACAAACACCCCATTGGACTCATGCAACATTTCTCCATCAGAATCATGCAGGGTGAGTTGTGAACTGAATCCTGATGAGTATTTCTTTGAATGGTCCACTGAATTAAGCAGTTTCATAAAAAATAAGTATAATTTTACTTACAATCACCATAGCCCCAAAAAAAGCTGGACCTCCAAAAAGCTCAAGTTTATTAAGCATTCTTTATTGGCTTCAAAGTTGAAGCTCAAATCTTTGTTCAGCAAATCTGCTTGCTCAGAAGCTCAAATCTTTTCAAGAAATGAAAAGTTTGGAAATAAGTACTTTAAATTTTCCAAGAAGAATCCAACAATAGGGAGTATTATCAACAACATTGAGAAAGAAGGGATTGAGGATAATGTTCATAGAAGATCGTTTTCGAGCGCAATTAAACGACATTCTCCGACCAAGTGTTTATCATCGTCTTCTTCGTCGTCGTCCTCAAATTCGTCATCTTCGTCGAATTTGAATGGTGTTTATGATATGCATTTTCTGAAGAGGAGCAGTAGTGCCCCTGAGGATGAGAGTTGTATTGAGGCAGCTATTGCACATTGCAAGAGATCTAGACAGCTTCCAACTTCTTCAACAAATGCATCTTCTACTCATTCACTATTTCTTACATTCTCCAATTTCAAGATTGAAGACCATGAAGATCGAGAAAAGACACGCATTTTGTGTTGAATGTTGTGCAAGGCGAGCTAATTGATATTCGGAGATTTTTCTTTTCTATCTATGAGTTCGATATTTGAGATCCCTTTTTATATTAACGAAAAACGGTTAAATTAGGGAATGCAGACAGTCGCCTAACTTCAGGGTCGTCTCTGATATCGTGTTGATCGTAATATGTACTTCACGAAACCTCACATTGTAACTCGGTTTTACGACCATCATTGGGTAATGGTTCTTGTTTGTCATTTGAATTTGGGCAATTGTAATGGATGAAAATGTCTGTAAGACGCTAAATTTCAAGAAAGTCTCATTTGGGGTTTCCTAATTGTTCAATCATTTGAGATGTCGTACCTAGATACTGCAAGGACATATCAAGTTTGTTCAATTATGCCTATCCAGGAAAAACACTGCTGTAAAACTTTTTCACTCACCTAATAATTACCGTTTGAAACTTTCTCTGCCGTTAACTTATTCTTTATGCAAGATTTCAATCTCTCCGAAAGATTGTTACTGCTACTCTGTGACAGACGTATCTTTGTCCTTGCCTCCTTGATAGATAATTTAGATTCACGATGTAATCACACCGACTTCATTCACTATTGAGGTAACATGTGACATCAGATTAGTAGCCTTGATATTTAAGTACTATGTACACAGGATATTGATATTCAACATTAGTTGTACTGCATAGCGTTAACATAAATTTGAACTATACACAATCAAAGAGCATAAAGTTTCTTATACTCATCATTAGGAATCTCCGAGTCCGTGGCAACTGACGCAGAGCCCGACCGTGATCGACTATTTCTCTCTGACCTTCGGAGGCTTCTCAAGTTAGAAGCCTCGATCCTGTGCGCAATCACCCAATAACACAATGTGCCTAATGTAGTAGCCATTATCAAAGTTCCTATAATAGTCACTCCAACAGCCAACCACCTCTCGGGTTTCCCCACAACGATATAGCACAGTGCAAGAAATGCGGCCGATATGAACGCGCAAGCAAGCCACATTAGCTTGTTTATAACAGCCATAACTCGCTTCTTTGCTCTCCTCTCCACAACTACTACCGATGTTTGCACTATAACCACTGCTAACGATATGAAGAGCGCGAGAGAGTCGAATACGATGAAGATGGCGAATTCGATGTTTGGTGCAATGTTTGCTTCTCCTTGAGAGAATCCCGGGGGAACTTTTTTAGGGTTGTCTGGGTACTGCCCAGGAGGCGTAAAAATGGCAGCAAATGCCACTGTGGCAATTAGAACTGCTACAACTGTGGTAGAGGTGATCGCGTTGTTAAGCCCTTCGGCCTGCATTTTGTTAAGCCGTTTGGCAATGCCGCGCATACGCCTTCGGGTTTGGCGTGTGTGCTCGAGCTGGTGGTGGACTTCGTGTTTTATGTCGCTTACGGTTTGTTTTAGTTCTCTGGCTGCTGTTGGTGTTGCTTGTGCTTTTATGGACTGTGCACTCTCCACTCCAAATTCTTGAAGAATTGATGCAATTTCTGAATGACCATTTTTCTGTGCCGTGTCGAGGGCCGTCTCACCCGACTTGTTGATGGCCTCTTTATTCGTCCCGTTGTGTTTTACTAGTGTTTGAACAATCTGCAAAGATTAAAACCAGAATCAATTGTTGAAATTGTTCTCTTTGAATTTCAGTTTTCTGCTTGGAGTATTTTTGAAAACTGAAAACAGTATATAACGAAGAAATTTTCTACCTGTGTTCGACCCTTTCTCACTGCTATGTGCAATGCAGTATTGCCCTTAGCGTCGACCATAGTGACTAAAGTGGGATCCGATGCAACGAGTGCTTCGATCACCTGACTACTATTCCCCTTAGCACCCATATGAAGAGCAGTTTGTCCCTTCTTATCAATCCATGTAGCAATACCTTGTTCTTTGCTCAAAATGGCCTTCACCACCTCGAAATGACCGTTTCTTGCCGACGAATGTAGAGCCGTTTTCCCGTTATTTCGAGCTATGGTTGCCAAACTGCTGTTCTTCTCCAAGAGGAACTCGACTACCTCGATGTGGCCTTGAGATGCCGCCGTGTACAACGCTGTCGAGTTCCCTTGATCCACCGTCGCCAACAATTGTGGAATGGCCTCCATAAGAATCCTCAATACTTCTGCAATCAACATCGATTTTGTTAGAATTCTCGGGCGATTTCCCAATTTGTTGCGTAGACAGTTTAAACTGTTAGTACTGCATACCAAACACGATCCAGTAATTTCAAGATTTTGTTAAAATTCTCAACCCATTTCCAAGTTCGGTGTATAGACGTTAACCAAATTGAACAACGATCGAAAGTGTCAGTACTGCATACCAAAAATGATCTAGTAATTTCAATATTTTGTTAGAATTCTCGATCCATATCCAAGTTCATCGCGTTGACCTTAACCGAATTGAACAATAATAGAAACTATCAGTACTGCATACCAAACATGATCGAGTAATTTCAAAATCTCCTAAAAAACTTACCGAGTTGTCGTTGTTTGGCGGCGATATGAAATGCATCGAAACCATTTCTAGCTTTGATTCCGGCAGATCCGAGATCGTAAAACTTGAGCATCTCATCCACAATATTGGCACAACCGCTTTCTGCGGCAACATAAAGCGCGGTTTCACCGGATTGATTCTGTTTGGACAATAATTCATTCAACTTCTCATCCTCACAATTTTTAATGATATCCAAAACTGCTTGTAAATCCCCCGCTCTTACAGCTGTATGCAGTTCTGTGTCATCTCTCTTCCCCGTTAACTGCTTCTTCATCTGCTTCTTCGCCGGAGCTTCCATCAGAATAGTTACTCAATCCCAATTCCCAAATCAAAACGTGAGAGAATAATTGATTATTTAGTCAACTTAAGCAATCATGATGATGGGATTTTCAGCAAGGCCTGAAAATTTTCAAAGCAAAAGCGTTAAAAGTCAAATCCCCCAATCAAAAGAGTTAAAGTCAAATTCCCCAATCCATAGACAATCTTAAAAAGAACATAAAATCAACAGAAGATTTGTGTTGTTTTACCAGGGCTTGAAATTCTTTTAAGGACTAAACTGAGGATGTTTTACTGAAGCTGAAATGCAGAGTTTGTTGGGGACATAAAATAATGAGCAATAAAGCATGACAAAGAGAGGGGAAGGCACAGTGTGAGTGACGAAAACAGCTTATAAGATAAGTAAAAAAAGTTGATAATCACTTATTTATTTTTGGATTTTGAGGCTTATGAATATGCATTTATTTGTAAATTGAGGCAAAAAGCTCTGTCAGATGAACCTTTTCGGTTATTGGCAATCAAGGAATCAATCATAAGTTAAGCAAACAAGTGGCATGTGACTGGTCTTCTAAGTCATTGCACTATTGCTAACTGCTAATCATGTCCTTTTACTATATTATTATTCTAAAAAGCGTAGAATTTAATGGAACGATAAATTCAAAATTCAAATTTCAAATTTTTACGAGTTTAAATGAATATATGTTTTTGTAAAGTGTAAATTGTGTGAATAAAAGCGTAAAAAATAACATAACTACGTTTTGTATGATACTTAAGCGAACTCGGAGTGAATATTTTACCCTAAAATTTTACAGCAAAGAAGGCACTGAGGTGTGTTTGATAGGAAAAGGTGGAAAAGAAAATATTGTCCATCTTACATGGAAAATATTTTCTTTAGAGGGAGGTGGGAATTATTTTCCATGAAAAATAAACTTAAACATGCTTTAAGTGGTTGTACATAGAAAATCATTTCCGTAAAAAATTTTGCAATCAAACAAATAACTTGAAAAATAATTTTCAAAATACTATATTTTCCATAAAAAATTATGGCAATCAAACACACCCTAAGTTATTTTTCCTTCGGTGGAGAATTGTTCAAATGGAAGGGGCGAAAATTAGGGTAAAATAATACTGTGATCTGATTCAGTGAAAATGAAGTAAATGTTGGTTGACTTGAAAAGTCAAGCGAGTGTAGGTCAAGCCGGCCTTCATTTTTGTGGGGTTTATGCATTAACTAATTGATACCGTAAATTAAGATTGGGATCCTCAACCTTTTTTATGTGATGTGGTTATGGGGCTTCTAACTTTTAAAAAGTGCAGTTGTGAGCATCAAATCTATTTAAGTTGGTGAATTTGAGTCCTCAAGCAACTTTGTGACTTTCACATGACTCACATCTAGAGGAAGAAATCATGAAACCATTTCGAATTTAACTCCTATTCACATAGTTATTAGAATTGGACTAGACGATGATCCAAAAACATTTGTTTGTGACTGATTAGTTTGCGAATTTTTTTCAAGAATCATTCATGAAGTTTATGTTAAAAAGTTCAAACCCCCTACCACCCTCATGAATTTTAGAATTCAGTTATTTTTTAGTAGTTAGTTATACATCTTTACTTATATTTTTACATATTTGAGTACTAATAGGGTATAGGTTTAGGCTTTTGAATTGTATTTAAACATCAAAATGTTGAGTTTTCGATCTTGAAACCCATCACCACTCTTTTCATCGAGAATTATTTTCTTTTAATAACAATAACTCAACTAAGTTAGTTTTTGAAAAAAATCCATCTTAGCTATCGATAAGGTTTTAAAAGGCGCGATGCATGGTAATGCAGCGAGACTAAACCTCAAGCCTTGAAAGATTAGACAAAGCCTAAGTGTAGATAGACATTTTCAATTTTTTTTATTATTTCAATTATTCTAAAATGATAAATGAGTAAAAAAAAATTATATTTGACAGATTTTATACAAACTTCAATATATTTTTCAATTTTTCAATAAAATATAGTATCGAAGTAGTAAAAACTATAAATACTTAGCAAAATACCATCGATTCAAAATGAATACGAGTGAAAAATATTTTTTTAATAATTTGGCCCAACTTAAAAAGTAACTAGTACAACTAATCTCTTAAATTTAAAAAAAAAAAATGATCTAATTAAACAGAGCGTGCCTTTTCACACCTAGGTCCACCTAGGTGCACATTAGGCGGTCAACTTAAACTTTTTTTTATCCATTCCTATTATGCGAGGCGTTTTCTAATCGCCTCACGCCTAGGCCATGTTTTTTACCGCCTTTTAGAACACTAGTTATCAGATATCATCAGATTAATGATGAAACTGTAAAATAGAATAACTTTAATCGATTCAGTGTCGAAATTGTCATTATATTCAACTAGAAGTCACATGTGGTTTGAATATAATTAAATTGTGATTCTCACTGTGCAAGCATTGCAATATTTTCAAATAGGTTGTGATCCCTAAAATCTCTTCTTAAAGTTGAGGCCTATGAATGAACAACATGACAACTTGGGGGGCCATAGTAAAAATTGCAGTGGACTCCCCAATTTATGTATCATGGCAGACTGGTATGAACATTTATTTCCAATAATTTTCAATTTCGGATATAACTATTAAAAAAAAAAGCTTTATAGGATATAATAATATTGGTGTCTAATTCTCATTTTTCTTTGCATGAACCATTGACATTTTCTCAGTTGCATCAACAATTGCCATTTTCCCACCTCCATTAGTACTAATGTTAAAAGACAAGTGACTCCGTTGTCCTTATTGTTTATTTTATCTCCCACCTATTCAAAAAAAAAAAGAAGGTTCTTTCTATTAGGTATAAGATACTTACAAACTTTGAATGGTGAAAATAACTGTAAACAAATAAAATTAGACTCGGGCATAGAAATTGATAATTGTGGAGCTGTATTGCAATTTTTTTCCTTCGGAATCAGATTGTGACATTGTGTTTGTGTGGGGCCCTTTTTTGACACTAACTTTGGTGTATACTGGGACGAGTCACGACTCACGACATGACGACGATGACAGTTATTGTTTATTTTGAGGGCTAAATCCAAAATAAAAACCACCACAAGTGAAATGAATGGACGAGTTCCTACTCCCACGGGACACTGGCAATTCAAGTCCATTAATCATTTCATTGGATTCCAAATTAACTGCAAAAAGGGTCAGTAATTTTGGGTAAATTGCGGCAAGGTTTCTGACTTTAGAGGCTGTTATGATGATTGATGGAATTCCAATCTTTTGATTTTTATCGATGATTTTGCGCCTAAAGTTCTTATGTGATAGCTATAAAAAATTATTATTATTATTATTTTTTATTAGGAGAGTGACCTTCTAAATTTAGTTTGATAAAGTAATATAATTAATAAATAGAACTGAAAATTAAAAAGAGAAAAAAAGGTAAATTAGAGAAATTGTTGTTTCTCCTCGGCATGTGTTAGTTTACAAAGTTTTACACATTTTAATTTATTCTCAATTTTGGTCAAATCAATCACATCCACATATTTTATATGACCTATATATACTACACAAATATCCGTTATTTAACTCCACCAATTTTCTCTCATATTTTACATCAAAATCCATAAAAATTTATACCCTAACACACACTTAATCTCTATTGCGAGAAACAGAAAGGTTGTATTGGTGGAAAAGGGGACCAAAAAAAAAAAAAATGCCCCAGTAATTTTGACAGAATGGGGAAAGAAAGTTTAAAACTCAGGAGCAACAACATCTAATGGCAGCGGTACTGTTGTCCTATCCCTAAGGGCTTATTTGTATATTATCAAAGTTTGATCTTATACAATTATACCATTATCAAATTTTGATATTTATATTTTTTAATCAAAGTGAAACTTTGATTTTGTACGAGTAGATCTTTGTAGACATGATACCCTACCCATGTGTGGGGTAGGGGAATATTACCGCTGATGGCAAGTCATAGGAAAATCAATTGAAACCGATAATTTTGAAGCAATTACAATTTGATGGCACTGCATTTCCTATGAAATCCACATTCTCCAATTCAGTAAGCATCTGAATACATGAATTATTTTATGGTGTTAGAGATCCGGGTTCCATCCAAAAATGTTAATTCATTAGGCAGAGTAGTTCAATCCCTTATTCACCAATCATGTAACCCATATTTATTGGATGTGTGACTTTGTTCGTATATTCCCAACATATGATAATTCAGTAAATAAATTTATTTTCTTAATCTTTTTTATTAGTTCAATTCGATTACATAGAATATCCATTTTCGCATGTGTACCGAGCTTGATTTATTCTGGCTAGCTAAGATAACACATGTTATGAGTAGCACCCAAGAAACTCAGATTAGCTCTGTGAATCTCTAATCAAAGAAAACTGGCTTACTTTCTTTTTTCTTTTTCTTTTCCCCAAGAAACTTTTATTTTTTTCATTCTGTATTTCATTTATTTAATATTATGCTATTGTATAAAACTAAGGTAGTTTGTCATTTTACTCAAAATTTAATATTTTAACTATCAAACTAACAGTTTCTCTGGCAAGAGGAACTTAGGGCCAAAAAAATATAAGGGTGATTTTAGGGGAATATTTTTTTATAAGCATTCTTAAGTGATATGATGATGCGTTATTTTATCATTGAGTGATAAAGATGGTCATTGTATATACATCATATGGACATTGTCATTATTAGCTAATAAAAAAAAAGACACATTATAACATCAGTTAAAAATGTCAATAAATAATGTCTCTATAGAATTATTCGAAATATAAAAGGTTTTAGACTGCATAGCAAAAAATCAAAGGTTCGGGATCGTTGTAACAACCTCCAAAATTTGAGACTTCCGCTGTAGTTTACCCAATTTGAATAACAAGAGTAACATATACTAGTTCCAAAAATATAGTCCACTTTTCTTTTGATCTGTCTCAAAGTATAGTTCACATTCATTTTAAAGATATATTTTTGTCTTATATTTCCTTAATTCAACTATGAATTTTGATTAAAATGCCATTAATTATTATGACTGGTAAAACAGGAAAATAAATTCTGTGGTTGAATCAGTAAACAAATTCTGTAAAACGTGTTCAAAATTAATGTGAAACCGCAGAGGTTCGATCTGGAAAGTCAAAACATTCGACCACAGTGGGAGTCGAACCCACGACCTTCTGATCCGAAGTCAGACGCGCTAATCCACTGCGCTATGCGGCCTTATGTGCTAACTCTGTACCCTCCAAATATTTGACTTAAAAATCCTTACTATATACATATGCATACCTTTCGAAAGGAAATCCTGACTATTGTTATGACGTGAAATTTTAGTTCCAGTAGCAATAGTATAATAAAGTAGAATCCACATCAATACGTAATAGCCTACTCATGCTCCCGGGAGCGCCGTCCTAGAGTGCTTTCGGGCCATATACAATCTCCGTTTTAAAATTCGAGATCAGATCTAGAATCACGGCGAAGGAGAACTCCAACAATTCGGAAAATTTTCTGACGACACTATGACCGCCGGTGATCGCTGATCAAAGTTTTTACCATAATTCGAATAAATTTATTAACGTAACAAACTGTATCTTTCGAGTAGGTACAAACTCCTAAGTTACACATTTCAAACAAGTGTGGCTCCCCGAAAATATAATATAATAATAGCAGATTGGATTAGCAGCGGTGGCTGTCACCCACAAAGATAATGCGCGAGTGAGAGTGAGAGTGAGAGTGAGAGAGAGGAATTTTCAGTTGTGGTGTTTACTAAAACAATAACACTCGATCAATCAACAAGGAAGACACCAAGCAACACACACTTGAATTGTTATTAGTGAAATCGCTCATGGGTATAAAATAAAAATGAAATGTGAACTCTAATTACTTTCCCATTTCCGTGATCCAATGTTTCGGACGCCATCCCAGAAATCAATCTCTCTTGCAGTGAATCGCCGTTTCGGTTTGACCTCATTTAGCCTCTCTGTATATTTTCTTCTGATTTTATGCCAGCGTATCCATGCCAATCGCTCGGGTCTTGGATCCTGTTGACAAAAAAAGGAAACTATATATGTTTGACAATGTAATTAAAACCACAGATGTAAAAACTGAAAAATATTGGTTAGTAGTTCGAACTGACCTCTTCATCAACAGTAGTGGTCTCTGTTACCAGTATGTCAACTAGTCTTTCCGGGATAATCAAGTCATCACGAGTGCACACAAACTTGCAAAGCTTTGGCATCCCTCCTTGATCCATTGTCAACTCAAATGTCCCGCGTCCACCGATAATTGCCAATATTTGAAGCTGGAGGAAGTTGTTCTCTCCCGAGCAGTCCATCCGCTCGACTGAAGAATGTGATCCACATTCTTTAAACCTAAGGATCTCCAATCTGGGTAGTTTCTTTAGTACCTTCATGGGATCATCTTGAAAGTCCATATATTCAAGAGTTAGGTTGACAAGGTTTCGCGGGAATGTAATGCAGCCGAGCTTCATTGGCTGGGCGTGCTCTAGACGCAACTTAACAAGATTGTGATAAGGGGACAGGTTTAAGTTGTCCAACTGTTGAAGGTCAATATTCAACCGCAAGTCTTGGAGCTTGTTCGATATGGGTGCTACTGAATTAGATATCACTTGGATATGTTGACGAGTGACATCGAATAAATTCAGCTTTGCCAAGTTGGAGAGTTCACGCAATGAGTTCGGTTTCAAAGCAGAGGCAGATAACCAGTCTAAAGTCTCTATGTTCGGTAAATGCACCTCATTTTCGACGCCCCAATTTGTGCATCGAATTGGTTTCGAATGAAACTGGAGATAGCGGTTTAGGAGTAAATGCTTTAACCACTTCTTCTTTAGAATGCTTCTTGGAAGTTCACTATCAAAATATGCCTTTTGAAAATCCAATGTCACCAATTTTCCGAGATTGCCTATGCTCAAAGGGATTCTTCTAAAATGCCCATTCAATGTGACGCAGGTCAAGCTGCTAAAATTTCCAATCTCATTTGGAATCGGACACCATCCGCTAGAGTCATCTTTACCAAACCAGAGCAAGGTACGGAGTTTTGGAGCTCTAAAGCTTGGAGAGAAATTGCTGGTGTCAATGGCAAGTCTACGGAGTCTTGAAACAGAATCAGGGCTCGTATTTTCGAGTGTAAAAAAGAAGTTATTCTCTTTGGCAACGTCGATGCAAAGACTTCGTATTAGATCATGAATGCGACAACTTTTTATCATGTCGTTGAATCCTCTTCTTGAAACCTTAATCAAATTCCTGTCAACCAAATTTTCTATCTTGACCGCCACTACATCCTCTAGATTTTGAGTTGCATTGACATGGATTAGTTTCTCAACAACCCATGCTCTGCTCAAATCAGACACAAAAATTTCACTATCTTCAGGAAAGATCCCAAAGTAGAGAAATAAAGATCTCAAGTCCAATGGTAAATCCTTATAACTCAAAGCCAAGATCTTTGAACAACAGTTTTCCGCACTTCTGCTCATGCGGTCAAGTACCTCATTCCATTCATGTTTATTTCGTCTTCTCTGTCTCAGCATACCTACTGCAACCTCAATCGCCAGCGGCAAACCACCACATTTTTTGACTATCTTCCGACCAATGTCTACCAATCCTGCTCTCTCCATCCCTTCGTTAGTATTACTACTATCGAACGAAGATCTCATCAACTCATAGAAGAGTTCCCAACCCATTGGTCCTTTCAAGAGGTTCAATCCAGTGATGGAGCAGTCACCCCCTATGTATCGGGCAACATTAGTATATCGTGAAGTGATAATGACTCTGCTCCCATTTCTCGAATTCGCAGGAATTATATGCTTCAAATCATCCCATGTGTCGCATTTCCAAATATCATCAAGAAAAATTAAGAACCTCTTTTCTTCAAGCAGTGAAAGCAGGTTGGCCTCCAAATTTTCATTCATCTCCTCCTTTCCTAGACCAACTTGATTTGCTATTTCAAGCAAAATGTCACGCACTCGAGGCTCGTTTGAGATATAGACTAAGCAAGAACAATCGAACTTCTCTTTCACTTCTCTGTATAATTTCTTGGCAATGACAGTTTTGCCCACACCTGCCTCGCCTACGACAGATATTGTTTTACACTCCAAGATTTCGCTCAACAATTCTGCCTTTAGTTTCTGCAGTGTTTCTTCGCGGCCAACAATGATAGAGTCATTGGAAACTAGGAACTTCCTTCTCCGATTCCATGTTTCAGCATCTGCATGACCTATTTGAATTTACATGGATCACGTTGTAAGAATTACATTTTAAGACAAAAATAATGCTATAACACAAGAGAACTCAACATCTATGGATTCGCAGAGAAGTAATAATATTGAGTTAAGAATTTCATTTTAGCAGAAATGAAGTCATAACCGGACAAGAAAGAAAATATGTAAAGTGTAGTTTAATTTGTTGGGATTATTGACTCAAATTTGTGGAATCTTAGAGTTTTATACTTGTTGACCACCAAAAATGAGAGTCAGCAGTCAACTCCTCCCCCCCTCTACTGCCCTCTCATCTGCACGCACAGACATGTGTTAGAAGCATTTGACAACTAATTTTCGCTGGTTAGACAGTGAGAGGGGGCAGTGATCGCACGCACTCCGACAGTCAAATTAGCACTTGTTATGGTGAAGTTAAAGGGAGGGTGAACAGTGGAGCCTGAATCAAGGCGTTCTAGAGATCAATATGTACAACAAAGCTGAAGGTGGGGACCACATAAGAGGCAGCCCATTGCAGTACAAGGGGTACCGTTGTGTGTGGGGATACCAACGAGAGTTGATTACTGTCGATCAGTGATTGGAAAAAATTAGAGAGATACAAAGAACATGGTCCGAGTTGATTTTATTCTTTAATTGCTCTAGCTATTATGGTGTGAATAATTAAACAAAAACGACACAAGAGGCCAATGCCGTTTGCTGATCTTCTAGTTTCTATTAGAATTAGATTGAGAGCTCATGGAAAATATTTGTACGGGCAATTTCCTTTCTCCATAGATGTGTTCTTCTCGAGTGCTCGTATACTAAGACATGTTGATTTTTTTTTTATTTTTCTCTACTATTTTGTGTCTGAGTCAGTTATTTATTTGTTCAACTACACATCAGGGTGGGAAATTGATTGTTTTCCCAACAGTGATATCAAACATCAAGTGGGCAATTAAATTTGATATACTATTTCCCAACATAATTACACAACTTTATGTGCCTATGTGGTGACCAAGAAGATTCGTATCTCTACCAATGAAAGAAGTATAATTTATTTCATCACAAATATTAATTTCATGCTTATGTTCATAAAATTCAGTATATTAGGATTCATATTGATGCAATAGATGAATAAATTTTAGGCTTACCCCCATCATTTGCATCTGTACTAATTTTACATCTTTCTCTAGTGGCCTCAATCTCTTCCGCTCGTTGCTTAAGGGCTCCAATTTTGAGAGAAAATGTATTTGCGGTGGCACCGTAACATAGCATACAAGCTCCATGCTTAAAGAACCTGAGCGGCCCCTTCCCCTTGTGCGACGCCATTTGTGGAAGGTAAGTGTCCAAAATATCATCCATGTCAAGAGCAAGATCTCTCATGTCAACTATCAAGTTAGCCACCTCATCGTTTTCAGCTTCCTTCGACTCAGCGTCTCTGAGACAAGATTTGAAGTGTCTCATCTTTCGTTCAAGCCACCCTATATCCTCCTTCAACCTATACAGACGCGTGCCTGAGTCGACGATTAGATCGGCACCGATCTCTACCGCCTTGTTAATGACGGCCGTAAGTGCTGCTGCATCCGCCATCGAACCTCGATTTTCCTCTCAACCTCGAAGCTGATATGTGAAATATGATGAATCAAATGTAGCTCAATCTTGTCCTTGAGAGGCGGGCGAGAGGATAAGATCAATGGTGTGCGTACAACGTACCGAACAAAACAAAAGTCAACGCGCTTATTTTTGACTCCATCCGTCCCGCAGTCTCTTTTTTCATTTCCCGTCGGCTCAAAATATAATTCCATTTTTAAATTTAGTTTCTTAATTTTCTTATAGAATCCTAATTAATATGAAACGTTATCAATATACAACAACTATTAAAATAAAATATTTATATTTAATACGCAATATTATTAACATATAAGAACTATTAAAGTGAAATATAATAAATAAATATAAAGATATATTTGAAACTATATTCTAATTTGATACTAATTAAATAGTTTGTGTTAAAAAATTTTAATACAGTACCATTTTGACATGTTGGTGGGGGTTGGGGTGCAAGTTGGAGGGGGGGGGGGGGTGGTTTGATATCTATTTTAATTTTATTTTCTTTTTTAGAAATATTCGGATTCGAAAATCCAAGCTCATGAAAAAAATTTTATTGATAAAAAGAATTATTACAAAGAAGATGCGGGCTTCTTACAGCTGAAAATATTTGAACATTTAATACTGAAGAATGTTTTAAAACATTATGATATTCAGGCGAATAAATGCTACTGTGTTAAAATTTTTTGATACAAACTATTTAATTAATATCAAATTAATTTAATAAAATTAACTCCGGACAAAATGAGCATCCATATAAAAAATAAAAGGTAAAGTTTAATTAAAATTTGGGGCTAAACGCACACCAAAATTTTTTTGATCATTTGAGCTACTAATTATTATTATTTTGGTTTAGAAGCGTAGTCGACGCACTGGAAAAATTTAGGACTAATTTGCATATTATATTAACTTAGTATTTTCGAATTAAAATTAATTCAACTAATTTACCATTAAATTAAAGTTAACATTCGGTATTTTCACTACAAGACCCAAAGTATCAGTTTCACAGAATCCCCCAGACCATTTTACCCTTTCACTACAAGAAAAAAATAGGCCACTAAAAGAGAAAAAAGAAAAATCCAACGGAGAAATTGGATGGAAAACGTGAATGAGGTCCTACAGCGATAATTTCTCCTAGTTGGAGGAGGGGTAGGGGAACAAAAAAAGAATGGAATTGTAATTATATCAAAATGGACAATTTTGGAGGGAGGGGGATAATACGGAAATAACTTTTTTTTGTTTTTTTATTGCAACGATGCACAAGCTTCCATGTGCATGTG
This sequence comes from Jasminum sambac, assembly GCA_018223645.1. Classification (NCBI taxonomy): domain Eukaryota; kingdom Viridiplantae; phylum Streptophyta; class Magnoliopsida; order Lamiales; family Oleaceae; genus Jasminum; species Jasminum sambac. Next base: position 35,030,058 of record CP073646.1, on the reverse strand, counting down.
CATTATTATGTCAACAAATAATTATGGAATTCAGATTGGAGGTCAACGAAAGTCTTTCTTTATCAATTTAAGCAGAGAAGAATAATTGCATAAATCAGTATCATATATCAACTTGAACGCCTGTTGGGCTTATGCTGCCTTTGAGTCTTTGGGTTGAGCTGTTGGGCCTTAACTGCTGTTTGACGCATGTTGTTTTGTGGCCCTTACCCGTGAAGCCCATCATTAACCAGAGTTGATCCTAGCCATCGATCTCGATTAGGGCTTGGCTATAAGAGCTTGCGTATGCCTTTACTGTTGACAGAATTCTCATACGATTAGGGTTAAGAGCTTGTTGGTGGCTGCGTGTCCTTAGCTTAGATCTCGAGTGATATCTCTATATTATCTTAGTGATAGGATTGATTCTAGAGAGGGCAAATTCCTGATTTGTCATTAGAGTTGATCATAGAGTTACTTTGATTGTGTATTCGTTTGTGAAACGGAAGAGTGACAGAGAGTGAGATCGAGAGAGTGAAAGGCTGTAGATCTCATTGTAAACCTTGCCACCGACGTTTTTGCGTGTGCTAGTGGATTGAGCAACATCCTTGATTGTGGATGCTCAACGGGGGACGTAGGAGAGATCCGAACCTCCGGGGCTTCGGCCGAAAAAATCGTTGTGTTGTTCTTGTGTTTTCTTTACTGTTTTGGTTGTTGATTTGCCGCTTTATTGGTTAGATCTTGTTGTCATCGTTTGATCTAACCTCAACAACGCCAAATTCTTGGAAAAAGGCACCACTAACACTCATTGACAAAATTTGATCAGTTCATTTTGAAGTTTCAACACTGCATACACACACACACACACATATATATATATATATAGACACTACATTTATAAGCGAGATTTATTATATTTCACTTGTAATTTAGGTTCACAACAAGAAGTTACTATCACATTTCCTAGCCTTAACGAGATAATTAGTCTCGCCAACTTACCTAATTAATTGGCTTATTGGTTGAATTCCGTCCTATACATCCTTATGAAGCGTATCCTTGGATGTGTTTCCATAGCTGATCAAATGAAAGTACTGCTCAAGGAACTACCCAAATTACAAGTCCTTAATTGAAACAATGTAAATTTCAGATTTGATTGTGGGATGAAAGAGGAATCAAATGAAGCTTATATTAAAAGAAGAAAAATACATGTTACTTTTTTATTGTATGGATCAAGTTTCAACCATGCTATCTAACAAACAATTGGTGTTTAGGTATAGCAAAATCTTTTACAACATTCGATCACCAATATTTGAATGAACCCTCCCATGGGTTTAAAAGCGGCATTGTTACACCCCAACAATCGCTCCCTCAACGCTCTTATGACTCGAATCCAAAACCACATCCAACTTAAGTTTTTAACCTGATTCCGAAAAAACCAGATTTCACAGTTTCAAGAAAAATTCAATTTTTTTTTTAAAAAACTAAATTCTGTGATATTTTTTGACCTCATTTTGAAAAAATCACATCCTCAATTAATTAAAAAAATTGAATTTTATTTTTTTAAAAAAAACTAAGTTTTGTGTAAAAAACTAAGTTTTGTGTAAAAACTAAGGAAATCTTGGCTAATGTTATGATGTGAAATTTTAGTTCCGGTAGCAATGGTATAATAAAGTAGAATCCACATCAATACGTAATAGCCTACTCCTGTTCCCAGGAGTGCCGTCTCGGAGTGTTTTCTGACTACATACAATTTCCGTTTTAAAATTCGAAACCAGATCTAGAATAACGGCGAGGGAGAGTTCCAATAATTCGAAAAATTTTCCGACGACACCGTGACCGCTGGTGATCACCAGTCAAAGTTTTTTGCCATAATTTGAATAAATTTATTATCGTAACAAACTGTATCTTTCGAGCAGACACAAACTCCTAAGTTACACATTTCAAACAAACAAGTGTGGCTCCCAGAAAATATAATAGAAGATTGGATTAGCACCGGTGGGTGTCACCCACAAAGATAATGGGAGAATGAGAGTAAGAGTGAGAGAGGAATTTTCAATTGTGGCGTTTACTAAAACAATAATACTCGATCAATCAACAAGGAAGACACCAAGCAACACACGCTTGAATTGTTATCAGTGAAATCACTTATGGGTATAAAATAAAAATGAGATGTGAACTCTAATTAGTTTTCAATTTCAGAAATCAATCTCTCTTGCAGCGAATCGCCGTTTCCGTTTGACCTCATTTAGCCGCTCTGTATATTTTCTTCTGATTTTCTGCCAGCGTATCCGTGCCAATCGCTCGGGTTTTGGATCCTGTTGACAAAAAAATGAAACTATATATGTTTGACAATGTAATTAAAACAACAAACTGAAAAATATTGGTCAGTAGTTCGAACTGACCTCTTCATCAACAGTAGTGGTCTCTGTTACCAGTATGTCAACTAGTCTTTCAGGGATAATCAAGTCATCACGAGTGCACACAAACTTGCAAAGCTTTGGCATCCCTCCTTGATCCACTGTCAATTCAAATTTCCCGTGTCCACCGATAATTGCCAATATTTGAAGCTGGAGGAAGTTGTTCTCTCCCGAGCAGTCCATCCACCTGACTGAATGGTGTGATCCACATTCTTTAAACCTAAGGATCTCCAATCTAGGTAGTTTCTTTAGAACCGTCATGGGATCATCTTGAAATTCCATATATTCAAGAGTTAGGTTGAGAAGGTTTGGAGGGAATGTAATGCAGTCGAGCTTCATTGGCTGGGCGTGCTCTAGATGCAACTTAACAAGATTGCGATAACGGGACAGGTTTAAGTTGTCCAACTGTTGAACGTCAATATTCAACCGCAAGTCTTGGAGCTTGTTCGATATGGGTGCTACTGAATCCGATATTATTTGGATATGTTGACGAGTGACATCCAATAAATTCAGCTTTACCAAGTTGGAGAATTCATACAATGAGTTTGGTTTCAAAGCAGAGGCAGATAACCAGTCTAAAGTTTCTATGTTTGGTAAATGCGCCTCATTTTCGACACCCCAATTTGTGCATCGAATGGGTTTCGAATGAAACCTGAGATAGCGGTTTAGGAGTAAATGCTTCAACCATTTTTTCTTCAGAATGCTTCTTGGAAGTGCGCTATCAAAATATGCTTTTTGAAAATCCAAGGTCACCAATTTTCCGAGATAGCTTATGCTCGAAGGGATTCTTCTAAAATGCCCATTCAATGTGACGCAGGTCAAGTTGCTAAATTTTCCTATCTCATTTGGAATCGAACACCATCCGCTGGAGTCATCTTTACCAAACCAGAGCAAGGTACGGAGTTTTGGAGCTCTAAAGCTTGGAGAGAAATTGCTGGTGTCAATGGCAAGTCTACGGAGTCTTGAAACAGAATCAGGGCTCGTATTTTCGAGTGTAAAAAAGAAGTTATTCTCTTTGGCAACGTCGATGCAAAGACTTCGTATTAGATCATGAATGCGACAACTTTTTATCATGTCGTTGAATCCTCTTCTTGAAACCTTAATCAAATTCCTGTCAACCAAATTTTCTATCTTGACCGCCACTACATCCTCTAGATTTTGAGTTGCATTGACATGGATTAGTTTCTCAACAACCCATGCTCTGCTCAAATCAGACACAAAAATTTCACTATCTTCAGGAAAGATCCCGAAGTAGAGAAATAAAGATCTCAAGTCCAATGGTAAATCCTTATAACTCAAAGCCAAGATCTTTGAACAGCCATTTTCCGCATTTCTGCTCATGCGGTCCAGTACCTCATTCCATTCATGTTTATTTCGTCTTCTCTGTCTCAGCATACCTACTGCAACCTCAATCGCGAGCGGCAAACCACCACATTTTTTGACTATCTTCCGACCAATGTCTACCAGTCCTGCTGTCTCCATCCCTTCGTTAGTATTACTACTGTCGAACGAAGATCTCATCAACCCAGAGAAGAGTTCCCTACTCTTTGTTTCGTTCAAGAGGTTCAATTCAGTAACGGAGCAGTCACCCCCTATGTATCGGGCAACATTAGTATATCGTGAAGTGATAATGACTCTGCTCCCATTTCTCGAATTCGCAGGAATTATATGCTTCAAATCATCCCATGTGTCGCATTTCCAAATATCATCAAGAAAAATTAAGAACCTCTTTTCTTCAAGCAGTGAAAGCAGGTTGGCCTCCAAATTTTCATTCATCTTCTCCTGTCCTAGACCAACTTGATTTGCTATTTCAAGCAAAATGTCACGCACTCGAGGCTCGTTTGAGATATAGACTAAGCAAGAACAATCGAACTTCTCTTTCACTTCTCTGTATAATTTCTTGCCAATGACAGTTTTGCCCACACCTGCCTCGCCTACGACAGATATTGTTTTACACTCCAAGATTTCGCTCAACAATTCTGCCTTTAGTTTCCGCAGTGTGTCTTCGCGGCCAACAATGATTGAGTCATTGGAAACTAGGAACTTCCTTCTCCGATTCCATGTTTCAGTATCTGCATTACCTTTTTGAATATACATGGATCACGTTGTAAGAATTACATTTTAAGACAAAAATAATGCTATAACAACACAAGAGAACTCAACATCTATGGATTCACACAGAAGTAATATTGAGTTAAGAATTTCATTTTAATAGAAATGAAGTCATAACCGGACAAGAAAGAAAATATGCAAAGTGTAGTTTAATTTGTTGGGATTAGTGACTCAAATTTGTGGAATCTTAGAGTTTTATACTTGTTGACGACAAAAAATGAGAGTCAGCAGTTAACTCCTCCCCCCCGTCTACTCCCCTCTCATCTGCACACACAAACACGTCTTAGAAGCATTTGACAACTGATTTTCACTGCTTAGACAATGAGAGGGGCAGTGATCGCACACACACCGACACTCAAATTAGCAATTGTTATGGTGAAGTTAAAGATAAACTGATAAAGGGTGGGTGAATAGTAGAGCCTGAATCATGGCGTTCTAGAGATCAATATGTACAATAGAAGAACTCAGGGTGGGGCCCACGGATTGAATGGCAAATTAAGAGGCAACCCATTGCAGTGCCTATGTGGTGACCAAGAAGATTCATCTCTCTACCAATGAAAGGAGTAACATTTATTTCATCGATCATAAATATTAATTCCATGTTTATGTTCATAAAATTAAAACAGTAGATTAGGATTCATATCGATGCGATATATAGATGAGTAAATTGATAGACTTACCCCATCATTTGCATCTGTGCTAATTTTGCATCTTTCTCTAGTGGCCTCAATCTCTTCCGCTCGTTGCTTAAGGGCTCCAATTTTGAGAGAAAATGTATTTGCGGTGGCACCGTAACATAGTATACAAGCTCCATGTTTAAAGAACCCGAGTGGGCCCTTGGCCTTGTGCGACGCAATTTGTGGAAGGTAAGTGTCCAAAATATCATCCATGTCAAGAGCAAGATCTCTCATGTCAGCTATCAAATTAGCCACCTCATTGTTTTCAGCTTGCTTCGACTCAGCGTCTCTGAGACAAGACTTGAAGTGTCTCATCTTTCGTTCAAGCCACCCTATATCCTCCTTCAACCTATACAGACGCGTGCCCACATCCACAATTAGATCGGCACCGATCTCTACCGCCTTGTTAATGACGGCCGTAAGCGCTGCTGCATCCGCCATCGAATCCTGCTTTTCCTCTCGACCTCGGAGCTGATATGTGAAATATGATGAATCAAATCTAGCTCGATTTTGTCCTTTGAGAAGTGGGGGGGAGAGATGAGATTAATGGTGTGTGCGTGTATTGAACAAATCAAAAGTCAACATGCTCGTTATTTTTTTTATTACGACGATGCACAACTGCACAAGCTCCCTCGTGCATCTGCATTATTGTGTCGACAGATTAATTATGGAATTCAGATTAGAGGTAAACGAAAGTCTCTCTTTATCGATTTAAGCAAAGAAGATTAATTGCATAAATCAGTATCATATATCAACTTGAACGCCAAATTCTTAAAAAATGCACCACTAACACTAATTGACAAAATTTGATCATTTCATTGAAGTTTCAACACGGGCATATACAGACACATATATATATATATATATGTGTGTGTATATATATATATGTAGACACTACATTTGTAAGCGAGATTTATTATATTTCACTTATAATTTAGGGTTCACAACAAGAAGTTACTATCACATTTCCTAGCATAATTAGTCTCCTCCCCCTGCCAACTTACCTAATTAATTGGCTTATTAGTTGAATCCCGTCCTATCCTTATGAAGCGTATCCTTGGATGTGTTTCCATAGCTGATCAAATGAAAGTACTGCTCAAGGAACTACCCAAATTACAAGTCCTTAAATTGAAACAATGTAAATTTCAGATTTGATTGTGGGATGAAAGAGGAATCAAATGAAGCTTATATTAAAAGAAGAAAAATACATGTTACTTTATTATTGTATGGATCAAGTTTCAACCATGTTATCTAACAAACAATTGGTGTCCAGGTATAGCAAAATCTTTTACAACATTCGATCATCGATATTTGAATGAACCCTCCCATGGGTTTAAAAGCGGCATTGTTGCACCCCAACAATCGCTCCCTCAACGCTCTTATGACTCGAATCCAAAACCACATCCAACTTAAGTTTTTAACCTGATTCTGAAAAAATCAGATTTCACTGTTTCAAGAAAAAAAATCAATTTTTTTTTAAAAAAACTAAATTCTGTGATATTTTTTTAACCTCATTCTGAAAAAATCACATCCTCAATTAATTAAAAAATTTGAATTTTATTTTTTTAAAAACTAAGTTTTGTGTAAAAAAAATTTTTTTAATCTGATTCTGAAAAAATCAGATTTAACTGTTTTAAGAAAAAAATCATTTTTGCAAGAAAAAACTAATTTTTTTCCCCACAAAAATTTTTCACCTGAAAAATAGCCTTAATAATAATGTTGTTCTAAGATGATTTAAAACATACCTCTTCCTCTTATATCAGCTGATTAATGTTTCTAAACTCATGAGTGCCACTCTCTAAATCATCCAGTATTGAATAAACGTTCGAAGTAGAAATCTGGCTGATGCCTTGTGATGATGAACCTACTCCATTCGACAATCTGCAAGACATTATAAATTTAAAAATTCTATAGAAAGTGTTGAAAACAATCACATTTATAGAGTTGAAAACAACATTTCATCCCAAATAAAAACTAAAATTCTATATATAATAGCATAACTCATGCGGAATGCTTCAAGCTGCGGGAATGGAGTGTTCACAAACACTTCGAAACGTAGAAAGTGTTACAAACTTTTACATCATCTATCGTGCAAACAAGAGGAAAAAATTACATGATGAAATTAACATTTTGAAGAAATTTGTTTTAAAAAGCAGAAAAATCAAATACCCGTGAAATTCTTTGGACGACCCATTTGCAATATCAAAATAACAGCATCTTTACCACCCTTCTTGATAAAATCATCAACCATATCAACACAGTCAACCCACAAAGTCATTGGTAAACGTTGATCTCTACAAAATGTAGAAAATTTTAAAAAGATCAAGGATCTTATTAAATCAAAAGAAAACAATTTAGTGTTCTACAATTATTCGATAAATCTAATGGAAAACTAAGAATACTCACCCTTCATCACGAATCTCTATATCAATGAGTTTTTTAACCTTTTCTCCATTTCCCTGAGTTTTTCACGAATCACTTCCTATGATCTCTCCAATAACATCTGCAATAACAGCAAAACCACAACTAAAAATGATAGTAACATTAATCCTAACTTTATTGACCGTACTAAGTTGTAACGCCCCTTCCAGTTCCACACATATAGACGTTACGTCACATTGTACAAAATATGTTTTTCTTTTCATATCTTTTAACATATTTGAACTAGAGGAACGCTACTTTATACAATCTTGCACGATACCCTGGGTTGCTTGGCGTTCTCAAAACACTTACACAAACACAAATCTTCCAGGGTTTGGCAAATACTTACACAACGTACAGGATCATTGGATTCCTTCCCTGCACACCCAACAAGCTTTAGGACTCTTCGCCATTCTCCATGCCCATCACTTATCATAGCACACACAAATATACACATAGTGAGTCATAAAGACTCAGTGAGTAATAGATGCTATGCAATGCAATGCAATGCATGGAACACATGTCACTGTCACATTCTTTTTCTTTCTTTTCTGGACCCCGTTGTTGATCAATGTGTTCACAAGGCGCCGCACACATATAGCACAATTAGCCGAGTCTTTGTACAGCACATCGTATCACAATAACCCGTGGACATTCAATTCTTCGAAAGCTCCACGGTCACATACACATAGGAGGCCTAGGTTCCCCCACCTCGGCTTCCGTATATACACAGAGGTGAACACATGATCGGCAATGCTAACACATTCACATGCTCATGCAATGCTCGTATCACACATCTACCGCTGGAAGCCTTGTCTTCTGTCACACTTTCGTTCCACATTCTCGTTACACATATAACCAAGGCTTTACTTTCACATACACATTTCACATATCCTTCGTTCATATGGCATTGCACGTTCTTACACTAAACAATTCACATATATCCTTTTGTAATGCAATGTTTCAACATAACAATGAGGTGCACGTCTTATTCATATTATTTTATATTACTCAGAACTTAGTTCAACATTATACCATTTTTCACCAGTCTTGCATTACATTCTCATGTGAAGGCATTTCACATATAATTTCACATAGTGCCACAATATTCATGTAACACATATGCACATTCATATTCTTATCACACAAGTTCACATGATGTTACACGCTAAGGCACATTCACTCCATTTGATCATATTTCTAATCCAAACAACAAGTTTGGTTTCTAGGCTACTATAAACGCATTACACTTCTTATTTATCACATTTGCCTTCCACTACTTTACTTCTTGAATTCACATAACCAAATTATTCTTTTAGCAAGCATAAAGGATCCCTTAATAACATTCAACATTCACATATCATGTCTCTTCCATAATATAGGCAGCAAGTGAGCTAAAGGATCTCTACACATTCACTAGAATCATAATCATCACACTACTCCCATCTCTCTCTACTTTTCAAATGCTAACCACCAAACAAATCATTTAGCAAGCATGTAGAATCACATATATCAGTTAAACCCCTACATGTTCTAATATATTCATATATTTAAATAGCAAGGCCCTTAGATACTAGCATGTCCAATAACTTCACAAATAATGCAAACATTTTCATTGGTTTACTAATTTCCACTTCAAACATATAACCAAGTCATAATACACATAGAACACCTATTACTCACCTCAAATCAAACTCAAGAAATCTGAGATAGCATCCCCAACTTCCTCATCTCCTTTCTCTTCTTTTCCTCTTCTTCCCTCTTTTGTTTTCTTGTTGTAATCAAGGATTACAACATGATATAGGAGGTTTGAAAGCTTTAGATAGGTTTAGGAGAGTCTTGGGAGGGTTATTATGGAAGAAAAACTAGTTTGGAGGCAATATATATCACCAAGAATCAAGAAAAGTATAGAAACTTTACTTTGGCCGACATTTGCGTACGGCCGTATGGCCTTTTCGCCCGTATGGCCTCGGCTGAAAATACACTGCACTGGCGGCCTTCAGTGTTTTGATCATAACTTTTGTATCCGATGTCCAAATGAAGTGATTCAAGCTTGTTGGAAACTAGACTCAATGGGCTACAAATCTCAAGAAGACAACATCTTCAAAATCAAACTCGTTTCAAAGATGTATAGCTTTGAATCTCATTGAACCTCCAAATCTTCATGAAATCACTCACAATGTTTTTTTTTTTGTTTTAAACTTCACTCACATCACACATTCATCTCATTCATGGAAAATACTTCCAAATCACCTATGAAATGAAGGATAAAATCGGTCGGGGTAGACATATTCATCACATCCAATCATTTTCATATCATTCCGCATCTTATTCGGAATCATATACAGTTCACATACGAAATCACATATGTTTGGGACGAATTCGGGCGGGGTGTTACATAAGTTGTACATACTCACCAAACAATGCACCATCGTCAATATTTTTATTCCCAATAATTTCGGAGAAAGGCTTGAATCAAAAAATATTAGTTGGAAAACCTCCATCATCTACTTGTGCTATGTGAGTATTTTTCATAAACAAAAGCTTGTAGGGACCTGCTGTTGTCTTATACTTTCCGGTATTTTTTGCGACAACAAAATTCTTCATTACGTATACTTCGTGCTCTTGAAGTTTTTCTCCTTTTTGTGGGATAAACGCCTTTCTCATACTTGCATTAATCCTTGTTCCCTACATTAAAAACACGTATGAAATGAAACATTAGCAAACTGTTGTCAGGAAAACATGTAATAAATATTTCAGCTTTGAAATGACAGGATTCTTACATCCTGATCTTGTAGAACGAACTCCAAAGAGTGGACCTCATCATTATTTGTGAAATTTGGTAGTTCGTACTTTCTAACAACTAGAACCTTAATTCCTCAATCAACACGCGTTGGATTGATTTGTATGAGTGGTCCATACAATGCGGCCATGATAACTCTACTCGTGAGAGAGTGGGGGAGAGTATAAAGAATGGTGATCTTGAAATTCTGACGGATGTAATGAATACAACGACCACCCTTAAATACTTGTTGGGTTGACTCTTATGTTGGAAAGTTCTCAATCAATCTTTCATTGGTTTTTTTTTAATTCATGTTTCCTTATTTTTTGTTTTCTGTAATTGCAGGTTTCCATGGATGTTGATCTTGAAATTTTGATGGATGTAATGAATACAATGACCACCCTCAAATACTTGTTGGGTTGACTCTTATATTGGGAAGTTCTCAATCAATCTTTTATTGGTTTTTTTTTCTTTTTTAATTCATGTTTCCTTATTTTTTGTTTTCTATAATTGCAGGTTTCCATGGATGGTGATATTGAAATTCTGATGGATGTAACGAATACAACGATCACCCTTAAATACTTGTTGGTTTGACTCTTATGTTGGAAAGTTCTCAATCAATTTTTTAATGGTTTTTTTTTATTCATGTTTCCTTATTTTTTGTTTGGGAACGGCTAAAGGCACCCATGCAATTCCTAAATACACTCATTTTTTGTTGCTATTCCAAATATGCCCTATCATTATTAAAATAAAAAAAATTATATGTTCGCTCCACCTGGAGCGAACACGTATATTACGTGTTCGCTCCAGGTGGAGCGAACGCAACGTCAAAAAAAAAAAAAAAGAAACAATTCTATCTTTTTTTTCAAATTTTTTGCAATCACTTTGATTATTAATTTTAAAATTTCTTTAAATTTGTTACAATGACTCAATTTTTTTAAATAATTATAGTCAACACTAACCAGATAAAGCCCATTATTATATCATCAAAAAATTGTGATTTTTTGTTAAATAATTGTATTAAGCGCTAACCAAATAAAGTCAATTACTATATCATCAACAAAATTTTGAAATAATTTTTTTAAAAATAATTGTATTCAATATTAACTGAATAAAGCCAATTACTGTATCATTAAAAAAATGTCGAATTTCATCATCCAAATGGTTGTAAAAAAGTTTTAAAAATTGGGTGTTTACAAAAAATTTGAACAAAAAATAATAGCAAAAAATTTCTCATACCAATAATCCTTCCTTTTCTTCTTTTCTTTTCTTCTTCTTTTTTTTTTTTATTTTTTCCTTTTTTTTTTTAATGTTGGGCTTGTTCGCCATGTTGAGGGCGAACAAGCATTTAGGCTATTCACTCTCATCACGGCGAACATGCCGGGAAAAAAAAAAAGTGGCGCGAGGGTAGGATGGGAAAAGGCGTGAAAAATGGGTGTGCTTAGTAAATGAACCGGGTGCATTTAGCCTCACCCTTTTTGTTTTCTGTAATTGCAGGTCTCCATGGATGAGGTTGTAATTTATGAAATTGATCATAATTCAGTGAATCAATGAATCCATCTCGTATCCAGTTTGTACAGATAGTATAGATTGATACTGAATTTTGTAATTGATTATGATTAATGAAACTTTCCATTGATATAGGTTGTAATTTATGAAATTGATCATAATTTGATTGAATGTTTCTCGTATCAGTCTGTACTGCTTCTGATGAAAATGATTTAGGCGAGAAACAAAAGCTTTGGTGGAAGAGCTTTTAATATAGTATAGATTATAGTGTTTTAATAAATTGGTTTTGAGCAATGATCTGGATTTTAATTTATGTTTTATCTCTTATACTTTTTATCGTCTTCTGCATTTTTTTTTCTAAAATCAATTTACATTTCGCATATAAAAATTTAAAATAATCAAATTATTATATACCTAATTACTATTAGAATATTTAGGAAGAATGCTCATGTTAACGATGACTAATTTATTTAAAGTAAAATCTTAACCGGGCCAACTTAATTTAAATAGGTTTATAGTATCATATGCTACAAAAGGTATTATCAATTAAGCACGACTGTTATCTATTAAAAAATTTGTTTGCACAATTTTTTACCACAAAAATCTTTCTGCACATTTTTTTTTTATTTCAGGTTAACCTGCACAGTTTTCCTCCCGTGCAACGCACGGGAGTGAAAACTAGTATCATTAATATAAAGCTTAAATATTTCTATTCCGTGGACATTGGTAAAATAGGAAAATATTATTATTATTATTATTATTATTATTATTATTATTATTAAGAAACGGAATAGGAAAATAAATTGTGGTTGAATCAATAAAGAAATTCTGTAAACAATTTTGTGGTTAAATTGTATTTATTTATTTTTATTTTTTATCCAAAAAAAATTATTAAGAAACGGAATAGGAAAATAAATTGTGGTTGAATCAATAAAGAAATTCTGTAAACAATTTTGTGGTTAAATTGTATTTATTTATTTTTATTTTTTATCCAAAAAAAATAATAATAAACAAATTCTGTAAATGGCGTTCAAAACTGATGTGAAACGGCATAAGCAGAGGTCATCCGGAAAGTCGAAACATTCGACCACGGAGGGAGTCGAACCCACGACCTATCCGAAGCAGACGCGCTAATCCACTGCGCTATGCGGTCTTATATGCTAAAAATGCGCACCCTCAGGATATCTCACTTAAATCCTGACTATTGTTATGACGTGAAATTTTAGTTCCAGTAGCAATAGTATAATCAAGCAGAATCCATGCACATCAATGCGTAATAGCCTTATAATTTGTTGCAGAGATCATCTTAATTGGAATTGAGTAGCATTAACTTTGTAGTTAAGGACTTAAATTTATAGACAGTTAAGGACCCAATCAAATCAAAGGTGGTAGTTATCTGCTTTGTTCGGTCATTAAAGGAACCGGAATCTAAGCGATGTTTTCGATTTTAGTTAGTTTAATTTCGTTCTTCACCTCAAGAATTTTTTAATAGTTCATTCTGGTTAGTTTTTTTTCCTTCTTATTACGAAAAAAATAATAAATAAAAATCTGACTTTACTGAATGTCTAAACTATAAGTTTAGATTGATTTTCGCTATTTTAATTTTTATTTTGTTGGTGTTTTCCAATTATTGCAGTACCAAACTAGTGATTTACACACTATTGATCCAAATACCGATTTGGCCACTTTAACGCACTCCAAATCACGACGTGATAAAGAAAATAATACGACGCGACACATGATTAAATCACGTCGATATATCACATACCATACAAAGACATTAAGATACCCGACAAGACCTGAACAAAACTAAATGTTCCGATGGTATCTAATAGTAGATTGAGTACTCACGCACAAAGATAATGGGAGGGAGAGAGAGAGAAGAATTTTCAGTTGTGGTGTTTACTAGAACAATAAAACTCAGATCAATCAACAAGGAAGACACCAAACAATTCCAATTTCCATGATCCAACGTTTAGGACGCCATCCATCTCAGAAATCAATCTCTCTTGAAGGGAATCGCCGTTTACGTTTGACCTCATTTCCCAGGTTTATAAGTACTTCGCCCACGGTATTTTTTGTTGTCAAATAAAATGGTTTGTCCCCAAGATATTTTCTTCTGATTTTCTGCCAGCGTATCCGTGCCAATCGCTCGGGTTTTGGATCCTGTTGACAATGTAATTAAAACCACATATGTAAGAACTGACAAATATTAGTTAGTTAGTTAGTTAGAACTGACCTCTTCATCAACAGTAGTGGTCTCTGTTACCAATATGTTAACTAGCCTTTCCGGGATAATCAGGTCGTCGCGCGTGCACACAAACTTGCAAAGCTTTGGCATCCCTCTTTGATCCACTGTCAACTCAAATGTCCCGCGTCCACCGATAATTGCCAATATTTGAAGCTGGAGGAAGTTGTTCTCTCCCGAGCAGTCCATCCGCTCGACTGAAGACTCTGATCCACATCCTTTAAACCTAAGGATCTCCAATCTAGGTAGTTTCTTTAGTACCTTCATGGGATCATCTTGAAATTCCATATATTCAAGAGTTAGGTTGATAAGGTTTGGAGGGAACGTAATGCAGTCGAGCTTCATTGGCTGGTCGTGCTCTAGATGCAACTTCACAAGATTGTGATAACGGGACAGGTTTAAGTTGTTCAACTGTTGTTGAACGTCAATATTCAACCGCAAGTCTTGGAGCTTGTTCGATATGGGTGCTACTGAATCAGATATTACTGACATGTGTTGATGAGTGACATCGAATAAATTCAGCTTCACCAAGTTGGAGAATTCACGCAATGAGTTCGGTTTCAAAGCAGAGGCAGATAACCAGTCTAAAGTCTCTATGTTTGGTAAATGCACCTCATTTTCGACTCCCCAATTTGTGCATCGAATGGGTTTCGGATGAAACTGGAGATAGCGGTTTAGGAGTAAATGCTTCAACCACTTCTTCTTTAGAATGCTTCTTGGAAGTGCGCTATCAAAATATGCCTTCTGAAAATCCAATGTCACCAATTTTTCGAGATTGCTTACGCTCGAAGGGATTCTTTTAAAATGCCCATTCAACGTGACCGCAGTCAAGCTGCTAAATGTTCCAATCTCATTTGGAATCGAACACCATCCACTAGAGTCATCTTTACCAAACCAGAGCAAGGTACGTAGTTTTGGGGCTCTAAAAGTTGGAGGGAAATTGCCGGTGTCAATGGCAAGTCTACGGAGTCTTGAAACAGAATCAGGGTTCGTATTTTCAAGTGTAAAAAAGAAGTTATTCTCTTTGGCAACGTCGATGCAAAGACTTCGTATTAGATCATGAATGCGACAACTTTTTACCATGTCGTTGAATCCTCTTCTCCAAACCTTAATCAAATTCCTGTCCACCAAATTTTCTATCTTGGCGGCCACTACGTCCTCTAGATTTTGAGTCGCATCGACGCAGATTAGTTTCTCAACAACCCATGCTCTGCCCAAATCAGACACAGAAATTTCACTATCTTCGGGAAAGATCCCAAAGTAGAGAAATACAGATCTCAAGTCCAATGGTAAATCCTTATAACTCAAAGCCAAGATCTTTGAACAACTATTTTCCGCACCTTCGCTCATGCGGTCGAGCACCTCATTCCATTCATGTTTATTTCGTCTTCTCTGTCTCAGCATACCTACTGCAACCTCAATCGCCAGTGGCAAACCACCGCATTTTTTTACTATCTTCCGACCAATGTCCACCAATCCTCCCGTCTCAATCCCTTCATTGGTATCACTACTGTCGAACGAAGATCTCATCAACCCAGAGAAGAGTTCCCAACTCCTTGGTTCATCCAAGAGGTTTAATTCAGTGATGGAGCAGTCATCCCCTATGTATCGGGCAACATTAGTATATCGTGAAGTGATAATGACTCTGCTCCCATTTCTCGAATTCGCAGGAATTATATGCTTCAAATCATCCCACGTATCGCATTTCCAAATATCATCAAGAAAAATCAAGCACCTCTTTTCTTCAAGCAGTGAAAGGAGGTAGGCCTCCAAATTTTCATTCATCTTCTCCTGTCCTAGACCAACTTGATTTGCTATTTCAAGCAAAATGTCACGCACTCGAGGCTCGTTTGAGATATAGACTAAGCAGGAACAATCGAACTTCTCTTTCACTTCTCTGTATAATTTCTTAGCAATGACAGTTTTGCCCACACCTGCCTCGCCTACGACAGATATTGTTTTACACTCCAAGTTTTCGCTCAACAATTCTGCCTTTAGTTTCCGCAGTGTTTCTTCGCGACCAACAATGATTGAGTCATTGGAAACTAGGAACTTCCTTCTCCGATTCCATGTTTCAGCATCTGCATTACCTTTTTGAATTTACATGGATCACGTTGTAAGAATTACATTTTAAGATAGAAAATAATGCTATAACACAAAAGAACTCAACATCTATGGATTCACGGAGAAGTAATATTGAGTTAAGAATTTCATTTTAGTAGAAATGAAGTCATAACCGGACAAGAAAGAAAATATGCAAAGTGCAGTTTAATTTGTTGGGATTAGTGACTCAAATTTGTGGAATCTTAGAGTTTTATACTTGTTGACCACCAAAAAATGAGAGTCAGCAGTTAACTCCTCCCCCCGTCTACTCCCCTCTCATCTGCACGCACAGACACGTGTTAGAAGCATTTGACAACCGAATTTCACTGGTTAGATAGTGAACTGGGCGGTGATCGCACGCAGTCCGACAGTCAAATTAGCAATTGTTATAGTGAAGTTAAAGATAAAGGGTGGGTGAATAGTGGAGCCTGAATCAAGGCGTTCTACAGATCAATATGTACAATAGAAGAACTCAGGGTGGGGCCCACGGATTGAATGGCAAATTAAGAGGCAACCCATTGCAGTGCCTATGTGGTGACCAAGAAGATTCATCTCTCTACCAATGAAAGGAGTATCATTTATTTCATCGATCATAAATATTAATTCCATGCTTATGTTCAAAAAATTAAAACAGTAGATTAGGATTCATATCGATGCGATATATAGATGAGTAAATTGATAGACTTACCCCCATCATTTGCATCTGTGATAATTTTGCATCTTTCTCTAGTGGCCTCAATCTCTTCCGCTCGTTGCTTAAGGGCTCCAATTTTGAGAGAAAATGTATTTGCGGTGGCACCGTAACATAGTATACAAGCTCCATGCTTAAAGAACCCGAGCGGCCCCTTCCCCTTGTGCGACGCCATTTGTGGAAGGTAAGTGTCCAAAATATCATCCATGTCAAGAGCAAGATCTCTCATGTCAGCTATCAAATTAGCCACCTCATTGTTTTCAGCTTGCTTCGACTCAGCGTCTCTGAGACAAGACTTGAAGTGTCTCATCTTTCGTTCAAGCCACCCTATATCCTCCTTCAACCTATACAGACGCGTGCCTACGTCCACAATTAGATCGGCACCGATCTCTACCGCCTTGTTAATGACGGCCGTAAGCGCTGCTGCATCCGCCATCCAATCTTGCTTTTCCTCTCGACCTCGAAGCTGATATGTGAAATATGATGAATGAAATGTAGCTCGATTTTGTCCTTTGAGAGTAATGGTGCGTGCGTGTATTGAACAAATCAAAAGTCGACATGCTCGTTATTCCCTTTTTTTATTACAACGATGCACAAGCTCCCATGTGCATGTGCATTATTATGTCGACAGATTAATTATGGAATTCAGATTAGAGGTAAACGAAAGTCTTTCTTATATTAAATAATTAGAAAAAAGAAAAAAAGAAAAAAAAAACGAAAGTCTTACTACATATCTCGCATCATCACTCATTATTAACCACACATCGGGTGGCCCCAACCACTATCTACAAAAAAGAAAAAAAAAACCATTTTTAACTAGTTTTTAAACAAAAAAAAAAAAAAAATCCCATTCGAACACACGCTAGTCTCCTCCTCCCGCCAACTTACCTAATTAATTGGCTTATTGGTTGAGTCCCGTCCTATCCTTATCAAGCGTACCCTTGGATGTGTTTCCATAGCTGATCAAATGAAGTACTACTCAAGGAACTGCCCAAATTACAAGTCCTTAAATTGAAACAATGTAAATTTCAGATTTGATTGTGGGATGAAACAGGAATCAAATGAAGCTTATATTAAAAGAAGAAAAATACATGTTACTTTGTTATTGTATGGATCAAGTTTCAACCATGTTATCTAACAAACAATTGGTATTCACGTATAGCAAAATCTTTTACAACATTCGATCACCGATATTTGAATGAACCCTCCAATGGGTTTAAAAGCGGTATTGTTGCACCCCAACAATCGCTCCCTCAACACTCTTGTGTAGTGATGGCAGAAAAATTCGATCCGATCCAAATCCGATGGATACCCGATCCGAATGGAGCAATTTTTTGCCGATCCGAAGATCCGTGGATCATTGATCCGTGGATCGGCCGATCCGAGACGGATTTGGATTTGGATTTGGATCGGCCTGATCCGATCGGATCCGATCCAAATTGGTTTTTATTTTTTATTTTTTATTTATTTTATTTTTATTATTTTTTATTTTTTTCTAAAAACCTATACCAATATGGATCATATTTGGATTTTTTTTCTTGATCCGATCCTATCCGAGGAATTTTGATTTGGATTTGGATTTGGATCGGGGTCCCTGATTTGGATTTGGATTTGGATTTGGCCGATCCGATCCGAACCCGATCCATTGCCAACACTACTCTTGTGACTCGAATCCAAAACCACATCCAATATCAGTTGTAAACGCGTGCAACGGGTGGCCAGAATACCCATTTTACCTAAATTACCAAATCCCGTGATTATTCCAATTCCAATAATAATGATTATTAGTAAACAAAGCGGCAGGGTTTGATGATAGAGACCATAACACAAAGCCCAAACATTATGGTGGGGGGGGCGGGGGGGGAAGGTTGGATTTTTTAATTTTTACTGTTGTTTTATTTCTTTGTACCATATTTTTTACAGTGATATATTCTTAATAAAATTTTACATCGGTTCAATAATTAGATTTATTATTAATTATTGATAAAATTAAAATATGCATGTATCTAATACAAAAGAAATTTTTGAGACGATAGTAATGCAAACGAATGCTACTAGGTTGAAACTTTTCGGTAAAAATTATCTAATTAGTATCTAATTAATTTGATAAATTAATTATGGACGAAATAAATATATATAAAAAGATAAAAGTTTAAATTATGCAATTTAATTAAAATTTTGGACTGATGTAGATATATTTCAAACTATGGAACTTGATTGTAATAATAATATAATACTTAAAGGTGAGGATCTTTTGTGCAAAATTATCTTAAGTCAAATTACCAAAATGCCATTGGAAAAAGATTAAATAAGCAAAATTTGATTTGACTAACCGAAATATTGGATGGATTACGTTCAAGTGGACCAAATGTGTACCAAATTTTTTGAACCATTTACGCTATCTTTTTTAATTCTGAACTAAAAATACAGCCAACTAACTTTTTTTTGGAACCATTTGCACAATTTTCCTACATTTTTCTTAAAATTGTGTTGACATTTTACAAATGGGTGGCACTAAGCATACCCCAAATTTTAATCCTTACCCCCACCGCTCACAAAAAGGACAAAAATACCTTATATATCATAAGAGTCGAACCCACCAAGGGGTGTTCGGCCAATCCAAGGGTTGGTCGCCCATTAGTGGCCTAGCAAACCTACATTAATAAAAATAATAATAAATAAAAAGGTGCAACTTCTTTGGCTGCTATGGTTGTCATTTCCGGCAGCAGTTGCTGCTGAAAATGGATGGTTGCCGTTTCCCGCAGCAATCGCTACCGAAAATGGCGGTACCAAGAAGTCGCCACTTCTTCTTCGTCCCCCTTCTCCGGATAAAATTGTTCATTTACCTATGTTTTTTTTAAACGATGGGGGTAAAGATTAAAATTTAGAGTGTAGTTAGCTGCACCCATTACAAATATCGTCCAGACTTGGAGCGGTGAAATTAGTTAGGGAGCGGCTAAATGCACCCAGCACTTTGCTGGGTGCACCCACTTAAAAACAAAAAAAAAAGGATTAATATACCCATGCCCCCATTCTCTTCTCTTCTCTTTTCTTTTCTTTTCTTTTTTTAGTGTTCGTTGTAAACACAGCGAACAAGCTTTTGTTTGTTCGTTGTGTTCACCACGAACAAGAGTAAAAATAAAAAAAATTAAAGAAAAATCAGCAATTTTTATCTTATTTTTTGTTCACGAATGCAATTTTTGCGATTATTTTTTTTAATTTTTTTGCAATCACTTTGGCGAGTAATTTTGAAATTTCTTAAAGTTTTTTGCAACTATTTTGATGATGAATTTTAAATTTTTTATGATACAGTAATTGGCTTTATTGTCGAATACAATTACTAGAAAATTTAAATTTTTTGCAACCACGAGTAATTTCAAAGTTTCTTTACATTTTTTGTAACTATTTTGATAATGAATTTTGAAAATTTTTTAATTATATAGTAATTGATTTTATTCGATTAGTGTTGAATACAATTATTAAAAAAAAAATTGAGTGGTCGAAAAAATTTAAAGAAATTTTAAAATTATTGGTCAAAGTGTTTAAAAAATTGAACAAAAAATTTTTTGTCTCCATATTTCCTTTCTTTTTTTCAAAAAAAGTAAAAGTTCGCTCGGCATTGAATGAACGTTTTTTTTTTAAATAAACGGGGGCATTATTGAAAAACTTGAAAAATATGGATGTACTCAGAAAATTGGTGGTTGCATTTAGCAGCACCCAATTAGTTATTCACAACTTTCCAATTTCCATCGAAATTTGGGCCTTGAACAAATTTTGCTCACATTTAGCCCATTTCACAAAATCTCCAAGCGCACACTGCTGCGACTGTGTTCCAAATCTCTGCATCAGTTGGCAGAACGCACCTTTCTGCCTTTCTTCTTCTGTCATCTACGCCAAAATTCTGTTAGAATCTGACTTCAATTCCAACAATCGAACTCTTTTCTCCGCCAGCAATAACGAAACTTTTCTTCTCGCAGCAAAAGCTTCACATAATCCAGCCATGAAGCAGTTGCACAAGCAAGTCAGTAATAGGAGAGATGATGAAATTCCTACGTCCCAAAACCCACCTTACTCTCCCAAAGCTTTGAAACACCCAAGATCTCTTCCCAGATCTATCAATTATCTGCTCAAAGAACAGCGACTACTTTTCATTCTGGTGGGTATTCTTATTGGCTCCACTTTCTTCATCATCCAACCTTCCCTTTCACACCTCTCATCATCTTCTTCTGGACCCCCAATCCCTAGATCCCACATTTTCGCGGAGAATCGTGAATCGGTTAGTCTTTATGATCGCAGTGGCGTGGCGGGATATGGTGAGAAATTTAAGAGTAGGTACCAGAATGGGGTGGGTAGGGTGCCGGTAGGGATAGGGAGCAAGAGGAAGAGGATTGTAGTAACTGGAGGAGCTGGGTTTGTGGGTAGTCATTTGGTGGATAAGCTGATTGCACGAGGTGATGATGTAATTGTGATTGATAATTTTTTCACTGGGAGGAAGGAGAATGTAGTGCATTTGTTTGGGAACCCTAGATTTGAGCTGATTAGGCACGATGTAGTTGAGCCAATTCTGTTGGAGGTGGATCAGATCTATCACTTAGCTTGTCCTGCATCACCAGTTCATTACAAGTATAATCCTGTGAAAACTATCATATCCTTAATGCATTTTCTCATTGATTGACATTGGATTTTTATTTTGAAAATTGTAGTCTTGTTTGATTTGGGTTTGTGCTAGCAGGCATTGGCAATGTAGTGGAATGAGAATGGCTTTGTTTGTTTGGATCTGTCTACAATGCTCAAAAGTGATTATTTGTGTTAATGTATAGCACAAGATAATAAGTGTGCATCCACATGCTCATCTGATGTGTAAATGCATGATTTTTTATGCATTTAGATCTAATAAATGGGCTTTCACAAATGCATTTGCCAATGAAGGTTGCTGATTTTTAACTACGTGACTGCAAAAATAATAAGGTGGTCTTATGATTAGTCGTATGGTTTCTATTTTCTTTTGGCAGCTGGGATGAACTTTGGACGAATATGCACACATTTATATTGCACCCGGATTTGTGTTTTGTTGGATATTTTATTTATTGAGATCCTTGACTCATAATTACAAAACTAATGTGATGGGGACCCTTAATATGTTGGGCCTTGCAAAGAGAATAGGAGCAAGATTCCTTCTTACTAGTACAAGTGAGGTTTATGGTGATCCACTTGAGCATCCACAGAAGGAGACATACTGGGGACATGTGAATCCAATAGGTGTGTGACATCTTTTTGTCATGGAATAATACGTTATTCTATTTATGCTAGTTTGGAGTGAAGTTTATGATTGAGTCCTTTCCAATAATCAGGTGTAAGGAGTTGCTATGATGAAGGAAAACGAACAGCGGAAACCTTAACTATGGATTATCATCGTGGTGATGGCGTTGAGGTAATATATATACGCTGCGGTGGTTGTTGAACTTGCTTGGTATTTGGACAATTTGGCTGTCCAAATAGAGTATTAATCTTATTGATTTTACCCACATCAATATTACATAGCTTCGGATGAAAAAACATCCTATGGTCTAAGTTCTTCATCCGCTTAGTAAATATATTAGCGTTATTGGTTACTTTTTACTTTTTACAAGTGGATGTGTTTAATTAGTAGTATTAACCTTGCTAATTACCTGTGATACGTTGTAAGATGTCTGGTATTTTCTGAACTTTATGAAACAGCTCCAGACAAACCTCGGAAAAAAACAAAAATCTATTGCTTTAACTATGTATCTGGACACGGATTCAATATGAAAAGTACATGATGACACAAGCAAGTATGCTAGAATATTGTGCAAGGGGTGAAAGAAAGAACATTTACTCAAGGACATCTATTGATTTCTTTCTTAAAATCAATTCAAGTTCCCTACCCAAACCTAAACCTAGCTTTGGCCACCACTAGTGGCAATCGGTGGTGAGCAGTTGGTAACTAGCTCCGCAAAATTGCGCCGCCACTGGTGGTAGGTTCATCACCCACTAATTGGGAACTGGCATTGCGAAACGTAATGCCTCCCCTGTTGGTCTTGGCGCTGTAATTTTGCAGGAGAAATGGACTTTGGGGTGGTTTTGGGTGAGGGTAGGTGTGGGTAGCGAAGATGGTATATTTGACTAAATTGGAAGGCTTGGGGGCTGGGGCTTGGACATAGTGGAATATACTGAATGAGGAATAAGGAAATAGAAAATTGTACCTTCAAAACGTTAGTATGGACAATTTTGTCCAGATTTTTTCGAAATGACTAGATTATCGAGTGTCTTAACTTCGAAAGTTTTTGCAGATGTCATCAGAATGGTGAACAATTTGGTGCAATTACCTCTTCTTCTCCTTTTCCCTTTTTTTTCTGTCTTTTCTTTTCTTTACTGAATAGTTATTATTGAAGACAAACACGTCACTTGTGTGGAAAATATGCTCTACAGTGAAATTAAATGCTCTGTTACACTTACTTACGCATTAGTCTTGAATAGAGTAAACAGAACAAGGTCCTATCTGAATTTTTGTTCACATCTTCGCCCTTGCATCTCATAGTCTACACTACTAAACACTGAAAGCCACTCAAAGGGATTTGAGATGTACCACCACCTCACGTGACCAATAAGTACCATCCACCTCCTATTGATTGTGATTCTTGCAAATCATCATCCTGACAAGAAGCATCTGGTTGTTGGTACTCTAATCTTGAAATCCATTAAAATGCATTAATGTTGTCAAGTGTCAACAATCTATTCTCTCGTAAACAAACATAATTTCATAAGTTCAATGGAACTTCTAATTTTATCTAGTTTTGTTAGAGATATGCTGCAACACTTGTGCCACATCTGCTTCCAGTTTTCTGTGAATTGTATAAACTAGCAACTGTACCAGTAGGGATATTGAGGCTGTTTGTGCTGTAGAAGCTTGTGATGTTTCAATTTTTGGTCTGATTTGGTTAAGATCTTGAGATTATTATTTCTAGACAGGAGTATAGCTCAAGATTTTGGAGAGGGACTATGTAATATAGTCGCTTACTTGACAACTTCTCAGGGGTTACCTAATGAGATTCGGACCAGTAGAACAAAATTACTGATCCCTTCTACTTGACAACTTGTATCCCAAGTTGGATTCGACTATCGTGCTTAATTATTCTCCTCTTGATATGCAGGTGCGCATTGCACGCATATTCAATACATATGGGCCTCGCATGTGTCTTGATGATGGACGTGTTGTCAGCAACTTTGTTTCACAGGTTTGCCCTCTCTGATTAAATACTCCAGCAGTCAGATAAAGATACCCCAAATAGTTCAATATGAGATTTCCTTTCTAAAGGGCTTCATATTCAGCACTGTTCCTAATACTGATGAAAGCTGTATTCTGCAGGCGATACGCAAGCTACCAATGACAGTTTACGGGGATGGTAAGCAGACCAGAAGCTTCCAGTATGTCTCCGACTTGGTATGTAGTATTTTACATTATTACCACTACTATCTTGTATTGTGTCGTTTATTCTTAATTTAGTTTTGTGTTTGCATTAGCTAAATGTTTTTGGATATCTCATTATCTTGATATCAGGTTGATGGATTAGTGGCACTAATGGAGAGTGAGCACATTGGGCCATTCAACTTGGGTAACCCTGGAGAGTTCACAATGTTGGAGCTTGCTGAGGTTGTCAAAGAAACCATAGACCCCAGTGCAACAATTGAATTCAAAGAAAACACTGCAGATGATCCTCATAAGAGGAAGCCAGATATTAGTAAGGCAAAAGAACATCTAAACTGGGAGCCAAAGATTTCCTTGCGCGAGGGCTTGCCTATGATGGTCAACGATTTCAGAAATCGCATCTTGAATGAAGATGAAGGCAAGGAGAACTAATGAAGAATACAATACAAGCTCAAATAGCATGTATAGGTTGAAATCATGTTGTGTATGTCCTTCTACCATAGTCCATCCATTTCTTTATTTGTATTTTTACAAAGTTTAGCCATACGTCACGCTATTACACGTTACCACATTGCTACATGTTACATCTATCTTCTTCTATTTTGAAGTTTCTGTAATTTTGACTATGCTTTGATATGGATTCAATTTTGTGAGCATACGCAGTATTCAACAGGACTGCATTTTATAATGAATGAAAATTTGTATTTCCTTTGTTATCGGTTCAATACAGTCGAGTGTTATCTAGTCCTGTTGTGGGAATTTAGCAGGAGAATAAAGGGGGTGTGAGTGAGAATTGTTGAAGTGTGAGTGATATATGGTGGATGGGATATAAAGGAGAAAGGAAAGGAAAGGAAAAGAAGAGCAGAAAGTGAAATGGTAATCGGCATCTGATTCCATGGATTAGTGAAGGAGAATCCTTGCTTAATGACAGAGAAGCAAAGTGGCTTTGTGTCTCATTCATTCAATTTTTCCAGATGATTTTTTCAAGCATATGTTCCAAAGGCATCTCAATGCACACCTATTATTCCCTTTCTTATTGAAAACAGAGAAAATGGGTCTTTTGTTTAATCTAAATTAGTTGCTACTTTTGACTAATGAATGAGTTAGCTCGATTGATGAAAAATCAGACTTATTAGGGAGATGCTACATATATACAAAAATGTCTATACAGTACATTACAAGGGAGTTGTAGGTCCCTTCTTCTATAGAGGGGTAGAATAGTAATTTTATTTCATCATTTATTAGTATGTAGACACTTGTGAGAACATATTTGTATATATACATTATTTTTCCACTTGTTATAGCTTCTCGAGGA
This sequence comes from Jasminum sambac, assembly GCA_018223645.1. Lineage (NCBI taxonomy): Eukaryota > Viridiplantae > Streptophyta > Magnoliopsida > Lamiales > Oleaceae > Jasminum > Jasminum sambac. Next base: position 35,004,363 of record CP073646.1, on the reverse strand, counting down.
AAAAAAAAAAATCCCTCAATCCACCGCTGAATTGGATCACTAGCCTTGCACTACCAGCATGCATACTGAGGATAATTTGTCCGTTGCTTTGTCCCATTGCTGACCCAATATTAAACAGTTTGCTTCTGAAATTTGCATTTAAAATTGGTCAGAGATTCAACCCCGAATTAAATTACTGTAAAAATTTCATGCTCAAACAGTTTCTTATTATGAAATATTAGGGAACTGTCACTGAATCCTGCAGAGAATCCAGTCCACGAGTGTCACCCTTGCCCTTGGACTCATTTTTAAATTTCAAAATTTCCCATTTTAATTCACCATATATAGACCTGCACCTGATGTTTTACTCCTTCGAGGCTACTCAAACTATACATTTTGCTCTTCAACCGTGGATCGATTGAATCAATGGTAGAGACAGAAAATTTACTTTGGGTAGTGAAAATATGTATATCTACATATATTAAACGAAATTCCAAATTTTGCAAATAGAATCGAAGAAACTTTAAAATGTTGTGAGTCGACTCTGATATCTCCACTAGGCAAGGCGCTTCACACCATACTCACATTCAAACGTGTGACAGCAATTGAAAATATGCTAAGCAGAAATAGTTATTTTCCATGAAATAGATGTAACTCAGAATGACCATAGTTATTAGTATTGGTTATAATTTACAAAGGGTAATGTTTTACGTTCCATTACATTTATTATCACTGATTGCTCATAACGTTAGAGATAAAAAATGATCATTTTATTCTTCTTGTGTTTAGTATAGTACACCTTATAGTAAACTAAGTGGTACAAGTAGCATTTTCGTCATGCAAATTACAAAATGATGAATACATGTATTGGGGTTGGGGGGGCTGGGGGAGGATTATCTCCATGGAAAGAGCTCAAGCTTATTAAGAGCTAGAACATCAAGAATCTTAGCGAGAAAGTTGAGCCCACAAGTTCACATAATAGAGTAGCAGATTCCCTAAAGCTTTAATTTCCAACTCTTATGATCTTATCAATTCGCCGCCTTGTAAAGATGAAAGGAATCCATATATTCTGTTCATCTCAAGCTGCTACAACACCCGTATCTCCCAACATGAATGAAGCCTCATCCTCGTTGTCCTCCTCCTCCTCCTCCTTGTCCACTGCCCAACTTGGCGGTGGTCGAGCAATCGACCGCCACAATCCGATCATCAGAGACTCGAGAAGGATCGGAAATCATCCACTCTCACCTCTCAGTCCTCATCCAAAACTCACTCAAAAACATTACTCCAAGAATGAAAAGAACCTAGCCAAGAAGGCTAAAATTGTCCAACTTGACAACGAAACATTGAAGAGAAGTGATGAGAAAGTTGTTGTGAGGAAGAGCTGGAGTTGCACGAAACCGGGAGATTTTATAAGCCCGGCTGCTTCCACTCGATACTTGTTGAGTGATAAAGCTTTCTTCGACGTTTTAATCGGATTTCGACCGGTTTTGAAATTGGTTCATGATGAGCCTTCTAAGTCTGAGGATGATAAAAATGATGAATCATGTGATGCAAAAACACCATCTTTGTCTGAATCTCCTGAACAGGTTATCTTCACTCACTCTTTAAACTATTTTTTCATGTGTAACCGAAATGTCATATGTCCCACCCTATTTACCACGGTCCGCTGGTGTACAACACTAGACACATGAAAGATGAAATGACCATTTTATCTGCGCCCCTATTTGATTTCAGGTGGTTGTGCTTAGGGTATCCCTACATTGCAGAGGATGTGAGAGAAAAATGAGGAAGCATATATCAAGAATGGAAGGTGTGCATAATTACTAATTACTAGTTACTCCACATCATTTTCTTTTTCTTTTTATTTTTTTATTTTTTGAAAAAGGCTTCTAAACTTCAAATCTCATATAAACAAGTCTCGTAAAGTTTTGTTCTTGGCCTCCAATATCAAAATTCGTCTATAGTTCTAACATTTCAAAACTGACCCTATTGATAGTCGAGAGGACATGTGTAGTTTGTTGCGTCTTTATCTATTGTTAGTATTATTTTAGCTAAAGAATTGATGTTATTGATTGATGGGTAATTGAGCAGGGGTGAAATCTTTCAACATAGACTTTGCAGCAAAGAAAGTGACAGTGATTGGGGATGTAACTCCTCTTGGGGTTCTTGCAAGCATATCAAAGGTGAAGAATGCCCAATTGTGGCCTCCAACATTGTCATCCTCAGTTTCAAGTTCACCGCTCACTTTCTCTACTCCACAATTCAACTATTACAGAGGAGCATAATGAATTAATTAATTATTGGTGTTGGAATTTTCATCTTCTTCGTGATGTAAATTATGTCCTCATGCTTCTTGTTTTTATGGATTTGGTACTTTAAAATGCCTTTAGTTTCGACTTCCTTCGAACTAAGTAATAATATCTACCATTTTACATCTCCTGTGAACTAAAAATTAGAGTTTATATATGTTTTTGGATTTGGAATGAATGTGTTTTATGAGTGTCACGCTAACATTGAGAATGTATTACTTCCTCATACAGAGTGGAGATTATTACGCTATTTATGATATGGAAGAATACTAATCTTTGGAATCTTTTTATGGCAAAAAGGAATTTGGATGCCCTTTTTCTAGTTTTCTTGGTGGCTTTTGGCAAAAATTAACATTAAACATTGTTTCTTGTTAACTTTTGAATTTTGGATACTCTTACTTATGGGGGGTTGGGAGGGGTTGGGTTTGGAAGAAAGAAAGATGGGAAATTTGATATTCAAGCATTGGGCGACTACCGATTTTGTTTAATTTTACAGTCACCACTAACTTGATTGAAGACCAACATGAATGGCAAAATAAGTATATGCTTTACTTCCCAAATATTTTCCCATTCCATTCTCGAAGTATATTTAAGAGCTTAGAAATATGAATTAAGATTTCTAAACATGAAAAAGAAAATAACAACAAAATAAAAAGAGTTATCCATGTAGGGTTGAATATTGACCCTATCATGATAGTCTCAAATATGATTGAGAGTATGTTTGGTGGACTGGTAGTTATTTGAGAAAATATGCAAATAAATTTTTCTTCTTTCAAGGAAAAAAATTTATTCAAATATATGTTGAAGTTCATGATAATGATAGGAAACTATAAATCGAAGAAGTATTGTTTTTGTTTTTTTTTTTTATAGTAAAAAGTATAATTTTGTTATCTTCTGTAACATAAGATGTTATTTTTATCTTGTATATAACATAGTGATATTATTTTTCCTTTGTTTTTTCCATAAGTCAGTGTTATATCTTGTAACAGAAACTGTTTTTTCTAGTTTTGTTTATTTTTTTATTTTGTTAACATAGACAAAAAGTAAAAACGATAAAAAAAAAAACGATTTAAATTGTTATAGTTAACAATGCATACGGTAATTTTTCTTTTTCTTCTAAAATAAAAATTGTCATTGAAACAAAGTCAACTCCTTGCACTAAACAACAAGGTGATATAATCCATTCAAACATCCGAAGAGTCTAAACATAAAGAACCGTATATTTTACAATCGGTAAACTAGGGTAGCATAACTCAAATGATTAGAAAACTGGAAATTTCACGTCATTTCTTCTTACCTAATTTTCGGTAATCGGTATAGCCGTATAGTTTCGGTAATCGGTATAGCCGTATAACATATCCCCATAATTATAGACCTAAACAGAAATAAAAGTTGAAAAGCAAATCCGACCTGCCGGATTCGAACCAGCGACCTAAGGATTACAGCAACCACTACAGTCCTCCGCTCTACCAACTGAGCTAAGGTCGGTTTGTGCTATGTCTTGTATATATAGTATTATAAATTATATTGAGCCTACTGTGATCTTCAATTTGAAAAATCAGGTAATCCATTCACACTAAATGTATGCCAACTTAACTTATTTCTTGGAACGAGAAAGTTACCCTGCTCTTCTTTTTCCTCATCGGTATCGGTTCCAGCAGTTTACCCTCATAACAATATGCACAACTATGGCAAGTTGATAAGCTTGAAAGATTATATACCAATCGTATTTTAGGATCGAAATTTGATCTGTCTTCAATGAAACATACTAATTGGTAACTCTTGCAACACCACCAGTGATACGTTTTTCTTTTGAAGAAATTATATATTTGTTTCAAGTTATGTCATATTTCTTGACTTCAGCCCATGAATTTTCTCAATCGCAATTTGCAATTCAAATTTTGAAATATCAAGCCCTCTCCACTACCTTCCGGAAGACTTGGTTGCAAAACATTTCCATTCAGAAACGGGCTTATTGTATAGATTAGTAATTGATTATGAAATAAGCAATTAATTTAAGCTTAATTAACTTCATTTGCTCTGCTCTTGACCATACAAGCTCTACAGCAAACAAGAGTATTTTGTTTCATAGGTTGGTTACAAATTCATCCAAACTCTTACACAATACTCAAGTTCATGCATGATCTACTAGAAAACAACTTCAGTAGTCTTATGATGTGGCAGAGAAAAATAAAGCAAGCATAGGGCAATTAGGAATTTAGGATCTAAATTTAAACTTCGTTATTGCTTGTCCTAAACAGACATTTTCATCTGTCGATATGACCAACTAGACTACAACAGTTTGTTCTAAACTAACAAAGTCTGAACCTCTGCTATCATGTCATCTATCAACAATTGCTCGATTTCATTACCTATCACGTCGATTTCTCCTTTGAATCCAAACCATTGCATATCAGAGTCAAGTGTTCTTTCTGGCATTTCCCCTTTGGCCTGACAGACTTGGTCAGAAAGCAACTTTTGAACACCCTCTCTGATCAATTGCTTTGGCCTCTTCAAATCAGCTCCCATTAGTTTTGGCATAACCCATGGGAACGTGTCAACGAGCTGATGATAATCATCTACTAGTGCCAAGTTTATTCTATCAAACAGCAACCTCCTTTCATATCTCGACTCTATTTTCTCATCGTTGTATTTCTTCTCAAGGTGATCAAATAACTCAGGGTCTAATGGGCATTCTGGGGAGTGCCATTTTGTTTTAAACAAATCGAGGTCAGATTCTTCAAAACCGGAGTTCATTATCACATCAAGAACATAAGACGCTTCCCAGTCTTCAGCTCCTAATGTGTGGACTTGCTCCAAATCTATCGATGAGGATTGAGCAGTGTCTTCCTCTCGTGCAGGTTCCTGGGGATATGTTCCTGATTCCATCTTGAGAAGCCGCAGCTGCATCCGCAATTCTGCCAAAAAAAAAAAAAGTGTCAATGCATCATTAAAAGTGTATTTTAGGCGAAAGGGGATCTAGCAGAAATAAGATTTTCACTATTAGGTTGCAGAAATTCATTTATTCTTCCTTTCAGATATTTTCTGGGGGGGGGAGGGGGGGTTTAATTCCTTGCATAGTAGAGGGTGAATTCTCTGTGTTTCATGAGATTTTTATTATTGAATACAGCTTACATCCTCTTGCTCCCCTAATTCTCGCTTTTCCATCAAATTCTACTCTCTTCATCTTATTCTACTCTCCTCATCTTATTCATTCAAATATTTCGGGGATTATTTTAGTTGGACATTTAAACTTGGGATATGCTCCTCAATGAAGGTAGAAAGATTGTAAAAGGCCATCCCTTTTCCACCACATGGAAATACTTTAATCATCTTCGAATAAATTTTGGTATTATTCAGTCAAGCCAAATGATGATGCTCTCCATGGTTAAAAAGTTATATGTATCAAGCACTTCATTTATATACTGGAACTTGCAATCACTTCATTACCAAGAGAATCACAAGCAGGAAAAGTCTTAAAATATTAATAACAAGCTTCATACCATGAAGTTCGGCACTGACTCTCTCAAAGCTTTCAGAACTAGACATATCTTCTGCAAAAGGGACCTCCAGGACTGAAACGGGACTATGATAATCGGCATTCTTGGAGCTCTCTGAAGAATCCGGCTCAGCTCCTGGAAACAGCATGGAAGAAGAAACTTGTTTGGGTAGGCCCTCCAGTGGCTCCTGAAACATCATATGATTGCCGAAATGAATTTTGTATATAGTTGAAAAATGCTCTTGTTATTCAATTTAATGGAGTTCACATATTAAACTGATGAAAAAGCAGTACAATCAGTGAAGAATAAATGTGCTGGAAAAATGTTATAGATTATCACAGATGTACAGATATGTGAAACAGCTCTTATAGACACGTGCCAGGAAATAAACTTGCTAACATGGCCCATCACAGAAAACTAAGATACGAGAAGCGAAGGACATTAACAATTAGAGCGTGATCATACAACAGGCTATAATCATTCATTTGGGACTTCATTTTGAGTTGCTTTGACCTTCCATTAGGATCTAATATCAATTACTAAAGAGGCCAAAGAAAACAACTCCAAACAAATGAGGAAAAACATAATTAAAATACTCACCAGTGTAGTAACATTTGAAACAAGCAGTGTGATGCACGACGGCGCTAAGTTCTATTTAAATGTTTTAGATTTCAGTTCACCATTCGAAGGCATGGATTTATTTCAAAACATTTCATGCCCACATCTTCTTTTTAAGTGTCAGTATATTCTAAATATGTAATAACATATCAATCCCAAATTGTAAGTTGTGTAATTTTGATGAGATCTATTGCTTGCTTATTACCTCCACGAACATGGAGTTATCACACCAAACTTCATGTCTTATACAAGTTAACAATCCTAAGAAGTTGGCAAGAGATGATTTAGAAAATGGAATAACATGCAGTAAGGCTTTGGGTTCCATCTTGAAAGGTCAACGTATTAAGAGGAGCAACCCAAGCACTTACACATTGTTTAATTATTTTATAATCTTTCGATCTGAAATTTATCCTTTAACATGCATATGGGGTTTTCTGTTTCTTTTTCTTTTTTTCTTTTGTTTTTGAAAATCAAAAAATCATTTATGTGAAAGACAATTAAATACTTTCTCATATTGCTCAATCTCATCCATGATCAACCAAATAACTAGTTATAGCTTATTCCACATATCCAAATAGGTTCATAGGGTTTTCATGAGGCACACACATTTTAGCATAAAGATTTAACCCTTTTGGAAGCATTGTGGAAGTTTAGAAATACAAAGCCAAACCACAAATCTAAACCATATTTTGTTTCTGATGATACATGCCTATATGCTTGAAGGAGAGAGATTCTACAAATGCCTAAAAACACCGACTAGGATGAGGGAGGCTGAGTATCCAAGTTACACTCCACTTCTTTGTACCAGCATCTTGTTGAGGGGAGTGCACGACTCCAGGATGGCCTTGTCTAGATGCAGGCAAATTCTACTATCAGACCATATAAATGAAGTAGAAGCAAGCATAGTCTAACATCCTACAAGACTGGAACTAATGTCTTTACTTTATCACGATTTAACTCAAAAGAGTCGTTTCGTATATTTTTATGGTTTTTAGTACTATATAAAGAGGAAACTGTGATATAGATTATAATTTGCAATGATGAAAAAGAATGGAAGTCAGATAATACAGCATTCATGCAAAAATAAGGTAAAGTGCTGTGAAATTGAACCCAAATCATCCTCATCAGCATTGTGTTAATTCATCTTAGCCCTTGTTTGATACAACTTATTCAAAAAATCATTTTTCTCCACCTCAGTTTTCAACCACTCATTACATTGATCATTACATTGATTTGACAAGCTTTTTCGTTTTTGGACATTCTCTTTAGTTCTCAATCACACATCGAAACATAAATTTTTCAATAATTTATCAGTCAAACACTTAAAGGATATATATTAGATTAGAACTTGTAGACAGCTAAATCTGACACTCATGCAACTAATCAGCTGCTTCCAGGAAAGCAGCTTCCAGGAAAGCAGAAGGCGTTCACAGATTGACTTGAAAGAAATATTCATCTGACACATTCTTGGCATTTCACCTGGGGAACTTGGGATGAAAATGAACCAGAAATACTCCCTCCGTCCCAATTATATAGGCCCATTTGATTTTTCACACGGATCAAGACTCTTATTGGAAAAGGAAACAATCAAATGATATTCCTACTTTACCCTTATTTGAGTCTAAAAATTGTTGGAATTATCAAATGACTTTAAAATGTGCACACTAAATGAGGGTATAATAAGAAAAAGAAAAAAGGGCCAAATTAATTGGGACAAAGGAGTAATACGGGCAGGAAAAGGATTTCCATGAAGAGGACGTGCTTCTATAGCACAAGAAGGTGCGGTGGTTTTATGCCGAAGGGACAATAACTAGCAAACATAAGCCTTATGCGCTTATCGTAGTTCGATGCACGGTTATTTCAAGAAAAAGAGAAAAGAGGAACTCGACCCTACTCAGTGAGATGAATATGGACCACTGAAAATGTTAAAACGTAAAACAAAATAAAATGATATAAAAAGGAAACACTATTACAAGTTGCATGCATGTAGCATTATTGAATTTGCTAAATGAAAGCAATTTTCGAACCTGGAAGCTAGGATCCTCTTTGTCAGTATTTTTGTCCTTTTCTACCTCTGAAGATGATCGCTTCAAATGCATCTCAGAGGATTTTGAAGACGAGATTGAAGCCCCATGTTTAGTAGCAGTCTTTGCATCAGGAACAAGAATTGTATAGGTGGTACTCTTTGCAGCAAACTGAGATGTGGACTGCTGTTCTTTTGGGCTTGTTTCAAAGTCATTCTCTGCTTTGATCTCAAAATTGGATTTGGTCAAAGAGTTTGTTCTATTGGTGAAGCTGTGATGACAAGAAGATTTCTTACTCTTGCATTGCAGATCTTTTGACGAAGTATCTCCCTTCCAACTTAGGTTTCTGTTTACCAACTCACGCGTACTGCAATTGACAGAGTCATTATGCAGCAGATATTGATCTTCAGCAAGAGCTACAGAATGTGCTCTTCTTCTGCGACTTTTGCCACTCATAGAGGACGGAGGAAGGGACTTTGATCGAGCTGAAATTCTATTGTACCCATCCTTCCAACCATCTGTATGGCCAATATGCAGAGGAACGTCCTGAATATCAGCTTCATTGTTTCTTGTATGAGTTTTCCTATCAAGACCTACCTTGCCAGTGAAATGTTTAGGCCTCGTTTCTCTATCAGGTTTGCCAAGCATATCACCCAGAGTGCCACCGTTACCAGCCACTTCAAAGTCTTGATATCTTTGGGTCCTCTTCCACCTATCAGATAGTCTCTTTTTCGCCTCCCAATTTACAGCTGACTCGATTGACCCAACAGGTGAATGTTTACACCGGTTATTACAGCATGTGGAGTTTCTAGATGACAATTTAAACACCTCTAATTCACTTGCAGAATCACTTTCATAAGCATCATATGAACTCTCATCTCCAGCATATCCTCTGACTCCAGAAGATGTTTGATCAATGAATCCATCACAACCATCCCTCATTCGCCTAGTAATTTCCCTAGCAATTTCTCTGGCATCCCTTGACAAGGGCTTCAAGGATCCGACATCATCAGATGAATCTCTTCTTTTCCTCAATGGCATGTCAGGACCTCCGAAACTTGTATAATCTCCAAGCTTCATAAAGTTGGAGGGGTAATCATGCGAGTAATCAGGTGATGAAGTAGATGCACCCGAATTCTGCAACTTTCTAAGGTTTGGCTTCAGGACAACAATCCTCGTGGGAAGAGAGTTTCTGCCTTCCATCTCATCCAATTGAATCTTTGGTGACTTGCAAGAAGTATGAGATCTATGGCGATTCTGTTGGTGGAGTAAAAGGCCATCTTCTCGTCGCTGGTGAGAGATCATGTCATGTTTGCATGAAAACTCTCTCTCTGATTTCCATGCTTTGGCGTTGCATTCATATAGTGAAGAATTTGATGGCTTTAGAACTTCTGTATGACCATGTGGACAACTGCAAGGATCAACTTCTAGAAGCTTTTCGTCAGCAGGAAGACGTTGTGCATTTTTAAACTTCTGCTGAATGAGTGAAGACTCGTGTTTGGTAAGCTTCGAGTTAGCACTCCATCTTGACGAATAATGCTGACTTGCAAATTGAGATGCTTCCACATCTTCATATACATCTTTGAATTCTTGCTGCTCCATTGAGGTTCTCCTACATGATTGTCCATTTAGCAGTTGGCCATGCTGGCTATCAGAAGAACTCTTTTGTTGCCTATGAACATGTCGTGGAGATGGCAGCCCGTCCAGACCCATCAATCTGGCAATTACACTTGGGGTACGTCTTTTCACTTCAGTTTCTTTTGACATTTCTTCAGCTAATAATTTCTTCATTGGTGTTCCACTGGTTTGTCTTGAAGAGCTCTGCCTCAGCTCAAGCATGAACTGCATCAGCCACTTTTAGGTTATTAGTTACTAAGAGTCACTACGTGCAAAAAGGGAAGTTCTAAAAAGTATATTTGCGTGTGAATGCCACCATTAACCATAACAAGATATTCTGCGAGCTAACAAATCATACAGATCAAAGACCTGTACACACACCTTATCAGTTGCACAAGTTCCACCATGAGTTCGAGAATCAGAAGACAGTCTTGGAGCCACTTTGTAATTCTCACTTTGTCGAATTCCTAGAGAAGTCCAAATAACAAGAAATTGATTACACATTTGCCATTGCAAGCTATGTATCTGTGATCACTCTGAAGAAATCTGTCAAATGGAAGAGTTCTCTAGATCCAAATATCAAAATAGATGGATTGTCCACAAATAAAACTAATTAAATCAACTGTGACAACTAAATCAATTAATTGGACAATGGAAAACAACATCCAAAATTATCCTTTCTCAGTCTAAACATATAAAATATAGGTTGACTGAATCATTTTAGAAATTAGGAACACCCTGGGTTAGATAGTATTTGAAGGAAAATATGAGTAATACCCAGCAAATAAAATCAATCATAAGAAGAAAATTCTATAGAAAAGGAACATAATAATAACGATACCATAACAATGCTGAGTCCCTGTTTAATTCCACTTGCGAAAAGACACTTTTGCAAAAGCACGTTTAATGACGATAATAGACTCAAACCCTTATGTAAACTTTACGTTTAACGACAGCCATACATGGAAATTAAACAGCTCAACAAAAAATTATTTTTTACTGCTTAGTGGAAACAGATTTTCTATTGACAAAAAGTTCAAGCAAGAAGCATGCCAAGGAGAAGGAAAAAAAAATATGTATATATATATATATATATATAATAATAATAAAATAAATAATAAAAAAAAGGAGGAAAACACAATAATTTCATTACACTTTAGGATTGTCGTGAAAGTAACAAACATACTAAGCTCATTAAACTTCTTCCTCAGCTTCTTTCCTTCTCTTATCACCGAAGTTAAGAAAGAAGTGAAAGAGTGAAAGACTATGACTATGACTATGAGTGGTTAACGCAAACTTCGGGAGCTAGATTGAAACATTTCGCAAACATTACAAATTTAGGTAAAACCATCACGGCGAAGGGGAACTAAAATTGAAGATTTCTAGTTTCCTTCTAATTTTCAGAGATCTACAAATTCTTTCTGAAGAGGAAAACAAGCTAAAGAAGAACAAAATTCAGTGATTTTCTCTGTTTCTCACATAATCCAATTATCGCAGAGATAAAACTCATTAAACCAAACTCAAACAGAAAAATCGAAAACCATATCACAAAAGACCAAAACTCGCTTCTCGGATTAACAAAATGTCTGCAAAATTCGTTTTACCTTCAACAATAGTAGCACTCTTGGACTTCCTATGCCGAGCTCTCTCCATTTTCTTTTCAAAAATTCAAATGCCCAAAGAGACAAAAGCAAACTAAAAAGATAAAGGAAAATAGTTTTCTTCTCTTTTAAAAAGAGAAAAAGAGAAACGGCGGTTTCCAGGAAGCAAAAGAAAATCAAAAACTAGATCGGAATTATCGGCATAAAGCACGACACGACAGTGCCTCGAAAACCAACACCATTAGACCCTAGCAGCCTAGCTCGTTAAACTCTTCAGCTCATTTTAAACACCTGCACCAAAATTTCAAAAGGAAAAGTTCAAAATCCGGTAGATCTTCTATTTAAATACTGAAATGAACGAGCACATTCTAGAGGCAGTTTCTGTATGTTTGCACCTGTACAAAACTCACCCGTGCGAAAGTGTCTGTGTGAGAGAGAGAATGTATACATGAGAGAGAGATGGTGTGTGTTTGTGAGGACCTAGACATATAATTATAACTTTTGAGGGTGGAAACCGTGAAAGTATCTGTGAGAGAGAGAGAGAGAGAGAGAGAGAGAGAGAGATACATACATGTAGCTATGGAGAGAGAGACCAGTGAACATTAATGGCTGTGTGAGAGAGAGAGTTTTTGAATTGAAGCTATAATTCAAAAATATCAAAACAAGTAGTACTCTGAACAGTGTTATTAAGATCTAGCGTGTTAGAATTTGAAGTAAAATTTTATGGATTTTAATTTAAAATATGAGTGGCGGTGAGTGAAATTAAATTGTAAAAATTATATAGTATATATAAATTTCATAAAGTATATGGATGTGATTAATTTGATTAAACTAAAATTTAAAAAAGAATGTATGAAAATTTATAAAAAAATTATAGGCTAATATGCACTAATTTTGAGTTTAAACAGATATAAAAATTTGTTGTTATATAAAATAAAAATGCAAAACATGTAAAGCGGCAAATTCTAGAAATAGACACATCCGTTATAGTGGATTTGTTCTACTTCCCACGTGGGGTACCATCCTCGCCACAAGACCTTCCTCACACACGTCATTGAAAAGTAGTTTTTATTTTTTTATTTATATTAAGTTAGATTAATAATACATAAGAATCTCTCGATGGATCCCACAAGCCTGCACGAATTTTTTTCCCATACTATGAGTACAACAAAACATCACTATCCATTATAGATAGATTATACTTATCGAATTGGATATTAGCATACCCAATTCGTATCCAATCCATTTACACCCCTGATTGCAATTGAGAACATAAACTTTTTATATGCACAAATTAGTCGTAAGATTTAATAATTTATTACAAATAGGGTTTAGTGATACAATAAAAATTACATAACTCTTAAACTTCTAAAATTAAACGACTTTCATCTTCAAGACCGCATCCTACCTCACCCCTTTTTTTCGTCGGCAAAGATTGTCAGTGGTTCAAACCACCACCAGAGCAGACCTATTGGTGGTTCGACCACTAGCACATTTGCTAGTGGTAACCACTAGTAGAGTTGTTGGTGGTTGCTCTATCGAAGTTCGCCAACGAAAAGTGGGGGTGGGGTGTGTTGTGGTGTGGGTATTGAAAATGAGGGTTAAGTTGTGTAATTTTAAAAGTTTTAAGATTTTTTTTGTAATTTTTATTGTATCACTCAACCATATTTGTAATAGTTAATAACAATCTTGATCTAGTGCCATCGATGGCACTATATTATGGTGCCATAATTCCAACTGGTGTTGATGTGGCTCTGCCACGTCAATGCCCCTTACTCTATGTGGGGGTTCCTGTTTTTGAAAAAATAATAATAATAATTTTGAAATCTCTCTTCTCGGTTGTCATTGCAAAAGCCAAAACTTGGCCAAGTCATTGCATAAGCAAAAGGGGAAGCTCACACGCCACACCACCACTTCCGGCTAGCACCACATCGCCAACCACCAAAGGGGAAGCTCGAGTTCTAATCTAGTTCCATTGCCTTTAGTAGTAATTCGAATTCAGCCGAGTTCCACTTTTGATTTCGTGCCTTCAGATCAACCAACCGACCGTTGCAACCTTGTACCTTCGGTTGAGAATCCAGAGGAGAAATGGCCAAGTTAAAAGATCTTGGTGGTTTTAGAAATTGCAGTAAGACCTTTCAATTTTTTCCCCTTTAAAATAGGCACTGGGGTAAGCACAGTTGGGACAATGGTACCAGATAAAACTCGAATAACAAATCTTACGATTAATTTGCACATATTGAAATGTTATGTTCTCAATTGCAATAGTTATTTATTTAATTTTATTTAAATAGAAGAGTTTTTTGCCTCAAAAGTTTTCATTTTCCAAGAAAATGTAATCTTGTGGACCGAAATGCAAAAAAAAAAAACTTGATGGGTACTAAAACTACAACATCTTTAAAAGATGGATCCCTCTTACGCTAATTACTCAATTTCAAAGTCTTCTATACCCGAGTTTGTTTAATTGGCAGCGCTGGAACATGTTTACTGTTCTAGCGCTGACGTGTCCTCCACATGGCTGACACACTGGCTTATTTTGGCAAAATACCTTGGGTCAAATTTTAGTCAATCAATAAAGTTTGAGGACCAAATTGCAATTGCAAGTAACCAATTTGATAACCGACCACCTCCCATTCATTTGCACCATCGCGCGACTGATTTCTTCAGTCGCTGGCTATGACAGTGGCCAACGCTCCTAAACTCCACGACCACCAGATGCGTTTTGTCATAGTGATTCCAGATTTGGTCTCCTTTTCCACTAACTCGAAATGGTTGGTCCAAATCGCCGGTCAAAATTTCGGTTTTAAGGTTGGCTATGTCTTCTTTACCATGCTTGCAACTTCCAAGTCAAATTTCTTCCTCGTCCATCCACGTTTTCACCTCAAGTCTGATATCATTGAACTTATCTTGAAGAAAGATTCAAGGATATGGCCTCCGTTGATGTCATCAGGCACTCGTTTGATCGGAAACTGGGGCACTCCGGCGAGTTGGTGGGTGGGCAACGAATTGAGGTGGAAGGGTGGTCGACGGTGAAGTGAAATGGTGGTTTGATGCAAGTTAAAATTCAAATTTAGAGTTTTGTTTTATTTAATGTGTATTTACAATAATGGCCCTCAAACTTTCTCTCCTATTTAAGTAGTGGCATCAGGTATGAGGTGGGCTTGCCACCTAAGCCGCCACATCAGTGCTGCCTCCTTAATAAGGAGGCAGTCCTGATTCCTGATTAGGGCTGCTTCTATACCTCTATTTTATTATTATTTACATATTTCAAAAAACAGGTAATTCTTTTTATTTGTAATTAAATATGACTTGTTATATAGTTTTCCTCAATATTATTAGACTGTGTGGTATATAAAGAACATTACAAAGAAATTTGAAGAATATCATTTTCTAATAGAATGTGTGATTGTATGTAGTAGTATTAAGAAAATGTCTTCTTTTTTTTTTTAATTATGAAGGAAATGTAGGAAAAGAGAATTGAACCATTAACTTAAGAAATAATAAACAAATCTGAATGTCTTTAGACGGTTTTAATTCGATACTCACATATGGACATCCTACAGTATCTATATATAGGTGGATGAGTGCCATATACCCTCTTATCTTTATAAAAATTTATATTATCGATCAATTTATATATGAACACCGTAACACACCTACATATAAATATCGAATCAAAACCGTGTCACCGGATGATAGAAGTCTCGATTGAAAATGTTTAACATTTTCAAAATTGTGACCTAGAAACGGCAGTATACTGTACTATCTACAATTCTGCATAGGTCATTTGACTTTTTCGACCTCCTTATATATTTTAGTACATGTTTATGCGTCTGTGTACCCACATGGACATATTTCGGACAAGCAGTAGCATCCACGAATTATTAATGAAGGCAGACGATGACAAAAGGATTGGGATAGATTGTTTGGTGCCTTTTAACATAATAGGACAAAATATTACTACTGCATTGTATGTGCGACTGCATGGGAGTGTGCTCGTAAAAATCAATGTCTTAAATTACGGGCAAAATGACAACCGGCCAAGAATCTTCAATTGTACACCTCCTTGCAATTATATATATATATACGAGGGTGATCAGTTGCACCCGGGTGCTCCATATTATGGAGCACCCAGGCCACGTGTCAGGAGCACAGCTGCAAGAGGAGAGAATTTCAATTTTTAAAAGACGTCAGGGACTAGTATGAAATTTCCATCTTCCTTCTTTGAATTCTCTTGAACGCCATTTTCACCGCTCGAGGTTCAATCGGCTTCAACCACCGTCCGCGACGGCCTTGGATCTAGTAGCAATCCAAGTATTTTCACGCATTCAACCCCTAATTTATCCTCCCCAATTTCGCCACCATGACCAGCCGAAGGTTGCCGGAAAGCCATCGCCTCCGGTGTGAACATCTTGCCGCCTCATTTTTCTATACCAAGTGCTCCACTTTTCGGCCTCTTTCTCCAATTTGACGTGATTCAATGTTGGACCCAAGCATATAGTTTTCAATTGAAGATATAGTTTTCAACTTTTCATACCCAAGCATTAAAGACGAAAGAAAATGGAAAAAAAAGTTGTGCCGATTGAGAGTAGTGAAAATGGCGTTTCCAGCGAGCTCCAGGGTGGTGGCTGTTTTTTACAGATGGGCGGTTGGACCTTCAGATGGTGGGTGTAAAGCTAATTGGAAATTGCATCACTGGTCCTTGGTGTTTTTCAAATTTTGAAATTATGGCACCGGCCATTCTCTTGCAGCTGTCTTCCATTGCTGCTGACACGTGGTCTGGGTGCTCCATATTATGGAGCACCCGGGTGCAACAGATCAGGCCTGTATATATATATATATATATATATATATATATATTAACCGGTGAGAATCGTATTACCCTTGGAGTTACCACTGCGACAACCCGAATGATCTCACCTCATTGCAATGTTAGCTTGTAAATTTGACATTGCTTTCTTTTATGACAAAATTAAAAATATTTTTTTAGCAAAAATACATATTCAAAAATAGGAAAGTCACATTATGAAGAAGAAAAAGAACATTTATAAGAGAGATGCTATTGAAAATAAGTGTAAAGACTTAAAAAAAAGAAGAAGAAAGAACGAAAATAAACACAAAGAAAGTACTTATGTAATAATGTCAAATATTAAAAATATCTAATATTCATATGAAGTTTGATAGTTTATATATTTTGTCAAGTTGACAATATTTTGTAATTGAATCTACGTACGAGCCTTTAAAGTTGATCGATTAAAAATACTTACAACTATTTTATTATTATGAAAACATATAATAATTAATGAATGACATAAAATTTATACATTATATATTTGACATCATTATATTTGCATTACTTCTAAATCAAATAGTCATTACATGATATCACTTATCAATATTTATGACATCTATTTACATAATATCACTTATCAATATATCAATATTTATGACATCTATTATATTAATTTTACTAAATTTTTTCTATTTAAAGACAAAAAAATCATTATAGATAATACTTGTTGTGCACCATATCATTGTTCCTTTTGTCTAACGCTTTGAAAGAAAGCAACAAAGTCTAAAAGAAAGAAAAGGAAAATGTTAACCTAATCATAATATTATGTTGTTTCTAATTGTGCCAACCTATGATAAATTATTGTTATTTTTAACCTTTACCATTGTCAACTTAACCCATTACCCATGTAACAACTTCTAGAATAGGCACAACTCACAAGCATCCCAACCTAACATGAATTATTATTTAATCGTAAAGATGCTTTATTATGGAATTAATTCTACCACTCTACATTTCTTAATTAATTAATACAACGTTATTCAACTTTATTAATATCTTCATGCAAGTGGTTTAAAATGGATTTCAAAAGTGTCCCTTTGCCTCAAGTAGAATTGAAATAGTACTTCTACATATGAGAAGCATGCACAAGTCGTAACAAGTTGAATACACTTAATTATGCAGACAATTGAAAAAACAAAAATTAAACTTGATGCAATAAATAGTATCGAAATTCGATATCACTATATGTATTATTCAAAAAAATTATAGAGATAGTGATATTACTTAAAATGTATAACCATAATAAAACAAGAAAGTAAAATCTTCTATAGAAATTATAGGTGATCAAGCGACCATCTGGAGCCCCAAATTATATTTTTTTAATTTGTTTTTAAGAAAAAAAGACTCTAAAAAGTCTTTTTTTAAAAGAAAAATGTTCTATATCAAATTTCACCTAAAATTCACAACATCTCAAAACCAACCCTAACTTACATTATGTGTGACAATTCAAGCTAGGTTCAGTCCCCACTCCCTTGCCTATATATATTATGATTAATGGGAGGAGTGGCCCCACCAACCCCCCACCAATCAGGGGAGAACCAGTACCCACTGTGGGTAGAATGTCCTACCCACAGTGGGTAGGAGATCATTTTCAATATTATCATATAGTAATAATATATATATATATATATATATTTATGGTGGACCAAATTTACACAATATAGGATACTCTACTTTGAAGAGAAGGGGTGCTGTTTAACTGAATAATTTTGAGTTAAATGCCATCGTTAAAGAAAAGTCATAGTAAAAGCTAGCTAATGGTCCTAGTTAAAGTAACCTATCCATGCATATCCACCAAGACTTACTTTTGAATGCCCTTTAGGCCTTGTTCTATTTGGTGTTAACCAAATTCGCACGCAATTCCGTATATCTCATACTCATTTTCAACCACACACACATTTCCCAAAATAATATTAACCACACATTTTTACACGGAATACCGTGCGGAACAACTAAACCCCCAATCAAACAAGGCCTTAGTTAGCGAGGAAAATTCAGTCAAACCAAGATTAATTAAACAATAATATAAAATTGAAAATTAAATAAGTTAACTAGTGGATGACAATGAATTAAATTAAGTAACAACGAGAATTTATGTTTCGACTCTAATTTTACTAAGGTGTGATAATGTTCCGGTGCACCCGGGTGTGTCATAGCTTATGGCACACCCGGGTGATTTTCTCCCTCGTCCGGATTCCGTTTTGAAATCCGAAAATTTTGTTGAATGCATCACGACGAGACGGAGCTCTAGCAATTTGGAAAAAAAAATTTGGACACTGTGGCGGCCCGTGGTGACCAGTCAAACATCAGTCAAAGTTTTTGGTTAATTTTGGCCAAAAACTTTGACCGATCTTTGACCGGTCACTACGGGTCGCCACGATGTCCAAAATTTTTTTTCCAAATTGCTGGAGCTCCGTCTCGTCGTGATGAATCCAACAAAATTTTCGAATTTCAAAACGGAATCCGACAAAAAATCACCCTATGTGCCATGTATGGCACACCCGGTGCACCTAACATTCTTTGTGATGTCCAACCTACCCTTTAAAACTCCAAATTGAAGGGTGAGTTCCTCCAATCCATCCTCAAACCTCTAAAAAATGGGGTGGGTGTTATAGTAGCACCGCAAATTTGAAGTGTTACTGTAGCAAATCCCAAATTTTGGAGTTTTAAAGATTTTTCAATTTTGTCCCTTGAATTTGTACTATAAATATCCTATTTTTTGTATTGAGTTATTAGTATTGTTTGTATTTAAATTAGTTAGTGTACTATTACTTATTTCAATTAATTAATTGTGTAATTTTTTTAGATTATTTTTAAAATTAATGTAATAATATTTGTAAAATGACTTGTTTGGTTGTGAAATATTTTGTTTAAACAAATCAATGTAATAAAAATATCTTTATTTTGTGACTTGAAAATAATTTACTTTGTTAAAAATATTACGATAAATATGTAGTTAGGTCCACTCGACATAATTAGTTGTTCAATTTACTTGACAAACTTTTTTAAAAAATCGACCAAGCAATACATAAATCTTTATTATCTGTAGAAGTACTAGTTAAAAAACAATGAGAAGAAAACTCAAACAACAACATCTAACTAAATGAAAATTATAAACCAATATTAACGAAACACCACAAACATGGTACAAACACAACAAGATAAACAAAAACATTTAACGAGATGAAAATTAAAAACCAACATGATCATAGAGGATGAACATGATGTTGAGGCTCTAATTAGAGAATGGATATAAGCGCCAAGCCCACAAGTTGAGATAGCTACTGATGAGACTCATTTTAATGAGATTATTGGTCGCCATAAAAAGATTAGGGACAAAGATGCTCATTATGCACTCCGAAATGCCTTAATTGAACATTTGTGGGAAGAGTACTCTAATTCAAATAATTAAAGTACTATGTCCAATCTAGTCTAAGTATTGCTAGCATTCTCGATGGTGCATGTTTATTTAGTTCTCGTTTCCATCACGAAAAATTCGAATTATGGTAGTATTTTATGTTTTCGTATGTTCGATTGTGTGTCTATTTCAATTTAACGAATGAAATATTTTACATACTTGATGGTGATTTTTACAAAATATGTAATGAAGTATTCAGATAAATGCTAAAATTTATTATTTAAATCAATAAGTAATTAAAATAATGTAAAGTAAGAAACAATGTTCATTTCATATAATATATTTAGAGTGTTGGGTTGGAGAAGAAACTGTAAAAGAGAGGGAAAAATTATATTTTAGAGTGTTAAATAAAGTTTAGCATTGGAGATGCTCTAAAAGTAGGCATTACAATACGCTCCCGCTCTCCTACACACTCTTACATGCACACACTCGTGCACACTCGCGTTCAAAAATTCGTGCGGGGCATATAACCCTCGCCTTCAGGGGGACAGTTATGTATTAGTCATATCACTTATCGTAGATTCCAAAAAATAAAAAAAAAAAAAAAAAATTTTTTTAGATGACGTGGCGTCACGTGTAGGAGTGTGCACACTCTCCTACACACTAGTTTGTAGGAGAGTACTAGCGCATTACAATAATGTAGTTTCTTAAATTCTTCATGCTTTTTATTCTACGTGCTTGCCATCTCCAATGCAAATATGAAATGCAGTGATGATGTGGATGAGAGAAATAGAGAAAAAATGATTATTTTAATTAGAGTGGAACTGAAAGAGGAGTTAAAAAAAGAGGAAAAAGTTAAAAAAGAGAGGGATGAAAATAAATTAAAAAATAATAATACTAATATAGTCGTCGAAAAATTTTATATGGATATCTATTTTTAGACATGGTATGGGAATTTATGCAAAAAAGGCGGAGAAACAATGAGGTAAATGAGACAAAAGTGATTAAGAAAAAGAAAAATGAATAAATATGGAACCCCTTTACAATTGTATCCATCTCTCTCTAGAATCAAAATTGATAATTGATATTTGCATTGGAGATGGCTAAATAGTATCAACTGTAGTTATGTCTATCATCACCTCAAAGAAATTGTAACAAGTAAACGTATGCTCAAGGTTCACCCACCAAAAGGGGCGATATGATTGATTTTTTAATGGTTTTTAATGGATTTTTATGTAAAAAAAGAAGAGAGAGAATGAGTAGAGTTAAATGTTAGAAATTTGTGTAGTATATATAGGTCCTGCGAGATACGTAGAGTTATTGATTTAGGTAAAGAAAGAATAGATAAAAAAATTTTAAAATATTTTAAAATTTCAACCCTATCACATGCTAAGTTTAGACATTGTTACTAACCCCTTGACCGAAAACTTGCCACGCGTTTAATAGATTGCAAACCACTTTCCGTTAAGTACTTACACTCTAAAATCGATTTTGAGAAAATTAATAATAAAATAATAATAAAAAAAACGATTTTTAGCTTTAAATAGCCCAAACAACACAACTATATTGTATTTTCGCAATTTCTAATGCCTTCTAATAAACTTATTTCTAATGCATGCTACAATATGGAATCATAGAAGTTTGCTTCTGGCCTTGAAAATCGTAGAGCCTGAATGAGTCACACTCTATACCGCATCGGTGTTACTATTATGACTGAATTAAAATGAAGAAATAAAATTGGGAGCGAGGGGGCTAAGATGCTGAGACAGCGTGTTTAACGAAACATTAAAATATAAAAAATGCCTTGTAACTTTTTAAAAGAAGTTACAACATTATCTTGACAAAGTCCTTGTTGTTACTTGTTAGCATCCATTTTGCTCGGATGATCAGGTCATTTTCCATGAAAAATATTTGCAACAAACACACAAGTGAGAAAATAATTTCTTTAATTATTTAACTTCTTAAAAAATTACTACTTGTTTAAATTTATTTTTAAGGACGCTTCTCCACAAAATATATTACTTTTCATTGCTTGCAATTAATTTTTAACTCCATGTTCTCTAATACACGACTTGAATTGCAAACTTAGGCCTTGTTTGATTGGGGGTTTAGTTGTTCCGCACGGTATTCCGTGTAAAAATGTGTGGTTAATATTATTTTGGGAAATGTGTGTGTGGTTGAAAATGAGTATGAGGTATACGGAATTGCGTGCGAATTTGGTTAACACCAAATAGAACAAGGCTTTAAACTCATGCTCACTTGCCCAGAGCTTAACTTCCTTGGTACTTAATAGTCACCTATTGATGATAGACGATAGTTAAGATATTAACATACTTTTTTGTTATATACATATAATTTTATTTTACCTCTTTAATTCTATTTGAATTTCAAACTAAACTCACGCCCAGAGCTTGACTTGTTAGTACTTAGTAGTCGCCTATTGATGTATATGATAGTTAAGATATTAAACTTTTTTATTATATATAATTTTATTTTACCACTCTAATCCCTTTGATATAAAAGTATGTATCACAGAACAAAGCTCTATGCAATCGTTAAAATTGTTGTCACTTATTACCTGTTTTAAAGCGTAAAAAAACCTTGCATAAAATGCAGTGTAAAGTATAAGTCAAAAGCTTTAAAGAAAAACAAACAAAAATGCCAAAAATGTGAAGAATTACGCTTAAGCGCAAATAAAACGCAGAACATATCTCCAACACTTTTTCGCACTCTTCTGTTATGTCAGCATGTAAATTAAAATATATTTTTATGAATAGAAAAAGAGAATTAATAAAATTAAATAATAGAAATTTAATAATATAAATAAACCCTATAAAATATATAGATGTAATTTATTTAATTAAATTTAAATTTTAAAAAATAAGAAAAATAATATATTTTAATATGTATGCTAACTTAAAACATTGCTTATCACTACCCCACCCAACTTTACAGAAGACGAGAAATTTGAAGCAAACAACAAACATATTTATTTATTACCCTATGGCCTAGGGATATATAGGTTAGACTTCTTATCAACATGATGGCTTTCAAGGTCCATTACCAGTTACGTGCTATAATTGTACAATAATCGAAGCCCTACACGTAGGAACGTTGAAATTACAGCCTCTTCGAGCCAAAAAGTCTGCCGAAAATTCTTATCAACGTATAACATAACCCCATTTTTATTTTTTCATACTCCCTATACTTTTGATAATGAGTTTGTTAATTTTCAGATATAAACTCTTAACATTCACGGGATCCAAGGCAAACTGTCTTGCGTTCAACTATAGCTGAAAGTAACATAATAACTCATATTCAATTACTTATATTATAGCAATGTTAGGTGTATGCAGTACACCCATTTGGTGTAAGCCCCTCTATTGGAGAGGCAAACCCTACCAAAATAGGATGGCAATATTGACATGTTTCATCCCCCCTCTATTAGTGGGGTGCACAAAGGTGCCCACCAAATGGTTTGCATTGCAGGAATTCACTTCACCAAAGCGACTGAGAGGTGTACATATATTGGTTGGGTGGGGTGGTAATAATAATTCTTCCCTACCAGTAGATCCCACCCTCCTATTAGAAGGGTGTATGTACACCAAGGTGTGCACATAGCATTGCTCAAGAATAATCCTTTCCTGGTCAACACAAAATCCAGACTACATTTCGGGTTAAATGGACCATTTGAAGTTAATAAACTCCTGATCTACACAAGAAACAAACTAAGTCCTCTAGTCAAATGGACCAGAAGAATGCCTGTGTTCAACCTCAACCACAAGTAATTTCATTATGCTGATAAGAAAAACATGAAAATTTACACACTAATTTTATAGGAAATGAGAATACCCAACAAGGTACCAGTATCTGTTACTTACAATACTTCATATACCAGGTCTAAGCAATATCATTAAAGACAAGAGAACTTGATATCGAACCCAATACCATGAATCTTGATCCTCCATTCTCGAGAACTACCTGTATAATAATCTGTACACGTACAAAGATGTATATCCAGAAAGACATTAAATACGGTCAAACAGCAGAATAACCTAAAATCCATTTTCTTAGCTCTAACAAAGAAAATAAGAAACGCCAACTAGATATGTTAGGTGTTCCCATTTTCCAGCAATTACATTATTAGGTATGAGGTCAAAGTTCTGCTATCGCACAGCTGTTAGCATCCAACAATAATGTCAAGATACTGTTCATCAGTATCTAACCCAACTACAATAATTTTCTAGCCGAGGAAAAATCATTGAAATGATGTCTATGTTAACTAGATTGTTACAAGGAACAACCATAATGAGGAAGTCAATAACAGAGAATACAATCATGTTGATGATCTTAGCAGATAGTCAGTGATTATTCAGGAAGAAAATTTTCTTGCATTTTAATCAATTTCCTTGTCTATTGAGGATTTATTAGGAGAAGGCTTGCTATATTTCTCCTCTTTGCCCTCCTTTCCTGAGTCTTTCCCACTTTCTCCTGTCTTCCCTGACCTATCGTAACTCTCTGCACTCCGATGATAACTATGATTATGCGGGCAAAAAACTAAAGTTTTAAGAGAAAACACAGCTTATGTCTATCTTGCAGCCAAATCATTTGCCCTCAAGTTCAAACATTACAACAAGAAGTCACTGAGACAGTAAAGCTTCAGTTGAGCAATGAGAGGGCTTACATCACAATCCCAGAGCCACATTGGAGTCTACTAAAACCAGAAGAGAATACACAAAATAAGCCCAATTCTAACAATTAAAAACAAAATAACATTTTTTCAGTTGGTGTTACCCTACATCTACCAAAGGATCCTATGAAATTAACTCTTTTTGGAACACATCACACTTGTCATAACTTGTTATGCTCGTGTTGCATTGCTCTCGAGAACAAAAATTTACATAGAAGTTGTTTATAAGAAACTAGGCCAAAGAAGCCCACTGGCAAAAGAATTGCAATTTTAACTAAAGCCCAAATCCTGTTTGGGCGTCTTTGATAATTAATAGAACTTGCGCACCCGTATTGGCAAGGTCGGTGACGGCCAGTTGACAAGCTACCACCCTGTATACAACATCACTTTGTATTGTAAACAGTAACATAGGTGTAATGTTGATTGTTTCCAGTTAGGATGATGGTGAATATAGTAGCACCTAAAAACCCAAGAAGATGGGAGGAAGAAATTAAGACTGCTAAGTTACTTCACCTGAAAATTTTCTAAACCACTTCTCACTCCATGCATATGTAAAAGGAACAAGAAGACATCTAAGAAAAACCATAACGTATTGTTGAAATCACATGCTTTGTCCTTTCATTTTGCATAAGAGCATAGTTTCAACCACATCCCATTTCTATGTTCTTTTAGACTAATGAGACCAAGAAATGGTGAAACTAAGGTATGTTAAATGGAGGTTATTAAGCAAAGGCCGCAAGCATATATTAGGCACAAGTCATTAGATGAACTCAAAGAATCATTCAATGGAGGTAATTAATTTATCTGTGACTAAACCAACAGAAGCCATAATTAACAAGCAATTAATATAACGTCAGACGAAATAAAGTAACAACAATGTTATTATTTGGCATTCCTATATCTACCTGAAGATCAAACCGAACCAACTACTTTTGGACCACATCAGACTTGTCATAACTTGTAGTACCCATCTTGCATTGCTCTCACAAACAAAAATTTGCATACAGGCCATTCATAGTAAACTAGGCCATAGACGTCCACTGGCAAAAGAGGGCAATTCCAGTCTTGGCTAAAGCCCATATGCTATATCCTGTTTAGGCATCTTTGTTAACTAATAGGACTTGCAAATTTGCATGGGCAAGCTCAGTGACCTGTGTCAAAGCCTCTGTAAGGCTGGTTGACAAGCTACCTCCCTGTATATGACATCACTTTGTATTGACAGTTGAAATGCTGATTGTTCATGTTTTGGGTGATGGTGCATATAGTAGCAGTGCTAAAAACCCAGGAAGATGGCAGTGAAGAAAGAAATATCAATACGAAGGTTATGCAAAAATAAACAGTGCCATATATATAATCTTAAGGAGAGCAAGGATATATAACTACATCACCCACACATCACAGAACAAGCAAACTTTTAAATCCTCTACATTTTCCCAAAAACCATGGTACAGAAACTAACTCCTTCCTTAACTACATCCATTGCTCTGTTCATTCGATATCTAATTAACTTGCAGCAAACAAAACACTACCACCAAAAACAATGAAGACGAAACCTAATACCAAAAACATGGGTAAAGATCTTGACAGAGAAACATCACTATACCATACCCATTTGCTTAAGGCTTCCTTGCAGCTCTTTCATCCCATGCTTTCGGAGCAAGGATTTTCGTAGCAAGCATACTGGGATAATAAAATTTGGCAAAGGGGTGTTTCTTTGTGACAAATTTTCTATACATTTCAAAACTCTCCTCTGCCTCTTCTTTTTTCTCCAAAGCAATATAAGTCAGAGCCCGAAAGAAATACAGACTACAATCAATTGGATATTCCTTCTCCAATTCATCATATATATTCATGGCCTGGTCATAATTCTTCTGGAGAACCTTTATTACCGCAGACATAAGCTTTAAACCCCTACAGTCGGTCTTGTTCAACTTGAGCGCCTTCTCCACCTCCTTTGAGGTTTTCTTTAATTCCTCAGAATCTGCGTGAAGAGCTGTTGTTACTCGAAAAAGATCTATATCCAGCTGCAGATAAAATACCAGTCTGGCCACTTCGATTTCTCCATTCTTAGCACTGAAATCAACTTGCAACACCTCAACGTCTGAAGAAGTGGCCTCCGTCTCGGCCTTCCCAACAGTTGCAGGAGGTGAAACAGCCCAAGCTAACGCAGGTTTTACAGTGAAACAAAACCCCGAGATGAAGATAACAGCTGCAGTAATGGCAGTGACGAATCCCGTTTTAATGGGGGACAAAAGGGAGGGATTTCGGGCAAAATCGAAGAACGGCGATGGTTGATTAGGTTTCGAGGTGCCAAACAACGGTGTAGGAGGAGATGAGGCTGCTCTTGTACGGGTGAGAGAAAGAAGAGGGAGAACTCGAGGCGGGTTTCTGAAGTAGAGGGGTATGGTGGAAAACGGATGGTGAGAATGCTGTGGGGGAACCGGCGGCAGGTGGCCGCCGGTGGTTTTCCCGGCCGTACGGTTCAGCGCTAACATAGTTGAGAGTTTTCAATCGAGAAGTAAAACCGGCAATAGGAATGGATGTCTTCGGAGCAACGCTGCAAAATGGAGTCAAAACGGCGTGACTGTGCAGTGCGCAAGCAGATGCCGTTTCAGCAAGGCCCCACTTATATTTTTTCAAAAAATTTGTTTATTCCGTTTAAGTTCTTTTTCCTTTTTCCTCGTTGTGTATTTCTTTGAGTAATTATTTGTGGTACAATATTTTCATATTGTCTTTAACTAGTATTACCCCCGTGCATTACACGGGACAATTAAGATGGTATATATAAAATATTATTATAAAATAAGATAATATATTATTGTGAATATATATAATAAAAATAACGAAACATATGTAATATTATAGATTTCAATATTGGTTTACAAATTTTAGTGTGAAATATTATCTTTTAAGAAAAATATTATATCAATTACATAATTGATGATTTAAGGTAAGAACATAATATTTGGGAACAAAATTTAGACAATATACTTATTTAAACAAAACAATAATCTTAATAACACGTTTTATAAGTCATACATTGTTCAAATATATTTCCAATATGATTATGATAATCTTATAATGGTTTACAGCATATATATAAACTTTATGAATGTTAAATTGAATTGGTACATTTAGCTTGAATTGATTTTTCACCGTTAGCTGATTTCATTCACCTTAATGTGGAAACTATAAAAAAGATGATCTTTTATTTTTTTAAATATGTGAAAAGGTTCTTTTTTCTAAAACAGATTATCAATCGCTACCAACCTAACATGACGCTAAGCTGACACTTCAACTATATAATTAATTTGAAAATTAAGATATATATAAAATAACTAAAATGTAATATTCAAAAATTGAAATACAACACTAAATATAAAATAATTAAAAGAATTTATAAATTTATTCGAAAAATAGAATACATATAAAAAAGAGAATGTACATATAAAAAAAATACTAAATAAGGAAAGCAGTATAAATGAAATTAGAAAAATAATTAATTCCTAAAACTAATGCCAAACATAACATTGCCACCTAGGCACTTTGCCTAGGTGGCACTTGTCTTATTATTATATTAAGATAAGATATAAATAAATTATGGGTTATTTACGCAAAACCCCCCCAAACTATCGGTTTTGTAACAAATCCAACCCCATTCTTTTTTTTAGCCCTTGCAGGACCCCAAATTTTAAATCTGTTTCACTACACCCCCATTGGATGGAAATCATCTATTTGCACCGTTAAATGGCCATTTTTGTCTTTTAGTCTTGAAGGTTAAAATAGTCCTAAATGTTAAGAAAGATTGGGGGAGGGGGGTGGTTAATGTGGCCCGATAGTTTGGGGTTACATTGTAAATGCCAATAATGAGCAATAGTTTGAGGTCATTGCGAAAATACCAACAATTAGCCTATAGTTTGGGGTCTATTGAAAATAAATAATTAGATAGTTTGGGATCTATTGCGAAAATACCAATAATTATGATCGTTTGTGATTTTGTTCTGAAAATACCAATAAATCCTAAATGACAAAAGTACCATATAGGTATTTTTGTTGGAGTACTATTGCCACTTAGGTATTAAAATTTTTTTACACTTAAGTCATTTTGAATTTTTTACTATTTAAGTACTTTCTAGTTGCCAGAGATGAGAAATTGAATAAAATATTAATTTACTATTTGACTTTGATTAAAATATTAATTTCTGGTTTTTAATCATTTTCCTTTTTTTTCTTTTCTAATTCATTAACTTATTATTATTACTCAAATTTTAATAATATTGAAGTGCACATTTTAATTTTAATCAGAAGCTAATAATAAACGTAAGAATTATTGCACATACATAAAATTTTATTACAAATATATTGAATTAATTTGACATTGATTAAATATTTTTCACTAAAAATTTTGATATGGTAGCATTTGTTCGCACTAATATCGTAATTTTTTACGATATAAAGACACGCAAATTTTGATATTAATCAACACTTAATAATAAATGTAATTATTATACCTACATAAAATTATATTAAAAACATATCATTGCAAAAAATACACTAAATGTAAAAAAACAATAATATTAAAAAATTAAAAAAGTAAAAAAAAAGAAGGAAAAAACCATTGCCCTCCCACCCGACCCCCTACTCCACCGGGGAGGTTCCTCTAGGAAATTAAAGCCCGCGAGGTCCGATTCTGGGGACCTCATGCGTGCTTTAATTCCCAGGAACCCCAAGATATTAATCGCGATTTGGGGTTGGTGGGAGGTGAGGGTTTTTCCTTTACTTTTTAATTTTTACTTTTATTATTTTTTTACATTTAGTATATTTTTTACAATAATAAATTCCTAATATAATTTTATATAGATATAATAATTACATTTATTATTAAGTGTTGATTAATATCAAAATGCTGCGCGTCTTTATATCGTAAAAAACTACGATATTAGTGCGAACAAATGTTACCATATCAAAAATTTTTAGTGAAAAATATTTAATTAATGTCAAATTAATTCAATATATTCGTAATAAAATTTTATGTATGTACAATAATTCTTAGATTCATTATTAGCTTCTGATTAAAATTAAAATGTGCACGTCAATGTTATTAAAATTTGTGTAATAATAATAAGTTAATGAATTAGAAAAGAAAAAAAAGGAAAATGATTAAAACCAAAATTAATATTTTAATCAAAGTCAAATAGTAAATTAATATTTTATTCAATTTCTCATCTCTGGCAACTAGAAAGTACTTAAATAGTCAAAAAAGTTCAAAAAATGACTTAAGTGTCGCCGAAAAAATTTTTAATACCTAAGTGGCAATAATACCCAACAAAAAATACATATATGGTACTTTTGCCATTTAGGGTTTATTGGTATTTTCGTAACAAAATCACAAACGATCGGTTAATTATTGGTATTTTCGCAATAGGATCCCAAACTATCGGTTAATTATTGGTATTTTCGCAATAGGATCCCAAACTATCGGTTAATTATTGGTATTTTCGCAATAGGACCCCAAACTATAGGCTAATTGTTGGTATTTTCGTAATAGGACCCCAAACTATTGGCTCATTATTGGCATTTACGCAATAGAACCCCAAACTATCAATTTCACATTACCCCCCCCCCCCCCCCCCAATCTTTCAGTTAACATTTAGGACTATTTTAACCTTGAACTAAAAGACAAAAAATGGCCATTTAACGGTGCAAATGGATGATTTCCATCCAAGGGGGGTGTAGTGAAACAGATTTAAAGTTTGGGGTCCTGCAATGGGCAAAAAAAAAAGAATGGGGTTGGATTTGTTACAAAACCGATAGTTTGGGAGGGTTTTGTGTAAATAACCCATAAATTATTCATGATGAATATTTTAATTAATAAAATAATAATTTTGACTTTACTTGTAGATAAATATTTATGGTCAATTTTATTGCTTTTGAATTATGTATAATTACTACGTATTTTAGGGGATTGTTTGATACATATTAGGATTGGGCTTGGTTACTACATTATCTAGCTCGAAGCACAAATAATTCTTTTCTAATATCTCATATCTCCACTTATGATCTCGTATTTACAAAGTCTTTAACCTTCACCCACTAGTAAATTTTCTCTTCTTCAATCCAAGACTGGAGTTCCTAATGGAAACTCGACCTTGCGGGACCTTGTCAAGAAAATATCTAACGAGTTACCAATTAGTTGTCATCTCAATGCAACTGAGCTCGTCCGTTAGACCCTCACTGATTCACATATGGTTAGCTAGCTAGTGTAACGGTTCACCATGACATGCGTCCTAGATAGACATATTAGTCGACATGGCTTCGGGATTGAAATTTTGGTGATAATTAACGTAATAACATAACTAAAATTTATTTAACATTAAATAATTTAATAAGGCGCCAATGCTAAGAATACTACCTACTCGGAGCATATATGCATCATTAATTGGCCTCGATGTTTTCAAATGAGTTTTCATCTGAGTTGCCAATGCTAAGAATACCACCTACTTGGAAATGCATTTAGCTTCATATATCTCACCTTGTTTTGTAATGTCATGTATGAAGCCAAAGATAGGTGGTGAAGGGTTGTGATGATATTCATGTGTGTTGGTGATGTATTATGTAGTGATGTGTGTCTATGTGGTGTTTAAACTAGACTTCGACGTGCTTGTAAACTTAACTTTTACTTCGACTTTGGTACTTAACATATATGTAATGTAGCCATGGAGGTGATGAATGTATGGTTTATTAGTATTAAAAATAGTGTGCAAACCTTCCTCTTTATGTTAAAGTGTGGAATATAGCCTCTGTTACTCAGCATTTTATGATATTTCCTTACATGTTTCATGGCGTGTTAAGATGCAATAAAAAATGCTGAGAAACACTGTGAATCTGCCTAAGTTAATTGGGTTCTCTGTATAATATAATGCTATGGTGTTACCCTATGAGGATGCCAACAACACGGGAAAAAAAAAACAGAAAAAAAAAACAAAAACAAAAAAGTAGTGATTTAATGATACTCTAACTATAAGTTTGACTTAAAACTAATGTTTTTAAAAGTTAGAGGTTAAGAATGGGCTCTCTGTGATGTTGTAACGTATGTAGATAAGAACTAAAAGATTTTACAGTTGCAACCGTGTGGAAGGTGGTCGTCCTCGCAACAACTACCACCAAATTTGGTGGTTGGCTGTCAGGGGCGGAGGTAGGAATTTTTTTCACTAGTGGGCTGACTTATATTAATTGTTTAGCGGGGGCGAGATTGGATTAAAAAGTGCGGGGGTTGAAGGGGCTGCACTCTTTATTAGTTCGGCACATACTAATTTTTTTTTTTTTTTAATGAAATATTTTTAACATGAATTTCATATTAGAAAACATCTACTAATGTACTATATAGTAGAAGACTTTCAAATTGAAGCGACGCAAAATTATGAAAGAAATTTCAAAATACAATATATTTGATTACAATTGTTCCCTACGAATTCTGATACATTGAAAACGTCGTATAATAGTATCATTTTCAATTTCATTCGATATATCATTTTCTATATACACGACTAACTAATCATTCAACCATTGCTCTCCTACTCCCTATACGCTAAAATTTGTCAACAACAAAATCTATATTGATTCCACTGAAATTTCAATTCCAAATTAGAGAACTAAATTAATAAATCATATCAGTTTAATCAACTAGGAAATATATCATCTAATTCTAACTGTCAAATAATAACCCCTAACCCTTTACAACTAAATTAATTAGGGAAAGCATTGAACATTAAACTTATGACCTATCAGTTAACTAAATCATTTCAATTTTGATTTCAAATTTTCAATCCAAATATGATATAGAAATTCTCAAATCGCAAATGACTTAGTTCTGAATAAAAAGCAAAAACCCTAACTAGGAACTAGTCATGAATCATTTTACCTAAAACCATGAATAAAAATAAGAAATTAATACCATAATTGTATTATTTGGTTGGACCTCTTGAATGAGATTTGGAACTTTGCTAGTGGGCTAGAGGGTTAAACTTCAAAACTTTCCATTTTTTTTTTTTTTAACTAGTGGGCTTCAGTCCACTACAGCCCCCATCTCCCTCCGCCCCCGTTGGCTGTTGACGCCGGCGATGTTTGCCAGCATTGGTGAAGACTTTCATGCTGGGCAACTACGGCCACAGTGCGTCGAATAGTGGTAGTTTATCTCGGGAACTAAATTGAAAGATAAATTTAAAAGTTAAACCTTAAATATAATTAATATAAAATTAAGAAAATCCAAAAACGCATTCCACATTTTCACCTTTAACACCCCACTCTCAAAACAAAAAAAAAAAAAAAAACAACAATTGAGCAGGGTGCAGATGAATATGGAAATGAAATAAACTATTAAAGGTATGTTTGATTCGCAATGAATTTGGTGTAAGTTTTGTTTACTCGAATTACATTAGATTATGTGTTTGAAAATATGAGATAGTGTATTAAAAAATATAAAGTAATTGTGTGTGGTTAAAAAGGAAGATAGAGAATTTTTTTTTTTTTTGAAATTTTAGTGTGTCTCAAGGCCTAATTATCAAAC
The DNA here is from genome assembly GCA_018223645.1 of Jasminum sambac. Lineage (NCBI taxonomy): Eukaryota > Viridiplantae > Streptophyta > Magnoliopsida > Lamiales > Oleaceae > Jasminum > Jasminum sambac. The sequence continues at coordinate 34,971,249 of CP073646.1, read as the reverse complement.
ATATAACAGAAGGGTGCAGATGATCTTGCGAAAATGTACGGTAAAGATGGACTGCAATTTAACAATTTAGCAACAAATTAGGATTATGTGCTAATTCAATATATAATTTAACAAATGTAGTTATGCCCTTTAACAAATTAATTTCGATGGTAATATAGAATTATATATTTTTTTTAGAAATAAAGATATTCATTCATTCAAACTGGTTAAATACATCGATAGCAGCACAAAGTACCTAAATTAATAGCATAAAAAAGGAAAAATGCCTACAAATATGAAAAAATCAAAGTGACCGGAATAACCATGCCTCCGGATCTGTAACGTTAACACCCAAATATGGACTGAATCAATGATACATTGAATCTGATTTGCCAATTTGAATCACACTAACAAACGAAACGCAATTAGATGTGAAAACTCAAATGCTGCAACAAGACGACGAAATTATTGAAGAACACAAAGAAAAAACACTGATCTAAAGGGAAAAACCACTTATTATAAGAAAAGTAACAAAGAAAGAGATGCAGAGCGGTGATTTCATGCCAAAAAATCACCTCCTCAGTTGCACTCAGTTTCAGTGGAGAGAGGAAGTTGACAGAGGAAGTTATTGATTGAATTACTCATAATAATTATACTATATTTGGTAATTATTAAATTTGAAACAAATATATTAAGAATGGTGCAACAAACTCAATCCTAATTTGAAAAAAGGGGCCGCGTATATCAATCACTCATAATCCTAATCCTCAATCCCAATTCGAAATTAATTATCAACTAGTCTTTTTCACCCGTGCGTTGCACGGGAAGCTAATGTGTTAATAATTACATATTTCGATATATATTAATTCTATATCAATAGTACCAGCAAGATAATAAATCGAGTGTTTGTGGTTGCACTAAATTTAATAATTAAGATAAATAATGAAAGAATCCAATAAAAATTTTGGTAGAGTTTTCCCTATATATCGTACAAATCCTTCTTGTAAAATATCCAAGGAACACCTTACCAAAATCCGCATAATTAATTTACAATTCTCTTGAAAATCTCGTAACTTAATTTACCGTTCTCTTGAAAATCTCAACAATAAAAACAATTCAAAAATAACACCATCAATTATTGTCAATAAAATAAACACAAAATGAATAATACAAACGACTCATATTTTTCTAAGAAACAATGAATAGACTTAAATACAAATCTTAGCCTTAATTTTACATAAGAAAATCAAATTCCTATTATTCTAATAATGAATCGTAATAAGACAACAACATGTATTTTTATGTAAGGCAAACATCTCAATTTCAAGTGCATTTTTATGAAAAACCTTTAGAAATATAAAATATAATATTAGAGCTCAGATAGAATAAATATAACTTACTCAAAGTGTAATTTTCGACAGTAAAGCAAGTTGAGCTACCTTAATTCGAGTACAATGCTACTTATAGATAAGAGTTGCATATCAATAATTTGTAAAACTCAGCAACTATCTCAACTGGACACTATCTTCAAATAATATAATAGTAGAAAACCATTAATATATAAGTACAATGATTCACTTCTTTTATCGACGTAGATGATATAGAGGGTTTGTGTAAAAAGTTCAATAAAGTAAACAATGTATATCACATGATTAATAAGTGTCAGACTATATATTATTGAAAATTTCTTTACACACGACATTCGTAGTAGTGTTGGTTGGATGACCATCGTCATAATAGGGCACAAGCTTCAAACCCTACCTATTTGTCGCTTTGAAGACTGCAACATATAGTTCGACAATGAATATGTAAACAATGATTTTTAAGATTTGATTGTGAAATATAATTAATATACATAAATAACAATATAATGGGTATAGTTTAATATATTCCAACATCATGTTTCTGTTCCGCTAAGAAACATTTATCATCGTCACCACTCCCACCCTCATTTAATCGAAGGCGAGCGAGTATAATATAAGGATTGCAATTGGATGGGACTCTCATTGCCCGTCATGCCCCGCTGGAAAATTCACATCCCTTCCGCTACCCATCGTGATTATATTGTTGAATCAGAAGCTTTTATTTGTATTTTTTTAATATATGTGACAATGACATCTAATTTATTTTACAAATATTTTCTAAACATACTAAACACGTAAACATATTCGATGTAAACTCAGCAATTTAATATATTCAGTATATTAATATTTTGTTTAAACTCATAAATTTAGATTTTTACTTTAAATAATTTAAATTCTATAAGATTTTTAATGTGATTGATAAAAAAATCGTAGAGATTTTTCATTTTCTTGATCAAATATTGAATGATTTGATATCAAATTTAAATTATTTAGGATAAAACAAATAAATTGAAATATATGTAATTAGCAATTAAAACAAACAACTTGATCGATGATTTTAAAAAATTAAAAAGAAAATCTAAACTAACAAAAATCAGTATAAAATAAATAATTTAAAGTAGCCAGAATTCTAAATATTTATTCAAAAGATAGAATTATAAACAAAAATATTTACCATAGTCGAGAGCCAATTAAAAATTTCTGATTGAGTCCCATAATTTCAATCGTCAATAGAGTCAATAGCCAATTATTTATTAAATATGTAATTTACAAAATACATAATTTAGATATTTACTTTTCTCGCTTATTAAATCATTATTGAAAATATGCAATTTACGATATTTACTTATTTATCACTAAAATTAGACATTTAAGTTAATATGAAACTAAATAATATAGGAGATGGAATCATTCAATCTATATATATCTGAAAACAAACTTTTTAGTTAAAATAAGGATTGTATTTTAAAAATATAATTTTGGAAGTAAATATTATCAAAAGTAAATATAGATTGATTAAATTCAAGCCAATAATTATCACCATACAGATTGACTAATACAATAAGCGGATAAACTTATTTTTAATTAAAATAAACTATTTATTTGGAAAAGTATTATTAGAAGATAAAGAATTCAAATTGATATGAAATTAATATGCTATAAAAATCAAACTCATAAATATGACTTGGATAATGTAATCGGAATACAATTACTTGTCTTTTTTAATTGGATATTTTTTGTTCTTTTAGTAAATTAATTATCTTATCTTAGTGAGTTATTCAGTGATCGATTCCAGGTATTGCATGTAAATGCTATAAAAATTTTATTTCTTCTACTTTTTTTTCTATAAAAGGTTTTAAGCTGAAGAGTTAGAACGATAACTTCCTTTTACACAAGATTTTTGTCAAAAATATTAGCAATAGCAATTAATATGAAAACTCAATTAAGAAGATATTTTATTTTTTTAAATTAAGGTATTATGCTAACTAATTTTTAATATATATTAATTAATTTATGTAAAAAAAAATTAATTTATATTTGTGTAGAAAAATATTTTAGAAATGCAATATTCTTATTTTATTGGTTAAGCAATAAAATAAGTTTTTTCTATTTTTTTTGGTTTTAAAGTATAAACTATAGAGTATGTTCACTGATGGAATATATGTGCACGTCTTAATGTATTATTTTTTATAAAAATTTCTACTTCCCAGAAATGTAAGCCAGGAGGGAATGAGGTTAGTATTTCAACCCCTGAGATTCCTCACATTCTTTACTATGATGATCAAGTCCTACCTAGGCAAATATACAAAAAAAAAATTCAATCATAAAAAGAATTATTTTGTAGTAAATTATGTAAATTATAAAAAAAAGGAAAATTCTGGAAAAGTGTACATTTACTTTTCAATTTCCTAAAATCAAGTGTTTTGTTTAGAATTTAAAAAATCATGTTTTCCAAAAACATGATTTTAAAGATGATGATGATTATTATTATTATTATTATTATTATTATTATTGAATAAATAATTTATTATTTACATACGTATATTTAACATTTCTTTTAACAAACCATTAATCGAAATGTCAACTAAAACCATCAAACGGCCTGAGAAAATAAAAAATTCAATGGAAAAAAATTAGCTATGCATCACAAGAAGTATACCTAATATAAGAACTTAGACTTATATTTTGAAATAATATGTCGACTTATCCCAATGATATTTAAAAAATCATAATAAAAAATTTATCAATGCAGAAAAGTAAACGTGTTTGTTCACCATAAGTAATTCAAAAGAATGTAAATCAAATGGATGTAAATTATCTTCCCTGTTGTATAAGATTATCTCATTAGATGGAGATGCTAGCAATGTTGTGTCATCCAACGCATGGGAATTATTTGGCTATTGAGGAAAGAAAGTAAAATCAATCCACAAAGTTACCTTCACAATTAAAAAAAAAATTATGTGGGGTCAGTTTAGTGGTATAAAAAGTTAATGACAGCAACGACAAAAAAAAAAAAAAAAAAGAAAAGAGGAAGAAAAAAATTTATTGGTAGGAGGAAACAATTGTTTCAACAATTTATGATAGACAATTCATCGAATTCTTTAAATTCATATTTCAATTTATTTCATATAATTATAAACAAAAATAATTGGCCTCTTTCCAACCTAATGATCAACTTAGGAAGAAGAAGAAAGTGACTATTCTAAAAAATAATTCTACTATATATAATTGTAAAAAAAAAATATTAAATTGTATTAGAAATTGTTTGGATAAAGAAATTGATGATACAAATGCAAAAAATTCTAATAATTTGAAGAAAGTAAAATCAATCCATAAATTTGCTTTATAAATTAATCATAGCCAAAAAATGAGGAAAAACGATGAAGATGAAATTTTTTAGTGGAAAGAAAGAACAATTATTTCTACAATTTATCAGAGACAATTTATTGAATTCTTTCAAGTCATGTTTTAATTTATTATCTTTAATTGTTGGCAAAAATAATTGTATTGGAGATTAGGTTAGGTAACAAATAAAAAATATAATTAAATTAAAAAGTTAAAAAAAAAATTTAATGCTGAATATAATGATGGTCTATATAATAAAAAGAATATCATTAAAAAGGATAACATCTATTTAAGGCAAAGATAATATCTATTTTAGGAAAATGCATTGGGAGGGAAAATATAATGATGTGGAATTAAAAATTAATTAAAAATTTAAAAAAAGAAGGATGTTTTGGAGGGAAAAAAAGGCTATTTTTATATATATATAGATTTAACAATGGTTTAAATTATACAATTATAATTTTTTTTTTGGAACGCACCTATTATAAAATTATATTTGGAGATTAAAAAAATATCAATTTTGTTTAATAATTATCGCTACATGTATAATTATTTGCTAAGCAAACAATATAATTGTCGGAGAATGATATAATAATTATAGAATGGCAATTAGATAAATATGGACATAAAATTATATTGTTGTAGGAGATAATTATATTTTTGTAATTTTTGGTTGTTTTAAGGAATGGAATCCAATTGTTTAATTATTATTATTATTATTATTATTATTATTATTTTTTGAGAAAAGACTGAATGGATTAAACCAATTGTTTAATTTTTAATGACTCTTGGTTTAGATTAGGACGTTTAGTTGTTTAAAGAATGTAAATAACTTAGTATCAATTGTTAAATAACTAAATAATCTATCTATAGAAATGATAAAGTGATAAATATGGAAAATAATAATGACAAAGAGTTAAATATGGAAATTAAATAAACTATTAATTATCAAACAAATAAAAGAAGGGTGCAGATGATTTTGCGAAAAGCGTTCAGCGTAGATGGATTGGAAAAAGAGCAGAAAAAACGCTATCATTCTTAACCATTGTAGATTGGGGGAGACGTTGTAACATCATAAGTCTTTTTACAATCGATTGATTTATATAATAATAATGCACATGATTGACGTGATTTTGAGATATTTAAGGGTATGTTTGATTGGGTGTTAAGTTGATGTGCGCGGTATTCCGTGTAAAAATGTGTGGTTAATATTATTTTGGGAGATGTGTGTGTGGTTGAAAATGAATATGAGGTTATACGAAATTGCGTGCGATTAAATTTATAGTGGAAAGAACAAGCCCGAGTTTTTTCTTTTTCTTTCTCTCTCCCTCCCTCTCTTTTGTTTTGTTTTGTTTTTTTTTTTTTTTTGGGGGGGGTTGGGAATGTTAGTGTCAGAAATCAAATAATACATGAATTTTATTATCATAATGTTTATCACCTACAAATAAAATAAAATACACGCCAAGCTTAAAAAAAAAAAAAGCACGCCGATGATACGGCTTTGAATTTTTTTGCCCCTTCTTGGGGTTAAATTAAATATGGGTAATTAATTAATTTTGTTTGAACCTTGATATATCTACAAGTTGGTTTCGATTTCTTTTAAGTGACGCTTGACGTTGCTGTTTCACACATTTTTAGTGCAGGCAGTATACACGTAAAATGCATTTAGACTCAAAATTAGACTTCGTCCTTTAACTGCATTTTACATTTCTTAAGACATTGGCTTAAACAGCATTAACAACAAAATATGAAAATTATCCATGTTGGGAAGCTGTTAAATCTTATTTACATAATAAATAAATCAACACATGGAATTTTCTACTGAGAGTCATCAAAGAATAGACTTTTTTTTTATGTAAAATGGATAACTAGATGATTGTTGGTCGTCTGAAGCGAAGGAACGTATAATTATTCCGTATTTTACCAACCCTAATCATTGTATGAATATTTTTAATTAAGTAATTTAATTAAACCGATGTGATTTATGGGTCATAATTTAATTAATCACAAGTTATTACTATAGTAGAGTGCAACGTAGGCGTGTCAAGTGCATATGCAATTGCTTAATTTTCTCATCTAAAATTTCCTCCTAAAATCTCGTCACTATCTTTAAAATCAATAACTACGACTCTTTTAAACTATTTATTGTAAATATATACAATATCATGTTTGTTATAGTAACACTAGACGCTGCTGGAGTGCCGAATCTCACTATTTTCCTCACCTCTACATGTTTCTCTGCCCCCTCTCTTCTCTCTCTCTCTCTCTCGCTCTACATACATATAAAATTTGTCCATCTATGCCTTTACTTGTCACAAACAACATTTTCAAATACTCGATTAGACACTCAACCACACAATAAACAAGAGTTTTAACTTTTTAACTTTTTTTCCAATACTTTTCAGTATTGCATAACTTCCCGAGCGAAACAATTCAAACAACCGGCTTTTTTACTTAAATCACCTCCAGCCCTATTACATTTTTTTATCCACAATCTCTCGTTATCTCTCTGTAACTACGATAGTTTATATGCAATATCAAGACACAAGTTGTGGAGGCTAAAGCTAATCACCACATAATCAAAGGAAAGCGAACAAAGCGGCTGAGGCCACGTTCGCCACTAGCATTAACCATGGCCACCACCAGCTTATGCAGCACCGTCGCTAGTGACGGTAGTTTTGGAGGCGATGACGCACACGCCGACGACGAAGAAGATATGGCAAATTGTTTAATCCTTTTGGCCAGAGCCCAAAGGGAAAACCGAAGAAAATAAGAAACGTATCTCAACTGGATGGCGACCAAGACTTCTTGCGCCAGCAAGACTGTGGTAGTGGTGCTTATGCCGATGGCTAGTGAGGTGTATCAATGAACAACGTGTAACCGGAGTTTCGCTTCGTTCAATGCCCTTGGTGGACATAGGGCAAATCACAAGAAACCTAAGGCAATCACCCTAGAAGAAGAATTACCACAGGATGTACAAATGAATAATTATGATCATAATACAATTCCTTGACTTCAATATTCAAATTCAGTGTGTAAACATGTCGACCAAATCTAGTTCATGAGTGCTCGTTATGTGGCGCTGAGTTCAGCTCTGACCAAGCATTGGGCGGCCACATGTGGCGGCATGGGCCAATTGACTTAGGCAAAAATGATGAGAACAATAAATCAATTTACAAATGGGTGGAACTCAATAGGAATTTCGGAATTGTAAATGATACAGAATTCTCGAAGAAAAAATTGATATTTATTCAATATTTAACGAGTTTAAGGGGGTGTTCTCAACATGGAATTGTATGATTTTTTTTTTGTTTTATAGATTTTTATGGATTTCATGAATCTATATATATATATATATAGTATATATATATATATATAAGCAGTCTTTTTTTCCTCCAAAACACATTCCTAATTTTTCCCGCTTATTGAATTTGCTTAATATAAACTTCTATCTATATATAGAATAATTTATATATATAGAAAATGAGGTTTTTTCTTATTATATTTTTTATTGTCGTAAATCCGTTTTCCCGCTTAAAATAAACTTTCTTTTTATTTTTTCTTTCCTAATCCATATCCAACTCTCTTTTATTTTTTCCCTAATATATTAATATTAATGTATAGAGATTTTATTTAATTATTTCTACCCTACTTTACCCCATCTCATAATATCTAAATATTCTCTCTATTATTTCCTCTCTCTTTTTTTTTCTACGTATAAAACATAATAATTTGTGATTCTATTTTGCTCGACTTGATGAGAGCTTTAAAACAAGTATACTATCAATATATAAATTTTTATTTTTAAAAAATTAAAATTTACCCCAAATATATAAATTAGTACCCAACTTAAATATAAATTGATATTAATATAGATTAATGACTACTGATGTAATAAGATTAAAAAATTTTGATAATTTGTTACGATACTTAATTGATGTTTGTGTCTAAAATTCAAATATAATAAGATATTTCATTATTTTGCACTTTAACATCCAAACTTCAATAACAAATTACAAATTTAATTTATTACCTCATTAGCTTTTGTTATTATTAGTTGTAATTAAGTTTATTGAGAAAAGTACTATATATTTTTCTTTCAAATATTACAAATTTCAAATTTTTTCTATTTTTTCTATCAAATCTTCTATTAATATATATTTATGTGTCGAACAATATAAGGGTGTTCCGAGAATTGGAATGAATTTTTAACTGATTGTTTTTTCATAATTTTGGAATTTAAAAAATCAAATTATTTAAAATTAACAATTTTCACTAAGATTTAATTTTTATGCATAAAAATTATCATTGATTAGGTTTTTGCACAAAAATTCAAATAAAGGTTTAACATTAAAATTAAAAAATAAGATCAGAAACAATTAATTATTTTTGTAAATAATTAACTAAGAAACAAAAAATAATTAAAATTAAAAATCCTACTAAGATTCAATTTTTTTTCACACTACAAAATTATGATTCATTAAAGTTTTACACAAAAATTAAAAAAAAACTTACCAACAACTGGCTCAAGTTTGAGACAAAATTCACTACTATGATCCCCAATGGGTACTAAAAAATTTAAAAATTAGGTTGAACCCAATAATTAATTTTAGAAACAATCAATTATTTTTATAAATAATAAGCTAAAAATAAAAGTTAATTAAATTAGCGATTTCTATAAAATTTAATTTTTTGTGTGATGAAAAATTACAATTTATTAAATTTTTACATAAGAATTAAAATAAATATGTAACATGAAAATTAAAAGCTTAGCTTGGACCTTTTATTAATTTTAGAAAGAATTTATTATTTTTAAAAATAATAATTAGCTAATGAATGAAAATTAATTAAAATTAGTGATTTCACTAAAATTTAATTTTGATGGGATAAAAAATTAAAATTTATTTAATTTTTAAATAAAATATTAAAATAAATGTATAAGATCAATTTATTGAATATATATTTATATCTTTTAAATTCCAAGATATCTTTTCAATTGTAAGATATTTTTTAAATTGGATTCATATAATTCTTAAAATTATGGCTATCAAGCCAATTATTTTGGAGCTAATTATTTCTTAGAAATAATTAAATTAAATACGAAAATAAACTATGATAATTTAAACTATTATTAATTAAAATAATAAATTCTATTGCCAATATTTAGCTAGACATGGGTTTAGTAGGCAAAGATTGATAAAAGTTAATTACATTGTTAAAAGGAAAAATATAATTAATTTAAAAAATGCAAGAAATCAATAAATTGCTGGGGGTTTTCCCAAAAACATGAAAAAAACCTTTAAATTGTAATATATCTTTTAAATTGCAAGATTTCTTCAAAATTAAATTCATACAATTCTTAAAAGTGATGATATTAAAATAGTTATTTTATAAATAATTAATTCCTTTCATAAATAATAAGCTAAAAATAATAATTAGTTAAAACGAATTCTATTGCAATTAATTAAAATTAATACTATTACAATTAATTAAAATTAATACCACTGTTAAGATTTAATTAGACTGCCATTGTAGACTAGATTTTTCCTAATTTTCCTAAAATAGAAACATAACTTTATTTCAAAAAATGAAAAATAATTAAAATTAATTACATTGCTACATGAAAGAAAAATATGCTTACGAAATTAATTTATCTTTTTATGTATTTTAACATAAAGTTAAGTTAACACCTATAAGATTTTTTATTCTTAGAATTGGAGTATTACATCTTATTGTAAAGTAAGTCGGCCGATATTAAAATGATTATCACAGAAATAATGAATTCTTTTCATAAATAATTAGCTAAAAATAAAAATTAATTAAAAATAATTATATTACGATTAATTAAAATTAATAATATTGTTACAATTTAATTGGATTTGGTTTCAATTGGCAAAAATTGACACAATTTTGTCCGAAAAAAATTAATCAAAATTAATTATATTGCTAAAACAGAAATATAACATTAATGAAAAGATAAATAATAATTATAATTAGTTACCAGCTGGGCAGGTTGTCTTCCTCGTACCATCTTGTCGGAGCGTAGACTAACTCTAATACTGATTAACGCAAGCAGAAATGATAAAACAATAAATCAATTTGCGAATTCGTTGAATTCAATAGGAATTTCCAAATTATAAATGATATGGAATTCTTTAAGTGAAAACCATTGTTTATTCAATATTCAACGAGTCTAAAATAATAAGAACGAGCATATAAATAGTACCCTACATGGGTAGACTTGGAGAACAATAACTCTAAATATATGGGAACTAGTAAACCTAAACAATTAAAACTCCTGGAGAACAAAGTACCTAATAAATAATAAACTAGTGAATTAATAATTAATAATTAAATAAAGATAGGAAATTGTAGGAAAAGGCCAATGAATAAAGTGCACCCACGCTTTGAGTCTGAACGTCTTATGAATTAAGCGTCGCCACGATCCAACATATCCAGATATGCTAATGCCCGATCTATGACTTCATCATCGATGCCGTTAGCAATGGTGGAACCGAAAAGTAGCTATGAAAATATATGGAGAAAAAATGAACTCTTTAAGTATATGAAAGTAAAATGAAATGAAATTACATGCCAATCGTAATAGGCAACTATTTAAGAAAATGAGACAATTATACATAAGTAAAATATTGGATGAAAATATATAAGTACGGGACGAAACAATTATACCAAAGTAAAACTTAACTTCTAAGTGTTACATTTTCTCCAGCAAAAATGGAATAGACCAGGTATTAATTGATTTGAACAAAAATAGTAAACAATAGCCTCTCATTAGTCCTTGCTTTAAGCATTCTCTCTAGGTACGACCTCTCCGTCATTCTATCCAACGTCCTTGCTTTGAACATTCTCTCTAGCATCCTTACTCTGAGCATTCTCTCCAGCCCTTTCTTTTCTACTCCAATTCCATCTCTAGCATAAGGAAGCACAAATTTCTCACTATAGGCTGTGAGATCACCTTCCATTGGAACCTGTATAACCTTGGGAACCTCATCCACTTGCTTTTTCTCATCTTCCCCATCTTCCCTTTGACTCACAAGCACAAAATGCTCTCCAATTTGCTCATCGTCAACCCTTTTGGGAACTTCCAAGCTTACACTAAATTTATTTTGGTTACCCTAGTACAAAATAGATAGACCGGTCCCCATTCTCCGAAGATGATAATGATGATGATGATGATGATAATAATAATTTAATTCTTATTTAAAATATAATATTACTACTTTTTGTTGCTTTATCATATATCACTACCTAATTTGCTGGCATCTCATATTACATATACTTCTTCATGCGATAATTGGTTATTGCATTGACTGTGGTATGAAAAGTATGTTTTAGTACCACGACAATTTTTTTTCACACTTTTTGGGCTTTCGTGCGTTGACCACTAGTTATAAACCATCAACCTTTGCCTGCAATGATCCTATCGTCTTTAGGAGGATGGAAAAGACATACTTCACTTTTGCTCTTATGAATTCCTAGAAAAAGATAGTGATGAGCATGCATAATGATATATAGATAAAAATATATATAATATATAGATCTTTCACTCATCGAAAATGTCTTCTGGACCCAAGTTGCCATAGAAATCTAGATCAAAAAACCTATTGGCATCAAGTTTGCTTCCTTCAATTTTCATCTCCAGAAACCCGAAATACTCATTATCAATCGGCTCTCTTAGAATAGGCACCATGTTGCATTTGATGTTCTCAATCCCTTGGCAATCTTCGGGATGGCAGCTCTATCTCTGAGGTTATCTTCATCAATCCTTCCTTTATCTTTGGCCATCATTCGGATGGCAACGAGATTATCTTGAGCATATATTTTTGTCTTCCCTTTATTGTTCTTCAGAAGCACAACTCTTGCATCATTCTTGATAGCTGTGTCTCCGAGGTTGTCTTCATCAATATTTCCCTTATCATTGGTTATCTTTCAGATGGCAGTGAGATTGTCTTTAGCATCTACGTTTCCCTTCCGTTTACCATTCTCTGGAAGTGTATCATTCTTTTCAGTCTCTAGTTGATCTATTTGATCCTTTAGATCCCGAGCAACATATTACAACTCTTGGATGTGAGCATAAATGCTCTAAATCAGCTTCTCAAAAATTGCAATTAGTTTCTTAATATGTTCTATCTGAATCACAAACTCAAACAGATTAGAAATCCTAAAATAATAGAATAACTCTTCTATTTAAGCGAAATCATCTATCAACACATTGTTAAAAAATAGTGATCCACTTTAAAATTCTGTTCGAAACATGAAATACACAAACTCAAATAGATCAGAAATCCTAAAATAATAGGATAATGTTATAACCAGAAAAGTAGTTGGGGAAAGAGACATAACAGAGGACAAAGGAGGATCAATGAGAAGGAGACCGTTACAGAGCCTAAGAAGATAGATTCAAATGGATTGGCAATCAAAGTTAATTATATTGCTAAAATAGAAATATAACATTAATGAAAAGATAAATAATAATTATAATTAGTTACATGGGCAGGTTGTCTTCCTCGTACCATCTTGTCGGAGCGTAGACTAACTCTAATACTGATTAACGCAAGCAGAAACGATAAAAACAATAAATCAATTTGCGAATTCGTTGAATTCAATGGGAATTGCCGAATTATAAATGATATGGAATTCTTTAAGAGAAAACCATTGTTTATTCAATATTCAACGAGTCTAAAATAATAAGAACGAGCATATACATGGGTAGACTTGGAGAACAAAAACTCTAAATATATGGGAACTAGTAGACCTAAACAATTAAAACTCTTGGAGAACAAAGTACCTAATAAATAATAAACTAGTGAATTAATAATTAATAATTAAATAAAGATAGGAAATTGTAGGAAAAGGCCGATGAATAAGGTGCACCCACGCCTTGAGTCTGAACGTCTTATGAATTAAGCATCGCCACAATCCAACATATCCAGATATGCTAATGCCCGATCTATGACTTCATCATCGATGCCGCTAGCAATGGTGGAACCGAAAAGTAGCTATGAAAATATATGGAGAAAAAATGAACTCTTTAAGTATATGAAAGTAAAATGAAATGAAACTACATGCCAATGGTAATAGGCAGCTATTTAAGAAAATGAGACAATTATACATAAGTAAAATATTGGATGAAAATATATAAGTACTGGACGAAACAATTATACCAAAGTAAAACTTAACTTCTAAGTGTTACATTTTCTCCAGCAAAAATGGAATAGACCAGGTATTAATTGATTTGAACAAAAATAGTAAACAAGAGCCTCTCATTAGTCCTTGCTTTAAGCATTCTCTCCAGGTACGACCTCTCCGTCATTCTATCCAACGTCCTTGCTTTTAACATTCTCTCTAGCATCCTTACTTTGAGCATTCTCTCCAGCCTTTCCTTTTCTATTCCAATTCCATCGCCAGCATAAGGAAGCACAAATTTCTCACTATAGGCTATGAGATCACCTTCCATTGGAACCTGTATAACCTTGGGAACCTCATCCACTTGCTTTTTCTCATCTTCCCCATCTTCCCTTTGACTCACAAGCACAAAATGCTCTCCAATTTGCTCATCGTCAACCCTTTTGGGAACTTCCAAGCTTACACTAAATTTATTTTGGTTACCCTAGTACAAAATAGATAGACCGGTCCCCATTCTCCGAAGATGATAATGATGATGATGATGATAATAATAATAATTTAATTCTTATTTAAAATATAATATTACTACTTTTTGTTGTTTTATCATATATCACTACCTGATTTGCTGGCATCTCATATTGCATATACTCCTTCATGCGATAATTGGTTATTGCATTGATTGTGGTATTAAAAGATGTTTTAGTACCATGACAATTTTTTGCACACTTTTTGGGCTTTCGTGCGTTGACCACTAGTTATAAACCATCAACCTTTTCCTGCAATGGTCCTATCGTCTTTAGGAGGATGGAAAAGACATACTTCACTTTTGCCCTTATGAATTCCTAGAAAAAGATAGTGATGAGTATGCATAATGATATATAGATACAAATATATATAATATATAGATCTTTCACTCATCGAAAATGTCTTCTGGACCCAAGTTGCCTGTTGTTAAAATTATCGCAAGTGTACGATATCGCCACAAAAGTAGTAAAGTTGACTTTTTAAAGTCCGGATTATCGTTCCCACGAAGACTATTTTATTCAATATCGTTTTAAATCAATCAACACAAGTGCAAATAAAAAGAACAAGGTAGAAATTTGGTGTTTTTAGTAAAATTTATAAATAACACGAAATAAATTGCAAAATTATAAAATTGACGAAATCAAATGTGAGTGAAAGTTGGGAATCCCGATTTATCTTTAGATTTCCTATTTTATTTCTCCTCTCAATGTCAAATCTCAAGTTGTGTTAGATTGAATTCACAAAATTGATTTAATTTACTTCTCTCGAGTTCAAATCAATCCTATTCAACTAGTCAACTATCATATCTCTATGTGTAGTTAGAATAACCCTTAATCAAATGCATTCATGCTCATAGGAATTCATATAAATATCCACCTGCCACGTGGGATCTCAACAATTATAAAAGTCTATCTCTAGCTTTTATGAATTGCCGGATTTTACTACGAGGTCTAAATATCTAACTCACCTCTCGATTGATTAGAATTCACAAATCAATAATTTAGTGGCCAAGTAAATCATGCATTAAACGGGGTAGTAAAATCAACACATAACAATCAAGCGCAGAAATTGAGAATTGAAAATCAAATAGTCAATCTAAATTACATCATTCATCCCAACAAATAGATTAGGTGTTCATATTAAAAAGTAGGTAAATAATGAAAATAAAGGAGTTCATCACCGGATTTACAAGAAGAATCGAAAGTGAAGAGTGGATCTTGCACCAAGTATCAACTCCGTCTTGAATCTCCTCCCAAAACCATGGAAATCTCCACAAGATGGTGTTTTCTTGCTCTCCAATTATCCTCCCCAAAAACTCCTCAATTATGTCTCAAAATGATGTATTTATAGCCCATATTAGGTCTTCTAAAGACTCTCAAAATCGTGCATACGAATATGGTGGAGTCTAATTAGGGAACGACTTTTCAAAAATACGCGTATGCTGACGGGCAAAAGTTGCGGCCGCACAATTCAGGACTGCGGCCACACATAGCCACCCTGCGGCTGCACATTTCCAGCCTGCGGCCGCAACTTGATGTTTGTGGCCGCACTTCTTTTTCTGCGGCCTACAGAAAGTTTTTTGGGTCGTTTCTTCAATCCTTGCGGGCGCACATGATAGTTTTGCGGGAACAACACTTTATACCATAAATAATTCACCCTTATTTGCAATATTTGATCCTCCAACTTTGGTTCCTTTTATATATTGATCCAAAACTCTTCGATTTCGCGTAAAATTCGCCCTCTTCTCTTCCTTTATTGCAATGCACTCGATTCATGTTGATTTTCTATAAAAACAATTAAAATTAAACACAATGAGGCACAATAGAACATATTAAACACGAACAAAACTCTAAAATAACCACCTTTAAAATACTTATCATTGCCATAGAAATCTAGATCAAAAAACCTATTGGCATCAAGTTTGCTTCTTTCAATTTTCATCTCCAGAAACCCGAAATACTCATTATCAATCGGCTCTCTTAGAATAGGCACCATGTTGCATTTGATGTTCTCAATCCCTTGGCAATCTTCGGGATGGCAGCTCTATCTCTGAGGTTATCTTCATCAATCCTTCCTTTATCTTTGGCCATCATTCGGATGGCAACGAGATTATCTTGAGCATATATTTTTGTCTTCCCTTTATTGTTCTTCAGAAGTACAACTGTTGCATCATTCTTGGTAGTTGTGTCTCCAAGGTTGTCTTTATCAATATTTCCCTTATCCTTGGTTATCTTTCAGATGGCAGTGAGATTGTCTTTAGCATTTATGTTTCCCTTCCGTTTACCGTTCTCTGGAAGTGTATCATTCTTTTCAGTCTCTAGTTGATCTATTTGATCCTTTAGATCCCGAGCAACATATTACAACTCTTGGATGTGAGCATAAATGCTCTAAATCAGCTTCTCAAAAATTGTAATTAGTTTCTTAATATGTTCCATCTGAATCACAAACTTAAACAGACTAGAAATCCTAAAATAATAGAATAACTCTTCTATTTAAGCGAAATCATCTATCAACACATTGTTAAAAAATAGTGATCCACTTTAAAATTCTGTTCGAAACATGAAATACACAAACTGAAATAGATCAGAAATCCTAAAATAATAGGATAATGTTATAACCAGAAAAGTAGTTGGGGAAAGAGACATAATAGAGGACAAAGGAGAATCAATGAGAAGAAGCGTTACAGAGCCTAAGAAGATAGATTCAAAGGGATTGGCATTTATATGATTTGGGGATTAAGCTAGCTCAAGACGAGGTCATTTGCCTTAATCATTGTTTTTCCTTATTTAGTTGTAATAAGTTGAAATCGTCGTTGGTGTAATATGCTTTTAGTTTCTTTATTTGGTATTTAGCTGAGAATGGGAAAGAAAGATAGTCAATCGGTTATGATCGAATCATTCTCTATGTCTCCCACATCTTCTCTGAATTTGTATTTCTTCTTCCCCAATTCTCCTTTCTTTTTCTGATCTTAGGTATTTTCTCTCACTCTCTCTTTCGCAATTCTTGGTGTATTTTTCTTTAGTAGAATAATAAAAAATATTAAATTCTCTTGGGCTGTTTGATTGGAGTTAGAATTGTGGTTATTTTTCTAATTTGAATGGAGGTTGTAAGAGAGAACTTTTTTGTCAAAGCGAAATCATCTATCAACGCAGAAATAGTAATCCACCTCAAACTCAATTCAAAACATGAAGAGGCATTAATATATATATATAAGATTAGATTTACAATGACAAGAAAGTAAAAAAATTTATTTTGCAAGACTAACAGCAAAATATGAAGCATAACCAAAATACCTTTCAACCTTTTCATAATCCCTTTCCATTCCTTATCCTTTTTTCCTTGTTTCGGTCATCTTTTATGACCAAATCCGATCATCTTCTCCGACGAAATGGCAACTATGGTCATCTTCTCCAGCGAACTCCAGTCATCTTCGTCGGCCAACTTTTCAATTCTAATCAACTTTTATTCTCCACGGCAAAGAAACATTATCTTTTCCAGCCAAACTTTCAATTGTTGGATCAACCATCCAACCAATTTTTTCCCCAGTCATTTTACCCCCATTTCCGGCCAAATCCTATTCACCTAAAATTTCTCAACTACAAAGCATTTCTTCATCCACAAATCCAGATCAAAACGATTCAGGTGAAAAAATAAGCGCAAATCCACAACAATAAGAACAAATTCATATTTTAATTGTTCAAATTACAAAATCCGAACCTCAAAATACAATGGTAACCGCAAAAATATATATAGATCCAACTGAAATTCTTAAAGAATATCTAAATGCATAACAAATCCTGATGAAATTCCTAAAGAATGCCCTCGAACCAGACAAACCATTTGCTGATAGATTTCGCCGGTGAAATCTCTGATGCCGGAGAACGCAAATCGATTGAGTGTGAACTTTATTGCCGAAGAACGCAAACAGATCTGGAGCTAAAGGTCTGAACCTCTGTGTTTGCTTTTATTTTCGTGAAGTGGTATTTTTCTTGCGTCCCTTGCAGTGGTTCATCATCAGAGGAGTTAATCTGCTTCTAACCTTTTTCCTGGTTTGTCTGAAAACCAGATCTATCATCATTTGCTCTTCTCTATCACATGGAGAATTGGTTCCATCGAGAACATGGTTCTCGGCCATGGAGAACACGGTGAAGAGGGCTAGTGATGGGGAAGGTAGGGTGGGGTGGGATGGGATGGGATGGGGTTTTTTATTTTTTGTGGTTTAAAAAAACTTGTTATTCTTGCAAATGTAAATTTTAGTTGTTTTTTTAGTATTTTATAAAAAAAAATATTGACATTCTTGTTATTATCTCAAACATGAAATACACAAAATTGAACCGATTAATAGGACAACTCTTCTGCCAGAGCGAAATCATCTATCAACGCAAAAATAATTCGAAAACAACATTAATCCATTTCAAAATTCAAATTGAAACATGAAATACACAAAATCAAACAGATCAAAAATCCTAAAATAATAGGATAACTCTTCTATAAAAGTGAAATTATTTATCAACATAAAACCAATGCGATAACAACAATAAACCACTTCAAAATTGAATTCGAAACATGAAATAAATTAGAAATCCAAAAATATTACAATAACTCTTATCAAATCGAAATAATGGATCAATGCAAAAACAAGCAGACGTCGAAATTGAGAGGGTGTTAGCGGATAAATTTTAATGTATTTTTATAAGTAGGAAGAGAGAGAATGAGTGGAGTTAGATGGTGGAGATTTAATGGGTGGAGAGATATATGAATGTGATTTGTTTGATTAAATTTGAAGACGTGCCAGTTCAGATCATTGTATTGCTGTGTGTGAATGAAGTCATTTGTACTTAATGCAATGTAAGACTAAAAGATGATCTGAATATATATATAAAATCCAGATTCAGATGACGATGCAAATTGACTATTGGTACTAAGCACAAAATTAACAAAATGAAGATCCTGCTGCTATTAGTATTTTAACGAAGAGCGAAATTTAGATGACGCGGATTGACTATTGGTATTCCTGGTTCTAGCAAAGTAGTACTAAGAACATCTCCAATGCAACAATATTAAGGGAGAAAATTTTGACAAATGGCGAAAAAGTGATTATGTGGCACATTAATTGCTATACATTGTCAAGAGCAATGTCTAACTCTAGACATTGTACTTGACAATGTCTACTATTAATTTAAAATTTGATATCCAATCACTTTATTCCTCTCTCTTCATTTATTTTAAAACTCCAATAATAATTTGCCATATATTGAACAGTATCATGTATGCATTGGAGAGATTTTTTTGTTATAATATTAATGTCCTTTGCCACATAAGCATGCTAGATATTATTGCATTGGAGATGTCTATCAGGACATCTCTAGTGCTCCAGTGGATTGGGAAAATAGTGCCAACTAAGCAAAATATAATGTCTCTTAAAAATTCCTTCTCCAATGTTAAATTTCACCGACATTGTAAAGCTGATGTGGCACCCAAAAAAAGTGACCCCTTTTTAGAGCATCTCCAATGCAATAATGTACACGTTATACATGTGGCAAATGACATTAATATTATACCAAAAAATATCTCCAATGCAATAACGTTAATGGTGTGTGTGGCAAATTATTATTATTATTAAATCCTTACAAAAAATAAAGAGAGAGAATTGTGGTGATTGGATAAATACTATTATATTAAATATAGACATTGTCAGAGACAATGACATTACCCTTGACAATATCAAGCATTAAATATGCCACATGTACATTATTTTGCCATTTGTCATGAAATTTCCTCTTAATATTGTTGCATTGGAGATGCTCTAGAGCTTGTTCAATTTCAGAAACCATGTAAGACATCCTTGTCATCAAAAATTTATCTTCCCTAGGTGCCATTATTATTTTTCCTCCGCATTTTCTCTCTCTCTCTTGTTGCACAGATGGATTGAATTAAATGCGCTTGCACACAATGCATTGGAGGTGTATTTTGAACCGTCTTATCTATTTGTTAGATATTAAGGCTACATCATCTAGAAACCTTCTAATAAATATGCTACATAAGCTCCAATGGACGCAATGCATCAGAGATGCTCTAATTAGTTTCTTTCAAATTGCAGATGTCATTTCAGCAAGGGCCTAATTATATATTTTTTAAAAAAATAGTTTATTCCATTTAAATTCTTTTTCGTTTTTCCTCGTTGTGTATTTCTTTGAGTAATTCTTTGTGTTACAATATTTTCATATTGTTGTTAATATAAATTATAAAGATGAATATTTTAATTAATAATTTTGACTTGACTTGTAGATAAATATTTATAGTCAATTTTATTGCCTTTGAATTGTGTATAATTATTCTATTTGTGTAGTTACTAGGTATACAGATTAGGATTGGGTTTGGTTAATATATTATCCAGCTTGAAGCACAAAATTAACTAAATCATCGTGTAAATTGTATTATGTCTACTAATTTCTTTCATTGTCACATGAAGCATATTGTTGTCAATTGACATTTTGTCTACAATCATGTCACAAATAATTCTTTTATAATCTCTCATGTCTCCACTTAGGATTTCGTGCTTACAAAGTCTTTAACCTTTACCTACTAGTAAATTTTCTATTCTTCAATCCAAGGTTGGAGTTCCTAGTGGAAACTCGACCTTGACCTCGAGGGACCATGTTAAGAAAACATCTATTGAGTTACCAATTAGTTGTCATCTCAATGCAGCTGAGTTCGTCCCTCAAACCCTCACTGATTCATATATAGTCAGCTAGCTAATGTAACGGTCTGCCGTAACATGCATCCTAAATCGACATATTAGTCGATGTGGCGTCGGGATTGAAAATTTGGTGATAATTAACGTAATAATATAACTAAAATTTATTTAACGTTAAATAATCTAGTTAAGGCTACAATGCTAAGAATACTACCTACTCAGAGCATATATGCATCATTGGCCTTGATGTTTTCAAAGGAGTTTTCATCTAACCAATGCTAAGAATACCACCTGCTTGGAATGTATTTAGTTTCACAGATCTATTGGATATATTTCAAGCTTGAAATATATCCAATACGATCTCACCTTGTTTTGTAATGTCATCATGCAAGCTAAAGATAGGCGGTGAAGGGTTGTGATGGTATCCATGTGTGTTGGTGACGTATTATGTAGTAATGTGCGTCTATGTGGTGTTTAAACTAGACTTCGATGCGCTTGTAAACTTAAGTTTTACTTCTAGTATGGTACTTAATATATATGTAATGGCGGTGACGTATGTATGGTTGATTAGTACTAAAAATTGTGTGCAAACCTTCCTCTATATGTTAAAGAGTGGAATATAGCCTTTGTTGCTCAGCTTTATATGATGATATGGTATCATGAGATGATATTTCCTTAGATGTTGCTTAGCGTGTTAAGATGCAACAAAAAATGCTTAGAAACTCCAAGGATCTGCCCAAGTGCAGTTCTCTGATGCCAACAAAGAGAAGGGAAAAAAAAAAAAAAAAAAAAAAAACTGTGATTTAACAATATTCTGACTATAAGTTTGACTTAAAACTTACGTTTTTAAAAGTTAAAGGTTAAGAATGGGCTCTCCATGATGTTGTAACAATTATATATAAGAACTAAAAGATTTTGCAATCGCAACCATGTGGAAGGTGGTCGTTTTCACTACTACCACCAAATCTGGTGGTTGGGTGCTGACGCCGGCGACGTTTGCCAGTGTTGGTGAAGACTTTCATGACAGGCAATCGTGGCCACAATGCGTCGAACACTGATAATTGATCTCGGGAACTAAAATGAAAGATAAATATAGAAGTTGAAACTTGAATATGATTAATGTAAAATAAAAAAATCCAAAAATGCATTTTCTACATTTTCAACTTTTACCACCCAAAAAAATAAATAAATAAATAACACCCAAAACAACAAAAAGTCATTTCAAATTTTCTTTATAAATTTTTTTGGCTGTTTAGGTTCCACCCTGCTGTTAGAAGGGTGTGTACACCCCCAGGCGTGCACATTTCTTGTAAAATGGTTCAGTTCAAGTTAATAAACTCCAAGCTTAACAGAAAAAAGAACAAGAACCCAAAAAAAAAGGGGAAAGGGGGGCGGGCGCGGGGGTGTTAATAAACTCCTGCTCTGCATAAGAAAGAAACATCTCTATTCAAATGGACCAGAAGAAACATGAAGAAAATTTCTAGCCTAATTTGTTGGGCATGAAAATACCCAACAAATGCACGAATATCTGTTACTAACACTTGATATGCCAGGTCTATGCAATCTCGCTGAAGACGAGAGGCCTTGACATCGAACCCAATACCGTGAATCTTGATCCCACATTGCCTGCGTAATTTTTGAGTATACAAAGACGTATATCCAGAGAGATAGTAAATACAGTCATAAGTCAACAGCAGAGTAACGTAAAATCCATGTTCATCCTCAGCTCTAGCAAAGAAAAGATGAATTAGGCCAACAAAAGTACCAATATCTGTCACTAACACTCCATATGCTGGCAAAAAACTGAGAAATATTCAATGGCAGAAATGAATTTATCCGAAACTCCACAATCGCAAACCATAACTAAAAAGAATCGGACATAAGAAGGACAGACGAAAATAAACTAACAATAATGGTATAAGGTCATGCAGAGCAAAGGGTACACAACTCCTCCCCGAACAAACTCACCCTCGCATTGGAGAACAAACAAACTTCTAAACCCTCTCAAGATTTTACGAAAATCAGGCTACAGAAACAGCCTCCAATTAGTTCTGCTCATGCATAGTCTTAGCATCCAATAATAGTGTCAATAGGCTGTTCATCAGTATCTAACCATCAGCAATAATTATCTGGCCGAAGAAAATACAGATATGAGGTGACACTAAGTTATGGGGTCAATGGAAGTTACTGGCCAAAAGCTTAAAGCATATATTAGGCAGAAGTCATTACATGAAACTGGAAAAATTATTCAATTTGCGATAATTAATTAATAGATGACTCAACCAACACAAACCATAACTAATAAGCAATTGATATGAGAAGATCAGACAAAAATAAAATAACAACGGTGGTAAAATCTGAAGGAGAGAAGGGCATACAACTACTTCCCGATCGAACTCTCAACTCACCCTCACATCAGCAAACCATCAAATTTTTAAATCCTCTCTAGCTATTTATGAAAACAAGGGTACAAAAACCATCACCTTCCTAATTTAAAGCCCTTTTATCCCATTACTCGGTTCATTCGATACCTAATTAACATGCAGCAAACAAAAAATCTACAACCGAAATCAACGAAGACAAAACCTAATACAAAAACCTTAAAAGAACAAGAAGCAATATAAAGTACAGAAGTCCAACATTTCAACCTAGCAACAACATGAAAGGAATGTTGGAATATTTAAGACAAATGAAACCAAAAAAAGTTGATCCTAAGTTATGGGGTCAATAGAAGTTATTAAGCAACGGCTTAAAGCATATAACACCGACAAGTCATTATCTCAAGTTGAAAAATTATTCAATGGCGGTAATAATTTATCTGTGACTCAACCAGCACAAACCAAAACTAATAAGTAACTGAAACTCTCTCCTTCCTCAAGTTAAAACCCTTTTAACAATGATTTGTCCATTTAGGAACCTAATTAACACACTTCAAGAAAATCTACAACCAAAAACAATGAAAATGAAACCTCATATCGAAAATCTTTTCTTAGAGAAAAGAGTAAAGAAACAAAAAACATGCGTAAAGAGTTTAATACAAAACATCCATCAAATGACCTCTGTGTGATAAATACTTCTACTGAAAAATCCATCAGCAAAGTTGCTAACTGTTCCTCGCAGCTCTTTCATTCTGTGCTCTTTCATTCTGTGCTTTCTGTGCAAAAATCTTGGTCGCAAGCATGTTACCATCAAAAAATTTGGCAAAAGGGTGTTCCTTTGGGACTAGCTTCCTATACTTTTCAAAACACTTCTCCGCCTCTGCTTTTTTCTCCAACAATGTATAGATTATGCCTTGACAGAGATACGGCCTAAAATCCCTCGGCTCTTCCTTCTCCAATTCATCATATAACTTCATCGCCTTGTCAAAATTCCCCTCGATAACCTGTATTTGAGCAAACAGAAGCTTGAAATTTCTATAATCATTCTTCTTGTTCTCCTTTTTACAAAGTTCCACTGTCTCCTTCACCATCTCTCCAATTTTTTCCAATTCCTCAGATGAATCCTCCTGAGCAGCTGCTGTTACTAGACCATGATATGCTTCAACATGGAAAGGATTGGTTTTCAACAGCTCATAAAACCCCTTTCTCGCCAATTCCATTTCTCCATTATAAGCATGCAAATGGGCTTTCAACAATGTCCACTCACTTTCCTTGGGATCAAGCTCTATTAACTTGTCGAGCAGAGCAATCGCTTCGCCTACCTTCTTACTCTTAATTTTGACTTCCATTAACTCCCTAAGTACTTTAACATCATTTGGATTAACAACCAATTCATACTCGAGAGATTTCTCTCTTTCTTCCTCCGAAGCAGCAGATTTCTCTGTTTCTCCCTCTGGAGCTTCATCGGTTTTCACCTTCTCAACCGTTGGTGGAGGCGAAACAGCCAAAGCTACGGTGGGTCTCAAAGTGAAACAAAACCCCGAAATAAAAAGCACAGCAGCAGTAATACTAGTAACAATTCCAGTTCTGAGAAGGGACAAAAGGCAATTACCTAAATTTACTGAGTTCAACCGAAAAATCGAAGAATCGAAGAATTGTGAGGGATGATTAGAACTTTTAGGTTTTGAGATTCCAAAGGAAGGTGGAGGAGGAGATGAGGATGCTCTCGTACGGGTGAAAGATAGAAGCGGGAGAACAGGAGCTGGGTTTCTGAAATTGAGCGGTGCGGATAGAAACCTACAGTGGGAATGCAGTGAGGGAACGGCCGGAAGGTGGCCGCGGATGGCTTTACCGGCGGTAGGGTTCAGAGCGGACATAGTTACAGAGAGATAAGAGGTGAGAACGATAAACCCTAGAGATGAATTAAGAGAATCACGGGAGCAAGGGAACCGGTTGAGGTCACCACGGAGAAGTTTCTCGGGGCACCTTTTGTAGGCCTCCTCCTTTTTCTTATTTTATTTTATTTTATTTTTTTAAGTACATTCTTTTATTTTGTCCCAAGGTTTTTTCTTTTTCTTTTTTTTTTTAATGAGTTCAATTATTATTTTTATTTTTTTTTAAGTGGGTGATTTTTGTAGATTTTTAGTGCTTGTCTAATGCCTTATTTTTTTGGATATAAAGTTATCCAAAATTTTTCTCTCCACTATTTTCAACTATATATATATTTTTTCAATACAATATTAACCATACATTTTACATGAAATACTACACACATCAATTTTATACTTAAAAAGAATAAAGCCTAAACTTATTGAGAGGCAAGGAAGGTCTATATATAAAACTTTTTAAACATTTTTTGGACTTCTATAACTTTTATGATTGTTTTAAAATAATTTTAAAAATTTATTATTTGACACAAATTATGTATGAATGCAATATTATGTTAAACAAATTTTAAATTGATCAAATCAATTAGAACACATAGTAAAAAAACTAGATCGTTCTAGTGACAGAAAAGTTACAAATCATAATTCTTGTGTATTAAAAATTAATTTTTAACAAAGAAATTTATAATGAATTGAAAGTTTCAAAAATTAATGCAAAATACAAAAAAGAATATTATATAAATCATTATCAATAAAATAATAATTTATCTACTTAATAGTTCAAAACCAAAACAATTAACATAAATAAAGCTAACAAACTCAGTCTCTATTAAAAAAAAAAACCAGTCAAAAAATATATATTTAATAAAATGGACAACGAAAAAATAATAAACACAATTTGAGTCTTAAAAAATTGAAAAAAGATATTGGTCCAGGAACTTTTGCATTTGAGATAGAGAAATTTTGGTTTTTAACTCAACCAATAGAAGTGGTATTTACGATAGCTTTTGATCAGTGCTCTCATTAGTACTATAATATGATATTAGAGGGACACGTGGCTCCATATCCAACCACGTGTCCCATTAGTATTATGTTACAATACTAACGAAAGTACTAGATTAATTTCAATATTCACAAATGAAAATAGAAAGACTTGAAAACACGAATGATTGACATTGAAAGACAAATTTTTGGCTGATTAGTAATTCACGCACTATGGTCAACCTTTTAGAATAAGACACGAACTTTATTTTTTATTATCATTCATCAATTGCATTAGGTAAATCTGTAAATACCCATTTACCAGTTGTTGTCAAATTTTCTGCTGAACACTTGGGAAGAAAATGTGTGTGATATTACCCTAATAGTAATAATTCCACCGAATGGAGGATTTTCACTATTAGTTGCAGAAAAAATAGCTTATGTCTGTCCAGGAAATGTTCCAACGGCACTGGTGAATCGGGTGTTTTCCGATTACATACGGCATCTATTGAAAAAATTAAGATTAGATCCAGAACTAGTATGGCGAAACGAAGCTTCAACACTACGAAAAATTTTCTAGCAAAGCCGTTAGGCCTAGTGAAAGTTTGATCATTTTTTGGTTAAGTTTTTGACCGGCGGCAAAAGGCATCACTGAAAATTTTTTCGAACTGTTGGAGTTTCGCCTCGCCATACTGATTTTGAATATGATCTCAATTTTCTCAACAACGTCATATATAATAAAAAAACACCCGATTATTATGGCGCCACGATTCGCTGGTGGTGTTTGAACATCTTTGTATGTCTGTCCTCTTCAAAAAAACTCACAAGAAAAAACCAAAAGTTCTTCATTAATTTTCTCCCGAAAATTCAAACGCACTAAAGATCATCATTTCCAACAAAATCAAACCAGGCTTCTGTCACCACCTCTCCGGTCGAATTTCATAACGGTAAATTAAAGCTGGATGCTAGTAGTGTTCAGGCATTAATATAAAACTTCAGCCTGGATAATATTGGGCTATTAGCAAAACCAGCCCATCATACTTTTATAATATATATATCCAAATCCAAAAGCATACAATTTACACAGGCAAAGCAGGGAAAATGAATCATTCATCCCCCAACAATCCTAATTCGATATAAGTTCAACACAGCTCGAAGAAAATTTCACTACTTATGCTGAATGCTAACAGTACAATATCATGGCTTATTTTTACTAACAGTAAAGTACAACCTAAAATCCAATAACACCAACTATGAATCCGATGTTGGATTAACAATTTTCGATTTCTTCTTCTTCTTGAACTCGAATAATCCCTTCACAAAAGCATCTACAATTTGTTTCTGTGATTCGAGTATCATCTCATTGCGTTTCAACTCCATATCCATTCTTGCTGCTTCCATTTCTCTAACCATTTCCATCTTTGCTTTCTCCATCTTCACTAATCCTTCGCCCAATAATTTAATTGATTCAACCATTTCCTCTACTGGATTTCTCTCTCGCTTTCCGTTAGTGGCTTTTCCTGGATTCATGTTCCATCTGGATTCTAAATATTCTTCACTGTTGTTGAACTCGGGGTTTAATCTTCGTTCGGGTTTGGCCATCTTCTTGATGCGTAATCCTGGGGGTATTAGATCCGATGGATTTGTATGGAATCCACTGCTGATGTTGAAATTAGGATGGGATTCGAAGAAGTTTTTGTTTGAATGTTTCGATTTGAGCTTCGCAGGAGGAATTGGGAATTTGGATCCGAAATTGGTGTGATCTACGTCTGGACCTAGATCCTGATCCTCTTTGTTGTCTTCCGTGTTCGGGTATGAAGAATACTCTGGATTTTTCGGTTCCAAATTGACAGTGTTCTTCGATTTGAGCTTCAATTTCAGTATGCTCTGATCGACAAATGATTTCAACAGGGAAGTATTATCAGCAGATCCTGCATCGGCAGAGGGAGGATCTGTTCCGTTATCCATGGCGTCCATGTAGTCGAAGAAAAACCAGGAGGAGATGAATCGGCCGGCTGGGTAAGGGTAGGAGAGAGATCGCTGCTTCTCAGCACGGTAGCGCTGCCGGAGCTTCTCCATCTTGTGGCGGCACTGCGCGGAGCTTTTGGGAACGGAGGCATCGGAGAAGCGGTTGTTGATGATTGCAGCCACCGCATCCCAGTCGGCCGTGCGAAGGTACCCCCGGCGGAGTGCATACCACCTCTCACGATATGCATCGATCAGAGCCACCGTCTCCTCTTGGGTCCAGCAAGGCGGTGGAAACCTCCTCGGAGGTTTCTCCGCCGTGTCTGTCGCGGACGCAGCCGCTAGAGTGGGGGATGACATATCTTGTCTGGTAGCGCGAGAAAGTAAATCAAGACAAACGCGCCCGTTAGCGAGACTAGGGCGTTGCTTGTCCGTAGATCGGTTGTACCGGTGGTGGAAGGGACGATTGACGGTGGAGACGAGCGTCAGCAAGGCGGCAGTGAAGTAACAGACGAAAAAGTTCGCGTCTTTTGGGGTGCAGGAGGATTTAATCGGGAGAGGCGCACCTTAGCAAGGGGATGGCGGAGGAAATTGATGGAGATTTGCTTGGAAGAAATAGGAGAAGAATATGGAATGAATAATATAATGATAGCAAGGGGTAAACACTGATAAGAAGCGCACGATAGCGAGGTGGGGTGGTTGGGAGTGGTGGTGGTGGGGGGTGTTGAAGTGGTGGTTGCGATGTGACGATGTAGCATAGAGGTTAGAGGCATTGAATTTAGTAGTAACAGCAATTGTAGTGAGAAAGGGATTTGGCGGTTGGGTGGGTTGGGGGTGGGTGGATGTTGATGACTAGGATCAAGGTTGAGGATGATGATGCTAGCATGCGCAACGGGGATAATGCACCCACTATTCCACCACTCTGCACGCCGGTCCACCACTCCACCGGTCCACCACCCATAAACCCAACCTCATTTTCCACCACTCACACGTAACGATTTGTTTCTCTCTCTCTAAAACTTTTATTGTCATTTACCCCACCCAACCTATACCTAATACGGGTTTCTCTCTCTAGCAGCGTCCACCAATTGAAACCAACCCACCACTCAGACATGTTCTTCCATTTTCTCTCTTTAAAACGTCGGTCGAATTTTGTGTGTGTATTCCTATCTAATTATGCCGTTGCTTCTCTACAAGGTCTGGGCTTGTTGGTAGGAACTTGGTGCTAATTGTGCATGGATAAAACAAAATTAATGGTTACTCAACTGTTAAAAAGTACATAACTTTAGCTATCACTAAACCCTTTTTACCAGGTAATGTTACAAGTAACACCTTATATTAGTTGGAGCACAGGTAACACCTCATATTAGTGGCGTACGGATCGCAAATCTGTCCACTTATGGATATTATGTCATGTCAACTTATAGATATTATGTTATGTCCATAAGTGGGTATTAGAGCAATAACCTACCTTATATGCTATAGTGTTTATCACTCTCTCACAATCAATCGAAAAGCAAATTAAAAAGTCATTTTATTCTTCATCTGTCTAATATAATATACTTTATAGTAAACGAAATGTCATTTAGAACATTTTCCATTTTCTTAAAATATCTAAATTATTTTTTTGATTTTCATACACCGAATAAATTCCTACAAAAGTAATTATTTATGCCAAAATGTTTGAAATTTAAAGAAAAATAAGTTATTGAACATCATTCTATATAAGTATATAACTACTGACAAAATTGTCATCACAAAATTCTAACAATGATCAAGCACGATGGGTGCCCGATGGTGCTATAGTTATGGTACCACGGAGTATTTTCTGATCACGTATGATCTCTATTAAGAAAAGCGAGACCAAATCTAAAACTAGTATGGTGATGCGAAGTTCCAGTAATTCGAGAAATTTTCAGGCAACACCGTTTACTCAAAGTCAAAGTTTTTGTAAAAAATGTTGACTTTGACCAAAACTTTGACTTTGAATAAACAACGACGTCGAAAAAATGTGACCGGAAAACACCACTAGTGTTGCTTGATCGTTGCTGTATAAAATTCATCAAGTCTGATTAACAATTGTTCTCATGGAAATTCGAGCCTTGGTCAAAAGTTAAGTGCCTAAACTGAAGAATGACCTCGTCTCTAGGAAATAGCTGGAGCATTGCCACCAATCTTATGCATGAACTTGATTCTGTAAGTAAACACAACAAAAAAAAAAAAGAAAAGAAAAGAAAAAGCGGCGAGTGGTCGCTCGTCACCCCTTTGGAGCAAGAGTAAGATCGGGTACAAATAAATAAGCGGAGTATATTTGAGTGCGAGTATGGAAATGTACCTCGAAATGAACTATAGATGCCTTATTTATAACCAGTAATAGAGCTTGATTTTCAATAGGATTATGAAATCCTAATCATGAATACAGTTTAAACTCTTACAAATTCGGATAAGATCATAAATCCAAATTAGAAATCATAATGGATCGAATTATCATTGATAGACTTTCAAATGGAGCGGCATTGCACTTGCTTGATGACAATCAAAGGTGTGGGCCTGTGAAGGATTCTAGTAGTACCCCGAACATCACAAGCACCCGATCCCTCTGACCTAAGCTCGGGAACCATGGGGTGGTTCACCACATGGTTGAATGCCCAAGCCATTGAGGTCGGGCATAGTGGTCGACCCTGGTGGTTGGTCGTTGCGCTCCACCCAAGTTATTAGCTTCGATCCTTGTTCCTGGCCTTCAGTCTTCGGTGGGTAGTTTTAATCGAGGTAGGGTAAAGTTCTTGTACTCATGCCTGAAGGTCAGGTACCAAGAGTAGCCATGTATTCGTGAGGTCGGGCATTGAGCTTGGTACGCTGGGATCGTTTGGTTGAGCATGTACTCGTGAATGAACTTGTGCCAATGTACTTTGTTGTTAAGTACAATTATATCTATTTTGAAAATTTCTTTGGTTATTCGTCAAACAATGGGAGCTTGCATATTGACACACCTCATGCCTAGATCTCAGGTTTTACTTCAACCTAATGCCCCGCAAATTTTTGATAGATTTGATTGTTCAAATCCATGTTCTTTGTCTTTTGCA
Source organism: Jasminum sambac (assembly GCA_018223645.1). Lineage (NCBI taxonomy): Eukaryota > Viridiplantae > Streptophyta > Magnoliopsida > Lamiales > Oleaceae > Jasminum > Jasminum sambac. The sequence continues at coordinate 34,939,899 of CP073646.1, read as the reverse complement.
TTTAGATATATTTGTCCAAGTTCTCCAAGCAGATGGTGGTTATCAAGGATCCATTGTTGATCTGTCTATTCAGCATTAATTTGTGCTCATATATTGTTTTACAAATTTCCCTATATTGTCTAATTTTTAGCTTCCACAGGGACAAGATCAGCATGCATAAATGCTGCAACCTTGGCCCTGGCAGATGCTGGGATACCTATGCAGGATCTTGTGACCTCGTGCGGCGCTGGATACCTTAATAGCACTCCTCTCCTTGGTAAATAAATAACCTCTATTTAACGTTTTAGAGCATGTTTGGCATAAATTAATGGCTTGTTTGGAAGTATTTAAAAATGTTTTTGTTTAATAATATGTAGAAATGAGTGATTGGAGAGTGAGTAATACATGAGTTACTATAAAATGAGGGGTGAAAATGTCAGCGGTATAAAGTGTTCCGAAATCGTTTGTATTCTAAAAATTACTTTCGAATCAAGCCCTAAAAGTTATTTTTGGTAGCAAATGTTGGCCAAACATGTTTGAGCCTTTCCAGAAGTTACTTGTTTTTCCTTTCTTGAACTTTTCACTTTAGAACTTACTTTCTACGGTAGCCAAACATGTCATTGACATTTTTGCTCTCATGTGTTATGCTCTAGCTATTTCTTACAATAGCAATTACTGCTTTTCAATAAACAGATGTAAACTATGTTGAAGATAGCGCCGGAGGCCCTGATGTCACTCTGGGAATTCTGCCCAAGTTGGACAAAGTGACCTTACTTCAGGTTTGTCCTCCTCATTCTTTAGTATTTCTAGAGTTAGTGTGTGTTTGGAATGACTTTTTCGAGTCTAAAAGCACTCCTCCAAGAGCAAGTGTTTTTACTTAAATTTTTATATGCTTAGCTATATTCAATAAGTACTCGTTGACTAAAAAGTAGGGAGAAGTCTAAATTTTAAGTTTCTCCAACAAGCTCTAGTTTAGCTTTCGTGGGAACCTCTAATTGAAATTTAATTAAACTCAAAAATTAATAAAGTTATCTGTAATACATCAAAAACACTTTTTGGTTTACATCCAAACAATCAAAACCTTGTTAAACAAAAGATCTACCAAAAGCTTTATTGCCGACAAAACTCTACTCGCAACAACTATGCCATATTTATTAAATCGAATCTACTATTTTTGTTAGCAATATTTGTGCCATTACTAAAAGTAGGGATTTCTTACTTTTACTAATGGTAAAGTTCACCCAGATGTGGTGGCCTGAAATACCGTGGCTCAGGGTCACGTTCATTAAGAGCATCAAGCATTCAAATCACATCTCAATTTGCGTAGAACGACCACAATCGTTGATGAAACCGCATTCCTTTCTAGCCGTTATATGAGATTCTCATTGTAGAAAACAAAGGGAATCGTATATTCAATTGATAATGAACCATGATACAACCGACTATAAATAGAGATAACAAACCCTATAGGACAACCCTAATAAAGGAAATAACAATATTACCATAATAAAGAAACCTAAACCTAATATACTTCTAACACCCCCAGTCAAACTCACGATACTATCGAGAGTTTGCCAAAAGGTTTACAAAATACGAAAAAAAATGATAATAAGAAAAACAATGCGAACTTCAGTCTTCTTGCGATCTTCCAAACTTGACTAATATTGTAAGTCCCAGCTTATGCTTGCAATTACACTCCCCCTTTCGTCGAGCTAAGTCACTCGACACTCCCCTTCACGAGGGCTCGCACGCGTTAACAAGTCCATGAGTTCGACCAACAACACTTCAGTCATCGCGGAAGCCAAAAACAAATCGAATCCAACCGTCACCAAAGTCCACAATAATGCAAATCAATAGTCCAAGCGTCATCATGCAGAAGTCAAAACCACAAACTCAAGATTGCTGAAAGCCGAACCCAACAACCAGAAATGCAAAAGTTCATATTTCACAAAAACAAAACTAAGAGGAGAGACAAAGAAAATCATATGCCAATTCTTGGACCAAAAAGAGAAGAAAGGAGAGAATCAACTTCCAATGCCAACAGCCCGAATCAAATTGAGAAGACGGAGAAGAGAATCAATAAGGAAGAGAGAACCAAATGCCAATTGCAAATTCCAATGACCAAAGAGAGAATCACGGGAGAGAAGCATATACTGATTCCAGTAAAAAACAGATCAAATTCATAAGAAAAGCAAACGAACAAGAGCGAATCAAAGGGGGAGAATTAAATTCCAATTGCAGATCTCACTGCACATCCAATACAAATTCCAAATTTTTCACTGAACTAATTGAGAAGGATAAGAGAATCAAATGCCAATTCAGGGTGGACTGGGCCAATTTCAGATTTACCTAAACTAAATCTGCAACTCCAAAGCTTTTGGGGACTGCTTCTGCAATATTTGGATTTCTGGGCCAATATGCACCAAACTTAATCACTAGGGACCAACTAGAATGAACACAAACTACTAGAACCAACCTAAATGACCACAAAACGTGATAACCGACTTTAGTAAACTAAAAACCACCACGGACCGAATATGCAAATTCCATAACTTGTTTCAAAGTAAGTCTCATATATCATCATCTTCTTCGTTCCTACTCCTAACCCGTAACTCAACCACACCGCCGCCACTCACGTCTGACACCACCAACCGTCGGCCACAACCTGCCACTAGACGAAATCTTTGATATCGCCATCTTCCTTAGATCTCAACCTTAATCGCACATGCCAACAACCAAAATCAAATATGTGACACGATACCCTTTAGCTACTAAACCAACGTTCCAAGCCTCCAACGTCAACAAGTCAACTTGCTTGATAAATCATAAACATAACCAAAGGTTTCCACTAATCATAGATCCGTGGGTCCACTATTGTCAAACATCACAATCCCTTTCCACTCAATAGTGTTGAAAATACAGTTCACAGAGGTAGCAACAACACCCTTTATCTCAAACTCCATTCTTAGCTTCTGTCATCCTCCTGCTCATTCAAACCTAATTGTTTGCCACTACCACCAACAGCCGCCAAATTCAACAGCCAACTGTTATAATCATCATAACTTGCAACCACCAACATCAAGGAACGCCACCACCGACTACCACGAGCGATATTCCACGATTACCATTGATCTCCTTCGTCTTAGCCACCAGATTTGTGCTTTTGTGGTGCGATTCACTCCCCTATTGTTCTTGTGGTGTCGATTGGTGGATTTTCAGATTCGAAGAAGGAGTGTGGGTTATCGCTCCCCTATCGTGAGTTTGTTGTCACGAGGTGGCGCCGCTGAGATGCGGAGGTTGGCGGTGAAACACAGAAACAGGGGCTGTGAGTCAGATTCTCCAGAGGCCGGCTAAGAAGCGAGAGATCGAGAATAACCAACATATCTTTTTACAAACAGAGGCAAAGAGAGATTTAAGAGAGATTTGAAACTAATACAAGACAATTAATCTGGCTACGGGAAGAGAGCAACCCACAATCTGGTATCTATCAAAAATCTAAAAGAATAGAAGATGATTTCCAAACAACCAAAAGAGACAAAAATTTTGACCACCGGACGAGCGGCATTTTTGCCGCTCGCCGGAAAACGTATATATGATATCTAGATCAAGTTCGAAACGCGCTCTAATACCATGTAGAAAACAAAGGGAATCGTATATTCAATTGATAATGAACCATGATACAACCGACTATAAATAGAGATAACAAACCCTATAGGACAACCCTAATAAAGGAAATAACAATATTACCATAATAAAGAAACCTAAACCTAATATACTTTTAACACTCATATCTTATCATTCAACATCTCTTGGATTTTCTGACCAAAATGATTGATCAAATCATATCCATTCTCAGTCATTAGATGATATTGTCTTATCTTATCATTAGATATCTTCTTAATTTGCATAGAACACCGTTGATCAAATCACGTCCATTTCTAATTGCCAGATGAGATTCTCTTATATTATCATCACACATCTTCTTGATTTGCATAAAATGGCCACAATCATTGATCAAATCACATTTATTCCTAGCCGTTAGATGAGTCTATCTCATCCTCAAACATCCTTTTGATTTGCGTAGAATAACCACAATTGTCAAATTACATCTAGTTCTAGATGTTAGATGGGATTCTATTATCTTTTCTTCAAATATCTTCTCGATTTGCTTAAATCACCACAACTGTTATTCAGATTAAATTTATGTCTATCCGCAATATGATATTCTATTATCTTATCTTTAGATATCTCTTTGAAATTTATTTCTATCCGCAATATGAGATTTTATTATATGAACTAGTTGCATCCATTTTTAATCGTTAGATGAGAGTCCCATCCTATCATTTCCAACCATGTACCTTCTACAAATTTGTGTACACTTGTTGCAATTTTTCCCATGAAATACCACTTTTGTAGAATTACTCTCTCATTACACATACAATATGAGTTCCAACAACCGATGTCACTCATACGATAACGAAGAAGATATGCATTTGAGCTGTTTGGAATGGCTTTGATGTTTTTCATAACCCGATAATGGGCATTTATCAAACATACATAGCGACCTGAAATAGTTCAAGTAGTTTGAGTTTGACTTATCAAGAGGGAATTTGGTTGCCTGTTGCTCCAAATGCCAGAATACTGTTGCATTAGCTGCTTACTAATGACCATACAGCACCTTGCAAGGCCAAGCTGGTCACCTACCTGAATTGGTTATGATTTACCTAACTCATAGCTTGTTTGACAAAAGTTTTTGTTCTTTCAAAGACTATGTGGCTGAAAATTTTAAAAAACCTCTGATAAATCAAGAAAAAAAATATATTTTTTGTGCTTTTTAATGAAAATAAAAGCAACATAAGGTGATTGTCCAAATAATAATTGCAGACAAGCACTAATATTTATGTACTGGAAAGGAATATCCAAATCTACCTGCCCAAACCAATTCAGGTGACAAAGATTTGGGGAAGCGATGTGGTGTGTGCGAGCAAGGTAGATAACACAGACACATCCAACAAGATAAAAGTGTGTACAAGATCGTGCTAGTGTTTTCCTCATTTTGGTTCAATTGCATTAAAATTTACACTTGAAAGAAACAGAAAAATCATTTAAACGAAAGTTAAACAACAGAGTCGGACCCGAATAAACATCCATAACCAAACACAATGTGAATCAACTACAAATAATGAGAGGGGTAACAATGGGAGCAACATTTTGCTATCATAATAAAACTAGTTTCACTCTGTCAAAATGGGTCATCCTATGTCCGAATGCAATCCCTCAAGAACCACAGCAAGCTGATTTTTGGGCAGCTTGGGCAGCCCCTGGTGTCTGATCTGGTTGGGTGATCCTAATGGTTTGCGGCTTCAATAATCCAAAAACAGATACTTTAGATGTAAGATTATGCACATATACAAAAAGAATTCCAAATAAGTTAAAAACAAGCATTCATACCTCGGCCTTTGAGTCAGTTTCAGCTAGTCTTTGTTTTATATCCCTGGCAATCGAGAAGAAGACCTCTTCCACGTTCATATTTGTCTTTGCACTCTGTTTCATAACAATGTTATTAAGACAGAACTCTTATGGACGGAGTCCCAAAATCAGCAATGGGTGCTACTTTACTTACTGTCTCAAAGAATTTAATTCCATACTCATCAGCCAGTGCTTGACCCTTGGAGGTAGGAACCGCCTGTCAAAGAGTGTCAGTCATATAAATCTCTGAATGTGCGGTTTAAAAGTATAGTTTCTGTTTAGGGGATACGCTTGAAGAAATCATTTTTGGATGTGTGGTTAAAAAGTAAAGTGTAAAATGTTATCACGTCAATCAAAATGTGATTGAAAATTGCTTTAAGAAAATTGTTCTGAAGAAAATTGATCATTGAAAACGATCTTGACCAGACGAGCTCTAAGAACAGCAAAATGGAACTCAATTACAAAGATGCACACAAATTAGTTGCAACAAGAAAACTATATGCTTCTTTGACCAGTTAACCTATCTGTAAAGGCATCTTTATATGCCTTCCCAATACTTTTCACCAGTATATTCCACTTCTTGGAAATTTCAAAACCATCAGACTAATAAAATTTGATTTGGATGAACTAGCGGTTTCAATAGCCAAGTTATTTAAAATCTAGATATCCCCAGGAGCAATGCTCCTCCAATCCCACATATGCATACACCCCTGAAAACTTCTGTGGATGTGATATCCACCTATCTGTTGTTATTCTGATAATGACCTCTCCGTATTCTTTTCCACAACTTTTCACCTGCTTTTTTATGCTTTGGAATTTTCAAAATCTATTCAATGAAATAATATTTTGTATGCATGGATTAATGCTCATCAAATTCCAAGATCAGTAATCTTTAGTCTGCTCGATATTCTCATCAGAAAAGGTTCATTCTCATCAGAAAAGGTTCACACGAGAGAGAGAGTATACCCTTTTGCTTTCATCCATGTCAGCCTTGTTACCCACCAATATCTTGTTGACATTGTCAGAAGCATGTTGCTCAATGTTACGGATCCAATTCCTAATATCTACACAGTGGCACATGTTATGATGTTAGTTTTTCCTTTTTGACAAGATAGAACTTACTACACCATGAAAAGTTAGTTATGCAATCGAAAATTCCAACGATATATAACAAAAATCATTGACAAGTACAGGAAGAGTGAGAATTAAAAGATTCGATACATACATATAATTTGGAACAAAAAAAGAAAAGACCCTCTACCAGCTCAATGAGTGTGAGAACAATTTGTAAGTAAATAAAAGAGGATGGCAAGAATTAGGACTATTACTGTTAAACGAAGATTCATCAGTCACATCGTACACCAGCAATATGCCCATTGCACCACGGTAGTAAGCTGCAGAAACGGGAACCTCTTAGGAAAAAAAGCTTGCCAATTTCAAGAGAGAAGAATGACACAGTATAGAATCCCAACAAATGGACAATGGCATGCAGGAGAACATCATAGTAAAAGAATATGCATGCAGTTACATGGTTAGCTGTCTAGACCAAACATTTTTGATATTGGAAAATCCCTGGAGTCTAGTTAGTACAAAATTTCTCTTTATGATGTAAATGCACAGTAACAGGAAATGTGAAAATTTGACCAGAAGAATATACTTGTAAGAGTAACCCGTACCAAATTTATAGGGAAGAAGTAGAACAAAGAATAATATTAAAAAAATTGCAATTGCAACAAGTCTCCTGACCAGAAGTGTTAGAAGTCCTTTCACGAAATACAATAATTTCAGGAAGATTTTCCCTTTTTCCCCCACTGTCTTTCTTCTCAGTTATCTACAGCTCACCCAAGGAATTGCTACTTTCATGCATATAAATCCATTTTACAGAATTTTCATTATTCTCCAAATTATAAACTTTAAAAAAGCATTTGTCTAAGAACATGGTGTCATTGAAATAGTGCTCCAGAGAAGTCAGACGGGGCAAGAGGAATGACCGTATGCATACCAGTGGTGATAGTTCGGAAACGTTCTTGTCCAGCAGTATCCCAAATTTGTAGTTTAATTCGTTTGCCATCAAGTTCAATGGTCCTTATCTTGAAATCGATGCTGCATAAAAATTCAAATCAGATATAGCATGCAGATGGGTGTGGAAAAGCTAAGCCTGAGGAAATTATGGTACATTTGGAGATACCTACCCGATGGTGGTTATGAAACTGGTGGTGAAAGAGCCATCAGAGAACCGGAGAAGAAGGCAACTCTTACCCACACCTGAAATATACATCATGGAAATGTGTCTGAAATCTCAATACCAAAAACTACAGTTCAAACAGAAAAAAAGACGTTACATTACCAGAAAACGAATAACTATACCAAAAAAAGTAAAATGGATAAAAATAAGGAGATAAAGGTTCTCCAGTCAACAATAACAACAATTTAGACTTGTTTCCGTGAAATCGAGTTCGGAAAACAATTATGGATATACAAAATCTTCTTAAGTCATGCGAAGAAAAATTTTCCAGTTCCATCACATTTTCTTTTCCTGAAACACTATTGCCACTGGTTGTCAAAATACTGGTTTCTAACATCCACAAGTACAGAAATTAGCATCATTTATCCGTCAGATCCGCCTACATTGGTTCCGGAAATAAGATCATACATATCAGATAGCCTCATCTAGTTTTTAATATAATATCATTTAAGCACACTTCAGCTCATACCATGCTAAAGTTTATGCAACACCATAACATCTCCATGTCAAGTAAAACTCATACCAAAGCCTCCAAAGAGAATCACTAACTTACAGCTTGTTTGCCACAGCTAAAAACAAAAACCATTTTCTCAATTATCATTTTCAACCACTCACTCATTTGACTGACTTGACAAATTTTAAATTATTTTACACCACTTCTCTTTCCTTCTCAATCGAACACTCAAAAATCTCACTAAAGCATACACTTCCTTCAATAATTACTACATTTGGCACTGCTCCCTTCCTCCAACTTATTCCAGTCATTTCACTTATCAAACCAATACAAATCCTCCAAAAGACTGCTCATGATAATCAACAGTGCTGAAATCCTCACTTGTTCTTCCCAAAAAATAATTTACAAATCACTATTACGTAAATCATGCATGATTATAAGTACAAAGAATAAAACAGTTTAGTTTACACCAGCAAACAGAAACGTAATATCTGGATAGCTAGGGCCTGAGCTTAAACATGTTAGACACACATAACTCTAAAAGGATGCATTTTTTGATTCTTTTCCCCTAAGGAACAACCCCGAAAAAAATCTTAATTTACCTGATCGAACATATAGATTACCCTCATCGAACATATATATTTTCGTAACTGCCCAATGAGCTAAACACAAATTATCAGCAAATCTTTTGACATGTTACATTTTCCAATCTAAAAGAGCTCCGTCAAATTAACAATCACAAGATCTTAAATATAAGCCCAGCCAGGTATCATTTATCGGATACAAATGCCTGTCCATACATTTCAATCAGAATGCAAATACATCAAAATTATGAGTCCGTGAAAAACACCTACCACTGTCGCCGATCAACAGTAGCTTGATGAGATAATCATAATCAGCTCGAGCTCTGGCGGGTGGAGCAGCCATCTGATTTGATTCAAATTTCCTTTCTTCACAAATATAAACGGAAACGAAAACGGAAAAGAAAACCCTGGCAAAAAAATTAATCCTGTATATTTATTTCAGTATGCGAGAAATCATAACATCAAGAATTTGAAATTTGAATAAAAAAGTAATGATGATGAATTTGGAGAGAGAAATGCAGAGAAAATTACCAGATCGAAGGAAGGCGAGAAGAGGGATCTAATAAATGAAGCGTATGCGGGACGTCAGCACAGGTCGGTCGGTTAATTCTGAATTTATTTTTCATTTTTATTATTTTTTGGGAGGAAATTCTCACACAATCCCTCAACATTATTACTTGTGTCACTTTGAACCCCCATTTATTTCTTTAGTCGCATTTCGGTCTCCCACGTTAGGATTATGACTTTTATGTAAAATAGAAGAGAGAATAAATAGAGTTGAATGGTGGAATTTTGTATAATACATAGAGGCCACACAAGTTATATGGATATGATTGGTTTGATTGAATTCAAATTTTAAAAAAATTAGTGAAAATGGATAAAAATGTCAATCCAAACATGGGTAATTAGTGTATGTTACATAGAAAATTTTTTTAAAAAAATGTTTTTAAAATGCATCGTTAAAAAAATTTAAAGAATAGTGTAAAAATATAAATTTTGTCAAATTAATCAAATGAATGATTGAAAATAATAATTGATAAATTAGTTTTTATTTCTAGTTGTAGCAAAGAAGTTCAAGAATCACTAAATTTAAATATTAAATACTCATTAATTTTTAAAATAGTAATTTGGTGTTTGTTTGGTCACATACTTGTGAGGCAATGATAGTATCATAATATCAGTTTTGTTCAATGCCAACTATTGGCATGCCACACTCCCAAAAAAATCGTGGGATCCACACGGACCCTCACCATTGAGAACAAGGGGACAGTTATGTATTATTCATCTTACATCACGTAGATATAAAAAAATTTTAAAAATTCACCAAATGACGTGGCGCCCTCATGTGGGGGCGTGGGCATACCCACAATGGGCAGGTAAACAAAGGCGATCATAATATACCTGGTTAAAGAAATGCGAAATTTCGATAGAATCCATTCATTGTAAAAACTTTGAAAAAAACCAAACTAGTCCAAACAATTTGGTTCATGTTTTTAGCGTGATTTGCAACAAAATTGGACCATTTATTTCAAGATGTGAAGACAAAATTAAAATTTTGTTAGAAAATTAGGAGATTAAATTACAATTTTTTACCTGTAAAAGGAAAAGGAAACCATGGCAATTAAAAGTTTAAGATAAAATTGACATTTGGAGATAGATCTCATTTTAGCTCATAGCCCCCTTAAGATTTTCATATTCAAAATTATTTTGTTGATAGTTGGCTTAAAAAGAGAACAAAACATTTTCATGTAGTTTAACTATCATTTCTCTTTGATTTTGTTGGTAATAAATTTAAAGATGTTTATTTCAAGAAATAAATCTAAAGATGTTTACATATATGATATACCTCTTGCTATTTTATTGACAACAAATTATAAAATTATTCACTAGAAAAAACAGTAAAATTACCGATTTAAAACAACACTATACGGTTTAGATTTAAAAATCTCAAGCTGCTTTAAATCATTCAATTTGAAAATATTTCAAAAATCTGATGCAATAAGCAGAAATTTTAATGTTTGGGGACCGTAGTTGATAACTTCTCATGTTATTTATTTATTTTTTTCGACCAATGATTATGAGAGGGAGAGAGAAACAATTGGAGTCAAGATTTTTAAAATGGACCGAATAAGAATTTTGACAAGTTCTTTAAGGAGTGTGGACTAGGCATCGGACAGCCTGGATCCGGCCCATTATTGCTGGATTCACAAGTTCTAGACTTCTAGACATGGTCGAATAATTCCTTTACAAGAAAACAAGGGTATCAATGTATGTATTTTTACTGTTTATAAATGTATGTATTTTTTCTGTTCATAAAATTTAAAAACTATAAGATTGATATTAAATTTTATCAAATTAAATTTGTTTTTTCTCCTTCATTCTTTTCAAATTTCAACCACTTATATATTGATTTGATAATTATTTTATATTTTTAGTATTTTTTTATTTTCAGTCACATAATTAAAAATAAATTTAATTTTACCAAATTTAATGTGAATCAAATAAGCCATCAAACCCTAAAAGTTGTTGTTCAAATTAGGTGCATCGGATAGTATGTTAAGGATTGAAAAGACTTGCAGCCATGATGGAAGCCTCGACCGGAATGAGGGTTGCTAGTTTCACGGTATGTAATCTGTGCACAATTATTTTACAAGGTATCATCATTACATAGGTAACTCTTGAATTTAAAAATGCGGAATGGTCTTTGTTGATTCAACAATAGCAATCAACCCAAAATGCAAACCCCGAAAATGAGAAGATTTGATCCATGGTCAGTGTTCTTCACGAGAGAAGTCAAGCGAATTGGTGGTCCCTTATTGGGATCACTATTTACTAGTATGCCATTAGATTATAAATGTCGTATTTCATATGGCACTTGGTTGAGATTTGGAAATTTAAAAGAATTGTTAAATGGGCCATGCATGAATAAATAAATTTACCCATAGAATAATTTAGTAATAAAAATAAATAAAGATAATTTTTGTTTAAAAATAATTTGTTGGTCTAAAATTATAGATTTAAGACTCGTGATGAGACTTTTTATTTGTTTTTTTTTTTACAATGATTTTTTCCTTATTTGTTAATTCTTTCCACATGTAAATTAAGTTGTTTATACAAGTATCTCAAACACATTATTCAAAATATAAAATTATTATCTTTAACTTTTTATTGATTTTGATTTTTAAATTGATCTAGAAGACTAGAATAATGCTCGTGCTTGTGCACTTAGCTTGCATGTGAAATAATAAAAAAAATAAGGAAAATTCTCATTATCGTCCTTAAATCAATATTTTTAGATTGACAGTGGTGGGGCTGCAATGATGGGGTTGTATTTATTTTTTTTAGGCTTTGTTTGATTGGGGGTTTAGTTGTTCGCGGTATTACGTGTAAAAATGTGTGGTTAATATTATTTTGGAAAATGTGTGTGTGGTTGAAAATGAGTATGAAGTATACGGAATTGCGTGCGGATTTGGTTAACACCAAATAGAACAAGACCTTAATTCATTTTAGCCACATATATTTAGTTATCGATAGAATTATTTATTCAAATATCACCACTTATTAATCCTAATAAAAAATAAAAAATGTAATCAACCGAGGGACATATGAGATAAAGATTTTCTAATTTAATCACATATTAAAAATTAAATTTAACTTCAATGGGATTTCAAGACCATATAATAAACTGTCGTGCTATTCAAAAAACAAGTTCAATAAAGGGCTTGTTCTATACATTATTCTTTTACTAACTTCAATAATTTTTTCTCATTATTTTCAATAATTTATATAATTATTTTATAAATTTTAATATATTTTTTAAAATTTTTAACTATATATCTAATGTATCGCTCAAATAAATTAACACAAATCAACTATAGAATAAACTCCAACGTCTATAATATATATAAAGTAGAGGTGCATGGTATTATTGTTTTCTAATAGTGGTTTTAGGACATCTTTAACTTTTGTTTTAGGACAAAAAAGTTGTTTTTATATTAATGTCCCTATAATTGAATGTCACGTGTCCAGGTAATTTTAAGTGTCGGTAGATAATGGGAAGGGTTGATTTTTTAAACGGTTTTCTAATTTACTTTAACAAATGTGTCCTAAGTTTTTGCTCTAACTTCTTCATTTGAACAAGTCAAATAGAATTTTATTTTAGTATAATCTTAATCAATAATAATTACACAAATGAATAAAATGATACAATAAATATCTTTAACTAATATCCGAAGATGGAAACAATATTTTTCATTTTCGGCTGGATTAATTCATAAATTCTACACAATAAATATTGAAAAATAAAATAAATTTATTATGGAGAAAATGTTTTAACAATGTCGCTACTACTTTTTAAATTTCCTTGCTACAATTTAATTAAAGTATTTATACAATGATAATGAATATAAACTAATTATGGTATGAGTTATATAAATCAATGATTATAAGATAAAAATTATTATGTTACTTAAATGTTTTTTAATCGATTATTATAAATTTAAACTATTATAGTACTCTAAATGGTGACCAATAATAAAATGTCTATTAATTAATTTAGGACATTATTATAGTTCTTAAATAAGTTGAATTAATGGTATACACAAATAATGTTAGCATTATTTATTAATAATTGATCATTGTAATTTAAATTTTTTTAATGATATATTATATTAATTGCTCTTTGGAGGCAAAAATTTATCAACGAGTCTTTTTTATTTTTACGTGTTTTACAAATTTTTACTTTCTTTTTAGCATCTCTAAAATTATATACATTATAGATCTTTTAAAAAATTTAAATATCTACGATTTTTCACATTTGAATCACAAACTTTTCTTGATTAATTTGGAATCAAGCTATATTTTTAATATCTTACTATTTTTTTTGTTAGTGATAACCGCCTGTATTTTCAACTGGGTGTAGGCGAAAAATAAAAAGTTAAAACTAAGTTGATGCTAAAATAATTTTAGAATATTGGGAGTACAAATATATGAGATTGTTTGCTCTTATTAGCTGCTACTGAGTTTGCTTACTATTTAGTTTATGTAGATTCTTTACGTTGTTGCTTCAGAATTAATGCGTTATAAAAAAATTTTACTTTTGATGATTTTGTCCTTGCAAAATTGCCATGTTGCGACCATTATTTTATCGAAAATGATAGTTTGATCATCCTCTTTGTTTTTTAGAGGCTGGAAGGCCTAGACTTTTAAACATCTACACTATGTTTTTTCTTCAATTTTTTTTTTTTGAATTTTTTGGAAAAAAAGTTAATGGTGAAAATTCTCTTTTTTTGTAGTGATTTTTTTTGCCAAAATTAAGCAAAAGGTTTATTAAATTAATTTTCTGGCTTTCGGCACATGACCTCATAGAGCGAAAAATAATGCATAATAAGTTAATTGTAAAAGAGACAATAAAATAATGAAATATAAGTCAAATTAATTGAAAAAGCGAAAAATAAAAATCATGAAATTTAAATTGGGTATGGATGTAATGCCTTGGGTTGGTGCAAATGAAATTGCATTTAAAATGGTGTCTGTTGTAATACATTACATATTATCTTTTTACAGATTCGCCACAATTAATAGTGGATGATGATGCGACAAAACTGTAAATTAACATTGATTTTAAATAATTTTTAATTTTACATATGTTTCTACTTTGTAGATATTTCTTCTATGTTACATGATTACCATTGTGGTTAACGATTACTTATGTGTTTATTTTGAATTACGTTTAAGTTTTAATTTAGCATTGTCTTGATATTATTTTTAAATTATTTACTTTTCAACTGTATACGTTGTGCTAATTTATTGATATGCATATTTCGTTATTAAAATATTATTGTAACTCAAAACTATAATTTATTGTATTACATTCTAATTCATTTAAAACTAATGTCATTTAAATACTTATCGGATTGTAACTTTAATTATTGTGCGGTTATATTATTTATCTTTCACACATCACACAATTTATTAAATTAATCTCTCACAATTTATTTTTAGTCCCTTTTAATTATGAATACATCATTGTAACTTAATATGTAAATATTGTAATAATGTATACTACTTAAATCATGAAAAGGTTATCTTTACTACCAATTAAACAAAATTATAAATCATGTCTGAAATAATTTATTATTTACTTAACACAATTTTACTGCCGTGCAACACACGGGCGTAAAAACTAGTTTTAAGTATACACGTGGTTTTAAGTTTTAACTCATTTGTGCTGCATGGTTATTCGAGCCAAACGTCACTCTCTGTCCTTACAACGTCCAATTAACTTTGGACACGTAACTCAAGATCACGTCATTTCAACTCCCAACAGTGAATATTCCCTTTATGAACGCTGCTTTATTTGCTCAAGAAAGGACACAAAGGATATACCCTTTTCTGCTTTTCATATACCAATTTCAACGCGATCCCAGATTACCATCCAAAGTAAGAAGGTGCCCACATTCTATAAAAGTGAACAAGAATGTACCTTTATTCATGATGATTTCTACAAATTTCAAATGAGAGAGAGAATGCAGGTGTTAGTGTATGTGTAAAAATTAATATTTATATGATATAGGAGAGAGAATGAGTGGAGTTGAATGGTAAAAATTTGTATAATATAGGTAGATCTCACAAGATATGTAAATGTGAAATAGGAGAGATAATTAGTGGGATTAAAAAGAATATGTAAAAATATATAAAAATATGTAGAAGAACACGCTCAATTTTAATAAACATGCAATGATTGAGTGTTTGATAGCACGGTTCTAGCCTTCTAGGTAAAAGGATGGAAAAACATTAATAGCACGCTGTGCATTTTTTGGCACTCAAACATGCATTTTACCCTTCTACACATTTTCTTACGTTTTTATACCTTCAAATATTTTCACCCATATTTTGTGCTTTAAGACATTTAAAGCAATGTATACGTTTTTTAGAATAAGATACTTATGAAAAGAAAAAGTCAGTTACGTTGTAGAAACAAGATGTTTAAACATCTATATAAATTATGGAGTGCTTAATTTTATTGTGATATAATATGCGAAAAATAACTTTGTATCATCTATGTTTTTTGTAAATTTGTTTTACATGTAGCAAAATCCTATATTTAACCACCTATTCAATTAATTTGACAATTTTTTTGCATCTTCTAAAAATTTTCTTATTTTTCAACTACATCGTCAAAAATCATTTTTATAGAAATATCTAAAAAACATTCTTTTGTTTTCAATGATGCATCTTATATTACATATACTTTTTAACTTTTAATCTTCTACGTATTCTTCTAGAACATCTCATTATTCCAACAAGAAAATTATGGCAAAGAAGCACTTTAACGAAGTTAGGGGGTGATAGTGTCCGACTTTTACCAAAATTTTCCACTTTTTATCTATCATTTTTTTATCAAACCAATCACATCTACATATATTTTGTATAATCTACATATACTACATAAATTTCTACCATTTAACTCCACTTATTTTCTCTCCCCTTTTACATTAAGGGTGTGTTTGATACACGTTTTTTTTCCTGGAAAATTGGTTTTCCAGCTTTTTTTTCTTTTCTTAGTTGTTTGATTATCATTTTTTCCTGTAATATGTTTTTCAACTTTTCTCGAAATTCGCACTTTTCCTTTTTTTTCCTTGGGGGATGTAGTTTTTGTTTTCCGGAAAATATTTGATACTTTTTTTCTTTTTTTTAATGGAAAATTTAATTTAACCATAAAGATAAAGAAAATGATCAAATTTCATTAAAAAACTCAAAAATAATGAAAATAACATCATTTTCCAACTTTCAAATTAACAAAATCAAACACCTACAACTACCATTTCCCTGGAAAACCTTTTCCCGGAATTCATTTATCCGAAAAATATTTTCCTTCTAACCATTTTCCGACTTTGCAATCAAACACATCCTAAAATCCATAAAAAATTCAATCATATCACTCCCCAAATCAATCTTGACGATTGAGTTGAGCGTGAATGCGAAATATATAAAAGTACAGCATGAACTTGCTCTTTTTAGGT
Organism: Jasminum sambac; assembly: GCA_018223645.1. Lineage (NCBI taxonomy): Eukaryota > Viridiplantae > Streptophyta > Magnoliopsida > Lamiales > Oleaceae > Jasminum > Jasminum sambac. Next base: position 34,923,144 of record CP073646.1, on the reverse strand, counting down.
TGATTATGGATCTACTTGCAACGTGGATAATAAATTGAGGGCAACGATGTAGATTTGTCTTTCCGATTCCCCATTTTGCAGCGATTGTGCTTAAAATGGCAAATCACGAGACAGAGAGCGGGAACGCGGAATGCACCTCTACAAGCTTTGACGCAGAGATAGAGGTAACTTGACTTCACTGTTTACCTTTTCTCTCTCTAAAAGTCTCTGTAATATCTCATCTTCTTCAAATTAAAGCTACGTATTTCCAGCTTTGAGATCTGTGCCTTTCTCTTCAACCGAAGCTCGCTTTTGATCGAATATGTACGTTTGATCTTCATCTCTTTTTTTTTTTTTTTTGATTGAATGTTTGTTTTAGTAATAATTAATGGTAATTTTAGTACTATCTCCTGTATATAGTACTTTGTGTTAGTGGAATGATTTTATTTTCAGCGAATTTAGGCCAACTGATATGAATCCTTTTCCTCAATTTTTGATGGTTTAAGTTCATAGATCTTCCTTGATGGAGTCTTTGGTTTATTAATGGTTTTAGTTCTTTTGATAAAACCTTGAATACACTGAAGAAATGTACACTTCGGATGTTTGTGCTTTTGCAACATGCATGCTCGAGTAGTTTTGTGGTTTCTTACAGTGTTCATCTGATCTGAGTCATCCGCACTGATTGTTTTTGTTCAAAACACTTCTATATTTACCAAACGCTCTTTTTCTGTCCTGTGGTGAGTTTGTATGTGCTGGAAGACGAACTTATCTATTGCATTGATATTAGAGTTCTCTCAGTTGAGTCTATGCCCTTACATGTGTGGATTTATAAGTTTCTAACATGTAAGATTAGTTGAGTCAGTTAACCTTGGCTTGAAAGCAATCCAGTTTCGCAACTAGCTCCATGGTGAACTGTGATTATGATATGTTCGTGGTTTTATTTGGTCATCCTATAAGTGAACTACAGAACTTGCTTTTATTTAGTGAGGTCTGACAAACATGACGTTTAAAAGAATGATAGTATACCATGGAAAATGCGTTAGTTTCCAATCTCCATTACGTTTTAGTTTGCAATCTTGAGTTTTTACAAGGATCATATACCTAGGACCTAGACAATTTTTCAGAATGAGTTTAGTCAGTTATTGGAGTTTGGAGCTGAAATTGTGTATTTTTTATGAGATGGCTTTTTTCCTATGTTAGAACACGTCTTCAGTAATTTTTATGCATTTTGACAATGATGTCTTCATTTTTATCGGTGTCCTAATGTGCAGCTTGCAGTTATGGCTCCAAACATTGACACGCCTAACAATTTTGATGCTCAGAAATCATCACATCCACCTCTTAATGAAAGGATCCTCTCTTCCATGACTACTAAAACAGTTGCAGCCCATCCTTGGCATGATCTTGAAATAGGTACATAAATATTTGCTCTAATATCTTGTTGCAAGCTTGAAAGGGATGCTCAAAGAATGATTTTATTGGTTGATGCAGGACCTGGAGCACCAGCAGTTTTCAACTGTGTAAGAATCTTGAAATAATATTTGCTTTCAGCTATTTTCTTGTGTTTAGCAAAAAAGTAAGAGGAAATTTTATATTCCAATATGCCATTATCCATTAATGTTACTGAATGTTGTGATTCAAATTTTATTCTCAGTTAGAAAGAATGTTGCATGTCCTCTACGACCAAGGTGAATAAGTGATACAAATGTTTTTGTAATGTTATGGATGCAAGTCATGGAAGAAGCTTTTATCCAGTGCAAGACATGCTCTATGTTTGTGTCTTGCCTGAGTCTACTGCATTTAGGGCTTGTTTGTTTAGATTTCTAAAATTTTATTTTTCTCTAACAACATTTGAAAGCATACATTGAATGTTAGTGTAATGTCATGGATGCAAGTCATCTAAGAAGCTTTTGTCCACTGCAAGACATGCTCTATGTTTTTGTCTTGCATGAGTCTACTGCATTTAGGGCTTGTTTGTTTAGATTTCTAAAAATTGTTTTTCTCTAACATCATTTGAAAGCATAAATTGAAGTGAAGTGACATTTTCTTTTTCATTTTTTAAATGCATGTCATCATTCCTCAGAACTTATCTCAACCTTTTAATTACATATTAAAAATTATTTTTCGAATCACTATCAAACTAAGCTTAGGAGGGTGAAAAGTCGAATGAATTTTGTAGAAATCTATAGAAGTCTATAACTGGAAGTATATAGAGGCTTCCATAGATTTCGTAGAAATCAGTAAATTCATTACATTTTACAAAAGACATTGAGCTCAAATATCCCTAAAGTTCTTTCAGCAATCCAAATTAAATACACCCTTCTTAGAGGAAAATTGAACTCTAGTGCTTCTTTTGCGGCAAGTGGTTGTTGTGTCAAGAATTGAAGTGTCAAATGCAGTTGGATTGAAATTCTTTCAATTTTGTGATTCTCTTAGATGAACTCTGAAATGCGACCTTGGCTGTTTCTCCGCGTTGCTTGAAGTTACTAAGCTTAGCTCAACCAGATTGCATGAAAACACATCTGAGGACTTCCTCGATTTTCTTTTCTTATTTTATTTTATTTTTATACTTGACTTTTAATGATTCCCTTACTTTCAGAGTTACTGTCGTGTATTATTAATTTGTTTAACAGAAATTACTGAAACCTGCATTGAGGCTTTGTTTTTCTTCTTCCTTGTTCTCCTGTGCAGGTTTTATTATGTTAGCTTTTTTCGTCTGTGTAAGTTATTGAGAAACTTGTTTCATATTCTCAAGAAAATTCAATCAATGCAGGTGGTTGAAATAAGTAAAGGAAGTAAGGTGAAATATGAACTTGATAAGAAGTCTGGTCTAATCAAGGTACCTGGCTCATTAACTTTTAGCAAATTTTGCTCTGGTTATATATGAACTATGAAGTGCTTTAATGGGTTTGCACCTGCAGGTTGATCGTGTTCTTTACTCATCAGTTGTGTATCCACACAATTATGGCTTCATTCCTCGTACTCTTTGCGAGGACAGTGACCCAATGGATGTCTTGGTCATCATGCAGGTGTGCACTTCCGTGTGAAGTCTTTCTAGAGTATCAGTTATCGTTCCATTTCTTATCTCCCGATAATATAGTTATGGAAACAGTGTGGGTTTAGACTTTAGACTAGGATCCCGTTCCGCTGCTGCCCTGCCTGGGGTTTTTTCTGCCCTGTCCCCGATTAATTGGGGTTGTGAAGGGATTGTGCAAGATAAAGCATGATTTTAATCCCCAGTTAACCTCACAATTGTTTTCTTAGTATGATGCATCTTAAGCATATGTTTAGGACAACTTTCACATAAAAACCTATTTAGATTCCCAACGGTGTAGGGATGGCAACAGATTGGGCTCAGACTGGATCATATTCTCCACACCTGCCCCACGGGGCTTTTTCCTGCCTGTTCTGCGATTAATTGGGATTGTGCAAGATTGGAGACAATTCTAATCCCCAATTAACATCACATTTATTTTCCTTCTAAACTTTTTTCTTTCTTGTTCTTCATAATATAATGCTTTCTGACAGCTTGTTTGATACAACTTATTTTAAAGTTATTTTTCTTCACCATCATTTTGAACTGCACATTATAATGATTTCACAATTTTTTTATGTATTTTAATTTTTTTTCCTTTACTTGTCAACCTAGCATCCAATAGTCATTTCTTCAATAATCTCTATCAAACAAGCCCTAACCATTTCTTTTGGAGAGCTTTTCCATAAAATCATTTTTCTTGTAAATCATTTCTGATCAATTTTTCTCTCCCTGTTTTTTTCTCCTTTTTTTCCTGAAAAACATTTTTCACAATTCCCCATAACTCTTTAACCACACATTCAAAAATCACATTCTCAATAATATCTGTCAGACATACTTCAAACGTGTTTTCAACCCAAGTCTACAAGAAAACAAAATCATAGTAGCAATTTACTTGGTTATAACATATTGCTAATCCAAGAGAAACTCAAAAGACTGCAATGTTTCTGTTTGCCAGAAAAAGGAAAAAAAATAAAAAATAAAAAAAGGAAAAATAAACAGTTCCTAAATCAACAAAAAACTACGGTGAGCAAAATCAACAATAGAGACACTCCTTTTCCTCTATAACTAGTATAACTTACATGCTGAGTCCAAAATAGCCAAAATATTATTTAACGGGTGTTCTCCTACATGTTTTTATATATTTTTACACATTTTTTTCAACTCCACTTATTATCTCTCCTATTTTACATTCACATATCTCGTGGGACCTACCCGTACCGCACAAATTTTTACCATTCAATTCCATTCATTTTCTCTCCCATATTACATAAAAACATATAAAAACTTATTTTTACACGCATCCTAACACCCGCTTAGTGACAGGAATTGGCAGGGTTTAAACTGGGAATTCCATTCCCTATCCTGGTATTATCGTAGTTTAATTGGGGTAGAGGTGAGGTCTGGATGGGACAGTTTTTGGTTTTATAGTAAGGTGCATTTTAGAAATTATTTTGAGTCCAAGTTCACAAGAAAACATAGCTATAGCCCAAATTGTTGATTATAAGGCAACATTACTGCATGAGAAACCTACAACTCCTTGGCATTGCTATTTGCTAAGATCTGTTTTGACACAATTTATTCCAAAAATCTTTCCTTTTTTTTTCCTTCCTCACCATCATATTCAAACATTCATTAAATTGATTTAACAATTTTTAAATATTTTTTAGATTCTTTTCTTTACTTTTCATTCACTTCTTTTATCTATTCCTATTATTTATTTTTTACTTTTGATGTATTATTACTAAAATTTCCAAACTTCTGAAGATGACATGTACGTTCTTGGCTGATTTTGTTTGTCATTCAACTATTCCTATGAACTTCAGGAACCAGTTCTTCCAGGGTGCTTTCTTCGGGCCAAGGCGATAGGCCTCATGCCCATGATAGATCAGGTATGCATACAATCCCATCCATGTGGTCTTCAGTAATATTCTGAAAAAAAAAAAAAAAAAAAAAAACAGAACCAGCAACAGCAACAACAATAATAATACATTGTACTGCTAACAGGGAGAGAAGGATGACAAGATTATTGCTGTATGTGCTGATGATCCTGAATATCGTCACTACACAGACATTAAAGAGCTACCACCCCATCGTCTGGCTGAAATACGTCGCTTTTTTGAAGATTGTATCCTTTGCCATAGATCATAAATCTTAAAGATGGTTCTGTAAATGGTTTGCAAAATGATCCTGGTTTTACAATAGCAATTTGATATGTGCATTCTCAAATCCTTTTTCTTTTGATATGTTCTTAATGATAAATCAGACAAGAAAAATGAGAACAAGGATGTTGCCGTGGACGAGTTTCTGCCAGCCACAAAGGCCTATGAAGCAATCCAGCGTTCCATGTATGTGACCCTTCTCCCTTGCTTTAGTTTTCCTTGTTTTTTATTTTTTGGTTGGGGTGGGGTGAATTGGGATTGTGCATCAAATATACCTCAATGGAATTATTGCTACATTTTCTCATATATTTTCCTCCTTGTGTAGGGACCTTTATGCAAGCTACATAGTTGAGAGCTTAAGGCGCTAGTTTGTGGAGCAGCTGCAGGATGGATTTGGACAGACGTATAAAAGATATGCTATATTGTGTTTCCCTCTGGAAACAAGATTTCATTTTACTGCCAGGGTATTAGGATGATAATGATGAAAAGAACTCTTTTACTTCAAGAGCATGGATTGGTCATATAATAAAGTGATAACAAGAGGATATGATGAAATGTTAAATAGTACATGATTTTCTCTGTCCTTTTGTTGCTGTTTTCTAACGATTAAGATCATTGAAGAGGAACTTTACAATGTCATGCTCGTTCAGTTTATACTTTAGTGCAGGTAAAGGATTGGCTGAAAATCAAGAGAAATCACATATAATAGTTGGTTTCTTGGTAGCAGGCCTTGTTCTATGTGCATTAAATTTCATCAATTTAATTCTTTTGGTTTTTCTCTTGTTGCTTTCCGACCATTGATTTGAAAATTGGTTTATATTTTTTAATACTTTTTTCTAATTTTCAATTATACATCTCAATTTGCTGCTCTTCTTTTCTTCTTTTTATTAAATTATTATGTGTAGCATTTGGGACTTCCTAAAAGTTGCTCAGGAGTCGAGGGCTCAGCTGAACATTTTGTTTTTGGCATATCTTCCCTTTTTCATTTGAAGCAGTTCGAAATAACAGAAAAGGCAGAGAAATAATATTGAGCAGTGATTCTAGATACCTGGATGATATTCAAGTTTGATTTCACCTTAACGGTAAAGAACATTAGATATAATAAAGTTAAACCTAACATAAGCTTAAACTAACCAACTTTAAGCTCTAAATGCTAATAATTCTGATTTCTAAGAAGTAACACGGTTATAATAAGTTAATAGAATAAGTCATACGGTCATATCACGTCAAGGATGTAAATAGCTTTTTAGCGTTTTTTTTTTTTTTTTTTTAAAGGAGAAATGTGATTGAAAATGTGTGATTTACAAGTGGTGGTGATTTTTTGGTGTATGGATGAAAATAGTGTTTAAAAAAGTGATGTAACCAATCTAACCCAAATTGGATTCAATTGGTTTCAAATAATATGATTGGAATTAAGTTGAACCGAATTCGACCCAACCCAATGCCCCTACCAGATTAATTTCTGTTGATGGCTACATGTAGGTTGAACCAATAATGAGATCTACAATAGTTATTTATTTACTTATAATCACGTATGTGATAATAAATTAACGAAAATTAATTGTCATTTTATTTTATATATATAAGATTTAAAATTACAAATCTTTGAATGACACGTGGTCAGTTATCGTTTGTAATTTGTAAATACCGAAATGCTTTCGTTTTCGGTGGGCACAGTTTTGTTAAATATCTCTTCCAATCTCTGGTATTGTTCTCTACTCTCCTCTCAACCCAGAAAACCCTCTAAAAAACCTTTTCAATCCAAACCTTCACCATCATGGGAAGCTCCTTCAACACCATCACCACTCCAAAGTTCGATAATCTCCTCCTCCAATCCCTCATGGGCCGCCTCCAAATCCGCCCTCCAAATCTCCACACCCCTGTAGCCCCACCGCCGCCGTTTCTCAGTCCTCAATACCTCGAAGACCTCCTCTTCTCCGACACCCTCCTCAACCTCTCCGACTCCGATTCCGACAACGATTCCGGCCGGACAGAGCTCGCGAAGGAAGAGTCCAAGCTCGAAAAGGAGATTGTTCGGACTATTCTCAGTGGGGAAATTGAAAAATTGAAGCCGAATTCTGGTCAAGCTGTGACGATCGGTGAACATCATATTTGTGTAGGGTTTCATGATGAGACCGATTCTGATTATCGGGTCTGGGAGTGGCATGGACACATCATGTTGTTTGATGAGGAGAATGGATATACACCAGAGTATATTTATGGAAATTATTTCGAGAGAGTGAATCCGGCTAAGCGGTTGAAGGAGAAAAAGAAGGAAAAGGATGGTGATGACGTGCAGGATGAGGATGGAAAGGGGAAGGAGAAAGAGGAGCAGGTGAGGAATATGGGGTTGAGGGAGCTGATTGAGTCATCGGAACTTGGCACCAACCGCATTCTTCATCGGAATTTGAATGCTAACTCTGCATCACCTGGTTTGTTTCTAAAACCATCCTTTTGTGTTGGCCCTATTAGTGCTTAATAGAATTTCTAACTGCTTGATGCAATGTTAACACTGTTATTTGGTGGGCTTATTTCAATTAGGATCAGAAATTACCTGTGTTTGAATTTGGATAACTTCAGTGACTGGTATTACAGTTTTCAATTATGTTTGAGGAGTCTTTAGTTTTTTCACACGGATATGGTAACATCATTTGAATAAAGTTGTGCTGCAAAATCTTCTTCACAAATTATGATTGTATTTCAGCGAACTTTATCTGTATACATGTTGATTGTGCAAATAAACCTTTGATGTAGCTCATTCTTGGGAATTTGTAAGTTGTTTTTAGGAATTATCCATTGGATTCCAGACGGACCAGACCTGTTGTTTCAAATCCTATCCCATCATGTGGTAAATGAGATAGTACTTGGGGACAACAAATGTAGCCTCTATACATTGTGTGCGTGTGTGTATATATATATATATATCCAAATTTAAACTACTTTTTCAATTTTCATTTTCAACCATTCATTTGACAGATTTAACAATTATTTTATTTTTTTTAATACCATTTTCATTCACCTTTTTTTTTTGATAACCGAGAGTATCAGTGGCCCCACCCCCACTAATCCCATGAGGCCATGGCGCTTCGACCGGGAGACGCCCTAGTGGCTCCAAAAAGGAAATACAAATGAGCTTAACACCGCGGGGAATCGAACTCGGGAGGTGCGCCTAATCACGCTTCACAGGGAAAACGCCCCACCCCCACTAATCCCATGAGGCCATGGCGCTTCGACCGGGAGACGCCCTAGTGGCTCCAAAAAGGAAATACAAATGAGCTTAACACCACGGGGAATCGAACTCGGGAGGTGCGCCTAATCACGCTTCACAGGCCCGTCCTTACCGTTGCGCTCCCTCTTGGGGTTCCATTTTCATTCACTTTCAACCACACATTTCAACCACTTTAAATTTAAATCTCTATCAAGCATACCCTTAGTGTAGTTTATGGTTCCAATGCTATTTATCTATCAGTGTGCATCTTTTGCACGGTGGAGCTGGCCATAGGATGATAATGATGAAAAATGAGATGAGGAACAACGTAAAATATGCGAATTTTGCTTCAGAATAAGCCTAAGATAGAGAAACCTCCATATGGCTGGTGACAACTGTAAGCCAAGGATCTTTTGCAAGGCTCCTGTGGTTTGTGAGAAACTTGAAATGCCAACATGGAACTAAATTTCTTTGAGTTCAGAAGTACAACAAGTGTATATGCTAGTATGTGTTGCATGGAAATAGGTAGATCAAATGGGATGGAGACATAGGAAGTGAGATACTGATCATTGAATTTGAAGATTGCTAACAGTGCTTGTGGAATGTCAACCCAGTGCAGAAATTGCAAGCAGATGCATGTGTTTGACTTTGAGAAATTGCAAGTATATGCATCTGTTTAGCTTTGATTAATAGTGTTTTCTTTTGAGCTTGGGATTGATGAATCAGGTCCTTGGTGTATCTGGTGGAAAAGGATCAAATGGCCGTGAGATACGAAAATCAAACCATTCTAAAGGTTCTTCTTAGTTATCACTGGCAAGTTTAGATGTGAGTTCCAGTAATGTTGTAGGTGATTATGATAGTGAGGTCATGAACTAAGGGCTTCTTTGGTTAGTGTTGTACAAACATTTTGTTTTGCTTGAAAGAATGCGTGGTGGAGAAGTGGACTAACTGTATATTGACATTCTTCACAAGAGCGTTTTTATGTTATAATGCTTTAAATTCGATGTTACATCATACAAGACAAAAGTACAAGATAAGCAACAGGACCTAATATATTGCTTGGACACCCTAGATAAGAACAACTATCTAACTCGAACGAGATATAAGATGGGGATATGGATACGCTGTCTTGTTTTATATGCTGAGGCATCAATATTTATTTATTTATTTTATGTTTTACTTTTACGCATCTCTCTCATCTAAAATGTGGGAAGGCCATATATCTATAATAACTCATAGAATACGGAATTGTGAGATGACTACATTGTTTATCGAACCATTGCTGTATGAACTCATATATTCGGTTGAAGTGATATAACTAGTCTATGCTCCATGCATGCATATACGGTGTTGATTTACACTTGCTATGCTTTGAGCTGAAATTTTTTCCATCGGTTATTGTGACCACCAGATAACAGTTGAGGATTCCTCTGATCAATTACGAGATCATTTTGTTGGACGAGGATGGAATCAGACACTGGATGTACATGGTCGTTGAGATCGACTTTCAAGTTTATCTTTGTTGAACCTTTTCTTCGGTTTCAAGGCTTCGAATTAATGTGTTTGATTTTTTTTTTCCTTTTCTTTTTTACAAGTATTGTTAGCAGTATGAAACTTGTCAATTAACAGGCTGAGTTTTTGTGATAGCAGTTTCTTTTTGTTAATTTGATCGTTTAAGTTTAATCTATAGTCTATTAGCTTCTATTCCTCTTGAATTTAAGGTAGGCTTTGCGATAATCTCATACTTTTATTTGCATTTGGTGGGCAATATATTATATATTTCTAGAGCCAAACAACATGCATTGCACAACCTTGCACGTTGGGCTCCTTTTGTATGAGTTAGCGTAGAATGAACTTTGACAGTGAAATATTGAATTGTGAAGCAGGCTTATACCGAAATAAACTATGACATCTGGACTATATCATAATAATAGCATGAACAAAGTAGCTCCTCGTGGTGAGCTTTACATGCGATGCACGTTAGATTCAATGTGTGTTCGTGTGTACTTATTTTTGCTTAAAATTTTGCTAAAAATGGAGTGTAGTGGTGGGGACCACGAGATGTCTGGATAATAATGAGTGATGATGTGAAAAGTGTGGTTAATATTGATGTTTGACTTTGACTTTTACTAGTAGGTAATTTTTAGGTAAAAAAAACTTGGAAACAAACACTTGCTCAATGTAGCATATGCTATTGTAGGTTTTTCCCACATACAGGGAAATGCAGTGCACGAAAGCTTGTCCAGACAATGAACTATGTTCTATACGAATAGTTAGGTACCTAGTCGCTAGAACAAAACATATATATTTTATGTCATTTCCCTACACTATGATGATTGTGACGCAAGAGTGGCTCTTGTTGAGCCTCATCCAAAATTACACGATTCGATTTCACATGTTGCATAATAATAGAAGTGATGCGTTATCTTGCGATGATGGAACATGTGTCCACAATACTTGCACACTGTTTTCAATGGAATCAAATGACTTCTGTAATCAACCTCAACAATGGAATATGCGGTTGTAACAAAATCGTACTCTGCAAACTAATGATTATGAATAATATTCTTTTCTCTGTTGGCTCCATGATAAACTAGTACCTTTGTGCTTCCTACTGAAGTGAAACGGTCAATCTCACTAAACCATTGCACCACTGCCACCACACGACATATAACTAATGTTGTCTTTTCACAAGCTTAACATTAAATAGTAATGAAATAAATCAACCAACCATGACTACTCAATAAAGAAGCAAAACAGTACTACATTAAATTCTTATATTTTACATGTGCACAAGATTAGCCTATACATGCTACAAGATTACCCCACAGTTCAATTAAATTCGGCAAAGGTTATTATGAAATATATAGATATGGAAAACAGTGACAAATGCAAGTATTTAATATTTTGACATCAAAGAGACAAAACCAAATCAAGACAATAGCGTGCATAGACAACTTCCATCGAGTTCAGAATATGCAAATCAATAAAGCGAAGGGCCAAAGAATTAAGACCTAGCTGACAAAACAAAGAAGCAGAACACACGTACTTCTGAAAAATCTGACTATATTCTATTATAGTGATGTAGCATTTTTCAGAATATACTGTGACTTGGTAACATTCCTGCTGATACAAGTCCTAAATCAATTCTTGATCTCCTGTTTGATGACCTGAGACTGTATGACCTTGAAACTAAGTAGTCTAGAAGAATATCAAGGAAATATGTTCAAATCTATTCGGGGATCTACGAAACTACCACCCATCGAGACTGTATGGCTGCCATTACTTTTTCAGTATCAAATTTACAATATTTTATGAAATATTTGGTTTTGGAAAGTAAAATTGATGGTGTTCCTTTACCTCATCATCGTCCTTTTATTTATTTATTATTATTATGTTGCAAGCAATTATGATTTAGTGTCCAATTTGGCACAAGTTTATTGTGTCAATTTAACACATCTTATCTCAATATTAGATGTATATTGCATAATGTTGAAATAATTATATCATAGATCCAATACCGAGATGACATCTGTTTAGTAGGCACAATAAACCCATATCCAATTGGGCATTAGATCATAACTGCTATTGCACGATCCTATTGCTTTTTAGCTTTTACACGCATACCTATTGCTTTTGAGTTTTTACACGCTTACCTTGTTTGTAGTTGTGTACAAGGAAAATATCACCCTATGTAGTATATTAATAATAACTACCCGAAGGCCAAAACATCCAATTGCTGGATAAAGTGGATCTACCCTATAAAAAATTCATCAAAATATTATTAGCATCAGAATCTGTCTCTGTGAAAATACTAAAATGGAACTGAATATACCCATTCTCATAAAGAAATGTTTCAGTACAAAAGTTTCAATAAAAAAAATATATGGTCAATGTTTTCCAGAAGGTGGGTGGATATTATCACCACCACTCCAAATATCTTCCTGTAGCATCAGCCGCACCAACCAATGGTCTTGTTTGTTGTGAAGCCAGTTTCATTTGGCCGTGTCTCCTGTTCAGCAGGTTGACGCGGCGCTCTCGGCCTAGCTGGGTCGACAAAAATTACCCAACCATCCAGGAACTTTGCGTTCATTCCCTCCCTCGCTTTCTCCGCATCTTCTTGCGTTTCAAAAGTAACAAAACCAAACCCCTTTGATCTTCCAGACGCTCTATCAACGATCACCTTTGCTGTATGAACAAGATACTTGAGAACAGAAGCAACACGGATTGTGGACATTTACAAAGGCATAAACCAGAAAAATTGTGGCTTGGATTAATAGAGGTCGGAAAGAGGAAACAATTTTACCTTCAAGAAGACTGCCAAATGGTGCAAATGCTTTGAAAAGATTTTCATCAGTTGTTGCTCTTGATAGACCTGCAGTATGCCAAACACGATGAACTTTCGTCTTGAAAGATTTGCTCTTGTCATTAATGACATATCAGCTTAACAAATGAGCAAAATACTCATGGTAAACAAATATATATCTGGCATAGCCACATAGAGAATTTCTGGTGAAATGAGCTAGCCAAATATGTTGCCAAAAATTTTTTAAAATGGAGAGAGAACAAAATATGTTGAGAGTTGATGGGACTGAGAGGCACTACTACAATCATTTTCCTGTGTTTGGCTTCATATTGAGAATCAGTCTACTGCAATTTAGCTTCCATCGAAGCTATGAGGAGACAAATTACATAACCATGATCCAGTTAATATTCATTTTCTTGGATTGAAGCATTAACAATATGAATTTCAATTTCAGTATCCGATTCACTTCGATTCAAACCAATTGCTACTCATTACAGCAAAATTTTTCATGACTAAAGGAGCAAGAAACGTCTGAAATTCTCCACATACTAAGTTTTCAAAGCTTTAGGCTGTGAAACCACAATCTTGTTTGATGCTCGTTATATCAAAAATCAAGTTTTTCCCACATCAATTTCAACCAGTCATTTTATTGATTTGACGAATTTTCATATATTTTTCATATTATTACTTTACAAATCACCACCATCTCCTGGTAAACAACAGCATAATTGTATTCTGTGGATACATAATTATTTTATTCTAACGAGTAATTCAGTAAGTATACAGCTCAAACAAGCACCTAGATCTCAGAATCAGTGTTCACCACAAGCCAACATCTTGGGGGATGTAAATATGAAACAGTAATCCGCATAATTTGAAATGGACTTCTCCTCTTATAAAAGAACATCCAGATTCGATAACATATTCTTTAGAGTTGAGATATATCATATATAAATGCTAAAAGTGTGCGAAAATATGCTCACCGCTAACAAACAGCTTGGAGGTAGTGAGAGTAGAATGGTGGCGAACCGGAAACTGGGAATGAAGAATCGGCGACGGCGTTGAATATCGGCTCAAAATGCGACGAGCAACTGCTGCTAAAGCCATCTGATTTAGAACAGAATAAAAAACGAACAGTCTATCGGGGAAGTTGAATCAAAATTTAGGGGTTTAGGGTTTGGATTAGAAGGCAGAGGAGCGGGGAAGGGAATCTACTTTGACAATTTTCTTAGGGCCTGTTTGGATAGTTATTATAAATTTATACTTTCTCACGCTTTTAAAATTCAAATTTAATGAAATAAGGTCTTGTTCTATCCAGGCCACACTATTCTCTCTTCTCTTTTCAACCACATGCACACTTTTTAATACAATATTAACCACACATTTTACACGAAATACCGTCCGGATAACTTTTATTCATAATCAAACAACCCCTAAATCTCATTCATATATTTCATAGAATTCACTTGTACTATTAAATTTTTATTAGCTAACTACACTCATTCTCTCTTTTCATATTTATATAAAAATATATTAAAATTTATATACAAACACCCACTTAGCCATCTTCTCTTAAAAATATAATGTAATTGTATGAACTAAAAATAATGAAAGAGAAAAAGTTAATGAAAATTTATTGTGGAGAGAACAAGTCTTTATTTATTTATTATTATTTTCTTGGGAGGGATCGTAAGGTGGAGGTAGGATTCGAAACCCAAGCATTGTGTCGAGAACGTGAGCATCTTGAACCTCTTATTTTACGAGGTCAAAAAAGTGGAAACGTGTGTGCGATTTCTCATTGGAAAATTATGAGAAAATAATAATAAAAAAATTGAAAACACTATTGGTATTGATTTTTTCCCTACAAAATAGTAACTTAATGTGATTAAAATCACATAAAACTTGGAATCAAGTGATTGATCCAACTGGTAAGAGCTCGAACCTCTATTGGGAACATCCTGAGTACGATTCTAACCCTAAGAGCAATCCTAGTGTTGAGGGGTAAAAACCTAAATTTAGGTTTTTACCTTTCTCTCCTATAATTCCAAAAGTTATAGGGGAAAATTCTATTTTTGAATGGATTTGGGGGGAAAAACCTAACGGAGGAGCCAAATTTGATCCCCCTCCCTTTTCCTCTTTCCCTTTTCCTCCAACATCAGGATTGCTCTAAGACCCGAGGTTTAGAAAAATTTGATCTATTTTTCCACCAAAATCGTAATTATCATTACTACTATTATTACTATTATTATAAAATAAAAATAGAAGCGGTCAAGTGAAAAAAAAATTGACCTATTTTCTGCCAAAATTGTAATTTCTATTTATTTATTTATTATTATTATATTACTATATTATTATTTAAATAAAAATATAAGTGGTCAACTGAAAAAAATTTGACCTATTTTCCTGCCAAAATTGTAATTTTCATTTATTTATTATTTTTTGTTAGATTAGGAACACGGGTTGTTAGATTAAAAATGGTTAAAAAGGTAGAAATGGGTGGTTAACTTTTTTTTTCGTTAAACTGATTTTATTATCAAAAAATTCAAGTTAATTGCAGCATTTTATTTCGTACTGTTCATTTGTTGTATCAATGTAATATAATAATTCGATTATTATTATTTTGGTAATTTGACATTCTAATTTTGGTTATCGCTGAGATCAAGGAGTTAGTTCGGTGATTAATCTATGTAGCCACTCTCATGCATCGCATGGACAATTACTAATTAGTTTAAAATTAAGAGTTCAGCACATTCGGAAACATAAAATCCATAGACATGACCACCCATACTATGTTTCCCTAGTTACAATGAAACACATTGAATTAGCTTTGTCGTGAGTTTCTTGTTTTTGAAAAGTACGATCATATATCAATTTCGAGAGATTTTTTTTTTTTTTCGTTTTTGAAGGGAACAATTATGGGAGATGAGCCCAATCGATCTTTTGTAAGTTAACTATATTGATTGTAAACTTCTTGTCACTCAGTCGCAAATGTCCTATCCAGTCGCTTGTAGAAAGTTGACCATCAACATTGGATGAAAACCTAAGGGATGTCCCAAGATTTCAACTTTAGCTTGTTTACATTCATTAGTGCCTTGCATTATGGTGTAATTAATGTTCATTGATGCTTGTATCCGGAGAAATGGCACCGATTTTAGACCAAATTATTGAGATTTTGGAATTTCACATCTAAAAGACGTACCATTGTGACGAGAAAGGTATTTTTAATACATGATGAATAATTAAGAGTGAGTTGAGCGAACTTTTATATTGCTAATAGCAAAGGTTGCGTTCTTCTTGTTTTTTATTTTGCAGTTTGCACATGTTTTGTCTTTTTCTGTTTTGAAAAAATTGAAAAAGGTGTCTGATTTGCTTTTTCCAAACACTACTTTTAAAAGAGAAAACCGGTTTGGATGTGATTTTTTAAAATATGGTACGTTGATATAGTATAACTTATATAAAAGTTCTAAAACTCATTCACTATGTTCAAATTGAACCTCATCTTCAACCTACCGGACCCATGTCCACAATCAGTGTTCTAAAAGGCGCCGCCTAAGTGTCCCTAGGTGTGAGGTGTTTTAGAAACGCCTCACATACCTCCGAAGCGAGGAAAAAGGCGGTCAACTTTGAGTTGACCATCAAAGTTGACCACCAAAATGCGTAAAGAGGCGCACCTTGGCGAGCATAGGCTCGCCTAGGAGCGGGCCTTTTTTGAACAGGGTGTTATTTTTTAAATTGGGTAAAAAAATTTAACATTTATGATAAAATTTAAAAATCATTAATTCCACAAATCCAATAAAGGTGGCATATCTTATAAGACTTTGCCAATAAAATTTATCTTGTTATAATTCAAAAACTTTTGAAAGAAGACTCCCAACTCCAAAAAAAAGAAGATGATGGGTTAAAGAAAGAAGACAGTGGACCATTCTTCTACGATACAAATAATTCCATTCTTGTCTCTTAATATAAATAGCAATGCATTGTTTAAATTTTTTAGTTTGCATCTGATTAGTATCTCGTTAACTATTTGTGTATACAATTTTTCAGTGCTAATTGTATGAGACCAAGTGATTGAGGTATCAATAATTTTGAAATTAATATTGTAGAAAAGCTAAAAAATATATTGAAGTTTGTATACAATTTTTTAAATGTGTATTTTTTTACGTAGTTATTACTCGAGAATAATTAAAATAATAAAAATAAATAAA